>OX336390.1:501280944-502767434 GCA_946902985.2 Meconema thalassinum
AACTCCCTAAGTATTCGTCGTATGATGAAATAGCAAGAGACAAAAAAAGATGTAATATGTTGTTGTCTACAACATAGGCCATGTATAACTTTACACTCAGACATATTACGTTTCCTCCCCCTCCCCATATTTTCACCCCTCCCCATGGGCCCCTTATATTGGATTTATGAAAAAACGGTCAAACAACTCTTTTGTTATTTTTATGCTGATTTTTTTCCCGCTGATGTCCAAACTCCTCGCCTATGTCGTTTAAGAGATACACGCTCGGTTAGGAAACCTTCAACCCCCACTTTTCACCCCTTTCACCTCGAAATATACACCACATCGAAAAACCCTCGGACACGTATCTTCTTATTTTTAATGATGAGTTTATATGCCGAGTATCAAATCCCCCAATGAAAGCAATCTGGAGATATTGTTATTCAATGAAATGCAAGTGTACCCCCTTAACACCCCTTTAGAAACTGAATATCCAAAAACCCTTCCTTAGTGGGCGTTTTCGACTTACAACGAACATATTCCCAAAATTTCATGTTTCTAACTTTAATAATTTTGGCTGGCCGATGATGAGTCAGTCAGTCAGTCAGTCAGTCAGGACACTTGTTTTTATATAAGAGATAAGCATCGGTCCTAGTGGAAAATAATTCTATCACCAGAAACCAAAAATGCATGGGACGAAAAAAACATCAAAATATTCATATTGGTTCCGGACCCTAAAAGACGTGAAAAATATAATAAAAGTATTAAAAAAAAACTATTTTTCGCAATTTCATTCGAATCAATTTTTATGCCATTCCTGGGACTTAGAAAATTCCGGCCAAAAAGTACAAAATCATTAATAAATCCCTAAGTATTCGTCGTATGATGAAATAGCAAGAGACAAAAAAGATGTAATGTGTTATTGTCTACAACATAGGCCATGTATAACTTTACACTCAGACATATTACGTTTCCTCCCCCCTCCCCATATTTTCACCCCTCCCCATGGGCCCCTTATATTGGATTTATGAAAAAACGGTCAAACACCTATTTTGTTATTTTTTATGCTGATTTTTTTCCGCTGAGTTCCAAATTCCTCGCCTATGTCGTTTAAGAGATACACGCTCGGTTAGGAAACCTTCAACCCCCACTTTTCACCCCTTTCACCTCGAAATATACACCACATCGAAAAACCCTCAGACACGTATCTTCTTATTTTTAATGATGGGTTTATATGCCGAGTATCAAATCCCCCAATGAAAGCAATCTGGAGATATTGTTATTCAATGAAATGCAGGTGTACCCCTCTTAACACCCCTTTAGAAACTGAATATCCAAAAACCCTTCCTTTGTGGGCGTTTTCGACTTACAACGAACATATTCCCAAAATTTCATGTTTCTAGCTTTAATAGTTTTGGCTGGGCGATGATGAGTCAGTCAGTCAGGACACTTAGTTTTATATAATAGATAAGCATCGGTCCTAGTGGAAAATAATTCTATCACCTGAAACCAAAAATGCATGGGACGAAAAAAAGCATCAAAATATCATATTGGTTCCGGACCCTAAAAGACGTGAAAAATATAATAAAAGTATTAAAAAAAACTATTTTTCGAAATTTCATTCGAATCAATTTCTATGCCATTCCTGGGACTTAGAAAATTCCGGCCAAAAAGTACAAAATCATTAATAACTCCGTAAGTATTCGTCGTATGATGAAATAGCAAGAGACAAGAAAGATGTAATGTGTTATTGTCTACAACATAGGCCATGTATAACTTTACACTCAGACATATTACGTTTCCTCCCCCCTCCCCATATTTTCACCCCTCCCCATGGGCCCCTTATATTGGATTTATGAAAAAACGGTCAAACACCTATTTTGTTATTTTTTATGCTGATTTTTTTCCGCTGAGTTCCAAACTCCTCGCCTATGTCGTTTAAGAGATACACGCTCGGTTAGGAAACCTTCAACCCCCACTTTTCACCCCTTTCACCTCGAAATATACACCACATCGAAAAACCCTCAGACACGTATCTTCTTATTTTTAATGATGGGTTTATATGCCGAGTATCAAATCCCCCAATGAAAGCAATCTGGAGATATTGTTATTCAATGAAATGCAGGTGTACCCCCTTAACACCCCTTTAGAAACTGAATATCCAAAAACCCTTCCTTTGTGGGCGTTTTCGACTTACAACGAACATATTCCCAAAATTTCATGTTTCTAGCTTTAATAGTTTTGGCTGGGCGATGATGAGTCAGTCAGTCAGGACACTTAGTTTTATATAATAGATAAGCATCGGTCCTAGTGGAAAATAATTCTATCACCTGAAACCAAAAATGCATGGGACGAAAAAAAGCATCAAAATATCATATTGGTTCCGGACCCTTAAAGACGTGAAAAATATAATAAAAGAATTAAAAACACTATTTTTCGTAATTTCATTCGAATCAATTTTTATGTCATTCCTGGGACTTAGAAAATTCCGGCCAAAATGTACAAAATCATTAATAACTCCCTAAGTATTCGTCGTATGATGAAATAGCAAGAGACAAAAAAAGATGTAATATGTTGTTGTCTACAACATAGGCCATGTATAACTTTACACTCAGACATATTACGTTTCCTCCCCCTCCCCATATTTTCACCCCTCCCCATGGGCCCCTTATATTGGATTTATGAAAAAACGGTCAAACAACTCTTTTGTTATTTTTATGCTGATTTTTTTCCGCTGATGTCCAAACTCCTCGCCTATGTCGTTTAAGAGATACACGCTCGGTTAGGAAACCTTCAACCCCCACTTTTCACCCCTTTCACCTCGAAATATACACCACATCGAAAAACCCTCGGACACGTATCTTCTTATTTTTAATGATGAGTTTATATGCCGAGTATCAAATCCCCCAATGAAAGCAATCTGGAGATATTGTTATTCAATGAAATGCAAGTGTACCCCCTTAACACCCCTTTAGAAACTGAATATCCAAAAACCCTTCCTTAGTGGGCGTTTTCGACTTACAACGAACATATTCCCAAAATTTCATGTTTCTAACTTTAATAATTTTGGCTGGCCGATGATGAGTCAGTCAGTCAGTCAGTCAGTCAGGACACTTGTTTTTACATAAGAGATAAGCATCGGTCCTAGTGGAAAATAATTCTATCACCAGAAACCAAAAATGCATGGGACGAAAAAAAACATCAAAATATCATATTGGTTCCGGACCCTAAAAGACGTGAAAAATATAATAAAAGTATTAAAAAAAACTATTTTTCGCAATTTCATTCGAATCAATTTTTATGCCATTCCTGGGACTTAGAAAATTCCGGCCAAAAAGTACAAAATCATTAATAAATCCCTAAGTATTCGTCGTATGATGAAATAGCAAGAGACAAAAAAGATGTAATGTGTTATTGTCTACAACATAGGCCATGTATAACTTTACACTCAGACATATTACGTTTCCTCCCCCCTCCCCATATTTTCACCCCTCCCCATGGGCCCCTTATATTGGATTTATGAAAAAACGGTCAAACACCTATTTTGTTATTTTTTATGCTGATTTTTTTCCGCTGAGTTCCAAATTCCTCGCCTATGTCGTTTAAGAGATACACGCTCGGTTAGGAAACCTTCAACCCCCACTTTTCACCCCTTTCACCTCGAAATATACACCACATCGAAAAACCCTCAGACACGTATCTTCTTATTTTTAATGATGGGTTTATATGCCGAGTATCAAATCCCCCAATGAAAGCAATCTGGAGATATTGTTATTCAATGAAATGCAGGTGTACCCCCTTAACACCCCTTTAGAAACTGAATATCCAAAAACCCTTCCTTTGTGGGCGTTTTCGACTTACAACGAACATATTCCCAAAATTTCATGTTTCTAGCTTTAATAGTTTTGGCTGGGCGATGATGAGTCAGTCAGTCAGGACACTTAGTTTTATATAATAGATAAGCATCGGTCCTAGTGGAAAATAATTCTATCACCTGAAACCAAAAATGCATGGGACGAAAAAAAGCATCAAAATATCATATTGGTTCCGGACCCTAAAAGACGTGAAAAATATAATAAAAGTATTAAAAAAAACTATTTTTCGAAATTTCATTCGAATCAATTTCTATGCCATTCCTGGGACTTAGAAAATTCCGGCCAAAAAGTACAAAATCATTAATAACTCCGTAAGTATTCGTCGTATGATGAAATAGCAAGAGACAAGAAAGATGTAATGTGTTATTGTCTACAACATAGGCCATGTATAACTTTACACTCAGACATATTACGTTTCCTCCCCCCTCCCCATATTTTCACCCCTCCCCATGGGCCCCTTATATTGGATTTATGAAAAAACGGTCAAACACCTATTTTGTTATTTTTTATGCTGATTTTTTTCCGCTGAGTTCCAAACTCCTCGCCTATGTCGTTTAAGAGATACACGCTCGGTTAGGAAACCTTCAACCCCCACTTTTCACCCCTTTCACCTCGAAATATACACCACATCGAAAAACCCTCAGACACGTATCTTCTTATTTTTAATGATGGGTTTATATGCCGAGTATCAAATCCCCCAATGAAAGCAATCTGGAGATATTGTTATTCAATGAAATGCAGGTGTACCCCCTTAACACCCCTTTAGAAACTGAATATCCAAAAACCCTTCCTTTGTGGGCGTTTTCGACTTACAACGAACATATTCCCAAAATTTCATGTTTCTAGCTTTAATAGTTTTGGCTGGGCGATGATGAGTCAGTCAGTCAGGACACTTAGTTTTATATAATAGATAAGCATCGGTCCTAGTGGAAAATAATTCTATCACCTGAAACCAAAAATGCATGGGACGAAAAAAAGCATCAAAATATCATATTGGTTCCGGACCCTTAAAGACGTGAAAAATATAATAAAAGAATTAAAAACACTATTTTTCGTAATTTCATTCGAATCAATTTTTATGTCATTCCTGGGACTTAGAAAATTCCGGCCAAAAAGTACAAAATCATTAATAACTCCCTAAGTATTCGTCGTATGATGAAATAGCAAGAGACAAAAAAGATGTAATGTGTTATTGTCTACAACATAGGCCATGTATAACTTTACACTCAGACATATTACGTTTCCTCCCCCTCCCCATATTTTCACCCCTCCCCATGGGCCCCTTATATTGGATTTATGAAAAAACGGTCAAACACCTATTTTGTTATTTTTTATGCTGATTTTGTTCCGCTGAGGTCCAAACTCCTCGCTTATGACGTTTAAGAGATACACGCTTGGTTAGGAAACCTTCAACCCCCACTTTTCACCCCTTTCAACCCAAAATATACACCACATCGAAAAACCCTCAGACACGTATCTTCTTATTTTTAATGATGAGTTTATATGCCGAGTATCAAATCCCCCAATGAAAGCAATCTGGAGATATTGTTATTCAATGAAATGCAAGTGTACCCCCTTAACACCCCTTAAGAAACTGAATATCCAAAAACCCTTCCTTAGTGGGCGTTTTCGACTTACAACGAACATATTCCCAAAATTTCATGTTTCTAACTTTAATAGTTCTGGCTGGGCGATGATGAGTCAGTCAGTCAGGACACTTAGTTTTATATAATAGATAAGCATCGGTCCTAGTGGAAAATAATTCTATCACCTGAAACCAAAAATGCATGGGACGAAAAAAAAGCATCAAAATATCATATTGGTTCCGGACCCTAAAAGACGTGAAAAATATAATAAAAGTATTAAAAAAAACTATTTTTCGAAATTTCATTCGAATCAATTTTTATGCCATTCCTGGGACTTAGAAAATTCCGGCCAAAAAGTACAAAATCATTAATAAATCCCTAAGTATTCGTCGTATGATGAAATAGCAAGAGACAAAAAAGATGTAATGTGATATTGTCTACAACATAGGCCATGTATAACTTTACACTCAGACATATTACGTTTCCTCCCCCCTCCCCCTGGGCCCCTTATATTGGATTTATGAAAAAACGGTCAAACACCTATTTTGTTATTTTTTATGCTGATTTTTTTCCGCTGAGTTCCAAACTCCTCGCCTATGTCGTTTAAGAGATACACGCTCGGTTAAGAAACCTTCAACCCCCACTTTTCACCCCTTTCACCTCGAAATATACACCACATCGAAAAACCCTCAGACACGTATCTTCTTATTTTTAATGGTGAGTTTATATGCCGAGTATCAAATCCCCCAATGAAAGCAATCTGGAGATATTGTTATTCAATGAAATGCAGGTGTACCCCCTTAACACCCCTTTAGAAACTGGATATCCAAAAACCCTTCCTTAGTGGGCGTTTTCGACTTACAACGAACATATTCCCAAAATTACATGTTTCTAGCTTTAATAGTTTTGGCTGGCCGATGATGAGTCAGTCAGTCAGTCAGGACACTTAGTTTTATATAATAGATAAGCATCGGTCCTAGTGGAAAATAATTTTATCACCTGAAACCAAAAATGCATGGGACGAAAAAAAACATCAAAATATCATATTGGTTCCGGACCCTAAAAGACGTGAAAAATATAATAAAAGTATTAAAAAAAACTATTTTTCGAAATTTCATTCGAATCAATTTTTATGCCATTCCTGGGGCTTAGAAAATTCCGGCCAAAAAGTACAAAATCATTAATAACTCCCTAAGTATTCGTCGTATGATGAAATAGCAAGAGACAAAAAAAGATGTAATATGTTGTTGTCTACAACATAGGCCATGTATAACTTTACACTCAGACATATTACGTTTCCTCCCCCTCCCCATATTTTCACCCCTCCCCATGGGCCCCTTATATTGGATTTATGAAAAAACGGTCAAACAACTCTTTTGTTATTTTTTATGCTGATTTTTTTCCGCTGATGTCCAAACTCCTCGCCTATGTCGTTTAAGAGATACACGCTCGGTTAGGAAACCTTCAACCCCCACTTTTCACCCCTTTCACCTCGAAATATACACCACATCGAAAAACCCTCGGACACGTATCTTCTTATTTTTAATGATGAGTTTATATGCCGAGTATCAAATCCCCCAATGAAAGCAATCTGGAGATATTGTTATTCAATGAAATGCAAGTGTACCCCCTTAACACCCCTTTAGAAACTGAATATCCAAAAACCCTTCCTTAGTGGGCGTTTTCGACTTACAACGAACATATTCCCAAAATTTCATGTTTCTAACTTTAATAATTTTGGCTGGCCGATGATGAGTCAGTCAGTCAGTCAGTCAGTCAGGACACTTGTTTTTATATAAGAGATAAGCATCGGTCCTAGTGGAAAATAATTCTATCACCAGAAACCAAAAATGCATGGGACGAAAAAAAACATCAAAATATCATATTGGTTCCGGACCCTAAAAGACGTGAAAAATATAATAAAAGTATTAAAAAAAACTATTTTTCGAAATTTCATTCGAATCAATTTTTATGCCATTCCTGGGACTTAGAAAATTCCGGCCAAAAAGTACAAAATCATTAATAAATCCCTAAGTATTCGTCGTATGATGAAATAGCAAGAGACAAAAAAGATGTAATGTGATATTGTCTACAACATAGGCCATGTATAACTTTACACTCAGACATATTACGTTTCCTCCCCCCTCCCCCTGGGCCCCTTATATTGGATTTATGAAAAAACGGTCAAACACCTATTTTGTTATTTTTTATGCTGATTTTTTTCCGCTGAGTTCCAAACTCCTCGCCTATGTCGTTTAAGAGATACACGCTCGGTTAAGAAACCTTCAACCCCCACTTTTCACCCCTTTCACCTCGAAATATACACCACATCGAAAAACCCTCAGACACGTATCTTCTTATTTTTAATGGTGAGTTTATATGCCGAGTATCAAATCCCCCAATGAAAGCAATCTGGAGATATTGTTATTCAATGAAATGCAGGTGTACCCCCTTAACACCCCTTTAGAAACTGGATATCCAAAAACCCTTCCTTAGTGGGCGTTTTCGACTTACAACGAACATATTCCCAAAATTACATGTTTCTAGCTTTAATAGTTTTGGCTGGCCGATGATGAGTCAGTCAGTCAGTCAGGACACTTAGTTTTATATAATAGATAAGCATCGGTCCTAGTGGAAAATAATTTTATCACCTGAAACCAAAAATGCATGGGACGAAAAAAAACATCAAAATATCATATTGGTTCCGGACCCTAAAAGACGTGAAAAATATAATAAAAGTATTAAAAAAAACTATTTTTCGAAATTTCATTCGAATCAATTTTTATGCCATTCCTGGGACTTAGAAAATTCCGGCCAAAAAGTACAAAATCATTAATAACTCCCTAAGTATTCGTCGTATGATGAAATAGCAAGAGACAAAAAAAGATGTAATATGTTGTTGTCTACAACATAGGCCATGTATAACTTTACACTCAGACATATTACGTTTCCTCCCCCTCCCCATATTTTCACCCCTCCCCATGGGCCCCTTATATTGGATTTATGAAAAAACGGTCAAACAACTCTTTTGTTATTTTTTATGCTGATTTTTTTCCGCTGATGTCCAAACTCCTCGCCTATGTCGTTTAAGAGATACACGCTCGGTTAGGAAACCTTCAACCCCCACTTTTCACCCCTTTCACCTCGAAATATACACCACATCGAAAAACCCTCGGACACGTATCTTCTTATTTTTAATGATGAGTTTATATGCCGAGTATCAAATCCCCCAATGAAAGCAATCTGGAGATATTGTTATTCAATGAAATGCAAGTGTACCCCCTTAACACCCCTTTAGAAACTGAATATCCAAAAACCCTTCCTTAGTGGGCGTTTTCGACTTACAACGAACATATTCCCAAAATTTCATGTTTCTAACTTTAATAATTTTGGCTGGCCGATGATGAGTCAGTCAGTCAGTCAGTCAGTCAGGACACTTGTTTTTATATAAGAGATAAGCATCGGTCCTAGTGGAAAATAATTCTATCACCAGAAACCAAAAATGCATGGGACGAAAAAAAACATCAAAATATCATATTGGTTCCGGACCCTAAAAGACGTGAAAAATATAATAAAAGTATTAAAAAAAACTATTTTTCGAAATTTCATTCGAATCAATTTTTATGCCATTCCTGGGACTTAGAAAATTCCGGCCAAAAAGTACAAAATCATTAATAAATCCCTAAGTATTCGTCGTATGATGAAATAGCAAGAGACAAAAAAGATGTAATGTGTTATTGTCTACAACATAGGCCATGTATAACTTTACACTCAGACATATTACGTTTCCTCCCCCCTCCCCATATTTTCACCCCTCCCCATGGGCCCCTTATATTGGATTTATGAAAAAACGGTCAAACACCTATTTTGTTATTTTTTATGCTGATTTTTTTCCGCTGAGTTCCAAATTCCTCGCCTATGTCGTTTAAGAGATACACGCTCGGTTAGGAAACCTTCAACCCCCACTTTTCACCCCTTTCACCTCGAAATATACACCACATCGAAAAACCCTCAGACACGTATCTTCTTATTTTTAATGATGGGTTTATATGCCGAGTATCAAATCCCCCAATGAAAGCAATCTGGAGATATTGTTATTCAATGAAATGCAGGTGTACCCCCTTAACACCCCTTTAGAAACTGAATATCCAAAAACCCTTCCTTTGTGGGCGTTTTCGACTTACAACGAACATATTCCCAAAATTTCATGTTTCTAGCTTTAATAGTTTTGGCTGGGCGATGATGAGTCAGTCAGTCAGGACACTTAGTTTTATATAATAGATAAGCATCGGTCCTAGTGGAAAATAATTCTATCACCTGAAACCAAAAATGCATGGGACGAAAAAAAGCATCAAAATATCATATTGGTTCCGGACCCTAAAAGACGTGAAAAATATAATAAAAGTATTAAAAAAAACTATTTTTCGAAATTTCATTCGAATCAATTTCTATGCCATTCCTGGGACTTAGAAAATTCCGGCCAAAAAGTACAAAATCATTAATAACTCCGTAAGTATTCGTCGTATGATGAAATAGCAAGAGACAAGAAAGATGTAATGTGTTATTGTCTACAACATAGGCCATGTATAACTTTACACTCAGACATATTACGTTTCCTCCCCCCTCCCCATATTTTCACCCCTCCCCATGGGCCCCTTATATTGGATTTATGAAAAAACGGTCAAACACCTATTTTGTTATTTTTTATGCTGATTTTTTTCCGCTGAGTTCCAAACTCCTCGCCTATGTCGTTTAAGAGATACACGCTCGGTTAGGAAACCTTCAACCCCCACTTTTCACCCCTTTCACCTCGAAATATACACCACATCGAAAAACCCTCAGACACGTATCTTCTTATTTTTAATGATGGGTTTATATGCCGAGTATCAAATCCCCCAATGAAAGCAATCTGGAGATATTGTTATTCAATGAAATGCAGGTGTACCCCCTTAACACCCCTTTAGAAACTGAATATCCAAAAACCCTTCCTTTGTGGGCGTTTTCGACTTACAACGAACATATTCCCAAAATTTCATGTTTCTAGCTTTAATAGTTTTGGCTGGGCGATGATGAGTCAGTCAGTCAGGACACTTAGTTTTATATAATAGATAAGCATCGGTCCTAGTGGAAAATAATTCTATCACCTGAAACCAAAAATGCATGGGACGAAAAAAAGCATCAAAATATCATATTGGTTCCGGACCCTTAAAGACGTGAAAAATATAATAAAAGAATTAAAAAAACTATTTTTCGAAATTTCATTCGAATCAATTTTTATGTCATTCCTGGGACTTAGAAAATTCCGGCCAAAAAGTACAAAATCATTAATAACTCCCTAAGTATTCGTCGTATGATGAAATAGCAAGAGACAAAAAAGATGTAATGTGTTATTGTCTACAACATAGGCCATGTATAACTTTACACTCAGACATATTACGTTTCCTCCCCCTCCCCATATTTTCACCCCTCCCCATGGGCCCCTTATATTGGATTTATGAAAAAACGGTCAAACACCTATTTTGTTATTTTTTATGCTGATTTTGTTCCGCTGAGGTCCAAACTCCTCGCCTATGACGTTTAAGAGATACACGCTTGGTTAGGAAACCTTCAACCCCCACTTTTCACCCCTTTCAACCCAAAATATACACCACATCGAAAAACCCTCAGACACGTATCTTCTTATTTTTAATGATGAGTTTATATGCCGAGTATCAAATTCCCCAATGAAAGCAATCTGGAGATATTGTTATTCAATGAAATGCAAGTGTACCCCCTTAACACCCCTTAAGAAACTGAATATCCAAAAACCCTTCCTTAGTGGGCGTTTTCGACTTACAACGAACATATTCCCAAAATTTCATGTTTCTAACTTTAATAGTTCTGGCTGGGCGATGATGAGTCAGTCAGTCAGGACACTTAGTTTTATATAATAGATAAGCATCGGTCCTAGTGGAAAATAATTCTATCACCTGAAACCAAAAATGCATGGGACGAAAAAAAGCATCAAAATATCATATTGGTTCCGGACCCTAAAAGACGTGAAAAATATAATAAAAGTATTAAAAAAAACAATTTTTCGAAATTTCATTCGAATCAATTTTTATGCCATTCCTGGGACTTAGAAAATTCCGGCCAAAAAGTACAAAATCATTAATAAATCCCTAAGTATTCGTCGTATGATGAAATAGCAAGAGACAAAAAAGATGTAATGTGATATTGTCTACAACATAGGCCATGTATAACTTTACACTCAGACATATTACGTTTCCTCCCCCCCCCCTGGGCCCCTTATATTGGATTTATGAAAAAACGGTCAAACACCTATTTTGTTATTTTTTATGCTGATTTTTTCCGCTGAGTTCCAAACTCCTCGCCTATGTCGTTTAAGAGATACACGCTCGGTTAAGAAACCTTCAACCCCCACTTTTCACCCCTTTCACCTCGAAATATACACCACATCGAAAAACCCTCAGACACGTATCTTCTTATTTTTAATGGTGAGTTTATATGCCGAGTATCAAATCCCCCAATGAAAGCAATCTGGAGATATTGTTATTCAATGAAATGCAGGTGTACCCCCTTAACACCCCTTTAGAAACTGGATATCCAAAAACCCTTCCTTAGTGGGCGTTTTCGACTTACAACGAACATATTCCCAAAATTACATGTTTCTAGCTTTAATAGTTTTGGCTGGCCGATGATGAGTCAGTCAGTCAGTCAGGACACTTAGTTTTATATAATAGATAAGCATCGGTCCTAGTGGAAAATAATTTTATCACCTGAAACCAAAAATGCA
Organism: Meconema thalassinum; assembly: GCA_946902985.2. Taxonomy (NCBI): domain Eukaryota; kingdom Metazoa; phylum Arthropoda; class Insecta; order Orthoptera; family Tettigoniidae; genus Meconema; species Meconema thalassinum. The sequence continues at coordinate 501,293,181 of OX336390.1, forward strand.
TGGGACGAAAAAAAACATCAAAATATCATATTGGTTCCGGACCCTAAAAGACGTGAAAAATATAATAAAAGTATTAAAAAAACTATTTTTCGAAATTTCATTCGAATCAATTTTTATGCCATTCCTGGGACTTAGAAAATTCCGGCCAAAAAGTACAAAATCATTAATAACTCCCTAAGTATTCGTCGTATGATGAAATAGCAAGAGACAAAAAAAGATGTAATATGTTGTTGTCTACAACATAGGCCATGTATAACTTTACACTCAGACATATTACGTTTCCTCCCCCTCCCCATATTTTCACCCCTCCCCATGGGCCCCTTATATTGGATTTATGAAAAAACGGTCAAACAACTCTTTTGTTATTTTTTATGCTGATTTTTTTCCGCTGATGTCCAAACTCCTCGCCTATGTCGTTTAAGAGATACACGCTCGGTTAGGAAACCTTCAACCCCCACTTTTCACCCCTTTCACCTCGAAATATACACCACATCGAAAAACCCTCGGACACGTATCTTCTTATTTTTAATGATGAGTTTATATGCCGAGTATCAAATCCCCCAATGAAAGCAATCTGGAGATATTGTTATTCAATGAAATGCAAGTGTACCCCCTTAACACCCCTTTAGAAACTGAATATCCAAAAACCCTTCCTTAGTGGGCGTTTTCGACTTACAACGAACATATTCCCAAAATTTCATGTTTCTAACTTTAATAATTTTGGCTGGCCGATGATGAGTCAGTCAGTCAGTCAGTCAGTCAGGACACTTGTTTTTATATAAGAGATAAGCATCGGTCCTAGTGGAAAATAATTCTATCACCAGAAACCAAAAATGCATGGGACGAAAAAAAACATCAAAATATCATATTGGTTCCGGACCCTAAAAGACGTGAAAAATATAATAAAAGTATTAAAAAAAACTATTTTTCGAAATTTCATTCGAATCAATTTTTATGCCATTCCTGGGACTTAGAAAATTCCGGCCAAAAAGTACAAAATCATTAATAAATCCCTAAGTATTCGTCGTATGATGAAATAGCAAGAGACAAAAAAGATGTAATGTGTTATTGTCTACAACATAGGCCATGTATAACTTTACACTCAGACATATTAAGTTTCCTCCCCCCTCCCCATATTTTCACCCCTCCCCATGGGCCCCTTATATTGGATTTATGAAAAAACGGTCAAACACCTATTTTGTTATTTTTTATGCTGATTTTTTTCCGCTGAGTTCCAAACTCCTCGCCTATGTCGTTTAAGAGATACACGCTCGGTTAGGAAACCTTCAACCCCCACTTTTCACCCCTTTCACCTCGAAATATACACCACATCGAAAAACCCTCAGACACGTATCTTCTTATTTTTAATGATGGGTTTATATGCCGAGTATCAAATCCCCCAATGAAAGCAATCTGGAGATATTGTTATTCAATGAAATGCAGGTGTACCCCCTTAACACCCCTTTAGAAACTGAATATCCAAAAACCCTTCCTTTGTGGGCGTTTTCGACTTACAACGAACATATTCCCAAAATTTCATGTTTCTAGCTTTAATAGTTTTGGCTGGGCGATGATGAGTCAGTCAGTCAGGACACTTAGTTTTATATAATAGATAAGCATCGGTCCTAGTGGAAAATAATTCTATCACCTGAAACCAAAAATGCATGGGACGAAAAAAAGCATCAAAATATCATATTGGTTCCGGACCCTAAAAGACGTGAAAAATATAATAAAAGTATTAAAAAAAACTATTTTTCGAAATTTCATTCGAATCAATTTCTATGCCATTCCTGGGACTTAGAAAATTCCGGCCAAAAAGTACAAAATCATTAATAACTCCGTAAGTATTCGTCGTATGATGAAATAGCAAGAGACAAGAAAGATGTAATGTGTTATTGTCTACAACATAGGCCATGTATAACTTTACACTCAGACATATTACGTTTCCTCCCCCCTCCCCATATTTTCACCCCTCCCCATGGGCCCCTTATATTGGATTTATGAAAAAACGGTCAAACAACTCTTTTATTATTTTTTATGCTGATTTTTTTCCGCTGAGGTCCAAACTCCTCGCCTATGTCGTTTAAGAGATACACGCTCGGTTAGGAAACCTTCAACCCCCACTTTTCACCCCTTTCACCTCAAAATATACACCACATCGAAAAACCCTCGGACACGTATCTTCTTATTTTTAATGATGAGTTTATATGCCGAGTATCAAATCCCCCAATGAAAGCAATCTGGAGATATTGTTATTCAATGAAATGCAAGTGTACCCCCTTAACACCCCTTTAGAAACTGAATATCCAAAAACCCTTCCTTAGTGGGCGTTTTCGACTTACAACGAACATATTCCCAAAATTTCATGTTTCTAACTTTAATAGTTTTGGCTGGCCGATGATGAGTCAGTCAGTCAGTCAGTCAGTCAGTCAGTCAGTCAGGACACTTGTTTTTATATAAGAGATAAGCATCGGTCCTAGTGGAAAATAATTCTATCACCTGAAACCAAAAATGCATGGGACGAAAAAAAAATCAAAATATCATATTGGTTCCGGACCCTAAAAGACGTGAAAAATATAATAAAAGTATTAAAAAAAACTATTTTTCGAAATTTCATTCGAATCAATTTTTATGCCATTCCTGGGACTTTAAAAATTCCGGCCAAAAAGTACAAAATCATTAATAAATCCCTAAGTATTCGTCGTATGATGAAATAGCAAGAGACAAAAAAGATGTAATGTGTTATTGTCTACAACATAGGCCATGTATAACTTTACACTCAGACATATTACGTTTCCTCCCCCCTCCCCATGGGCCCCTTATATTGGATTTATGAAAAAACGGTCAAACACCTATTTTGTTATTTTTTATGCTGATTTTTTTCCGCTGAGTTCCAAACTCCTCGCCTATGTCGTTTAAGAGATACACGCTCGGTTAGGAAACCTTCAACCCCCACTTTTCACCCCTTTCACCTCGAAATATACACCACATCGAAAAACCCTCAGACACGTATCTTCTTATTTTTAATGATGGGTTTATATGCCGAGTATCAAATCCCCCAATGAAAGCAATCTGGAGATATTGTTATTCAATGAAATGCAGGTGTACCCCCTTAACACCCCTTTAGAAACTGAATATCCAAAAACCCTTCCTTTGTGGGCGTTTTCGACTTACAACGAACATATTCCCAAAATTTCATGTTTCTAGCTTTAATAGTTTTGGCTGGGCGATGATGAGTCAGTCAGTCAGGACACTTAGTTTTATATAATAGATAAGCATCGGTCCTAGTGGAAAATAATTCTATCACCTGAAACCAAAAATGCATGGGACGAAAAAAAGCATCAAAATATCATATTGGTTCCGGACCCTAAAAGACGTGAAAAATATAATAAAAGTATTAAAAAAAACTATTTTTCGAAATTTCATTCGAATCAATTTCTATGCCATTCCTGGGACTTAGAAAATTCCGGCCAAAAAGTACAAAATCATTAATAACTCCGTAAGTATTCGTCGTATGATGAAATAGCAAGAGACAAGAAAGATGTAATGTGTTATTGTCTACAACATAGGCCATGTATAACTTTACACTCAGACATATTACGTTTCCTCCCCCCTCCCCATATTTTCACCCCTCCCCATGGGCCCCTTATATTGGATTTATGAAAAAACGGTCAAACAACTCTTTTGTTATTTTTTATGCTGATTTTTTTCCGCTGAGGTCCAAACTCCTCGCCTATGTCGTTTAAGAGATACACGCTCGGTTAGGAAACCTTCAACCCCCACTTTTCACCCCTTTCACCTCAAAATATACACCACATCGAAAAACCCTCGGACACGTATCTTCTTATTTTTAATGATGAGTTTATATGCCGAGTATCAAATCCCCCAATGAAAGCAATCTGGAGATATTGTTATTCAATGAAATGCAAGTGTACCCCCTTAACACCCCTTTAGAAACTGAATATCCAAAAACCCTTCCTTAGTGGGCGTTTTCGACTTACAACGAACATATTCCCAAAATTTCATGTTTCTAACTTTAATAGTTTTGGCTGGCCGATGATGAGTCAGTCAGTCAGTCAGTCAGTCAGTCAGTCAGTCAGTCAGGACACTTGTTTTTATATAAGAGATAAGCATCGGTCCTAGTGGAAAATAATTCTATCACCAGAAACCAAAAATGCATGGGACGAAAAAAAACATCAAAATATCATATTGGTTCCGGACCCTAAAAGACGTGAAAAATATAATAAAAGTATTAAAAAAAACTATTGTTCGAAATTTCATTCGAATCAATTTTTATGCCATTCCTGGGACTTAGAAAATTCCGGCCAAAAAGTACAAAATCATTAATAAATCCCTAAGTATTCGTCGTATGATGAAATAGCAAGAGACAAAAAAGATGTAATGTGTTATTGTCTACAACATAGGCCATGTATAACTTTACACTCAGACATATTACGTTTCCTCCCCCCTCCCCATATTTTCACCCCTCCCCATGGGCCCCTTATATTGGATTTATGAAAAAACGGTCAAACACCTATTTTGTTATTTTTTATGCTGATTTTTTTCCGCTGAGTTCCAAACTCCTCGCCTATGTCGTTTAAGAGATACACGCTCGGTTAGGAAACCTTCAACCCCCACTTTTCACCCCTTTCACCTCGAAATATACACCACATCGAAAAACCCTCAGACACGTATCTTCTTATTTTTAATGATGGGTTTATATGCCGAGTATCAAATCCCCCAATGAAAGCAATCTGGAGATATTGTTATTCAATGAAATGCAGGTGTACCCCCTTAACACCCCTTTAGAAACTGAATATCCAAAAACCCTTCCTTTGTGGGCGTTTTCGACTTACAACGAACATATTCCCAAAATTTCATGTTTCTAGCTTTAATAGTTTTGGCTGGGCGATGATGAGTCAGTCAGTCAGGACACTTAGTTTTATATAATAGATAAGCATCGGTCCTAGTGGAAAATAATTCTATCACCTGAAACCAAAAATGCATGGGACGAAAAAAAGCATCAAAATATCATATTGGTTCCGGACCCTAAAAGACGTGAAAAATATAATAAAAGTATTAAAAAAAACTATTTTTCGAAATTTCATTCGAATCAATTTCTATGCCATTCCTGGGACTTAGAAAATTCCGGCCAAAAAGTACAAAATCATTAATAACTCCGTAAGTATTCGTCGTATGATGAAATAGCAAGAGACAAGAAAGATGTAATGTGTTATTGTCTACAACATAGGCCATGTATAACTTTACACTCAGACATATTACGTTTCCTCCCCCCTCCCCATATTTTCACCCCTCCCCATGGGCCCCTTATATTGGATTTATGAAAAAACGGTCAAACAACTCTTTTATTATTTTTTATGCTGATTTTTTTCCGCTGAGGTCCAAACTCCTCGCCTATGTCGTTTAAGAGATACACGCTCGGTTAGGAAACCTTCAACCCCCACTTTTCACCCCTTTCACCTCAAAATATACACCACATCGAAAAACCCTCGGACACGTATCTTCTTATTTTTAATGATGAGTTTATATGCCGAGTATCAAATCCCCCAATGAAAGCAATCTGGAGATATTGTTATTCAATGAAATGCAAGTGTACCCCCTTAACACCCCTTTAGAAACTGAATATCCAAAAACCCTTCCTTAGTGGGCGTTTTCGACTTACAACGAACATATTCCCAAAATTTCATGTTTCTAACTTTAATAGTTTTGGCTGGCCGATGATGAGTCAGTCAGTCAGTCAGTCAGTCAGTCAGTCAGTCAGGACACTTGTTTTTATATAAGAGATAAGCATCGGTCCTAGTGGAAAATAATTCTATCACCTGAAACCAAAAATGCATGGGACGAAAAAAAAATCAAAATATCATATTGGTTCCGGACCCTAAAAGACGTGAAAAATATAATAAAAGTATTAAAAAAAACTATTTTTCGAAATTTCATTCGAATCAATTTTTATGCCATTCCTGGGACTTTAAAAATTCCGGCCAAAAAGTACAAAATCATTAATAAATCCCTAAGTATTCGTCGTATGATGAAATAGCAAGAGACAAAAAAGATGTAATGTGTTATTGTCTACAACATAGGCCATGTATAACTTTACACTCAGACATATTACGTTTCCTCCCCCCTCCCCATGGGCCCCTTATATTGGATTTATGAAAAAACGGTCAAACACCTATTTTGTTATTTTTTATGCTGATTTTTTTCCGCTGAGTTCCAAACTCCTCGCCTATGTCGTTTAAGAGATACACGCTCGGTTAGGAAACCTTCAACCCCCACTTTTCACCCCTTTCACCTCGAAATATACACCACATCGAAAAACCCTCAGACACGTATCTTCTTATTTTTAATGATGGGTTTATATGCCGAGTATCAAATCCCCCAATGAAAGCAATCTGGAGATATTGTTATTCAATGAAATGCAGGTGTACCCCCTTAACACCCCTTTAGAAACTGAATATCCAAAAACCCTTCCTTTGTGGGCGTTTTCGACTTACAACGAACATATTCCCAAAATTTCATGTTTCTAGCTTTAATAGTTTTGGCTGGGCGATGATGAGTCAGTCAGTCAGGACACTTAGTTTTATATAATAGATAAGCATCGGTCCTAGTGGAAAATAATTCTATCACCTGAAACCAAAAATGCATGGGACGAAAAAAAGCATCAAAATATCATATTGGTTCCGGACCCTAAAAGACGTGAAAAATATAATAAAAGTATTAAAAAAAACTATTTTTCGAAATTTCATTCGAATCAATTTCTATGCCATTCCTGGGACTTAGAAAATTCCGGCCAAAAAGTACAAAATCATTAATAACTCCGTAAGTATTCGTCGTATGATGAAATAGCAAGAGACAAGAAAGATGTAATGTGTTATTGTCTACAACATAGGCCATGTATAACTTTACACTCAGACATATTACGTTTCCTCCCCCCTCCCCATATTTTCACCCCTCCCCATGGGCCCCTTATATTGGATTTATGAAAAAACGGTCAAACAACTCTTTTGTTATTTTTTATGCTGATTTTTTTCCGCTGAGGTCCAAACTCCTCGCCTATGTCGTTTAAGAGATACACGCTCGGTTAGGAAACCTTCAACCCCCACTTTTCACCCCTTTCACCTCAAAATATACACCACATCGAAAAACCCTCGGACACGTATCTTCTTATTTTTAATGATGAGTTTATATGCCGAGTATCAAATCCCCCAATGAAAGCAATCTGGAGATATTGTTATTCAATGAAATGCAAGTGTACCCCCTTAACACCCCTTTAGAAACTGAATATCCAAAAACCCTTCCTTAGTGGGCGTTTTCGACTTACAACGAACATATTCCCAAAATTTCATGTTTCTAACTTTAATAGTTTTGGCTGGCCGATGATGAGTCAGTCAGTCAGTCAGTCAGTCAGTCAGTCAGTCAGTCAGGACACTTGTTTTTATATAAGAGATAAGCATCGGTCCTAGTGGAAAATAATTCTATCACCTGAAACCAAAAATGCATGGGACGAAAAAAAAATCAAAATATCATATTGGTTCCGGACCCTAAAAGACGTGAAAAATATAATAAAAGTATTAAAAAAAACTATTTTTCGAAATTTCATTCGAATCAATTTTTATGCCATTCCTGGGACTTTAAAAATTCCGGCCAAAAAGTACAAAATCATTAATAAATCCCTAAGTATTCGTCGTATGATGAAATAGCAAGAGACAAAAAAGATGTAATGTGTTATTGTCTACAACATAGGCCATGTATAACTTTACACTCAGACATATTACGTTTCCTCCCCCCTCCCCATGGGCCCCTTATATTGGATTTATGAAAAAACGGTCAAACACCTATTTTGTTATTTTTTATGCTGATTTTTTTTCCGCTGAGTTCCAAACTCCTCGCCTATGTCGTTTAAGAGATACACGCTCGGTTAAGAAACCTTCAACCCCCACTTTTCACCCCTTTCACCTCGAAATATACACCACATCGAAAAACCCTCAGACACGTATCTTCTTATTTTTAATGGTGAGTTTATATGCCGAGTATCAAATCCCCCAATGAAAGCAATCTGGAGATATTGTTATTCAATGAAATGCAGGTGTACCCCCTTAACACCCCTTTAGAAACTGAATATCCAAAAACCCTTCCTTAGTGGGCGTTTTCGACTTACAACGAACATATTCCCAAAATTACATGTTTCTAGCTTTAATAGTTTTGGCTGGGCGATGATGAGTCAGTCAGTCAGGACACTTAGTTTTATATAATAGATAAGCAGCGGTCCTAGTGGAAAATAATTTTATCACCTGAAACCAAAAATGCATGGGACGAAAAAAGCATCAAAATATCATATTGGTTCCGGACCCTAAAAGACGTGAAAAATATAATAAAAGTATTAAAAAAAACTATTTTTCGAAATTTCATTCGAATCAATTTTTATGCCATTCCTGGGACTTAGAAAATTCCGGCCAAAAAGTACAAAATCATTAATAAATCCCTAAGTATTCGTCGTATGATGAAATAGCAAGAGACAAAAAAGATGTAATGTGATATTGTCTACAACATAGGCCATGTATAACTTTACACTCAGACATATTACGTTTCCTCCCCCCTCCCCCTGGGCCCCTTATATTGGATTTATGAAAAAACGGTCAAACACCTATTTTGTTATTTTTTATGCTGATTTTTTTCCGCTGAGTTCCAAACTCCTCGCCTATGTCGTTTAAGAGATACACGCTCGGTTAAGAAACCTTCAACCCCCACTTTTCACCCCTTTCACCTCGAAATATACACCACATCGAAAAACCCTCAGACACGTATCTTCTTATTTTTAATGGTGAGTTTATATGCCGAGTATCAAATCCCCCAATGAAAGCAATCTGGAGATATTGTTATTCAATGAAATGCAGGTGTACCCCCTTAACACCCCTTTAGAAACTGGATATCCAAAAACCCTTCCTTAGTGGGCGTTTTCGACTTACAACGAACATATTCCCAAAATTACATGTTTCTAGCTTTAATAGTTTTGGCTGGCCGATGATGAGTCAGTCAGTCAGTCAGGACACTTAGTTTTATATAATAGATAAGCATCGGTCCTAGTGGAAAATAATTTTATCACCTGAAACCAAAAATGCATGGGACGAAAAAAAACATCAAAATATCATATTGGTTCCGGACCCTAAAAGACGTGAAAAATATAATAAAAGTATTAAAAAAAACTATTTTTCGAAATTTCATTCGAATCAATTTTTATGCCATTCCTGGGACTTAGAAAATTCCGGCCAAAAAGTACAAAATCATTAATAACTCCCTAAGTATTCGTCGTATGATGAAATAGCAAGAGACAAAAAAAGATGTAATATGTTGTTGTCTACAACATAGGCCATGTATAACTTTACACTCAGACATATTACGTTTCCTCCCCCTCCCCATATTTTCACCCCTCCCCATGGGCCCCTTATATTGGATTTATGAAAAAACGGTCAAACAACTCTTTTGTTATTTTTTATGCTGATTTTTTTCCGCTGATGTCCAAACTCCTCGCCTATGTCGTTTAAGAGATACACGCTCGGTTAGGAAACCTTCAACCCCCACTTTTCACCCCTTTCACCTCGAAATATACACCACATCGAAAAACCCTCGGACACGTATCTTCTTATTTTTAATGATGAGTTTATATGCCGAGTATCAAATCCCCCAATGAAAGCAATCTGGAGATATTGTTATTCAATGAAATGCAGGTGTACCCCCTTAACACCCCTTTAGAAACTGAATATCCAAAAACCCTTCCTTTGTGGGCGTTTTCGACTTACAACGAACATATTCCCAAAATTTCATGTTTCTAGCTTTAATAGTTTTGGCTGGGCGATGATGAGTCAGTCAGTCAGGACACTTAGTTTTATATAATAGATAAGCATCGGTCCTAGTGGAAAATAATTCTATCACCTGAAACCAAAAATGCATGGGACGAAAAAAAGCATCAAAATATCATATTGGTTCCGGACCCTTAAAGACGTGAAAAATATAATAAAAGAATTAAAAAAACTATTTTTCGAAATTTCATTCGAATCAATTTTTATGTCATTCCTGGGACTTAGAAAATTCCGGCCAAAAAGTACAAAATCATTAATAACTCCCTAAGTATTCGTCGTATGATGAAATAGCAAGAGACAAAAAAGATGTAATGTGTTATTGTCTACAACATAGGCCATGTATAACTTTACACTCAGACATATTACGTTTCCTCCCCCTCCCCATATTTTCACCCCTCCCCATGGGCCCCTTATATTGGATTTATGAAAAAACGGTCAAACACCTATTTTGTTATTTTTTATGCTGATTTTGTTCCGCTGAGGTCCAAACTCCTCGCCTATGACGTTTAAGAGATACACGCTTGGTTAGGAAACCTTCAACCCCCACTTTTCACCCCTTTCAACCCAAAATATACACCACATCGAAAAACCCTCAGACACGTATCTTCTTATTTTTAATGATGAGTTTATATGCCGAGTATCAAATCCCCCAATGAAAGCAATCTGGAGATATTGTTATTCAATGAAATGCAAGTGTACCCCCTTAACACCCCTTAAGAAACTGAATATCCAAAAACCCTTCCTTAGTGGGCGTTTTCGACTTACAACGAACATATTCCCAAAATTTCATGTTTCTAACTTTAATAGTTTTGGCTGGCCGATGATGAGTCTGTCAGTCAGTCAGTCAGTCAGTCAGTCAGTCAGGACACTTGTTTTTATATAAGAGATAAGCATCGGTCCTAGTGGAAAATAATTCTATCACCTGAAACCAAAAATGCATGGGACGAAAAAAAAATCAAAATATCATATTGGTTCCGGACCCTAAAAGACGTGAAAAATATAATAAAAGTATTAAAAAAAACTATTTTTCGAAATTTCATTCGAATCAATTTTTATGCCATTCCTGGGACTTTAAAAATTCCGGCCAAAAAGTACAAAATCATTAATAAATTCCTAAGTATTCGTCGTATGATGAAATAGCAAGAGACAAAAAAGATGTAATGTGTTATTGTCTACAACATAGGCCATGTATAACTTTACACTCAGACATATTACGTTTCCTCCCCCCTCCCCATGGGCCCCTTATATTGGATTTATGAAAAAACGGTCAAACACCTATTTTGTTATTTTTTATGCTGATTTTTTTCCGCTGAGTTCCAAACTCCTCGCCTATGTCGTTTAAGAGATACACGCTCGGTTAAGAAACCTTCAACCCCCACTTTTCACCCCTTTCACCTCGAAATATACACCACATCGAAAAACCCTCAGACACGTATCTTCTTATTTTTAATGGTGAGTTTATATGCCGAGTATCAAATCCCCCAATGAAAGCAATCTGGAGATATTGTTATTCAATGAAATGCAGGTGTACCCCCTTAACACCCCTTTAGAAACTGAATATCCAAAAACCCTTCCTTAGTGGGCGTTTTCGACTTACAACGAACATATTCCCAAAATTACATGTTTCTAGCTTTAATAGTTTTGGCTGGGCGATGATGAGTCAGTCAGTCAGGACACTTAGTTTTATATAATAGATAAGCAGCGGTCCTAGTGGAAAATAATTTTATCACCTGAAACCAAAAATGCATGGGACGAAAAAAGCATCAAAATATCATATTGGTTCCGGACCCTAAAAGACGTGAAAAATATAATAAAAGTATTAAAAAAAACTATTTTTCGAAATTTCATTCGAATCAATTTTTATGCCATTCCTGGGACTTAGAAAATTCCGGCCAAAAAGTACAAAATCATTAATAAATCCCTAAGTATTCGTCGTATGATGAAATAGCAAGAGACAAAAAAGATGTAATGTGATATTGTCTACAACATAGGCCATGTATAACTTTACACTCAGACATATTACGTTTCCTCCCCCCTCCCCCTGGGCCCCTTATATTGGATTTATGAAAAAACGGTCAAACACCTATTTTGTTATTTTTTATGCTGATTTTTTTCCGCTGAGTTCCAAACTCCTCGCCTATGTCGTTTAAGAGATACACGCTCGGTTAAGAAACCTTCAACCCCCACTTTTCACCCCTTTCACCTCGAAATATACACCACATCGAAAAACCCTCAGACACGTATCTTCTTATTTTTAATGGTGAGTTTATATGCCGAGTATCAAATCCCCCAATGAAAGCAATCAGGAGATATTGTTATTCAATGAAATGCAGGTGTACCCCCTTAACACCCCTTTAGAAACTGGATATCCAAAAACCCTTCCTTAGTGGGCGTTTTCGACTTACAACGAACATATTCCCAAAATTACATGTTTCTAGCTTTAATAGTTTTGGCTGGCCGATGATGAGTCAGTCAGTCAGTCAGGACACTTAGTTTTATATAATAGATAAGCATCGGTCCTAGTGGAAAATAATTTTATCACCTGAAACCAAAAATGCATGGGACGAAAAAAAACATCAAAATATCATATTGGTTCCGGACCCTAAAAGACGTGAAAAATATAATAAAAGTATTAAAAAAACTATTTTTCGAAATTTCATTCGAATCAATTTTTATGCCATTCCTGGGACTTAGAAAATTCCGGCCAAAAAGTACAAAATCATTAATAACTCCCTAAGTATTCGTCGTATGATGAAATAGCAAGAGACAAAAAAAGATGTAATATGTTGTTGTCTACAACATAGGCCATGTATAACTTTACACTCAGACATATTACGTTTCCTCCCCCTCCCCATATTTTCACCCCTCCCCATGGGCCCCTTATATTGGATTTATGAAAAAACGGTCAAACAACTCTTTTGTTATTTTTATGCTGATTTTTTTCCGCTGATGTCCAAACTCCTCGCCTATGTCGTTTAAGAGATACACGCTCGGTTAGGAAACCTTCAACCCCCACTTTTCACCCCTTTCACCTCGAAATATACACCACATCGAAAAACCCTCGGACACGTATCTTCTTATTTTTAATGATGAGTTTATATGCCGAGTATCAAATCCCCCAATGAAAGCAATCTGGAGATATTGTTATTCAATGAAATGCAAGTGTACCCCCTTAACACCCCTTTAGAAACTGAATATCCAAAAACCCTTCCTTAGTGGGCGTTTTCGACTTACAACGAACATATTCCCAAAATTTCATGTTTCTAACTTTAATAGTTTTGGCTGGCCGATGATGAGTCAGTCAGTCAGTCAGTCAGTCAGGACACTTGTTTTTATATAAGAGATAAGCATCGGTCCTAGTGGAAAATAATTCTATCACCAGAAACCAAAAATGCATGGGACGAAAAAAAACATCAAAATATCATATTGGTCCCGGACCCTAAAAGACGTGAAAAATATAATAAAAGTATTAAAAAAAACTATTTTTCGAAATTTCATTCGAATCAATTTTTATGCCATTCCTGGGACTTAGAAAATTCCGGCCAAAAAGTACAAAATCATTAATAAATCCCTAAGTATTCGTCGTATGATGAAATAGCAAGAGACAAAAAAGATGTAATGTGTTATTGTCTACAACATAGGCCATGTATAACTTTACACTCAGACATATTACGTTTCCTCCCCCCTCCCCATATTTTCACCCCTCCCCATGGGCCCCTTATATTGGATTTATGAAAAAACGGTCAAACACCTATTTTGTTATTTTTTATGCTGATTTTTTTCCGCTGAGTTCCAAACTCCTCGCCTATGTCGTTTAAGAGATACACGCTCGGTTAGGAAACCTTCAACCCCCACTTTTCACCCCTTTCACCTCGAAATATACACCACATCGAAAAACCCTCAGACACGTATCTTCTTATTTTTAATGATGGGTTTATATGCCGAGTATCAAATCCCCCAATGAAAGCAATCTGGAGATATTGTTATTCAATGAAATGCAGGTGTACCCCCTTAACACCCCTTTAGAAATTGAATATCCAAAAACCCTTCCTTTGTGGGCGTTTTCGACTTACAACGAACATATTCCCAAAATTTCATGTTTCTAGCTTTAATAGTTTTGGCTGGGCGATGATGAGTCAGTCAGTCAGGACACTTAGTTTTATATAATAGATAAGCATCGGTCCTAGTGGAAAATAATTCTATCACCTGAAACCAAAAATGCATGGGACGAAAAAAAGCATCAAAATATCATATTGGTTCCGGACCCTAAAAGACGTGAAAAATATAATAAAAGTATTAAAAAAAACTATTTTTCGAAATTTCATTCGAATCAATTTCTATGCCATTCCTGGGACTTAGAAAATTCCGGCCAAAAAGTACAAAATCATTAATAACTCCGTAAGTATTCGTCGTATGATGAAATAGCAAGAGACAAGAAAGATGTAATGTGTTATTGTCTACAACATAGGCCATGTATAACTTTACACTCAGACATATTACGTTTCCTCCCCCCTCCCCATATTTTCACCCCTCCCCATGGGCCCCTTATATTGGATTTATGAAAAAACGGTCAAACAACTCTTTTGTTATTTTTTATGCTGATTTTTTTCCGCTGAGGTCCAAACTCCTCGCCTATGTCGTTTAAGAGATACACGCTCGGTTAGGAAACCTTCAACCCCCACTTTTCACCCCTTTCACCTCAAAATATACACCACATCGAAAAACCCTCGGACACGTATCTTCTTATTTTTAATGATGAGTTTATATGCCGAGTATCAAATCCCCCAATGAAAGCAATCTGGAGATATTGTTATTCAATGAAATGCAAGTGTACCCCCTTAACACCCCTTTAGAAACTGAATATCCAAAAACCCTTCCTTAGTGGGCGTTTTCGACTTACAACGAACATATTCCCAAAATTTCATGTTTCTAACTTTAATAGTTTTGGCTGGCCGATGATGAGTCAGTCAGTCAGTCAGTCAGTCAGTCAGTCAGGACACTTGTTTTTATATAAGAGATAAGCATCGGTCCTAGTGGAAAATAATTCTATCACCTGAAACCAAAAATGCATGGGACGAAAAAAAAATCAAAATATCATATTGGTTCCGGACCCTAAAAGACGTGAAAAATATAATAAAAGTATTAAAAAAAACTATTTTTCGAAATTTCATTCGAATCAATTTTTATGCCATTCCTGGGACTTTAAAAATTCCGGCCAAAAAGTACAAAATCATTAATAAATCCCTAAGTATTCGTCGTATGATGAAATAGCAAGAGACAAAAAAGATGTAATGTGTTATTGTCTACAACATAGGCCATGTATAACTTTACACTCAGACATATTACGTTTCCTCCCCCCTCCCCATGGGCCCCTTATATTGGATTTATGAAAAAACGGTCAAACACCTATTTTGTTATTTTTTATGCTGATTTTTTTCCGCTGAGTTCCAAACTCCTCGCCTATGTCGTTTAAGAGATACACGCTCGGTTAAGAAACCTTCAACCCCCACTTTTCACCCCTTTCACCTCGAAATATACACCACATCGAAAAACCCTCAGACACGTATCTTCTTATTTTTAATGGTGAGTTTATATGCCGAGTATCAAATCCCCCAATGAAAGCAATCTGGAGATATTGTTATTCAATGAAATGCAGGTGTACCCCCTTAACACCCCTTTAGAAACTGAATATCCAAAAACCCTTCCTTAGTGGGCGTTTTCGACTTACAACGAACATATTCCCAAAATTACATGTTTCTAGCTTTAATAGTTTTGGCTGGGCGATGATGAGTCAGTCAGTCAGGACACTTAGTTTTATATAATAGATATTACAAGGAAAACAAAACTCCTATTGGCGAAGAGATGGTGCTACCACCGATGTGGTGGTAGTGGTCACACGCCGGAATGAGATTGACTTTGTAAAAACCAAACATATGAGACATCTTTGTGTCATCAAAGAGAAGCAAGTCAGCAGATGTGATCACGAGATCACGATGTTAGACGAATATCCACGAGAAGATATTACGATGTACGAAGATCATGCATCAGAGCGTCGGAACGTACATCACAGCAGTACAAATGAGCATGTTTACGCTAGTTAGGGAAGATATAGTCAGTGATATCTGCAATGTGTTATAACGCAGCCAATTAAAGTGCCACGAGTAATTCTTCATCTTGAATGGAATTTCAACCATGCATAGCAAAAATATTATTTTGTTAAGCGAAATATGAACTGTGTTGAGAATGGAGAGGCAATGGTACGAGAAGCGTAATAACTCCGGTAATAAGCAGTGATATTCTCAGAGAGTGTGAGCAGAATTCGAATAGTAGTAGTTGTGGCACAAAGCAGAAAATTAATGTCAAATTATTTAATTAAATTGTATCATGCGCAATGTGCGTACATAAGAGAATGGATGAACTACACAAGCATCACATATACTCATAGATACAAAACTGGTCATATACATCGTTCAAAAACGCTTTCACCAGAGTATGCGTCAGGTGGTAGGGAGGACAGTGCATGATGCAGAATCGGCATACACAATCATCCTGTGGGGTGTGCAATCCATTGGTCAGACAGATTAATCCATGTAACCCATGGATGCCAAAGCGCGTATATGTGTATTGCAATTTACAGTTAGGCCCTCTCCAGACATTGGTCTTCATTTCTTCCGTGTTGATAAACTCTTATGGTATTTGCTGAGCATTGTATCGTCTTCAATTGAAGCAAAGTATCCGGAAGTCTAAATGTGAACCTAATGTGTTCCAAGAAGTACGACTAATAGTCCATTACATAAATGTACATCTGTTTTCTGTATATTTTGAAACATGAAGGATTTGTTTCAGGAAACTAGTCTTTATGTTTTCCTGGGACAGTCAATTTTCTCCATATTAAATGAATGCCTTAGGTTACTATTGTGCGATTTTAAGCTAGAATAAAGTCATTGCGGTGTCTATTGATGGATTCAGTACCTATGATATTTCATACATGGCTTTGGTTGCTGCTGCCGTTTTGTCCTGTACTATATGCAGTGTGCATGTTGAGCCTGTAGTTTGCAGCGTGATTCCCAAGTCTTTAAACGGAGAAACGAATTCCAGATGTTAGTCACTGTAGGTGAACACGTCTATTGTTCTAAGCTTCCCTCGCCTTCTGAATTGCATTACCTTTGTTTTTGGTACTGTTAATGCTAAACGAATTACTATCCGCCCATTTCTGGAGGTTGTCAAGTGCGAACTGAGCAGTAGTATGGTCTCTAGCCAGCAGAGCGGTATCGTCTGCATATATTATAAGCTTTACTTCTGGAGTCCGCAGTGAATGTATAATGTCTGCTGTCATGAGACTGAATAGAAGAGGACTCAATGGGTCCCCTTGCAAAACTCCTCTTGTCTGTGTTATTTGCGATGTGGTAGTACTCGTAATTCCATCATATATTTGCACATAATTTGCGTGGAGTATTTTCAAATTATTTCTGTCCCCCAAAGCATATACAGTTTAATTACTTGTGTGAGAGACTGGAGCAAGTATAATATCCTAGCGAACATTCTGGAAAACATACAATTAATATAAATGGACAAGTAGAACGCGGCGAAGACCGTAAATTAGATCAGATCCTAGTGCCAGTGAATAACATTAATTTATAGCCAGGAAGTGATAGTGGTTTGGTTTTGTATGGCAAGTTACTTTTAAGAACATTTCGCTGATATCATGGAGGTATTATATTCTAATCGGGACACAGACATTTCAACTAGTTCTTCGAGCAACGACATCGATGGTAAAGATGACAACGACGGATGAATGGTGATACTTCAACAACATGAAGAAAATGTGGAAGATTCTACTAACAGGAGATGAGGGTTTCACCAATCTGTAAAATATATTTCGAGGTATGTTTCTGTAGAAAATTATTTATTTATGACCAAAGGAAGCCAAGCAGTAACTATTTCAAATAAGAGTGGATGGGTTTCCCTTTGGTGCAACTCGACTTTTCTTTACTTCGCCTGTGAACTTTTCGTTCCGCAGAATACACAGTCAAGTTTAGATTGGACGGAAGGGGGATTTGTGATTCATGTACCTCACCATTCTTAAATTACGTTTGACAAGAATTCGCTGCACATGCTATCTCCGTGATAACATAATTAATAGACCAATCAGTGATTTAACCCATCAAGCTGAGACGTAAAAATTATATAGGTCGAAGTTCATTGAAATCGAAAAAAGTACGCTTATCACGTAACAATGACACTGAGCAACAAATAAAAGAGAGAGGGTTGCTAGTTTGAGATAAATTTGTAGAGGTAAGGTATGGAATTAGTAGTCTATAATAATACTAATAATTAGTGAATGTTAATGTGACAGTTTTATTATGTGATTCGGTTATATATTGAAATTAATCCTCCACGGTTGAGTGGATCAACTTAAAGGAGACATTATTTAAGGTATTTAATAGAAAATGCTATGGTGATATGCGCAAGGCAGTGTGTATTAAATGAGGCAAATAAAATTGTAAAATGATTTAAATGTTTCATATGGAAGATGTGATTAGCGGCATTCCAGTTGTAAAATATGAGAAGCCACGATATATTAAGAGTATCATAGATAATTAATTAATGAATAAAATCAAGGATATTTGTACTTCACAGTCAGTTAATGTATACGAGAGAGTTTATTTCCATTCGCTATTAAGTCGAGTAATAGACTCATACGTTTTAGGATTTGTGAAGGAAAGGGCTGAACTCCCGTTTGTGAAGTAATTTAGAAGAATTTTTTTTTGTTGGTGGAGAGTTCTGGATTCCACAATCTCTTGGAAGTTGGCATGATACCACAGTTTAACTGATTAATGAAGTTTGATGAGAATTTAGAATTTGAAGATAAGAGTATTTGGTTTGCACTGAGCCACTTGTAAATGGATGTTGACGAACCACGCACCGGTGGGAGTAACTTAATACATAATGGGTTGGTTGGTTGGTTTCTTAGTTTAGGGACTGTGACAACGCGGTCATGTAGACCCGTGTACTTTGGGTGTGTGTAGAATCTGTCTGATGACCGGTGTTAATTGTGAAGACTGTATTAGTGTGTGTTATCTGTATATAAGGATTGAAGGCGATAATTTCAAGTAGTTCCTACTTTCGCTACCAAATGCTACCGTCCATGACACCTAGCTGTGAACTTGGTTACTACTAGATGCCATCGCAACCAGCGCCTGGTGACGAACGTTGAAAATTAAGAGCATTAATCAACCTAACCTACAAATTTTGCTACACACAAGTTTAGATAGTTCAAGGTTCTTTTACATGCCATAAATCCTTACTTCCCCTCCGAAGGAAGGCATACTGAGGGATTTTTAACGCTCTTAAAAAATCCGACGACTTCGGCCGGGTTTGAACCCGCGACCTTGGGCATAGAAGCTCAGCTCGCTACGAACTAAGCCACCGAAGCCGCCCATAATACATAATAATAATAAAATATAGGCCTATTATAATATCCTACTCTATTTGATTCTTGTAGAAACTTTTCTAGAAGAGTAATAGTAGAGCAATCCATCGTATTAATAAATAAATTATCCATTTAGTTTATAAAGTCATGTTTCCGTTAATAAATATATTTGGATGATTACTTTGGAACAGGGACTCATAGTGAATTTTAAAATTAGGCATGATATATTGTACCCGATTGTCATCATGTGGACCATGTGTTCGTATCCCAACTAACTCACGGTCTTTCGAGGTATGGGACGTTCCTGCCCACCATACGACCACATGTTCAGGATTTGAGTCTACCAGGTAACTACTCTACAGGAAATACACAACATATTCCTAAAAATAACACATTTACTGGTCTAAAATCAATGGCTACACAACAAATACAAAACAAAGGACAAATTACATTTAATTCCCACAAATAAAATAGGGTTGTTCTGTGAGCTTTCTTCTTAAAATAGTGCTACACTGCACTCAAATCTAATTCTAGCATCCTGTCAATGATATTTCAGACTTCCATGGGTTTCCATAGTGTTCATCAACTGACACAATTTTAGTTAATGGGAGTACCATAACACAAAAATCACATATCACATAAAATGATACAAATAAAACATTTTCCCATTTCTTATGGCATTTACCTTGATTAACATGAATACATTACTTTCTGCAATCATTAACAGATATTTTTTTTTTTGTGTTGCGTGAATCATCTTCCTTCCTTCCATGCATATGAACGCTTTAAGAAAAGTGGTACTTAATTTTATAGTTTCACCATATAACGATTTTCTGGGTCTTGTCGGGCTTATCATCGTTACAAATGTGTCATGTTCTGGGAAAAACACATACCCGTCTGCACAAATTAGCAGGAATGGCAAAATGCACTGTAAAAGAAGATGCCTGCATTATTTTGGTTCAGCTTTTCTCCTCAGAGAATAATTGAGCCAAATATTATCTTATTTCTATGATTCAACAACGTATGTGAGGTGCAACCCACCGTTCAATTCACTTGGCATCATCAAAATAATCATATCTTAATTGCATCTTTAAATATCGAGATTTCTCAGTGTCCTAGTGTGACTCTAATTTACTAGGGACCGATCGGACGACCTTCCTCCCCCTTAGCAGGCAATAAAATTCGTTCCAGCCGGCTCTCCAAGATGGCCGCTACAGAAATGGTCTACCATTCCCCTCTCTCTCACTCTGTCAAGATCAAGGTCAGGTTTGTTTACAAAGTGCAGACTGGAGTAACACTGAGTGTGGCTCCTAAATAATTGAGTCATTTAAATATTTAACATCTATCCTTATAGTGTCTTGGGCTCAAACTGGCTCCTTAATTAACATTCATGGCTGGGGTGGCATTCTAGTGATAGTCTTGCCGTTCTATGGTGACAATTAGTGGCTTTTAGACGCGCATCATAGTGAAAATCCACGACTTTCACCAGCAGCTGTCAATAAAATATAAGGAAACCTGCGTTCCTAAACGACGAATATGATCCTCACCTCACCGGGTGGGTCATTAATACGCACATGCTCACAGCGTCTCGACGGACGTCAATAGTGGCATAATTCAAGCAAGCGTTGGATACAGACAGGCTCTGTCCAATTCGCTGCGAAATAATACAGTATGCTCAAGGGCGATACTACTCGTAGATTTGGCCAACTTCTCACCTAACGTGCAAGCTATACTAGTTGTCCCCGCAATATTTATTACGTAAATCACTGGATTCTACGTTAATTCTGCACGCTTACATGCGGCTCAAACAATACTTCACATATATGACTCCATTATTAAGGCACCCGCGTTCTCTTTTGTCATACCACTTAAGCCAAAGCTTTACATAGCTCCTAACACAAATGTAATAAAATTTACTGGCTTACTTTACTTTAATGGTCCTCAAACATAATCCTAAGGATTGACCATTATCAAATATTCATTCATATTTCACTGACACTGAAAAAGCTCTCGTATTTCTTTATATTTCACGTTATACTCTTACTGTTTACCAAATACAGTATCTTTACATTAGACATGACACTATTTGAACATTATTTAGGCCAAAAATGCCTATTACTTTATTGTTGCCGACCCATAATATATTTATTATTATCATTTAACGTTACCGTTACATCCATCACTATTTTTGCCTGAATGGCCTTAAACAAATCACCTTCCAAGCCATATTTCATTCAAGACGAGTGGTGAAAACTCGTTCAGTAAGTGACTATTACATCTTACACAAAGTGATAAATCGTTACATGGTGAACTACTTAGTTATAATTACATTATAAGAAAATGGGTACTCACTTTTTTCCTCTTTGCTGGATAGCGCCAGCGTCTCAACTTTAGCGCTACCATGACGCTTGAATTAATCCATCATGTTATCCTTGACACAACACATAGATTCATACACTTTCCACATGATATACATATTTTATCAGTGGTTTTTATCATTGCAATACACTGCATATTAATCACTATACACATGAACACTTTAAAACACTATTTCACAATTTATATACATTTATCCACTACTTCACATGTTGATCCTTAAATTGGACTTCTCCTACGCCTGATCTCAGAGATGCGCTGTAATTATGACAACCGCTGGTCTCCGTGACAATCTAACAGCGTTTTACGGACGTTCAATCCTCGTTCCCTGCAATCTTGTTCAGCTCACTATCCAAATTAGGTGGCAATGGTTTCCAAGCTCCCATCATTGTAGTGTTTCTGATGATGCTGTCATATATAATTCAGACAATACCTCCCGGTATAAGAACTGTTCAAAAACATTATAAGTTCCTTTTCGCTGTGGCGAATTTATATTGGCGTCAGATAATATGTAAATATCTGTAATAATTTACTTTCGACGCACTTCATGATTACTTATGAAGCCTTTATAACTTGCTTCTATTGTTCTCCAACGACGACGCGTTGATACTTTAACATTAGGCGCGCTACTAGCAACGTCTTAGTTACGTGTGTACTGTAGAAGACTGGTGATGAACTGTAGAGCAACTGGTGACGAACTGCAGAAGACTGGCTTGGCTTGCCTCGCTCCCCATATATAAAGGTTTCTCGTACAAAATAGTCCACAGGACACACGAGAGCGACTCCTTTCTTGAAATAATGCCTCTTCAGCCGAAATGACATCTACATCTTGTTTATTTAGGTGTGGAGGTTACAAAAGCATTCGCGTGCCGGCGATCGCTTCGGCCAATTAATTACAATTAATTGCCTTAGTTCAGCGCGTGGGCACGCCATCATGGTACTTCCCCGTTGACTGGTCACTAAGTCAATGCTCTTGAGCGTAGGTTAGGTTGTGATGCATTCATTTGGAGATAAAGGCCTTAATTTAGGTGAAAAACCATTCCTAAATTACCTCTCCGTGAATATATTCACCTGGGTGTATATTTCAATGCATTTCAATACTCCACTTAGCTGTAATCAATTAATTTCCATGTGCAGTCGATCCCGCCATAGCTTGCCCCGTTGTCAAGCGGTGGATACCCGAGTCATTAATTCTGAGCTGTCTCTCCGCTCCAGACGTAAGTAGTTCGGTAGGCGCCTAGACTACTCCGCCCACTTGCTAAGGGTCATTTGTAAAACTTCAAACTGGCCTTCTCTCACTTTCGTATGCTCTGAAAATGTATATTTCCTTGCATTTGGCTACAGTTCTTCCCTTAAATTGCTATGATATTCACCTATAGATCGTGAAATCACGCTACATTCTTATATGTCAGTATACCTCTCATTGCTCTTTGGGTTCCCAATAATTTCTCCCCCGCAGAGATCAATGGTTCGACTCTAGGCATAACCATGTGCCTGGTCTTTTCTGATGGGACCTGAGTTCGATGCCAGACTGTCGTGGCCAGTTGGGCACAATATATAGGCTATATATATATATATTGCAACAAATAGTGTGAAACAAGATAGCTTAGTCGTTTCATTGAGCAAATATAGAGATGGCCTAACACTGTTTAAAGGTTTAATAAGATTAATGGTAATATCTTCCAAGTTAAGTTGTATGAAGGAGTTGGTGATAATTATTTTGAGGAGGAGACAATTCAGATTTTCCGGAATGAACATTGGACAAAATTGTGGTCTTTGTTTTTATCTCCATGTGTTTTTATGAATCTTCAGTCTTGTGACTGGTTTGATGAATTCTCCATGCCTCCCTGTCTCACTGTCTGAGCTAATCGTTTCATCTCTACATAGTTGTACAATGCAAATCTGGTAAGACGTAAGAGAATGCAACTGGGCGTTAATATCGCCAGACTAAATAAAACAGGAATCAGTCAACCAAAATCTATTTAAGGAGGAATGAGGAAGCTGAAACCTCTAGATAAAGATCAGACTTTTAAGAAAGCGGCATATTTGTCGTTATTTATCTCATATTTTTCTGCTGACTTAGGTAGCACTTCAGTTTTATGACATAACATTTGACCCCTTGGCCGTATAGACCTAACCCTAATTATGATTATTTTTAAAACAATGGAGGACCAAAATCTGAATATTTTTAGCGCCACCGGGTCGGAGAATGTTACCCGCAACCAACATTTCGAATATACACTGTAGGCCTATAAACTATTGATACTATTGTCTCGACGTATGAACTATCAATCTTATGAGTCGTGCATATACAAGTACACGCCATGGTTTTAGTCGGTAAGTCCCGATTACGCAGTCGTACAGAGGACAGGTAGCGAGCCTCAGGCATTTGATACAGGAGTTGCTTTCCGAGCAACTGAACACTCACATATCAATTTCACATGCGTGAGGCTTGCAGACTGTCCTCTGTGCGACTTCACAATCTGGACTCACCGGCCAAAAACCTAGGTAGTAAATACCGCACAAGCTTTCAATCATCTTTCACGAAATCCTCTCATGAGGTTGGCGTTTGAGTCGAAGTGGGGAAACCACGGATTACCACTTCCAAGATGGCAGAGTTGAAATCCGATCCAATCCACCACCTCTTCTCAATTTGGCCTCAAGATAGGTTAATAATAACATTGTGTATTCATGGAAGTTGCATTGTGTGTGGTTAAATGTAAGACAGGGCCTAGGAGCCCTAACTACGCCACAATAAAGGCACCAATAAAGACAGGCCCGGGAATCGAGCCCATCGCCTTCAGCGTTAATTTCATTCGCTTTGGAATCTCCTCCTACCGCTGTTGTTTTATTGGCATTTGGAAGAGAAATTTACAAATGTCGGCCCCAATCGAATTTTGTTTTGGTGCATAAATAAATCTTAATTTGCAGATGAGCCAGCGTCGTAGGGCAGGAGCATTGCCGCCATGTCTTTCTTTATTGAGACAGGAGATTATGAACAGTAAGGAGGTCGCTAATTGATCCCGCGCTTTACTGCTATATGCACTGCAGATGGCAGGAGCGCACAATAAAGAACAGTAGTGCCTCTCTCGGCATAGTTCGTGACTCGAAGAGAACTGGGTGTGGCGGCGCGGCGCGGCGATTCAACACCATTTCAATCCCGAAAGAAACGAGATATTATTACAAACTAACACGCTTTAGTTGTTGTTGTTGTTGAAAGTGCTTGATTTTTAATGATGATGATGATGATAATTGTTGTTTTAAGGGGCCTAACATCGAGGTTATCGGCCCCAACTTTTTAATGAATAATTATGTAAGAATATATCTCAGAGCCATAAGATGCTTATATCTTGAAGTTTTTTTTATATTTGCTTTATGGAGGTGAAAGGTTTTATTGATTTTTGTCGGGTTCATTTGGAACCTTTACTATTGATTTGTAGTTTTATTTATTGATTACTTGTCTTGTTTAGATAAGTGTGAACATTGTAGTGTCATTTTTATTGTTGCAGCGCCAAATTATTGAATATTAATTAAATAATTTTTAGATTTTGAATTTTCTTTTCTTTTAAATGTTACCCTAAGCTTGATCCTAAAATATGTGAATCACACAGTGGGAGAACGTTCTATGCCCCGAAAAATGCCTTACTGAGCTGGCGGACAGTGATTTACATATGTATTGTTCACAAGGCCACAATATCAATTTCACATGCGTGAGGCTTGCAGACTATCCTCTGAACCACTGCGCAATCGGGACTCATCGGCCAAAAATCGTAGCGTGAACTGTACCTAAGTAATATACTCTGTACACAGTTTCAACCATCTTTCACAAAATCCTCTCGTGAGTTTGGCGTAATAATGAAGTTAACCATCTCAGCATTTGTTTGGAGTCGAAGTGGGGAATCCAAGGATCATCACTTCAAAGATGGCAGAGGTTGAAATCGAATCCACCACCTTTTCTCAGTTTGGCCTCAAGATAGGTTAAGATGTTGCATTATATGTGGTTAATTGTAAGAGAGGGCCTAGGAGCCCTAACTACGCTACAATAAAGGCACCAATAAATAAATAAGATACTGGATGAAAAAAGAAAGGATATGGAGGAAGTTGGGGCCAGTCCAAATGAGATCTGGAATAGAGTGATGCATTCAAGGGGTTCCAGGAAAAGCAAAGGAGAAGAGCCAAGAACATCTGGTCGGAAGAAAGGAAGAGAATCCACAGTGAAAGGATGAAGAGTTTCTGGGAGCAGAAAAAAGGACTAATCAGCAAGTCAATTGTTTCCCGTGGTCCAAAGTAGGCCAAAATCGAACAAAGAAGAAGAAATAAGATACTGACTGAGTGTACCTTGATCCAACCCTCTTTAAGACAGGGCCGGGAATCGAGTCCATCGCCTTCAGTGTTAATATCCTTCCAGGATTCTCCTCCTACCCGCTGTTGTATTATTGACATTTGGAAGAGAAATTTACAAATGTCGGCCCAATCGAATTTTGTTTTCGTGCATAAAATCTTGATTCGATGAGCGAGCGTTGGTGCAGGAGCATTGCCGCCATGTCTTTCTTTATTGAGACAGGAGATTATGAATAGTAAGGAGGTCGCTGATCCCACAGATTACCTACTACTAAAGATAGCCGACAGCCATGCTAATTCTTGGCACCTAAGACTTCAGCGCTGTCTGGTGTATGACCGCGGTACTAGTTGAGCACGGCCGTGCGGGTAGCCTACCCCACCCCTTCCCCTCGTTCCGCTAAATATTCTCGTCCTAACTGCTCTGCCCACTTCAATGTTCCGAAAATCACAATCTTCCCAATACTTATAGCACACGTTTTTAAGTGTGGAGATAATAATATGATCTACACGAGATAAATCACATTCAAAATCGCAATAACAGTTTTTTTCAATAATACCAAAGTGGGAAATTGTGAATTCCGGAACTCTGAAATGAGCAATCACAGCATTTAGGACATGACCTCATCAATAATTTACATGTTTACATTTCTTTCAGTTGCAATTGGAGCATATTGCATTGACAAGAATTAGGCTACTATAAGGTCTGCAGCATATTATTACTCAATTTTAAAAAAATGGTCCCTTCCAATTAACCACTGTAGGCCCAATTATAACCGATTAGTTCCGAGATTAAACTAGAAAGTAAAAGTACTGGGAAGGGAGAATATTCATATCTTAAAATGCTTGATGCTGTTCGCAATAACAGGAAAATTTTAAGAGAGAATACTAAGGAAATAGGTGGTGTAACGTGATCCTCATCACACTAAAATTGTTAGTGTAATTAATGCCAAATTCATTAGTTTCAGAAAAATAATTGGATATCACAAAATGTATATACAGTAGTTCATTTGATATTCCCTTTAAAATATATCCAGTCCACCAATTTTGAAGGGTGAAATACAGTAAGTACATGTACATAAACAAATTTCATGGCACACTAATACAGTAAATTCTATGACATGCTGTGAAGGGGAAAGGAGAAATAGGACTTTCAATGAAAAACAAGAAACACACTCAATACTGCTAGAAATCATCGTTTTATTTAAAAAGTTTGTCAACGAAGAAAAAATAACAGAGAGAGAAAATCAAACTTAGCAAAAATACAGTAATCAAATCTGGTCCTTTTAAAAGTATGTGTTGAGGCATGTTCTTCTTTCTTGCCAAGGTATAACGGTAGGCTACAGCACATGATAATGGACCTATTACCTCCTTGACGCCATGGCTGACACCGATGAACCGCAAATTCCTACAACACATGCAAGTTTGTATGTTGAAACAGTTAACTTAATAACTGTGTAATGCTTGAAATGGAGAACTTGAATTTGCTGTTATGTGTATGTTTCCACCTACTATAACTATATTTTGAAAGAATCTCTTATTGTAGAATCATTGTGTTTTTGATATTAATTTTAGGGCTTTTGATAACATATTCATTTAGCCCCATATATTTGGAAGTGTAGGCCTATAGGATTTATATGATAATCTCTGTTATTGTGGTATCTGTAGTAGTGTGTAGGCTATACTTTCTGTAATTCAGATGAGGACTGGAAAGGTGGCAGCCATAGTTAGGGACATTTATTTTTAAGAATTTTTAATAATATGTACTAAAATGAAATTGAAATACCAACAGGAACAGCTACAAATTCCCTGTCTACTCAGCCAAGATATTCTGCAGATCTCTCCTGTGGGCCTCAACATTATTTTATTTTATTCCTTTCCTGATGGAAATCCGGTAGTACCTTATTTCAACTCCTGGGGCACCTCCCCAAGCCTGTCCCTTATAAAGCTACACACACTACTACAGTCATCGCATTATCGGAGCAATTCTACCCACACCCAACTGCATGGGGCTGATGACCAAGATGTCCCAAGCCCATAAAATGAATTAACAGCAGACAAAATCAAGTCATTATGTTATTTTGTGTTGTGTTGGATTCTGACACATGTATGCGTTTGACAGAGTGCCATTTAAGCTCATGAATAGGAATGAATGAATACGACTACCCTACTTGTTTCACGACAGCCTAGAATAAATACACACGAGACACGACAATAGAGCACTTTAGAACAGTAACGAGAGCGAACTTTCAGTGGAGATGTTGGCAACCATGTGAATACAAACAATTTATGACCAGAACGTAAAACTATGCCAGCGCTCAGAGCATGTTAAAACAATTGGGATCAGTTCAGTCGTTTGCAAACGACTTGTTTATGTTACGGTGAGTAGTCGTTGAATTCATTCGACTGTTTTCTAAAAGCAGTCAAACAAGTCGATGGTTTTAACTTTTGTCAGTCGACTGCTGATGCCCATCTCTACAAACCAATTGACAACCAGAATCAATTTGAGCGTACACACCCTCCGACTTGCTAAAATGCTATTAATATTGGATCCCAATATAAAATATTTTCTGATTTAATTTTCCTGGAAAATCTATTCTATGTTTGCATCGATCATTACCATCACGCTATGGGGAGAATTTCATAATAATTTTCTTGTAATTCATTTATCACGCGGTAGAATAAATGAATGAAATTCAATCATAAAATAAATAGAACTCTAAGCCATAATTGGTAAGCCCATGTTCAAGTTGTGTAATAATTCAAGAATGCACCCAATTCTCATTAAAAGTGTATAGACTGTGTTAAGGAGTTCCAATGAAATGACATACATATATATTTGGACAACTGGACGTAGCTATTTCATTGAAAGAATCTACGAACAAGAAACTGTATAAAACTATAGGCACCTACAGCCGTCAAGCTGTCCTCACAGTACCCGCTGGAGATTTACATCACCACTCTATCTGTACGGTACCTCGAGATAAGCCTAAGTGCGCCAACTGTGAGGAAACACATAAACTCTTCCATCCCTGCCCTCATGTCTTTGCCACTAACCCCCCTCCCACACAGCACGCCACTGCTCTGACACAGTTGTTAGGCCTGCTACAACAACTCTCAGCCATAACCCTGTAAACTACAGCTAAACCAAACCCAGAACCCCCTAATACACTTCATTTGCAGAGCAATAAAATCCATAAAACAACTCCGCAACGAGCTTCACAAAACCTAAATTATAAACGAAAAGACTACTCCACAAACACCAAAATCAGTAAACCTCCCTCATTTCAGCCACACTACACCTTAAACAGACATAGAAAGCATAGTCATGACCCCTTCATGGAGTAGGCTATTGTCTAATCACGATCATGTCTCCTTCAACTTTACTGAAGACTTCATTAAATTCTATTAAAAATTCATAAACTCATTCCACAAATCTTAAAATCAGTATACATCCCTCATTTCAGTTACTCTATTCAATAAACAAACATAGAAGGCGTAGCCATGACCCCTTCATGGAGTAGGCTATTGTCTAAATCTGACCACGCATACTACAACCTTACTCTAATTCAAAATTACAGTCAAATGATCCATCTGACTGGGAGGCTTGCCTGGGATGAATGGCCAGAAAACCGGGAGTTCAAGCAAAACCTAAATATTGAATGCTTAACATTTCCAATAACTTGGACAACTGGATTTAGGCTATTTCATTGAAAGAATCAATGAACTGTATAAAACTATAGGCACCTACAGGTATACTTAACTTATTAATTAAAGCTCTACAATAAACATACAGCACAATGAATTGTAGCATGAAGTTATCCTGAAGAAGTCGTTTGATTAGAACGACTACTTAAATTCGAATGATTCCATTCGCTTGGAATTAGTCGTTTGCCAACGACTTGTTTCATTCCAATGATTTCCAACGATTGCTTTGGGATCAGTTGTTTACAACGACTACTTCAATTCGACTGATTCCATTCGCTTGGAATTAGTCGTTTGCCAACGACTTGTTTCATTCCAATGATTTCCAACGATTGCTTTGGGATCAGTCGTTTGCAAACGACTTGTTTATGATACGGTGAGTAGTCGTTGAATTCATTGGACTGTTTTTTAAAAGCAGTTGTTTTAACTATCGACTAATTCGACTGTTTTCAGTCGACTGATGCCCATCTCTACACACAACTAATTTTCTACACCAGCCGCTACTGAGCACGAGCTGTGACTGGCTTAGACATTAGCATCCTACGTGTTGAAAAATATTGTAAGTAACGTGTAGGAATAAAATACTACCTATAGGTATGTCAACCATTACATTGGCATATAATAAATGAATTATATTTATCTTGTATCTATCTATCCCACGATATAACATAATACAAGGTGAAGAGTCCTTTAGAACAAATTGTTTACTGTGATACTGGAAGAAACAATACAACACAGTGGTAATAGTTCTAGCCTGCACCTATTTGTTAATAAAATTTCATGTGATTTCACTCAGATCTCTGTTGTAGTGGCTTATTATATGTGCACCTTGTAACTTAATAGTACATTATGCAACGAGCCTATAATGACAATAATTAAGACACAAGTTTTATAATTTCCATACGAGTGTCTTAATTACAATTATAGATGAGTTGCATACGACTGTTTATGTTCAACGATAATTATAACTATTTTATGTTCGAACATAAATATTCATAAATATCTGTCGAGATTTCACCAGTTTTATATACTGAACAGAGCGCATGAGATGCAGAGAATACCTTGTATTTGACCATGGCCTCCTGGAATACCTCACTATGACACTCGCCACGCAGTGAAATTTAAAATAGGGGGCCATGGAAGTGAGCGCAGTTACGATGCTATCCTCACCTAATTGGTCACACAACTGTTTCTTGAGCTCTGATTGGTGGGAGAAACTGTATCATAATGAAAACTTGTACTATAATGAGCCTCATTATACAGTTTTCTGACATAATATTTACATTTCGCCAGTGTCGAACATAAACATATTAACCAATCTTCTTTACACTGTTTTATGAGTTAACACCACATCAAAACTGATGAGGATTTATTTTAGTTGGACACAGAAGCTTATTTATTAATGTAATAGACATCTATGATTGATGAAGATTGCCTCTCTCACCTTTCAGAAAATAACTAAAATTTTAATTCTGCGATTATTGTAACTAATCCACGTGTGTTTCTATTACACAACAATTAAGGGTAACTCCAGCATATCTTCTAGATTTTTGATGTGTCTGGTGAGTGGTTTTGTTACTGCTTCTGCAGGTATCACCCTTCTGAAAGATGTCTCATCGTTTCTAATTCTATTCTTAATCCTCTGCCAGAGGAGAAATAGTTTTGCAACGCATGAATACAGTGCTGTAGCTGCTGAATTTTCTAAAAATAATTATGGAATGATGGGAAGAAAAATAAACATAGCCTATTCTAAAATAACATACGCATAAAATGAAACCATTCTGATGAACTTAATATGCTTCAAATTCAGAGTACAAATGCGTTCACCATTTGGTGCTTAGTTCATTTGTATATTTGGACCAAAATGTAGACCTCTGAAATAAATTTTAATGTTGGACTTTGCTCCACAGAACAAGAGCACACAGCCACCCATAGGACCAGTGTGTGTTAAGATTTTAGAACCTGTAATTACAGTTCTACATCAGTAATGGCATTACTACACATTCGACCAACTGAATACTTGCCACTTCACCAGTAACTAACATGTGCAAGAACTGATCTCCTCAAGAACTTGAGTACACATATGCAATAGGCTCATGATACTGTATGTATCTCTGCAAGATGTATCAAGTTGAAAACATTACGGTAACATAGACTCTTACCTGGTCTTTCTCAGGAGAGTAGGCCAAATTGCCACATTCATCTGCTATTTCGAGAACAGCAATTTACGATTTGTTTGTTCACAGAATTTGGTAGGCCTACCTGTGGAATAAATAATAGTGAAAGTTAATTAATATGTCAAGTAGAATATCACCTGTACACTACGTCTAATATCAATTCAAAACTAGGCTACCGGTACGATATATTTTTCACAGGCACTACAGAAACAAGTTTTCACTTAAACTCTTAAAATAAGCGTACTTACTTGGCGTAGCAGAAGAAGAACTGTTCACTTCTCATTACCAAGAAGACGATTTGATGAAAGAAAGATGAGAAAGAACACAACATTAGCTTATTATAAAATATTAATATACGGGCAATATTGTTTACACCAAACACGACATAAACAGAGCGTCCATGTTGGTCAATGCCGCCAACCCAATAGAAATAATGTTTATTTAATGATAAGTGACGTAATTATCGTCGGTGAGCAAGATAATTGCAAGGAAATGTCAATTAGGAATTATGTGTATATTTATTGACTAAATATAGGGATATATTTGCAATTCAATTAAAACGTGTATCATGCATATGTTGGCAAGACGATATACAGCGCTTAATCCGCTCCTTACGTTTGGCCGCGCTACTACACCGATGGTACCAAATAATCCCTATCTGGTTGACACCCCCTGGCTGATCCCGCGCTTTACTGCTAATAGTATGACAAATGC
The DNA here is from genome assembly GCA_946902985.2 of Meconema thalassinum. NCBI lineage: Eukaryota > Metazoa > Arthropoda > Insecta > Orthoptera > Tettigoniidae > Meconema > Meconema thalassinum. The sequence continues at coordinate 501,325,802 of OX336390.1, forward strand.
ACGGCAGATGGCAGGAGCGCACAATGAAAAATAATAGCGCCTCCCACGGCGAAGTTCGTGACTTCGACAGAACTGAGTGTGGCGACGCACAGTGTGTCGAATCGCAATTCTAGGTGGAAAAAATTAATAACTTCGTTAATACTGGTGGGATTCTATTAAAAGTTGGCAATATACCGTTTTCGAAGTCGCTTAATTCATTTCTGGCATCGTCTGAAGTGTACGATCTTCGGGGGGGGGGGGGGGGGGGGGGGGTAAGGGGAGGTGTAAAATATGACCGAAAGCAACAAAGGATCGTCCATTTTCGGTAGTAAAAATCACGATATGGATGTTTACATTATAGTTTATGACATTGGAAAACATACTCTTTAAAACTGGATAAAATATGAATAACGAAGAGACTTGCAGTCCAGCATTTTTGTTACACCATATTTGAGGGAATAGACGAAGTCACTGTATGTAAAATCATCCAGATTAAAAACGTATGTTAAATTGTTAAATTGTTCTTTTGAAATCTTGCTGAATTTGTCTTTTCCTTTGTTCAAATTCTCCCCTGATTTGTGAACGAACCTGACATACCTTAAATGGAATTCTGTAATCGATGTTTTTTAGAATGTCTTTATCCACGAATGTAATGTCGATAAACCATACACGTAGTTATTGACATTAACACTTCTAGACAGCATTGAGTTTATTTCGCTAGGCTTCGCGCCACAAATATAGCAAACTTGAGAGCCTGGGGTTTATGTCTAAATATTGCAGATTTTACCATCTACCATGGTTTGCAGAAAGCTGTGAATTACAGTCCAATTTCCAGCCAGAGATGGCGTCAGCTCTTTTATTTGGTTTTCAAATAGCTCAACTTCACGTTTGACCATTTCAGATGTTTCCTTCCCAAAACGAAATGTTATTGGCCGGCAATAACGCGTTGACGAAGGCCTGGGATTTGTCCAAATGTTATTGGCATCATTCAGGTGCAGTTTTAAAGGAACAAAACAGATTACAAACAAATATTCATCTGTGCTACTTTGGTCCTTAAATCTCTGTTTGTACAAACTGAGACCTGAACTTGCCTCATATCCCCATTTGCTGATAAGGGTGGCAGAGGAGTCAGTACATTGCACAGGCAATTTGTCAACTAAGCGTTTTACCGTTAGATCTAATATTGCCTGTAACTTTACAGTAGCTGAGGTATCGCTAATAGTCATATCTTCCTCCACTGAATAACACGCAGCTTTAGCTTTATTTAGAGCGTAATATGAGGGGTAAATGAAATGCCCTAAATCCATGGCTCGTTTCCTCATTAATTTATAACCGTACGAGATAGACTTGGTGTCAACGTACAGTATAACGCTAACGCTTCATACGATGTGAATGGACGCTTTTCTTGCTCCTTTTTGTGAGCAAATAGAGCCTTCTTAATTTTTGTGCCTCTAGTTGGGGGGGAATAAAGCTCTTTCACGATGTTTCCTGCATCTCTTTTCCCGTTTGATCGAAAAGAATCTTCAGCAGCAAACGCTACTTCCTACAAACTACGCGATTCGGTAATATCACAAACGTTTTGCTTCTTTGTCTTGGCGGAACAGTCCTTAAATTCCTTCGGGACACAATTTGTTTTCGGATCATACGCTGGATCGATGTCTTCTTGTTCACTGGAAACGATGAAATCCGCCCCATTTAACCAATCACCGAATTTTTCGCGGAATCGTTGTACTCTTCTTCCTGCACGCTCCCATTTTTTTGTTAAAATTATGGGATATCAACTTAATTTTATTTCTTACCTCCTGAACCTGAGTGTTGGTAAGAGATGTAGGATCAAATTTATTCGTAACATATTGAAATATGACGTCAGTGCGCCCCTATTTACGACACGACCGCCACGCGTTGAAAAATTCTTCTCGCGGTAAAGCCCACATAGTCACTGAAAATAAGAAAATAAACCATGATGCACATTCGTGCGCAACCAAACCACTACAGATCCTGAATCTACATTAAATTTCCAAACGAATGACGTTCAAAGTAAAATGGCACTGTGAGGCACTCATAAAGTAAATAATTTATTTAATGCAGGAAGCTTGTATTACGCATAAAATTGAGAACACATACCTCTTTTTACTATTCCATGAGCCGCAGAAGACAACACCTCATTGAACTCACAAGAAACACAACGTTCGGTTCACTCAGACACCTCCTATCAAATGAACTGATAACTGCCAGGAAGACCTTTCAGCACCAAACCCTTCCTCCTGCGCACCAGACAGCGGAAAAGAAGACCGAAGGTCACCATCTAGTTTGTTCACTATCGAATGAGCCAGTTTTCGCTTTCATTTGCGGCAGTGAATTTTTTCCACCTAGATATGGGATTCGACACACTGTGCGACGCGGAGATTCAATACCATTTCGATCTCGAAAGAAACGAGATATTATTACAAACTAACACGCTTTAGGTGTTGTTGTTGTTGTTGTTGTTGTGTTTATTGTTGTTGCTGCTGCTGCTGCTTTTGTTGTTGTTGTTGTTGTTGTTGTTTTTAGAGTCTTCAGTCTTTCCACTGGTTTGATGCAGCTGTGCATGCTTCCCGGTCCAGAACTAATCGTTTCATCTCTACATAGCTACCACACCCTACACCCGAGGCAATCTGTTTAACAAATTCTAATCTTGGTCTACCCCTACAGATCATATCCTCAACCTTTCCTTCCATAACTAAGTTTGCTATTCCTGGGTGTCTTAGTATGTGTCCTACCAACCTATAGCTTCTCTTCATAAGGGGCGTGGTGGCGCAGTGGTCAAGCTATTGGCCTCTCACCATGGCGGACCGGGTTCGATTCCCGGTCAATGCATGTGAGGTTTTCAAAGTAAATGCCATGTCCTGTGGTTCGGATTCCACGTAAAAAGGAGGTCCCGTGGTCTCGAGATAAACGGTCACGAAAATCTACAAGCTTCCTCTTTTTTCTTCTCCTCATTAGCAGTTGCCAGAAACATCTCTCCGCTCCCAATCGTCTTAATACAGTACCTCTTCATTTTTAACCCTATCTACCCATCTGTTCGTCATCATTCTCCTGTAACACCACATTTCAAACTCTTCAATTCTCCTCTTTGCAGCTGCAACAACTGTCCAAGTTTCACTTCCATAGAGTGCCACGCTCCAGACTAAGGCTTTCAAAATGACTTCCTAATACCTAAATCTGTATTCGATGTCAACAGATTACTTTTCTGCTGAAAAACTTTCCTTGCCTGAGCCAACCTACTTTTTATATCCTGTTTGCTTCTTCCATCACTGGTTATTTTGCTTCCTAAGTAACCGAAGTCTCCTACTTCATTTAGCTTTTCACCTGCCAATTTGACGTCCAGCTGGTTCTGGTTTATTTCGGCTGCATTCCAATATTTCGTTTTACATTTATTAATTTTCATCATGAATTCTTTCCTCAGAGTCCATACCATTTAAAAACTCATTCAAATCCTGAGGTGTGTCGGCTAAGATGTCATCAGCAAATCTCAGAGTTAAAATTATTTCCCCTAGAATCTTTACTCCTACTTTGAATTTTTCTTCAATTTCCTTCATTGCTTCATCCCTTATGAATAGGTTAGGATGCAATGTATATTTTTGAACTAGGTACACGAATCGAAGTTAATCTCGGTTTTTCTGTGTGTAAATTTCCAAGAGGTTTTGCTTCAGTTTCGTGCTTCAGACCGTTCCATGACGAATATGCGCTAAAAAAAACACGCCTGGTAGTCTGTTTCTTATACAAATCTGCACCATCTCACCGATCCGAACCAAATTCTGCAGGCCTCCCTTTTTGTAACCCTATGTAGGCTACTTGAAATTTGGACAGCTCTCTCCATTCTCTAAATTTAGGCCCTATGGCACATTAGCATAGGCTTGGCAAAATATCGAAATTGTTGTTGAAGTCAAAACAAAGCTCATGATTCGAGAAATTTAACTCCTACAGGGACCACGAAAACCACGTTTTAAGACACTAGAATCAACCGTTTTCGAAATATTTTCAAAAAATACTATTCTTACTGGAGGAAAAACAAAAAATGGTCAGCCGTAACTATGACAACGTCAGCTCACGGGTGCTCATTTTACTTTTCATCCGAGGGAGTGCTAATTTGCTTATTACTTAAAATATTATAAATAATTATATGAAGCCATTTACAAATCCATCTGCACATTTTCAAAATAATGGATGCAACAAAAATTGCATTGGAATCACTTTCTTATTTAATACGGTAACAAAATTACAATTATTCGCTCTGGTTGATAGTACAGTAAACTGCCTTTATTTGATACATTTTTAACTGAATGATTACAAAGCATTTTCTAATCAGGTAATTGTGGTGATTATATTTGTTTTAATGGATAATTGATTTCGTGAACAGAAGCATATTAAACGATTTATTAAAGTAGACTACTGTGTCCTTCTTACTCCAATTACTAGCGACTATTAGGATCTTAATCTTATTTATTTTTTCATCATTTATTTGGATTACTCTGCTATTATTTCCATAGTTAATCTTTTATTTATTTATTTATTTATTGGTGCCTTTATTGTGGCGAAGTTAGGGCTCTAGGCCCTCTCTTACACTTAACCACATACAGTGCAACTTACATGAATACTCACATATGTTATTCTTAACCTACCAAACTTAAATACTAGGAAAACCTTAAATACTAGAATAAAATAAAATAAAAATTAAATTAAATTAAATTGGCGACTGCGTGATATTAACTAAGCTATACAATTTAAATGACATACATTTTTAACAAAATTATACTATGGTCATTCACTCACACATTCATACACAAATTGTTCTAGTTGGCCTACGAATTCAAGAGGAAATCTTTACATGCACGTTTGAAAGTTGTAAGGGATGTACAATTTCTGACGTCACGAGGACAATTATTCCAAATTCTAGTTCCCGACACGAGGAATGAGGTACTGAAGGCAGAAGAATGATGTAGAGGAATTGCAATTATAGATCCAGATCGCGTGTGACGATCATGAAAGGAAGAAAGAAAACGAAAATTACAAGAGAGATAGTGAGGAGTACTTTCATTGAGAAGTCGATAGATGAGGGTACAAATGTGCAGGTTCCTTTGTTGTTCTACTTTTAGCCAGGAAAGTAGATCATTAAAAGGAGACACGTGTGAGGAAAATTTCAAGGAGAAAATAAACCTAATGCAGGAATTTAAAGCTCTCTGAAGTTTCTTGTTTTGTTCACCGGTAGCATCTACTAATACAACATCACAGTAGTTAAATATTGGGAGTATCAAGGTTTGGACGAGTTTTATTTTCAAGTTACGGGGTAGAACGGACTGGTGAATCTTAAGTGGATGAAGTGACGAGTAAACTTTCCTGCATGTATTAGTAACGTGCCCATCCCAATTCAAAGTTTCATTTAGTGTGACTCCAAGACTTTTTACCGATTTAGAGAACGGGATAGCAACACCATTTAGTTGAATTAAAGAAAGCGGTCTACTGTGTAAATGGAAAAGCAATTTAGTCTGCCCTATTACGATAGCTTGGGTTTTAATTGGGTTGATGGCAAGAGAATTTTCAGTTGCATAGCGGCTGATCCTCTTTAGATTTAGATTCATATTTTCAATTGCCGCATCTATGTCGTTTACTTTTGTGTGGCAATATATCTGAAGGTCATCAGCATATAGATGGTAATTGCAGTTTTCCAGTTTCGAAGAGATGTCGTTCAGATATAGAATGAATATAAGGGGGCCGAGAATCGAACCCTGAGGTACTCCATTTGTTTTGAACTTCCACTCAGTTCTGTTTTCATTAAGGAGTACACGTTGTCTTCGGTTATGAAGATAGGAGGCGAATAATTTGAGAGCAATGGGGCTAAGATGGAAGGATTGCAATTTAGCCATAAGTATGTCCGTGTTAATGGTGTCGAATGCACTGCTGAAGTCTAGAAGAATGAGTATAGTCACTTTACGCTCATTCATTGCTCGTCTTACGTCATCAGTGATCTTAATGAGTGCAGTAGATGTGCTGTGTCCTTTCTTAAATCCAGATTGTAACGGATCAAGTAGTGAGTATTGCGTCAAGTACTGAAGAAGTTGTTCATGCATAATTTTTTCTAGTATTTTGGAAACTGAGGAAAGTATGCTTACAGGTCGATAGTCGGATGGAGAATTAGCAAGAGAATTTTTCGGAACTGGAATAACTAAAGCATCTTTCCATATTGTTGGGAAGAAACCTTCTAAAAGACATGTGTTACAAATGTGCGTAATAATTGGCAGTAATACTTCTATCAGGTTAACGATAAAGGAAATTGGGATGTCATCTATTCCGACTGCTTGTGATTTGATAGATATTATTTTTTTTCTTACGACAGTATCATCTATTTTACGAAACTTGAATAACGGTCGGTGAGGTAGTGGGACACATCGCAGTGTATTTATTGTTGTTTGTATTATTTGGGGATCAGTTCTAATTATTTCTCGAGCAAAGTGAGCATTTAATTCATTGGGATTAATATCCTGCGTATTGGTGTTTTTAGTGCGCCTCCCAATACCTACCGACCTGAGTTGCTGCCAGGTGCTCCTAGCGTTCAAGTTACCGGCTAGCTGTTGGAAGTAGGCATACTTTTTATTTCGAATCATTTGTTTAACTCGATTTCTAAGCACACGATATTTTTCAAAATCGTCACTTGATAAGGTCTGCTTATAACGTCTGTGAAATGCGTCACGTTCGGCCATTGCGGATTTAATGTCACTTGATAGCCAGGGGGCAGCTTTACGAGTGACTTTTGCTGTTCGTTTAGGTGCATGTTTGTCATATAGTTCCAGCAGTATTTTGTTAAATCTGCTCACCTTTTCATCAACGTCAGTCAAGTGTAGTATATCGTTCCATGGACAGAGAATTGCGTCTTGTGTTAGTTCTTGAAGGTTCAATCTTTTCATGTCTCTATATGTTATGTATTTAGGTGCAGATTTTGGAGTTTTTAGAGAATAAGCTAAATAAATCAGGTCGTGTAAAGATATGCCAGGTACTGAAATCTGTCCGTGTTTTAGTATTTTCTGTGGGTTATTTGTGATAATTAAATCAATTAGAGTGCGTGAAGATCCTTGGGGTGTGTGTACGTGGTGAGTAGGACCGAGTGGTAATATTGTCATGTTACAAGAGGTAAACATATTCCGTAAACGATTTGCGTCAGTGGAGTCTATTAATATGTTTGTGTTAAAGTCACCAAATATAAGTACGTGTTCGTAGGTAGGTAACAGTCTTAGTAGAGTTTCTTCAAAGTCCATGAAGTTCCCTTCTTTAGGTGGTTTATATACTACACCAATAAGCACTTTAGTCACGTCAACAGTGAGCTCAACAAACATATATTCGGTCAAGGGGTCAGTAGATAGGTTCGATGTTTTTATAATCTTTGCCGCCAAATTGTTTTTATAGAATAAAGCTACTCCTCCTCCTCGACGCTTCAGTCGGTTGTGAAAGAGCGAATTGTACCCTACTAGACTTATCATGTATAAAGGGACAGAGTCTTGCATCCAGCTTTCACTAATTGCTACAACGTTTACCATGCTTCCTTCAAAAATAGCTTGGAGCTCAGCGTGATGCGCTACTATGGACTGGGCATTGACATGAGCACACAGCAGTGAACGGGGAAATGCGGAAAATTCCCTTTCCAGATGATTGCGGGTGGGGAGAGACGAAGACTGGGGTTGGGGAGGGCTGGGAGGCTCATTGTCAAGGTGAAGGTCATTATCTCTGTCGGGACTGAATGTAACGGTACCAACTACACTGGCCATAAAACAAAAGAGAGCATGCAACTTACCATTGTTTCCTCATGTATGCACAGGCCACTAGAAGCAATTAAACAACCACTCTCACTGAATTTAAAATTAAACCACCTATCACTTATGCAATCACTCACACTAAAATTAAAATAACATATTAAACACACGCTCACAATTACACACATTAACCTGTTCACTTAACTTCCGATACCTGCCCTTTTATTAAGCAGGCAAGTTCTGCTGGAGTGTTAACGTAATGTTTTTTACCGTCAGAATCCACTATCACTATTCGCCCATCCAGAGTGAAGGTGTTCCTTGCTCCAAAGTGATCCCTGGCCTTGTTGAGCATGTCCTTGCGTGATGCTGTGAGGGACTCAGTTATGAGGATATGAGTTCCTTTGAGAAGTCTCTTGGCGCGCCAGACACGTTCCCTCTCGTGGTAGCGGGCGAACTTGACAATAATAGGTCTTCTACCGGTAACCACCACATCCGCAGACGATCTCTTTGGTTTCCCCAATCGATGACACCGATCGATGCTCATCATAGTCAGTTCTATGTTAAGCTTGTCCTTAAGTACCTCCGTTACTCTAGCGTACACGTCTTCGTTAGGAGTTTCACTTACCCCATGTAGCAGTAGGCAGTTCCGGCGGCTGTACTGTTCTGCCTCATCTATTCGAAGTTCTTGCTTCACAATCTGCTCATTCAAATCCCTTTTTAAGTCACTTAGCTCCGTTATGACTTCAAGGCGAAAAGTCTCGAACTCCGAAGCTAGGGTTTCCACTTTCACGGAGTTGAGGTTGGTAGAAGTGCTCGTTCCAGCTGTGGTGGCTCCCTCTAGGCGAGTTTGAAATACTTTGAGCTTTTCTTCAAACGCTGAAATTCTTTGATTGACGGCTTTTAGGGTCATGACTGTTGACTAAATATACACCAAGTTGTATATAGTTAATAATACACACCCTAGCAGACTCTATTTGTGAGTTATGTTGCGGTTTCGGCAGGTATTCTACGGAGCACTTTTACACACGATGCATCTCGGTCGCCATGACAAACCTTTTAGGAATTTCTAGTTCTTGCTTACATGATGTTCTTATTTCTCATCTTAAATAACCTGTGTAAGTTGTATAATGCAAATCTGGTTAGACGTAACAGAAGGCCACTGGGCTTTAATATCGCCAGAGTAAATAAAACAAAAATCATCAACCAAATTCTATTTATAAAGGGCTGAGGAAACTAAAACCTCGATAAAGATGAGACTTTTAAGAAAGCGGCAATATATGTCGTTATTTAACTCATATGTTTCTGCTGACTTAGGTAGTTAGTTATTGTTGTTTTAAGGGGTGGAACTACGAGGTCATCTGCCCCATCTGACTTAGGTAGCACTTCAGTTTTATGACATAACATTTGACCCCTTTGCCGTATAACTCTAATTATGATTTGATTAAAACAATGGAAGACCAAAATCTGAATGTTTTTAGCGCCACTGGGTCGGAGAATGTTACCCGCAACCAACATTTCGAATATAGGCTTATTACTGTAACTCAACGTATAGGGGATGTTAATGTTATCACCACGATGAACTATCATTCTTATGAGTCGTGCATATACAAGTACACTCCATGGTTTTAGTCGGCGAGTCCCGATTACGCAGTCGTACAGAGGACAGGTAGCGAGCCTCAGGCATATGATACAGGAGTTGCTTTCCGCGCAACTGAAAACTCACATATCAATTTCACATGCGTGAGGCTTGCAGACTATCCTCTGAGCGACTGCACAATGTGGACGCACAGGCCAAAAACCGTGGCGTGAAATGTAGCCTACCTAGGTAGTAAACTCAGTACACAGTTTCAAACTTTCAACCATCTTTCACGAAAACTTCTCATGAAGGTGGCGTAATAATGAAGTTTAACATCTCAGAATTTGTCTGGAGTCGAAGTGGGGAATCCATGGATCACCAATTCCAAGATGGAAGAGGTTGAAATCCAATCCACCACCTCTTCTCAATTTGGCCTCAAGATAGGTTAAGAATAACATTGTGTATTCATGGACAGGGCCGGATTTACCGTAAGGCAAAATAGGCACGTGCCTAGGGGCGCCGCAGTCCAAGGGGCGCCGCAAGGTGCCCCTTCGGTTAGGCAACCGGCAATGAACTGTACTGATGGCGCCCTGAAGGGCACCGCCGTCAGGCGCCCTCTTTGCTACGGCTTTAAATGTGCTAAGTTAGGATTATAGCAGTATATATGCTAAAATAAATATTGAGAAATGAGTAGAGACATTTAGAAATAATATCGTGTCTTTGTCGCATGCCCTTCCACTTCGCTCTTCGTTATGCCGCTCGACGCCCTTTCGTCCCGACAAGTGTGAGAGGGCCGGGGAGGCGGGCGAGCGGACCTGTGGTTGCGGTAGCTGGGTTTGCTTGCATTGTAGTAGCATCGAAGTGCCCCGCGCCCCACCCCCTTGCCAGTGCTGTGTGTGAGTTCGAGCTTGCGTTGTGTTGTTTTGTTGTGTTGTGATCTGCAAGTAAATGTTTTAAACTATGGGGAGCAAAAAGTTGTCTGGTTACCAAAGCCGTGTCCGCAAAGACGAGGTTACACTATCAAAATGTCGGAAAATAAATGAGATGTTTAGTGCGGGTGTGAATCCTACACCTCCAACGACAAATTCGGATAACAATAACAATTCTTGCTCTGCGGTGCACTACATTGACTGCGATGGAGTTCAGCAACTTTAGGTAAGCTACCGTAAACGAATTACTTTACGCAAAGTAGGCCTTTCCCAATAGGCGATTGCTTGATACACTATTGCACAAAGTGACATACGTAAAAACTCAGACTGGCCTCGAAACCGTACCGTGCCTGCAGAGTATATTAAAAGTTGTTCTTTTAAAATGTACTATGTTTGAAGTGCTCTAATTAACACGGGATTTTCCTTTTCAGCTCCAACAAGCCAAAATTGATCAAAAAGAGAATGACAATTCTCGGCCTACGTGTAATTCGAATGACACCTTTGGGGGAGAAAGCAACAAAAATTTAAATATGCCTTAGCGGACAAACAAAACGTTACGGCCAATGGTGAACCAAAAGAAAGGTTTCTAGGTTTTATGGCGAGCATCGGGCACGAGTCAGAGCAGCTTTTTGATGCAGCAAAGGCTAAGTTGGAAGATCTGGATTTGAAAGTGGAGGATATTCGAGGCCAATCTTACGATAACGCAAGTAATATGTCCGGCGAATATTCCGGGTTGCAAGCTCGAATAACGGCCTTGAATCCCTTAGCTCTCTATGCACCATGCTCACCCCATTCACTAAATTTGTTTGGAACTCATGCCGCCGAATCTTGTTCAGAATCTGTAAGGTATTTTTAACAGCTCTAGAACTGCACAACTTTTTTACTGCTTCGACCTACCGATGGAAATTTTAAAGAACTGTATTGCGCGCGTACTATAAAGCCCGTCAGTGACTCGGTGGTCGGCACGATATGACGCTTGTCAAGCTCTGAGGGAAGGCTGGTGTGGCGTCGTGGCAGCTCTTGAGAGTATTCACGAAGACAGAAATCAAAAGGCAAACACTCGAAGTGAAGCCAAAGGCATCTTAAGCAGTATCCTACAATTATTAACTGCTTTCCTAGTTGTTTTTTGGAGTACCATTCTAAAAAGATTTAATACTGTCAGTCAGAAGCTCCAAAAAGTTAGCACTAATTTGAGCACTGTGGTAGAATGTTACGCTTCGTTAGCGGAATATGTGCAAAGTTTAAGAGATAATTTCGATGTCTATGAGAAAGAAGCCAAAGAATTAAGCGGTATTGCTCAATATTCCTACGTCCTAAAGAGAAGACTGGAACGAAAGACTACGAATGATGAGACAAAGCAAGGAGAATATGTACCGTCAGAGGGCTTAGACAATATTCGCGTCAATGTATTTTATGTAATTCTGGATGTACTAAGTGCTGAGCTTAAGAGGCGAAGTGAGGCTTACAAAGTCCTCCATAAGAGATTTTATTTTCTAGAAAACCTGTTAGACCTAGATGGACCAATGATTTAAAAAAATCGCTGACGATCTCTCAGAAAAGTATGTGGATGACTTAGAAAGTGCACTGGCTGACGAGTGCTTGCATTTAAAGGAACATTTAAAAATTGCAGATTTTAAAGGTGAGTCAGCCTCTGAGCTCAGCACTTTCCTTCATGAAAAAGATTTACACGATATGTACCCGAACGTAAACATTGCTTTACGGATACTTCTCACCATTCCAGTGACCAATTGTTCTGGAGAAAGATCATTTTCGGTACTGAATAGCGTCAAGAACTATTTGCGGTCAGTCACTAAAGAATAAAGATTAAACTCTATTGCACTCCTAGAGATTGAAAAAGATATGACGATAAACTTGAACTGCGGTGCCATAATTAATGAATTTGCCGAAAAGAAGGCAAGAATGAAACTTTTGAAGTAGTTCTCGTTGTGCTTGAGGCAGGCCCCGATATGTCTTCATTCGTGTTTTTAATCTGCACTTTAATTTCTCTAAAAGATATTGCAGGAAGATAAGCAGTTGGCCTTATTTGTATTTTAGAGGCGCTTTGTTCAATTTAAAATGTCGTTCGTACCACTGCTCTGCATGCGTTTTAAAAATAGTGTGTGTTCTACTATTTTTTTAAATATATTTCGTGTTGCCGCAGTTCATTCAGTTACAGCAGTAAATTATGTTTTTATTTTTGAAGCTACCCTTTATTTTTGTTGTATGAATTAAGGCTAGACATTATTTTTGGAAAGGGTATTCATAACGTGTTTTGGTTGCATAAAAGTTGAACTGTTTCATGTAGTTTTACTCCAAGCTGTTTTTTTATTGAATTGACTATGTTTTCCCTACGTAAAAATTCAAGCATAAACTTATGCTGTCAGCCATAATCTGTTTATTCCTTTTTTCCGAACCTTACTTCATGCGAGTGGCTATGCCTTATCATAACAAGAAGTTCCGTGACGAACTAAAAAAACTTTTCTTAAAATTTAAAATTCATGCCAAAGATTAATCTATATGGGCCTAGGCTATCTAAAATAATGACGAAATAAAGTTGGTAATATAGAAATTTCTAATTAGTTCAAAATATACCTGGCATTATGTAGCCTGATAGAGCACTACAGTTGGCAGCCCTGGTGATTGAATATATTTTTAGTTCCATCTCTTAAGGTACAGAATACAAAATTTGCTTGAAGTCCAATCGATAGCATGGACTTTACATGCAGTTAAACATTGGACTTAATGCAGCGTGCGTAAAATGATGTTGGCAACAATGTCATGCATGTGTTGGTCAGAAATAATTTGAAATATTATCATCTATTGTTATGCCAATTTTGGATGAAATTCATTTGTTAGTAGTTACTGGTATTTTAAAATTGGACCTATCAGCAGGCTTAGAATGATTTTGGTAGCACTGACGTTCATTAGCTGCTCCAAATTAATCTTGAATGGCAGGTACTATACGTGCGCAAAGTTTAGAGCTGTTGGCTTGCATACTTTCTGATAGCATATATTGATATTAGGGTAAAAAATATAAACAGCATTTATTAACAGTTGGCAGCCCTGATTGCTCTTAACAATACGCATAGTCATATATGTTATGATACACATAGCACATACGAAATTTGGTTGAAATCCAATTGATAGTATAGAAGTAATATGTATTTAAAAATTGGTCCTATCAGCAGGCTTAGAATCATGTTGGTAACTCTGACATACATTAGTTGCTCCAAATTAATCTAGAATGTCAGGCACTATACGTGTGCGAAGGTTAAGGCTGTTGGCTGGCATACTTTCTGATATATTGGTGTTTGGATAAAAAAAATAGAGAGAGCATTTATTGACAGTTGGCAGCCCTGGTGGCTCTTAAGAATACGCTCAGTCATATCAGTTTATGTACACATAGAACATACGAAATTTGGTTGAAATCCAATTGATAGTGAAGGAGTTATATGCATTTAAACATTGGACCTATCAGTAGGCTTAGAATCATTTTGGCAATACTGTCATGTTTGGCCTCCTGAAAATTAAACTGAAGTATTATTATCTATGTATGTGCCAATTTTGGAATAGTTCCCATGTATATATTCCAAGATATCCAACATGGAGCTGAAATTTCAATTATGATTTTTCAGCAGTTGGTAGCACTGACATCATTTTCAAGTATGACGTTGATATGTCCCGGTATAGATCTTTACTCATACCAAATTTGGTTTCGATTGCTGCAGCCGTTTAGGAGTTGATAGGGGGGGGGACACACACACAGACAGACATTTTCCCGGATCGATCTCATAAGACTACTTTTTCCTCATTTTTGCAAAATGTGAAAAGTAGGCTAAAAATCGGGAGGCGGGGGGGGGGTCAAGTGAGGAAGGGCCCTCAATGGAGAGGTGCCTATAGCGTAACTTTGGGCAAATCCGGCCCTGTTCATGGAAGTTGCATTGTGTGTGGTTAAGTGTAAGAGAGGGCCTAGGAGCCCTAATAACGTCACAATAAAGACACCAATAAATGAATAAGAAGCTGAGTGTACCTTGATTCAACCCTCTTTAAATGAATGAAATTTATTGCAGCCAAATAGCCATTGTTACATTCCTAAATATACATTACATTCATAATTATGCAATAATACCAAAATAATTTTAATGTCAAGATATTGTCATTAAGTTTCTTTGCTGTATTCTGTCACTGTTTTAGTTCTCTTCTTGCACGTTTCTATGTGATAACGTTCACAGCTCTCACCACATAGTGTACACTTGCAGTCTTCTTTTACTTCATGGTAGCGTGCCGTGGCACAGAGTTTGTGATGGAACCCATGTACGGCCATTCTTGTTAGCACATGTCGTAGCTCCTGGTTTGGTTCCGTCCATTTCCTCTCCATCATGGCGTCAGTTGTGTAGAATTCCGGCCATATTTCTTCGCACTTCTTTCTTCTTTCCTTCAGAATCTCCGTGCTTTGTCGTGTGGATGGTAATAAATGCCTATGCCTTATGTCCTCGATGTGATATGTTTCCTTTGTAAGTACGTATACCGATCTTGATTGTGTGTTCATCGGGAGACATAGAGCTCTCTTCAGGTATCTTGCTTTGACTTTCTCTATGGTTCTTAAATCTGCTAGTGATAGCGCTTCCCAGACTAGTTCAATCCCATATGTTATTATCGGGCTTATGGCTGCGTGGAATATTTTCATTGCTGATTCTAGTGAGAGTTTGTGGAGATCCTTTATTCCATAGGTGGCTCTAATAGCCGCTGTCGCTTTTTCTTTGATATGGATTCTGAATGATCTACCTGTCGTTTGAAGTGTGATACCTAAGTATTTATATGCGTGTACTACTTCAAGGTGTCTGCCTTTGAATTTTATTCTTTCATTTTCTGCTACTCTTCCGCCTTTTCTGAAGGTTACTTGCATTGTCTTGCTCTCATTTATTTGCAAGGAGTTTTCTTCCGCCCATGTCTCAAGGTTGTTGACAGTCTGTTGAAGACTCGTTAGGCTGGTTGAACCTAAAACCATGTCATCTGCGTACATGTGCAGTGAAGTTTCTTTGTTGTGTTCTATTATTTGTATTATGTCAGATGTCAATATGTTGAAAAGAATGGGGCTGATTGGGTCCCCTTGCATGACTCCGTTTGTCTGTACTATGTCCTTTGAGACTGATATTCCATCGCTTATATTGACTACGTTGAAGGTCAGTATGTTCCTTAATAGAACAGTGATGCTGTGTTCGTTTCCAATCATATGTGCCAGTTTCTTTAGCAGTTTCTCTCTGCTCACGAGATCGAAAGCCTTTCTGTAGTCGATGAAAACTGTGAAGTATTTCCCCTTCGGATGTCTTAATGCCTGTTCTATCTCTTCTAGTAAATTTCTGATCGCCTGGGTGGTGTTCCGTTGTCGTCTGAAACCGTACTGCTGTTCTGGTATCAGGTGGTCTGTCTCTTTCACCAATCTGTCCGTTATGAGTTTTGAGAATATTTTGAGGTCATTATTTTCCAGGGCGATGCCTCTGTAGGAGTTGGGGTCTGCTGTGTCTCCTTTTCCTTTATATATTACTTTTATGGTAGATCTTCTCCATGCTTCTGGAATTTGTCCCCTTTCCAAGCATTTGTTGAACAATTCTGTCCAAGCCTCTGTGAGCCAATTCTCCGTGGCTTTGATTTGTTCGTTGTAGATCCCATCAGGGCCCGCTGCTTTGTTGTTTTTCGTCTTGATAATTGCGTTTTTAACTTCCTCTTTGGTTAAGATGATGTTCTCAGCTCTGGTTCCAGTGCTTGTGCTTGGGATGGTTTCTGGCGTCGTTCGCTGAACGTTGAGAATGTCAGAGAAGTGGTTTTCCCATGTGTTCATTTGAATTGTTGCGTTAAAGGTACTTCTTTTGTTGGAAAGGGCGATAAATGGATTCTTAATTGCTTCTTCTGCTATGCGCGCTGCTTCTTTTTCTGTGTGTTGGTTTTTCTTTTCTATCAGCATTTTCTTGTATATTTTCCTTTCTGTTGAGTATTCTTCGAGAGCTTCTCTTTGATTGCTGTCTCTAGCTCTATGTAGTGCTTGCAAGGTTGTTCTACGTTGTATGTAACATTCTACGTCGAACCACGGCTTAGCCTTTCTTTCCTTGTGTGGTATTGCTGCGGATTTAATGATTTCCTTGATTGCAGTGACTGCCTCGTCCAGGTTGTTTTCACTTATTATGACCCTGGTTTGGTTATTTCAGTACTCAGATTGTGGATAGCCTCTGTGTCAATTTTCCTCGTGAGTTTTTGCATTCGGGTGCTTGTTTGAGTTTGTGCACCTGTTTGTCTTAAAGTTAGATGTGTTCTGATTGGTATGTGTTTTCTGAGCGGGGTGTCCGCTGAAGTCCATAGTGCTTCTTGTTTCCCTGGTGTTAAGTCTCTTCCTTTTGTGAAGATTAAATCTATTGCACTTTTGCCGTTGTGTGCGAAGTATGTCATGAGATCTCGTTTGTTCACCAGCTTATAACCCTCCACTTCCATCAGTTCCAGTATTGCTTCGCTCTTTCGTCCTGGTTTATCCAGTCTACAGTTTAAGTCTCCTGCAATTATTACATTTTGCTCTTTCTCGACATATGTAATGATTTTAACTAGCATTTCCGTCGCGTCTTCCAGTGTGGCTTGAGGTTGTATGTATAAGCCTGCGATTGTGATGTGTTTTGTTGTGATGATGACAATGTTTTCTTCTTTGTAAATGTTCTTTACTTTGCCAATGCGGTTATTGTATAGGCATGTAACGCCTCCAAAGGGTCTTCCTTTTTCTTTCTGTTGTGCTAGTGCGTGTGTATTGTAATAGCCGGGTATATCCAATGGTTTTGTGAGGAATGTTTCTGTTAAAATGATTATATCTTCGTTAAATATTGCTCGTTGTGTTGAGAGCCGTGTGACGTTTGTCAGTCCTTCTACATTCCATAGCAAGGCTGTTAACTTGGTATCATTGTCTGTACTGGGTCTTTCCGTGGTGTTCGAGGAGTATACTTTCTGTTTGCCTTTGAAGTTATTGCCTTCGAAATCGAAAAGTTCTGTATATTACTCTGTCTGACCAGAGATTCGCCTGCATAACTGACTCCCTTTCCCCTATGGGCACACCGATTTTAAAGGCCTTGTTTGTGCCGCGAGAGGGGAGTTGTTCACAGCTGATTATCGTGTTGATTCCGTTTTGGGTGAGGTGTTCTTTGATATCCTCTTCGGCTGTGTCGGGGTCTAGTCTCCCTATGAAGATCCAGGCAGATTGTGGTGCTGCTCTTAGTTTGCCTACTGCAGAACCTCCCATGCCGAGTTGTGGGGGTCTTCTTGGGATGACGCCTTGTCTTCTCGTCTCTTCTTGTGTTGTGGTGTCATGATTGGTGTTTCTGTTGGGTAATCCTGGCCATTCTTTGTTTGATAATGACCTGGCTTGGTATTGGTGGTTATTCTTATTTGGTGTTTCTGGTGTGATGGTTAGTGAGTTTGATGGTTGTTCTGTTTCTGTTGTTGCGGTGTTGTCCTGGCTTCTATGGTGGTCTTGTTTCCCTTTTTTTGCTAGTATTTCTGCCTGTTGCAGCTGTGTCTCTAGGATGAGCGTCATTTTTTTCATGAGGGTTTCTGATATCTCTTCGAGTTTTTCCTTGATATCTTCACAGGATTGCTTATTTTCTATGGCTATCTCCTTTACCTCATGGTTTATTTCTTGACTGTTTGGTGTCGATGGGGGAAGACCGTGTGATTGCAGGCGTGTTCGACAGGTCTCACACATCCATAAAAGCGATCTCTTTTTTGAGTGTAGTGCGTTGAATTCTGTTGTTGTCATAGGTGTGCATTCCTTGTGGAACCAGCTGTTGCAGCCTCCATCACAGCATACTGCGGTTTCTTCTTTCGAGATTTCCGATTCGCATTTCGTGCATAGGCCAGGTTTGTTTTGCCTATGATCCATTGTGGGTTGCCGTGGGTTGCTATGGCGTTGATATGTAGGCGTTTTGTTGGCCTGTGTTCTGAGAAATGTTCTATTTTGTGCTCCTTTGCTCTATATTATATTGTAGTCGCTCTCTGGCCAACCTGCTGTATTATGTATGCAACCTCCTGTTGCCTGGGAATGACTATTTGAACTTGGGTCACGGGTTTGTACCTTATGATGTTTGTGATTTATCAGTGAATGTTTGCTTGTATTTATAACAGGGAGATGTTTGCAGTCCGTAATGAGTTACTGCAAATGTTTTCTAGCATTTGTAGCAGGAAGGCGTTTGCAGTCCGTTATGGGTTGTCGTACGCGACTCACTTTGTGTAAATGTATCGTCTGTTGTAAGGCATTTAGCGAGGGATTGTTCTTCAAATATGCGGTTTGTAAATTGTTGTGTTTTGACCCACCTAACCTCACTAATACATTCAGTATTTTTAGTGCCGGATTGCTTCTTAATTACCTTTAGTACTGTTGTTTCCTTATTGTCCTCAGCAGAAGTAGCCTCTCTTAGCTACGTAGCACCCTTTTGAATTGTGTAAAACTTCGGTTTACCTTTTAAACGTTCGAAAATCTTGGAGCCAAAGGTCGGCACGTTGTCAGATATGAGATTCACTTCTACTTATCTCTTTAAGCAGGGCCGGGAATCGAGCCCATCGCCTTCAGCGTTCATTTCATTCGCTCTGGATTCTCCTCCTACGGCTGTTGTTTTATTGACATTTGGAAGAGAAATTTACAAATGTCGGCCCCAATCAAATTTTGTTTTGGTGCATCTATAATTTGCAGATGAGCGAGCGTCGTGGTGCAGGAGCATTGCCGCCATGTCTTTCTTCCTTGAGACAGGAGTTTATGAACAGTAAGGAGGTCGCTAATTGATCCCGCGCTTTACTGCTAGTAGTATGATAAATGCACTGCAGATGGCAGGAGCGCACAATCAAGAACAGTAGCGCCTCTCTCGGCGTAGTTCGTGACTCGAAGAGAACTGGGTGTGGCGGCGCGGCGATTCAATACAATTTCAATCCCGAAAGAAACGAGATATTATTACAAACTAACACGCTTTTGTTGTTGTTTGAGCGAGTCTTCAGTCTTTCGACTGGTTTGATGCAGCTGTGCATGCTTCCCTGTCCAGAGCTAATCGTTTCATCTCTACATAGCTACCACACCCTAACTACACCCGAGGCAATCTGTTATTCTAACATTGGTCTACCCCTACAGATCATGCGGTGTCTTCTGCGCCAATGCATCCTCCTTCGTCCCTCCTATCCATATGCCTAGCATATCTTCTTCCAAATATAATTTATTCTCTAACCCTTTCCTCTTCTTCGGCACAAGAGCTCCCTGTTGAGCTGGGTGCCCGCCCTGTCTCGCTTCGAGGGGCAGGGAATGAAATAACTCCTATTCATTCATTCATTCATTCACAGATCATATCCACGACCCTTCCTTCCATAACTAAGTTTGCTATTCCTGGGTGTCTTAGAAGGTAGGACACCTAATACCAACCTATCTCTTCTCTTCATAAGTGGCGTGGTGGCGCAGCGACCAAACCATTGGCCACTCACCATGGCGGACCGGGTTCGATTCCCGGTCATTGCATGTGAGGTTTTCAAAGTGAAATGCCATGTCCTGTGGTTCAGATTCCACGTAAAAAGGAGGTCCCGTGGCTCATGATCTCGAGATTAACGGTCACGTTACACTACAAGCTTCCTTTTAATCTGTTTAACATATGCTAATAACATTGGTCTACCCCTACAGATCATATCCACGACCCTTCCTTCCATAAATAAGTTTGCTATTCCTGGGTGTCTTTGTATGTGCCCTACCAACCTATCTCTTTATAAGGGGTGTGGTGCCGCGGCGGTCAAGCTATTGGCCACTCACCATGGCGGACCGGGTTCAATTCCCGGTCAATGCCTGTGAGGTTTTTAAAGTGAAATGCCTTGTCCTGTGGTTCGGATTCCACGAAAAAAGGAGGTCCCGTGGCTCATGATCTCGAGATTAACGGTCACGTAAATCAACAAGCTTCCTCTTTTTTCCTCTCTTCATTAGCAGTTGCCAGAAACATCTCTCCACTCCCAATCGTCTTAATTCAGTAGGCTATCTCTTCATTTGTAACCCTATCTACCCATCGATCTGCATCATTCTCCTGTAACACCACATTTCAAACACTACAACTCTCTTCTTTGCAGCTGCATCAACAGTCCAAGTTTCACTTCCATAGAGTGCCACGCTCCAAACTAAGACTTTCAAAAATGACTTCCTAATACCTAAATCCGTATTCGAAGTCAACAGATTCCTTTTCTGCAGAAAATCTTTCCTCGCCTGAGCCAACCTACTTTTTATATCCTCTTTGCTTCGTCCATCACTGGTTACGTTGCTTCCTACGTAACAGAAGCCTCCTACTTCCTTTAGCTTTTCACCCGCTAATTTGTCGTACTGCTGGTTCTGGTTTATTTCGGCTGCATACCAAAATTTATTTTTTCATTAATGAATTTTCATCATGACTGTTGTATTCTTCCCTCGGAGTCCATACCATTAAAAGCTCATTCAAATCCTCAGGTGTGTCGGCTAAGATGACGATGTCATCAGCAAATCTCAGAACTGAAATTATTTCTCCTTGTATCTTTACTCCTACTTTGAACTTCTCTCCAATGATTTCCTTGATTGCTTCATCCCTTATAAATAGGTTAGGGTGCAATCTATATTTTTGAACATACAGGAATCGAAGTTAATCTGTTTTTTCCGGTGTGTAAATTTCCGAGGAGTTTTGCTTTATTTTCGTGCTTCAGACTGTTCCATGACGAATATGCGCTAAAATGACATGTCTGTCTGTCTATCTGTCTGTCTGTCTGTCTGTCTGTCTGTATGTCCATTTCGTATACAAATCTGCACCACCTCACCGATCCTAACCAAATTCTGCAAACCTCCAATGTACTTCAAATTTGGACAGCCCTCTCCATTCTACATTTATGCCCTATGTCACATTAGCATACGCTAATATTGGCAAAATATCGAAATTGTATTTGAAATCCAAACTTAGGTCATGATTCGAGAAATTTAACTCCTACATGGACCCAGAAAACCACGTTTTAAGACACTAGAATCAACCGTTTCGAATATTTTTTCAATAAATACTATTCTCACTAGAGGAAAAACAAAAAATGGTCAACCGTAACAATGACAACGTCAGCTCACTAGAGCTCATTCAACTTTTCTTCCGAGGGAGTGAATTTGTTTATTACCTAAAATATTATAAAATTATTATAAATAATTATATGAAGCCATTTACAAATCGATTGGCACATTTTCAAAATAATGGATTCAACAAAAAATGCATTGGAATCACTTTCTTATTTAATACGGTAACAAAATTACAATTATTCGCTCTGGTTGATAGTAAACTGCCTTTATTTGATACATGCTTAACTAAATGATTCCAGAGCATTTTCTAATCAGGTAATTGTGGTGATTATATGAGTTTTAATGGATAATTGATTTTGTGAACGGAAGCATATTAAACGATTTATTAATGTAGACTACTGTGTTTTCTTACTCCATTTACTATCGACTATTAGGATCTTAAGCTTATTTATTTTTTCATTATTTATTTGGATTACTCTGCTATTATTTCCATAGTCATTTAGATTTAGGAATATCTAGTTCATGCTTACATGGTGTGCTTATTTCTCATCTTAAATAACCGTGTGTAAGTTGTATAATGCAAATCTGGTTAGACGCAACAGAAGGCCACTGGGCTTTAATATCGCCAGAATAAATAAAACAGCAATCAGTCAACCAAAATCTATTTATGGAGGGGTGAAGTAACAGAAACCTCTAGTTAAAGATGAGACTTTTAGGAAAGCAGCAATATTTGTCATTATTTAACTCATATTTTTCTGCTGACTTAGGTAGCACTTCAGTTTTATGACATCACATTTCACCCCTTGGCCGTATAACTCTAATTATGATTATTTATAAAACAATGGAGGACAAAAATGTGAATATTTCTGGCGCCACCGGGTCGGAGAATGTTACCCGCAGCCAACATTTCAAATACAGGCCTATAAACTATTGATATCATTGTCTCGACGTAGCCTATAGGGAAAATGTTATCACCACGATGAACTATCAATCTTTTGAGTCGTGCATATAGGCTACAAATACACGCCACGGTTTTGGCCGATGAGTCCCGATTGCGCAGTGGTACAGGGGACAGGTGGCGAGCCTCGAGCATTTTGATACACGAGTTGCTTTCCACGCAACTGAAAACTCACATATCAATTTCACATGCGTGAGGCTTGCAGACTGTCCTCTGTACCACTGCGCAATCGGGACTCACCGGCCAAAAATCGTAGCATGAACTGTAACTCAGTAGTATACTCTGTACACAGTTTCAACCATCTTTCACGAAATCCTCTCATGATGTTCGCGTAATAGTGAAGTTTACCATCTCAGCATTTGTTTGGAGTCGAAGTGGTGAATCCAAGGATCACCACTTCCAAGAAGGCAGAGGTTGAAGTCGAATCCCCCCACCTTTTCTCAGTTTGGCCTCAAGATAGGTTAAGAAGTTGCATTATGTGTGGTTAAGAGTAAGAGAGGGCCTATACCTCAAGTCACCTCAAGACCTAAGCGGTCCCTTTGAAGATCGGGTCAGTGAAGAGGCTAACGCGCCAGGAAATAGTTCCCAATTTTTCAGCTTGTTTTTGGCGTACCGGTACACGATTTTCCAGCCCATGTTGCTATATTTACATAAGCTGACTAGATAACTCTTCAGAATTCCCTTTGTAAAAATCTATGATTAATTTTTCTTTTTCAGGTTATTTGGAAACTTTTCCAACTTCGCTTTCCATGTGATGAATTGTGTGTATGAATATAGTTTCAGTGGTATTTGGAACGATAGGCAGAGTAATTCAGGACGAATTTAATATTATATTACATTTTGTTGTGAGTGTGTATAAACCTTGTTTGAGCGGCAAAAGAGCACCGAGTAATTCAATTTTATGGCGAATCAGGCTCCAAGATTGACAACACTACTACGATTTCACAAAGTTCAACATGGTTACCTCACACAAACAAGTGTTCAAACTGCAGTTCTTAAGCTTGAATCACCAATAAAAAAAAATCAAAAGTAAGAAAAGTGGAGAGAAGTTGAGTAAAAGGTGCAAACGAATTATTTTAAAAGTATATAGTAGATTAAGAGATGACAACCCATGCCGGAAACACAAGAAGGGACGGAGAGAGAGAGGAGATACGCGGAGGGATATTTTCCTCAGGACTTGACCTGACGTTTGGTATAGGAGCCCTAACTACGCTACAATAAAGTAAATAAGATACTGAGTGTACCTTGATCCAACCCTCTTTAAGACAGGGCCGGGAATCGAGCCCATCGCCTTCAGTGTTAATATCCTTCCTGGATTCTCCTCCTACCCGGTGTTGTTTTATTGACATTTGGAAGAGAAATTTACAAATGTCGGCCCCAATCCAATTTTGTTTTTGTGCATAATCTTAATTTGCAGATGAGCGAGCGTCGTGGTGCAGAAGCATTGCCTCTATGTCTATCTTTATTGAGACAGGAGTTTATGAACAGTAAGGAGGTCGCTAATTGATTCCGCGATTTACTGCTAGTAGTATGATATATGCACTGAAGATGGCAGGAGCGCACAATGATGAACAGTAGCGCCTCTCTCGGAGTCACGACGATTCAATACCATTTCAATCCCGAAAGAAACGAGATATTACAAACTAACACGCATTTGGTGTTGTTGTTGTTTGAGTGAGTCTTCAGTCCTTCGACTGGTTTGATGCAGCTGTGCATGCTTCCCTGTCCAGAGCTAATCGTTTCATCTTTACATAGCTACCACACCGTACCTCCGAGGAAATCTTTTGAAGGGGGGCGTGGTGGCTCAGCGGTCTAGCTGTATGCCTCTCACCAAGGCGGTCCGGGTTCGATTCCCGGTCATTGCATGTGAGATTTTCGAAGTGAAATGCCAGGTCCTGTGGTTCGGATTCCACGTAAAAAGTATGTCCCGTGCCTCATGATCTCGAGATTAACGGTCACGTTACACTACAAGCTTCCTTTTAATCTGTTTAACATATTCTAATAACATTGGTCTACCCCTACAGATCATATCCACGACCCTTCCTTCCATAAATAAGTTTGCTATTCCTGTGTGTCTTAGTATACGTCCTACCAGCCTATCTCTTCTCTTCTTAAGGGGTGTGGTGGCGCAGCGATCAAGCTATTGGTTTCTCACCATGGCGGACCGGGTTCGATTCCCGGTCAATGCATGTTCGGTTTTCAAAGTGAAATGCCTTGTCCTGTGGTTCAGATTCCACGTATAAAGGAGGTCCCGTGGCTCATGATCTCGAGATTAACGGTCACGTAAATCAACAAGCTTCCTCTTTTTTCTTCTCTTCATTAGCAGTTGCCAGAAACATCTCTCCACTCCCAATCGTCTTAATTCAGTAGGCTATCTCTTCATTTGTAACCCTATCTACCCATCGATCTTCATCATTCTCCTGTAACACCACATTTCAAACACTTCAATTCTCTTCTTTGCAGCTGCATCAACAGTCCAAGTTTAACTTCCATAGAGTGCCAAGCTCCAGACTAAGACTTTCAAAAATGACTTCCTAATACCTAAATCCATATTCGAAGTCAACAGATTCCCTTTCTGCAGAAAATCTTTCCTCGCCTGAGCCAACCAACTTTTTATATCCTCTTTGCTTCGTCCATCACTAGTTATGTTGCTTCCTACGTAACAGAAGCCTCCTACTTCCTTTAGCTTTCCCCCCGCTAATTTGTCGTACTGCTGGTTCTGGTTTATTTCGGCTGCATTCCAAAATTTATTTATTTTTATTAATGAATTTTCATCATGACTGTTGTAATCTTCCCTCGGAGTCCATACCATTAAAAGCTCATTCAAATCCTCAGGTGTGTCGGCTAAGATGACGATGTCATCAGCAAATCTCAGAACTGAAATTATTTCTCCTTGTATCTTTACTCCTACTTTGAACTTCTCTCCAATGATTTCCTTGATTGCTTCATCTCTTATAAATACGTTATGTTGCAATCTATATTTTTGAACATGCAAGAATCGAAGTTTTTCTGGGTTTTTCTGTGTGTAAATTTCCAAGGAGTTTTGCTTTATTTTCGTGCGTCAGACTATTCCATGACGAATATGCGCTGAAATGGCATGTCTGTCTGTCGGTCTGTCAGTTTCTTATATAAGGTGCGTTCAAAAAGTAACGAGCCGGAGGCTGTAATGCGCAAACCGATGTCGACATCGGCTAATCGTAGCGTGTGTAACGAGGTGTGGTTCCGACCAGAGCGACCCGTCGCTAGAGGCACGCTTGCACGTCACTTGACGATTCAAAGCGAGCAGCAGCATGCATCAATCGTCCAAAAAGACCAAGGCAGTAGGCCATTCCACATGCTTCCTGGTGTGGTTGAAGACTGTGGGGCACCCATTGGGCACACACTTTGCGCAAGTGCAGTCGTTCCTTCATTATGGTGTGCACACTTCCGACGCTCAATCGACCACGGTGGCTATGGCGTTCTCTGTCTCTCGGCGTCCAGCTGGACGTTGTCATCGGTAATGCAGGGGGGTGCCCCAGTCCGGGCATCATCGGCTAACGACAACCGTCCTTCCCTGAAGCGCTTGTACCAAGCCTTGGCCCTTGCAAGCGACATGCAGTATTCGCCTGCTCTTGTGACATTCGTCGATGAATGTCCGTTTCCCCTACTCCTTTCGCTGTCAGAAACCGAACAACACATCTTTGCCCTTCGTTTGACGCCTCCTTGTTTGCAATGCGACTGGCAGCGTCGAACGCTTGATGCATGCTGCTGCTCGCTTTGTATCGTCACGTAACGTGCACGCGTGCCCTCTAGCGACGGGCTGAGACCTTCCACGCTCTGGTCGGAACCACACCTCGTTACACACGCCACGATAGGCCGATGTCGTCACCGGTTTGCGCTTTAGAGCTTCCGGCTCGTTACTTTTTGAACGCACCATATTCAAATCTGCACCATCTCACCGATCCTAACCAAATTCTGCAGACCTCCTTTTTTGAAACCCTATGTAGCCTGCTTGAATTTTGGACTGCCCTCTCCATTCTACATTTATGCACTATGGCACATTAGCATACGCTAATATTGGCAAAATATCGACATTGTCTTTGAAGTCCAAACAAAGCTCTTGATTTGAGAAATTTAACTCCTACGGGGACCCCGAAAACCACGTTTCAAGACACTAAAATCAACCGTTTCGACATTTTTTCAAAAAATACTATTCTCACTGGAGGAAAAACAAAAAATGGTCAGCCGAAACTATGACAACGACAGCTCAAGGGAGCTCATTCAACTTTTCTTCCGAAGGAGTGCTAATTTGTTTATTACTTAAAATATTATAAAAATATTATAAATAATTAGTCTATATTGAACCCATGTACTGTTGGTTCAAGCGCCGAATCCATCATTTATTGGTGAAAAAAGGGAGGAAAACTATAGTCTTTAGAATGATTTAGAAAGATTTTATGCAAGAGGACTGGTACAACGTGGCGTAATAATAAGAGACCAGGTGGCCCCAGGAAATGATATCATGCGTGACGCACCGATAGGGAGCCGATCATAACTATTAATAGAACAATAAAAACTTTCCACTGTGTGTAAGCGAGAAGAGGTTTCGGAAATTGATCTTACGCAGCAATAAAATGGCATACTCGCAGTTGTGCAAGAAGACGAATAATTAGATTTAAGCCATTTGCGAGAATATAATTAACAAAAGAAATACATCATTGAGAATCATTTTAGAATAGAGAATTTTGTGTGGGGAAAAGGATTATAATAATTGCACAGGAAAGAAGTGCAAACGCAGAATTACGTAGTTAAAAGTTCCCCCGAGACCAGAGGTGGTAGGGATTGAAAATAAACCTCAACACCCACGTATCTGAAGAGCAAATTTTATTTAATATCTCGAAATTGTACGATCGATTTTCATGTGCAAAGAAGTCAGTTTACGTTTAGAAAACGAGCTTTCCAGAGATATAAGGTTCAAAAGTATGCGACTATTGCTTCAAAAGTTAGTTATGAAAAAGACGAGGACTTTATCTTTTTGCAACCGATTTGTATAAAAGCCCTGGCAGAACCAGGCTAATCATGCAGTACTTACCAGACCTCGAGAGGTCGTGATGCGATGTATCGCCAACGAGCACCCCTTATGGGCGTGGCTGAGAAGTATCGTCATTAATATCGCCGTCAGAAGACATAGTAAAATCCTAGTACAGGATTTATTTCAGCAAGCGTCAGTCTTTATAGTGAAAGTTCATTATTACAGTCAAAATTAGGCTGCGAACTAAGAAGAAAGAACAGGCGATAGGTCTTCGAATAATAGTTCAGTTAAAAGACATAAAGTATCGTAACGTTTCGAAGCACCAACGGAAGTGAAACAAACATTTCTATCAAAGTTAAGGAACCCGATCACGGTCGGACGAAATAAGTAACGCCTAGTGTGCCGAAAAGATAGGGACGAGAGCGCAGAACAATAAGAATTGAGAATTTAATCCAGGGTGTTGTCTAAAGGAGACAAACGAACAGTAAAAAGCAATAAGCTACGAATTGAAGGAATAGCAGTAAATGCTAGGGAATCATTAGGTCACCGATAAAGTATTCGAGAGGCCGTAACCAGGACAGACTTTAGCTAGACAAACTAAATAGTGTCTAGGAAGAAACGACATCGAGCTAGTAAAATAGAAGCCGATAGTCAGAAACCGGATCTGAAGATTAACCGTTCCAGGGAGGGGTAGATTGATCGAGACTTTCATCATCTTACCAGGTTAGGGAGCCGACGTCTAAGAGTGTCACCCTTAGAAACGGGGAAGAAAGAAATCACGTGTGTAAGGCAAAAATCAAAGCCTAAGTGATTAAAAGCAGTGTAAAGTAGATATAGTGAGTTTTAGTGTAATAATTTTAGTGAATGTATTTGTGTATGATAAATGAATACAAAAATGGTATTCAATATGTTACCAGTGTTTAAGGTAAATAATGTGTATGTGTTTAAAGAAGTGTCATTGTGTGAAATGGTATCAATGAAGATGGCTTAAATGCAGTGAGTGGGCAAAATGGAACATCGCTGGAGAATTCGGTCGATAACCGTAAAATCATGTGAGTAACCATTTCATTATGTTATGTGTTGGAGAAGATTTGCGTACAATCCACATGAGGAAGAAAGAATAGGGATGTTTGAATAACAAATAAAAGAATAACAGCGCGATCTGAACGATTAAATTTGAGAAAGTATAAAATAATTATGTGAAATAAATAAATCCCTTGGGGGAAATGTATGAAATAAAATATCAGTGTAGTTGATAAATGATTTAAATATGTGAAAGCAAGCGTAATAAGTATAATAATAATGATATATATGAATGAAGATTATGATGAATTATATGAAATGTAGTAGCTTCCGAGCTCCTTTAAATGAATTAATACATGTAATGAAAACATGCTCTTAAAGTAAAGCGATTATTGTTAAGGGAGAGGATTAAAATAGAATTGAAATGTACAATAAAAATGCTGATTTTGAAATTATCAGTTCGTTGAAGGCAACTTGGCTTAGTAATGTGTAAGCGCCATGTAGCGCATGGAGGTGATTTGTCACGCTAAGAATGCGTTGAAATACTCGGTAAAACTAATTATGAGGGGCAGTTGGTCGTGGTAATTGAACTATGGTAAGTCCTCTAAATAGTGATGTGATCACGAGGCCGCGTGTGTATTGTATTATAGAAGGGTATTATTGTATTATGAGCGCGGGTGTAAGGCAAAGAGGCCTGCTATAAGTCGCTAATGTTATAAGTCCTTCAGTGTGGGATATGGTTCCCGAGGCATTTGAAAGGATCGAACCCAAATTCGTCCATGTTTAAGCCCCTAAATATTTGTTGTTGTATCGAATTTTTCTTACCCGCCAATGAGGACACTTCATAATTAATAAATGCCGAAGTTAAGAGAATAGGTTTGTTGACCTTAAATATGTTGTTATAAAAAGTAGTATGAAAGCCTTGCCTGTTCAAAAACTGCATATAAGAACAGCTGTATAAAAGCTGAGGACAGCCTGTCTCTTGTGAGCGAGACCGTGAAATTCCTGCTCCCGGCAATAAATCACGCTAAATAGCCAAGGCCAGACCCTTACCATTAACGTGTTGTGGTAGGTATAAGAGCCGTCTGTTTGAAGTTATAGTACACAAGAGTGTTAACTGTTTGGTTTAACGACCCGGTCTTCGAACCGAGGTTCTTTTAGATGAATGTTACCGCTTGCAAAGTTCAGATCGTTGCTTTCTTATGATATAATGGTCTATTAAGACAAATAATAATAAATCCCTAATGTTATGATTATATGATGTAGTGATTCACGAGTTTTAGTGAAGACAATTAGATTCCGGGAGTTATCTTAATTTTTGACTTGTTCAAGTAGTCTTCTGTAGCTCGAGAGTACGCAAATGTTTCCCAATCACGGTAGTGAATTGTTGACTTGAGAGAGAGATGGTAACCTAAGAGGAATATTGAAGCCCAAAATTTTAAGTAAATGAGTAACAGTACTTTGTTAAATTATATATTTTTGATTAGAAGATATACTCATGTAATAGGAAGTGATGTGTTGTAAATGGATAACACAGTATGTGTAAAAAGTATCAAGCCTATTGGAGCTCTCGATTTTATTGAATTTTAAAAGGACACTATATGGAAGTGAAAATTAATAGAAGTTTGTTGGTTTATAGAAAGCCATTTATTATCATTTAATATTTGTTTAAATATGACTTCCTTGTTCACTTTGAACAAGTATGAATTAAAAGGTCAGTATTATATTTGTTTAATTGTTGTAGCGCCATATATTTGAGTAATTAAATATTTTTATATTAGGAGTTGATTTTGTTTATTATTTTTGAAAGTGTATCCTCTATTTAATCCAAAGTGTGTAAGTCACAGAGTGGGAGAACATACCATGAACCCCGATACTCCCGATTGAGCATTGCTGGCACACTGTGATTTGCATATTTCATGCTGAATGGGCACATGGGGGCATAGAAGTAATGTACTTCGATTAATATTAGAGGAACACTTAAGACGGTCATATCATGTAAAAGTAAAATAATGATAGAAGTAACTACAAAATATAAAGTTAACTGACCGCATTGGGACCCTGGAAACTCACACCGAGCACCCCTCAATTAGGACACCCCCTAACTCATTTGTATTTTGGCGCCCAGTACGTAGGGTTGAGTTTTCCTAGGGAAAACCCGCGTTTTCATGAAAAATCAAAATTTTCAATTTTTAAATTTAATTTTTAAATCACTTCCATAAAGGTTTTGATATTGAATGAGTATACCAAAAGGGTACGTTTTAGTAAACACCCGTGCTAAGGTAAATTTTGAAAATTGGGACACAAGAGTTCGGAGTTCCATCTCTCATGCATGAACCGGCGATGTGGCATAGTAGCCCACTGTATTCTATAAGAGAATAAGATGGCATTAAGTGAGGAAATGCAGAGGCTTGTGGACGTCTTAAAGGCGACTATGAAAGCAGAGAATAGTGAAGAGAGGCAGCGGCTCTGGGAGGCCATAAACAATAGATTTGAAACAATAGACAATACATTGGACCTCCAACAGAGTACAAATAAAAAGGATTTAGAATCCATAAATCAGAATTTAGGATCTATCAAAGCCGACTGTATAAAAATGAATAGTGAACTGAAGGCAGAGATAGATAAAATGAAAACGGAAAATGGGGAAAACATTGAAAAACAGTTGAAAGCCATCAGTAAAGCAAATAACGAGGTACTGAAGGCTGAAATAGAAGAGATAATGAAGACCAAATTTCAAGGTTTTGACACTGAGTTTGGGAATAAGTTAAATGAGTTAAAAGGGGAAATCACAAGTAAAATTGAAAGGGAAAACGAGGCACTTAAGTCAGAATTGCAAGACAAAATAATGACCTTAGAGGAAAGTACGGTAAATTCCCAAACTAAATGTCAATAAAATTTTAAAAATTTAGAAGATAAATTTGATTTTATGGAAATTAAATTAAATGAGATGCAGGGAACTTGTAAAAAGAATGTAGACAATTGTGAAGAGAAACTTTTAAACCGGATCCAAGAGGTGCAATAAGAAGTAATAAAGCAGATGGGGTCAAATATGAAAATTTGTCAAAAATCAGGGGATGAAATTAAGAACGATCTTAGAATCTTAGGAAACAGATTTAAAAGGGTTGAGGAAAAAGTAGGAAACCTCGAGGGAAAAGTCGAGGGAGTTCAGGCCGAAATAAATGATGTCAAGAAGCAAGGTGAGGTCGATGCAAACAAAAGGGAATTGCAATTTAATATATTCACGGGACCGGTGGGTGACTGGCTGAGGAAGCATGAGGGGGAAATAACTACGAAGTTAGGTCAATACGAAGGGAATCTTAAAGATGAAAGCACGCAACGAAAAACGGATCGTGATGAACAACTCTTAAAAATAGAGAAGATAGGTATAGGGGTTACTGGAATTCATGAAACTGTAAATGGATTAACAAAACAGATGGGAGACACAAAGGGCGAAATAGATAAGGTTAGGACTGACATAACAATCATATTCGATGAAGAAGGAAAAGCCCGAGGGGAGATGAACAAGATCCAGGAAAGAATTTACAAAGGACAGGTAGACATGAATAAAAAGATAAATGAGATACGAGAAGACTTAGATACCAAATGTGACGTTAAGCCAGAAATTATAGAAAAACAGGTCATGGTCATCAAGAAAGAGGTAGAAGAACAATTAGCGGAAATAAGGGATAGTTTCAGGGAAGAGAAATTCCAACACAAACAAGAAGTTGAAAGCAATAAAAAGGAACAGGAAAGAATTCAGAATGAATTGGGATCACGGTTGGAAAGGACTGAACACAAGAACAGTCAAATGGAAATTCAACTCATGGCTCATGAAGAGAGTGCCAGAAGAGAAAGAAAATTAGAATTTGAAAGTCAGGATGAATTCCAGAAGACAGGATGGGTAGATCATCATGAAAGAGGCACTAATCAAGATAGGGACTTAGGAGGGGAGAGCCCTTATAAGAACCTAGGATATCCAATGGCGATGTCAACCCCGTATATGAACCAAACAAATGGACAAATAATTAACATCATTAAGTCAAATGAGGACAGACCAGTGACGTTTACGGGTAATAATATGTCGATTACTCCTAAATACTGGTTGAAGGAGGTAGCAGAGTACTTGAATGAAATGAAAGTTCCTCAGGATCGGAGACTGAGAGCAATTGAGAAGCTATTGGCAGGTGATTGTCTCACCTGGTTCAGGAGTTTCAGATATACATTTGACACGGTGGAAGGTTTTAGAGAAGCTTTTCTGAAACGATATTGGGCAGCAGATGTACAAGAAAATTTGAGGCTAGATCTGTACTCTAGGAAATATAGTACGAATGCCCCCACTAAATACTCAGAATTTTTCACCGCTCAGCTGAGTAAATTCCGTGAACTTGATATTGCTCCAGCTGAGAACGACCTGTGTGCCGCCATTGCAAGACAACTTCCATATGAGATACAAAGGTTGTTAATCTAATCCAAAGCCAGAAGTGCTGTAGAAGTGGAGAACGTATTACGTCAATTGGACATGACGACTTCACACGTTACTCCCAGGCATCAAAGACAGACTGGACAAGTGCATATGGCCAGCAGTCAAGAAGATAGAGAGAAACCATCGACCAGAAATCAGTCAACTAGTACTGATACTCAGGGACTGGGTCGAGAATATGGACATCAAGAGCCTAGGGGAATACAGCCAGACTATAGAGGGGGATATCGAGGAAGAAATCCCAGGAATACGGGTTATAGGCAACAAGAGAACCGATCCTATAATAATAATAATCCGAGGCAAGATAACAGAAAGAGATGGGAAAATTATCACAGAAGGAATGTGAGACCGGAAGACAGAAACGATGAATATCGGGCCGAAATCGAAGAGAGGTATCAGGAAAGTCTTCGTTATATGAATGAACGAACAGACGAACCTGAGATGCAAAGAGTCCGTTGGAGTGAGGCAATAAAGAACCGAAAATCACCCGACCGACTGGAAGGAGCTCAAAGCTTGGAGTTACAAGCTCAATTGAAGAATGAGGGGAAAGGAAACCCTCAGGATAAAAAACTCCAAATTTAAATCATCAAAAGCGGAAACATACCAGGAGCTGGGAGGAGGTTGAGATTGTAAACTGGATAGCAAGACCAGATGAATTAATTAAAGAGGAGGTGGAAGGAATCCCACCTGTTAAGAGGGAATTACCTATTATCATGTTAAGGATAGAAGGATTACTGGTCAGGGCATTAATTGATACTGGATCAACCATAAGTTTAATAACGCAAACCCTCCTAAATGAATTAGAAACACGAGGTCGCATACTGAAAATTCCCACCTCAAGTGTGAAGATTAAGGGAATTATTCCGGAAAAATCTTTGACATGTACATTTCAGGTATACATTGATTTGATCATGGGTAACGCTGAAATTTCACAATGCTTTTTGCTGGTAAATCAATTGCCATATAATGTCATATTAGGTATTGATTTTATCCGTGAGAACAAGGTCATAATAGACCTAGCGCAAAATTGCATTCGGATTCAAAGAGAGGATGTTGATGGACAAAACATAAATCAGCAGGAACAGGATGCAAATATAGAAGAACAGGTATGGCATGTGGAAGAAGTGACCGAGGAAGGTTGTAGGGACATAGAGAAGGTATTTGAAGTCCTAAACATAGAACTTGAAGATAGTTTGGAAACCGAGTTCGAGACCAACCTGTCAGGAAAAATAGAGGAAGCTAACGTTAACCTCGAGAACAAGGAAAAATTAAAGGAATTGCTATTAAAATACAGGGACGTATTTGATTCCAAACCAGGAAAGATTCAAAATTTTAAATACGCTTTTCAAGTAAATGATTGGGCACCGTTCAGACAAAAACCATACCCGGTTGCAGAAAAACACTACTCACAAACAAAGAAAACACTGCAGGAGATGAGTGATGCAGGTGTTATAGAAAAGATGGCGACACCATATGTTAGTCCATTAGTAATTGTGAGTAAACTGGATGGCTCAGTAAGGGTGTGTTTGGATGCCAGGAATTTGAACGCGAAAATTTTACCAGGAAATGATTCGGCACCACCCTAAAAAGAAATACTGAGGAAATTTAAAGGCAAGAAGATTTTCACAAACATTGACATGACGTCTTCATATCATCATCTCGAACTTGAAGAGAAGACCAGTCTCTTAACTGGATTTCAGTTCGATCAACAAACGTATTGCTTCAAGAGATGTCCGTTTGGCTTGAAGACTGCGGGATCCGCCTTAATAAGAGCGCTTGATCGCAACCTGTCAGAGGAAGTAAAGGATTGCACTATCCGATATGTGGATGATATATTGCTTACTTCAGGAAACATCGATGAACACTTGGAAAAGTTAAAGGAATTATTGGAAGATTTAAGAAGGGCTAATTTTCAGATTAACTTGAAGAAATCAAATTTTTGTCAGAGACAAGTTACGTTGTGGGGGCATGTGATTAACAAGGATGGTGTCAAACCAAATCCATGCAAATTAGAATCGATAAGAGATTTTCCCAGGCCTTTGAAAGTGAAAAACGTTCGCCAGTTTTTGGGATTGATTGGATTTTTCTCAGGACATTGTCCATCGTATACCAAAACTGTTGCACCACTACAGGACCTTCTGAAGACGGGAGGCAAGTGGAAATGGTCGGAGGAAACAGAAAAGGCATTTCTAGAGGCCAAGGAAATGCTCTTAAAATAAGTGAAGCTAGGATATCCTGATTTTAATCAGAGATTAGTAATACAAACGGATGCATCCCAGATTGGAATAGGGGCAATGCTGTATCAGGAAAACGCGGATAATCCTGAGAAGAAGAATTATCTAGCTTTCACCAGTCGGAGACTGAAACCACACGAGAAAAATTATACAATCAGCGAGATTGAGCTGTTAGCGATATTGCATGCGTTGCAATTTTGGCGAACGATTGTATATGGGTTTCCAGTCACATTAAGAACTGATCATAAAGCCTTAACCTTTTTGATGAAGACGGATTTATCCAGTCAAAGGTTGATGCGTTGGGCTTTATATATACAACAGTTCGATGTAAATATAGAATATTGCCCGGGGAAAGAAAATGTAGTTCCAGATTATTTAAGTAGACAGCCAGAGTCCACAGAAGAGGAAGTAATGGCTTTTGATTTGGAAGACAGAGATCAGCGCACTTTGGAGGAATTAAGAAGTATTGGTCAGCGACAACGTGAGGATCCATGGATGAACATGCTCATATCTTTCTTGGAAGGGAGTTTGATAAGGGGAACACCTGCGTATACTGAAGCTAATAAGATAGCTCAGGATTACACTTTCTTTAATGGATTATTGTATAAGTTTGCGGACTCTGACCATACTCAATTGAGGATCGTTATACCTGCTATTTTGCAGAGGAAAATGGTACGGTTGGCCCATAGATCGTTTGGACATATGGGAGTCGACAAAACAGTCTCGATGCTGAAAGAGGCATTTGTATGGCCGAGACTGAGAGAAACTGTAAGGGATACGCTCAAGACATGTGACATATGTAAAGTATTTAGCCAAATGCGTTTCTGATGAGACAAAAGCCAATACCATTGTTGCCCGAGAGGCCAGGTCAAATTATTTCTATTGACAATTTCGGACCTTTGCCAAAGGCTAGGAGAGGAAATAGACATATAATGGTGGCTATGGATGTTTTCACAAAAATGGTTGCCCTTGCTCCAATACAGAAGACTAGTACCAAACAAGTGTTAAAACGACTCAAAGAAAGAGTAATACCTATTTTGGGTAAACCAGAGAATTTGTTGTCGGATCACGGTAGTTGTTTTACAAGTGTAGAATTTAGACAGGAATTAGAGAGACTTGGAATACGTCAGATACTGTCTAGTATTTGCCATCCTGAGGCAAATCCTGTGGAAAGAGTTATGAGGGAAACGGCCAAGTATTGAAGGATATACTGTGCCGAAGAAAATTGGAAATGGATAGATATCCTTGATATTATCGAATTTTGTATAAATAATACAATCCATGAGTCTTCGCGAGAGATACCAATAACGTTACATCGGAATGAGCAACCAGAGAGACCTTGGAGTCTGGTCATTCCTAGGCCAACAGACGCTCTGCCTGGAAGAGATGTATGAATTAGAAGAGCCTTTGAGCATCTAAAAGCTCAAGAAGACAGAAGACAAAGGAGAAACAGGCACAAGAGGTATCATCGACCATTAGTAGCATGAGAAATGGTGTTAGTGAAAAGACCAGCCATTTCGGATCCAGGGAACCGCGTGTACAAGAAATTCCAGAAAATGTACCACGGACCGTATCAAATAATAAGAGATTTAAGAAATAATGCCTATAGAAATCGGCACTGTGAAACGAATCACGAAGTGACTATGAATTCAGTGAACCTGAAAGTATATTACCCTCCCGAAGACTTCGATGAAGCAAATGAACAAGCCCTGGTTATGGAACAATTTAGAGATGATAAATCCACTTTTGATAGAGACAAGGGTAAGTTAGAACGAGAAAATAGAGCTCAACCATTCAATTGTGAATGTGAATTAGAGAAAATATATTGGGAGATAAGAGAAATAATTGATTTTGTTGAAGAAGAAAATGAGGAAATAAAGAAACGGGTAGGAATAGACCACACCCGTAACTAAGAATTATGTTCTGTAGACTTTTAGTCCGGAAAAATAAGAAAGGAAGAACGGGTAGGGACAGAGCGTACTCAACCTACACTATTACCGGATATGAATTTGAAGGTGGAAAACCCTAATTATCGTGGGATTCCATGAGAATAGAAACAAAAGGTACTGAGAAGTGTTATGATGGCTTCGACACTGAGAAAAAAATATATATAAGATTTTTATGAAAATTGTTGAAATAAATTTCCTCAAAATTTCGAAAATTTATTTATCTAAGGAGGGGAGATTTGAACCCATGTGCTGTTGGTTCAAGAGCCGAATCCATCATTTATTGGTAAAAGAAGGGAGGAAAATATAGTCTTTAGAATGACTTAGAAAGGTTTTATGCAAGAGGACTGGTACAAAGTGGCGTAATAATAAGAGACCAGGTGGCCCCAGGAAATGATATCATGCGTGACGCACCGATAGGGAGCCGATCATAACTATTAATAGAACGATAAAAACTTTCCACTGTGTGTAAGCGAGAAGAGGTTTCGGAAATTGATCTTACGCAGCAATAAAATGGCATCCTCGCAGCTGTGCAGGAAGAGGAATAATTAGATTTAAGCCATTTGCGAGAATATAATTAACTAAAGAAATACATCATTGTGAATCATTTTAGAATAGAGATTTTTGTGTGGGGAAAAGGGTTATAATAATTGCACAGGAAAGAAGTGCAAACGCAGAATTACGTAGTTAAAAGTTCCCCGAGACCAGAGGTGGTAGGGATTGAAAATAAACCTCAACACCCACGTATCTGAAGAGCAAATTTTATTTAATATCTCGAAATTGTACGATCGATTTTCATGTGCAAAAAAGTCAGTTTACGTTTAGAAAACGAGCTTTCCAGAGATATAAGTTTCAAAAGTATGCAACTATTGCTTCAAAAGTTAGTTATGAAAAAGACGATGACTTCATATTTTTGCAGCCGATTTGTGTAAAAGCCCTGGCAGAACCAGGCTAATCATGCAGTACTTACCAGACCTCGAGAGGTCGTGATGCGATGTATCACCAACGAGCACCCCGTATGGGCGTGGCCGAGAAGTATCGTCATTAATATCGCCGTCAGAAGACATAGTAAAATCCTAGTACAGGATTTATTTCAGCAAGCGTCAGTCTTTATAGTGAAAGTTCATTATTACAGTCAAAATTAGGCTGCGAACTAAGAAGAAAAAACAGGCGATAGGTCTTCGAATAATAGTTCACTTAAAAGACATAAAGTATCGTAACGTTTCGAAGTACCAACGGAAGTGAAACAAACATTTCTATCAAAGTTAAGGAACCCGATCACGGTCGGACGAAATAAGTAACGCCTAGTGTGCCGAAAAGATAGGGACGAGAGCGCAGAACAATAAGAATTGAGAATGTAATCCAGGGTGTTGTCTAAAGGATACAAACGAACAGTAAAAAGCAATAAGCTACAAATTGAAGGAATAGCAGTCAATGCTAGGGAATCATTAGGTCAGAGATAAAGTATTCGAGAGGCCTTAACCACGACAGACATTAGCTAGACAAACTAAATAGTGTCTAGGAAGAAACGACATCGAGCTAGTAAAATAGAAGCCGATAGTCAGAAACCGGATCTGAAGATTAACCGTTCCAGGGAGGGGTAGATTGATCGAGACTTTCATCATCTTACCAGGTTAGGGAGCCGACGTCTAAGGGTGGAATTCAGAGACATTTCTTGAGGACACCTTGAGGAGACCTTGACTAAGGAGGCCTTGAGGCTTCCTCCAATCTGAAGGTCTCCTTGAGATTGATTTTGCCGTCAGAGTCATTTCCTTAAGGTCTCCTTACTCAAGGGATGCTCAAGGCTTCCTCAAGGCTTCCTCGAAAGTAAGATTCACTGGTACCAATCACATACGAAAAGTTTCACTAGTGTTATTCGAATAAGAATTAAAGCTGACGTGTCTTACAATATAATCTGATGTTCCATGATATTAACGTTGATATGTTAAACATTATAATTGATTGTCAGCTAGTCACATATGATACATGTGTGATTAGAGCGTACTTATTTCAATGTAACTTTTTGAGACTTTTGGCAACGGTCAGTGTAGCTTTTGTTTCCAGACAAGCTATGAAGCAATCTTCGCGGCCCGGTATTTCAAACCTCATGGAGTGTAGAGTGGAGTAATACAGAAATTGTGGTGTGTAGAGGATATACATTTTGTTGTGCAAATCGTCCTCCAGTATAAAAATATACTTGAAAATAAGAAGACGGGCGAAGTTGCCGTGGAAAAAAGAAGATAACATGTCAAAATATAACGGAGGCGTTCAATTGCGTGCCTGAGCACAAGGTAAGATTTCCTCAATTTTCGTATTATTTCTGTAGTAAGACGCATCTGTTGATTATTTTAAAGCACCAATACGTCCAATGGGCCTACTGACTAAAAGGAACATAAATTAAAGAGTAGCAAAAACGTAAAGTAGTAGCCTACTTTTAAGGTTACCGTACCATAACCTATTAGGGCCTACGCGCAATAAGCAACCAAAATCCGGAGGTATGCACAAAGTTTTAAATCATATAATGAAATGCACACAGACTATGAAAGTATGTTACTTTTTATGAAAATCTTGTTTCATTGTATGATTATCTCCATTCAAGAACGTGGTACCTTCTCAGCTTGATAGCTGCATAGTTCAAAGACATGCCAGACAATTTGCCACTCATTTTGTTTATATGGGTCTGATGTCATGTACAGTAGATCAGGTGTTTTACATGTTTAGGCCTATGGAATAAATATTGTTTTAGAATGTTTAAATAATGTTGATTGGTTAGGTCTGGTGGATACTAAAACCATAACATGATAGTTAATCTTACTATTACCCCCCCCCCCCCCCCCCCTACACACACACATTTGAAATTGGTGCCGAAACAACTATTGTCCAAAAATTACTGATGAGTGACAGGTTAGGTGAGGACTAAAGATCCACTGAAAATTACTGTCACAGTGACTCCTATGTTCCCCCCTGCCTATATCATAATGGTGCCAGCATATTGTTCGATGTTCCATTGGATATTTTCGGTCTTATGAGGTGTGTAATAAGTGTACCGAGATAGGAATGCTGGCATATCGAGAGCCTCCCAATTGTATAACATGGTATTCTGTGGACTATTTATGCCATCGAAGGACAGTGGCAGTAATGAGCAACTTAATTGCCACTATGGGCTAGCCAACACAGGAGTACAGTACAGAGGAAAGTATTGGGGATCACTGTGGAGAGAAAACCACTACATAGACCTATCCACTTGTGGAGCATGAGCATGGTTAGGACAAAATAGACCCATTTTGCAAGGGGGATTCTGAATTAAAATGTTTCCTACTCGGATAGATTGCAGATTGTACTGCATAAGTGTACATACGATGGTAGGCACACTGTCACACATCGGAAAACCAAGGGTACTTGGCCTACTCACAATATTTGCTAGATGCACATAATATTGTGATGAGACTGTACAAATTGTAGCAGACTATAGCTTCTCAGCTCATGAACTGCACAAAAAAACATAACTATAACATTCATAGAATAATAACGATACCATAGTTATTTATTATAATGAACATTAAAGGAGAGGGAACTATTGTAAATAAAGTTGTAATGGACTTCTAATTCTGATTAAAAATAGAACCATGCCAGTTTCTTGTAATGAAATTACTGCTTTATGAAAGCAGTGCCATAAACTTGACTCTACTTTTACTAGTTAATGTAAATGGTTATAATATTTATCCTTTCTTTCTGATATTTTTAATTGGTGTTTTGTTCTTGAATGTTACCTTAACATAATGAATTTTCTTTACAGAAAATGGTTGAGCAAATAAACAAAAAATTGGGACAGCGAGAAAAGCATTTGTGTGACGAAAAAACAGAACATGACCCAGCGGTGCATGCTCTCTTGGGGCAGGTGTATATCGAAATACCGTTTGCCCTGGACAGTGATACGTTCACATAAGATAGGCAGGTTGAAGAGGCAGCATCAATATAAGAAGAGCCTATCATCGAGCTGGTCATAGAACCAGATAAGGCTGGCACCAGTACATCGAATGATGAAAGTCCAACAGGTTTGTCAGAGAGATAGTTTTAAGACAGTTTGCAGAACAATGTTCTCCTACCCGATATTATTCTCATTTCTATGGAGTCTGGGATTTGTAAAACAGAGAGCCATGTAGCCTTATATCATCACGCCAGGAGATGGCAGTTCAACACGCTGCGACGGGGTAAGGGGGTCTTGCAGTACGCATGCGCAGCCCAACTATTCCAAACCTAAATATATCGGTTGGCAGTCAGTTGCTGCTACTTCCTGCATGATAATTTGTTACCTTCTTACTTTCAATAGGCTATTCTTATAAGTCTTTGTGTTTACTTTTAATAATGTAGCAGTATCAGGTACAGTAATAGAAACAGTGACCAACTTAATGTTTTTGGAATGCGCGATACGCAGTGAGAGGGAAGACAACTGCTGTTCAAACCCAACTGCCATCTCCTGTCGAGATATCAGTAGGTTATACATTATGTGAACAGAAGTATCTGAACACTTACATGTGAATGCAGGTGAAGTTTGGACCAACCATCGCTACTAGCCGTGGCTGTCAAAATGCTACTTTTCATGTGTATGGTAACTTTCACCTGCAGTCAAGGCTCAGAGGGAGGGTGTATCAGCTCCATGCCCGGCTGTCTTTGCTCCCAGGAATTACCCAGGTACTCATTTCTGGTGTAGGCTGAGTGAACCCCAGGGCTATTTGCGTTTCCGATAGTGGTAGTTTTGTTTTTAAAATCCACTACCTGGGTGGGGATCGAACCCACTCCCTTTCAGTTAGAAGCTCAGCGACTCGACCGACTGCGCCACGCACCCCCTCAAGTGTTGTTAGTGGAAGGTTCTTTTCATGCCATAAATCTATGATATGAGACCGCAGGCTTTACTTCCCCTCCGAAGGAAGGCATACTGAGGGATCATGTTTATTTTGACATGGAGGATGCTAGTAACATGCTATAGCCTCCTAAATGTCCAGAATATCTGGCAGATGACTGTGCCGTTGAAGGTTGTCAGTACGTAAATAGCGGCTTCAGTGGCGTAGTTGGTAGCATGCTGAACTGCTGTGCCCAAGATAGCGGGTTCAAACCCGGCCGAAGTCGTCGGATTTTTTAAGAGCGTTAAAAATCCTTCAGTATGCCTACCTTCAGAGGGGAAGTAAAGCCGGTGGTCCCATGTCATAGATTTATGACATGTAAAAGATCCTTTGACAGACTAAACTTGTGTAAAGCTAAACTGTTAGGTTAGATTTCATCGGAATGCTCTATCAAAGTTCCAACGCTCGCCACTAGGTATCATTTTTTAAAATTAATGCAGCCAATGGCCATGTACTTTTCTTTTCAGGACGGGTCAGGGAAGGGATATTGGAAGGAAATCGGCCGTGGACCTATTGAAAGGAACCGTCCCGGCATTTGCCTGGTGGTGAAAATGGGAAACCACGTAAACCATTTTCAGGACGGCCGAGGTGGGACTCGAACCCTCGCTCTCCCGATGCCACCGCGGCCGGTACTAGGTATCATTGATATCTGGTTGATATCTGGTAGCGAAAGT
The DNA here is from genome assembly GCA_946902985.2 of Meconema thalassinum. Lineage (NCBI taxonomy): Eukaryota > Metazoa > Arthropoda > Insecta > Orthoptera > Tettigoniidae > Meconema > Meconema thalassinum. The sequence continues at coordinate 501,368,368 of OX336390.1, forward strand.
TGGAACTACTTGAATTTGAACGGAACTTGTAGCTCACCCTAGTAAGGGTGTCCCCTGGAAGCAGCTACAGGCTCAGGCGAGCCAAACATGTCCTCGGACACTCCCGGCACTAAAAGCCATAAGATAAATAAAAATAAATAAGTACGTAAATGAAACATTTCGGTGTATTCCTATGCAAATAAAATCGTTTTACATGAATCATGCTGTAGTTGGTAGTGGTAAGGAATCTAACCATCCTCAAAATTAGGGGCTGATGAGGTGAAATGTGGTGGCTTGGATTCCACATAACAAGGACGTCACATGGCTTATGATCACAAAATTAGTGGACTCGTAAAACAACAAGCTTCCTTTTTTCCTGATAGGCCACGGCCACTCCCTGTCCAGTGAAATCGATTTGAGTTCTACCTGTAAATTAAGTAATTACAATTTTACCTTTCATGGCTTAATTCTACACAAAGCAGTCTGTGTTGTGCATTATATTATCTGATTTGTATTTTAGAGAAATGAGAATTTTCAAAAAAAAATCTATTCAATGAACCTCTTGAGAGTATTCTCATAAATTGTACTTGCCAGAAACTTAAATAGAGTGCAACCTTTAAATTACTTTTGTAAGGGCGGTGAAGAGGTCAAACTCTTTCAACAGTAAGGAGACTCATCACACCACATTCCTATAAAGATTTCACCACATCTCCATGAAATTAATTATAATTATATCACAGTAAAATGTTTTCTTTATAACAATGCCCATTTAATATAATCTATAGTTTACATGAACTATCAAAGGAATTCCAGACCTTGTTCATAATGAGTTACATGTAGGTTTTATGTGTTTCAGAGCCATTTCCAATGAAGAAAAGTTGAGAGCCTCATGCAGTGGCTCTAAAGATAAAACTAGCATACAAGAAAGGTGTCTTCGGATACAAACCCTGTTTGCGCAAGAAAAAGAATTACAAGTTAAGCAAGTCAGGGAAATAATATCAAGTTAAAGGAGCAGGAATTAATTCTGAAACAGCAGACTTCCTGTCCCAAATGAAATGTATTTATTAATTGTACAGTACAGTATGTGAATAAATACCTATGAAAATGAACCCTTGCATCATGTATTTAAAATAAAAAGTAAACTATGGAACATTGCAAACAGCTGCTGAACTTGTAGGCTATTGTTGTCGATGTAACTTAGACGGTAGAATAAAAAGATAGGGGCACATCCCGTTGCTGTCCCACCTCTTTAAACAATAATAGTAATCAGAATAGGAAGATGATTACTCACAAATAGTTAATTTTTTATCCCAAGATGATTTGCCATTGTTGCACTGTGACTGATTAAAGCCCTAGCCTTTTTTGTAGCATGTTGATAGAAAAACGAGATTGAGATACAGAGTTTTTTTATTCATGTAACTTACAGATGGTTATTGGTTAGGAGGCAGAACATTGAGAAAAACTGCTCCTTGAAACAAGTTAAATTTAAATATTGATTATTTAAAAATGTTGAGACAGATGCCTAATTAAGAAAACAACTTACTATAAATGAAACTAACAATAAGATAATACAGTGAAACCTCTATTAAGAGACCAGTGACGGTTCCATGGAAAACTGGTCTTTTAGAGGGGTGGTCTCTTAACAGGGGTAGGCATAAAAATAATATTATACTGCATATTAATAAAGTACAGTTGGAACACATACTTGATTACAATTTATCTGCATTGGTTCACATTTAGTACAAATTAATTACAATTAGTTATTTTCTGAGCTCTGTCATTTAAAAAAGTCACCACTTGATCTCTGTTTCAGATTAGCACATCTTTTTTTAACAATTTCACTTTCTAGTGAGTTTGAAAGTCCATTAATTTGTTCTGGGTTTGAAAAATCTTCTAGGAGAGCCGTGTTTTGTATTTTTTTATACGTTACATAACACTCTATGGAAGTGAAACTTGGACTATTGGTGCAGCAGAAAAGAGGAGAATTGAAGCATTTGAAATGTGGTGTTACAGGAGAATGATGATCAGATGGGTAGATAAGGTTACAAACAAAGAGGTATTAAGATGAGTGGGAGGGGAGAGATGTTTCTGGTGACTGCTAATGAAGAGAAGAGATAGGTTAGTAGGACACATACTAAGACACCCAGGAATAGCAAGCTTAGTTATGGAAGGAAGGGTTGAGGACAAGAACTGTAGGGGTAGACCAAGGTTAGAATATGTTAAACAGATTGCCTCGGATGTAGGGTGTGGTAGCTATGGAGAGATGAAACGATTAGCTCAGGACAGGAAGGCATGGAGTGCTGCATCAAACCAGTCAAAAGACTGAAGACTCAAACAACATAACACTTCCTCTATTGACATTCTATGCTGATGCAGTTCTGTGCCAACAGAACTATTGTTTACATCATCACCATCTCCAATGGGAAGGCAGACGAGAAGTGGTCTTTTGAAAGAGGTCAGACTGAGAAAATGCCTGGTCTTTGGTCGGGGAGAGGGGTGGTCCTTAAATAGAGGTAACAAATACATAGACCTTATGTGGTTTTAAATCGGTTCCAAGAAAAATCGGTCTTTAAGAGGGGTGGTCTTTTAGAGAGGTTTCACTGTAGTAACATTAAGGCGTTTCCATAAGTGTTAAATCCAGGATCGGATCCTGGCTCTGGCAGCGACTGTCCTGCCCAAGGATCATGAAATTATTAGTTCAGTCGGCCACTCTTGTATAAAAACGTGCCTAGAGACGAGGCCACCTCAGGTTATGTTGCATTCTGGCAATTCTGCCAACTCAACGACACACTCGGGATTGAGCCTGTTGTCCTCATTGCTGGGTGCATGTGCATTTCTGCTGCGGTTAGAAGAGATAATCTCTGAAGCACTACAGAAGTTAACCACTGAGCTGATAACATTCTTATTTACAGCAAACGCCATGCTAAACACCGGCATATTTTTACCTAACTCCATTATAGATTCTATATTCTTTTGTGTCCATTACATCGTTGTCCTGATATTGTGTTTCTTGCAATGCCTGTATTGATATGTTATGTTCTTGCATCATCGTCTTCAGTTCTTTGTGCTCCCAAACTTGAGTAGTGAGTTAAAGTTTAGTATCCCAAAGTATTATTTTTGCTTCGTCCTGAGTTTTGTACGTTTAGACATAGAATTTCTAAAAGGTTCATTTCCCCTAAGCATCTAATTGGTGTATGCTCCCCAGAATCCTAAGACCTACTTGGACATTCATTGAATCTTAACTTGATGAAGCTGTTTTGAATATTCTCGAATCATGAGCTCAATGTTTAGAGAAAAGGAACCTTTATTGTTTCTATAGACTTCTGCCATTGGTCCACCGTGGCTCTTGATAGGTATGTGGGTACAGTCGTTGCACCTTCTGATTTGTTGAATGCCCCCATTTGTTAGAATTTCCTCTGCCTCCTATCATATTTTTCCTGAGAGTTCAGGATTCTTACATACTGTACGTTCGAAGTTGCTTTGCCAAATACTCGGATATAAGACAGCCTTTCATGCGCTAGATAGGCTTACTCCGCGAAGGTCACCACATACAGTCAAAAAAGAAAGAGGATGAGAGCCTAGTTACAGTATTGTTTTTGTACGATTCAGAGTTTAATGACACGGTTTCATTTTGGTATGCATAGCCTACACATGGTCAATAAAATTTTATTGTGTCATCTATCAGAAAGTTATATTTTTGTGGTAAGGAAGATGAGTCCCCATTCATTTTCTCAGATAATGTATATTATCAACTGGAAGTTTTATGTAACTAGTCTGTAAAATAGGCTAGCTTTTTTGGTGGAGCACTGAAGTCATCTTCCCCAGAAAAATATCCCATTGAACTACTGCTCGGGTCTAAGCTGCGTGAACCTGAGATGAATGTGCATCGCGGACTATGAGATGTGGTGTTGACGAGTGATGAGGTTTCTAGGTCTGTGCATAGTACAGTACCAAATACATTGGTCGGTGACTCACTCACTCATTCGTAATACCACAGTGGTTTGAGCTACGGCCCTATGTCAGCAGTATTGGAATAGAAATGAATACCAGATATCACGGCGGGCTGTTGACAGACCCTTCTCTTCTCGCCTGACCCTTCCCTGCTCTTTTCCCTCACCCCACAAGTTCACAGAGCTTGGACCCGAGCAGGTTATTGATCCATTGACCTATGGTATATGAAACATGGCCTTTGGATTAGCCTAAAATATCTGTTATACTATTTTAATGTATAGATGAATTGGAACATCTTGGGGTATGTACTTGGTCAGAACCTAGTTTCTAAGGCTTTCTAATTCTCGACTGTGGGTTGAAACAAGGTACTCGCGCCTTATGAGGAAGAACAGAAGAGATGGGTTCGATCCCCATGTAAGCCATCTTAGAAGTGGTTTTCTGCGATTCTCCAATTCAATTCCAGGGAAATACTGGCATGGTTCCTATAAGACCATAGCCACCTTCTCCTTAACTCTTATCATCAATTACAAATACACAGACACACAATAACCCATTCGATATCAAACAGATTATCCACATAGCCTACCGGTAAGTACATGGGGTTGATGACCATGATGTTCAAAGTCCTGAATGAAATAGTAACAGCCTGTTTCATGACTTTCACCTAGGCTATTAAGACACTCATTTTTCACAGGAAATTCAAAGACTGGTACTCTCCATTTATTGTCTGGGATGTGTCTCCAATTAATGCAGTCAGAAGCAAAATTGTAGGGTCTTGGTAATCAGCCTTGTGCAGCAGATTGCGTATTATAGACCTATCAGTAGTGTGCATGTATGTATCTAATCAATTTTAACCCAGTATTGAGGCCAGAAAACCGGATTATTACGAGATGTCATCTAATGCGTGTTTCTTGCGTACGTATTCCTAAGGGCTATTAGGCTACTTTACATTACCGGTATTGTAGGTTATTTAGGGCCGTGTATCAGTACTGGAGGTATGAAAGTCTTGCATCAAAATAAGCTAACAGGCTAATCATGTAACTTATGTATAACCTAATTAATAATAAACACCTAGGCCTACATATCAGTCTGATACGATACGGTACCGGTAGGCCTATGATATAAATTACGGCTCTTTTCCTGTGGAAAATACAAACGAACGGGAGCTAAATTATTGTGGGTGATAAATATTAATATCTTTAAATAAACAAATAATAGGCTACACTTAAAAAAAAAACTAACCTACACTGTAGTACCGTACCTAACCAACAAAAGTATGGGGACTTTTACCGTACCTTAATTAGGCACCGTACTTATCGTACCGCTATTTGGTTTTATTTCGAATGTCCCTATTACCGATACCTGAAAGTTTATCGTGGCATAAAACCGTAGACTAATAACTAAAATCTGTAATATTGGAGAAAGTGGAAGTCATCTTCTGCTTTCAAACTGAACTAAAGGCAAAATCACGTTTGTCACATGTTTTGAAAAACGGCAGCTCAGAAAATATTTTCTATGGATTCTAGAAATCTCTTATATATCGTCTTCGTACGTATTCGTCTTCAAATAATGCTTTAGTTTAATCAAGATAGTCGTCGTCCGCCAAGAATACGTCATTTTTCTTGTGATAAGGATTCCTTAAGGTAGCTTGTCCCCTACCTTAGCACACGGCAAGTCGTGCGCAGTCGCGAAGGAGTCCTTGAGCCCAAGGCTTCCTCAAGATATGTCTCTGAATAGTATTTCTGCCCAAGGAAGCCTTGAGGTCTCCTTAAGGAAGGCTTGAGGTCTCCTTAAGGAAGGCTCAAGGGAGCCTTCAAATGGCTTCCTCAAGGAAGCTCTCTGAATGCAAATGGCTTCCTTAAGGCTTCCTCAAGCCCAAGGTCTCCTCAAGGTGTCCTCAAGAAATGTCTCTGAATTCCACCCTAAGAGTGTGTCCTTAGAAACGGGGAAGAAAGAAATCACGTGTGTAAGGCAAAAATCAAAGCCTAAGTGATTAAAAGCAGTGTAAAGTAAATATAGTGAGTTTTAGTGTAATAATTTTAGTGAATTTATTTGTGTATGATAAATGAATACAAAAATGGTAATCAATATGTTACCAGTGTTTAAGGTAAATAATGTGTATGTGTTTAAAGAAGTGACATTGTGTGAAATGGTATCAATGAAGATGGCTTAAATGCAGTGAGTGGGCAAAATGAAAAATCGCTGGAGAATTCGTTCGATGATCGTAAGATCATGTGTGTAACCATTCCATTATGTTAGGTGTTGGGGAAGATTTGCGTACAATCCACATGAGGAAGAAAGAATAGGGATGTTTGAATAACAAATAAAAGAATTATAGCGCGATCTGAACGATTAAATTTAAGAAAGTATAAAACAATTATGTGAAATAAATAAATCCCTTGAGGGAAATGTATGAAATAAAATATCAGTGTAGTTGATAAATGATTTAAATATGTGAAAGCAAGCGTAATAAGTATAATAATAATGATATAAATGAATGAAGATTATGATGAATTATATGAAAAGTAGTAGCTTCCGAGCTCCTTTAAATGAATTAATACATGTTGTTGGCAACTCTGGCACTGTACATACTCTAATGACAGTTGGTCCCCCTGCTGGACGGTTTGTAACATTTTTAATGTGTTATCTAAACGTGGTGATGACTATTGTGGTTCAATAAAACAAACATGATATGAATAAATAATATACACTGTGGTGTGACCTTACCTGTGATAGTGTAATATAATAAGTTGTTGAGCGCCAGATTCCTATTTAAGATAGTGAATCGAAATTTATTGATTTAACCTCGGCTATCAGCAGTAGAGTCGAGAACCACTTACCCGGGCCGTAGTGAGACAAAGTCATCTAACCAATCCGTATTTAATCAAGGAGTATGATTGCCTTAAAGTACCAACTACAATGAAAGAAATAGGCATTACGTTAAAGGAATGAATTTATTAAATGCAAAAACAAAATATTAATAAAACAGAATAGTGATAGTCACACAATTGAATTTAAAATTACTCAATGCGGCAATTAATTATTTAAAAGAAAATGAATATTAAAATGAATTGAAAGTTAAATGAAGTTAAATTATAATAGAGACGATAGTTTTATTGAATTGTTGGCTCACCCAGTCGAAGATTCGTCATATTTAAGAAATGATCGATGATCTCGTTGTTACGTCGCTTATGTTTAAAAAAATGATGTGATATCTCATTTACTATGAAATATCCTCATTAAGTACGTTGCCATCTGTAGAAAGACTCTTGATCAGGGATATAACCCATTATGTATTGATATAGATGTCGGCAAGACATCGTTCAGTGTCGACTCTCGGTGCTCAGTCCATTAGGACCCAGAAAGCAAGGTTACAACTTCCTTCCTTCATTAAGAGCTGTAGATCAATGCCATTCTTGTCCGATGTTGCAGGTACAAAATACTAATGACTTCCTTGTCACGTGGTGTCACAGCTTCCCTCTCTATTAGCCTTCTCCATTCTTGACTCATAACTTGCAATATATATTGACGCGTATATACCGTAGAAAATGGCGTGTTGGTTACACCATAGTGTGTTTCTTAACATCTCAGGAAAATGACGCAGTTTGCCGTGGTGAAATTCTTACTACGTCGTTCAGTTTGTGACGCACAGGGTTAGTCCATATCGCCAGTCTTGTTGCAATATATAATACTTCGTCTCTTTACAAGTAATTGTTAATAAAAATCTAATTGAATATAATAATCAAAACCGCTTACAATTATCTGATATAAAAATCATCTCATGGATGTACTAGTTAATAATAATAATAAATATGATAATTATAAATGAATAACCCTATAAATATAACCGCTATGGGATCGAATCGTTACAATCGCCCCTGATATAAATAATTTAAAATAAAATGTAACATTATTTATATCACTACACATCCTACACAAATGAATACAAATTTAAATATTAATACCCCCATAACGACAACATACAAATAATACCCTTCAACAATACATAAAAATATACAAGAACATACTCTTTTCACTTTACATATTTGTACTATCATTTCTCATTCTTCCAAATGTTCATAATGTTCATTCTTCTTTATGTATTAAACGAGCTGTAAAAAATATACATATAAAATGCCCTTCACTTTTATTTTTGACATATATGTCAACGCTGCACTCGTTTATATTTCGGTGATCGTATGCATGACATACAATTTTGGCTTCATCTCTTTTGAACGTAGTTTTTGTATATCAGTCTGGCGTAGAAGTACATTGTTGTAATACCAGCTGATTAACCCATAATAACTATTACAGCACACGATAATAGGATGCAAACAATACAATATTCCTTTCGTCTTTATAAAGGGATTACTCAAATGCAGTAAAATTTCAATAATTGAAGAAAAAAAATAACTTAGCAAGATATTCAAGGCAATTCCAATTTCAGTGCATATGTCATACATGTAAATATTTCCCCAAATACATAATGACATCGAAATACCTCAAAGCAGTTATTAAACAGTTCATTTAAATATCCAAGTTACTACTCACCTGCCTTCGTGGCTTAATTCTTTCTTAGGCCACGGCCGCCTCCTTCCAAATTAATACTTCCTAAGTCTCCACGACTTCTTAACTTCTCATAAAACCATAATTCCTCTTTACTACTTCTCGAAAACAATAACTTGTTTTTTTTTTAAAATCACCAATAAACATAAAATCTGACTTCTCGTTCACTTTATAAAATTTAACTTAGCGTCAAGATATAACTTTACCGTAACGTCATTCCTTACTTACCATAACAAAATGATTAAGACTTGGACAAAATACTACTCAATACCTGAATTACGTATATCACTAAACTATTTCACAAAAACACATGACAAACTCCTCGGAATAAATATTTCGTTCCACAAAATATTAATGCTCTTATACTTTGAACTTAGTCTATTCATGATTTGACTTTTTGCTGAATGCCTAAAAACCCCCCTTAGTTTTCTCTCAAAACTCTTAATTAAGTACCGTGTCCTCCAAACACCACTTCCTACTTGTTCTGACCGCCTGGACTATAGCTCACTCTTGCTATACCAGAATCTCTCAAAACTCATCGTGACATCACACGTCACATACAAAAAACCTCCCCTATTCGTGGTATAATCCCACATCTTCTTACTGTTACAGGTCACCTCTTACTGACCAATAACACACTAAATTTCAGCTAAAAAAATCTTACATGCTTCGACTAATTCCTTGGAATAATAACATCACACTATGCTTTCCTAGCTATTGTCTTCCTAAAATAATGACAGTGTTCCAGTTGATAGTCAATAACACCGACACTCTTAATTAGCAAATATTCTCCCATAATCACTTCATAAAGCAAGTCCTGAGTTATAACACAGTTCAGACACTCTCTGCTCTACCAAATTAACTGCGTAAATTACACCTGCCTTTAATTGTAACTTCATTATTACCCCTTAGGTATACACTTATCTTACCAACTTATTCTTCCTTCAAAATATTAACTTATCTTTACTAACTCCGTATGACATAAATAAAACTTTAATTTCCTGTCTACTAAAAAAAATGATTTACTTTTAAAATCCTCAAAACGTCGAATTATAACAAATTCCTTTCACTTCTAGAAAATATTATGCCAACCATATAATTATTACTATTATCTTTACTTTAACCTGTGTGTAGGACAACAATCTACCACATCATTAATTCGTTATTAATCATCAGTAACTTTTTACTACAAAGTGGTTTAGCTCGATAACAAGCCTTGTAATATCTTTAAAACGTGCGTAACTGTAACAAAAACTTGGACAATCTTACCTTTGTAATCTCTTATTACCTTGTGTGCATACATCCATATATACTTAAAAAAAACTCCCTTATTAACTTCACGTAGTCCCGTAGATACCATAAAAAACTCATAACTCAACGGAATATACCTCGCTGACCTACTTCATCCTCCAAAAACTTCTTAAAACTCCATTTGGCATCTTACCAAAAACTTCCTCAAAAAACAACTTCATTTGGTATCTTACCAAAACTTCCTCCTTAAAAAACTTCATTTGGCATCTTACCAAAACTTTAAAACCACATTGCTCAACGGCATTACCTTCGTTGGCCTACTTCTTCAAACTCACGTCCATTTACGTGAAAATACACACATACACACACACATATCTGTCAACAAGTACCAGATGTCCTAATTAGTTACTACTTCCTCATTTCAACCCGATGTTGGTTAATTCATACAACGCATTACCATTAACAATTCTAAACCACTTATAAATTTCTCAACATATATCCGCTGATAACCTCGCTGTCCTCAACTGAAACTTCTTTATTAAATCAATACTTAATTCTTCAACTCACTAGTTTTATTACCACTGTATCATCTTATCTTCACTCACTTTTGAATTAAATCTTTATTACCATTATATTCTTAATTATGGTTGCCATAATAATTATTACTTTCTTTCGATTACTTACCTATGTAATAACCTTCCTATTTTTAAAATTTAATTCTCACTTCATCCAACTTACCTGCAGTTTAAGGACCTACATTCAACTTACCTGCATTGCTCAATAGCACGACAACCTTTGTCTTCCAAATTAAATGATTTTAGTCAATCTAAATCAATAAGCGTAGGCACTACGCGCCCCTTACCATCCTAACTTCACGACTGAATTAAAATTACACACAGCAGGTTTCTTATCTACCTCTTTTAAGTCATATTAAACTTCATTACTTAATATTTAAGTCATACGGAAGAGTAACTATCGGTAATATAAATTTACATCACTACTTTCTCTGGCATTTCACCGTTCTTACCATCTTCATCTTCAATTCTATCTCTTTCTAGGGTTCCATTTTCCTCTTTTCTTATAACATTACTTTCTACCTCTTTCGGACTACACTCATCAACAGTAACATTATACTTCGGCTTTCCTCCTATCATTTCCCCAAGTCTGGCTAATTCATTACGCCACTGCACATCATATGCTTTCTTTCTCTCTTTCATTCTGATTTCTTTTTCCACTAACAACTTAATTCTCTTCTCTTTCATTTTACTTCTAAAATATCTACCTACATGTCTTCCCTTCACTTCTCCACTACTAATATTTAATTTTCTCTTTAGCCGTTGCCCATTGCTTCTCCTCTTATCTATCTCTCTCCTCCTCTTAACCTGTTTACTAATTATGTTCTTCTGACTATGACTTAACGCACGCTTCTCTGCCACTAATAATTTCATATTAACTTCCTCTATCACAGGACTAAATTCTTCCCTAGTTTGCCTATCTAATTTATCTATGATTGTCTGCATCTTAATCTCTTGGGTGCTTAGTACTTTCTTTATCTTACCTACTTCTATCCCTATCTTTTCTCTCATCTTCTTCACTTCTTTTTCGCTACATTCTATAGTCTCTTCTACAGCTATCCTGCGTTCATCTAAAATCTCCTTCAACTCTACTATGCTTTCTCCTACTATCTCCTCTGACGCTAATCTATTTTCACCTAAAATCTCGTCTGACTCTAATCTGATTTCACCTAAAATCTCCGCTATTTGCCGTTCCTCACCTAAGATCTCCTCCGATTCCAATCTGCTTTCACCTACAATCTCCAATGACTCTAATCTACTTTCAATTACAGTCTCCACTAATTCCAATTTGCTTTCACCTAAAATCTCGTCTGACTCTAATCTGATTTCACCTAAAATCTCCGCTAATTCCAATTTGCTTTCACCTAAAATCTCGTCTGACTCCATTCTACTTTCAATTATAGTCTCCTTACAGGCTGTCTTTACTGATTCTACTGCAGTTTCCCCTAAAGTCTCTACCACCTGCCTAGTTTCCACTTCTACCAATTTGCTAAAACTTTCACCTTGAGTTGCTATTTTCTCTTCAATCACAGTTACTATTCTTTCCTGAATCCTACTTTCTGCTGCTTCTAATTTCTTATCTACTGTCTTAATAATATCTTTAGCCTTCATCTCTACCTCCTCCTTAATTTCACCTCTGATTTCCTGTTTCACCCCCTGAATACTCTCCTGTAGCATATCATACTTCATGCTTAATTCTCTATTCATCGTTTCCACAATATCTAGTTTTACATTATTCTCTTCCAATTTCTGATTTATTTTACTCATATCCTCTCTCATCTTTTGATTACTCTTATCTAATTTCTCACCTAAATCTCTACTCAATTCCTTCCTACATTCCAAATTATCTTTCTTACTCTCTTCCATATTTTTATTCATATCTTTATCTAATTTCTCAAATTTATCATTGAATTCCTTCCTACTTTCTAAATTATCTTTCTTACTCTCTTCCATATTTTTATTCATATCTTTATCTAATTTCTCAAATTTATCATTGAATTCCTTCCTACTTTCTAAATTATCTTTCTTACTCTCTTCCATATTTTTATTCATATCTTTATCTAATTTCTCAAATTTATCATTGAATTCCTTCCTACTTTCTAAATTATCTTTCTTATTCTCTTCCATATTTTGATTTAGCCTACCAATATCTTCTTTCATCTCCCTACTATTTTTATTCATACTCTCATCAAATTTCGCACTTAAATCTCTACTCATCTGCCTTATGAGCGCAGTTAATGGATCTTCAGGAATCTCTATAGACTTTTCTTTCTCTAGACTACCACTAGTCTCAGGATGTACCTCTATATTCGTCTCGATATTTTCCTCTGAATTAGTGTCAGGGTTAACCTCAGGATTATTTTCAGGATTACTCTCAGGATTATTCTCAAGATTTACCTCCGACATCTTGGTATTATTCTCTACGCTCTCAACATCGCTACCGCTATCAACCTCCTTATAATTAACTTTCTTGACTGCATCCCTACTTCTCAACTGCCTCTGTTCCTCCTCCGACATCTTGAAGTACACCGTATAACAATTGCCCGTCCAAAATTTCACTTCACTTCACTGTCCCCCAAAAGCACTGACAATTTGCACTGAAATTATACACTCCTCTGACTAAATACCGAATGGTTTTCGTGTCCTACTTTGTGGCGCCAAATGTAACATTTTTAATGAGTTAACTTAACGTGGTGATGACTATTGTGGTTCAATAAAACAAACATGATATGAATAAATAATATACACTGTGGTGTGACCTTACCTGTGATAGTGTAATATAATAAGTTGTTGAGCGCCAGATTCCTATTTAAGATAGTGAATCGAAATTTATTGATTTAACCTCGGCTATCAGCAGTAGAGTCGAGAACCACTTACCCGGGCCGTAGTGAGACAAAGTCATCTAACCAATCCGTATTTAATCAAGGAGTATGATTGCCTTAAAGTACCAACTACAATGAAAGAAATAGGCATTACGTTAAAGGAATGAATTTATTAAATGCAAAAACAAAATATTAATAAAACAGAATAGTGATAGTCACACAATTGAATTTAAAATTACTCAATGCGGCAATTAATTATTTAAAAGAAAATGAATATTAAAATGAATTGAAAGTTAAATGAAGTTAAATTATAATAGAGACGATAGTTTTATTGAATTGTTGGCTCACCCAGTCGAAGATTCGTCATATTTAAGAAATGATCGATGATCTCGTTGTTACGTCGCTTATGTTTAAAAAAATGATGTGATATCTCATTTACTATGAAATATCCTCATTAAGTACGTTGCCATCTGTAGAAAGACTCTTGATCAGGGATATAACCCATTATGTATTGATATAGATGTCGGCAAGACATCGTTCAGTGTCGACTCTCGGTGCTCAGTCCATTAGGACCCAGAAAGCAAGGTTACAACTTCCTTCCTTCATTAAGAGCTGTAGATCAATGCCATTCTTGTCCGATGTTGCAGGTACAAAATACTAATGACTTCCTTGTCACGTGGTGTCACAGCTTCCCTCTCTATTAGCCTTCTCCATTCTTGACTCATAACTTGCAATATATATTGACGCGTATATACCGTAGAAAATGGCGTGTTGGTTACACCATAGTGTGTTTCTTAACATCTCAGGAAAATGACGCAGTTTGCCGTGGTGAAATTCTTACTACGTCGTTCAGTTTGTGACGCACAGGGTTAGTCCATATCGCCAGTCTTGTTGCAATATATAATACTTCGTCTCTTTACAAGTAATTGTTAATAAAAATCTAATTGAATATAATAATCAAAACCGCTTACAATTATCTGATATAAAAATCATCTCATGGATGTACTAGTTAATAATAATAATAAATATGATAATTATAAATGAATAACCCTATAAATATAACCGCTATGGGATCGAATCGTTACAGGTTGTTGACCCATTAAGAGGAAGGGTCGTTTTCTTACCTGCGTCAAGCAGGACTCACTTGCAAGCAGGTAGCAGTGGCTACCGGACATGGTGTCATAGCACGCATGTAATATCTACTGTACTTGTTCAGTGTTTAATCATGTACATACAGTGTAAAATATATTTCTTTATACAGTCCACCACATCGTATTCTATGTATTCGACATAAGTTTTGGTCCTCCGGGCACGATTAGATGGCAAGCAAAACAGTGAAAATTGAACTCTGTGATCCCAAGACAGCATGGCTTCGCACGAATGCCGTGGGTTGCTGGCGGCATGGCGACTACTGGACAACAGAATTCATCATCCTGGTAAGTCACCGATCATCCTTAATTATTCCTTGTGACTCATATGCATTCCTTTGTTTCTCCATTCAAAACTGTTCGTTTGTACTTGCAATGTATTGGTATTGCTAGTGATCACACATGATTTCGCCCGTAAAACTGTATGTTATTTGTACGCAGTTTTCCCGCAACTCTTTGAAACAAAACCAGGAGTTCATCTTTGTATTATGTAAATATGTTAGGTATTTGTCTTTTCGTTTTGTCATTCTTTTACGTATATGCATTTGGTCTATTGTGATTTTATATCATTCAGCAGTTTATTGGGAATTGCTAGTGAAAAATGGAACAAAAGATAAAATCACTGTGTAGCAAAAGGGGTAGGTTAAAGGCTAGCTTATCTCTCATACAAGGCTTCGTAGAGAAATTAGATTCTCAATCTAAGGACGTAGATCAGTTGGAAGATCGACGGGCTCACTTATCAAAAATCTGGGAAGAATATGAAACAGTTCAATCACAAATAGAGGATTTGAAAGAGGATGAATCATTTCAAGCAGAACAAGAATCTTATCGCTCCGACTTTGAGGAGCAATACTTCAAAACATCTGGTCTTATAAGATCCATAAACAGTGCAATTTCCAAGTCAGCAACTTCGCTAAGTGATTCTATTGGTGAATCAACTTCCAGTTCGCAAACACGTTCAGTTAAACTGCCTCAAATAAGTTTACCTACATTCGCAGGTGATTATTTAGAATGGCCCAATTTTGCCGATACCTTTAAGAATCTCATTCATGAAAATGCAAATTTGTCAAAAATACAGAAATTTCATTACCTAAAATCAGTGGTATCAGGCAGGGCGGCAGACGTGTTACAGTCTCTAGAAATATCTGCAGCGAATTACGACATAGCGTGGAACCTGTTAAATGAAAGGTTCAATAACCGGCGAGCAATTGTTTCCTCCCACATTAATTCGGTCATTCAGATTAACAAAATAGAAGTAGAATCTTCCAAGGCATTAAGAGACTTGTATGACGGCTTCAGAAGGCACATACAGTCGCTATCAGCGCTTGGTCTGTCTTGTGAAGAACAATTAGATGCCATTTTGATACATTTAATAACAAACAGATTTGACGCTGAAACATTAAAAAAATGGGAGACCTCGTTACCAACCTTTGATCTTCCATCGTATCAGACACTGGACAAATTTCTACTCGAAACATGTAATGCATTGGAATCGATCGAAACTAAGAATTGTGATCGCACAAAACAGCTGAAGCAGGTAGGCGTTTCATCTAAACCGAATGCATCTGGTTTCAAACCGAGGCCATTCACGAACCCAGGAAAAAATTGTTTCCTTTCACAGAAAAATCAGAAATGCCCGCTTTGCACGGAGGAACATCCCATATTTAGATGCAGAACCTTCACTTCTATGGGTGTTTATGACAGATGGCGGGAGATCAAGAAGCATAAGCTCTGTGTTAATTGCCTGTCTGGAAATCACTTCGCTAACGAGTGCACTCGTTCATGTTGTAAGCTGTGCAAGGATAAACACAACACCTTGCTTCACAGGGACCAAGGGTCACCGAACCACAATAATAGTCAAACTTCAAACAAGAGTATTGTGTCCAATAATACTTCATTGTCTCCCCTTAATGAGCAACATAGTAGTAATGCTGTTTCATTTCACAATCACAACAATGATGTTTCCTCTCATGTATTGTTGTCGACAGCAGTAGTGAATGTCAACAATTCAGAGGGAAAAACCCGTCATGCTCGGGTTGTGTTAGACAGCGGCTCGCAACTCAACTTCATAACCAGGGAATTAGCTCATCAATTACGATTGTTAAAGACAATGACTAATATTCCGATACATGGGTTGCATAACACTACCATCAAGGTGGGGTCGGTGGTAAGAACAAAGATTTCTTCGCGGTTCGGTTCCTTTGAACGAATCATGACATTTCACGTAATACCTTCAATTACTGGTCAGTGCTTACCCACTAAAAATATCAACATCACAGATTGGAGTATTCCAGAGTTTATATTAGAAAACCTTGCGGATCCTCAATTTAATGTGTCATCATCCATAGACATTCTCATTGGAGCAGAATTCTTTTACGATCTTATCGGCGCAGAACAATTTCAGCTCGACAGTTTCTCAAACAAACTACCGTTGTTTCGCAACACGGCTCTTGGCTGGGTAGCAGCAGGTAGTGTTGGTTTGTCTGAAAAGCACGCAGATAACAGTTCTTCCTGCCTCTTTGTGTCAGGTAAGATATTCAATGAGCCGGGGAAAGCACTGCTTGGCCAAGGACATTCTGAGCAAGAGATTAGTGAGAGGCTATTTACTGACGGTCACAGAAGGAATCCACAGGGTAGATTCATAGTCCCACTACTCCTTAAAGAGGACCCGAGTCAGCTAGGTAGCAATGTTAATGAGGCAATTAGACGGTTTCACAGCCTAGAGAAGCGTTTTGAAAGGCAGCCCCAAGTCAAGTCGGAGTACGTACAGTTTATGAGAGAGTACACTGACCTGGATCATATGGAGGAAATTCCCAGTAATGAGATAAACAAACCATTACAGTACTACCTTCCGCATCATTGTGTATTTAAGGGTAATTCATTGACAACGCGCACTCGCGTGGTATTTGATGGCAGCTCGAAGGGCGATTCTGTATTATCCCTCAATGATTTGTTATTAGTAGGACCGATCGTTCAAGATGATTTATTTTCAATATTGGCTAGATTTCGCATGCATCGCTATGTATTGACCGCTGACATAGAAAAAATGTATCGGCAGATCCTCATAGAACCTGCACATACTGACTTTCAGCGTATCGTGTGGAGGGAGTCCCCTAAGGACGAGCTTAAACATTATCGTCTCAAAACAGTCACATATGGCACGTCATGTGCACCCTTCCTGGCCACAAGATGCCTCTCTCAATTGGCGAATGACACTAAGGAGGAATTTCCTGAAGCTTCGAATGTAATACGGCGGGATTTTTATGTTGACGAATTAATGACAGGTTGTGAATCAACTGACGGCTTAAGAACCACTCACAAGTGTGTTTCAGATATTTTATCCAGTGCGGGTTTTACCTTAAGAAAATGGTGTTCGAATGAGCCCAATGTACTATCGAGCATTTCTAACCACGAAACAGATCCCAAGTACATTATTAAGGTAGATGAGGGTGAAGACTTGAAGTTGTTGGGGCTATCTTGGAAACCCATCACAGACACTTTTCAGTTTGAGTTGAGAAGTGATTTCAGTTCGACACAGATAAACAAAAGAATAATTCTATCAGACCTGGCTAAAATATTTGACCCCTTAGGGCTTTTGGCCCCAGTATTGATTAAGGGTAAGATTTTCGTCCAGCAACTGTGGCAAATGAACTTAAATTGGGACGACGTTCTCACAATAGAACTTCAAATTAAATGGATTCGTTATATGCAGGATATTGCTAAATTGAAGGAGTTCAAAGTGCCTCGTCATGTTAGGGCAGTAGAATTTGTGGAGTATGAAATTCATGGATTTTGTGACGCGTCTCAGATTGCTTACGGCGCTTGTGTTTATGTAAGATCTCAGACAGGAGATGGTAAAATAACAGTTCACTTATTGTGTTCCAAGTCTCGCGTTGCGTCATTAGGCTCAGTAACTTTACCAAGATTAGAACTATGCAGTGCTGTATTACTTGCTCAGTTGGTCGAAAGAGTCATGAGATCCATAAACGTAACTAAAGACAAGTGTTTTTGTTGGACTGACTCCACAATAGCATTAGAATAGATTTCTGTGGCCCAGTATATTTACGGCCTTCCTCCAGGAAGGGCGCTCGGATTAAGGCATATATAGCTATGTTTGTTTGTTTTGCCACAAAGGCTGTACATATTGAACTTGTAAGCGATCTGTCTACAGCTGCTTTTTTAGCATCACTGAAAAGATTCATGGCTAGACGAGGAACTTGCACCCACATATTCACTGACAACGCAACTAATTTCGTAGGTGCATCACGTGAGCTAAAGAAATTCTTTAATGATATGAATACCAAGCAGTCACTCATAAGCTTTGCTACTGAGAAGGGGATTCAGTGGCATTTTAGTCCTCCTGGTTCACCTCACTTCGGAGGGTTGTGGGAGGCTGCAGTTAAATCAGCTAAGTATCACTTTAAGAGAATAGTAGGAAATGCTGCATTGTCGTTTGAAGAAATTACTACAGTGCTTGTACAGATAGAGGCAGTTTTGAATTCGCGCCCCCTCTGCCCACTATCCTCTGATCCCAATGATCCGGAAGTATTAACCCCATCCCACTTCCTGATCGGTGGCTCATTTCATCTTCCTGTGGAAGAAGATGTGTCTCAGACTCCCTTGAATAGACTGAAGCGCTGGCAACTGCTTCAGGCTATGTTCCAGCAATTTTGGCGTCGATGGTCCAAGGAATATCTCGGACAATTCCAACAGCGTTCTAAATGGCGGTCGCCCGGACAATCCCCACAAATCGACACTCTGGTTGTTCTGAAGGAAGAGGGCGTGCCTCCACTTCATTGGAAACTGGGCCGTGTCGCAGCAGTGCATCCAGGAACCGACGGAGTTACGAGGGTTGTTACCATCAAAACACCCAGCGGAGCTCTTTTGAAAAGAGCAGTGTCAAGACTTTGCCCATTGTTAAGTGAAGAGAAGTGAATTGTTTAAATGTTTGTGTACATAGTGTTTATTTCAACACTTATTCCAGTTAATAGAACAAAGTGACAGTATTTAATTGTTGTTTGAAATATTTGCTATTTCAAGGGGGGGAGTATGTTGGCAACTCTGGCACTGTACATACTCTAATGACAGTTGGTTCCCCTGCTGGAGGGTTGTTGACCCATTAAGAGGAAGGGTCGTTTTCTTACCTGCGTCAAGCAGGACTCACTTGCAAGCAGGTAGCAGTGGCTACCGGACATGGTGTCATAGCACGCATGTAATATCTACTGTACTTGTTCAGTGTTTAATCATGTACATACAGTGTAAAATATATTTCTTTATACAGTCCACCACATCGTATTCTATGTATTCGACACATGTAATGAAAACATGCTCTTAAAGTAAAGCGATTATTGTTAAGGGAGAGGATTAAAATAGAATTGAAATGTACAATAAAAATGCTGATTTTAAATTTATCAGTTCGTTGAAGGCAACTTGGCTTAGTAATGTGTAAGCGCCATGTAGCGCATTGAAGTAATTTGTCACGCTAAGAATGCGTTGAAATACTCGGTAAAACTAATTATGAGGGGCAGTTGGTCGTGGTAATTGAACTATGGTAAGTCCTCTAAATAGTGATGTGATCACGAGGCCGCGTGTGTATTGTATTATAGAAGGGTGCTAATTATTGTATTATGAGCGCGGGTGTAAGGCAAAGAGGCCCGCTATAAGTCGCTAAGGTTATAAGTCCTCCAGTGTGGGATATGGTTCCCGAGGCATTTGAAAGGATCGAACCCAGATTCGTCCATGTTTAAGCTCCTAAATATTTGTTGTTGTATCGAATTATTCTTACCCGCCAATGAGGACACTTCATAATTAATAAATGCCGAAGTTAAGAGAATAGGTTTGTTGACCTTAAATATGTTTGTTATAAAAAGTAGTATGAAAGCCTTGCCTGTTCAAAGAACTGCATATAAGAACAGCTGTATAAAAGCTGAGGATAGCCCGTCTCTTGTGAGCGAGACCGTGAAATTCCTGCTCCCGACAATAAATCACGCTAAATAGCCAAGGCCAGACCCTTACCATTAACGTGTTGTGGTAGGTATAAGAGCCGTCTGTTTGAAGTTATAGTACACAAGAGTGTTTAATGTTTGTTTTAACGACCCGGTCTTCGAACCGAGGTTCTTTTAGATGAATGTTACCGCTTGCAAAGTTCAGATCGTTGCTTTCTTATGATATAATGGTCTTTTAAGACAAATAATAATAAATCCCTAATGTTATGATTATATGATGTAGTGATTCACGAGTTTTAGTGAAGACAATTAGATTCCGGGAGTTATCTTAATTTTTGACTTGTTCAAGTAGTCTTCTGTAGCTCGAGAGTACGCAAATGTTTCCCAATCACGGTAGTGAATTGTTGACTTGAGAGAGAGATGGTAACCTAAGAGGAATATTGAAGCCCAAAATTTTAAGTAAATGAGTAACAGTACTTTGTTAAATTATATATTTTTGATTAGAAGATATACTCATGTAATAGGAAGTGATGTGTTGTAAATGGATAACACAGTATGTGTAAAAAGTATCAAGCCTATTGGAGCTCTCGATTTTATTGAATTTTAAAAGGACACTATATGGAAGTGAAAATTAATAGAAGTTTGTTGGTTTATAGAAAGCCATTTATTATCATTTAATATTTGTTTAAATATGACTTCCTTGTTCACTTTGAACAAGTATGAATTAAAAGGTCAGTATTATATTTGTTTAATTGTTGTAGCGCCATATATTTGAGTAATTAAATATTTTTATAGTAGGAGTTGATTTTGTTTATTATTTTTGAAAGTGTATCCTCTATTTAATCCAAAGTGTGTAAGTCACAGAGTGGGAGAACATATCATGAACCCCGATACTCCCGATTGAGCATTGCTGGCAAACTGTGATTTGCATATTTCACGCTGAATGGGCACATGGGGGCATAGAAGTAATGTGCTTCGATTAATATTAGAGGAACACTTAAGACGGTCATATCATGTAAAAGTAAAATAATGATAGAAGTAGCTACAAAATATAAAGTTAACTGACCGCATTGGGACCCTGGAAACTCACACCGAGCACCCCTCAATTATGACACCCACTAACTCATTTGTATTTTGGCGCCCAGTACGTAGGGATGAGTTTTCCTAGGGAAAACCCGCGTTTTCATAAAAAATCAAAATTTTCAATTTTTTTGAAAAATATGTTTTTTCGAAATTTTTGAATTTTTAAATCACTTCCATAAAGGTTTTGATATTGAATGAGTATACCAAAAGGGTACGTTTTAGTAAACACCCGTGCTAAGGTAAATTTTGAAAATTGGGACACAAGAGTTCGGAGTACCATCTCTCATGCATGAACCGGCGATGTGGCATAGTAGCCCACTGAATTCTATAAGAGAATAAGATGGTATTAAGCGAGGAAATGCAGAGGCTTGTGGACGTCTTAAAGGCGACTATGAAAGCAGAGAATAGTGAAGAGAGGCAGCGGCTCTTGTAGGCCATAAACATAGTTAACAGAAGGCAGAGATAGATAAAATGAAAACGAAAATGGGGAAAACATTGAAAAACAGTTGAAAGCCAACAGTAAAGCAAATAACGAGGTACTGAAGGCTGAAATAGAAGAGATAATGAAGACCAAATTTCAAGGTTTTGACACTGAGTTTGGGAATAAGTTAAATGAGTTAAAAGGGGAAAAAACAAGTAAAATTGAAAGGGAAAACGAGGCACTTAAGTCAGAATTGCAAGACAAAATAATGACCTTAGAGGAAAGTACGGAAAATTCCCAAACTAAATGTCAAGAAAATTTTAAAAATTTAGAAGATAAATTTGGTTTTATGGAAATTAAATTAAATGAGATGCAGGGAACTTGTAAAAAGAATGTAGACAATTGTGAAGAGAAACTTGTTAACCGGATCCAAGAGGTGCAAGGAGAAGTAATAAAGCAGATGGGGTCAAATATGAAAATTTGTCAAAAATCAGGTGATGAAATTAAGAACGATCTTAGAATCTTAGGAAACAGATTTAAAAGGGTTGAGGAAAAAGTAGGAAACCTCGAGGGAAAAGTCGAGGGAGTTCAGGCCGAAATAAATGATGTCAAGAAGCAAGGTGAGGTCGATGCAAACAAAAGGGAATTGCAATTTAATATATTCACGGGACAGGTGGGTGACTGGCTGAGGAAGCATGAGGGGGAAATAACTACGAAGTTAGGTCAATACGAAGGGAATCTTAAAGATGAAAGCACGCAACGAAAAACGGATCGTGATGAACAACTCTTAAAAATAGAGAAGATAGGTATAGGGGTTACTGGAATTCAGGAAACTGTAAATGAATTAACAAAACAGATGGGAGACACAAAGGGCGAAATAGATAAGGTTAGGACTGACATAACAATCATATTCGATGAAGAAGGAAAAGCCCGAGGGGAGATGAACAAGATCCAGGAAAGAATTTACAAAGGACAGGTAGACATGAATAAAAAGATAAATGAGATACGAGAAGACTTAGATACCAAATGTGACGTTAAGCCAGAAATTATAGAAAAACAGGTCATGGTCATCAAGAAAGAGGTAGAAGAACAATTAGCGGAAATAAGGGATAGTTTCAGGGAAGAGAAATTCCAACACAAACAAGAAGTTGAAAGCAATAAAAAGGAACAGGAAAGAATTCAGAATGAATTGGGATCACGGTTGGAAAGGACTGAACACAAGAACAGTCAAATGGAAATTCAACTCATGGCTCATGAAGAGAGTGCCAGAAGAGAAAGAAAATTAGAATTTGAAAGTCAGGATGAATTCCAGAAGACAGGATGGGTAGATCATCATGAAAGAGGCACTAATCAAGATAGGGACTTAGGAGGGGAGAGCCCTTATAAGAACCTAGGATATCCAATGGCGATGTCAACCCCGTATATGAACCAAACAAATGGACAAATAATTAACATCATTAAGTCAAATGAGGACAGACCAGTGACGTTTACGGGTAATAATATGTCGATTACTCCTAAATACTGGTTGAAGGAGGTAGCAGAGTACTTGAATGAAATGAAAGTTCCTCAGGATCGGAGACTGAGAGCAATTGAGAAGCTATTGGCAGGTGATTGTCTCACCTGGTTCAGGAGTTTCAGATATACATTTGACACGGTGGAAGGTTTTAGAGAAGCTTTTCTGAAACGATATTGGGCAGCAGATGTACAAGAAAATTTGAGGCTAGATCTGTACTCTAGGAAATATAGTACGAATGCCCCCACTAAATACTCAGAATTTTTCACCGCTCAGCTGAGTAAATTCCGTGAACTTGATATTGCTCCAGCTGAGAACGACCTGTGTGCCGCCATTGCAAGACAACTTCCATATGAGATACAAAGGTTGTTAATCTAATCCAAAGCCAGAAGTGCTGTAGAAGTGGAGAACGTATTACGTCAATTGGACATGACGACTTCACACGTTACTCCCAGGCATCAAAGACAGACTGGACAAGTGCATATGGCCAGCAGTCAAGAAGATAGAGAGAAACCATCGACCAGAAATCAGTCAACTAGTACTGATACTCAGGGACTGGGTCGAGAATATGGACATCAAGAGCCTAGGGGAATACAGCCAGACTATAGAGGGGGATATCGAGGAAGAAATCCCAGGAATACGGGTTATAGGCAACAAGAGAACCGATCCTATAATAATAATAATCCGAGGCAAGATAACAGAAAGAGATGGGAAAATTATCCCAGAAGGAATGTGAGACCGGAAGACAGAAACGATGAATATCGGGCCGAAATCGAAGAGAGGTATCAGGAAAGTCTTCGTTATATGAATGAACGAACAGACGAACCTGAGATGCAAAGAGTCCGTTGGAGTGAGGCAATAAAGAACCGAAAATCACCCGACCGACTGGAAGGAGCTCAAAGCTTGGAGTTACAAGCTCAATTGAAGAATGAGGGGAAAGGAAACCCTCAGGATAAAAAACTCCAAATTTAAATCATCAAAAGCGGAAACATACCAGGAGCTGGGAGGAGGTTGAGATTGTAAACTGGATAGCAAGACCAGATGAATTAATTAAAGAGGAGGTGGAAGGAATCCCACCTGTTAAGAGGGAATTACCTATTATCATGTTAAGGATAGAAGGATTACTGGTCAGGGCATTAATTGATACTGGATCAACCATAAGTTTAATAACGCAAACCCTCCTAAATGAATTAGAAACACGAGGTCGCATACTGAAAATTCCCACCTCAAGTGTGAAGATTAAGGGAATTATTCCGGAAAAATCTTTGACATGTACATTTCAGGTATACATTGATTTGATCATGGGTAACGCTGAAATTTCACAATGCTTTTTGCTGGTAAATCAATTGCCATATAATGTCATATTAGGTATTGATTTTATCCGTGAGAACAAGGTCATAATAGACCTAGCGCAAAATTGCATTCGGATTCAAAGAGAGGATGTTGATGGACAAAACATAAATCAGCAGGAACAGGATGCAAATATAGAAGAACAGGTATGGCATGTGGAAGAAGTGACCGAGGAAGGTTGTAGGGACATAGAGAAGGTATTTGAAGTCCTAAACATAGAACTTGAAGATAGTTTGGAAACCGAGTTCGAGACCAACCTGTCAGGAAAAATAGAGGAAGCTAACGTTAACCTCGAGAACAAGGAAAAATTAAAGGAATTGCTATTAAAATACAGGGACGTATTTGATTCCAAACCAGGAAAGATTCAAAATTTTAAATACGCTTTTCAAGTAAATGATTGGGCACCGTTCAGACAAAAACCATACCGGGTTGCAGAAAAACATTACTCACAAACAAAGAAAACACTGCAGGAGATGAGTGATGCAGGTGTTATAGAAAAGATGGCGACACCATATGTTAGTCCATTAGTAATTGTGAGTAAACCGGATGGCTCAGTAAGGGTGTGTTTGGATGCCAGGAATTTGAACGCGAAAATTATACCAGGAAATGATTCGGCACCACCCTAAAAAGAAATACTGAGGAAATTTAAAGGCAAGAAGATTTTCACAAACATTGACATGACGTCTTCATATCATCATCTCGAACTTGAAGAGAAGACCAGTCTCTTAACTGGATTTCAGTTCGATCAACAAACGTATTGCTTCAAGAGATGTCCGTTTGGCTTGAAGACTGCGGGATCCGCCTTAATAAGAGCGCTTGATCGCAACCTGTCAGAGGAAGTAAAGGATTGCACTATCCGATATGTGGATGATATATTGCTTACTTCAGGAAACATCGATGAACACTTGGAAAAGTTAAAGGAATTATTGGAAGATTTAAGAAGGGCTAATTTTCAGATTAACTTGAAGAAATCAAATTTTTGTCAGAGACAAGTTACGTTGTGGGGGCATGTGATTAACAAGGATGGTGTCAAACCAAATCCATGCAAATTAGAATCGATAAGAGATTTTCCCAGGCCTTTGAAAGTGAAAAACGTTCGCCAGTTTTTGGGATTGATTGGATTTTTCTCAGGACATTGTCCATCGTATACCAAAACTGTTGCACCACTACAGGACCTTCTGAAGACGGGAGGCAAGTGGAAATGGACGGAGGAAACAGAAAAGGCATTTATAGAGGCCAAGGAAATGCTCTTAAAATAAGTGAAGCTAGGATATCCTGATTTTAATCAGAGATTGGTAATACAAACGGATGCATCCCAGATTGGAATAGGGGCAATGCTGTATCAGGAAAACGCGGATAACCCTGAGAAGAAGAATTATCTAGCTTTCACCAGTCGGAGACTGAAACCACACGAGAAAAATTATACAATCAGCGAGATTGAGCTGTTAGCGATATTGCATGCGTTGCAATTTTGGCGAACGATTGTATATGGGTTTCCAGTCACATTAAGAACTGATCATAAAGCCTTAACCTTTTTGATGAAGACGGATTTATCCAGTCAAAGGTTGGTGCGTTGGGCTTTATATATACAACAGTTCGATGTAAATATAGAATATTGCCCGGGGAAAGAAAATGTAGTTCCAGATTATTTAAGTAGACAGCCAGAGTCCACAGAAGAGGAAGTAATGGCTATTGATTTGGAAGACAGAGATCAGTGCACTTTGGAGGAATTAAGAAGTATTGGTCAGCGACAACGTGAGGATCCATGGATGAACATGCTCATAACTTTCTTGGAAGAGAGTTTGATAAGGGGAACACCTGCGTATACTGAAGCTAATATGATAGCTCAGGATTACACTTTCTTTAATGGATTATTGTATAAGTTTGCGGACTCTGACCATACTCGATTGAGGATCGTTATACCTGCTATTTTGCAGAGGAAAATGGTACGGTTGGCCCATAGATCGTTTGGACATATGGGAGTCGACAAAACAGTCTCGATGCTGAAAGAGGCATTTGTATGGCCGAGACTGAGAGAAACTGTAAGGGATACGCTCAAGACATGTGACATATGTCAAAGTATTTAGCCAAATGCGTTTCTGATGAGACAAAAGCCAATACCATTGTTGCCCGAGAGGCCAGGTCAAATTATTTCTATTGACAATTTCGGACCTTTGCCAAAGGCTAGGAGAGGAAATAGACATATAATGGTGGCTATGGATGTTTTCACAAAAATGGTTGCCCTTGCTCCAATACAGAAGACTAGTACCAAACAAGTGTTAAAACGACTCAAAGAAAAAGTAATACCTATTTTGGGTAAACCAGAGAATTTGTTGTCGGATCACGGTAGTTGTTTTACAAGTGCAGAATTTAGACAGGAATTAGAGAGACTTGGAATACGTCAGATACTGTCTAGTATTTGCCATCCTGAGGCAAATCCTGTGGAAAGAGTTATGAGGGAAACGGCCAAGTATTGAAGGATATACTGTGCCGAGGAAAATTGGAAATGGATAGATATCCTTGATATTATCGAATTTTGTATAAATAATACAATCCATGAGTCTTCGCGAGAGATACCAATAACGTTACATCGGAATGAGCAACCAGAGAGACCTTGGAGTCTGGTCATTCCTAGGCCAACAGACGCTCAGCCTGGAAGAGATGTACGAATTAGAAGAGCCTTTGAGCATCTAAAAGCTCAAGCAGACAGAAGACAAAGGAGAAACAGGCACAAGAGGTATCTTCGACCATTAGTAGCAGGATAAATGGTGTTAGTGAAAAGACCAGCCATTTCGGATCCAGGGAACCGCGTGTACAAGAAATTCCAGAAAATGTACCACGGACCGTATCAAATAATAAGAGATTTAAGAAATAATGCCTATAGAATTCGGCACTGTGAAACGAATCACGAAGTGACTATGAATTCAGTGAACCTAAAAGTATATTACCCTCCCGAAGACTTGATGAAGCAAATGAACAAGCCCTGGTTATGGAACAATTTAGAGATGATAAATCCACTTTTGATAGAGACAAGGGTAAGTTAGAACGAGAAAATAGAGCTCAACCATTCAATTGTGAATGTGAATTAGAGAAAATATATTGGGAGATAAGAGAAATAATTGATTTTGTTGAAGAAGAAAATGAGGAAATAAAGAAACGGGTAGGAATAGACCACACCCGTAACGAAGAATTATGTTCTGTAGACTTTTAGTCCGGAAAAATAAGAAAGGAAGAACGGGTAGGGACAGAGCGTACTCAACCTACACTATTACCGGATATGAATTTGAAGGTGGAAAACCCTAATTATCGTGGGATTCCATGAGAATAGAAACAAAAGGTACTGAGAAGTGTTATGATGGCTTCGACACTGAGAAAAAAATATATATAAGATTTTTATGAAAATTGTTGAAATAAATTTCCTCAAAATTTCGAAAATTTATTTATCTAAGGAGGGGAGATTTGAACCCATGTGCTGTTGGTTCAAGAGCCGAATCCATCATTTATTGGTAAAAGAAGGGAGGAAAATATAGTCTTTAGAATGACTTAGAAAGGTTTTATGCAAGAGGACTGGTACAAAGTGGCGTAATAATAAGAGACCAGGTGGCCCCAGGAAATGATATCATGCGTGACGCACCGATAGGGAGCCGATCATAACTATTAATAGAACGATAAAAACTTTCCACTGAGTGTAAGCGAGAAGAGGTTTCGGAAATTGATCTTACGCAGCAATAAAATGGCATCCTCGCAGCTGTGCAGGAAGAGGAATAAATAGATTTAAGCCATTTGCGAGAATATAATTAACTAAAGAAATACATCATTGTGAATCATTTTAGAATAGAGATTTTTGTGTGGGGAAAAGGGTTATAATAATTGCACAGGAAAGAAGTGCAAACGCAGCATTACGTAGTTAAAAGTTCCCCGAGACCAGAGGTGGTAGGGATTGAAAATAAACCTCAACACCTACGTATCTGAAGAGCAAATTTTATTTAATATCTCGAAATTGTACGATCGATTTTCATGTGCAAAAAAGTCAGTTTACGTTTAGAAAACGAGCTTTCCAGAGATATAAGTTTCAAAAGTATGCAACTATTGCTTCAAAAGTTAGTTATGAAAAAGACGATGACTTCATATTTTTGCAGCCGATTTGTGTAAAAGCCCTGGCAGAACCAGGCTAATCATGCAGTACTTACCAGACCTCGAGAGGTCGTGATGCGATGTATCACCAACGAGCACCCCGTATGGGCGTGGCCGAGAAGTATCGTCATTAATATCGCCGTCAGAAGACATAGTAAAATCCTAGTACAGGATTTATTTCAGCAAGCGTCAGTCTTTATAGTGAAAGTTCATTATTACAGTCAAAATTAGGCTGCGAACTAAGAAGAAAAAAACAGGCGATAGGTCTTCGAATAATAGTTCACTTAAAAGACATAAAGTATCGTAACGTTTCGAAGTACCAACGGAAGTGAAACAAACATTTCTATCAAAGTTAAGGAACCCGATCAGGGTCGGACGAAATAAGTAACGCCTAGTGTGCCGAAAAGATAGGGACGAGAGCGCAGAACAATAAGAATTGAGAATGTAATCCAGGGTGTTGTCTAAAGGAGACAAACGAACAGTAAAAAGCAATAAGCTACGAATTGAAGGAATAGCAGTAAATGCTAGGGAATCATTAGGTCAGAGATAAAGTATTCGAGAGGCCTTAACCAGGACAGACATTAGCTAGACAAACTAAATAGTGTCTAGGAAGAAACGACATCGAGCTAGTAAAATAGAAGCCGATAGTCAGAAACCGGATCTGAAGATTAACCGTTCCAGGGAGGGGTAGATTGATCGAGACTTTCATCATCTTACCAGGTTAGGGAGCCGACGTCTAAGAGTGTCACCCTTAGAAACGGGGAAGAAAGAAATCACGTGTGTAAGGCAAAAATCAAAGCCTAAGTGATTAAAAGCAGTGTAAAGTAAATATAGTGAGTTTTAGTGTAATAATTTTAGTGAATTTATTTGTGTATGATAAATGAATACAAAAATGGTATTCAATATGTTACCAGTGTTTAAGGTAAATAATGTGTATGTGTTTAAAGAAGTGACATTGTGTGAAATGGTATCAATGAAGATGGCTTAAATGCAGTGAGTGGGCAAAATGGAACATCGCTGGAGAATTCGGTCGATAACCGTAAAATCATGTGAGTAACCATTTCATTATGTTATGTGTTGGAGAAGATTTGCGTACAATCCACATGAGGAAGAAAGAATAGGGGTGTTTGAATAACAGATAAAAGAATTATAGCGCGATCTGAACGATTAAATTTAAGAAAGTATAAAATAATTATGTGAAATAAATAAATCCCTTGGGGGAAATGTATGAAATAAAATATCAGTGTAGTTGATAAATGATTTAAATATGTGAAAGCAAGCGTAATAAGTATAATAATAATGATATAAGTGAATGAAGATTATGATGAATTATATGAAATGTAGTAGCTTCCGAGCTCCTTTAAATGAATTAATACATGTAATGAAAACATGCTCTTAAAGTAAAGCGATTATTGTTAAGGGAGAGGATTAAAATAGAATTGAAATGTACAATAAAAATGCTGATTTTGAATTTATCAGTTCGTTGAAGGCAACTTGGCTTAGTAATGTGTAAGCGCCATGTAGCGCATTGAAGTAATTTGTCACGCTAAGAATGCGTTGAAATACTCGGTAAAACTAATTATGAGGGGCAGTTGGTCGTGGTAATTGAACTATGGTAAGTCCTCTAAATAGTGATGTGATCACGAGGCCGCGTGTGTATTGTATTATAGAAGGGTGCTAATTATTGTATTATGAGCGCGGGTGTAAGGCAAAGAGGCCTGCTATAAGTCGCTAATGTTATAAGTCCTCCAGTGTGGGATATGGTTCCCGAGGCATTTGAAAGGATCGAACCCAGATTCGTCCATGTTTAAGCCCCTAAATATTTGTTGTTGTATCGAATTATTCTTACCCGCCAATGAGGACACTTCATAATTAATAAATGCCGAAGTTAAGAGAATAGGTTTGTTGACCTTAAATATGTTGTTATAAAAAGTAGTATGAAAACCTTGCCTGTTCAAAGAACTGCATATAAGAACAGCTGTATAAAAGCTGAGGATAGCCCGTCTCTTGTGAGCGAGACCGTGAAGTTCCTGCTCCCGGCGATAAATCAAGCTAAATAGCCAAGGCCAGACCCTTACCATTAACGTGTTGTGGTAGGTATAAGAGCCGTCTGTTTGAAGTTATAGTACACAAGATTGTTTAGAGTTTGTTTTAACGACCCGGTCTTCGAACCGAGGTTCTTTTAGATGAATGTTACCACTTGCAAAGTTCAAATCGTTGCTTTCTTATGATATAATGGTCTTTTAAGACAAATAATAATAAATCCCTAATGTTATGATTATATGATGTAGTGATTCACGAGTTTTAGTGAAGACAATTAGATTCCGGGAGTGATCTTAATTTTTCACTTGTTCAAGTAGTCTTCTGTAGCTCGAGAGTACGCAAATGTTTCCCAATCACGGTAGTGAATTGTTGACTTGAGAGAGAGAGATGGTAACCTAAGAGCATTGTGGAAGCCCAAAATTTTAAGTAAATGAGTAACAGTATTTTGTTAAATTATATATTTTTGATTAGAAGATATACTCATATAATAGGAAGTGATGTGTTGTAAATGGATAACACAGTATGTGTAAAAAGTATCGAGCCTATTGGAGCTTTTGATTTTATTGAATTTTAAAAGGACACTATATGGAAGTGAAAATTAATAGAAGTTTGTTGGTTTATAGAAAGCCATTTATTATGATTTAATATTTGTTTAAATATGACTTCCTTGTTCACTTTGAACAAGTATGAATTAAAAGGTCAGTATTTTATTTGTTTAATTGTTGTAGCGCCATATATTTGAGTAATTAAATATTTTTATGGTAGGAGTTGATTTTGTTTATTATTTTTGAAAGTGTATCCTCTATTTAATCCAAAGTGTGTAAGTCACAGAGTGGGAGAACATACCATGAACCCCGATACTCCCGATTGAGCATTGCTGGCAAACTGTGATTTGCATATTTCATGCTGAATGGGCACAATATGAAGCCATTTACAAATCGATTGGCACATTTTCAAAATAATGGATCCAACAAAAATGCATTAGAATCACTTTCTTATTTAACAAAATTACAATTATTCTCTCTGGTTGATAGTACAGAAGACTGCCGTTATTTGATACATGCTTAACTAAATGATTCCAGAGCATTTTCTAATCAGGTAATTGTGGTGATTATATTTGTTTTAATGGATAATTGATTTTGTAAACAGAAGCATATTAAACGATTTATTAAAGTAGACCAAGGATCATGTAAGTATAAGAGATTCGTCACTTTTGGTTATAGAATTTCCGAGAGAGAACACCGCCTGAGGTTATGGATTGTACTTGCAAGTCTGGCAACATAAAAAGTAAAAGGCCATATAAATGTAGCCTTTATTACACGTAATTGAACAGTATGATCGGCGATGAGTTACTGATTATTGATGAAAATAACACAAACACAACTGCGCCTTTCGCTAGGCGCAGAAATATATGTCCAGATAGGAAAATTATTTATTTATTTAGTATGTTTCGACCCATACAGGATCACATAAAGCAAGTTATGATCTGTTGCTGTTATTTCTCTTGTTCTTCCAGAATTCTTTCATCATGTCGCTATGTTTAGCTCGACGTTCATCAGTCCATTTTCCCCTAGGTCTGCTGGGCTTATCTTCTGATGCAGCTTCCCAAGTGTAGATATTATGTCTGAAAGTTTTGCGGTCTTCGATATCTGTGGGTGTGATGTTGGCGTTATTGAGATCAGTTTGGACTTGTTTAATCCAAACCGTTGTCGTCTTTAATTTTTGTGAGTACATCAATATTTTCTTTGTTAATCGGTTTATGTGTCCATAAAATTTCAAGCGTCGTTTACGGAAATCGGTTTGAATATTTGAATATTTTTCTGTGATCTTGTGCGATTGTAAACGATATCCTTCATCTCTAAGTCTTGGGCCAAGAATTTTTCCGATGATTTTCCTTTCAGCTTTCTTGATGTTTTCAAGATCCCCTTTATAATTGAGGTTTAAGGTCTCACTGGCGTAGAGTGTTTCGGGTTTGATGACCGTCGCGTAATATCGAATTTTAGTGTTAATGCTCATGCATATTTTGTTGTAGATATTTGCGGTTTTCCCATATGCTTTCCGCATTTTGAGTTCACGAGTTCTTTGTGCTATTCTTTCTATGCCTGTAGGTTCAATAATTTCACCTAAGTATTTGAAATGATTAACCTTGTTGATTGAACCGTATTTTGTTACCAAAGTTTGGGTTTCAATGTGTTTTGTAGCCATGAATTCAGTTTTTGTAAAGGAGATTTGCAACCCTACTTTCCCAGCACATTCTTTGAGGACTTCAATCTGGTGAATTGCCGTTCGTTCATCTCCGGAGAGGATTGCCAAATCATCAGCATAAGCTAAGCATGTAACATTGATATTATCCTTCTGTCTTCCTAACACGACAGGTTTCCATATGTTGCGACTTTTTAATTCTTTTTCCCATTCTTTGATGACCATATCGAGAACGATGTTGAACAGCAATGGAGAAAGTCCATCACCCTGACGAACACCAGTTTTAATGGAAAAAGGTTGGGAGATCTCTCCAATGAATTTGACCTTGGAAATTGTGTCGGTTAAGGTTTGTAGGATGAGTCGTCTCGTCTTCGGATCGAGATGGTTTTCTTCGAGTACATTAAAAAGAGATTTTCGATCAATGGGGCCTTCTGAAAGTCGACAAATATACAGATGGTTGGGAGATTTCGTGTGGCTTGAAGTTTCAAGGTGGATTTCAGATTGAAGATTTGTTTGACAGCTGATCTGTTTGGTCTGAAGCCAGCCTGATATTCACCGATGAGTGGCTCGAGTTGTTCTTGCGTGCGTTGTAAAAGACAGGCGGGGAGGATTTTATAAGCGATGGGTAAGATGGAAATTCCTCTGTAGTTATTTACATCAGATTTATGTCCTTTCTTATGGGGTGGGTGGATGAGTGCGCATTTCCATTCGTCCGGTAGTTTTTCACTTCGCCAAATGTCCTGAATGATCTGTGTGATTTCCTGTAGTGATCGTGGTCCTAGATTTTTCAATAGTTCTGCGTTGATTCCGTCTTCTCCTGATGTCTTTCCATTCTTGAGTTTTTTGATGTGGTGATGGATTTTTCTTGCGTTGGTGGTTTGGCTTCGGGTCGTATGTGTTCTGGGACTGTGTGTATAAATCGCTCAGGTGGTTCAGGACAATTGAGAAGGTCAGAAAAATAACGTGCTAGTTCTTCACAGTTTTCTTGGTTAGTGAGTGCGAAACTTCCGTCTTGTTTCTTGAAAGTCAAATTTTGCGGTGTGTAACCTTTAATTCTGTTCCCGAAGGTTTTATAAAAATCTCGTCTGTTGTGATTCCTGAAGTCATCCTCGATTGACTGAAGTTACTTAGTTATAAAATTTCGTTTAGTTGTCCTGAGAATTTTGGTTGCCTGTTTGCGGACGCCGAGAAAGTGTTGTAAAGTTTCTGGAGATTTGTGGCTATTGTATTTTTGGAATGCGATTCGGCGATCAATAATGACTTGATCACAGTTGGAATCCCACCAGGGGTGTTTTGCTTTCTTTTTTAGTGGAATCAGTTCTTTGGCTTTTCTGATAATTTTGCTGCAGAAGTCCGTCCAATTGTTCACTGGTTCTTCATCCCATTCTTCTGCGATTTTTGTTTCTTGAATTTTGGACATGTCAAATTTTGGGATGTAATATATTTTTTATGAATTATCTTAGGTGAAAATTTCATTTTGATTCTTGTGAGATAATGATCTGAATCAATGTTTGCCCCTCGTCGGACTTGATCGTCATGGATGGTTCTATAGTGTGCATGGGAGATGGCAACGTGATCAATTTGGTATTCACCGAGATGTTGAATGGGAGATCGCCAAGTTTTCTGTTTGTGTGCAGGTTTCCTGAAATGCGTAGACATAACTTTGAGATTGAATTGATGACAAATGTCTACCAATCGTGGGCCATTGCTGTTTGTATTTTGGTGAGCAGAATTTTTGCCAATGATTTTTCGATAGATTTTTTCTTTGCCAAGTTGGGCATTGAAATCTCCCATCAGGATTTTCACGTCATCTTGATGAATGTTACTCATAATATTTTCCAGTTTTTTCCAAAATTTTTCAACATTTTCAGGATTTTTCTTGTTGTCGATGTTAGTAGGTGCATGAGCATTGACAAGAGTGTATTTCTTTTCGGCGCTCTGGATGCGCATGGTCATAATTCGATCATTAATGGGTGTGACTTCTTTGACAGAGTTAATGATGGATTTGTGGACAAGAAAAGCCATTCCGAAGATTGGTGCACCTTTCGCGACTCTCTGTAATGTTTTGCTCTTGAAAATGCGGTAATTTCCATAGTCCATAGTTTCGTTGTCAGCCATTCTAGTTTCTTGAAGAGCAAGAATGAGATTTTTTTGTCTGTCGATTTCTTGCGTGAGATTGTATAATTTTCCAATTTGAATTAGGGTATTAATGTTTAGTGTTCCAATGAATGTTTTCGGTTTGTAGGGAAGGTGACCAGAGATCTCCGACTCTCTCTTCTGCGCTTGCCTGGACTCCCCAGAATCTGAAAGTCCAGTTGCCGATTGTGGACGGGTGGATTGGGTACCACCTGGGGTAGAGTTGTGATTGCTTGCACAGTTCATGTTTGCTTGTACTTGATTTGTTTGGTCTGGTGAGTGCCAGGACCATATAGGACCAGAGGTTGTTGAGGCCTTTGGAACATCGTGTTTCCAGCCGAGCTCACTGAGCTAACAGACGCTGACTATTAGCCTCTGGGTACCAGTACAGACACTAATGGATTTAAGTTGCATCAAAGATAGTTCTTCCACCTTCTTCGCCGTTGGGAATTATTTTCCTCTTCCGCCGTTGTAGCTGTTGACCATCTTTGCATTTCCCCCAACACTGATCGGCTCGCTGACCTAGTTTCCCGCTGGGATTGGTTACCCAACCTTCCACTAGGTTGCTCGGCTTAACAGTGGCACCTCGGATAGGTTACATGTTGGAGTTGGAGTGACAGAGGCTAGTTGGATTCACTTGGTGAATCCAATATATTGCGCATATCACTCCCATTATGCCACCGATAGAAAAATTATTATTATTATTATTATTATTATTATTATTATTATTATTATTATTATTATTATTATTATTAGCCATTGGTAAATCCCATAAAGGGCAAAGGCCTCCTGCTAGCAGGGTAGCTCTGAGATATTTCATCAGATGAGCTAGGCTGATGAACATTTACCTTAATATTATAGTAACTTAAAACTAATTGTCCTGACTATTTACACTCTTATTCATCTTCCTCACAAATGATTGTATTATGTTAAACATTTTCACTCGTAAAACTTGGACCTAGTTCATATTATCCTGAAGATTTATCTAAGCTGACGATGAGTCTAGGGATGTTTCAAACAAACTGTTTCGACGACAGTCCTCCACGAATTCCATTGACCTGCCGCTCTCATTCACTGCTTCCCCTCGTCGACTGGAACTCGTCTGACCATCTGGTCTTAGGACGGCCGGGGTTTCTTCTTCCATCTCTGGGCTCCCACACTGTAGTTGAGCAGGCCCACCTTGCGTGATCCATTCTCAGTACATGGCCTGCCCATGTCCATTTCAGTTTCTTGGCCCTCGTGATGACATCCTCTAGTCCTGTCCTCTTCCTGATTTCCTCGTTTTGATATATCAATGTTGGCAATAGATTTGTCACGAAGGACAGAATTATGCCATTCTAGAGCTTAATTCACCTTTAGGCTAATTAAACATTGCTCTCCTACTCTACAGAATTGTTGGGATGTTAGATGAATATACAAAAACTGTCCAAATTCACATACTATATTGCCATAACCTCACTTTTCGTCTATAATACCAGCTTCCGTCCCCCCCCCCTCCCCCTCCCCCCGTCACCATAAACCACAAATGTCATTGCAATGCAAAGGAGAATTGGTAAGAAAACAAACAAGAGATGAAATGCACACATTTTTTCTCTATTTCTTTATCACAATGAACAAAACATTTATTTGAGATTAGTCCATATTGCACACTCATTTTACACATGGTCAACACATCAGGTAAAGGATAACTCACACAAAAAATAAAGGAAATATTCCAATAACAGTGTACAGTACATTCATGCACCCCTGTTTTATAACATCACTCTCTCGAACATACTGGTAAGTTAGTTCACATTGCATGATATTTTGTCGCACAAATTTCAGTGTTGGCTGTAACTCGTTCCCGAGTATAATGTTCTTCCTAATGGGCCATTCCATCAAATGTATGTACACAAATATAGAAGACGCACACAATTTTGAAATATTGCATATTGTGTTAAGGCACTTGTTCTTCTCGATTGCAACTCGATACTCGCACACATTTCCATTTCTTTGCCAGCAGCAGGGGCTCCAGAACCTGAAAGAAAATGAAATATGAGATCTCTCACTGTAGTTCAGTGGTATCGGTAGACTGATTTGGTGGCCCATATCTTAGAGGGGGAAGAGGGGGAAATTTCAAGAGTCTTCTATGCAAGTACATACTATCAATTTGCCAAAACTTCAGCCTACTAAACTGGCCACCTGGTTGCGCCTTCATGGGTCAGCGAATGCAGATAGAACCAATCTTCGTGCTTTCGTAGTAGAGAGCAATAATTGATACCTGATGGCACAGACCTGAACGGACTTGAGGGCTTGGAGGGGAAGGTATGAGAAGGCAGGCAGTGGTGGGGGCACTGCTGCTGTGCTACTGGGAGCGAAACAAAACCTCCTGTCACCAGCTGTAGCCACACTAAGTTTAGAGAGTGATATTTTGTCACTTGAGATCTTAACTCACACCGAGAGCTGACGCAAACGTTCCTCTTTTATCAATCACGATGAAGCACAAGGACTCGCCTGAATACGAGATTCACTGTGTGCGCAGCTGAGGTTTAGCGCCATCAGGTATTAATTGCAGTATACAACAGTTTATGGGTATGCTTGGAACACACATATGATACTGTGCCACATGTTGCAGCTACTGTGACAGAACACGTCAAGTGGGAGTAACTTGCAGTACTATGCGGTGCTGGGGGCCACCAGGTCAGACTAGCGCTGTAGAAACAACATATTCACTAGCTTACAAGGGGAGGATACAATGCATGGGTCGCCGATTCGAACCCTCTTTATTACACGAGTAGGACATGACCAGGCGTATACCAGGTGCATGTACTGTAGTTAGGTGCGCTTCTCAGCAGTTTCCGAGAACTTAATTAATTGCAATTGCAGTGCGGCGTCTATGTGCGTTGAATGCTAGCATGAATCCAACGAGCGCGTGGTGCAGCGGTAAGATCCCTGATTCGAAAGCGCGGGATCGCTGGATCGAATCCCACCGGTGAGCCTTTGAAGTGTGTCGTATTTTTTCTGTTTTTGTAACCATTGGCAATTTCCAACCAATACGCATAGCATGAGTCACTGCTTGCAGGATACGGGGTGGTCTGATGGTTCACAAACGTGCAATGAACGGAACAGCATGGGCCTTCAATGTATACCGGTACATACTGAGCCCTTCAGTATCGCCGTGTTTATCTGCAAGAATCTGTTTTTCGGGGTCGTGCTCAGTTCATTGGGTGCTATAATATGTTCGCCAAAACAGCAGCTCTACTGAATGAAGGGTCATATGATAAAAACACTAAACTAAGTAAGAATGAAGAAGATGTAAAGTAAACAAATATAATGACTGAATTTAAGCATAAGCAAAGAAAATATAACACAACAAACTCCTCCCTGACATAATAAAAATAACGTAATAAAATGAGGGGTTACTCAGACCCACTCTTCATAATGAAAACTGTGGATACCTGATCCACCGGCTCGTACCAGAAATTGTATGAGTGCGTTCTGATTAACTAAAGGAATGAGTACTTGGATGAGTGTTCGTTTACAGCGGGTAATAGCCACGGTGCTCACGAACCACCACCTCGCAAGTCAACATTTATGGGTATAGGACACTACACTCTAAGAAAAACACTAAATTAATTCTCACACACACAAAAATTAATGTCTAATATTTTCAAGAATCTCCCAGATTCTCCCCCTCAGTGCGATGACGCATCTGACAAATGAGCTGCCTGCCAGGCCACTGCTCAACACAACAAACAAGGATAGGACAGCATCGCACGTGACTGCACGGGTCACTGATACGAAACATAAACATGAAATAAAAACCAACAACAACAAAAGCCTCGCCGGCTGAGATTACCTTACATGAACAAAAAATGCACGATAAGCTAACGCTTCGGAGATTATAGTACGATGTAGACAACATCCCATTTACTCATAAATGTTATTTAAAATTGATCATTTCCTTTCTGAATACAAAATGTTAAAATGAACAGGCCAGCAAGCACTGCTCCTGCTAATGACCAACGGCCATTTCATCTGATCAAGTCGCCTCAAGATGTGTTTACTCACACACTCCACATTACTATTACCTGTCAGTTCCCAAGCGTGTCTAAAAATAACGATTTGACCCATTGGCCTCGTTAACCTCGTAGAATCAACAGCAACAAATCTCACCCATTTACTCATAAATGGCAAGAAAACATCATATCCATATTTGCGCCTCGCGAGGTCACAAACAATGAATGCATCTGGCTTATTGCGGCAAGACGGAAATCAAACGCCATGCTGACTTTCCCGCAGACAATACCAGTATAAATCACACATGACACTACTTGGACTGACTAAAAAAATTCACATGTAGGAGGTCGGTTTGATTCAGATCTTCCTACGTTCGCATACAAGACGCTCAAAACTTTATTTTCAAGTTTAAAACCTTGAGTTAGCTGATTGCTACTCGCAACAAAACTATATTGCAACAATGGCAATTGACAACAATGAATCTGTTCAATCGTAAACTCTACACAAAGATCAAAATCACCCCCAGTCTATTTATATTATGTTAATTCAGTTCTACTTGTGTCACATTACAAACTCCGATCAACGTTACTTAGTGGCATTACGTTAACATATGCGTACTCGGCAGTGCACATAGTTACGTACATTACAACAATAAAAATATAAAAATATCTACAAATTAGTGCTAACTGTTTTCCAAGCATCTACAGTGTGTCAGACAAATAAAATAAACACTACGTTAATATCACACAAACAAATATTTACACAAATTGGTCCCATATACCATAAATTGACTTGTCTAATATATAAAAGTGAAAGTCTGTATGTGGGTATGTGGGTCTGTTCCGTATACAAATCCACACCGTTCCACCAATCTCAACCAAATTTTGCATACACATAGTTCAGGACCCGGAAGGAACCGCTGGCTACATGAATTTTCGATAGTCTTTCTCATTCTTTTGATTTAGGCCCTTTTGGACTCAAGCACAGGCTAATCAAATCATAAAATATACTCATGAAGGAATGGCAAGGCAGATAGTTTCCATGGCAACATAGCTCAAGTCGAGACACGGCCGTCTGGATGCCAGTTGCGCTCTGCACTACTGGTATAGAAAATGAGCATCTTTACTTGAAATCCCGTTAGTTACTCACCTACTCACACAGCACTGTCAACCGAGTTTAGCATAACAAAGACTTGACACTATCTTCTACTATATATTTGTCAAATACCACTCACTCATTCATTCATCACGAAATCTCAGAAACCACCGAACGGATTGGAATGAAATTTGGTATGCAGCTTCCCCAAGGACCGCAAATGCCCACTAAGAAAGGATTTTTGTATATTCAGGTTCTAAAGGGGTGTTAAGGGGGTAGACCTGCATTTCATTGACTAGCAATATCTCCCGATTGGTTTCATTGGGGGATGTGATACTCGGCACATAAACCCATCATTAAAAATAAGAAGACACGAGTCTCAGGGGTTTTCGATGTGGTGTATATTATGAGGTGAAAGGGGTGAAAAGTGGGGATTGAAATATTCCTAAATGAGCGTGTATCTGTTAAACGGCAAAGGCGAGGAGTTTAAAACTCAGCGAAAAAAAATCAGCATAAAAAATAAGTAAATATGTGTTTGACCGTTTTTTTTATAAATCCAATTTAAGGGGCCCATGGGGAAGGGTGAAATTCTGGTGGGGGGGACAGGAAAGAAAGTGTCCTAACTGATTGACTGACTGACTCACTCATCAAACTCAGGGGGGAAAACTGCTTTAAAGTAAGTAAATAGCTGTTCGACAGGTTTTGTTTTCATAAATCAAATTTAAGGGGTTCATGGGGAGGGGTGAAATTCTGAAAAAAGAAAATTGAAAGAAAATGTCCTGACTCACTCACTCACTCACTCACTCATCATCATCGCCCTGCCAAAATTATTGAAGTTAGAAACATGACCGTTTTGGGATATGTTCATTGTATGTCAAAACAGTCTACTAAGGGAGGATTTTCAGATATTCAGGTTCTAAAGGGGTCTTAAGGGGGTTAAACCTGCATTTCATTGAATAACAATATCTCTCGAATGGTTTCATTGGGGGATGTGATTCACGGCATATAAACTCATCATTAAAAAGTAAGAAGACACGTGTCTGATGGTTTGTCGATGTGGTGTATATTATGAGGTGAAAGGGGTGAAAAGTAGGGATTGAAAGATTCCTAACGGAGCGTGTATCTCTTAAACGACATAGGCGAGGAGTTTGAAACTCAGCGGAAAGAAATCAGCATACAAAATAAGTAAATATTTGTTTGACCGTTTTTTCATAAATCCAATTTAAGGAGCCCATGGGGAGGGGTGAAATTCAGGGGGAAAAAAACTGGAAAGAAAGTGTCCTAACCGATTGACTGACTGACTCACTCATCAAACTCAGGGGGAAAAACTGCTTTAAAGTAAGTAAATAGCTGTTCGACAGTTTTTTTGTGGATAAATCAAATTGAAGGGGTTCATCGGGAGGGGTGAAATTCTGAAGAAAAACAAATGAAAGAAAATGTCCTGACTCATTCACTCACTCATCATCGCCCAGCCAAAAATTTTGAAGTTGGAAACATGGCATTTTGGATATATGTTCGTTGTATGTCAAAACCGTACACTAAGGGAGGATTTTTGGATATTCAGGCTCTAAAGGGGTCTTAAGGGGGTTAAACCTGCATTTCATTGAATAACAATATCTCAAGAGTGGTTTCATTTGTGGATGTGATACTCGGCATATAAACTAATCATTAAAAATAAGCAGACAGGTGTCTAAGGGTTTTTCGATATGGTGTATTATTATGAGGTGCAAGGGGTGAAAAATGGGGGTTGAAGGATTCCTAATGGAGCGTGAAGGCCTATCTCTTAAACGACATAGGTGAGAAATTTGAAACTCAGAGAAAGAAAATCAGCTAAATAAATAAGTAAATCGGTGTTCGACCGTTTTTTTTTTCATAAATTAATTTAAGGGGCCAATGGGGTGGGGTGAAATTCTGGGGGAAAAAAGGAGAGAAATTGTCCTAACTGACTGACTGACTCACTCACTCATCATACTCAGGGGAAAAAGACAGCTTAAAAATAAGTTAATAGGTGTTCAAGAGTTTTTTCATCAATCCAATTTAAGGGGCCCATGGGGAAGGGTGAAATTCTGGTAAAAATAATTGAAAGAAAATGTCCTGTCTGACTCACTCACTCATCACGCCCAGCGAAAACTATTAATGTTGGAAACATGAAATTTTGGGAATATGTTCGTTGTATGTCGAAAACGTCAACTAAGGAATGATTTTTGTTTATTCGGGATTTAAAGAGGTGTTAAGGGGGTAAAGGTGCATTTCATTGAATAACGATATCACATGATTTGTTTCTTTGGGGATGTGATATTCGGTATAGAAACTAATCATTAAAAATAATCAGACATATGTCTAAGGGTTTGTCGATGTGATGTATATTATGAGGTGAAAGGGGTGAAAATTGGGGGTTGAGGGATTCTTAACGGAGCGTGTATCTCTGAACGACATAGGCGAAAAAATTTAAATTCGGCGGGAAAAACAGCTTAAAATACAAGTAAATAGGTGTTCGACCGTTTTTTCATAAATCCAATTTCAGGAGCCCTTGGAGAGGGGAGAAATTCTGGGGGGGGGGGAAACAGGAAAGAAAGTGTCCTAAATGATTGACTCACTTAGTCACTCATCAAACTCAGGGGGAAAACAGCTTTAAATAAGTAAATAGGCTTTCGACCGTTTGTTTCATAAATCCAATTTAAGGGGTTCATGGGGAGGGGTGAAATTATCAAAAATAAATGAAAGAATGTCCTGACTGACTCACTCACTCATCATCACCCAGCCAAAATTATTAAAATTAGAAACATGAAATGTTGGGGATATGTTCATTGTATGTCGAAAACTTCCACTAAGGAAAGAGTTTTGGATATTCAGGTTCTAAAGAGGAGTTAAGGGGGTAAACGTGCATTTCATTGAATAACAATATCTGACGAGTGGTTTCATTTGGGGATGTGATACTTGGCATACGTACTAATCATTAAAAATAAGCTGACACATGTCTAATGGTTTTTCCATGTAGTGTATGTTATGAGGTTAAAGGAATGAAAAGTGGGGGTTGAAAGATTCCTACCGGAGCGTGTATCTCTTAAAAGACATAGGCGAGGAGTTTGAAACTCGGAGGAAATCAATCAGCTTAAAAATAAATAAATAAATAAATAAATAAAATAAATAGGTGTTCGACCGTTTTTTCATAAATGCAATTTAAGGGGCCTATGGGGAGGGGTGACATTTTGGAAGAAAAACGTCCACTAAGGAATGATTTTTGGATGTTCACTCTCATCGACCAACCAAAACTATGAAAGTTAGAAGAATTACATTTTGGGGATATGTTCGTTGTGTGTCGAAAACGTCTACTAAGGAGGGATTTTTGGATATTCAGGTTCTAAAGGGGTGTTAACGGGGTTAAAACTGCATTTCATTATATAACAATATGACACTCATTCGTTCATTCATTCATTTATTTGCAATGGAGGGTGTGGCCCCCGGAGGCAAATTGGATATACATAACAAATAAATAATTACACATAACAATTCAATAACAATTATACAACAATTAAACTGGAGTATTTACACAAATAGTCAGTCTTTTCTTAAACACACCTATATGTTTGGGAAAAGGCTCTAAGACTGCGGCAGGTAGAGAGTTCCAGTTATCAATGGCACGGTTTACAAAAGAATATTTACCATAATTTGTTCGCTGTGGTCGGCCCTTAACTTTGAAAGGATGATCGCTCCTACCCATGTAAGTAATGTAAGTAATGACGCGAGCGAAGCAAGGCTAAAAATGAGATGGTGTGTGTCTGTGTATTACTCAATCACGCAAGTACCACTGGTCCGATATACGTGAATTTTACATGGAAGTAGCTGATTTACCTGGTTAACATATAGGTTACTTTTGATTACAATACTTTGCACTATTTAAAGATGGCGACCATTTTAGTGACGTCACT
Organism: Meconema thalassinum; assembly: GCA_946902985.2. Lineage (NCBI taxonomy): Eukaryota > Metazoa > Arthropoda > Insecta > Orthoptera > Tettigoniidae > Meconema > Meconema thalassinum. Next base: position 501,412,510 of record OX336390.1, read on the forward strand.
ACACCCTTTGGTTTCAAACTCATATTTCCATTTGAAATAAAAAGATAACGCTAAGAAATAGCAAACTTTTGATGGCATATACGAGGTTTAAAATTACATTTTCTATCCGAAAGGTATCTCCAACGGTTAGCGAGTAAAATCTAAATGTGTGCTATAAAAGACGGTCAACGCCGAGCGTTGTAGTTGGACAAAATGTTTCATCCTTAATCTCCCTCTGCGCAGCACCTCGCCTATTCCCTATTTTAACTGTCACCTTCACATTTTAATTTATTTATGACGCGTAGCGAAGCACGGGTACTTCAGCTAGTCATTAATAAAAATATTATTTTTGTACTCAGCCTTCAGCAAACTCAGCGTCATCGGACATCGGCAGCCATCTCCCCACTTAAATCCTTTTAGCTCATAGCAAACATTTCAACCAAGTGATGATGATTCCATACAGCTTCCATGATCGACGCTGCCATCTCTCGTGCTGATATAAAAATGTTCGTCAAATTAATACACACTCGATTTCTGTCTACTAAATTCACCTTTTGAATACCTGGTTCCCCAAAACAGTCTATTGGCGAATTGTCGAAGATGCTGGCCCTACAAAATAGTACAGTGACTAGCTATCAAACACTGAATTCAATACATTTCGCTAAATAAAATCTGTGTCCTCATGACACACAAAATAAAGTCAGCCTGTGTCTTCCGACACACGAAATAAAATCAACGTTACGTCCTCAGACGCACAAATAAAAGGGTCACGTTACGTCCTCAGACGCACAAATGAAAGTCAGTCTTCGTGGCTTCTCACGCCACTTATATATGAATCGTTCACTGAGAGCCTATGGAGAGGGAAAGGTAAAAATTGTTTCCATAATAATTGTCTTACAGGCTTGTAATAAACATCATTAAACTCGTAGAAATGCGCAGGTAAAAGTTATGCTAATTTAATCGAGAATCGATCGTAGGGATAATCTGTGTCCATTTTCCCGCCGTAATCCGAGCTCTTGAGAGTGACGCCAGGTGTCCCGCGTTAAAGTAGTATTCTTCTCCTATTGGTTGGCACTCACGTAGACCTCGTGATTTTTCTTACAGCACCCCGCCCTGTAGGAGTGTCTAGTTGATCAATCAGCCTCTCATATTATTGCATTTCTTTTGGCTAGGCGCGAAACAGAACAAGAAAAATGCCAAATGCATGTGTCATCTTGCGTCTTCCTATTTTGAGCCAGCCTGCACCTGCGTTCTGATTCATTGCTATGCTGGGTTCCTTTCACAAATTCCACTAGCGATTAAGCTTTGTCTCTCTGCACCCAGGTATATTCTTACTGTCTCCAAGCAATGCTTATAATTTCACCATTTCTGTCTGGTTTTCATGATACTGGTAAAAATATTAAATATTGTAGAAATAAAACATAGAATAATTTATACTATCAGAGTATAAGGGGTTCACGACTCCTCCACTTTCATAAAATCGAACTTAGCATTTAGTCGATTTTTTATACAACTTCCGTACGCCAATTCGTATTTCAGAAACTCAACTGCTTTCTACTGCCTTGCCTAGCCGCTCCTGTCTTGAGTGCCATTCATACTCGTTTTACTTCCTGCTTGCATTACAACATTTCAGCCTGAGAGCTTGCCGTGCGGATGCCTGAGGCAATTTCTTCGCTTGTCTTATATCTTCCTCTCTCTCGCTCGCTGTGTGTCATCACTGCTGCTCTGCTTGTTAAAGTTTGTCAACACGGCTCGCACTTCCTCCTTCTTCGTACGTATACAAGTGACCCCCGTACACTTGGATGACATAGGACGTCCATATACTCAAACTGTATCATTATTTCGGCGCTCCCAAGGTTCGCTTGTTCTATAAAGTTTTAAGTTGGTGCTATTGTAGACAGACATTGTTCCTGTACTTATTTCCTTTACTCTGTACGCATTATTTCCCAGATTTCTCACTATAGAATAGGGTCCCACAAAATTTCACAAAATTTACTGAAAATCTTCTTCTCTGGATCAGATGTTGCCGGGCGACGTACCTAAACAAGCTCATTTCATTCAAGTTCCCGGTGAAACCTCTTGTTTCTTACTCGCCGCAACCTGCGATCTGCCTGTTTTCTCATATGTACTCTCGTTCTCTCTATTCTTAAATCATGTGCTATCATAGGATCTTGTGGGCAGTTGATGATATTTTTCCACGATCTCTCCGGATATTCGTTCTTGTGTAAAATCATAGGAATCTGTCCTGTCGACTCATGCCTTGTAGAATTCATGCATGATTCTACATCCTTAATTCTGTCTACCCACTTGTGATGTTCATAGGGAATGAAGATTCTCAAGTAAGATGTTACGCATTTGATTGCGCGCTCACTAGGATTTTCTTGAGGGTTGCGGATACTATTTAAGATGTGTTTTACACCTCTGTCCTCCATACCTTTCTTGAATTCGGCGCTCGTGAAATAGCTACCATGGTCCGATAAAATAAATTCTGGTTTTCCAAGGGTTGGAATGACTCTATTGCGTAAGCGGCTGAGTACCTGCTTAGACGTTGTTTTCTGGATGGGACACAGTACTACAAATTTGGAGAATACATCCAGACAAACTAATAAATGGCGACATCCTTGCCTTCCTTTCGGGATCGAACCAAAACAATCGATCGCCACTAGCTCACATGGTTTCTGAGATACCAGTGGTTTAGGATACTGCCTCATTAAATAGTTATTTGGCTTTGTCCTCTGGCAAGGATCACAAGTCGTAATAACGTCACATATTGTTGTCCTCATACGTGGCCATGTAAATGTCTCTCCTATGGTCGACTCGCATTTGTCTATTCCCACGTGTCCGTAACTTTCATGAGTATGCCAGGTCAGTCCTCGCTGTAAAGATGCAGGTACTAATATACGTAGTTTGGTGTGGTCATTATCTATCCATTTGTGCAGCAAATTGTTGAGGTAAACATATCTTCCTCAGTGGCGTAGCCAAGGGGGGGGGGGTTAGGGGATGTTAGAACCCCCCCATTGGAAAATCGGCAGGTTGTGATTTGTGTCTGTGGTGATGTACTGTTGTCGCCTTTCGGCACGGGTCCCCATTTGTGGCTACACACGTCTTCATGACAACGTATAACCACAGTCTACCTACAGATCGCGAAGCTTGGCTCATATTTTTCTACCGCCAGACAATAATGTGCCGACTGCGCTATGTTGGTGTATGTTATTGTTGTTGGATTTACTGCATGTGAACATTGTGTAAAGGTTATGTCTTTAATTTAACATGTGCTTTACAAGAGGAGATATGCAGTTCAATAAACAGATCTAATATTAGAAGCAATATTTCAGAGTTGCTAAGTAACCTATATGATCCCTTTTCAGTCGGTCAACACGAGTGTACGGTACCCAATTAGATTAGGTGGGCAGTGACAATTTATCTCCTAATGCCTGAAATGAAAAAATACATGAATCGTTTATACACTTAATAAAACACTTCTCACATAAAAGGGGGGGGGGGGTTGTATGAGAAGCGTTTTATTAAATTATCAATAATGATTGTATTATGAATTACACAGGGAAATCAATTGTTACTCCTCGCCCAATCTAATTGGGTATAGTCGTGTTGACCGACTGGGAAGTCGGACTGTTCAAATAGCAAGACGACACCCGAGTTTCCAAAGGACCCTTGAAGGTAAGATTTGATCTTTGGATTTTAGGCTAGTATTATAAGGCTTTTCAAGGGGAAGTGATGGTGCAGTGGCTTAGCTGCTCGTCAATCACCCGGAAGAACGGAGTTCCAATCCCGGTGACAGTGGAGTGAAATTTTCACCTGAAAAATTACGTGGCGTCAGGAAGGGCATCCGGCCTTAAATCCCCGGCCAAAACCAAAATGAGCCTGATTGGCTCCGGCGACCACAATTAATTGGGATATGCAGTAGAAAGTATTATACTGTAAAGCTTTTCAGTCAAACAACGGAACTAGGTCTTTAACTGGTTATAAATCAATAATAATGTTATTGGTTTCAGGTCCCTTTGAACTACTGTGGATTTTAGAGACACCGGGGTGCCGGAAGTTTGCCCTGAAGGGGATCTTTAACGTGCCAGTAAATATACAGACACGGTTTCATCGCATTTATGCACCCTTAAATGCCAGCTGACTGCCTCAGGATTAGATCCTGCAACCTTGGGCACAGCAGGGAAAACGTTACTGCTGAGTCACGGAGCCAGTCGGTTATAAATCAGAAGCATGTCTCGGTAGGATATCTATGCATGGCTTTGGTGGCGTAGTCGGTAGCATGCTGAACTGCTATGCTCAAGTTCGCGGGTTCAAACCCAGTCGAAGTCGTCGGGCCCATGTCATAGATTTATGGCACGTAAAGGAACTTACAACTACAATTGGTAGTGTGTAGACAAAATGTGTAGGCTATTGGGTTAGACACGCTCTATCAAGTTCAAACGTACGCCGTTGGGTCTCAGTGACAGTGGCGTCTGGTAGCTAAAATTGGAACTACTTGACATTGAAATTGGGGAGCCTACGGGCGTTCATGTGAAATGCCCTGCTATGGCCATAGGCTGAAAATCAAATATAATTCTATGCATTTTGAAAATTAATACTTACGTAAAAGATGTCATCTCAAACGCGTGCCGACGTTTTAATTTTCAGATGTAGAAAATGGCTTTTTAATGGTCAGAGAGCTGATTTAATGAATAAATATTTTGTACAATAATATAAACTTATTCTCGAATCCTTTGGAAGCAAGCCAATTTATGTCGCCAGGATAATGCTCACAAACTTAGATGTGGTACACTGTTTGTTAAGTCTCTTATGTAATACCTGGTCTCCCACATGGCTGCTGTGAAGGTACGGTACACAATTGTTATTGCCAATATTTTGTAAAATTGGCATTGTATTATTTTGTCAAATTCAGGAATGAAAGGTTTCAAACCCACAGAAAAAATACGAAGTAACTACAATTGAGCCTTAAGATCTTTTTATACTTTTCGTTTCACAAATCACACTGGTATTTTTACTAATTAACTATAATGTTAACGGAATAACTAGATTTTGAGATAGTTAAGATTTTGATATTATATTATACTCATACTATCAACCCGCCCCGGCTTCGCTTGGTATCTTAAAGGGGTCACTCAGCGTAAGCTTAAAAGGCGCATGGATGGTAGGTCTCAGACGCAATTCAGAAAAGCCGAGGTGAACAGCGAAACTCCAAACACTTATAGTCTACTCTTCTTTGAAGTCTTAACTCGACACGACTCGACAGTTAATGCTGGCCGAAGCTGGGGTGATGGGCAAACTCGCTCCGAAACTAATAATTTAAATTTCCGCTGAATGGAGATTGTTGGAAGAAATTAAGACGTAAAATCACTTGGCGATGTATTAAAAATAAAGGTATGCTGTCGCGGACTTCCTTGTAGAACTTTTCATTCTGACCAATTCTTACACTCATGGATATTTTTAATGGTTTAGCCAGCGTAAGCTTAAAAGGCGCACGGGTGGCAGGTTTTCCTTCGACACGATTCACTGAAATCGTTACTGCTCGGCTTCCTTTGGTCATAAATGAAAGTTTTCCTACAGAAACCTTCCTCGAGAAATTCGTTATTGAATGGTGAATACCGCATCAAAATCCATTCAGTGGATTTAGAGATTACCCGTTACATCCAGGAATCATGGACTTGGGTTTTATGTAGAGATGCCAGTGACTATTATTAAAACAAATACAAGAATTTATAACTAGTATGGACTATGAATTATACGTAAGACTCATTAAATACGTTATACAACTGTACCTAGGGATACTTATAGAGGACTGAACTAATAAAAACAAAGTATTCTTTTTATGTTTCTATGAATTAAAAGTGTACAGAATATCAACATTGTGGCTTTTTTCTGTAGTAGTTGGTGATTTAACGTGACTTATGTTTACAATGGAAATAATCTCTCAGGTGATTACAAATTTAAAAAACCCTTGCAAAAGTGAAATTATCTGTTCCGCGAAAAACGTGCTCAAGGCAGTTGCCAGCTTGCTGGCTGCAGCGAGCGCTAGTGTCGCTTCACTCACAAAGAGGATGCAATTTCGTAGCGCAGCGAGCTTCGCGACTGTGTATTTTAGACTGTGGTTATACAACTCCGTCCTTCCAGGGTTGCCAATCTAACTTTTCCCTCGCGAAATAACTTATAGCTTATTTCGAACTGAGGCAAGCGCCAAATAATTATGAATCCCACACAACGGGACAATATTAGCCTTTTTTTCTTTTCTTGGCAGGAGAGAAGTTATATGTAAATTAATCTAGTTTTTATTAAAAATAACGCGATTTAATAAAGACTTAGAAAATTCTATGGGTACATTAACACTAATTTTGGGATCATTATTAACATCTTAAGCATGAGATAAGCGTCAGCCGAGTTGATTCATATTACGTAAATATATGTCCAGAAATTCCCCGAATTACGGTTATCTCGCAGTTACGAATGAGTGAATTTTGTCGACTGAGTAGTGTAGGCAATTAAACCATTTTTCCGGCTGCATGTAGCATATGTAAGTACCTTGGTAGGTGAAAAAAATCTTCAAAATGATAGTTTAGGCATTCAGGGCTAATTGCAATATAAAGCTCAGGATCTTGTTGGAAAAACTGAATAAACATAAAAATTAGTACCGGTATTGAATTACTCATAGATCAACATAATACATCGTGAGAGGACATGCCCACTTTTGCTGAGACCTCTGTAAATAATTCTCTTGTTGAGGGATACGCAGTCTTCATGTTGGTAGCACAGATATATTTGAGTTTATTTTGTTCCTGTCAGGGGAACAGGAATGTCCTAGATTTACTCTTGAGGTGCGAAATTTTAGTCAAAAATTAACCTAATTTTTTAAAGAACTGATTTGTTTTTGTCTTTTGAACATATTACACGAAAAATTCGGGATCAAAATACATGGAACTTTTTGTGTAATAATATCTCATAGAGAAATGGAAATACTTGTAGAGTTGTTGTTAATACAATTGAGGGGTTTGAGACACCTTGGTCATCAGCCCCGTGTAGTTGGTAGTGTGTTGAAGCTGTCTGACAACCTGTATTGCTGTGATGATTGTAGTTGTGTGTGTAAATGTATCTGGGACAGGGATGGAGTAGACGCTCCGGGACTTGAGCAAGGTACTATCCCGGAAATTTCCTGTAGGGAGTGTGGCAAAACCTGGGGAAAAAATACACTCAGGATAATCGCTGTCAGCACCGGGATTCAAACCTACGATATCCGTACTTACCACAGCTACCCTCGCGACCATGGTGCACGTATGACGAGCGCGGCTACGCCGCGGGACGAAATGATTCTAGATTTTGGCTTGAGTACCTATAACCCCTCCCATTGGCCGATCCTGGCTACGCTACTAATCTTCCTTCTTTGGCTCTTGCATCTCGAAAAGCAGGTGTTCCTGTATGTAGCTGTCTTCTAAAATATTGAATCACTTGCATCATCCATGGTTCTGCTTCTTGCTCTCGTTGGATCTCACGTAACTCCTCCAAGAATTCACGGTCCTTCGGTGTTAACTCTAGGCGTTGTATCATCGCTGTTTCTTCATTGTCAGGCTATGGGTTCCTGCTGAGTGCATCCGGGATTACATTCATCTTCCCTGGGCAATGTTCAATTTCAATATTAAACCGCTGAATATAGATAGACCAACGTGTCACACGTTCGCTAGCCATCGACGTCTTAAACCAGAATGTTAATGCCTTATGATCTGTCCTGATAACAATGGGGTACCCATACATTATCCTTTTCCATTTTTGGAGCGCATGAAGTATTGCCAACAATTCCAATTCCGTTTCAGTATAATTGCGCTCGTGCTTATGCAATCTACGGCTTACAAATGCCAAATATGATCGTTGTTGCAGGTTAGCATTGTTCTTGGTAGAGCATTGCACCTATACCAATTAGTGAAGCATCCACTTGGATTATAAATTTGTGTTTGAAATCTGGATATCCTAATTTAATGCAGTTTTCCAGCAGTAGTTTGGTTACTTGGAATGACTCCTCACAGTCAGCATTCCATAACCATTTATTACTCTTTTTGAGCATTTCTTGCATTGGTGCTACAGTCTCGGTATAACCTGGACAGTTGTCTTTAAAGAATCCCGGTACGCCTAAGAAAGCTCGAATGTGCTTGACTCTCGTAGGTGTAGGGAAATTCTTTATCGCCTCAATCTTAGCCGGGTTTGGCTTCACTCCCTCCTTGTCAATGATGTGACCCAAATACAATATCTCGCTCTTGAAGAAATGCGATTTCTTCAGGTTTACTTTGAAATTTTAAGTTCTAAGGTAGCCTAATAATTTATCTAAGTTTTGCATGTGAATTTCAATGTTGTCGGATGCCAGCAAAATGTCATCAATGTAGCGCACCGTCATCTCCTTAACCTCCTCGGTTAGATTTCGATCCAGGGCTCGAATTAATGCGCAGCCCGCTGTTTTGACTCCAAAAGGCATGCGGACGAAGCAATATGTTTGATTATCGAATAAGAAGCCAGTGAGAAGCTGTGACTTCTCATCCAATTCGATATGGTGAAACGAACTAGTCAGATCGACGGATGTATAAATACACTTGTTTTTAATGCCTTTTAATACGTCTCTGATGATTGGCGCTCTGTCATACTCAGGAAAAATAAGTCTCATGTTGAGATTTCTGGCATCTAAACAAAGTCTAATAGATCCATTTGGTTTTGTGACTGCCAAAATCGCATTTAAATAAGGTGTCGGTGCCTTCCTTATCACTCCAGCTTGTAACATCTCATCTATAATAATTTTTACTTGGCCTCGATATTTTTCGGGAATGGGATACAGTTTACTTCTGAATGGTGACCAATCCTGGACTTGCATTGAATATTTAAAATTTATTATTTTTCCTGGTACTGTATCGAATACTGCTTTGTGCTTCCTTAAAATTTCTTCCAATTGTTTTCTGTTTTCACCCCCAAGTTGAATGTCTTTGAGCCGCTCCTGTAGTAGCTCTTCAAATTGTGCATCGCTATCATCTTCTGTTAATAAAGACCATATCTCCTGAGATTCACTCTCCTCATCAAGTTCCACAACAGCTCCTTCTATGATGTCATCTTCCGCCTTTCGTACCTCCTCTTCCGTCTCTTCCAGTATTGCTTCCAATGCCCGTGAATTCACGTTCCTTCCGGTAGTGATTTCATCCATATGCAATCCCACGTTCTTCAATTGATCAAACTCTTTGAAACTGACCGTGTTCTTGTGCAAATCTATCACAGCATGATAGTCACAAATAAAATTTGCACCAAGAATAATGTTGAAATTCATCTTTGCCATGATAATAAACGTTTGCCCAAAAGTGTGTTCTAATATGTCCAGCTCTAAGTATGCCTGACGTTTACAAGTGACGGTGCGTTCAGGAATAACGCCCCTCACTTTGAGTTGTGGTACGGGAATCACAGGAATATTCCTACTCCGTCCCAACTCTCGAACTAAAGTCTCCGATACAAGACTGATCTGCGACCCTGTGTCCAATTTTTCATGTTGTTAATGGCCTTTTCCCATCGTCCTTGATCTCCACCTTCGTTAGCGTGTAACTCCTCCAGATAGCTTTGCGATAGAGCATGCCTATCATTCCAGTCGTTACGGTAATTGTTTAATTTCATCGTTCCGTGCTTTCACTGTCTCCTCCAGGCAATCTTCTGGCAAAGCAATCCACTCCTGGATGTGAGCTATTATCCATTCCTCTTCACGATCCGGCTGTTGCATTCTGAGGCAGTCTTCTTTATCAACATTTAAATTATTTTTTAAGCTCCATTGCGACTTCCATCATCCTTTTGTCGCGCACGCCCCTGACGTTCCTCTTGTCTCAGTAGACTTCCAGCTTCCTCGGTATGTGTATCCGGATTTTTCATGTTGTTAATGGCCTTTTCCCATCGTCCTTGCTCTCCACCTTCGTTAGCGTGTAACTCCTCCAGATAGCCTTGCGATAGAGCATGCCTATCATTCCAGTCGTTACGGTGATTTTGCGACTCTCCTTGATTTCGGTCTCTCCTATCTCTCCATCTTTGATTTCCATTGTAATCACCATATCTTCCATAAGGCCCCTCATTTCTTCGATTGTTGCGCCATTGTTGGAATTCCCTCTGTTGGTATCTATTGTTGCCTTGATATGACCTATTGTTGTAATTATTTTCATTTCGCTGGTACGGTATATTTTCTTTCTCTTCCTCATTTCGCCTAGGTATTGACGTACTCATATTTGTACCCTGTGATCAAGTATTTACTTGTGTTGGTTTTATAACCTCGGTTGTGTTGACTAACTCCAGTTGTCTTCCTCCTCTGTGATGACTATGAGATGTAGTCTCATCTATTTGGCGTAATACTTGTTCAGCATGTAAAGCCGAATTTACATTTGCCGCTACTAATACCTGCTGTACATTTACCGGTAATTGCCGTGCTATTGTCATTACCAGGTCCGCCTCATTTAAAGGGTGGTCAAGATCTCGAAATTTAAGCTTCTGCATATTAAAGAAATCTGAGTACTTCGTCTTCTGGGTAGTTTGGTACTTCCTAGAGTAGAGCTCCATCCTTAAACTCTGTTGCAATGCCGGTGACCAATATTTGCGAAGAAACGCATGCTTAAAGTCCTCCATAGTTCCTAAAGTGTATTTAAAGCTCAAAAACCATGTAAGAATATTTCCTGAAAGAAATCTCTCCATCATTCTCAATCTACGTGCTTCGGGTACGCCAGTGTCATTATAAAAGTCCTCGACTTCTATAATAAAGGCTTTAGATGTCACCCCTGAATTTTCTGTGTACTTTAGAGGTTTATATTCGTTCGAGCGAATTACTTGAATAAGCTGCGTGTGCTGCTGACATTCGTGTGGAGTTGAATTTATTTCGACATTATTGCGAAACCCGTCCGTGTTCGTAGTTATTGGGCTCTCTCTTTGAGCTCGACTTCCTGCTGTACTCGTTGCCTCCGGGCTAACTGAGTCATTCTCCTTATCTTTAGTTGCTCCCGTGTTAAATAATGTGGTTTGTCCCATCGATCTTAGTTCAGCTTTAATGGTCCTGTCTGTCTGTTCTTTTAATTTACTCTTAATTTCTTGTTTTAATGCTTGAATACGAGTGTGATTTTCGCCTACTGTCTTAATGATGGTTAATCTCTCTTCCTTGGAATCACTATTCATTTTTCCCCAATCTTTCCTGATTTCCTCCTTAATTATGCCTATTTTCTCCTCAATTTGAAGTTTAGTGTCTTCCTGATTGCTCTCTATCTGGTTCAGCCTATCTTCCAACCGCACATTATTCTCATCAATAGTACTCTTTAACTGACCATGATCCGCTTCTAGGTTTTTCCATTGCTCCACTGATTTTATTTCCAGTCGATCCATGTCTTTAATTATGCCGGATATATTTTCATCTACCGCTGATAATTGTTTCTGAATAACCTTACCGCTTTTCTCCATTTCACTGAATCGCCCTTCCATCTTAACCTGAGCTATCTTGACCTCACTCGTATTCATAGTACAAGCCAATTATATTTGCTCAAACTTAGCTAAAACCGTTTCATCAAGAATGCTAAGCTTTTGATTAAAAATGTCTTCCATTTTCTTAATTTGATCTAATTGTTTTTCGTTGTTTTTACTAACGTCTAGGGCCAGTAATACCATTTGTTTATTTGTGTGTTCTTTCATTTCCGCAGTTAACGAAGCTAAATGGTTCGCGTTTTTAACATTCTGTGCTTCTAATTGAGAATTGATAGTGTCATTGATTTCACTTTTTAATAACATCGCTTGCTCCGCACTATATTCATTTTGTTCTACCATACTGTTGTTTAATTGTGTCCGAAATGACTCATTCTGTTCTGACATTTTAGTGTTTAACCTTTCACTTTGTTCTAACATACTGTCGTTTAATTGTGTTCGTAACGATTCACTTTGCTCTGACATACTATTGTTTATTTGCGTCCGGAACGATTCACTTTGTTCTGACATTTTAGTGTCTAACTTCTCGCTTTGCTCAGATATTTTACTGTCTAACTTCTCACTTTGTTCTGACATTTTAGTGTCTAACTTCTCGCATTGTTCTGACGTACTATTGTTTATTAACTCCTGTGTCCTCTTCGCGGCACTCTCAATGATTGCCTGTATCTGCTCGATTGTGACCATCTTATACACTTTATATGAGAAATTAGCGAAATGGCATGAAGCAATGTCCTTTGACACACACATACATTCTTAATACACATTTAATTCACTTTACCCTACTTAGTTCATTTATTTTTACATTTAATCCCACTAGTACCTTGCATCATCGAGTAGTTCTAATTTTATTCAATTTAATTTAACCCATACACATCTTCAGTCATTAAATCGTCATCCTCATCTGATATTAACAACAGACAAATTAACCAAATATTAACTGTCCTTCAAAGCCACAGGCCTTCCTATTACATTCATGGAGTTTGACTTTTCAAAACAAATCTAGTGTTAACTTTAATCATTGGGCGCCCGGTTATCACGTACTTGAATTTAACACTTAATTCAACAGACAAAAACGTGACCCGTATTTTACATTGCAAACTCCTGATTTTAATTTATAATTCACACAGTTGGCGGTATTCTCTTCGCCTCATTTACTTTACATAAAAATATCACTTTCCGGTGATTTAAACACTGTCATATCTACCTTCACTTGTGGCATGTCAGTTTTACTCAAATACGCCATCTAACGTGTTCTAGCAGGGAAATAGCAACAAAAAATGCACCACGTGGTGTGCCACTCTGTAACCAATACTGCGCTTACATCAACATGTGCAATTTTGCCACTACAACACCGTAAAACAACCCCACGTTGTGCGCCAGTTTGTATCCTATGAGCCCTTCAGTATCGCCGTGTTTATCTGCAAGAATGTGTTCTTCGGGGTCGTGCTCAGTTCATTGGGTGCTATAATATGTTCGCCAAAACAGCAGCTCTACTGAATGAAGGGTCATATGATAAAAACACTAAACTAAGTAAGAATGAAGAAGATGTAAAGAAAACAAATTTAATGACTGAATTTAAGCATAAACAAAGAAAATATGACACAACAAACTCCTCTCTGACATAATAAAAATAACATAATAAAATGAGGGGTTACTCAGACCCACTCTTCATAATGAAAACTGTGGATACCTGATCCACCGGCTCGTACCAGAAATTGTATGAGTGCGTTCTGATTAACTAAAGGAATGAGTACTTGGATGAGTGTACGTTTACAGCGGTAACAGCCAAGGTGCTCACGAACCTCCACCTCGCAAGTCAACATTTATGGGTATAGGACACTACACTCTAAGAAAAACAACTAAATTAATTCTGACACACACAAAAATTAATGTCTAATATTTACAAGAATCTCCCAGATTCTCCCCCTCATTGCGATGACGCATCTGACAAATGAGCTGCCTGCCAGGCCACTGCTCAACACAACAAACAAGGAAAGGACAGCATCGCACGTGACTGCACGGGTCACTGATACGAAACATGAACATGAAATAAAAACCAACAACAACAAAAGCCTCGCCGGCTGAGATTACCTTACATGAACAAAAAATGCACGACAAGCTAACGCTTCAGAGATTATAGTACGATGTAGACAACACCCCATTTACTCATAAATGTTATTTACAATTGATCATTTCCTTTCTGAATACAAAATGTTAAAATGAACAGGCCAGCAAGCACTGCTCCTGCTAATGACCAACGGCCGTCTTATCTGATCAAGTCGCCTCAAGATGTGTTTACTCACACACTCCACATTACTATCACATGTCAGTTCCCAAGCGTGTCTAAAAATAACGATTTGACCAATTGGCCTCGTTAACCTCGTAGAATCAACAGCAACAAATCTCACCCATTTACTCATAAATGGCAAGAAAACATCATATCCATATTTGCGCCTCGCGAGGTCACAAACAATGAATGAATCTGGCTTATTGCGGCAAGACGGAAATCAAACGCCATGCTGACTTTCCCGCAGACAATACCAGTATAAATCACACATGACACTACTTGGACTGACTAAAAAATTCACATCCAAGAGGTCGGTTTGATCCAGATCTTCCTACGTTCGCGTACAAGACGCTCAAAACTTTATTTTCAAGCTTAAAACCTCGAGTTAGCTGATTGCTACTCGCAAAAAAAAACTATATTGCAACAATGGCAATTGACAACAATGAATTTGATCAATCGTAAACTCTACACAAAGATCAAAATCACCCCCAGTCTATTTATATTATGTTAATTCAGTTCTACTTGTGTCGCACTACAAACTCCGATCAACGTTACTTAACGGCGTTACGTTAACATATGCGTACTCGGCAGTGCACATAGTTATGTACATTACAACAATAAAAATATAAAAATATCTACAAATTAGTTCTAGCTGTTTTCCAAGCATCTACAGTGTGTCAGACAAGTAAAATAAACACTACGTTAATAACACACAAACAAATATTTACACAAATTGGTCCCATATACCATAAATTGACTTGTCAAAAATAAAAATATTATTTTAGTACTCAGCCTTCAGCAAACTCAGCGTCGTCGGACATCGGCAGCCATCTCCCCACTTAAATCCTTTTAGCTCATAGCAAACATTTCAACGAAGTGATGATGATTCAATACAGCTTCCATGATCGACGCTGCCATCTCTCGTGCTGATACAAGAATGTTTGTCAACTTAATACACACTCGATTTCTGTCTACTAAATTCACCTTTTGACTACGTGGTTCCCCAAAACAGTCTATTGGCGAATTGTAGAAGATACTGGCCCTACAAAATAGTACAGTGACTAGCTATCAAACACTGAATTTAATACATTTCGCTAAATAAAATCTGTGTCCTCATGACACACAAAATAAAGTCAGCCTGTGTCTTCCGACACACAAAATAAAATCAACGTTAAATCCTCAGACGCACAAATAAAAGGGTAACGTTACGTCCTCAGACGCATAAATGAAAGTCAGTCTTCGTGGCTTCTCACGCCTCTTATATATGAATCGTTCACTGAGAGCCTATGGAGAGGGAAAGGTAAAAATTGTTTCCATAATAATTGTCTTACAGGCTTGTAATAAACATCATTAAACTCGTAGAAATGCGCAGGTAAAAGTTATGCTAATTTAATCGAGAATCGATCGTAGGGATAATCTGTGTCCATTTTCCCGCCGTAATCCGAGCTCTTGAGAGTGACGCCAGGTGTCCCGCGTTAAAGTAGCATTCTTCTCCTATTGGTTGGCACTCACGTAGACCTCGTGATTTTCTTACAGCACCCCGCCCTGTAGGAGTGTCTAGTTGATCAATCAGCCTCTCATATTATTGAATTTCTTTTGGCTAGGCGCGAAACAGAACAAGAAAAATGCCAAACGCATGTGTCATCTCGCGTCTTCCAATTTTGAGCCAGCCTACACCTGCGTTCTGATTCATTGCTATGCTGGGTTCCTTTCACAAATTCCACTAGCGATTAAGCTTTGTCTCTCTGCACCCAGGTATATTCTTACTGTCTCCAACCAATGCTTATAGTTTCACCATTTCTGTCTGGTTTTCATGATACTGGTAAAAATATTAAATATTGTAGAAATAAAACATAGAATCATTTATACTATCAGAGTGTAAAGGGTTCAATACAGTATAATAGAATACACCTGACCGTGTATAGAATAATACCAATATATTTGCAATGCCAATACTGTACATTATGTAATGTGACAAACGTTGACCCCCATACGATGATTTCAGAATCCCTTTTCCCACTCACGTAAAACGTTATTACAATTGACTGCAAAATAAACAATGTTCACGACACCTACATTTGTAGGAATTGCCATTGTTTACAAAAAGAAACAAAAAACAAAACACACTGCAAAAGCTCACCGGTGGGATTTGATCCAGCGATCCCACGCTTACGACGCAGGGCTCTTACCGCTGCACCATGCACTCGTTGGCTTCCTGCTAGTCTCTTGGGAGTCCCATCTGTAAAATAAACCAGAAAATCAAAACAACGATCGGTCATGGGATAACAAAATGGTACTAACTTAGCAATGTATTACTCAACCAATTATACTTTTTTTTTTGTCGTTTACCCTCCAGGTTGGTGGAACCCACGGACTCAGCGAGGGAACTCACCACTACCGCCTCTACGGGCAGTGTCCTAGAGCTGGGAACATCGAATCTGAAGGTATACAACTGGTGAGGTGGGATTGGCACCTCATCCAGGCGGCCTCACCTGCAAAGCGAACAGGGGCCTCATGAGGGAAGGTAAGGGATGGTTAGGATGGATAGACAGACAAGGAAGAGGGAAGGAGGCGGCCGTGGCCTTGAAGAAGGTACCATCCCGGCATTTGCCCGAAGAAGAAGTGGGAAACCACGGAAAACCACTTCGAGGATGGCTGAGGGGGAATCGACCCCCCTCTACTCATTTGGGCCACACGAGGCTGAGTAGACCCCGTTCCAGTCCTCGTACCACTTTTCAAATTTCGTGGCAGAGCCGGGAATCGAACCCAGGACGTCCGGGGTGGCAGCTGGCCGCTACGCTACGGAGGCGACACCATTTATACTCTGAAGAAAATTCTCTATTTTTTGTGGTAGTAGCATGCATTTCTATGCGACTGTTAGTGTCATTATAATAAGTCATATGTTGTCCCAAATGGAATTGGTTTCTATGCTTCCTCGTTAAATGTAATCGTAGGCATTAATCTATCGACTGAAGGCTGCGCTCTCAAGAAATAAGATCAAAGACCTATCTTCCTTACTCAAGTGAGTATATCTCACTGTTTTAATTAAGGATTCATTTGTTGGCTGTATTTTTTCAGCCCGTGAGAATTAGTGTTTCAAATTCATACTATTCTTAATGTTGCTGGCTCTGGTAATATGATCAATTGTATTTCTTACTGAAAATCTGCTATCAGAAAGGTAACAATGGCAACTGAAAAGGCGTGGGTCAAGTACCTTGCAAATCCAGATGAGCAACATCAGTGATCCTCTTCCTTTACCCCAAAGGCATTACTGGACTTATATCACGTGAGAATAATAATGAAGTAAAACTCAACAAATAATAATAATAATAATAATAATAAACACACACTTACATAATATACATTCTTTTAAGTTATCAATGCAGTAGTTAAGAAGGATTCAAGGTAACGTGTTTCATTATGGAAGTTTAATTTGGTCTAATTTTTTGCATGCGATTAAGACACGTCGTCACTCGAACAATAACTAAACCGATACACAGCCCACAAATTCTGTGATTTCCATGGCCACCAAAGAGGGAAAAGTATTGTGACAGGAACCAGGTTTCGCTGGTAGCACTGAATGAAGATAGAACGCGCGATAAAATTCTCTACAATACATGAATTAGCCAAAATACCTTATGAAACGATGAGAAATAAATCAGGGAGCGATGTTTTAATAGATATTTCCTCCTCCACTGTCTGTGACCCGCTCAGCCATCCCAAATAGGATCACGACTTATATAGCCAAAATTACAGCTGTCAGCCGCCATTAGTCCAAATCAATCATCATCGGTTGCGGTCGTGAGTATTCGGGTCTCTTCGTTAGCCCCACTGGTTCGCTGGTCTGTCATCAAAACAATACTGCCAACCTCGCCCTTACGGTAGGCCTACTATGTAACACGAAGAAGCGCCCATTTCAGTCTCTATTGCGCATCATTTGTGCGCAGCACTCAGTTCACCACTCTAAAAAATAGGCTACCATTAGAGGTTGTCACATCTGAACAACCATAACCCAGAAGTAATCCAGTCAAGCCTTACAGATAATATCAATTCTGTATTATATCAATAGCCTACTAAAGAGTATTAGCACAAACATACAGTACTTGCAGTATGGTACGTCCAATGTATTTTTATGCTTACGGGAATAAAACTGGTTATGATATGTGACTAGTCCTGGGTTAGGTGCCTTCATACAAACTCAGAATCAAAACTGCAATCCAGAGTTCTGACCAACTACACCAATGAACCAATATTAGAACAGAATACTTACCCAAGTTGAGTGTTTGTTCTTGTTCTGCCATGTCCTTGTCAACACGGAAGCCATCAAACCTAGCTAGACAACTTCTTTTCAGGCAGTGAGAGCAGATTGGGATTGCCACAATTCTGGACCCAAACACGGCGCCTAGGAGAATAATAGTAAATAGATAGTATGAGACATATCTCCATAAACCTTAATCCATTAACAGAGATTTTGCCAACCGCCAAGCTGGTAGGCTATTGTCATTGCTTTTGATTGGAGACACATATATACTTATAACAACTTATATAAACCAAATTTTCAAGAACATTATGAGTACGAAATATGCAGAACAACTGAGAGAAGAGTACGGAAAAAATTCTAACGAAATAAGGGAAGGGTTTGAAACAGTAATTTACTTCGTAACTTTGAACTCACCTTACAGGATCCTTCGGGAAGATAAAAACTGCCGTATTGCTTTTACCATCATTGTAATTCTTCCTCCCTTGCTGTGGCATGATTGACTCTCAATTCAATTCAAATAAATAATCAAAATACCGAACAAAACAACCAACAACACGAGGAAAATTAATCTAAACAGACTATTCCCGCTCCCGCCAATCGGTTTGGTGTGAGTGTTGGGTGAGTGCCAACTACGGAATCATAGTACTAAAATTAATTCTTCATTGGTTGGCAGAACATCCAGTACAGGGCCTTATCCCGACCCACGCGCTCCCTATTATCTGTCATCCCCCTGAAGTAGACTACTGTGTCCTTCTTACTCCATTTACTGTCGACTATGAGGATCTTAAGCTTATTTATTTTTTCATTATTTATTTGGATTACTCTGCTATTATTTCCATAGTCATTTAGATTTAGGAATATCTAGTTCTTGCTTACATGGTGTGCTCATTTCTCATCTTAAATAGCCGTGTATAAGTTGTATAATGCAAATCTGGTTTGACGTAACAGAAGGCCACTGGGCTTTAATATAGCCAGACTAAATAAAACTGCAATCAGTCAACCAGGATCTATTTATGGGGGGAGAGGAAACTCAAACCTCTAGATAAAGATGAGACTTTTAAGAAAGCGGCAATATGTGTCGTTATTTAACTCATATTTTTCTGCTGACTTAGGTAGCACTTCAGTTTTATGACATCACATTTGACCCCTTGGCCGTATAACTCTAATTATGATTATTTATAAAACAATGGAGGACAAAAATGTGAATATTTCTGGCACCATCGTGTCGAAGAATGTTACCCGCAGCCAACATTTCGAATACAGGCCCATAAACTATTGATATTGTCTCGACGTATAGGGAAAATGTTATCACCACGATGAACTATCCATCTTATGAGTCGTGCATGTAGACTACAAGTACACGCCACGGTTTTGGTCGGTGAGTCCCGATTGCGCAGTGGTACAGGGGACAGGTGGCGATCCTCAGGCATTTGATACACGAGTTGCTTTCCACGCAACTGAAAACTCACATATCAATTTCACATGCGTGAGGCTTGCAGACTGTCCTCTGTACCACTGCGCAATCGGGACTCACCGGCCAAAAATCGTAGCGTGAACTGTAGTCTACCTAAGTAGTATACTCTGTACACAGTTTCAACCATCGTTCACAAAATCCTCTCATGAGGATGGCGTAATAATGAAGTTTACCATCTCAGCATTGGTTTGGAGTCGAAGTGGGGAATCCAAGGATCACCACTTCAAAGATGGCAGAGGTTGAAATCGAATCCACCACCTCTTCTCAGTTTGGCCTCAAGATAGGTTAAGATGTTGCATTGTGTGTGGATAAAGTGTAAGAGAGGGCCTAGGGAGCCCTAACTACGCTACAATAAAGGCACCGATAAATAAATAAGATACTGATCCAACCCTCTTTAAGACAGGGCCTGGGATCGAGCCCATCGCCTTCAGTGTTAATATCCTTCCAGGATTCTCCTCCTACCGCTGTTGTTTTATTGACATTTGGAAGAGAAATTTACAAATGTCGGCCCCAATCAAGTTTTGTTTTTGTGCATACAATTCTGGATCAGATGAGCGAGCGGTTGGTGCAGGAGCATTGCCGCCATGTCTTTCTTTATTGAGTTAGGAGATTATGAATAGCAAGGAGGTCGCTGATCCAGCGCTTTACTGCTAGTTGTATGACAAATGCACGGCAGATGGCAGGAGCGCACAATGAAAAATAATAGCGCCTCTCGCGGCGCAGTTCGTGACTTCGACAGTACTGATTGTGGCGACGCGGTGATTCAATGCCATTTCGATCTCGAAAGAAACGAGATATTATTAGAAACTAAGACGCTTTTGTTGTTGTTTGAGTCTTTGCTATTACTCCGTGTCTTAGTATGTGTCCTACCAAACTATCTCTTCTCTTAATTAGCAGTCGCCAGAAACATCTCTCCTCTCCCACTCGTCTTAGTACCTCTTCGTTTGTAACCCTATCTACTCATCTGATCTTCATCATTCACCTGTAACACCACATTTCAAACGCTTCAATACTCCTCTTTTCTGCTGCACCAATAGTCCAAGTTTCACTTACATCGAGTGCCACGCTCCGGACAAAGACTTTCAAAAATGACTTCTTAATACCTAAATCTATATTCGATCTCAACAGATTCCTTTTCTGCAGAAAATCTTTCCTCGCCTGAGCCAACCTACAGTACATTTTATATCCTCTTTGCTTCGTCCATCACTGGTTATTTTGCTTCCTAAGTAACAGACGTCTCCTACTTCCTTTAGCTTTTCACCTGCTAATTTGACGTCCAGCTGGTTCTGGTTTATTTCGGCTGCATTCCAATATTTCTTTTTTCATTTATTAATTTTCATCATGAATTCTTTCCTCAGAGTACATAGACAACCATTTAAAAACTCATTCAAATCCTCATGTGTGTAGGCTAAGATGTCATCAGCAAATCTCAAAGCTGAAATTATTTCTCCTTGAATCTTTACTCTTGCTTTATACTTTTCTCCAATTTCATTCATTGCTTCATCCCTTATAAATAGGTTAAGGTGCAATCTATATTTTTGGGCATACAAGAATCGAAGTTAATCTGGGTTTTTCTGTGTGTAAATTTCTAGTGAGTTTTGCTTTATTTTCGTGCTTCAGACTGTTCCATGACGTATATGCGCTAAAATAACATGTCTGTCGGTCTGTATCTTATACAAATCTGCACTATCTCACCGATCCGAACCAAATTCTGCAGACCTCCTTTTTTGAAACCCTATGTACTTGAAATGTGGACAGCCCTCTCCATTCTCTACATTTATGTCCCATGGCACATTAGCATAGGCTAACATTGGCAAAATATCGAAATAATTGTCGTTGAAGGTCCAAACAAAGCTCATGATTCGAGAAATTTAACTTCCACTGGAACCCCGAAAACCACGTTTTAGGACACTAGAATCAACCGTTACCGAAACATTTTCAAAAAATACCGTTCTCACTCGAGGAAAAACAAAAAATGGTCAGCCGTAACTATTGAAACCGTCAGCTCATTCAACTTTTCTTCCGAGGAACTGCTAATTTATTTATTACTTAAAACATTATAAAATATTATAAATAATTATATGAAGCCATTTACAAATCCATCCGCACGTTTTCAAAATAATGGTTCCAACAAAAATTATATTGAAATCAATTTCTTATAATACGGTAACAAAATTACAATTTTTCGCTCTAGTTGATAGTAGGCTACAGTAAACTGCCTTTAATTGATACCTTTTTGAACTAAATGATTACAGGGCACTTTCTAATCAGGTTTGTGGTGATTATATTTGTTTTAATGGATAATTGATTTTGTGAACAGACGCATATTAAACGATTTTTTAAAGTAGACTACTGTGACCTCTTTACTCCATTTACTATCGACTATTAGGATCTTAAGCTTATTTATTTTTTCATTATTTATTTGGATTACTCTGCTATTATTTCCATAGTCATTTAGATTTAGGAATACCTAGTTTATGCTTGCTGATGTGCATATTTCTCATCTTAAATAACCTGCGTAAGTTGTCTAATGCAAATCTGGTTAGACGTAACAGAAGGCCACTGGGCTTTAATATCACCAAACTAAATAAAACAGCAATCAGTCAACCAAAATCTATTTATGGAGGAGTGAGGAAGCTGAAACCGCCAGATAAAGATGAGACATCTAAGAAAGCGGAAATATTTGTCATTATTTAACTCATATTTTTCTGCTGACTTAGGTACCACTTCAGTTTAATGACATAACATTTGACCCCTTGGCCGTATAAATCAAATTATGATTATTTATAAAACAACAGAGGACCAAAATCTAAATATTTTTAGCGCCACCGGGTCGGAGAATGTTACCCACAGCCATTATTTCGAATATAGGCCTATAAACTATTGGGCGTATTAACTATCAATCTAATAAGTCGTGCATATACAAGTAGGCTACACGCCACAGTTTTGACCGGTGAGTCCGATTACGCAGTCGTACAGAGGACAGGTGGCGAGCCTCAGGCATTTGATATAGAATTCATAATGTTGAATTTTTGGGCTTATGCCGTGTTTTATTATATTAAAATTCGACGCGTTTCGAAAGAAACCATGTCTTTCTTCGTCAGGAATAATCTGGAATACGACAAATGATTGCTAAGAGAAAGCAACAAAGAACATATAGATGGTGCCCAAAGATGGACGCCATTATAGCCCCATGTTAGGGACAACGGAAAGCAGCAGTGAATTACTTTCTCAGGGTTCTGATAATAGGTAGCCAGGATTCACTGAGATTGTAGCCGGTGTCGCGGTTGAAATTATCTGGGTGCTGACGTATTTCAACCGCCTCCCTGATCAGGGACACCGGCTACAATCTCAGTGAATCCTGGCTACCTATTATCAGAACCCTGAGAAAGTAATTCACTGCTGCTTTCCGTTGTCCCTAACATGGGGCTATAATGGCGTCCATCTTTGGGCACCTTCTATATGTTCTTTGTTGCTTTCTCTTAGCAATCATTTGTCGTGATTATTCCTGACGAAGAAAGACATGGCTTCTTTCGAAACGCGTCGAAACGCTTGCAGACTGTCCTCTGTGCGACTGCACAATCTGCACTCACCGGCCAAAAACCGTGGCGTGAACTAACTGTACGTAGGTAGTAAGTAAACTCCTTGCACAGTTTCAAGATTTCAACCATCTTTCACGAAATCCTCTCATGAGGTTGGCGTAATAATGAAGTTTATCTATCATCTCAGCATTTGTCTCAAGTCGAAGTGGGGATACCACGGATTACCACTTCCAAGATGGAAGAGGTTGAAATCGAATCCACCATTCTCAGTTTTGGCATCAAGATAGGTTAAGAATAACATTGTGTATTCATGAAAGTTGCATTGTGTGTGGCTAAGTGTAAGAGAGTAGCCCTAACTACGCTACAATAAAGGCACCAATAAATAAATAAATAAGAATACTGAGTGTATGTACCCTCTTTAAGACAGAGCCTGGAATCAAGTCCATCGCCTTCAGCGTTAATTTCCATTGCTCTGGATTCTCCTCCTACCCGCTGTTGTTTTATTGACATTTGGAAGTGAAATTTACAAATGTTGGCCCCAATCGAATTTTGTTTTGGTTCATGCATATCTTGATTTGCAGATGGGCGTCGTGGTGCAGGAGCATTGCCGCCATGTCTTTCTTTATTGAGACAGGAGTTTATGAACAGTAAGGAGGTCGCTAAATTGATCCTGCGCTTTATTGCAAGTAGTATGATAAATGCACTGCAGATGGCAGGAGCGCACAATGAAGAATAGCAACGCCTCTCGCGGTGTAGTTCGTTACTTCGAGAGAACTTGGTGTGGCGGCGCGACGATTCAATACCATTTCCATCTCGAAAGAAACGAGATATTGTTACAAACCAAGACCAACTACAATCCTCAGACCTTAATGTAGAAAAATCATGGCGGCGACGGTTGCCCTACCAATAGCTAAGATCATGTCATCGGGCTTGTCACAGTTCGTGTAAATTATTATTTTTACTCACCTAATATCATAAAAGATATCACAAGACGAGACTAGATTCCGAAGAAATACGCATCAATAATTTAGACTTACCTGAATTAATTTATCTATATAGTGCTGGCCTCGAATAATATGTTTCTTCGTCTTCGCCCAAGGGGCAGCTACAATAGTCTCACTGTTTCTGTGGTTGAATAAGACGCTTTTTGGCGAGTTATCACGATTTGTATTTAAGTTCAGTAATTATAGATTAATATTATTAGCAAAAAATCAAACAGATTCTGAAGTAGGAGAGAAGAAAGTACCCGGTTACTGAAGTGCTGTCCCAGCACATGCAGAGTATTTGTGTACACAATCGGAATGAGAATAGTTGCCTGAAATAATCGAACCAACACCATAGAGATACAATTCAATTAAGACCTCTCGTGGAATTGTCTAAAATCTCTGGTGAAACATCACACCGAATTAGTAGATTAAAATATGCAAAGAAGTCGTCGTGTGGATATCAGAACATAATTATGGAGAAGACTACACACAAGGGACACGATAATATGTTACCATCTAACCTATTAAACATTCGCTGTTACCGTTTGGAATAGTTGTACGCTGGAAATAGTTGATTTAGTAAAGGACTATAGGTCGGAAAGCTCCATCTCCCTCTTACGGAATTATCGCGGCACACCATCTCGCAATATAAGAACATAATTGGCAAAGTACTCACAACACTTTATTACACACATCATAATAAAAATAACTTGCAAGCTGTAAGAATCACAAAAGTATGAATAATGACGGAACACAATGAGTTCACTGTTTGGCACAGGGCGAACATCTTCCTTAAGCAATAAAAAAGTTCACTGTATTATTTGGCGTGTATACAAGGCAGTGTAGAACATCTGCCAGACTGGTAAGGATTTGCGGAGGCACATATTGCTGAGCGTTCAAGATAACGTCAATGGTTTGGTCTAGCCGTAGATGCTCATTGCGTTTTCCCTTTACGTACTTAAGTTCGGCACTAATGAAGTGTAGGCTACTAAGCTATTATTATATTGCCACTAACTAGCAAATCATTGCGATGTATAGTCTTGAGTCACTTCTATTGTGCTTTAGTCTTAGGTACTTCAACATCCGAAGTAAATGACACAATGCCATCGGTTGACTGAGCAATCATCACACAAACGAACCAGTCCATATTAAGCGTATTATCACATATTTACATACGATTGCAGTACATTAACGCGAACTGGACTTTACAGACATACAGAAGACACTAAAAATTGCAGATGAGTGACAGTTTATCGCAACTTTCATCAAACGAAGCTAATCAAAGCTAAATAGTGTATCCCAGCAACGAATGTAAACAAACAATATGCTGGGGCTTCAGCATACGCCATTTTCACACTTTCGAGACCTGCATTAAGGTCTGAGTATTGTAGTTGGTCTTGTACAAACTAACACGCTTTTGTTGTTGTTAGTGTCTTCAATTTTTCGACTGGTTTGATGCAGCCGTGCATTCTTTCCTGTCCAGAGCTAATCGTTTCATCTCTACATAGCTACCACACCCTACATCCGAGGCAATCTGCTTAACATATTCTAACCTTCGTCCACCCCTACAGTTCTTATCCTCGACCCTTCCTTCTATAACTAAGTTTGGTATTCCTGGGTGTCATATTATGTGTCCTACCAACCTATCTCTTCTCTTCATTAGCAGTTGCCAGAAACATCTCTCCTCTCCCACTCGTCTTAATACCTCTTCATTCGTAACCCTATCTACCCATCTGATCTTCATCATTCTCCTGTAACACCACAATTCAAACGCTTCATTTCTCCTCTTTTCTGCTGCTCCAACAGTCCAAGTTTCACTTCCTTAGAGTGCCACGCTCCAGACCTCAAAAATGACTTCCTAATACCTAAATCTATATTCGATTACAGAAGTTTGGTGCTTTTCAGTCGGTCAACACGAATGTACCCATGGTATCAAACCCCATAATGTCTATATTCGATGTCAACAGATTCCTTTTCTGTAGAAATGCTTTCCTTGCCTGTGCTAACCTACTTTTTATATCCTCTTTGGCTTCGTCCATCACTGGTTATTTTACTTCCAAAGAAACAGAAGTCACCTACTGCTCGGTTCCAAGCTCTGTGAACTTGCGGGATGAAGGGCAGAGGCAGGGTAGGAGCAGGCGAGAACTGAGAAGCCTGTCGACAGTCCGCCGTGTTACCTGTCATTCTCGTCTATTCCAATACTGATAACATGGGTCTTTTCTGAAACCAGTGTGGCGTTGGGAAATGAGTGACTGAGTCACCGACTAATGTATTTGCTTCTGTTACTACGCAAGGACCGAGAAACCGTATCACTCGTCAGCACCACTACTGATAGTCTGCGATGCACATTCCTCTCAGGTCCACGCAGCTTAGATTCGAGCTTTACTTCATTTAGCTTTTCACCTGCCAATTCGACATCCATAGGGGTTTCTGATTTCATTCGCCTGCATCCAATATTTTTGTTTTGCATTTGTTAATTTTCATCATGAATTCTTTCCTCAAGACAGAATCCAAACCATTTAAAAACTCATTCACATCCTCAAGTGTGTCGGCTAAGATGACGATGTCATCAGCAAATCTCAGAGTTGAAATTATTTCTCCTTGAATCTTTACTCCTACTTTGAATTTTTCTCCAATGTCCTTCGTTGCTTTTCAATGTATAGATTGAAAAGTATGTGTGATAAGTAGCAGGCTTGCCTTACACCTTTCTGAATACCAGCTTCTCTCTCGTGTCCTTCCGCTCGTATAACTGCCGTCTGGTTTCTGTAAAGATTGTAGAGAACCCTCCTATCCCTGTACTTTATTCCAATCGATTTCAAAATGTCAAAATACTTACTCCAATCATCGTTATCAAAAGCCTTTTCCAAGTCTACAAATACCATGAACGTTCTCTTATCCTTCCTTATTCCAGCTTCCAAAATCAGCCTAAGACTTAGTACAGCTTCCCTTGTTCCTACATTTCTCCTGAAGCCAAACTGGTCTTCACCCAACTCTCTATCTGTCTTTCAATCCTCTTGTAAATTATTCTAGTCAGGATCTTTGAGGCATGAGTGATCAAGCTGATTGTACAGTCATCTTCACATTTGTCAACTCCTGTTTTCTTCGGTATAGGGATGATAACATTCTTCTTGAAATCAGAAGGTACCTCACCTTTTTCATAAATCATACACACCAAGTGAAATAACCTGATCAGACCATGATCACCTATGCAGCGTAGCAACTCAATCGGTATATCATCTATGCCTGGTGCTTTGTTCCTGCTTGAGTTTTTCCAATGCTCTGTCAAATTCTGATCTCATTATTAAATCTCCTTTCTCATCCTCATCAATTTCATCTTCCCTTTCTATGGCATGATTCTCCATCTCTTTTCCCTTATACAAACACTCTATGTAAGCTTTCCTATTCTTCCCTATCTGTTTGAGGTTTTCCATCTGAGTCCTTAATATTACAGCACTTAGTCTTCCTTTCCCCAAAATTACTCTTAATCCTTCGATAAGCGGTTTCGGTGGTGTAGTTGGCAGCTGCTGTGCCCAAGATAGCGGGTTCAAACCTGGCGAAGTCGTTGGATTTTTTTAAGAACGTTAAAATCCTTCAGTATGCCTTCCTTCGGAGGGGAAGTAAAACCTGCGGTCCCATGTCAAAGATTTATGGCATGTAAAAGATCCTTCCACAGACTTAACTTGTGTGAAGCTAAATTTCTTGGTTAGATATCGTTGGAACGCTCTATCAAAGTTCCAACGTTCACCACTAGGTATCATTGACATCTGGTCCTTTTGGGGAAAGGAAGACTAAGTGCTGTAATATTAAGGACTCAGATGGAAAACCTCTAACAGATAGGGAAGAATAGGAAAGCTTACATAGAGTGTTTGTATAAGGGAAAAGAGATGGAGAATCATGTCATGGAAAGGGAAGATGAAATTGATGAGGATGAGAAAGGAGATTTAATAATGAGATCAGAATTTGACAGAGCATTGGAAAAACTCAAGCAGGAACAAAGCACCAGGCATAGATGATATACCGATTGAGTTGCTACGCTGCATAGGTGATCATGGTCTGATCAGGTTATTTCACTTGGTGTGTAGGATTTATGAAAAAGGTGAGGTACCTTCTGATTTCAAGAAGAATGTTATCATCCCTATACCGAAGAAAACAGGAGTTGACAAATGTGAAGATGACTGTACAATCAGCTTGATCACTCATGCCTCAAAGATCCTGACTAGAATAATTTACAAGAGGATTGAAAGACAGATAGAGAGTTGGGTGAAGACCAGTTTGGCTTCAGGAGAAATGTAGGAACAAGGGAAGCTGTACTAAGTCTTAGGCTGATTTTGGAAGCTGGAATAAGGAAGGATAAGAGAACGTTCATGGTATTTGTAGACTTGGAAAAGGCTTTTGATAACGATGATTGGAGTAAGTATTTTGACATTTTGAAATCGATTGGAATAAAGTACAGGGATAGGAGGGTTCTCTACAATCTTTACAGAAACCAGACGGCAGTTATCCGAGCGGAAGGACACGAGAGAGAAGCTGGTATTCAGAAAGGTGTAAGGCAAGCCTGCTACTTATCACACATACTTTTCAATCTATACATTGAAAAGCAACGAAGGACATTGGAGAAAAATTCAAAGTAGGAGTAAAGATTCAAGGAGAAATAATTTCAACTCTGAGATTTGCTGATGACATCGTCATCTTAGCCGACACACTTGAGGATGTGAATGAGTTTTTAAATGGTTTGGATTCTGTCTTGAGGAAAGAATTCATGATGAAAATTAACAAATGCAAAACAAAAATATTGGATGCAGGCGAAAGAAATCAGAAACCCCTATGGAACTACAGTATTTGAAATTGAACGGAACTTGTAGCTCACCCTATGAGTGTTCGCTAGAAGTAGCTACAGCTTCTTGCAAGGCGAACATGTCCTCGGACACTCCCAGCACAAAAAGCCATACGATTATATAGACTAAGTTATATAGACTATATAGGCTATCTTTCGATAAGCTGTATCTACCTCTCTTAGCCCATTTTGTACATAAAAGCGTGTTAGTTTGTAATAATATCTTTCAGCTTAAGGTATATAAATACTTGTTTCCCGCCTAATTTAGGCCTAATGAGGCACAATTTGTGTTGACCGACAGGAAAGCTTTCTTTAATGTAATTAATTTACATTCGAACCAGTTGTTTATGATATGCATCCTATAACTACTGTATATCTTTCAATGCAGAATCATAATTTCTTCTATCGCAAAATGGGACGTACTGGAACTAGTATAAGTTCTTCAATCAAGAAGTCTCTATTCAGTCTTGTCTGTTTAATTTGAGCTACGGCTTATGAAGCATTCTTGATTACATGTTTGCATAAAATATTAGACTGTTGTTGTTTCTCATTTTCAACTCCTGGCAAATGCCAGGACAGTACCTTCTAATAGGCCATGACTGCTTCCTTTAAACTCCTTACACAGTTTCAACCAACTTTCACGAAATCCTCTCTTGAGGTTGGCGTAAAGAAGGGCATCCGGCCGTCATATTTCGTTTTACCGCCTCTGGTGAATGCGGTAAATATAATATAACAATGTAAAAATGTCAATGATCCAATCCTTTCCCAGTCTGGAAGGCCCAAGACACGGAGAGGTGGGGTTTAATTTAATAATAACAAACAGTGTTTGGCATTCGTATATGCATAATTCTCGATTGTTTTGAATTAAGGGTGAAAATGTTGTCGTGAGTCCATCTTAAAACATTATCGAAGTCTTTTTGCACCATATTAAGAGCCCCTTGAACATGTGTATGTACAGCTACGAGGATTATGTCATCTGCATACACAAATATTTTGCAATTTAGCACTATTTTAGAGATATTATTAATAAAGATATTGTAGATAGTTGGCCCTAATATTGACCCCTGCGGTACGCCGCTCTGCACCTCAATAGGATCACTTACATACAGTATTATTTAGACTACTCTGATTACCTTTTTGCTGCCTGTTAAGTAGCTTCGAAACATTTCTAATGCCCTATCTCTAATACCTATTGATTCTAATTTTAACAATATTCGATCAAACTGTAACGTGTCAAACGCTTTGGATTAGTCGAGTAATAAGACTAGTGCGTGTTTGTTCTGATTCAAGGCACCATTCACAATATTTGCAAAGTGTAAAAGCAACAGCAGTGTGCTTTTCCCTTTTCTGAATCCGTATTGGCAATCGTGAATAATTGCATATTTATCTAAATAGTTGTTTAGTCTAGTTTCGATGCATTTTTCTAAAATTATATGGATTATTGATTGGATGGATACCGGTCTATAGTTATCTAAAATTATGTGATCGCCACCTTTGTATATACAGTAGGCCTAACAATTGCAATTTTTAGTATTTCTGGAATAATTTCAGATTCAAAAATCAGATTAATTAAGTGTGCTGTTGTTGTTCTTGTTTGAGTCTTCAGTCTTTTGACAGGTTTGATGCAGCCCTCCATGCCTCCCTGTCCTCAGCTAATCGTTTCATCTCTACATAGCTACTACACCCTACGTCCGAGGCAATCTGTTTAACATATTCTAACCTTGGTCTACCCCTACAGTTCTTGTCCTCGACCCTTACTTCCATAACTAAGCTAGCTGTCCCTGGATGTCTTAGTATTGTACCCTTGCGTCATCATATGGAACATGTGTTCGTATCCCAGCTAGTCCACG
This sequence comes from Meconema thalassinum, assembly GCA_946902985.2. Taxonomy (NCBI): domain Eukaryota; kingdom Metazoa; phylum Arthropoda; class Insecta; order Orthoptera; family Tettigoniidae; genus Meconema; species Meconema thalassinum. Next base: position 501,443,207 of record OX336390.1, read on the forward strand.
GTCTTTCGAGGCGTTCATCCCACTATACGACCACATGTTCAGGATTTGAGTCTGTCAGGTAACTTCTCTACTTGAAAGAAACAACAAATTCCTAAATATATCATTTAATGGTATTAACTCATGGCAAAACACAACACAAAACACAAAAATATTACAATTACCTCCCACAACACAAAAATCAAAATTATATGTGAGTCTCTTCTCATAAAGTTTGGTGCTCCACCGCACCCATATCTATCCTGGATATCCTAACATTGGTACTCTTCGACATTAACGAGCGTTCATAGTGTCTTTCACATGGCACAATTTAACATAAATTTGCATATCACAACACAACAACCACAAATTACAATTAAATAAACATTATGTGCAATTATTAAAATACTTGTCCGTTTTAAAACAGAACATTTACCTTGAATAACATTGATTTCATTAAGATGGTATATTGGCTTTCACGGCCGGTGAATTAAAACTCAGCAATTCTTCTAGGTATGTGCCGTGTCCTATGTGGGGTTTCGCCTAGGACACCAAGCTGGCTCATCGGCGGGCTCTTGGTGTCCCCGCCCGGACCCCCACAGGAGTATCGAACTGCGCGATACCTCCCTTTATATAGAGTGCAACTGCACTCCTCGACTGCGAGAACTAAGAGCTCAAGCAGCCTTAACCTCCCTATGAAGGCTTCCAAAAAGATGGTATATTGGCTTTCACGGCCGGTGAATTAAAACTCAGCAATTCTTCTAGGTTTGTGCCGTGTCCTATGTGGGGTTTCGCCTAGGACACCAAGCTGGCTCATCGGCGGGCTCTTGGTGTCCCCTTGCTTAACAAGCGTTGCTTTTCTGCGCACATCGTTGTTCTTTCCCATAAATTTCAAACGCTGAAGTGATATACGTTTCCCTCCAAAATACATATAGTTATTGAATTTTAGCTTCACCATACAACAATCTTCTTCGTCTGGTCATGTCATTATTATCATTACAAACGTGTCATATCGTTAAATTACGCTACCCGTCTGAATAAATTAACATAACTAGGTAATTACTCTTTACAAAATGCATTTATTTATTTGGTGCAGTTAAGTTGTCCTCAGACAATAACTTGGCCAAATCTTACCCGATTACATCGATCCAACATTCTATACCCCTGGATACAGTGCATATAATTCATTTGGTCCAATAATATCAAGCATATTTCAATTACTTTCAGAGATAACGAGATTCTTCAGTGTACCAGTACAACCTTAAAAATAAAAAGATAAAAGGGTCCCGGTCAATTGACTCTCCTCGGTGTGAACAAAAGATTCGACACGGACCGCCCTCCTCAAGATGGCTACCCGGTCTGTGGCCTCCATATGCCTTCCTGACCGACTTTCTGCAAGTCAATAAACATGGCCATGTGCTCACCCGGTGGTGCAGCTCTCCCAGAGGTACCTGATTGGATTGTGTCATTACGAATTGAGTCGATCTAAGTATTTAACACCTACACTTAGGGTATTTAATGGGCTCATTTCGGCTCCTAATTAGTATTCATAGCTAGGGATGGATCACAAATAGTTTCGCCGTTCTATGGACGTAATCAGTGGCTCTGTACGCATACCAGCCGAGTTTCAAACTGTTATCTCGCTGTACGGGCACGAATATATATAGAGGAAATCAACTGTTTCCTACTCGAAGAATTTTGTCTTACCTCTATGGGTAGATCAATTATTATACTGGCGTACCTAGGCTGTCTAATTGTTTTCCCTGGCAGCGAAGACTCTGCTAACAGTGGGTTACAGACAGCATCTGCCCCAACTCTGTTGCGAATACATGTATGCTCTGAAGCTATACCACTCATCGTAGATTCGAAGATTTGCCTACTAGATTCATCAACGCGCGAACTATTTTGGATGGTCCCTGCAATTATTGACGCAAATCTCTTGATTCTACGTTACATGCTCGCTGGTAGCGGCTAAAAAAACATTTCTTTTAGATGACTCAATTCATAAAGCACTCATGTCCCCCATACATTTACTTATAAGCCAAGGTTTTTCGTAGCTCTAAAACATGTATTAATTCACTGGCACTTACATTAACTACCTTATTGGCTCTCAAATACAACCATGTAGCATTTAACATTATTTAATATTTATTTAACATTTCAATGACACTGAAAAACTCTCTTTATCTCGCTATTATATCTCTCTTTCTCACTTTTCATAATAAAACTATACTCTTTCAATGGATATGACACAATTTGCACGTTCTATAGGCATCAATATGCCGATTTTTACATTTATCATTGACACCGACCTCAGATTATTATTATTATTATTATTATTATTTAACGTTACCGTTACTTTCATCAACATCTTACGCCTAAATGGCCGTAAGTTTATCATCCTCAAAGCCATATATTTATAAAAATACGAGGGATGTGAGCTCGTATACAAATGACGGCAAATTCTTAATATTTGAGGAAATGACAATGTTGTATGGTGAGCTATTAAATCATATTAACATATTTGGATAGTACTCACTTTCATTTTGGCTGGGTTCGTCCAACAAGACTGCATCTCGCCCACCATTTTGCTTACTTCTAAGCCATCATGACACTTTTCACACGAAACATTGAATATTGTTTGCACATGGTAATTACATCTTGTAATACCGGCATTTTACACTTTGAAACACCATACATTATTTTAACACACACATTTAAACACTTTCAATGATCACTTTTAAAATAACTTGACAAGTAATTTACACACGGAGTCTTGCTGGGCTTTCCACTATTGCATGACTTCAGAGATGCGACGCAGCCAAATTCTGACAACCGTTTTTCTCCTCCGAAAGTCTACCTCGCGTATGTGTGCTCATCTCCCGTCTCCTACAACTTCTATCTTCTATCTCGCAATGTTGCTCAATTATAACTCACAAATACTTGTTATGCCTTCCAGGTTCCCGTAATCTGTAGTATTCGTTACAATTATATGTGATACTTTCAATATCGTAACACTTCCTGTGGATAAGTTCATTGTCTATAAAAATCATACTGCAATATCTCTACGCTGCACTGATTATTAGTCGCGTATACTGCATGATTATATGCCTACTGTAGACTGGTTATAATATTAATGCAGAATTACTTGTATTATGCTGCATAATGCACCTTTCATTGTTCATCACAAAGATACTGAACGTAACTACTTATATATTTCGCGCACTTTTCCCGCGTGGTTGGGTAGCATGTCGTCCCACAAGTTGAGTCAAGAAGAACTGACTCACTTCTCCTTCTTCTCCCATATAAAGGTTTCTGGCGAAAAGTAGTCCTCTTGAATTTCAGGAGCGGCTCTTTACTTAAATATCGCGTTTACTGACAAGGTAAAGCGTGATTCTTGCTCGTCTATTCATGTAGGTTCCAGATCCACTTGCGTGCTGGCAATTACTTCGTTCAATTAATTAAAATTAATTGCTTTCCTCCATGGCTTGGTGACACTATCTCGAGGGAATCCCCTCTTGCTACGAGACTGACCAATGCCCCTCCGCGGTACTTGTGTGAATATGCTCATAATCACATACAGGCTTTAATTTAGGTGTGCAGATACTCCTAAATAACCTCTCTTCGAATAGAAGTCTCTGGGTGTAAGTCTCATTCCATTAGAATGCTTCATTTGGCAGTAATTAATCAATTTGTCTTGATGACCCTTCCCTCTCTACTGTTCTGCCTTGTCCAGCGGGGGTTTCCTTCGTCGTTAATCACGGCCTTCTCACTCCAGTGACGCCAAGAAATAGTGCACTGGCGTCACGTCTGCACCGCCCACTTTCAACTTCACTTTGTCAAAATGTCAAGTTGGCTCTGTTTCTGTAACTTTCGCTAACATGTTCGTATACTGCCTTGCATTTTACACAATATTCCAACTTTTATTGCTTAAAATTCCCGTTCTGGACGTGGAATTAAGCTATTATTATTATTATTATTATTATATACTGTCATTATCTCATTGCTCCTCGGGTTCATTGTGGTTGTTCCTCCTCAGAGATCAATGGTTCGATTCTTAGAAAAATCATGGACCTGATCTTTCCTTTATAAAGACCCCGGTTCGATGCCAGTCAGCCGTGTCCAATTGGGCACAGTATGTGTCCAACCAACCTATCTCTTCCATTCATTAGCAGTCGCCAGGAACATCTCTCCTCTCCCACTAGTCTTAATACCTCTTTGTTTGTAACCCTATCTACCCATCTGATCTTCATCATTCTCCTGTAACACCACATTTCAAACGCTTCAATTCTTCTCTTTTCTGCTACACCAATAGTCCAAATTTCGCTTCCATAGAGTGCCACGCTCCAGACAAAGGCCTTCAAAAATGACTTCCTAACACCTAAATCTATATTCGATGCCAACAGATTCCTTTTCTGTAGAAATGCTTTCCTTGCCTGAGCTAACCCGCTTTTTATATCCTCTTTGCTTCGTCCATCACTAGTTATTTTGCATCCTAAGTGTGTTAATACTGTGCTAATATTGTAGCGACAGTATTGTATGTCCTTTGCACAAATTTTGTCTATACCAGATCCCTTGTTACTATTTAAATTACTTATGATAGTCCTAATAAATATTTATGTGGGTGTAACTTCGTATAGCATCATTGAGTGTAGTGAAGTGTCAATAGTTACCTTTCTCACCGAGTACGGTAATTACATGCATGTGTTATTCTTTGCACTTGGTTATCGAAGGTGGCTTCGGTGGCGTAGTTGGTAGCATGTTGAGCTTCTATGCCCATGGTGGCGGGTTCAAACCCGGCCGAAGTCGTCGGAGTTTTAAGAGCGTAAAAATCCCTCAGTATGCCTTCCTTCGGAGGGGGAAGTAAAGCCGGTGGTCCCATGCCATAGATTTATGGCATGAAAAAGAATCTTCCACTAACTACACCTGTGTGAAGCCAAAATTTGTAGGTTAGAATTGATAACGCTCTATCAGTTCCAACGTTCGCCACCAGGTGCTGACTGCGATGCCATTTAGTAGCCAAGTCCGCAAGCTAGGTGTCGTGGACGGTAGCATTTTGTAGCAAGTAGGAACTACTTGAAATTATTGTATGCAGTCCTTACTTGAATTAAAATAGATAACACACACTAATACAGCCATCACAGTAACACCGGTTATCAAACAGATTCTACACACACACAAAGTACACGGGGCTACATGTCCGCGTTGTCGCAGCCCCTAAACTAAGGAACCAACCAACCATTGGTTATCGAAGTTTCTGGCAAAATTATTTACAATCGTATCAATAAGGTGTTTATTACCAAGGTATTTCTGAAATATAGTCTATCATCTACTGAGTAAGTTTTCCTACCTATAATATCATTGATAATCTTCCATGTTTCTCGCATATTACGACTATTTTCATTAAATCCTTTTCTATAATATGCCCTTTTAGTTTTGAAAATTTCCTTGTTCAGTCTGTTTCTAAGCCTAAGTTGCATTCTTTCCTATATTGCTCATTATTTCTATTGGATTTCCATTTTTTTTAAATAACTGATCTCTTTGTTTGCATTTTACCTGTAGTTATTTTGAAATCCATGGTTTGTTTTCTCTGCGACAACTTTTAAATGTTACATATGAGTTTCTATAAATTGCACTACAAAGTTTTAACTAACCAGATATAGAGCTGTATCAGACATTTGGGGTTCAGATATTGGTCCCACCTGGTCATGAACCTTGCAATCAGTCAGCATTCTAATGTTTCCTAACTGGTGAGAGGAATTTGCTGAAACAGTCCAACATACGTTATGAAGTGGTCACTGACGTCTGATTCTATTACCGCTGAGTGTGCTGCTATTCTCTCGCCTTGCAAATATATGGTCCATCAGCATTTTTGTCCCTGTCCTTGGATCGATTCTAGTCGGGTGTGTGATTACTGAAAAAAAGACCATGTGCTGCCATAGGCCTCCGAGGACAATCAGATTTCTGTACTCACTGAAGGACTATAGGCTCATGTCCAGCTCGTCTATAAAGTTCTTGACATTAAGTCCAGGTGGTCTATAAATGCAGAAAATACCTAATTTATGATTTGCGTAGTCTACTCAATTTCGACTTGAAGTGTCTCAAAGTAATTAACATTAATAATCAAGTAGACTATAGTGTCCTTATTGCGAAGTTTTTCCGTGTGAAAAGAGCTATGCCTCCATCCCTTCTATTTCCTCTATTGTCAAATATAGCATTAACATTTTTTAAAGTAAACAGGCTGTTCTTAATGTCTAAAATATAATAATTCAATAGTTCAATAATTTCTTCAAGAAAAGTTCGCAGAAAATGGTCCCAATTTGTCGATAATGAACAAATATTTTGTGACATTATATTTAACTGTGAGTTATTCAACAACGGATTACTATCTATATATATAAAAGAAAGTCGTGTTAGTTACACTGTTTATAACTCAAGAACGGCTGAACCGATTTGGCTGAAAATTGTTGTGGAGGTAGCTTAGAACCAGGAGACGGACATAGGATACTTTTTTTAAATCCCGTGACGTGACATAACTCGTCAAAGAGAATACAAGTCACTATAAAACGTAATGCAAATGACAGCTAAAATAAACTCATGAAGGAATGCAAGGCAAGTCGTTTCCAGGCAACAGTAGCTCTTGACGAGACACGGCCGACTGGATGCGAGTAGCGCTCTCCACTACCGGTATAGAAAATGAAGCTCGAAATCCCGTTAGTTACTCAACGTAATTTTCATTCTCTTTGAATCATCATTAACAATGCCGCGACAAAGACGATCGAATCTTTCCCTACAAAGCCATAATGCAAGAACGATACGAAACATTGCGAATGAAAGGACTGAGAAGAACAAGAAATTGCCCGTGAAGAGCGCCGCGTTAGTATGGCTCGACTTAGTGCTTCTCAATCACGAGAGCAAAATGAGGCAGCCCGTGAAACGGCTCGGTTGGCAATGCGAAATCGTCGAGCGAACAACAGAGATCAAGAAGTAGATAATTTTCGACGCACAAGAAGAGATTTATCAAGTGCTGATTTGAATCGAGCAGCGTTTCGATACGATAGCAGCACTGATTACTGCTTGTATCCTAGCGTTTGCATTGGGCCAATGGACGTTATCTATAAAATCTTCAGCACTTTCAAATGCATAACAAGTTATCCGAGGCTCTTGTGTATAGTTGAGTAATGCCATTTTAACGCGAATAGAAAAATTACTATCGCTCCGCGACACTTGCTTACACCATCCTTACTAGATTGCCGGGACGGGTACCTGACCTGTCCTGACCCATGCATTCGAAGCCGGCGGAACGACCCCACTTTCTTCGTTTCTCCTTGCCAACACGCGATCGTTCCTAAACCATACAAATTTCCAATTCACCTCCCGAGCCTTCGATTTCGCCTGCCGCAATAAATCTCGGTAGAAATGCGTGAGGCTTTCATTAATATAAATGTGGCTCCTTTAATGCTGTGGTTGAGTGGACCAGCTGCTAAGTTTTACGTTACGTTTGCTGATTAATTCATTTCTTTTGCGTGTAGAACTGAACTTAACCACAATTGGTGCAATTTTCATTTTATTCTTTAACGGCACACGGTAGAGTTTCTCAACGTCAAACATATTGAATTCATCTTCCAGTTCCTCCGCCACTTTATGGACCGTGTCTTCCAGGTTTTCATCCTCGTGCGACACACCACTAATTTCCAAGTAGGATTGACGGTTGTTCTGTTCAAATTCGTGGATTTTGACTGATAGGTCCGATATCACACATTCCTGTTTGCTGTTCTCTTCCTTGAACTGTTTCACTTTAGTTGCTAACTCACGAGCTAGTTCGTTGCTTTATTTTAGTTCCTTCAATATTTCGTCATATTTGTTCGACATAAACTGAACACTTTTTATACTATCATCGACCTTACTTTTTAATGATGCCATTTATTTAGTCATCCCCTGAATCGCTGCCTTCAGGTCTCCCGAGTCATCCATGCCGTCCGCTGATTGCAGGCAATCTCTGTCGTTCGGTCCCGATGGTGAACGGTAGACGGTAAACTCCTTCCGTTGCTGGCATGTTCCACAGCGCCATTGAGATTTATTAGATTTAGACATATTTTTCCACGTTTTAGTGGTTACGGTGGTGCATTAGTAATGATATACTGATTTACACTCCAGACACTTCACGTACTGTAATTGCCATTAGTTGGCAGCGATTCGGTACAATAAGAACAAGACATTTTGCACGACAGCACTAGTACGGGAGCGACAAGTAAGGACGTCTATTCACGGCTAGATAATAATAATAATAATAATAATAATAATAATAATAATAAGGCAGCAATTCTGGACAGCTGTCATATAGGAAACTCTTGAATAGTGATTGAATACCGGTACCAGCAAAGCTTCTCGTGTAAGCCCACCGAAGATTTGCCGAAGACCAGAAGAAATGTAGCCTATTTGATGAATAGTTAGTGCCAATGAAACAATATTTTTCTTCTTTATTTGTTTCACCCAACTTTGGGGTACATGAAATCAATCACTTTTTATTGTTTTGAGCTTTCCTTCTGGCCCAGTATTGCCTCATCCTTTGAGATCTTGCTTCACTTTCTTCGGAAGAGATGTGGATCGTACGCATTTGTTTGATTTTAACTTGGAACCGTTGTTTCCTATCCTTGGTGACGGTTTTGGCTGTTTTATCCATGAGCATGGTGTCTGTAATTTGGAGCTCCACGAGGTCTTTCTCAGTTTCCTTAAGCCAAAGAAGTTTTGTTTCTTTATTACGAAAGTAGTCGAGATCTTATGGGTTAGTCTATTATTATTATTATTATTATTATTATTATTATTATTATTATTATTATTATTATTATAGTTTATTAATAATATTAATAACAAACATCGTATGGTCGCACCTCGTCCTAGATCGTATGAGTTGGAGCCATTTAGACGATCTACTCTCCAAATTCGACGTTCTGTTTTTGGCAATAAATACCAGAACTGTTCTGGCCAACCTATGGCTGGGATTTAATTAATTTTGTCTTGTATTCATCTAATGTGATACGAGAGATCTTTTACGAGCTAACATAGTGCGACTCGGAGTACCATGGTTTTTATTTTTCTCGTAACCCTTCAAATATCCGACTTCTTTGGCGGGAAATCAAAACCATGATCCCACGATCTACCACTAAGCCATCGAGAAAGCGGTAGCAATAGCGCTCAAGGTACTATGCAGTGGGCACAGGCGGTAAATACCGATACCTACTGTATCGTCATGATATCCTGTGATGCCAATCATACGTACGATACTCGATGTTAGGCTCATCTTTGTCTAAGAAGCCAGAAACGAGAAAAAATATCGACCTCGACTGCTTCTTCGGAAAGGAGAAGACCGCAATCAAATTCATTGGCTACTTACTGCACACTAAGCCATAAAATAAATAAATACCTGGGCAATGTATAATGGAACACGAAATTCCATTGTATACGAGCCCTACTGTACTGTAATAAAAAAATGTGGACTGAATTCTTTTTAACAATGTTCAACAATTTCGTTTACAGTAATGACCCTATTATGTTGAATATCAAAAATTTGAGCTGATTTCTTGTAAGGCGATTGTAGAAATTGGGGAAAACTTACGAGTACTGTAATAGTTTGCGTCAGTTTGAAATATTAACGTTGAAATGTCAATATGTTACAAATCTAGAGTTGGAAGGTAGACTTAAAATTTGGAGAAAGTTGTTGTGAGACCTTTCCTCGCTTTTCCCGCGCCACGTGAGGCACGCCCGTGCGGTCAAGCACGAAGGTGGGCGAGATTCAGTTCCGAGAATAACTAACTTTTGTTACGTTGCCAGCCAGACAAGACCCACCTGTTGCGTGGGTTGATCCGTTGCGGTGGTTTAGTTTCCTTGCGCGTTTTGTGTGGATCGCCACTTGCGTGTGTGCGTGGGTGAGAGAAAGAAGTTTGTGGGTAGGGGGGACTATCACCCCTCACATTGTCCCAAAGTGGGTTCGCAGGTGATAATGAATGGGCACATAGGGCGTCCTGTTTGGCCACCTTCCAACAGGAGAACATACAGCAATAGGAGCTCGAGCAGTGCCGGTAGCAGTAGTCTGCATCGTTAACCTCCTAATACATCCTAGACTCCTAATATCCAGTATCGATGTCGTTCCTGCTCCTCTCGAGCACCGTTCCACTAGGTAAGTAATGCAGAAGGCGTGGACGGATCGGGCAACGTGTGTGACTTTAATAATGATGGTGTTACTTTTCCGTGGTGACGGGTAGTACAGTAACATTGTCATGAATAAATGCATGAATATTGTGCAAAACTGAAGTTGTTAAGACTGTAACTAATGGCCGTGTAGCCGAGATCTCTGAACATATCGATTGTTAACGTCTATAATGGCAATTCGATTCTCGCTTCGAGCAATTTTGTATTTGCTACACTGTTACTCCATATTTGGATTTTTGTGTGTTCTAAATTATATTTATTTTAATTATCCGTGTTTTAAATATGAGATAATTAACCATAGAGACGGATCTGTGACGTGAAGGCCCAGCCAGTTCTTTACACCTTCCACGAAGACAATATCGTAACCAACTTGATCCACCCATTGAACATTTCGTAGACCTACATCGTAACCAAGCTCCCTGGCTACAAGTGAGATGTATTGACACTACAGTAAGCAGCTCTCCCCTCTAAGCAACACGAGAACGAAGCCTTCATGGGATTTTTCGAATAAATGAAAAAGATGATGATGATAATTGTTGTTTTAAGGGGCCTAACATCTAGGTTATTGGCCCCTAATGGTTTGGGTGATCGTGAAGATGAAAATGAAATGCAAACTACATGTAGCCTATACCGTAACTAAAAACTAATAATAATAATGTTATTGGTTTTACGTCCCTTTTAACTACACTGGCTTTTAGAGACGCCGGGGTGCCGGAATTTTGCCCCGAAGGGGATCTTTAACGTGCCAGTAAATCTACGGACACGGCTCCCTCGCATTTGCGCACCCTCAAATGCCAGCTGACTGTGCCAGGATACGAACCTGCAACCTTGGACCCAGCAAGCGAGAACGTTACCCCTGAGCCACGAACTAAAAACTAACTAGGCCTACTAACTTATATACTAGAAGAAGAAATGGAAAACAAAAGGAGAATAAGGCAAATAAAGGACAGGAGGATAAGAAATGCCCTCAACCCTCGAAGAATGCGGATTGAGGGACTTGGAAGGAAGGAGAGCCATGAAAGGCAGATAGGAAAGTGAAAGAGGAGAGGGTCCGCCCCACAGGTAAGGAACAAAAGGGGGAAACCGGACCCAGCTCAGGAATTCCTCGGGGTTGCCAACTCCCTAACTCACTAGCCGTGAACCCCTGAGGGTGTAGCAATATCCAGGGTGCACCAGAAGTGGTGGGGCTACATACACCCTGCCTCCTTCAGGGCCTTGAGCAGAAGGCGGGAGAGAACATGAAAAAAAAAGAAGGCTGACCCCTCGCAGAAGGAGGGTATCAGAAAAGATGAGACAAGGGCCAATTAAGGCGGGAAAGGAAGAAACCCCCTAGGCCTGGGATACCCTAATACCGTCGGGGTCGGAAGAGAACAAGAGTTGACCAAGTGAGGTCGACAGGAAAGAAGACGGAGGGGAGGCCGGCACAAGTAAGTGGAAGCAATGCCGGACTCAGCTGGGGCCCCGTGGTCGCCAACCCATGTCCTACTAATGTGAACCCCTGGGGGAAATGAAAAAGGAACGCATAAATAAATATGTCAGCTGATATTCTTGTGCAACTAGGCCTATGTGTGATGTTGCCGAGGAGGCAATGGCTCTTCCGACAGACCACGGTATGAAAAAAAGAAAGCTTGTTGCTTATTTTAGGGGCTGCGACATCGTGGTCATATAGCTCCGTGTATTTGAGTGTGTGTGGAATTTGTGTGAAAACCTGTGTTATTGTGTGACTGTACAAGTGTGTGTATTTATAGATTGGGGATAGGATTGGGAAGGACTTGACCGCGACCTAAGTTAGGAACTATGCCAACATTTGACTGGAGTAGAAGTGGGGAAATCACTGAAAACCACTTCCAGGATGGCTTACGTTAGGTGGGAATCGAACCCTACTCTTCTCAGTTTTGCCTCACGAGGCTGAGTGTACCCCACTCCAGCCCTCACGCCAGAATTAAAATTTCTTGGCAGAGCTGGGAATCGAACCCGGACCTCCGGAGCGACAGCCAAGAATGCTAGCCGCTACAGCACGTGGTGGTCGGTTTGAAAGGAGGTTCATGACTAATCTTGAAAATCTTTAAAATTTATAAATGACGTTACATTTTAGCGTTATGAAGGACAAATCACTGGGGTAATATGTCAGTTTGCTCGAGTTGATACACGTTAAGTTAATTTTGATGTGCATAAATTAACACTTGATCTACGACTCTGAGACAGCCCATATTTTTTTTATCCGTTTTCTCGTAATTTTAAAGGTTTATTGACGGTCAGGTGTTGGGGGCAAATACCCTTGTCCCGTCCCCTCTGGATCGATGCATTTCCCTCCCTATCTTGGCATGGTAACGAGCGCTACAAAGCGTCTGGGCCACATTTCATGTGCAACATTACTACTATGATGTTATACTTTCCTGTTATTTGCGGGATCTCTCGCGCGCTTGCTGGTTGTGGGTGGTGGTGCTCCTTTCTGGCTTCTTGGGTGTGCAATCTTAATTAATTCACATAATGAGATATTTTGATCAGGGAGCTAGAACCATTCAAGATGTAGATGAAGGAATTGTTTTGCGTAGTGCAAATAGAAAGACAGAGAAGTTATTCTTCACGTTACTTTCTTCCTCGACACCTCAATTCGTATCGGTCTTAAGGATCTTGCGTAGATCGGATTATATTTGTTGTTGTTGTTGTTGTTGCCATTAGCACGTTCCGTTTGTTCTGTGTGCAAGTCAGAGAGAGTGATTGTTTGTAAACAAGAGTGCTAGATAAAAATAGGATATTCACGAGTGCATTCTGCCGCATTAGTTGGCGGAGGACCATCGCTGGCCAAAAATAAAATATGCAAGGTTCGACCCCCGCATGCGTACATTTTAATTCTCGACTCACTTGTACTCACTCAGTCAGTCACTCTCACTCAGTCACTCAATCCTTCATTGCACTATAAATAGACTACTAGCTGAAAGCTTCATTGATGATAAGGATTATAGTTATTATTGTTATTATTATTATTTTATTATTCATTCAATCGTCGAACGGCCGCAGAGATGAACCAACATTCCCGGTAAGGTGCATAATGAAGTCGGCAAGAAGCAGGAGAACATGACATGATAGTGGGCTTCAAGTACACTCTGATCCATTGAAGTAATTTCACAGGAATATTGGTCGAGTACTGAGAGATAGTCAAAACGCCCCTTGCAACTAAAACAACCACTACGTAAGATATGTAGCCTATATATCAAAATGTGCAAGGAAAAAAGAATAGCCTTCTTACCGGAATACACAATTATTGTTATTGTAAAGAAAGCGAATCTTTTACTATAGGCCTACCCTAAAGCAAGGTTGCAGCTCATAGTGTAATTTTAGTTGCGCGGAATAATAGTAATAATAATATTAATAATAATAATAATAATAATAATAATAATAATAATAATAATAATAAAAGGCTAGTAATAATAATAAAACGTGACTTGGCGATGTATTAATCTCCATGTAACTAACTCAATTTAACGCATAATATACGAGTAGGCCATCAACAAGAATCGTTGCCAGACCTCCATCTTGAAAATTACAACGTGTTTGATTTTGACACGGATCAGCACCTTCATTACACGAGGAGCGACAGGAATATAGGCTACTCGTAATTCCTTAGGGAGGGGAGATTCGGTTTGTTATCCCAGGAAAACACTGAAAATACACTAAATAATTGAAGACGAAAAAGGAAAGTAATTATCATTATACGCCATTATTGTTGGTTGATGAAAATTTCAATTTTACTGTCTTCAGCCAGGACGAGAATCTTTTATGCTCATTCATTCATGATTGGTACTTAAGTTACAGTACGTGTTGACGAGGTTTGATTCTCTTAGAAACACAATTATTTTATTATCACAATTAAATGGGGCATTGTGATAACTGATAATTAACTAATACTAAGTTAATACTAATACTGTAGGCTACATGTAATATTTTCCAGAAATTTATTTTTATAGGCTATTTATATTTTGTACCCCACCCGTTCATTGGGCATAATCGTGTTGACCGACTGAGGACAATGACAACTTTGTATAGGCAACACTTAAGGAATGGCTTCAACCGCTACATCACTTTTCTTTCTTTCTTTCTTTCCGATTCATTCATTCGTGTCAGAAACACTTTGGCCTGCAGTGTGAAATTGAATATAGAATAAATACATAATATTATATACAAAATTTCAAATTTCAATTTGTTCAAACTATAGCCGCCCAGAAGTTGGCGACCTCTATGGCATTAGGTGTTGCATGTAACAGGTCTTCTAGCGTACATGTTGTTGGACACTGACTGCACTGAAGCAGATGGAAGGACGTCTGCGTTGTTCCACATTCACAAAACGGTGACTCTACATGGAAACCCCATTTCATTAAGTTGCTTTTGCATCTTGTGACACCCGACCGAAGTCTGTTGAGTGATCTCCGTGTACTCCATTTCTCTCTGAAACCGGCTGGTAGTTTTTCAGAGGGTGGAAACCATTGTCCAGGGCTGTAGAACCTTGCACGCCACAAATTGGTTCGGGATTGTTGTGAAGTCCCGACAAGAGCTTCTGTGCCGACAGTAGTGGCTACGCTGGCTAAAGGGCAGCATTCGGTCATGGGGCCAAGCTCTCTGCTGACTCGGTAGACGCGTGGGTTCGAGCCCCACTGTCGGCTGTCCTTGAAATGGTTTTCCGTGGTTTCCCATTTTCAACACTAGGCAAATGCTGGGACGGTACCTTCTGACAGGCCACGGCCGCTCCCTTCCACATTCTTGCCCAATTTCATTCATCTTCATCCATTCCATCTCTCAGCCTGACGCGCAGGTCGCCCACGGGCGTCGACTTGAAAGACCTGCACTCGGCCTCTCTGGAGGCTACACGAAAAGAAAAAAAAAAGAGCTTCTGTTGTTCTGAGGAAGCTTTTCCTAGATTTTAGTCAGGGTTTTGCAGGTCGATGTCCAAACAGAGGATGGGCTTCAGAAGTTTCTGCCCTTTTTTTCCCTCATTTTTCGCCGCTATCTCTCGGCGGATGCAGGGGGTGCGATACCAACAAGGGCGTACAGCTTGTCCAACGAAGTGGGCTTAAGGCACCCAGTAATAATACGGCAAGTATCGTTAAGTGCAACATCTACCACTTCGGCATGATTGGATTTGTACCATACTGAGCTTGCGTATTCTCCGGTGGAGAACATAACGCAAGATAAGAGATTCTCACAGTACTAGGATGTGCTACCCATGTTGTGCCTGTTAAATTTCTTATGATGTTGTTTCTGGCTGCCACTTTTTTTTGATGTTCAAACAGTTTCTTTCCGATGATTCCTAATGATGAATTCCATATCAAGTATAGGCTGCTGTAGCTGGGGTTAGGGAGGGGTGACCATTCCTTAATCTGCCCATGTGAACAGTTTAAGTTAACTGAAGTTGATTCCTTTTCACCAAACACAAGGAAAGGGAATAATATTTCCATAGAAATTATATTCGAACAGATGAAAGATAAGTAGGGTAGAGTCAAGTTACTCCGTGATATCAAGTAATACCGTGATGAAGCGTATTTCCTCTATCACGACGTAGGTTCAATTCCGAAAGTTCTAAGTTTTTACCAACACATGGCAGTAGAAACCAGGAATCCAGGGAGCCCTTGCGCTCTCTCTTTGGCCAACTCAAAGACGTTTAAAAAAATATTCAGAGCGAGTTGACATTTCAACAAGTGATACATATCCAGTGAAATCAGTGGTGAAGATTTTAATTTCTTATAAACAGCTGTTTTATTATATAAGTTTCATTTTAACACCAGTCAGAGGAGGAATACGGACCTTTCGCATTTAAAACTTGCATGCATGTAGTGTTACGCATGCAAGGTGCGTGAGCTTAGCTATAAGTTCGTTTATCTTAGGTTGGACGCAGAGATAGTACCAAAACGGAATAAAGTGGCTCGTTCCTACACAGCTGAAACACTTAAATGAGCATCGCGGATGGTGAAGGAAGAAGGGTGGACAGTATTCAAGGCCAGTTGGCGTTTTAGTATCCCGTGAAGTTCACTAAAGGATTATTGCACAAAATATTTACCCGATCCAGGAAGTGCAACCCTTGCAAAAATTGGAAAGCCATTCGTTATGCAACCAGAACTTGAAGAGAAGATAGTGTGTTAAGATAGACACAATAGATCGGTCTTGGCCTAATTCCAGACCTCAGAACAATGACGATGATGGTTGTGGTGCGTGCAGTGGTTCCTCTTGTGGATGACGCCAAATGGAGCCGAATGGATTGAGTGCCAGTTTTGTAATGTCTGGTATCTACGCTGTCTATTTTATGTGTGATAGGTGCGAGGAATCAGATAGTGACTAAGAAGAGTCAAGTAGACTTAAAATATGTTTAATGGAATGCTTTTTTTATTTTTTTAAATTTGTTTGTGTGTGTGTGTAGTGAAATGTTTCAATATGGGCAATATGAGGTAATAGAAACTTACACATACGATTTGAACACTTCCATTACATTAAACATTAGCTTTTACGCTTATAAAGTACACTGAATGGTGAACACCATGCTATCACGGACTAACTTGAACACTATCACGGAGTAACTTGAATATCACGGCGTTACCTCCTTTTACTACCGACATTTGTTAGTTAATACCATTTAATAACGTATGGATATTTGTAAGATATATGCCAGAAATGTTCCGTAGGGTATCCCTCTTTAACATGAAACGAATCGAAATAACCGAAACCTAACGTTTCTGAAATAGTAACAAAAAGGCTTAGTATCACGGAGTTACTTAACTTTACCCTACGGCATTGGTTCCACTTATCTGTGCCTGGCTCTTCTCATTCACCTTTCTCGTCGACCGCCCTTGTCCTCTTCAGACCCCGACGGTATTACAGTAGGCCTACTATAGACTACGTGGTCTAGAGTGTCTTTCAATTTTCCCTCTTTAATAGGCTGTCGTTCATTTTTGATAGCCTACGCTCATGTTTCCTCTTATTTTCATGGCATCCACGACCTTGGGTATAGTGTAGCCTACCGGTGTGTGTACCGCACCAAGTATGGTGCACCCTGAATAGCGCTACACCCTCAAGGGCTTGTAGACTCGGGAGTTGGTGATTCCGAGCCAAATCCGTTCTCCCCCTTTTTCCAGCGACTTTGTGGCGGTCCCTCTCATTATTCCCTTTCAGATCTGCCTTACATGGCCCTTCCTCCTCCTCCTAGGTATCTCAATCCTCATTCTTCAATAGTTGAGCACATTTCCATTCCCTGTTTTTTTTAATGTCTCTTGGGCTATTCCTATTTATTCCGTTTGCAGAGTTGTCCACTAAGTTAATACGGGTTCAAGACGCCTATAGGCCTAAAATGCGAATATAAATTATTGGATTCGAAAAGGCCAATTTATTATTCGTCGAGAAAATAGTAGCCAAATGAGCTATCACGAAACAAATGGTTGATGCTGCCTCCAGACTATAAATAGTCACAATGTGAAAGGCGCCTCCTAAAAATTATTTGCAGTTACGAGTCTGTGAATTGATTATTTCTCAAAAAATAAATTAAAGATTATGTACCGCAACATCACACGTTAGTTGCAGGGCGTGGTGGCGCAGCGGTCAAGCTATTCGTCTCTCACCAAGGTGGACCTGGTTCGATTCCCAGTCATTGCATGTGAGATTTTCTAAGTGAAATGCCATGTCCTGCGGTACGGATTTCACGTAAAATGGAGGTCCCGTGGCTCAAGATCACAAGATCATTCCACTTTATTAATTTTCCATTGGCCACGTAAAACTACAAGCTTCATTTGCTTACATTAGTTGCACAAGAATATCAGCCGGCATATTTATTTATGCGTTTCTTTTTCATTTTTCGAAAAATCCAATCGTGTTGCTTGGGGGGGGGGGGGGCGAGCTGCTTACTGTAGTGCCAATACATCTCGAGCAGTGCCGTTAGCGGTAGTCTGCAGCGTTAACCTCCTAATACGTCCTAGACTCCTAATATTCAGTATCGATGTCGTTCCTGCTCCTCCCGAGCACCGTTCCACTAGGTGAGTGGACGGAGCGGGCTGCTAAGTGGAGTTTAATAATGATGATGACATGATGATGTTCCTTGTCCGTGGTGATGGGTAGTACTGTACATTGTCATGAATAAATGCATGAATCTTGTGCAATACTGACGTTGTTAAGACTGTAGGCCTAACTAATGGCCGTGTAGCCGAGATCACTGAAGTTGTTGATAATTCATTTAAGGGGCTTGGGACATCATGGTCACCAGACCGCATACTTCGGTGTATGTTGATTTTGTATGGTAACCTGTCTTTCTGTGGTGATTGTAATAGTGTGTGTTACTGAAATTATTAGGGTCTAGGGTTGTGGTAGGTGCCCTAGGATTTCAAACATTTTTTTCTGACATTTCCTTGGAGGGATTATAGAAAAACGAGTGAAACAACACTCAGGATGGCCACTGTCAGAACCAGGATTCGAACCTTAGATCTCTGGACTTCGAGCTCATCCTTGTAGTCATGGTGCGCGACATGACGCTTGGTGGAACCTAACTTACGGTCACAGTGTCTTCCTCCTTATCCTAACCCCCAGTTACCAGTAGCCTATAGACATCACAATGATACAGGTTCTGAGGCGAATGCCATACACATACAAGTAGGCCCTACATGGGCACATTTTGATACTTTCGGGCACGATGAATTTGAACATACTGTGCATCACAATTGGCATAAAGAAAATAACGCGCCAGTAGGTAACGTAGGCTATTATGAGTAGGCCTATACCGACAGTAGTGGCTACGCTGGCTAAAGCGCAGTGTTAGGTCATGGGGCCAAGCTCTCTGCTGACTCGGTAGACGCGTGGGTTCGAGCCCCACCGTCGACCGTCCTTGAAATGGTTTTCCGTGGTTTCCCCATTTTCAACACCAGGCGAATGCTGGGACGGTACCTTCTGACAGGCCACGGCCGCTTCCTTCCACATCCTTCTCCAATTTCATTCACCTTAATCAATTCCATCTCTCATCCCGACGCGCAGGTCGCCCACGGGCGTCGAAAAGAAAAACCTGCACTAGGTCTCAGAGGAGACCACACGAAAAAAAAAAAAAAAAATGTAGGCCTATAATATTCATCAGGGACAGCTACTGGCTTTTAGGGTTGGCCAGATAGTATTATTGTTTCGTATTAAGTATTGTTTAATAATCGGCACTCATTGTTGCCAATATTGCCATTGTCATCATTCCATACAACATTCGAAGCAAGTTTTAATAAATAGTTCATGCATTTAAGCTGTACTCACAAGGCTCCCTATTAGTAAATATATTCACCTCTCCAGTGCTTGGATGAAGCAAATTTATCTATCAGCCTAGTTGATAAGGTCCTATTTTTTAAAAAATGTCTAACTTTGTGTTCAGAGGTCTTGAGGAAAATGGATTTTTTAATAAAAATTCCACTTCTCCGCATATTAAATAACTACCTACCGCACCACAAACTAGAAACACACTAATTTATCAAACTTAACTTAATTCACAGAATTCACTAACACATTTGTACTGTATTTGGAACACAGACAATCAGCAAGTTGTGAACAATGGCTAAGTACCTGATTAAGGGCGGGTGGACTTACCTTCCGTAATCTGGTTTGACCTTCAAACAGAGACAGAAGTAGGAAGTGAAATGGAGATATCTTCTATTTCGTTCCAACGCCACGTTATGGTAGGGGACCTTGAAGAGAAAGAAAATCCTTTCATGATATCACATAGGAATTCGCGTGCAAGACAGTGCTATGTCCACTGTTTTCTCACCCGGTCCTTCACCCCATATAGGCTATTTTACAAGGAAGATTCTATAGAGCGGCTCTCGCCATTACGATATGTCATACGAGACTGTCAGGAACTTAAGCTAGGGATGAGTTATGTAACTTATACGTGATTCTTTTTAGAGATTCCAGAATGGAAAAGCAATGAGTAGATATCTGTAATTTAAAGTAATTTTTAAAGACTTTAAATGAAATAAATTTTGTGCAATACAGCCTACCAGCCCTTTTGTCCCTTAATGATGCATCGTCCCTGGTATTAATAAAAGGCTATGGGATGTGTAGTAAGTGCTTCGATGATATAATGATGTTTCAAGTTGTGAAGAGTTGATTTATAAGATGAGCATTGTATCATATAGGCCTATGCCAGATGCAATTATTAAGTGTGATAAATGCCACATTGCCAGAATTGTAGGCTAGGATGTAACCTATGCCGACGTTGAAATGAGTAATCAATATTTTGTACACAAGTAAAAACTCGTCATTTACTTCTGTACATGGCACTTTGGTGTAAGGAATCCCTCCCAACGATTTCGCACCCTGAAACACCCCCACCCCCTCTCTCCTTCTCTCTTTAGAGGTGGAATTTTTTTGCATTCTCCATCCAAGTATTCCATATTAGGAACACTCAAAGACCTCGTATGCGCTACAGATGTAGCAGGGTTATATAGACATCTAGGAGGTGCATAGAGTATTCTGGTGTACCATCATTCATTCCTTCCCGTTGTTCTCATGTGTGTTAACGCGCAAGACCACGGGACCAAGTGGGTGAGTTCGAACCCCACCTTTGACCATCATTTGAAGGGTTTTCTGATGTTCAAGTCCAGGAAAATGCCAGGCTTCCTTCTTCCCAATCATTGCCCAGTCTCATTTATCTTCATTTATTTTATCTCCCGTTAATGTTGATATTTAATTGAGGGCCTTGCGACATCGTAGTCATCGGCCCATGAACTTGGGTGTGTGTATAATTTGTCTAACTGGTGTTATTATGTTGTCTGTAGTAATATGTGTTTGTAATTGATGCTGGGATTGGAAATATGCTTTTGTTGTTGATTTAGGGGCTTTGTGGCATCGTGGTCATGTAGCTCCGTGTACTAGGATGTGTGTGGAATTTGTCTGACGACCTGTGTTATTGTGAAGGCTGTATTATTAATAATAATAATAATAATAATCATAATAATAATAATAATAATAATGACATCGTGGCGTACAGTGATGAGCCTTAGTACTACAAATGGCAGTATTGCAACAAGTATGATCCCAATCCACAAGGGAATATTCCAAGGAGACTCCTTGAGCCCATTATGGTTCTGTCTTGCGATGAACCCACTATCAAACCAACTTAATTCAACAAAATATGGATTCAGTATCAAGAAGAACTCCAGGGAGCTTGCAAAGCTCAACCATCTCCTGTATATGGATGACCTAAAGCTATATGCTGCCACCAGAGCACAACTAGAGTTTCTGTTGAAGATAGTGGAAACCTTTTCACAGGATGTGAAAATGGAATTCGGGCTGGAGAAATGTAAGACGCTGAACATTATGAAAGGCAAGCTGCAGGAAGGTGTATATGAAACAGCTCAGGGCCATCAGATTGCAACAATGCTCACTAGCGAGACCTACAAGTATCTGGGAATGAAGCAAGCCAGACACATAGAACACTCAGTAGTGAAACAAGATCTGACGAAGGAATTTGTCAGAAGAATTAAGCTTGTTTCTAACACCAGCCTCAACAGTAAAAACTTGGTTAAGGCAATCAACGCTTATGCTGTCCCTATTCTTAGTTACTCGTTTGGGGTCATCAAGTGGAGTAAAACTGACATTGCAAGCTTAGAACAGAAAATTAGAACATCACTGACCAAGTCACGAAAACACCATCCCAGGGCATCTGTGGAACGAGTCATGTTACCGAGACATATGGGTGGGAGAGGAATTGTTGATATAAACAACCAAGTAGCTCGACAGATCTATGAGCTAAGAAAATACTTCTGTTCTGTATCGAACCATTCGATGCTGCACAGGGCTGTCACAGAAGCAGATGATTCAACTCCACTACTCTTAAGTCAGCAAGAGACTCAAATTCAGGTGCGCAGTGATTTGGATAGATTCAATGCCTGGTTGTCCAAGCCACTACACGGAAGACATCCCAATGAAGTCATCTAAACTCACGTCGACAAGCTAGCGTCGAACTTTTGGTTGATTTCTGGGCAGATGTTTCCTGAAACAGAAGGCTTTATGATGGCTATTCAGGACCAGGTTGTCCCCACGAGGAACTACCTAAAGTTCATAACCAAGTATGCATCTGTGCAAGATGACCATTGCAGATACGGTTGCCCAACATCTGAGACTGTTCAGCATATTATATCGGGTTGTCGCCAGTGGCGGCTCGCACATATCGCAGTTGGTGGGGCTGCATGCACAAGCATTGACTTACCTATTTGTAGGTCAGTTCCAGGCGTCGAGTCTTGAACGCGACGAATTTTTCGATGACGAGGTTATTGAAATTCGGAATGCTGTTAATCAGACCATTCTCAATAGACAGCATTCCAAGTACAGTAAGTCTTTCTTGTCCTGTGGCTAGAGCCCTGCGCGGATAAAGAAAACGTTATCCACATCCGCCTCGCATCCGCACGACTGTTATCCGCACGTTTGTTATTCGAATCTACTGGCATTACAATAATATTTTTATTTTTTATTAAAGCAACACATCCATCTGGCCGTAAAAACCATCCACCACAAAGACTTACATCGCATCTCATCCTCGACCCCTCTGGAGAACGGGAATTATAAGTGGTAGACATACATTAAAGCAACACATTTAGACATTTGAGGAGAAAGTCGTTCCCTTAGGCTATGTATGTCATGTGCTATGTTTAAAATGAATGTTATACAGCCAGAACTGCAACCCTTTTCAGTTTGAAGAGTTAATTATGCTTAATGACATAATTTGAATGAGATAAGCTTAATGACCATTTTACATTTGTCATAAAAAACATAACAATAAACATCCGGGTCCTAGTAATGATATTCAACAAGTTCGGATTGTACTGTATTCTATAAACTATCCGCAAATTTGCTCCAAACATTACCGGTATCCGCTATCCGCACATCCATGCCAACTATATCCGTATGACGATAAATGTTGCGGATATCCGCGCAGAGCTTTACGGCCATGGCAGTCCTGAGGTACACTTTGATCCTCTTGAGGCACGAAAAGCAGCGTTCGGGTTCAGCGGTAGCCATAGGCAGGGTGATAGCGACACGTAACAGTTTAACGACCTCTGTAGATGACGGGCCGAAGAACCAGTGAGAAGGAAACTCGAAGGTTTTACAGCTCCACGGATATTTCGAAATTCTTCTCTTCGATATAAACATTTTCTTGTGATAGTATTTAGCCTGTTTGCCATCTCTTGATGAATGCAGTACATTTGAATTTGTCTGTTGGCACAGGCTAGAGTAAAATGTGGCTTTTCACCGATGTCTCAGTCTCACTCATGGCTGTGTTTATATGGAAGCTACTGGGGTATGGGAGGTGCTTTGTAATAACAATCAGGGCACAGTCAGTGCCTGTGAATGCTGTGAAAGGTTCTACTCATAGGGTTAGTACTGCTGTTCTGACTCAGTGAGGAAAGCCATGGCAAACTCCCTCACTCCTCTTCTTGCCTAGTACGCCTCAATATAGCACTGCCTTTGGTTTTTGTGGGTATCTACCCACATAACCTAGAGCGGTACTTTTTGGGGATCCAACCAGCCTTCGGACTGACTACCTAACAGACAGTCATAGTATTATGATTCTGTTTATATATTTCCTAGTTTCTAGTTACTTCATTGTTATGACGCTCAACCGATTGTTGATACGCCGAACTTAGCGTAACACTGCAAAATTTTACATGTTATTTAAAGAGTTCCGGAAGATGCGTGCTTCTGAATTTCCTCGCTCAGTTTTCTAAGATCTGTCACTCTGTTTTGAGTTCAGCTAAATTCTCCACCGACTATACTGTGAAATAATATACAAGTATTTGTTAATATCACGCAAGCATACTACATTAGAATATTGATCTATAATTCGTATGTTGGCAAGACTAATCGTACAAGTGTTTGAAGAAAATGCACAAATCATGGAGAAGGTGGAATGCCTCCCTTTCATTGGCTAAGGGTTGATAATGGACATGGTTCTTCTAGTACCCACTAGATGCCGTGAGCGCCTACTTGAGTTCTATCCTTCTTCTACTCATGATTCTCATTGCCATTCAGTGCTACAAACATAGCCATTTTGCAGCAGAAGTTTTTCCCTTTTAAACATTTTCTTGCGATATTATTATGATTATATTTATAATTTAGTGCATTAGAATATAAGTCGTAAATTTTCTGAATACGAATTAGGGGCTGTTAGCCGCTGCCAGTATAATATTTGAGCTGTTTGCAAACTGTATACTCGATTGTTTCCAAGGATGAGTTGGCACTCTGTGGCGAAGCTGCAAGTATTGCAGCACCCAAAGAGGCTTTCATAGGACAACTTGACAACGGGGGAAGTGGATTCAGGAAGTGCAATGTTAAGTTCCTAAGGTGCTGCGGAGAATGCAGCAGCCGTGGGGGAAGCGGATTTACGAGTCAGCCTGGCCTTTACTTGTGAAAAATTTAAAGAGATCTATTTAATTACACCGATACCCCATTAATTTCAAAGTGTAAATTGATATTGTCTAATACCCTGGGGGGGCTGCAGCTCTGCAGCTCCCCTTCACGAGCCGCCGCTGGTTGTCGCCATTTTGCAGGGACAGAATATAGGAAGAGACATGATTTTGTTGCCAAGATAGTCCATCAAGAATTGGCTATACAACTTCAACTGCTGAGCCAAGAGAAAGTGCCGTACTACAAATATGCTCCTGAAAGTGTACTGGAAAATGACAGCTTTACGTTGTACTGGGATCGTACTGTATTGACAGACCAATCAGCTGTGCACAACAGACCTGATTTAGTTCTTGTTGACAAATGCATGAAGCACACCACCTTCATAGATGTGGCGATCCCAAACAGTGGCAACATACTAACAAAGCATGTTGAAAAGCTGTCAAAATACACAGAGCTTTCAGAACTGATAAGGAAGCAATGGCACATGGCACAAGTCAGGACAGTTCCTATTATTATCTCCAGCACTGGCGTGATTCCCAACAACTTAAAGGAATCGCTCACGGCGTTGAAATTAGACCCAGGCCTTTTCAAACTGATGCAGAAAACAGTCATACTTTCTACGTGTCGCGTAGTAAGGCTGTTCTTGGGCAATCAGGCCTGAAGCAATGAGGGGAATATGAAGCTACTACTCAATGCAGTCACCAAGAATTTGCTCCTTGTGATATGTACGGTATCTGGGATTGTAAATGTTTTCTTTCCAGCAAATGCTGAGAATGTGTAAGCGCATGCGCAAAATAATAATAATAATAATAATAATAATAATAATAATAATAATAATAATAATAATAATAATGCAGGAACTGCGCACAAATGTGCATTATACTGTATTTTGGAGTAATTTAATAAGGAAAATGTTCTCTTAGAGCATCCACTAAAATGGTAACCTATCGACCACACTGTTTAGCACTTAATACGCACACACACTGTACTATAGGTTCATGAAAGCCACGTCGCACGCACAGCTTTTGATGGAAGCCGTGTACAGCAAGTCTATTCAGAGCACTCCTCATTTCATTGATCAGTCCAATATCTCTGAGACATGGCATCAGTCCCATAGAATTCCATGTCGATTTCCGCTCGCTTTCTTTGTCTCATCCGTAGGAATTACTGTTCTTGTCTTGTAGAAGGCAATTGTAGTCGAAATCTTAAGTCTTCAATAAGAAAGGTTTCTCTGGCAAGTTCATAAACAAGTAGAGAGCGCATGTATCTTGATATTCCTAAGTCAGCCTTTAAGTATCGCGCTTTGACTTTTTCAAGTGATTTCAGATTGCCCATGCTTAATTTATTCCAGACTATATCTAACCCATATGTGAGGACCGGAACAATCTTGGCATCAAAGAGTGCTAAGGCGGATTTCAGTGAAAGTCGAGATATGTTTCTAATATCGAAAACAGCTTTAGTGGCCGATGCCACCCGCTGCTTTATGTGAATCCTGAAGGATTGCATAGTAATTTGCAGAGTCAAGCCGAGATCGGTAAAGCTATTTACAATTTGAAGGGGAGTTTGCTTCAAAATTATACTGTCGTCCTTGGACGCCCGACTGCCTTTTCTGAAGATCATATATTTCGTTTTCTCGACGTTAACCTGCAATACATTGGTAGACGCCCATACCTCCAGAGAGGAGACAGCCGATTGTAGCTCGCTGATGTCACGGGAGCCCAAAACCATATCATCCGCATAAATGTAGGCCTACAGTTTTATTTCCGGTGAGTCTTCTTTAATAGCACGAACAACATCGTGGGTTGCAACGTGAAAAGGGAAGGGACTCAGGAAGTCTCCCTGAAGTACGCCATTTGTTTGCAATATCACTTTCGAGACTGTTACATTGTCAGAAATTTGAACGTAGTTACTCCTTAATTTATTATTCCTCCTGACATCCGTAGAGAGGTAGCGGCAAAAAGTGAGAAGAAAAAAGCGCAGATTTCTCAAGCACACCAACCATCAAACCCACGACTAAAATCAAAAGCTTCCTCAGAACAACAGAGGCTCTTGCCGGACACCACGGCAATTCCGCACTGATCTATGGCCTGCAAGGTTTAACAACCCAGGGGGTTGGCTCTCACCACGTGAAAAATTACCCGCAGGCTATACAGAGAAATGGGTTACATGGAGATTACTCAACAGACTGCGCTCAGGAATTACTAAATGCAAGAGTAATTTATTGAAATGGGGTTTCAATGTGGAGTCGCCGATGTGTGAATATGGTGTAATGCAGACTTCCTCCTACCTGCTACAGTGTGGCCACTGCCCAACAACATGCGCATTGGAAGAATTGGTACGTGCAACAACAAATGCAATAGAGGTTGCTAACTTCTGGGCAGCAGCAGTGTACTGTAAAATGAACTGTCAAGTAATGTAAACGTGTTCATGTAAATACTATGCAGTATTATCCATATTAAGTTCATACATTGTAAGTGCTATTGACACGAATAAATAAAATAAAATTTATTAAGGATCAGTATTGTGAGTGGTTTGTTGTCTGAAGGTTGTATTTGTAATTCAGGTGAGGATAGGGATGGAGGCAGCCATGGCCTTGTGTTAGGAACCATCCCCGCCATTTGCCTGGAGCAGAAATGGGGAAACCTAAGAAAACCTCTTCCAAGATAGCTGAGATGGAAATTGAACCCTTCTCTTCTCAGCTTTGCCTCACGAGGCTGAGTGTATCCCGTTCCAGCCCTCAGACCAGAATTAAAATATCTTGGTGGAAGGAGGCGACGTGTGGCTTTAAGTTAAGAACCACTCACGCATTTGCCTGGAATAGAAGTGTGGAAAGCGATTCTTGGATGGCTGCGATGGGAATCGCACCTACCTAGAGTCAAGTCAGGAGTAGGCCTACGTAATGTACCCGAGGGTATGGATGCTGACTGACATTGAACCTGGTACTCTGAGAAGGAGGAATCATGATTAGGATTTTACAGAGTATCGAACCCGAGGTCTCTGAAGGGGAATAACCACATGGAACCCGAGACATATGAAAATGATGATTACTGAAGTAATCACATCTTAATTCCATTTATCTGTAAGGAATTATATGCAATTTTATGGAGAAAGATTGTATGGTTAGTGGTAGGCCTATAACATACAGAATCTTAGCCAAGAACCTAGATCTGGAGGCAGTTTGACAGTTGACATATGAGGGCGAACGAGGAGGAGGTCCAGACCGTCACCAGATCAATCACAGCGAACTATTTACACGCGTCCTATGGGATGGGGAGAGTCAAAAGTGACCTGAGAAACCCCCCTCGCACAAAAAGTGAAGAGTGGAAAGGGAAGGAAGCCGAAATGAATTAATTAATTACTCGGAAACCAAGCAATCGAGAGACATGAGAGTGACATCCAGGTGAATAAAATCTCAAGGAGATAATTATGGAGCCATCAGACATGTAAATTGAAGCCTAAAATCATAGGAGGTGAATGAAGACAGTTAATGTGGTAGAAAAGCCATTAGCGGAAGTGGAACGGGGAAGCCCCAAAACCAAGCTTGGGGACGCTACCAAAGAAACCAATTAATTGTGATTAATTGGACGAGCGGATTGCTTGCACGAGGCAAGAATCGGAACCTCCATGAAAAGATGCTCCAGGAAAATGCATTTCCAGGCCGGAAAGTGCAATTGCAAAGAAAAAGACGCTCCTGCAAATTGAGGAAACTATATTTTTGACCAAATCCTTTATATGGAGCAGGGAAGCTTGGACGAGGCAGTCTTCTAAACAACGCCACGCAATCATCTGGCAGTCTTCTGGGAATCTTCTAGCGAAAGTCACGCGGGGAGCATGCTACTCTTCCGAACCAAAGTTCGCGCCTTAAAGTACGCAAGTCTTAAACAAAGCAAGTAACGCTAAGACAATGGAAGACGAAATGAAGCTAAGTGAAGCTTATATTAATTTAAAGCCACACAGTAAGTGACACGCATGTTGATTAAGCAGTTAATTTACACAAGTGTACCGTGTAATTGAGTAAGAAAGTTGCGAAGTCTCGTGTTAGACAATGAACTTATTCGCTAGGCGAAGTCATGATCTAGATATTATCGTGATAGTGCCATATAAACAGTACACGATAGGTCATGGGATGGAGGACGATATCACAGGCATTGTGATTATAACAAGTTAACAGACGCTAGATTGTAATGCTAGGCGATCTGGAGGAAGAATCATACACACAATAGAGGATACACTCATAGTTGAAGTAGGATTACTACTGGGAGCCGATAGAAGAGGAGTGAGACAGGAGATGTACGCGCAGATGATAGAGACTTTCTCTGGAATTCAGGATATGTCAGGAAACGCGCCGTCTGCAACTCTGAAATCGTGCATATTTGAAGCCCAGGGAGGCACAAGTGTATAAAGCCAGTGTATTTTAATTAATGTGTTCAAGTGTTTATAACATAAAGTGTTATAAAGTTTTGAAAAAATGAATGAAAGTGTTATATGCAAAATATATGAAAATAAAGTGAAATTAAGTGTTGTGAAACCACAAGAAGTGTATATTGTGATCACCATGAAGCGTTGTTAAATGCAACATGGTGGGCCACATGCTGTATTACTGGGTGAGACCACCGAGTGAGAGAAAGATGTAAGTACCTTTCAATGTTATAATTTATAAGTTAGCTCACCATATGTCCGTGTTAATATAAAAGTACCATAGGGAACTTGAGGTAAAGATTTATATGAGTTTGTCATCCCTCATACTTGAGTTAACTAGTTTGCAACTTAAGACAGAAATGCGTAAGATCCTGTTCAATTTAATTATAAAATTGATTAATAACGTAATAAATTGGTCGAAGTCGAAAGAAGTATAAATATTCGGCATGCTTATGCATGAAACGTTGAATTGTGTCGATTCCGAGAAATTGTAAGTTGAAATAAGTGAAATTGTGAAATATGTCAGGATGTTTTTATACATGTTTTAATGTAGTAATTGTCATGTGTCACGCAATAAGCGTTGTAGAGAGAAGCCAATAATTAATGCCAGTAATTTAGTGCCAGTATAATGAGAGCCGATGTAAAGTCATGAACAAGCTAGATAGGGAAGGTAACTGAAGTGTCATATGATGCGATTAATCTAACAGCCATAATTGTTGAGCCGCGAGATGCGAGCAATGTAACGTAGAAGCGAGGACTTTTACTTAAATAAATGCAAGGAACAATTCTATAGCACGATGTCAGGACAATATGAGCCATTCTTCGAAGGTATAATTGTCGTACAGCCCTAGAACGTACAGGTATATTGTTGACAGCGGTTGGAGACAGGTGTAGGTATCTGCTGCCAAGCCAGCGTCATTACAGTGATAAAGAATTAACTGTGTCACCTTAAATCAGCTGAAGCATGGAATAATCCACCCGTAGATGTGTGACATCATTAATTATGGAAGGATCTGAGGATACCTTACCATTACTTCGTATCGTGGAGGTTGAAAACATTAGACACCATGCTCGCACGCAACTAGAGCCATATTCGATCCCAAGACATCGGAACTATAAGAAATTCATTCCTTTGCTGTGAATACTTTTGAGAGCCTTATTTGAGCCAAGTAATTTACCCTATGTTAGGATGTAAATATTTAGATATTCCGATCATAATGATGGCACAGTTATACGCCTAGTCCGTGAAAGTGAGAGTATATAACAGTGAAGGCTTTGTTGTTAATTGTATGACTGAGTAATGAGACAGCTGGTAGAGAAAGAGAGGGCTGGACAGTCGAGGCCGAGCCAGACGCCATCTTATTTTTGGGTGTAGCAGGTCAGACCTTTTGTCTGCGCGACGGGAGGGCTTGCTAACGACCGACCCTTGAGGGACTGTACTGGGCAATTGAAATGTATAAACTGGTATTCTAAAATAATGAGAAATTGATTGTTTTTGTTGCAGAAATCAATTGTAGGCATTCAGAGGATGTGAATCCTTCTTTCAATTGTAGAAATCACACGAGATTTAGCCAAGTTAATGCTTCATAACATCATAACTTTGCTAAACGTTGCTGTCACACTTTAAGGCATGAAAACCCAGTAAAATGATAATTTATTCATACGGGTAGCCCGAAATACGGGTTGGCACAATTTTAACAATATTACGACTTATTATCGTCCAACATTAGGACATATGGTGTAGTTCATATCTAATAAACATTGTTATTGTAGAGTAGAGAAGGTACTATAATCCGCGTTTAGAGTATGGAAAATGAGGATGATTGTTACACAAACAGTGAACAAGTAACCATTCGTAATAATGATAAATGCATTGTTGGATCATAAATAAAGATAAATGTACCGTAAGCACAACGGACAGAAAGACTGATTCAAGTACAGTTGTAATTAAAGATAGGAAGTGCTATAAATGTATATGCTAATGTTTTGCTTTAATGTGATTTTTTTATTGGCTATTATTGTTGATAAGGAATGTGCAACGATCTATGAACATTCGTCAAATGACATGAATGCATTTTATGAGTGAAATTTTATTAGTGAAATGTAGATTTGGGTGTATTGAGACACCACACACAGACTCCAGGATTCACAAGTGAAGAGAGAGTGTTGCAGCATGCCTGATAAGATCATGTTTTGATCTAAGCTGCGGAGCACAGATGATTCAAGTTAGGATTTGTGACCCTTTTAGAACCATCATCTGTGTGCTCCAAATTTTGATTTGCATTTGTTGGGATTTAATGTAAATATAATTATGTTTTGTTGTTGTTTTTGCCATGATTTAAAATTAAATTCAGTTACTTTAGGAATATGTTTGTTTTTCCTGTAGAGTAGTCACCTGGTAGTCATCAAATCCTGAGCATGTGGTCGCACAGTGGGTGGACGTAACATACCCCAAAAGACCGTGAACTGTCGGGATGCGAACACATGTTCTCCATATAATATCAGATGGGTACAGCATAGAGACTCGGAACACAAGGCTCTGGGTTTGATTCCCATCTCAGCCATCCTAGAACTGGTTTCGTTACCTCTACTCCAGGCAAACTTAAGGCCGCCTCTTTCCCAATCCTAGCCTCAGATACAAATACGCATAGGCCTACTATTACAATTACCACAATAACACGAGTTGTCAGACCAATGCAACGCACGCCCAAGTAGATGATAATAATAATAATAATAATAATGTTATTTGTTTTACGTCCCTTTTAACTACTGGGGCTTTTAGAGACGCCGGGGTGCCGGAATTTTGCTCGAAGGGGATCTTTAACGTGCCAGTAAATGTACTGGCACGGCTCCTTCGCATTTGCGCACCTTCAAATGCCAGCTCACAGCGCCAGGATTCGATCCTGCAACCTTGGGCACAGCAAGCGAGAACGTTACCACTGAGCCACGCAGCAAGCCCAAGTAGACGAAGCTGTTCACCACGATGCCCAACCCACTATATGAAACAACAACAACGACAGCTAAAAAGTCTTCCGGATCAAACACGAGAAAAACCTTTTAGGTTTTCGCCATGTAGCCAATGTTGTGGGCTGATCAGCAGACACCGTGTATGGACCCTGCTAGGTTTCAAATTGAGTGCTAAGTCCCAGATTTGATACGAAATTTCACAGCATTCGCGGCAAAAACCTAGACGATTTGCTGGTATTTAATTACCGTACTTGGCCGTGGAAGGCAACTTATCAGAGAATGTTACGCAAAACATTCAGTAATTACGACAGTTGACTATGATGTGAGGCACCCCCAATTCATCTTTCCTTTTTAGCCTATTTTCATTTATAAAAAATACCTTTTGTCCGTGTGTATGTGTGTATATGTGTGGGTGTCCCCCCAATAACTTCTAAACGGCTGGAGCGATTTCAATGAAACTCGGTAAGGTCATAGTACTATTTGGGCCGACCCCGACCATGCCCTTCAAATTTTATTACGTATCACCAATCCAACATAGCGGCTGTGCAAAATATTTCACAGGCATTCTATATCCCCGAAACACACATGGGCTACACATACTCATACTGTACAAATGAAAATAGGCTAAAAATACAACATGGTGACCATCCGAAATATTTAGGTGGTTCTCAATATCTACGAATCTATTACAGCAATCAAACTGAAAATGTGTATGTTGATAGAGGCAATTAACATAAATAGGATAGCCTATATGAAAATAGGCTGTGAAGTTCTTCGCGAAACTACAGTAGGCCTACTTGTTTTACCTGGGTTAGCCTACCTACGCCACACGTAGACTTACACAAACAGAGTTTGAGGGCTGGAACGGGTTACACTTGGTCTCGTGAGGTAAAACTGAGAAACTCCTACCTCAGCCGTAGTCAACAGCCATCATAAACATTCTACACACGCCCAAAAATAGTCTACACGAAAGCGCTATAGTAGCCCCTAGCCACAACAACAAGAAAACATCAATATTGAAAAATGATCTCGCTGTTTTGCCCGTAGAAACAACAACCACAATCATCATGGGCTAGACTGACGTCTTTTCTGGTAACGGTGGTGGATGTCATGGTATCGCTAATAGCACCACCATTGCTCGCTAGTGCGGTTAGTTGAAGCTCAATGTTCTGGTAACAGGGGCAGATGACCTCGCCGTTCCGCCACTTAAAACAACAATAACTAACTATATTCTGGTAGCCCACAGTAGCAAGGCCGCATTTCCCACCTTCATGGAATTGCATAATAGCCTATCAAGTCCTTGACCGTGTGATTTTCTATTTATGGTCCGGCCATTTCACTCTAATCCTGACCCCAATAATAATAATAATAATAATAATAATAATAATACAGTAATAATAATAATAAAAACTTGCTCATTGTAGGGGACCTAACTTCGGCTGCTCTCGGTGAACTGGGCCAGGAATTCCAAACGACGATATATCGGCTCTCTTGATGCTGCTTGGATTAGGGGATCATGAAGACTGAGGAGGTCAGCTAAAGCAGAAACCTAATGGGTTCTCGTAAGGTGGGAAATCTGACTTCCGACTTCTCATATTCACAGACACGCCACTTACTATAGACTAACCGAAATTACAGGGGCACTAATGTTAAACAGTTGTGTACCTAAAAACTATAATCAGGGGATCAACATTTTATGTAACTTGTCACCATCATAGACTAACCGAAATTACAGGGGCACTAATGTTAAACTGTTGTGTACCTAAAAACTATAATCAGGGGATCAACATTTTATGTAATTTGTCACCATCATAGACTAACCGAAATTACAGGAGGACTAATGTTAAACAGTTGTGTACCTAAAAACTATAATAAGGGGATCAACATTTTATGTAACTTGTCACCATTATAGACCAACCGAAATTACAGGGGCACTAATGTTAAACAGTTGTGTACCTAAAAACTATAATCAGGAGATCAACATTTTATGTAACTTGTCACCATCATAGACTAACCGAAATTACAGGGGGACTAATAATAACAGTAGTGTACCTAAAAACTATAAACAGAGGATCAACATTTTATATAATTTGTCACCATCTCATCTTAGTGGGGTGTTAATTGGAGAGCGTTTTAGATTTGAAATAATAAAAATAATAGTAATAATGATAATAAATCTACAGTGAATGCCGATATGTTGCCTTTATGTTTAGGTAGGCCTATTTAGGGCATCAGGTCATCATCCCCGTGAACTTCGATATGTATGGAAACTGCATGATAACCTGCGTTTTGGTTAAGCCTGTAGACTATTACATCTCATTATCTTATTGAACTACCATCATTATTCTGCAAGTTGAAGTTTCTATTTAGATCTAAATAATTTACTTCCTTATGTATATGAAAGATAGGGGCCAATTAATACATGTACATACCATTTAGGTCTATAAACTCATTGGATCATTTTCAGTATATATATTAAGCTCAATGTTTGTCTGTCTGTCTGTCTGTCTGTCTGTCTGTTTGTTTGTTTTTCTGTCTGTCTGTCTGTCTGTCTGTTATTTATACAAATCTACACCGTTTCACCGATCTGAACCAAAATGTGTACACTTAACCATTGGAACCCTGCGGGTAAC
The DNA here is from genome assembly GCA_946902985.2 of Meconema thalassinum. Taxonomy (NCBI): domain Eukaryota; kingdom Metazoa; phylum Arthropoda; class Insecta; order Orthoptera; family Tettigoniidae; genus Meconema; species Meconema thalassinum. The sequence goes on from OX336390.1 coordinate 501,477,817, forward strand.
CCCGTCTACATTAAATTTCGGACAGACTACTCCATTCCCTGCATTTAGGCCCTTTGTCAAAAATCTACACCGTTTCACCGATCTGAACCAAAATTTGTATAGTTACCCTTTGGAACCCGACGAGTAACACTGTGCACTATAAATTTCGGACAGACCACTCCATTCCCTGCATTTAGGCCCTTTGTCAAAAATCTACACCGTTTCACCGATCTGAACCAAAATTTGTATAGTTACCCTTTGGAACCCGACGAGTAACACTGTCCACTTTAAATTTCGGACAGACCACTCCATTCCCTGCATTTAGGCCCTTTGTCAAAAATCCACACCGTTTCGCCGATCTGAACCAAAATTTGTATACTATCACTTTAGAACCCGACGAGTAACACTGTCTACTTTAAATTTTGAACAGACCACGCCATTCCCTGAATTTAGGCCCTTTGGCAAAAATCTACACCGTTTCACCCATCTGAACCATATTTTTCATACTTACCTTCTGGAACCCGACGAGTAACACTGTCTGCTTGAAATTTCGGGCAGTCCACCTCCTTTCCTGTATGTAGGCCCTTTGGAACAAATCTGCACCGTTTCACCGATCTGAACCAAATTTTACATACTTACCCTTTGCAATTCGAAGAGTAGACTAACTCTGTCTGCTTGCAATTTCGGACAGACTGTAACGTTTCGTAGCCAGTGCACAGCTTGCCCCATGCTTGGGTGACATGTTGTAACGTTTCATAGCTCGTGATAGAAAATGAGTGCAGTAAATAGCTCGGTTAATAGGGCGCCAATCTCCAACAGACGGTTGTGAGATAAATGTATATATATTAAATTGAGATTCTTTACTTTCGGGGGAGGGGCAACAGAGGCTAGCTGCAAAACGTTACAACATGGCGCCCAACGTGGGGAAAGCTGTGCACTAGCTACGAAACGTTACAACATGGCACTTCAACGTGGAGCTCGAAAGCTATAAAATACCTTAAAGAAATAAATAAAATTAGTAAATTGCATTTGGAAATAAAATTAATTGTTTTTCATAATAATAAAGTATATGTAAAGTGAATCATGGGAGATGAGAACGAGATGATGACGTTACGTAGTGGTAACACAGTTAAAGGTACCGAGGCAGAGGTAGTGGAGAAAGACTTAGCCAGCGGGAGTAACAATGCTCAGAGTTGCGGCGAGGTAGACAAGTCGGTTGAATCACAGAATAGTACGATGGGGGGCGCGGACGAACGAGAAAAGAGCAACAAAAGCACAAATGAACAGTATGATGGATTAGAAGATAGATTACGCAAGCTGATGGGAGATATGTTTGATGCACTGAATCAAAAATTAAGTCAGAAAATAGACCAAAACAGCCAGAAAATAGATCAAAGTAGTCAAAAACTAGATCAAAGTATTAAAGAAATAAAACATGAGCTAGATCAAAATAAAACAGAAGTTAACCAGAAATTAGACCAAAATAAACTAGCATTGGAGGCGTTAATAAAACAGAATGTGGAATTCAACCATAGATTGGAATTACAGGATAAAAAGATAGAGGAACAAGCGGAAAAATATGAAAAGAAGATAGAAGAGCAGCATGTAAGCTTTACCAATTTAGTAGTGAAAGGTGAGGAACGTATTAAAGGGGAACTCACCAAGCAAATAGAAGGGCTAGAAAAGAAATATCAGAAACAAAGAGAGGAAATAGGTGAACTAGCATCCAAAGTTATCAAATGTCAGGATTCTGTGAAAGAAGCAAATTCTACGAATAAGAGCTGCATAAAACGAATAGAAAAAGTGGAAGAACAATATAAAGAAATTAATGAAATCCAGATTACAAAGGAGAAATTGATAGAAGAAAGTAGAGCACAAGACGAGAAACAGTCCGAGGATAGAATAACCACTGTGGATCAAATGAAAGAAACAGAAGAAAGATTGAGAAAGGAAATTAGTAGAGAAATAGTAAATGAGCGACAGTATTATGGAGGGATACCAGTCAAGGAAATGGGATTACCGAAGTTCTCACAGCACCAGAACAACCCAATGGAGTTCCTAGCGATAGTTGATAAGAAATTTGGGAAGAATTTAAGGGAAGGAGTATTAGAATGGGAACAAGTGATGGAGGCTATTTCCAATGCGTTTACGGGTGAGGCTAAATCATGGATCTCAGTTTATAGAGACATTATGAGAAACTTAGCTGAGTTTAGGAATAAATTCACTCAAAAGTACTGGAGTGATAGTATCCAATCTCGGGAACACGAGAAATTAATGTTTGGGAAGTTTAAAATGCAAGAAGGGATAAGTATGACAGAATACTTTCTTGCAAAAGTAATGATATGCAAACATTTAGATGGAATATTCGTGGACACAGGTGTGGTAAGATTGCTATTAGAACACTTTCCTGACAGAGTTCGAGAGGCGGCTTGCATGCAACGTACGTCTGGAATAAGAGAGATGGAGGAACTCTTAAGTAATTTTGATGAGTTAGGAGGAAACTGGAATCGCAACCAAAACCCGCCAAGAGAGAATCAGCATAATTCTAATAATTTTCAGGGTAATCAGAACCAGTGTCAGCCAAGGGGAAATACGAAACAGGGAAACCGTAACCAATACCAGCAAAGAAATAACCAGGGGCAAGAAAATTATCAAGGCAGGAATGAGCAGAGAAGAAATGGATATCAGGGAGCGAATCCAAGAAGTGAACATAGAAATGGAGCGGAAGCTGAAAATAAGAATGAAGCCAGTACCTCGAGAAATTTAAACGCCTAGAGGACTGTAATGGAAGGTCAGATTATCAGTCTTATCAGCCAGGGTATTTAAGCAATATCATTCAACAAGGGCATTATGACCTGGATATTAGGGACGATTTAACATATGATTTAAAGGAGCTTAATAAAGATTCAGATAGTGGAGCATTTCAGCCTATTATAGAAATAGAAGTGTGTGGGGGGGGGGGGGCGAAGATTAAAACTTTAGTGGATTCAGGGAGCCAAACGTCATGCATAAGATCAGAATGGTACAAGATGTTAAAGAAGCAAGGTAGGGTGATGGAAGAAATGCCTGTAAAATCTACATATATTATAACCGCAATTGGCAAGAGGTCAAAACAAGTTTGCAAACAAGTAGCTATACCGATTTGTATTCTAGGTGATGTTATAATACAGATATGTTTAGTAATTCCGCACTTGATATTCAGCATGATACTGGGATGTGATTGGTTGACGTCACATTCGGTTCAATTAAATTATGAAGAGGCAGTAGTGCAAGTAAAATGGACGACGGATGAAATAACGATTGAGTTTATAAATGATAGTCAGCAGAGGATTAGTGAAAGTACTATGTGTTACGTGCGTGAAGTTGATGACGGGATAGAAGAAGGTAGTAAGAATTTAATATTGTGTCAGGTAGATGTTAGGAGTGAGTGTGGAGAACCACTGCTCGAGGGAGCAAGTCTCAGCCACTTGGAGGTAGGTCAAAGGGCCCAATTAGTTAAGGTAATAGAAGAGCACAGAGAAGTGTTTTCTTCGAAACCAGGCAGGACACACGTGTACACTCATTCATTTTCTGTGGTAGACAGAAGTAGTTTCACTGGACCCAGATATGGCGTTCCACTTAAATACGCAGCCGCCGTACAAGATCAGATTGATAGCATGCTAGAAGACGGGATTATTGAAATATCATCGAGTCCATATGTCAACCCACTTATTGTTGTACCAAAAGCTGATGGATCAATACGCCTCTGTATTGATGCACGCCAAATGAATTTAAGAATCGAAAGCGATAAATTGCGTTCCCAAACCATAGAGGAGTTAATTCAATGTTTTCATGGGAATAAATGGTTTTCCACTTTAGATTTGAGCAGTAGTTTTTGGCAGATACCACTTAGAATCGAAGACAGGCCACTCACAGCTTTCAGTCATAAGAATAACCTGTATCATTTTTGTCGTGTACCTTTCGGTACTAAAACGAGCTCTAGTAGTCTGATACGTGCTCTAAATATAGCCCTAGGTAGAGAGACCGGAGATTTCACCACCATTTATATTGATGATCTGGTTATAGCGTCAGAAACATTTGAGGAACACTTACGACATTTAGATATCGTGTTCACTAAAATTAGGAATGCAGGATTCACCCTGAAATTAAGCAAATCTGTATTTTGCAGACAAGAAATCACTTTCTTAGGACACCAAGTTTCATTAGAAGGAGTCATGCCAGAGAAGTCTCGTATAGAGAGGATTCTGAATAGTGAGAAACCGAGGAATATTAAAGAATTAAGAGCTTTGATTGGCGTCTGCAACTATTTTAGAAGATTCGTGATGAAATTTGCATTTTTATTAGAGCCATTTCATGAATTGTTGAAGTCAGGGAGTCAGTGGAAATGGACATGCTCTCACCAGAATGCTTTTGTAGAGTTAAAACGAGGTTTTAGCGAAGCGGTAATGCTCAAGTATCCTAGAACTGATAAGATGATGATGATGATAATTGTTGTTTTAAGGGGCCTAACATCGAGGTTATCGGCCCCTGAACTGATAAGAGCTACATAGTCATGACGGATGCGTCAAACCAGGGAATTGCTGGAATATTGTGTCAGAAAGATGAGAATGATGACCTTGGCATTGTTTCATTAGCATCGCGAGGGTTAAGTACGGCAGAAAAAAGATATACTATTACCGAGTTAGAATTCCTGGCCATCACATACTCAGTGAATAAATTTAGAATGTACTTGTTGGGAGTGAAATTCGAAATTAAAACGGACCATCATGCTCTTACGTTTATTCAAACCTGCAAATTATCTTCAAATCGAGTAAGTAGATGGATACTTGCCTTACAAGAATATGACTTTGTGGTAAGTCATATTAAGGGAAAAGATAATATATTGGCTGATTGGCTAAGTAGAGAACGACACATGCAAGATGAAAATAATGTAAATAACACTACCGAGGGTATTGTAAGCTGCGTCTGTATAGTTAAAGAAAATAAAGTGTCCCTAGGCAAATTGAGTAAGCTTTTAGCAGAACAGAGAACGGATGAATTGCTACAGGAACCCCTAGAAACATTAGAGAAAGGAGAGGTAGATACTGTGGTTCGTGGAAGGTTTAGTTATAAGTTAATTGAGAATTTATTAGCTAGGAAGTGTCGAGACAACAAGTGGGCGGTATGCGTGCCCAATAGTTTAAGAGAAGAACTAATATGGTTTGTACATCGAGAGCTGGGACATTTCGGAGCAAATAAAGTGCTGTATGAAATCCAAAGTAATTTTGTCTGGGATAGAAAGGGAAGAGATATTAGGAAAACTCTGGCATCATGTGAGTTATGCCAACGGACGAAATTCTCCTGCCGTTATTTGCAAGGACCACAGCAAAATGTAATTCCAAAGAGACCCGGAGATCTACTCAGTATAGATTTATATGGCCCAATTGTAAAAGGACGATATGGTTATCAGTATATATTTGTTCTACTTGATGCGTTTTCTAAGCTGGTAAGGCTTTATCCCATGAGAAATGCTACCGGAAAAGCTTGTAGCAGGATAATAGTGGAAAAGTATGTACCTGAGCTGGGAACTCCACTTAGGATATTGAGCGATAGCGGACCTCAATTTACAAGTAAAGTATGGAAAGAAAGGATGAACGAATTAGGAGTTAAAGATATTCACTCATCAGTGAGGTACCCACAAGCTAACATGGTTGAAAGATCGATGCGAGAACTGAGTCGATTATTTAGATCGCTAGTATCAGATAAGCATTCAGCTTGGGTAGGTTATTTGGAGACAATTGAGAAGTGGATGAATGCAGTACAGCATGAAAGCACCAAACTTACGCCAACTGAGGTACATTTTGGACGTGGACCGCAAAATGAGTTAACAAGGGTGTTAGGAATAGATTTGGGAAACGATCGGGGACTAGATATATGTGTCCAACTGGCAAGAAAGAATTTGATTAAGTCAGGAGAAATGCGAAAGAGACAGCAAAAATGCAAGGTGGGGGATGAGTTTGAGGTAAATGACCTAGTACTTTTACGGGTACCAGGACAGTCCTGTGCGACTGAGAAAGTGATAAATAAATTCTTTATTTTGTATAAAGGCCCCTATAAAATTCAACAGAGAATTGGACCCTGTGCATATAAACTGAATAAGGATGGTCAACCACTTAACGGCACATGCAATGTGCATGGTCTGAAGAAATTTATATCCTAGGAACGTAGTAAAATAAGTTTGTATGGTAATCGTAATTACAGTATAATAATAATAATAGCAATGATGATAATAATAATAATAATAATAATAATAATGTAGAGATTCGTGACTGATTTAAGATGATGTGATACAATGAGAATAAAATTAACGAGTTGAAGAAGTAAGTATCGATATGCAGTAAAGAAATTTCATTTGAGGACAGCGAAGTCATCAGTGACTACAGTTGGAGAAATTTAGAAGTGGTTCAGGAGTGATGGACGGTAAGGCATGGTGTGAAATAACCAACATCTGATGGAAATAAGGAAGTATTAAACTATAGGACATCTGGTACTTGGAGATGGATGTGTATGTATGTACGTGTGTGTGTGTAAATTTCACGTAAATGACGTGACTGAGGTAATAAGTAAGGATGCCAGCGAGGTTTAATGCCGTTGAGCAATGAGGTTTCAGGTTGGTAAGTGGCCAAATGAAGTTATGGTGGAGGAAGGTTTGGGAGAAATAAGTATGCCAGAGGAAATTAATAACTCTGAGCAGGAGGTTTTTGTTGTTTCTACGTGAATACGTGAAGTACTCGTAGATGTTGGGAGTTTTGAAGTATAAAAAGAGCGAATGTATGCACACAATGAAACAGAGTAATGAGGGAGTACACCCCAGAGATGATCCAAGTTATAGTTTCAAGACCTTAATACGCAAGTTTTGGAACACAGCCAAATACATTGCAAGGCTAAATACCTAGTTAAACCACGGGTAAATGTTACTGATGACGAGCGATAGCGAGTTGATGGTGTGTTGTGTTGTTGTCCGGCACACATGAAAGTAAAACTAATAATAATAATAATAATAATAATAATAATAATAATAATAATAGATGGTTGGCATAATATTTAGAAGTTATTGAAAGAAATTTGTTATAATTCGAAGTTAATTGAGTTAAAGGTGGTAGGATTCAAGGAAGAGAAAGAGGTAAATAAAATACGACTTATTCGTGTGAAATTTAAATTGAGTAGCGGTGTACCAGTAGTTTGAGAGAGATGCATTGAGGGCTACTGAACTCTGAAGTTATGTCAGAAGCGATGACAGTAATTAGATGAGCCGGAGAAGAATTGAGGGTGCTTTTCAAATAATAATGATTAAGATACAGTGTGTGAATATGATTTAGATTTGTGAGTAAGATGGTGTAGGATGGTTATAAAAATAGTGTTAGATTAACAGTAATGGTAACGCATTGAGATAATGTAAGGATATATAGGCTGGTAGGCGTGTAGGTAGTTGGTTAGATAGAGTGTACCACTATGTCGCTAAGTTGTCTAATTTTGATACCATGACGTTTTGTTAAGAATACTTTTTCTGTAAGTAGTGACTACTGGGAAGAGTAATGTTTTTGTTGAAAGCTTGTGTTACACAAGGCATAAGACATATTAGCTTATCCTCCGACTTGTAATGGCATTTTGTAAGAGCAAACACTTTGCGTGTGTATGCGTGTGCAATTATTCATGTATAATTCAACCTTCTACAGTTGACATGCTGTATGACATAAAGAACGCCCTTCGAGTGAAATAAGTTCAGACAAACTGGATAACAAGAAACATTGAAAGAAATGACATTTTATATGTATTGTTGATCTGAAGATTTGAGTGTATTGTGTATATGTATTTAAGTGTTGTGTAATTGTTTTCAGGGGATGAGTCATTCTCAAAATTGGGAATTTATTCGTCGACTCATGGGGGCGATTGTGGTGTTTGTACACCACACCCAAAACAATTGAACTAAGAGTACTATATTGATGTGCAATTGCAACGATAGTGCATGTATATATTTATTGTGTTTAAGGGTAATATAAAATCATATGTTCATTCTCATCCATTCTTGTAATTAGACGTCGGCCCGAGATTTCAAACCTTAAATTTACAACCCCTCCCCCAATAAATATATTTCTTGAGCTCACTTGCGGAACTAACAACTGACAATAGATACCGCCCGAACCGTCATAAACCGCTTATGAAGAGGCAGGAAGAGTGGAAAGGGAGTCCCAACCAAGACCCTCGGTAGCCAGCAGGCTAATTCTAAAAGATGTCAGAACAATGTACCCTACAGCTTTTTAGAATAAATTGTTTTACGACGAGAAAACTGCAACCTTGTGATTTTTAAGGAAGATACCGCTACATGACACCAATATAGAAGTGTGTCACTGGGGAGAGATCTTCACCCCAATATAGCCACTTGGTGCGTGATAAAGAACTTACTTCGGCCAATAAGGATGGAGCGTCACTTTCTGTAGACAATACTTTGATATTGCAATTGGCCGATCCCCTTCTGCTGGTGGGATATATAATTGCCATATATAAGCCGGGACAGAGCTGTATGGAGAGGAAGAATATTATTATGTTTTCACTTGAAAGCACTTCAAATTCTAAACTTGGACCTCACTTGTTGAGATTCAACTACAAAATTTCATAAAGTTCAACTAGTAAACTCAGTTGAGATCTAGCTAGGATATTTCCAGCATTGCGCTGAATATCGAAGACGAGTGAAACCATTCCATTCACTCAGCTAGGCGACAGCATCTGTGCAATTAGTGAGCAGATAGCTTTATCAGGGAGGATTGGTACTTCGAACCATGGAAGACCACGCGAGATGTCTACTTCAGGAACGAGATACCTCCGCCAACATCGCCCATGAAGATCTACAACCCGGTGAGCTCATGCATATTTGTCAATTGCAAGTCGGACGTAAATACTTTTAACTTCAATAATTTAAAGAAATAACTTCCCCTTTTTATTTTTATTTGTTTGAAAGGTCGCAAGACGTCATTCATCTCATCCTGTTTGTTAATAAATTATTTTTTTACCTTCTATAACTTTCAGTCTATATTTACCCCATGCTAGACTTCCCAGAGGCCAAAATAAATAGAATAAGGTGTTTTGCAGCTAGCCTCTGTTGCCCCTCCCCCGAAAGTAAAGAATCTCAATTTAATCATACTAATATATAAAAATGAGATGGTGTGTGTCTGTCTTTCTGTCTGTCTGTCTGTCTGTTACCTAATAACGCAAGAACCACTGGTCCGATTTAAATGAAATTTTGCCTGGATGTAGCTGAAATACCAGGTTTACATATAGGATACTTTTAATTTCGATATTTTTCACTATTAAGAAATGGCGACCATTTTAGTGACGTCACTACACCCCTTGGTTTCAAAATTTCATATTTCCATATCAAATAAAAAGAGAACGGTAGGAAATAGCAAACTTTTGATGGCACATACGAGCTTTGAAATTTAATTTCCTATACGAAAGGTCCTTATCACTTTTCGTGTATCTCCAACGGTTAGCGAGTAAAACCTACTTTTGTGACGTCACTACACCCTTTGGTTTCAAAATTTCATATTTCCATATCAAATAAAAAGAGGACGGTAGGAAATAGAAAACTTTTGATGGCACATACGAGCTTTGAAATTTAATTTCCTATACGAAAGGTCCTTATCACTTTTCGTGTATCTCCAACGGTTAGCGAGTAAAACCTACTTTTGTGACGTCACTACACCCTTTGGTTTCAAAATTTCATATTTCCATTTCAAATAAAAAGAGAACGCTAAGAAATAGCAAACTTTTGATGGTATACACGAGCTTTAGCATTTACTTTTCTATCCAAAAGGTTCTTATCACTTTTCGTGTATCTCCGACGGTTAGCGAGTATAACCTAAATTTGTGCAATAAAACACGGTCAACACCGAGCGGTGCAGTATATCTCTATATATATAAATAGAAAATTTGTCTGTTTTTTTTCTGAAATTCTACGGAAATTTGAGTTATTTACACGTTTCAGACTGTTTTATGATAGATGCGCGCGAAAATAATGTTTTGGTCTGTCTGTTTGTTTGATTGTCTGTGGACAAATTTGTTCCCTTATAACTCGAGAACGGCTGGGTGTATCAACGTAAAATTTGGTACATATATCCATCAGAGGCACGACACTAATTATTGATGTAACCCTTCTCCGTACCTCTCATAAAAGGGGGCCTACCCCCTTAAAATGCATGCTGAAATAGGAGTAGAAGGACGAGACAAAAATCATTTTCAGCCCCTCGATGTGAGAGACAAAACTCGGGGGCCCTGAAGGGTCCCCGAAATCCACATTTTAAGGCCCTAAAACCAACCGTTTTTGAGATATTCCCAGAAAACTAATTTCATTTAATAAACTAATGAACGAATACAAGCCGGTAACCATGGCAACAGATTGCTGTAAGACGCAATGCAATTCCATTAATTACATTGGTGTGAAAGTTTGCAAACGGCTAGAAGGTTATCACGGAACCAAATTAAGCTGTAGAATTCATCAATACGTATAATGCGCTTAAGGGGGTCAAGGGGTACAGTAGAATTTTTTTCACGCGATTTACACCTCCGGGTGTGGTACGGCAGGTCTATTATATTCCTATCCCTATATTATATTATTATTATTATATTATGGCGTACAACGAGGAGACAAAGCCCCCTCGGTGCCAGAAACAAAACTTGGGGGCCCTAAAGGGTCCTCGAAAACTACATTATAAGGCCCTAAAACCAAAAGTATCTGAAATATTCCCAGAAAACTAATTTAATTTAACAAACTAATGAAGGAATGGAAATCGCTAACCATGACAACATTATCTCAAAGGGTGGCATCCAACTTTCCATCTATTTCTGTAAGAAGTAATGTCACTCTATTTATTACATTTCTGTGAAAGTTTGCAAATGGCTATACGGTTATCACGGAACCAACGTAGACTGTATAATTCATCAATGCAATTAAGGGGGTCAAGGGGTAACCTAGATTTTTTTCATGCGATTTTCACGTGCGACATATAGTACAGAAGGACTATTATATCTCCTAACATTTGCAAAGTGAAATGCCATGCCCTGTGGTTCAGATTCCACGTAAAATGGAGGTCCCGTGGCTTATGATCTCGCGATTAATGGTCACGTAAAACTACAATCATCCTTTATATCTCCAAACAGCAACATTATTTTCAAAAATTCCTGAATTGAATCAGCATTTTTTGCGGCTTTTAGGAATTTGGGCCATTTGAGACTAAAGAACCTGAATTTTCATGCACCACAAGCCTTTATAATTTATGAAAGAGGTCTTCCTGTGTATGTGGACCTAACACAACGTAGAGGGTAATTTTTTATGCGAGGTGTATTGCGTTTCGTCTACAAGTCTTTCAATTCTATTTCACGTCAAGAAGTACAAGTTAGGTGAATTTAGTATGAGAGCAAATTTTAACTAATCTTTCTCTTGTCGACATACGGGTTCATCGTAAGGATGATTTTGTTTGATACTGTATGGCAGATATACCCATATTTGGATATCTGGGTGATATGTTGCTTGTAGACAATAGAATTGTCTGTCTGTTTTTCTGTGTATCTTTATGTACGCCTATAAATCGTGTTCGTAGGCGTGGTGCACGTAACATTAGGTATGGTAAACATGAGTCAATACACCAATCATTTATAAAACTCCTCACCGTACTTTTCAAACAGTAGAAGGGTGGATATAGGGAAAAACTTCTCAAAATACATGCTAAAATAGGCGAAATATAAAAAAATTATCCTAGAAGGACGATCAAAGCATATGTTGCGCTTCTCAATGTGAGACACAAAATTTGCGAGTCTATAAGGGGTCTCCGAAAACCACATTTTAAGGCCCTTAAATTAACAGTGTGTGTGGTATTCCCTGAAAACTAACTTCGTTCTGATAAACTTATGAAGGAATGAAAAACCGCTAACCATTGCAACAGTAGCTCAATTGATAATGTCTGGTGTTAATATATAACACTGTTCGAAGGACGGGTACTTCTGCTATACTAATATATAAAAATGAGATGGTGTGTGTCTGTCTTTCTGTGTGCTACTCAATAACGCAAGAACCACTGGTCCGATTTAAGTGAAATTTTGCATGGATGTAGCTGATTTACCAGGTTTACATATAGGATACATTTTATTTCGATAATTTGCACTATTAAAAATGGCGACCATTTTAGTGACGTCACTACACACTTTAATCAAAACTTCATATTTCCTTATCAAATAAAAAGAGAACGCTAAGAAATAGCAAACTTTTGACGGTACATACGAGCTTCACTTTTCGTTTATCTCCAACGGTTAGCGAGTAAAACCCACATTTATGACGTCACTACACCCATTGGTTTCAAAATTTGATATTTCCATTTCAAATAAAAAGAGAACGCTAAGAAATAGCAACCTTTTGATGGCATACATGAGCTTTCACTTTCAATTTTCTATCCAAAAGGTCCTTAACACTTTTCGTGTATCTCCAACGGTTAGCGAGTAAATCCTAAATTTGTGCAATAAAACACGGTCAACACCGAGCCGTGCAGTATATCTCTACATATATAAATAGAAAATTTGTCTGTTTTTTTCTGAATTTCTACGGAAATTTGAGTTATTTACACGTTTCAGACTGTTTTATGATAGATGCGCGCGAAAATAATGTTTTGGTCTGTCTGTCTGTTTGTATGATTGTGGACAAATTTGTTCCCTTATAAATCGAGAACGGCTGGGTGTATCAACGCAAAATTTGGTACAGATATCCATCAGAGGCACGACACTAATCATTGATGTATCTCTTCTCTGTACCTATCATAAAAGGGGGCATACCCTCTTAAAATACATGCTGAAATAGGAGTAGAAGGACGAGACAAAGCCCATTTTCAGCCCCTCAATGTGGGAGATAACATTCGGGGGCCCTAAAAACACATTTCAAGGTCCTACGTCCAACCGTTTTTGAGATATTCCCAGAAAACTAATTTAATTTAATAAACTACGGAACGAATGCAAGCCGATAACCATGGCAACAGATTCTCAGAGGTCCATCTATTGCTGTAAGACGCAATGCAATTCCATTAATTACATTAGTGTGAAAGTTTGCAAACGGCTAGATGGTTATTATGGAACCAAATTAAGCTGTAAATTTCATCAATATGTAAAATGCGCTTAAGGGGGTCAAGGGGTAGTCTAGAATTTTTTCACGCGATTTACACCTGCGGGTGTGGTATGGCAGGTCTATTATATTCCTATCCCTATATTATATTATTATTAGTAGTATTATATTATGGCGTACAACGACGAGACAAAGCCCCTCGGTGCCAGAAATAAAACTTTAGGGTCCTCGAAAACTACATTATAAGGCTCTTAAACCAACAGTTTCTGAAACATTCCCAGAAAACTAATTAAATTTAATTTAACAAACTAATGAAGGAATGCAAATCCGTAACCATGACAACATTATCTCAAGGGGTGGCATCCAACTTTCCATCTATTTCAGTAAGAAGCAATTTATTACATTTATTACATTTCTGTGAAAGTTTGCAAATATAAGGTTATCACGGAACCAACGTAGACTGTATAATTCACCAATGCAATTAAGGGGGTCAAGGGGTAATCTAGGATTTTTTCATGCAATTTTCACGTGCGACATATAGTACAGAAGGTCTATTATATCTCCAAACAACAACATTATTTTCAAAAATTCCTGAATTGAATCAGCATTTTTTGCGGCTTTTAGGAATTTGGGCCATTTGAGACTAAAGAACCTGAATTTTCATGCACCACAAGCTTTTATAAGTTATGATAGAGGTCTTCCTGTGTATGGGGACCCAACACAACGTAGAGGGTCAGTTTTTATGTGACGTGTATTGCGTTTCATCTACAAGACTTTCAATTCTATTTCATGTCAGGAAGTACACGTTAGGTGAATTTAGTTTGAGAGCACATTTCAACTAATCTTTTTTCTTTTCTTTTTTTTTTGTCGACATACGGGTTCATCGTAAGGATGATTTTCTTTGATACTGTGTGGTAGATATACCCATATTTGGATTTATGGGTGATATGTTGTAGACAATAGTATTGTCTGTCTGTCTTTCTGTGTATCCTTATGTACGCCTATAACTCATGTTCGGATGCTTGGTGCATCGTAAAATTAGGTATGGTAAACATGAGTCAATACACCAATCATTTATAAAACTCTTCACCGTACTTTTCATACAGTAGAAGGGTGGATATAGGGAAAAACTTCTCAAAATACATGCTAAAATAGGCGAAATATAAAAATTATCCTAGAAGGACGACCAAAGCATATGTTGCACTTCTCAATGTGAGACAAAAAATTCGCGAGTCTATAAAGGATCTCCGAAAACCAAATTATAAGGCCCTTAAATTAACAGTGTGTGTGATATTCCCAGAAAATTAACTTCGTTCTGATAAACTTATGAAGGAATTACAAGCCGCTAACCATTGCAACAGTAGCTCAATTGATAATGTCTGGTGCGTCTCTAAAAGCAACAGTACTTAAAAGGGATGTAACACCAATAACATTGTTATTATTATTATTATTATAATGTCTGGTGTTAACACCGAACACCGTTCGAAGAACGGGTACTTCTGCTAGTATATATATAAATTTATCTCACAACCGTCTGTTGGAGATTGGCGCCCTATTAACCGAGCTATTTACTGCACTCATTTTCTATCACGAGCTATGAAACGTTACAACATGTCACCCAAGCATGGGGCAAGCTGTGCACTAGCTACGAAACGTTAAAACAACTCCATTCCCTGCATTTAGGCCTTTTGACAAAAATCCACACCGTTTCAGCGATCTGAACCAAATTGTGCATACTTACCCATTGGAACCCAACGAATAACACTCACTACTTGAAATTTCGGACAGACCACTCCATTCCCTGCATTTAGGCCCTTCGGCACAAATCCACACAGTTTCACCGATCTGAACAAATATGTGTATACCTACCCCTTGAAACCCTGCTGGTTACACTGTCCACTTTAAATTTCGGACAGACCACTCCATTCCCTGCATTTAGGCCCTTTGGCACAAATCTACACCGTTTCACCGATGTGCACCAAATTTTGTATACTTACACCTTGGAACCCAACGAGTAGCCTACTTCGATGAAACTGTGCGGGACCAGAAAATCACGTTTTAAGGCCCTTGAACCAATCGTGTCAGAAGTTAAGCAACACCACACACCCCTGTGATTTTTAAAATATGTATTTTTATTAGTTTCTAAGTTTAATGAACCAGTTCAGTAGTAGTAGTCATCTCACCACATAAAGTCTTGCTCAATAGTGGTAGTGTATGTATGTCCCCTATGCGTTCATACCATTAATCCGATTGCGACGAAACTTGGGTGAGTTGTTGTGTGGATTGCAGGGAAGGGTTCTGCCTGCATATTATTTATGTAACATAAACGGGTGAGAGACTTAACGGGAAGTTTTAAGTACCATAGTAACCCAATTGCACAATGCCGTGGATTCCAGGGAAGGTTTCTAGCAACAAATAATTTATGTAACACAAAAGGGTGAGAGGCTTAACAGGAAGTTTTAAATACCACAATAACCCAATTGCACAATGTCAGTTGTGATGATGATGATGATAATTGTTGTTTTAAGAGGCCTAACATCGAGATTAGCGACCCCTAATTGTTTGGCGGATCGTGAAATTGAAACTACAACTAAAACTAACTATAAAACTTACGGGCTAGAAGAAGATAAGGACAAAAGAAAGTTATAAGGGAAATAAAAGACAGGAAGAAAGGAAATGCCCTCAACCCCGGATAAATGAGAATTGAGGGACTTGGAAAGAAGGAAGGAGAGCCACGAAAGGCAGATAGGAAGGGGAAAGAGGAGAGGGTCCGCCCCAAAGGCAATGGAAAAAGGGGGTAAAACCGGACCCAGCTCAAGAATCCCTCGGGGTTGCCAGCTCCAAAACTCACCAGCCATGAGCCCTTGAGGGTGTAGCTCTATCTAGGGTGCACCAGAAGTGGTGGGGCTACACACACCCTGCCTCCTTGAGAGACTTGAACAGAAGACAGGAGATATTATGAAAAGAAAAAGAAAGCTGACCCCTCGAAGAATGAGGGTATCAGGAAAGAAGAGACAAGGGCCAATTAAGGCGGGAAAGTGAAAGACTCCCTAGGCCTCGGATACCCTAATACCGTTGGGGTGGGAAGAGAAAAAGAGTTGACCAAGGGAGGCCGCCAGGAAAGAAAACTGAAAGCAGCCGGGCACCTGTAAGTAGAAGCAATGTCGGACTCAGCTGGGGTCCCGTGGTCACCAACCCACGTCCCACAAGTTGTGAGACCCTGGGAGGGGGGAAGGAAGGGAGGGGGGCAGTTGTGAGAATAGCTTGCTGATTCATCGTGAGGTGACATGAGAAGACTGTCCAGAGCCCGCCGTCTTATCTGGCATTGCTGACTATGCTGATGTTCATACAGGGCCGTTGCTCAAACCACTGTGGTGTTACGAAAGAGTGAGTGATTCACCGGTACGATCCTCCCAGGTCCGTACAGTTGGGACCCGAGCAGTAGGCCCACGTCATAATCTCTTTCACTGGGCTATAGTGCGTCTCTGCCTTAAAAGACAGTATGGAATTAAATGTAGTATTAACCTCTCACTCGCAATCCTATGTCCTGCAATTAGCTCCGTCCTTTTCTACCCCGGCGATGTTGCCGTTTCCCAATGATTGAAAGTGACAAATCTAAGAAAATGTTTCTGTAGTCTTATAGAGAATTTTTCTAAGGCACTATGCGATAAAATACGACACTATTGATCTCTACTTTTCTAATAGCCAATGAGATATAGTCCCTAGGCAGTGTTCGCTGTTTCACATACTCCTTATTGTAATCATATTTTTCAATTAGTTTGTAAATTACATGTGTCAGTACTGTAGTTAATAAATAGCCGTTTCCCTATTCATTATTATCATTATCATTACGGGAAAATGACCTGAATATTATGTCCATTATACTGTACTACTTATCACCCCCACTACCACCATCACAAAAAGTTATATTTTTAAAATATTGTTTTCTTTTAGATTAAGTATCATGTGCCAGTTCTGTAGTAGTATTCATTATCATCTATAAAACAAGTAAATCTACCGGGCGAAGCTAGGCACTACTGATAGTAGTCTATAAAATTAAATTTTATAAAGGCTTGTTTCCCACATAACATCAAGAGGAATAGAGCTCCCTGTAGTGGAGAGCCATATCCTTCACTATTACTTGAGGCTGTTGTTGTTTCATTTGAGGGGCTTGGACATCGTTGCCATTTAGCCACGTGTATTTAGGTGTGTGTAGAATTTGTCTGATAATCTGTGTTGCGGTGAAGTACACGTAAAGTACTTTAACGGATGTAAAATAAAGGTTCATCTAAATCCCCAGCCCACAGATACAGTGGTATAGCCATGATTTTATATCGGGGGTTCTAAAGTTAAAAATAACTACGCATCATATCTGCAGTACTGGCCTCGTCTTCACACACAACGTACAATTCTTGCGCCACGCAATCAATGCAACTACGCATTGATAGACCAAAGGTTACGGAGTTTTATCAAAGTGAGATACCAGACATAATTGCCAAAAACATATTTAATCGAAATTAAAATACGCTAAGAACATAAATGAGAATTTAGTTTGTAGTTGGAAGGGAAGGAAGGAATCTTGTAGGTTAACGTGACCGTCAATCTCGCGATCATAAGCCACTTGGAATCCGAACCACAGACCATGGCATTTCACTTCGAAAATCTCACATGTATTGACCGGGAATAGAACCCGGTCCACCTTGGTGAGAGGCAAAGAGCTTGGCCGTAGCGCCACCACAACCCTAGTTTGTAGTTGATACAAACAAATAAACTAGTACCGGAAACACATACAATTATTAAGGGAGGATCGTTAAATTATCACCGATAAATGTAGTCCAAACTTGAATTTTAAATGTTAGGGGGAAAAAAGCAATTCGTTCCGTGACGAACTCAAGAGCCTACTTTTCTTAAAATTTAAGATTCATGCCAATCTATAGTCTATAGACCTATCTAGAATAATGACGAAATCAAGTTGGTAATTCTAACATTTGTAAGTACTGCAATTTGAAATACACCTGCAATAGTGTGGCCTAATAGAGAAACTTACTACAGTCGACAGCCCTGGTGCCTCTGAATATATTCTTAGTTTCATCTCCTAACAAGGCAGACTATAGATTGCACATACAAAATTTGGTTGTAGTCTAATGGATAGTATGGACGTTTGATATTGGATTTATCAGTGCACGTAAAATCATGTTGGGAACAATGTCATGTGTGTGATGCTCAGAATTATTCTGAAATATTACGATCTATTATAGTGCCAATTTTGGATAAAATCCATTTGTTAGTATAGAAGTTACATGTAATTAAAATTGAAACCATCAGAAAGCTTAGAATCATGTTGGCAGCACTGAGGTGTATTAGTTACTCCAAATTAATCTAGAATGTCAGGTGTGCAAAGTTTAGAGCTGATGGCTTGCATACTTTCTGATATATTGATATTAGGATTAAACAAATAGAGAGAGCATTTATTAACAGTTGCCAGGCCTGCTGGTTCTTACGAATATGCATAGTAATAACTGTTATGGTAGACAAAGCACATACGATATTTGGTTGAAATCCATTTGTTAGTATAGAAGTTAGCCTATAATCTATGCATTTAAAACCAAACTAAGGTTGAATGTCAGGTACTATACGTGTGCAAAGTTTAGAGCTGTTGGCTTGCATACTTTCTGATATATTGATATTAGGGTTAAAACATAGAGAGAGCATTTATCAACAGTTGGCAGCCCTGGTGGCTCTTTAGAATACGCACAGTAATATCTGTTGTAGTAGTCTACACATAGTACATACGAAATTTGGTTGAATACCAATCGATAGTATAGAAGTTGCATGCATTTAGAAATTGGACCTATCAGTAGGAATAGAATCATGTTGGCAACACTGGCATGTACGGTATGGACTTCTGAATATTAATATGGAATGTTATTAGGCCTATCTATATGTGGGCAATTTTGAAATATCCAAATTCTGAGATATCCAACATAGAACTCAAATTTCAATTGTGATTTTTAGCAGTTGGTAGTGTAACCGATACCTATTTTAGGCTATCGGCTACGCCAGCTGACATTAAGCTGTAGTTGAGGTTTTGGAAAGCAATAGGAAAAGATAGCGCATCGATCGCGTCAAGAAGAAAGCCAAGATGACGTAGGAGGTCAAAAATCAAGGAGGCATTGAAATCTGTGAGAAGATAGAATTATGAATGGAGATGTGAAGCTTTATTGAAACATATATGGAATTATAGCAATTTAAACAACTTAGAAGAGGATATATAACATGCATTATATGTGGAAATAATTTTATGGAAATAAGTTATTTTATAACAGAACAGCCGAGAGGATTCGGGTTCGAGACTATGTTCGTGACGTGGGAGCACTGTGGTGGGGAGAACAAGCCACGTGCCGCGCGGAGCACAAAAAGCCGGAACACAGCACTAGCAAGTCAGTTGAGCCCAGGAAGACGGGCAGTTCAGAGCAGCTCTATAGCACAGCGAGACGGACATTGAAGGTCACGCAGCATACAGAAACTGTCACGGGAAAAGTGTAGGTGACAGTGCCTGCATCGCCGAGCAGCGAAGGCCGAGGGGGTCGTTGATCCAGGCGAGCTGGCCGAGGAGACAATTGTAGATAGCCGGGGTATTTCAAAACCACACTGCTCGTATTTGAAGACTTTATTTCAAGCTTCATTTCGACGCTGTTCAAACACAGGCTTTTACGAATAACCTTATAACCATGCTGTTATATAACACATTCAAAGCGACTTTTACTATTCCAAGTAAACTGAATGTTAGCATAGGCACTGATGAACATTATATCGTGCATTTATAAGATTTATATCTTATACAATTTTCATGATTTACATATTACGAACAGATACAGGGTGTATCGCAATCTTGAACACTATCAAGTAAAATTTTATTTTACTCAAGTGGAACTTTGCAGTAAGTTGAGATTGGACTTACAATTCTCAAACTGAACATTTAAAGGAACAGTGGCGTATATTAGAAGAGGAGTAAGGGGGTCCGCTGTTTCCATGAACTTTTCGAGAAGGAGTTGGACAATATCCGCTATGGATAATCCGAGGTTCAACATGACCGAGTAAACGTGAATAGAGACAAGATGGCACCACAGAGCGATGGATTCGATTCCTGACGAGAGGAGTCCAACAGCTGATTCGCTTGGGATTTCGAAGGAAATCGTCATTTCATGGATGAAATGATATTCACGCCGATCTTACGAGAAATTCTTATGTAGGGAAAATCGACGATCTTGGAAATTATATTACAACTGATAATGAAAGGTATTGTAAGAGTTCTAACTACCTGATACGATTATTTTCATGAATACTGGGCACACATGTATATTTTTCTAATAGGAGTGATTTGATTATTAAGACATGGTTTGAATTTATATTCTTCGAATTTGCTAGAATATGGAGTGACCATATGATATGGCAGGCATCATTATACGAAATTCTCACCGTTGTTTGGCTTTATTAAGCAGATGTTTGGTCTTTTAGACATTTTTCCAGCTAGGATATTTTTCATGAATAGTTTTTTTTTGAGACGAGTATTTCGAACTCGTGATCTGCAATTGATTATCAGAAACTACTTCGTCAGTTCATTGCATACTAGCGAGTGTGTATTATTCATCAGTAGGGATTTTTTCCATTGGATTGTTTGGAGATATTAAGAAGTTATTCACTTTAGTGAATGAACATCGCTTTTATATGACAACTAGAGACTTGTTGATTCCTTTCTGGTACATTCATTCATACAGCCTACGAGATGGGGTCCTTCGTATTTATACGATTGTATGGTGGTACTCGCCTTACCCATCGTTTAGGGAACTATCATCCAAGCCGACGGGGCGAGGTCTTTCGTATTTATACGACTGTACGGTGGTTACACATCTTACTTGCCATTGAGGGACTCATTTTTACTATCCGAATGTACACGAGATGTAAGTGAATTAAACAAGGAACTACTAGTCACATATCAGTCGAAATTTTGTTAAATAAAGTAACGATAAATGTCAACAGGATTGCATTTAGTAATTCTTGTTTGCCAATCCAATATTTTGTTGCTATACTCTTTTGAGAGTAATTTCAGTTTAACAGCTATTACAGCTGATGCTTTGATGATTTTTATAATTGTGTTTGATACCTTTGAGAAGGATTTAAAGTAATTGAATCTTGTAAGATTAATCATTAATGGTCATAATTATTTTGAAGGCAGATCAGTATTGCAGATTTTGAAATGAGAGAATATAACACATTGGTGTTTTTCTGCGATGTGAATTATTGAAACTTGTGAAAGAGAATTTATGCTATTTGAAACCAAATCATAAATTACTGAAGTAATATTTTTCTAATTGTTTAAGAAGTTGTCTAGATGTGACCAGAGTAATTACAGTCTTTGGAGATTATGTGCGTTGAAGATTTGAAGCCATTTATATATTTTTTGTATATCATGCAACATGGTTAAGTGGAGTTTGTGATAGGCATTTTGTGGAATTTGCCATGTGATAGTTGCAACGTTAATAATGTATTTTGAAGCAGACATGAGGTCGTCGTACCCAGTCTAGCGTAATTGTTGAGATTCATGCTGTATGTGCTGAATATTTATGGAGTTTTTGGAGTAATTCTTATATTCAAATGTGATATTTGAAATATTGAAGAAATATAATGTCGTTGTGGATAGTTAGATCCAACGTGATGTCGTGGAGACAATAATATTTTTGGCATGATAATTAAATACGAGATATAACTTGGAAGTAATAAAACTGTAAGACAACGTTCTATAAACCATATTAAACAATTTGTTAGGAAATTAAACAAATAAATGAAGTCGATAATACAAGATTTTCTGAAAATAATAATTAACGAAATAATAATCTGAGATTCAAGCATATTAACGATCTGACCCAATGAAATAAAAATCAGAATGACTAGATGAAATAATGAAACTAAATAACCAGATGATTGAAATTTAAATAGGTTGATAAATTAAATTTTGAAATAAATCGATGAATTAAATAAATGGATGAATTAAAGATTGAATAGATAAACTGATTGAAATGAATTAATAGACGATTGTAATGATGATGAATAACTAAATTAGAAGGTGATAATTAATTAAAGAAGCTGATGATTAATGAATTTTTATGGAATTAAATAAATTTAATTGAGAGATAATGTGAAGGAATTGCAACTTGAAATGTGAATTTAAATGATGTAATGGTGATGAATTAACGATTCTGACAGGAATACTTAGAATTTTGAAGTGAGAATTAATGTGAGAAATATTTAATTTTGATAATAACGATGATGATGACCAATGAGAATTTGAATTTTCTGTATTTCACAGATAAGAGATTGATGACGATGTAAATAATGTAAATTAATTATTCAATGTTTAGGAACATTTGATTAACATGTTCTACATTCAAATTATACCATGCAAACCATGATTTATGTGATATTTAATATGAGTGATTATTATATGTGTATGTTTAGGCAGCTTAATAACTTAATTAAATCCACATTGATGTTAAATTAAAGAAAATTAGGTCTCAGGTTTCACAAATGTCAGTGACGAAAGACATAGTGCTACAGTGATCCTGAGAATCCAAGAGAACTTTATACATTTTTCTTGTTATGTGGATTAAGATAATTTTGCATTAGAAAGGAGATGGTTCGATTTTTGGACAATGACAATTTAACTTTGCATTCGACCATACTCTTAGGTAGGAATTATATTTAAAATGTCTGTCTGACTATCAAAGTAAAATAAATTTGTTTTTATCTTAGTTGTGATCTGATGATGGTGTGATGTTCCTTTTTCTTTCCTTGTCTTGAGTAAGGCTTATCCGGAAAGGAAGTGGTTTTCTAGGAATTCAGTTGATGGCGCCCATTTATATTTGAATTATTTTTATTAACTTAAGCCCGTAACGACCCTAGAGATACTTTGTCTCGTGAAACCCACTGCTTTTTCGAGAACTCAGCTGAATTTCCGACACATTCCTTATTTGACTAGAGGTTCATTTAACTCCGCTCTGTCCCGGAACTCCAGGAATGCGATGCTATAGCAGATGGGTCATCGCATACCCATGACGAACGGGTACAGAGAGAGAGGGAGAATTGGCTTTATCCAACTAGTGGGGCTTTTCGATTTTGTTAATTCTATGGAATCACATCAGATTTAGATTACTGAGAGATTGATCTCAAGTTCATTTAAGTGTGTTACAAAATTTATTAAACTTAGTCAGACAATGTACTTGTGTGCCCAATCCAGTGTTCATATTAATCGTATTAGTAATATCATGTTAGTTATAAGATAGTTTTCCCTATACCCAAGTGAATGCAGGAATTGAGACATTGTGATGTGTTGTTGTCTAACGTCTCTATATAATTCTATATTGAAAATATAATTATGTTGCCGGAGGATTTAGCGAAGGTGTTAGGAGAGTTGCAGACGGGTATGTCTGGAATTGCAGAAACCATTTCTAAGATGGAAACGGAAGTTAAAGAACAAATTAATAATTCAGAAGCTAGATTAGAAGCTAAATGTAAAGAGAATGTACAAGCATTGCAAACTAGTACTGAAGAGAATTTAAAATCATTACAGATTAGTAACGAAACTAATGTAAAATTATTGCAGTCAACTAGTGAAGATAATTTAAAATCATTAGAAACTAGGCTACAGTCAAATAGTGAAGCTAACTTAAAGGACAATTTTAAGTCATTAGAAGCTAGATTACAGACTAATACTGAAAATCATTTAAAAGCTAGTGAAGCTCACTTGAAAGATAACTTTAAGTCATTGGAAGAGAAATTACAGTCTCGTAGTGAAGAAACTAACACTGAATTAGAAAATAAGTTAACCAGATTAGAGAATAGTTTAACTTTAAAGAATAATGAGATGCTGAAAACTTTACAATTAGACATAATTGCAGTAAACATGAAAGGAGAGGAAAATGTTCAAATATTAAGGAAAAATATTATTGAGTTAGAAAGTAGAGGAGAAGAAAATATTTTAACTTTAAGAACAGACGTTATGACCATACAGAAAGACATTAAGTCAGATGTATCGAAGTTGAGATTCGACATCGATGGTTTAGTGGCAGATGTAGGAAAAATTCAAGAGTGGTCTACCGAAGTATCTTTCGAGACTAAGATTAAAGGTCTAGAAACGAATCTAGGTAACGAAATAAAAGATTTAAAGACAGTAATTGGGACCATTAAAAAGGAAGTCTTGGGAGAGGTCAATTCTAATTTAAAGTCGTTAGAAAATCAATTGCAGAAGGATATTAGAAAGATAGACGACGATATAGAGCAAAAGGTTAACGAAAACTTAGCTTTATTTAAAAATAGAGTCGGAGCAATTGTGGAAGAACGGTATAATGAGGTCGATGCCGAAGCAACAGAGAAAGGTGAAGGGTTAGATGAAAAATTAATCGCAGGTATGGCAAACTTAGAAGCTAGGTTTACGGAAAGCAAAGAGGCGATGAAGATAGATTCAACTCTATTTAGAACAGATGTTGATCTGTTGAAAGAACAAGTCGCGTTAGTAAAGAGCACGTGCGAAGGAAAAATCGACAAGTTAAGAAACGATCTAGACGAAAGTAACAAGACGCAGGATGTTACATCGTTAGATGAGTTGAAGACTCAGGTCAAGACCGTTAAGAAATTAGCAGAAGACAGGATGACTAAACTAGAATCCATAGTTAACAGTTTCACCAGTCAGAATGTAACATCAGGGGAAACATTGATAAATCAAACAGCGATAGACCGCAGTATGACGAATCAAGAACCGAGCATGGTAGAAGACCGTCAAATGCAACCGAATGTGACATTCGAAAGGGCTAGTTCAACCCCGCAGGAGAATCCAAGTTCGAGTAGGAGTACGTTAGGTCCAAGCGAACGATACTCAGGTCCAGTCACTATTATAAGGAACCTAGATGACAAACCGAGAAAGTTTTCGGGAAATACAGGAGTTACACCAGTAGAATTTCTGCGAGATATTCGAGACTACATGGCGGAACACAGGGTAGCCAAAGAAAGAGAGCTAAGGATAGTAGAACGCGCCTTAGATGGATCTGCACTTACGTGGTTTAGAGCGTTCAGAAGCAATTTTGCGAACATGGAGCAATTTGCCATGGCTTTCTTGAGGAGATTCTGGAGTGCCGAGGATCAACTCAACGTAAGAGCGGAGATGTACTCCAAACGCTATTCTACGTCACATCCGACGCATTACGCCAACTATTTCACGTCACAGCTGGCTAAATTACAGTTCCTTATTCCTCCATTGCCAGAAGAAGAGCTTTTGCAAGCTATAGCGCGACAGTTACCGATTGAGGTACAGTGATCTCTGATAGCATCGGGAGCCAATACGCTGGAACATTATGATGACATTTTGCGGCGATTGGATTATACAAGCGCACAGGTCACGCCTAGAAGTAATAGAAACGATAACAGGAACACGCAAGAAGTAAATGCGGTAGTCGTGGACAATGCAGCTCAAACGGACAGAAGGGATTCCTGGGAAAACCGACGGAACGAAGGGAATCGAGGAAATATCCGTAACGCAAGAGGAAATGATCGATATAGAGGACCATATGAAAGGCCATACGATCAAGAAGCGAGAGATAGCCGGTATAGGAATTATAACCAAAATTCCAGGTATCAGGACAGGAATCGGTATAATAACAGATATCGGGGAAGGAATAACTGGGGCCAAGGTCAACAATATAATGGAAACGACCGACAGGATGGCCGAAGAAACGATCCTAACGACAGAAGGGATAATCGTGGACATGAGAGGTCGAGACAAGAGGATAGACAGCCTAGTGCACCACTCGAAGAGACAGTGAGAGATGTCAATCGAGCCAGCACGAGTGAAGAAAGAAGAAATAAACGTCAGAATAACACGGAGTCAAGATGTTAATCATTGGAAGTCATCATTATAGAGAGTCAGAAAGAACCATCATGCTGAGTAAAGGAATTGTAGAGCTATCGTGTACATGTAATATATATTGAATGCCTGAGAGTGTATTTTTTTTCTCAATCCTGATAAAAAAAGGAGATGTACGGGAGAGATGTACCCGATACCTATTTTAGGCTATCGGCTACGCCAGCTGACATTAAGCTGTAGTTGAGGTTTTGGAAAGCAATAGGAAAAGATAGCGCATCGATCGCGTCAAGAAGAAAGCCAAGATGACGTAGGAGGTCAAAAATCAAGGAGGCATTGAAATCTGTGAGAAGATAGAATTATGAATGGAGATGTGAAGCTTTATTGAAACATATATGGAATTATAGCAATTTAAACAACTTAGAAGAGGATATATAACATGCATTATATGTGGAAATAATTTTATGGAAATAAGTTATTTTATAACAGAACAGCCGAGAGGATTCGGGTTCGAGACTATGTTCGTGACGTGGGAGCACTGTGGTGGGGAGAACAAGCCACGTGCCGCGCGGAGCACAAAAAGCCGGAACACAGCACTAGCAAGTCAGTTGAGCCCAGGAAGACGGGCAGTTCAGAGCAGCTCTATAGCACAGCGAGACGGACATTGAAGGTCACGCAGCATACAGAAACTGTCACGGAAAAAGTGTAGGTGACAGTGCCTGCATCGCCGAGCAGCGAAGGCCGAGGGGGTCGTTGATCCAGGCGAGCTGGCCGAGGAGACAATTGTAGATAGCCGGGGTATTTCAAAACCACACTGCTCGTATTTGAAGACTTTATTTCAAGCTTCATTTCGACGCTGTTCAAACACAGGCTTTTACGAATAACCTTATAACCATGCTGTTATATAACACATTCAAAGCGACTTTTACTATTCCAAGTAAACTGAATGTTAGCATAGGCACTGATGAACATTATATCGTGCATTTATAAGATTTATATCTTATACAATTTTCATGATTTACATATTACGAACAGATACAGGGTGTATCGCAATCTTGAACACTATCAAGTAAAATTTTATTTTACTCAAGTGGAACTTTGCAGTAAGTTGAGATTGGACTTACAATTCTCAAACTGAACATTTAAAGGAACAGTGGCGTATATTAGAAGAGGAGTAAGGGGGTCCGCTGTTTCCATGAACTTTTCGAGAAGGAGTTGGACAATATCCGCTATGGATAATCCGAGGTTCAACATGACCGAGTAAACGTGAATAGAGACAAGATGGCACCACAGAGCGATGGATTCGATTCCTGACGAGAGGAGTCCAACAGCTGATTCGTTTGGGATTTCGAAGGAAATCGTCATTTCATGGATGAAATGATATTCACGCCGATCTTACGAGAAATTCTTATGTAGGGAAAATCGACGATCTTGGAAATTATATTACAACTGATAATGAAAGGTATTGTAAGAGTTCTAACTACCTGATACGATTATTTTCATGAATACTGGGCACACATGTATATTTTTCTAATAGGAGTGATTTGATTATTAAGACATGGTTTGAATTTATATTCTTCGAATTTGCTAGAATATGGAGTGACCATATGATATGGCAGGCATCATTATACGAAATTCTCACCGTTGTTTGGCTTTATTAAGCAGATGTTTGGTCTTTTAGACACTTTTCCAGCTAGGATATTTTTCATGAATAGTGTTTTTTGTGACGAGTATTTCGAACTCGTGATCTGCAATTGATTATCAGAAACTACTTCGTCAGTTCATTGCATACTAGCGAGTGTGTATTATTCATCAGTAGGGATTTTTTCCATTGGATTGTTTGGAGATATTAAGAAGTTATTCACTTTAGTGAATGAACATCGCTTTTATATGACAACTAGAGACTTGTTGATTCCTTTCTGGTACATTCATTCATACAGCCTACGAGATGGGGTCCTTCGTATTTATACGATTGTATGGTGGTACTCGCCTTACCCATCGTTTAGGGAACTATCATCCAAGCCGACGGGGCGAGGTCTTTCGTATTTATACGACTGTACGGTGGTTACACATCTTACTTGCCATTGAGGGACTCATTTTTATCATCCGAATGTACACGAGATGTAAGTGAATTAAACAAGGAACTACTAGTCACATATCAGTCGAAATTTTGTTAAATAAAGTAACGATAAATGTCAACAGGATTGCATTTAGTAATTCTTGTTTGCCAATCCAATATTTTGTTGCTATACTCTTTTGAGAGTAATTTCAGTTTAACAGCTATTACAGCTGATGCTTTGATGATTTTTATAATTGTGTTTGATACCTTTGAGAAGGATTTAAAGTAATTGAATCTTGTAAGATTAATCATTAATGGTCATAATTATTTTGAAGGCAGATCAGTATTGCAGATTTTGAAATGAGAGAATATAACACATTGGTGTTTTTCTGCGATGTGAATTATTGAAACTTGTGAAAGAGAATTTATGCTATTTAAAACCAAATCATAAATTACTGAAGTAATATTTTTCTAATTGTTTAAGAAGTTGTCTAGATGTGATCAGAGTAATTACAGTCATTGGAGATTATTTGCGTTGAAGATTTGAAGCCATTTATATATTTTTTGTATATCATGCAACATGGTTAAGTGGAGTTTGTGATAGGCATTTTGTGGAATTTGCCATGTGATAGTTGCAACGTTAATAATGTATTTTGAAGCAGACATGAGGTCGTCGTACCCAGTCTAGCGTAATTGTTGAGATTCATGCTGTATGTGCTGAATATTTATGGAGTTTTTGGAGTAATTCTTATATTCAAATGTGATATTTGAAATATTGAAGAAATATAATGTCGTTGTGGATAGTTAGATCCAACGTGATGTCGTGGAGACAATAATATTTTTGGCATGATAATTAAATACGAGATATAACTTGGAAGTAATAAAACTGTAAGACAACGTTCTATAAACCATATTAAACAATTTGTTAGGAAATTAAACAAATAAATGAAGTCGATAATACAAGATTTTCTGAAAATAATAATTAACGAAATAATAATCTGAGATTCAAGCATATTAACGATCTGACCTAATGAAATAAAAATCAGAATGACTAGATGAAATAATGAAACTAAATAACCAGATGATTGAAATTTAAATAGGTTGATAAATTAAATTTTGAAATAAATCGATGAATTAAATAAATGGATGAATTAAAGATTGAATAGATAAACTGATTGAAATGAATTAATAGACGATTGTAATGATGATGAATAACTAAATTAGAAGGTGATAATTAATTAAAGAAGCTGATGATTAATGAATTTTTATGGAATTAAATAAATTTAATTGAGAGATAATGTGAAGGAATTGCAACTTGAAATGTGAATTTAAATGATGTAATGGTGATGAATTAACGATTCTGACAGGAATATTTAGAATTTTGAAGTGAGAATTAATGTGAGAAATATTTAATTTTGATAATAACGATGATGATGACCAATGAGAATTTGAATTTTCTGTATTTCACAGATAAGAGATTGATGACGATGTAAATAATGTAAATTAATTATTCAATGTTTAGGAACATTTGATTAACATGTTCTACATTCAAATTATACCATGCAAACCATGATTTATGTGATATTTAATATGAGTGATTATTATATGTGTATGTTTAGGCAGCTTAATAACTTAATTAAATCCACATTGATGTTAAATTAAAGAAAATTAGGTCTCAGGTTTCACAAATGTCAGTGACGAAAGACATAGTGCTACAGTGATCCTGAGAATCCAAGAGAACTTTATACATTTTTCTTGTTATGTGGATTAAGATAATTTTGCATTAGAAAGGAGATGGTTCGATTTTTGGACAATGACAATTTAACTTTGCATTCGACCATACTCTTAGGTAGGAATTATATTTAAAATGTCTGTCTGACTATCAAAGTAAAATAAATTTGTTTTTATCTTAGTTGTGATCTGATGATGGTGTGATGTTCCTTTTTCTTTCCTTGTCTTGAGTAAGGCTTATCCGGAAAGGAAGTGGTTTTCTAGGAATTCAGTTGATGGCGCCCATTTATATTTGAATTATTTTTATTAACTTAAGCCCGTAACGACCCTAGAGATACTTTGTCTCGTGAAACCCACTGCTTTTTCGAGAACTCAGCTGAATTTCCGACACATTCCTTATTTGACTAGAGGTTCATTTAACTCCGCTCTGTCCCGGAACTCCAGGAATGCGATGCTATAGCAGATGGGTCATCGCATACCCAGGACGAACGGGTACAGTAGCACTGACGACAATTTCAAATATGGCCTTGAGATATTCAGGTATAGATCTTTACTCTTACCAAGTTTGTTTCCGATAGCTGCAGCCGTTTAGGAGTTGACACGAGGGACAGACACAGACAGGCAAACAGAAGGACAGACAGACAGACACACATTTTCCAGGTTCGATCTCATAGGCCTAAGTCTACTTTATCCTCATTTTTGAAAAATGAGAAAAGTAGGCTAAAACAAGAGGGACACTTGTTAATTAAATGATAGACAATTCGAACTTTGTATTGTAGGCTAATAGACTACGGTACTAATTATTATTTTACTTTACAAACAGCTACGTTTATGGGAATTATGTATTATACCGTTACTTAAAACGTATTCATACAAATTAAAATATAAGTTGAACTACGATACAAAATATGATCTTTTCGAGTCAAATGTACGATACAGTGAACCGGGCATGCACGTAGCAGAGCCACAATTATCGCGGTTCACACTGATGATCAAACATTTACTTCCACATAACATCAACTAAAATTCTTATTATTACTTTATTAGGTCTACTTGTAGGCTACGTTATACTTTTATTTCCAGCTTGTATTTAATATTATTATTATCACGGCATGTACTCACATCCATTGTTAGTAATCAGTCCAAAAATTTCGACTACTTTACTGCGCAGACATGACAATGGAACGTACATGAATTATAATGGTTTATAGCCTGCTACTTCTTCCTGACCGCCTGGTACATGAGCTGTACAAATGTGGACGTGGTGGTCGTCCTTCAAATACGCAACTCTTGGAGACATGAGCAGCGGAGCAACCGAAACAATCCGAGTATTCACGACCGAACGCGAATGTGCACTACAATGTCTTCTGTAAAAAAAAAAAAAAAAAAAACTGTTTAAATTTGTTTTAGGGGCTAGGGATATTTTGGTTATAATTCCCGTGTACTTATCTGATAATCTGTATTTCAGTGTGGCTGGAGTAGTGAGTGTAACTAAGGGACTTGAAATAAGGTATCATCGCGGTATTTGTCTGGAGGTAGTACGGGAAATAACGGAGAAGAACCACACTAAGGATGGTCACTGTCTGCTCTGGGATTCGAACCACAGCTTGCAGTCACGGTTATGTCGCGGGGTGTTCACATTTTTAAGGGACTTGCAAGGTAGCCTCTGTTAATTCACTCAAGAACACGGATGATTATGACGAATCGCATTTTCAATTAGTGTAAGCAAGTTGTGTCAAGTACGTAGGCCTATTAATTATTCTGTATCTATTCGGCAGTGAAGATCAACAACTTATTAATTTGATATTATTGATAATACACACATCAAAAAAAGTTTTGCATCACCTCGGTTCCAAGAGTTCCGGAACCTTTAAATACAAAGGGAATAGAGATCAACACAAACAACATTTCAGCTCGTTTTATTGCTCATGAGACCCACACATTGCATGTTGTACCATCATACAGCTAGACTTTCAGCATTTGTGGTCCAGATTGCAGTACACACCACTACCTCTAATACCCAGTAGCACGTCCTCTTGCATTGATGCATGCCTGTATTCGTCGTGGCATACTATCCACAAGTTCATCAAGACACTGTTGGTCCAAATTGTCCCACTCCTCAACGACAATTCGGCGTAAATCTCTCAGAGTGGTTGGTGGGTCAAGACGTCCATAAACAGCCCTTTTCAACATATCCCAGGCATGTTCGATAGGGTTCATGTCTGGCGAACATGCTGGCCACTGTAGTCGAGCGATGTCGTTATCTTGAAGGAACGCATTCACAAGATGTGCACGATGAGGTCGAGAATTGTCGTCCATGAAGACAAATGCCTCTCCAATATTCTGCCGATATGGTTGCACTATGGGTCGGAGGATGTCATTCAGGTATCGTAAAGCCGTTTCGGAGCCTTCCATGACCACCAGTGGCGTACGTCGGCCCCACATAATGCCACCCCAAAACATCAGGGAACCACCACCTTGCTGCACTCGCTGGACAGTGTGTCTAAGACGTTCAGCCTGACCAGGGTGCCTCCAAACACGTCTCCGACGATTGTCTGGTTGAAGGCATATGCGACACTCATCGGTGAAGAGAACGTGATGCCAATTCCGTGGGGTCCATTCAGCATGTTGTTGGGCCCATCTGTACCGCGCTGCATGGTGTCGGGGTTGCAAAGCTGGACCTCGCCATGGACGTCGGGAGTGAAGTTGCGCATCATGCAGCCTATTGCGCACAGTTTGAGTTGAAACACGACGTCCTGTGGCTGAACGAAACGCATTATTCAACATGGTGGCATTGCTGTCAGGGTTCCTCCGAGCGGCAATCCGTAAGTAGCGGTCATCCACTACAGTAGTAGCCCTTGGGCGGCCTGAGCGAGGCCTGTCATCGACAGTTCCTGTATCTCTGTACCTCCTCCATGTCCGAACAACATCGCTTTGGTTCACTCTGAGATGCCTGGAAACTTCCCTTGTTGAGAGCCCTTCTTGACACAAAGTAACAATGCGGACGCGATCGAACTGCGGTATTGACCTTCTAGGCATGGTAGAACTACAGACAACATGAGCAGCGTACCTTCGTCCTGGTGGAATGACTGGAACTGATCGGCTGTCGTACCCCCTCCGTCTAATAGGCCCTGCTCATGCATGGTTGTTTACATCTTTGAGCAGTTTTAGTGACATCTATGAGCAGTCAAAGGGACTGTATCTTGGATACAATATACACAGTCAACGTCTATATGCCGGAGATCTGGGAACCGAGGTGATGCAAAACTTTTTTTGATGTGTGTATTCTTTGAGTCATCACTATTGATTAGGTAGCCTACATCCAGGATGTGATTCGTGCTTTTATTAGAGTGGTGGGGAAGAGGAGAAGGGCGTGAACTTGGTGGATTCAATAGGCCTATCTCAAAACTCAAGGAAATAAGAGAAGCCTACAGACCGTAGGGTCCACTATAGGCATATTTTCTTAGAAGACAGCGGACGCATTTCTTCAGAGTTTTGCTCTATTCCCAACAAAACTTTAGGCCCTACTTGTAAAGACCCAACACATGCATATATTTCCCCACCACTGGGTCCCATCCAACTGCAACTAGGAAATGTAACTCAAGAGAAGCCTTTAATACTGTATACACTCGGCCTCTAGTCGCTCAAACAGAAATGACGCACACAACAATAAATTATCGTAACAACGGCTGAAAGCAAAGGGAAACTACAGCCGTAATGCTCTTCCCGAGGATATGCACCTCTCTATACATAATTACATGTGGCCTCCTCCCTTGTAAAATTCCAATCCGGGGGTAAACTAGTCCCCCGTTCGGATCTCCGGGTGGGGACTACTCGAGAGGGGGTTAACGTCACAAAAGTGGCAAAGAGGAAATCTGACATTCTACGGATCGGAGCGTGGAATGTTAGAAGTCTGCTGGAAAGTGGAAAGTTAGAAAACTTAGAAAGGGAAATGGATAGGTTGAGGCTGGATTTGGTTGGGATTAGTGAAATGCGCTGGCAGGAAGAACAGGACTTTTGGTCAGGAGACTATAGGGCCATTAGCACTAAATCAAACAATGGCCAAGCAGGGGTTGGTCTCGTATTGAGTAGGAAACTTGGACAACGGGTGGAATATTATGAGCACTATAGTGAACGGATTATTGTAGCAAAAATCAATACATAACCTACGTGCACCACAGTGGTACAGGTCTATATGCCTACCAGTCAAGCTGATGATGATGTTGAAAAGATCTACGAAGAAATAGATGAAATTCTGAGGTATATCAAGGGTGATGAAAATGTTGTAGTGATGGGAGATTGGAATGCTGTGGTAGGAAAAGGAAGAGAAGGGATTAGGGGAAAGGAATGATCGAGGAAGCAGGCTGATGGAATTCTGCACCGAGCATGAGTTAGTCATAGCTAACACCTTATTCAATAACCACAATAGAAGAATATACACACGGATGAGACCAGGAGATACAGGGCGTTACCAAATAGACTTCATTATGTTCAAGCATAGGTTCCGAAATCAGATTTTGGATTGTAAAACATATCCAGGTGCTGACATAAACTCTGACCACAATCTGGTTGTTATGAAATGCAGATTAAAGTTGAAGAAACTGAAGAAAAGTCAAAAGCCAAAAAGGTGGGCAATAGACAGACTGAAAGAGAAGGATGTAAACGAAAGATTCAGGAAGAGTATAAAGGAAGGACTAATGAAAAGCCCTAAAGAAACTTCAATTGCATATGAATGGGCACTTTTGAAGAATGAAATAACAAAATCCGCAGAAGAGAACAATTGTAGGAAAGAAAGAATAGGTAGAAAACCGTGGATCACTCAGGATATACTAGAATTGATGGACGAAAGGCGGAAACACAAGAATGTAATAGATGAAAAGGGGGAAAGCAGGATACAGACGTCTGAGAAATGAGGTTAACAAGAAGTGCAAGGAAGCGAAAGGGGGAATGGTTGAAAGAAAAATGTGCAGGCATAGAAAATTGTCTGAAAGTAGGAAAAGTAGACACAGCTTATCGAAGGATTAAGAATACTTTTGGGGAAAAGAAGACTAAGTGCTGTAATATTAAGGACACAAATGGAAAGCCTCTAACAGATAGGGAAGAAAAGGTTGAGTGATAGAAAGCTTACATAGAGTGTTTGTATAAGGGAAAGGAGATTAAGAATCATGTAATGGAAAGGGAGGAGGAAATTGATGAGGATGCACAAGGAGATTTAATATTGAGATCAGAATTTGATAGAGCATTGGAAGTCTTAAGCAGGAACAAAGCACCTGGCATAGATGATATACAGAGTGAGTTGCTACGGTGCATAGGAGATGAAGGTCTGATCAGGTTATATCACTTGGTGTGTAGGATTTATGAGACAGGTGAGGTACCCTCTGATTTCAAGAAGAATGTTATCATCCCTATACCGAAGAAAGTGGGTGCTGACAGATGTGAAGATTACCGTACAATCAGCTTAATTACTCATGCTTCAAAGATCCTGTCTAGAATAATTTACAAGAGGATGGAAAGCCAGATAGAAACGGAGTTGGGTGAAGACCAGTTTGGTTTCAGGAGAAATGTAGGAACACGAGAAGCTGTACTAAGTCCCAGACTGATTTAGGAGGGTAGAGTAAGGAAAGATAAGAGAACGTTCATGGCATTTGTAGACTTAGAAAAGGCGTTTGATAACGTTGATTGAACTAAATTGTTTGGCATTTTGAAAATGATTGGAATAAAGTACAGGGATAGGAAGGTGATCTACAATCCATACAGAAACCAGACAGCAGTCATTCGAGCTGAAGGACATGAGAGAGAAGCTGGTATTCAGAAAGGTGTAAGGCAAGGCTGCAACTTATCACCCATACTTTTCAATCTTTACATTGAGCAGGCAATGAAGGAAATTGGTGAAAAGTTTAAAGTGGGAGTGAAGATTCAAGGAGAAATAATTTCAACTCTGAGATTTGCCGATAACATAGTCATCTTGGCCGACACGCCTGAGGATTTGAATGAGTTTTTGAATGGTATGGACTCCGTCTTGAGGAAAGAATTCATGATGAAAATTAAGATGCATGTTTAGGAGCAAGCTTAGTTTGCTAGAGCATGACAGAGAAAATCCCACGGAGACCGTTATTACGCAATATAGCGAAATTCCCCATACTGTCTATACATTTCCAAAGCGTTCAGATCAGATTAAAACCGTTAAAATGTGGTTAAAATCATTGAAGATTTGTACTTAACTTTCCATAGAAGATGAAGCAGCTGTTGCACAGATTTTAGAACATGGTGACGATTTAAAATTACCCCATGGGTAAAGGAGATTGCCTCCTGCAGAGACCAAACTTTACACTAGGGTGACGAGACGAGAGTGAGCAAGCTTAGCGAGCACCAGAGAGCATAACCGAACAGGGGAGTGGAGGGGGAAAACAAAAGAAGATTGTGCAAGGTAGGAAACATATGAACAATATAAAACCTTTAACGGAATAATTTTCTTCATGGAGCAGGGTCTTCAAGGAGATGATAGCTGACGATGAAGACGTCGCCTGCTGGGATGGTGTGTAAGTCCTCTTGACCTCGGTGAATCCGAAGAACTTCGGTAGGTTGTCGCGTGTAGAGCCAGTGAAGTTTTCACGGAATAAGCAACTGAAACAAACTCAAGAAAACAATAAATGCCTGATCGAAGGAAAAGGGAAATACAAAGGGATCACTGTTGGTGTCTGCGAGAAGAGAAGGAAATAATCAATGAAAGAAAGAAAGCAAAGAGCAGCAATTGCTAACTCTAACTACCCATATATTCCAAAGAATACATCAACATGTTATCCTACTATGTGTGTCCCGGGAGCGCAAATCCCTTGTTAACAGTGAACTCTGTTGGTCCTTGAAATAACTACTTGTAAAACTCCAGTGCCAAATCCTGACCGTAATAAATCTATTGTTATTTGCCAAGACGTTGTATCTTAATCGATTTATAGCACAGGTCTATTGTGCACTTTGCAATGGAAAATTAAAAGTGTATATTGTAATATTATAGTGCAGAAGTGGCTTTAAAAAGCTGAGCCGTCTCGGTTGCAGACAAGATGGCAGCTGATCTCTCGTTCTGAACTACATTTCACTCATTTGAGTATGTTGCATGCAATATAGCCTACAGACATAAAAATAATAGGAACTTTGTATGAAATGAACTTTGTTTGAAATATACTCCAATGCAGAAATCATTTAGTCAAAGACAGTGTTGGCTAAGACGTTGTATCTTAATCGATTGATATCATTCATTTTGGGAGGACATAATTAGGTCTGTGGTTACAGCGTTGGTCTCTCAACTGGCCGGTTGTGGTTCTAATCCTAACAGAGTTGTATTTATTTGCTTGTTTTTTTATATTTATTGTTTTTTTTAGTACCAAGGCGTTATACAATTGAGCGTTATATTGTGCATTTTGCAATGGAAAATATATATTTAATTAAAACAAAGTTCTCCAATGGATCTGCAGTAGTGACATCTACCTTCAACTAGTTGAACTACGGTATCCAGTCGGCCGTGGCGGAAGCAATCCACTGCCTTCTTGATGCGAGCTGCGCTCTATACCGGCCAGTTAGTGAACCCATGCCAGCGATGTTATTGAAAATAGCCTCTTTTTGCCGATAGAGCGCACTGCCAAGTACAGGCGCGATTAAACATTAGGTGTGCAGAAGGTATATTAAATGTGTTCCTCCCAGTCTATGTTTAGACCAACGAAGTTTCAATTATTGTTAGTCGTCGGTGTTAATATACTGAATTCCTTCGTTGTTTGGAGTGTTTGTTGATGCGATATAGATTCCACATAGCCAAGTGGCCGACAGTACATCGAGTGCTTACATTAAGTATGAATACAGCAAAAGTATGAAGATTTAATAAATCATAATTGTTGTAAGCATATATGATATAATGCATATTTTCACACCAAAGAACGACAACTGAAAGATGATTTATTGTAGGAATATCTTAAATGGGGTTTCCAAACTTTGAACTAAACTGTATGCGATATACGTTCCCCATAGCCACATGGCCTACATTACGTCGTTGTACCGATCTCCGCCACCACGCGCGCTCATTGTTTCCGTCCCATGCACTTCCGTCCCATCCATTTCCGTCCCATCCACTTCTGTCCCTTTTCCAAAATCACTCCCACAAAAATGTCCAGCTACCAAGTGCCACAAAAATATCCAGATACTGGGAGGAAAGATGTTGCACATCAACAAATGTACAAATAACCCCTGGCTCTACAGCCCATGAAGGGCCTGGGCCTACCAAGCGACCACTGCCCAGCCATTTGGCCTGCAAATATTGGCTTGACGCGTGATCAGCGCATCGGGTCCCCTCGGCCGTTAATCTTGGTTTTCGTGATCGGAGCGCTGCCTCACTGTCAGACAGCTACTCAATTTTGTAGCCGGCTGTGCTGTAGTGCCTGGGGTTATTATTTATTATTATATTAACGAGAAAGTAACGATTTGTTACTTTGACAATTGTAACTGTAACGGTAACTTCGTAGGCATTTTGGCGAGTTACTTTTTGTCGTGATAGAAGCCATTTTCCAGTGTTGCCTAATTCTATTAAAGAGCTTGCCACGGTGGGTGAGTGGATAGCGTGTCGATCTACTAACCCCAAGATTGCAGGTTCGCCCCTGGCCGTGGTAAGTGATTTTTGAAAGGCGGCAAAAATACGATACGCATGTCATACGATGATGACATGTCAAATAACCCATTTGAATTCAGTGGCCGTGTTCATAATGGCAAAATTAATCTCGGGACTTTCCGCCAACACAAACTTCCTCATTTCTCTACTAGAAAGCGCTATAGTGTTCAAGGAGCGTAGATATCTGACCTCCTTGACTTTCGATTCAAGGAACAACGAAATTCGACATGCAAGCTACCCTCTGGGTGTAAAATTACAAAGCTTGCACCTGGCACCCGAGGCCATACGATATTATATTATTATTATTCTATTAAAGAAAGCTTTTTAGTCGGTCAAGACAAATACTTGTACATAAAAACGTCTAAATACTGGTAGTCTACTTGTTTCCCGCCTAATGTATCCTAATTAGGCACAATTGGTGTTGACCGACTGAAAAGTTTTCTTTAATCGAGTTACTTTTATAAAGTAACTTACCCAACCCCGCTCAACAGGTAGGCTACCCCGAGATCACAGAACTTGACAATGTTGGGACGGAAATATTGACTTTTAGCCTTGCTACCTGCTGTTCTGTTCTGATCTCCTGTTACATGACCTGCCCCAATGTGGTGGTCGTCGCCCTCGCAAAGGTCGAGTATTGATTTCGATTACATCAATAAATAGCCCACGTGTTCGTAGGCGTGGATTTGCCTGAATGTAAGCGATCCGATGATGATCGTTCGACGATCGAAAGTAGCCTACTCATCGAAGTAGACTAATCTCATGTAGACTAATATTCTTCAGGTGTAAGGAATAACACCCAGACTATGCTGACCGACTGAAAATCATTTAAATGTCATTTATTAAGACAACACTGAAAAATAGCTTCCGTTGTCTTATGTCCGCTACAAAGGCTTTCGTCATAACCACGGCATTTTCGTTTACATTCAATTATTATTATAATTAATAATATTACCGACAGCGCAGCGGTAACTACGCTCGCTAACACGCAGCGTTGGACCAAGCTATCTGCGGACTCCGACGGCTCCGCCGACGGCCGTCCTTGAAATGGTTTTCCGTGATTTCCCATTTTCAACTCCAGGCAAATTCTGGGACGGTACCTTCTAACAGGATACGGCCACTTCCTTCCATATCCTTGCCCAGTTTCATTCACCTTCATTCATTTCATCTCTTATTACGGTAACTCCTCCCATGAGGTTGGTGTCAGGCAGGGTATCCGGTCGTAAAAAATTCCACCACATAGTCTTTCATCGCATCCCCGTTGAAAACGGGTATAATAAGGGATAGGTCTCCCCTTACTCTTACCGCCCAAGATAGTCAGAAAAAACTCACCACAGTTTTCACTGATATAACGGAGTTTCCAATGGGCTTCCTTTTTATTTAAGGGGGAGGCAGTGCTCTCGTTTCTAAAAGTTTATAGGCACTATTTTTAATGTCTAGGAAAAGAAAACAAGAGACTACAGAGTCCTAGCTCTGGGAGTGGAAGAGGCCCTAGACGAAGAGGGTGGGTTGATTTCATGCTGTAAAAACGTAGGGTAAGGAGAACA
The DNA here is from genome assembly GCA_946902985.2 of Meconema thalassinum. Taxonomy (NCBI): domain Eukaryota; kingdom Metazoa; phylum Arthropoda; class Insecta; order Orthoptera; family Tettigoniidae; genus Meconema; species Meconema thalassinum. The sequence continues at coordinate 501,517,828 of OX336390.1, forward strand.
AACATAATATATTTGGAAAAAGGAAAAGATTACATACTACACCAAAACACACATCTTCACACTTAAAACTATACCCTAAAAGGGGAGGACGGTGAACTAAAAGAAAGTTATCGAAATAACCAGTGAATGAAAATAAATAATATCTTTCCTGTTGAAAATTAAGGTAAATCCGTCACCTCAGTTAGATAACCGTGTATGATGACATTAATATTGAGAGAGAGAGAGAGGACATTTTTTTGATATGGTAACATAATCAGGATATGCGAAGTGTCATGGCGTTACCATCTAATTGTCATAACAAAAGAAGTAAAATCAAGGAACTTAAGTAATAAAAACTAATAAAAACAAAGAGATCTCAATTAAGTCTCCACATGTCCATTCACTAATAAAACCGAAGAGATCACAAATATTTAATCTTCTCGAAGATTTCACTCCTTTCCATGTCCAGATTATTTCTGAGTCATCAAACAGGTAGCCACGTCCAAGGGCTGTGGGGAATTGTCAGTATTTTGGGCAGTGTGTAGAAGTATCAGTCTGGGGAACTGTCATGTAATCGATACGGAACTACAGCCGCGCGGGATGAAATTTAAAAGGATCTAGACATTCCCTCTTCCGCCTCACATATGCTGGATGCGCTGATAGCCGAAACACATGAGTGTGTTTACAGATTTAACCTAGGTTAATGATTCAAAATACCCCCATTGCAGCAAACATGCGTACTCAGCGAATTGCTTTTGCGAAGTTGTATTCAAATATATTCAACAGAAAACAGAAAACTCTAATGCCTTCTATTAGATTTACAGTTTTAAAAAATACATAAAAACGGGATATTATTTATATAGATGTTAAATAAATAAACTGATTGGTTGATTGGTTCCTAAGTTTAGGGGCTGCGACAACGCGGTCATGTAGCCCCGTGTACTTTGGGTGTGTGTATAATCTGTCTGATAATCGGTGTTAATTGTGATGACTGCATTAGTGTGTGTTGTCTGTTTTTTAATTCAAGTAAGGACTGCAAACTTTTGAGTTTTTCAAATAGTTCCTACTTTTGCCGCCAAACGCCACCGTCAACGACTACTAGTTCAGAACTTTGCTACCAGACGCCACCGCAGTCGGCTCTTGGCAACGAACGTAGGAACTTAAGAGCGTTGTTTACATTCTTAACCTATACAATTTAGCTTCACACAGGTGTAATTAGTGGAAGGTTCTTTAACATGCCATAAATAAAGTGATTCCCATCACACTTTGTTTGGGATCGTGATCGCCTTGCTCTGCTAATTTGCCGAGCTCTCGCCAAGGCCATGCTCCGTGCATCATCGTTGTCCGCTGAGATGCTAAATGCATGCTCCATGACCTTGTGGAAACAATCGAAGACATCAGTACTTTCATCGAGATATTCAGGACCCCTGCCATCGTAATGTTACGATGGCAGTGACAGGACGGTTGGTGCGATATAAGGGACGCGTGACAGATACGATGAGATGGTGCGGCAGTCCTACTTCAATGAATTGGAACATGTATGATCATTCGACAGTATGTATTTATTATTAGTATATAGACTATACATATTCTTTAGTAATAGTCCATAGAAATGCAGTGATTTTACCATCGTCAATATCCACATCTACCTACAGTCCACTTAATATTTATTCTCTTCATAACCAATTCTTCGTCAGACTATCAATCCATTTCAATAACCAAGATCGCGGGTTCAAACCCGGCCGAAGTCGTCGGATTTTTAAGAGCGATAAAAATCCCTCAGTATGCCTTCCTTCGGAGGGGAAGTAAAGCCGGCGGTCCCATGTCATAGATTTATGGCATGTTAAAGAACCTTCCACTAATTACACCTCTGTGAAGCTAAATTATATAATTATAGGTTAAACAATCGACAAACGCTCTTAGGTTCCGACGTTTGTCGCCAGTAGCCGACTGCGGTGGCATCTGGTAATCAAGTTCTGAACTAGTAGTCGTTGACGGTGGCGTTTGGTGGCAAAAGTAGGAACTACTTGAAGAAATGCAATGTCTGCAGTTCTCACTTGAATTGAAAACAGATAACACACACTAATACAGTCATCACAATTAACACCGGTTATCAGACAGATTCTACACACACCCAAAGTACACGGGGCTACATGACAGCGTTGTCGCAGCTCCTAAACTAAGGAACCGACCGACCGACCGACCGAGACTACCAATCCATTTTACACTTGATCCACGCTGAAGCCCACGAACTGAACTCTAGTAAAGTTACGGCAGTAATACAAATGGTAGTGAGAAATCTGTAGGGGGGTTGGTATTTCAAAAGGAGGAATTTCCAAAGCATTGTTCAGAGGTTATACGCCGGGGTAGGCTGCGATCCAAGGGACAAACATCTGCTCCCAAGTACATGGAATGCAAAACTACGCCTCAGCAGGTTTAGTTGTGACTTATTGGGGTCAGTAGTCATGAGGACACTATTATTTCTTGACTTAAGAAACATTGATTTAAGAAACATTTCCCAGTGGTCACCATTTTCCCTGATGCGCGATTTTCGTCCAATCAATAAACTATGAGCAGTTCTGTCGAGCGAAATATCACCTCACACCTGTAGATTAGAGCCTCCGTGGCTTAGGCGGCAGCACACCTGCCTCTCACCGCTGGGTCCGTGGTTCAAATCCCGGTAACTCCATGTGAGATCTGTGCTTGACAAACCGGAGGCAGACAGGCTATTCTCCGGCTACTCCGGATTTCCCTGTCAAACTTTCATTCCTGCAACACTCTCCGCTATCATTTCAATTCATTTGTCATTCATTTAATCATTGTCCCAGGGGAGTGCGACAGGCTTCGAGAGCCGGCACAGTTCATATCCTCGCCGCTAGATAGTGGGCTCCATTCATACCATCCCTGCCTGACCCGGTCGGCCGACTGGAAGCAGTCTGTGGATTTTCATTTTTACCTTTAGATTAGACTCAAGTTAAGCCCAGGCGACATGGATAGATCATCTCCTATTGACGTAGGCCTAAATATAGGTAGCGCCCATCACACCATACAATTGATATCTCAACTGTGGGACTTGTGTAGACCAGGGTTTGGCCCTTTGCAAATGGTCACCCAACTGAAGGGAAGACCCAAAGGTCTATTACAAAAAATTATGAGGTGTGCCACCACACGGCGAGTGCCAGGTTGTTGTAGCGATAGTTCATTTTGTTTCTCCATATTACTAGAATCCACTATTCTCTTCAAATTATAGTAGCCGGGAAATGTTATTAAGCAATCATGTTTTTATACAAAAGTGACGAAAATGTAACGATTCGTTATTTGGACATTTGTAACGGTAACTTCGTTACCATTTTGGCAAGTAATGGTAACTACCGTATAATAATCGTATGGTCTTGGGTGCCGGGTGCAAGCTTTGTTATTTGACACCCAAAGGGCAGCTTGCATGTCGAATTTTGTTGTTCCTTGAAGCACTATGAAAGACAAGGAGGTTAGATATCTAAGCTCCTTGACACTATAGCGCTTTCTAGTAGAGGAATTGTAATAGTCTGGCTTAGGCTGGGATGACAAGTGAAACGGTATTTACTTTGCTCCACGTTGAGCGTACAAATGTAACCTTTTGACAGCCCACACGTTGAGCGTACAATGTGGCAGTTTGGCTAGCCCACACTGTTGGGAGATAAATGTAACTGTTTACCTTTGCCTAAGCTATGTTGTTTTAATGGGCGCCAAGACCTCAATGCAATGTTGAAATCTAAATTTGTATTTAACAACGTCTAGCTCTGGCAGAACACCTTCAAGACACTATTCACTCAGATCGTGGTATGATTTGATCATTAACCCAACAAACAATTGTATCAGGAGAAGGAATTGGTCTATATCTAATGCTACCTACTGAAAGCAAAGATTGCATTGTAAAAGAAATGAATTTATTATATAAAACAAGTATAGCAAAATTAATAATAATAATAATAAGTACAAAATTTAAATTGGAGCGTTGTGATTTGAATATTACCGATAGAAAATTACGTGAAAACGGAGTCTGATAAATTGATTTTACTCTTATTTCCAAGCTATGAAGTTACTGAAATATGAAATGTAAAACAAAGAAAAATGAGAGATTGCGTATTTCTGCGTCATTTGCGCTTACCACTGGAAATTGCCAAAGCATTTCCCTCGTACTTGATGATGCTGTGAGCTTCCCACAGTCTCCTGGACGTCGTCATCTCCGTCGGAATTTGATGATATTCTGGTAGATTAGATAATTCTATGGTCCGTACCTCGGACCCAAACACTCGTACAACCGCACTGGTTAAGTTTTGCAAAAGTTAGTCTTCAACTCCACTGAACATCGGAGCGACACGCACTTGCAACCGTACTCCGCAAGTTCTACACAGATAGTCCACGTTTCACGGCGCGTCGAACGATATATCCACACGTTGGCTCCCCCACCATGGTACCGACATCTAGCTTACGTTGTCTCCCCTGATTGGCTGAGCACGCCGCTAGTTCCCCTCCTCTGCCTCATTACACTCGGCGCGCGAGAGGGAGAAGTCGATTTCCGTTCCAACAATTCGCCTTTTCTAGACCTTGCGACCCAGCCTTGCGTAATACTTCTCGACAGGAATCAGCTTGTACTTGAAATCCCAGTGAGTTACGTCTCTCGATATACCCTAACTGACGAAAACTCCGTAAAATTCCGTAATCACATAATTTTCTATAATATTGTCGTTCGTAATAATTTGCTTGATAGCGTTTTCTAAGACATAGAAAACCTATCTGAATGCTAATAATTTTTATAAAATGCTCCGAAAATACCTTAATAATAATTATAATAAATTAATAATAATAATAAATTAACATGAAAAATTCTCTTGGCTGAACAATTTGCCGCGTAAATAAATATAGAATGGCTTCCTACTGACTTATGCCAGTTGCATAAAGCCCCTCGAAAAACACGTTACATATTCGCCTCGGATCATCGGATGATTTACCGTGACGACGGTCCATTATCCGATTATCCCAGACACGTTAATAAACCCCATCCAAAATACATATTACATAAATGAAATCACCCTAAATTACAGATATATACACTCATATTTTTTCTTCACGCACTTTGCGTCAAAGTTTGTTGTCACTATGGATTGCACTTTGCAACCAGTCCAATGTTTTACATATTGAATAGTGTTCCACGGATATTTCCGCCTCTCAAATTTCTCTATGTTGGAGAAATAGACATAATTAATGTGTGAGCACTATGTATTTATGATGTCATATCACACGCATTGAAGGTGTTCTGATATATTTATATCACCCTAGAACTTCCTAATTTCACTGGAGGTCCCCTCCTTATGGTGACATTTAATTCCACTTATCACTGAGCACACGATCACACTATTGTGGCAGCGCCTCGTGACCATAATACTTAATCTCTCTTTGAAGTAGATTAAATTAATATTGACTTCTGAAAAAAAAAACAGTAAATGTGCATTACATATAACACCAAATATTTCTGTGCCGTAATCGCCCTGTCTTGTTAAGTTCCCGTTAACCATATTCTACTTAATACTAGTTCTCAACACAGACCATTTCTCCTCACACAAATAATACCTTTGTACAAATTATCTTAAATTACACACTTACAAATCTTACATGGCGAGGCCGTAAACAGAAATCACGTGTGCTGATATGTATGAGTTTCATGAAGGACTGTCTCGCATTCTGATGGCCCATCTTTTATCTCGTGGACGCCTTAAGCTAACAAGCCCTATACAAGCGCTCCCCCATCTCTTGGAGATAAATGGGAACCCATCAGCGCTGCCAAAATGGCCTTGGTGCATCGAGACAATTTAGTGCTCAACAGCATCCGACAATCCCGTCATATTTCCCTGTACCTTAAAAACTCTCATTTACTTACATACTACCCCCCTGTGTGACTTCTGATACGCCTGCCTTAAGACCAGATCCTCCCACGCACCAAATACCACACTTACTCATTTGATAGGCTGGCTCGCCAGCTAAACATCCTCACTTTATGACACATACTTTCGGAGACTATGTATATTATACGTCCCGTATAATCTGTTTCCCTCACTATTCTCCAGCACATATGCTGTTTTGCCAATACGTTTGGAAACTATAAATGGGCCCTCGTAGAGATAAAAGAACTTGGACATGACTTTCTCTAGCTTATTTGACTGTTTCGGCACTCTAAGTAAGACTCTGTCTCCCGGCTCGAATAGGTCAAATTTAGTTTCTTTTTGTTGGCGAATTCTCTTTTGTGCTGACTTAGATAAATTCTGTTTCGCCAACTGGACAATGTAATCCATCCCCGGTTGCTTACCCTCATTTAATCCCAACACCCTCGCTGGTTCATTTTGTGGTCTTTTTCCGAAGTGAACTTCGTATGGCGTCAATTTCGTGCTCTCATGCTGGACAGAATTCAGCCAAGTCTCGACCTTGGGAAGATGTCCAACCCAGGCCGCATGCTTGTCATGCACTAGAGTCCGAAAAAGACGAGCCACTTCCCTTAATGGACGCTCTGCAGAATTACCCTGAGGGTACCTTACAGAGGAATGAACGTGTGTTATACCAGCTTCCTGCATACTGGTTCTCCATTTCTTTGCAGTAAACTGTGGTCCACAGTCAGATAGTATCCTGAGAGGAATGCCAAACTCAGGTACATACTTATTAATGATCAGACGGCTACACGCTAGTCCCGTGGCTTTCCTTAGCGGATATAGCTTGACATACTTACTAAAAGCGTCAATAACTATAAAAATGTACTCGTAGCCGTACTGTCCTTTAACGATCGGGCCAAATAAATCCACACACAGTAGTTCGCCGGGACTACTGGTGAGAACTGCAGATCTCTCCCCCACTAAATATTTAACTGGATATTTACTCCTTTGACAGGTGTCACACTTAGCTAAAATCCTCCTAACGTCCCTTCCCATTTTACTCCAAATGAAGTCACGACCAATTTCATAGAAGACCTTGGCAGCACCAAAGTGTCCTAATTCCCTATGAATGAACCAAATTAGCTCCTCCCGCAAAGTGGCAGGAACACATATTGCCCACCGATTATTCCTACATTTCCTTGCAAGAAGCCCATCCTGCATCTTGTACGTGAACCGTCCTACTTTCACATACTCTTCTTCACCTATTTCCAACCTAGCCAGTGGCTCCTTTAACTTAACGTCATCACGTTGCTCCACTAGCATATTTCTCAGTGTCTGAAACGATGCCCTGTTGCTACTGTCCACACATGCACATATTAAAATACCGTCCTCTGCTTTAACCACAGGATAATCCCTACATAAATTAGTGTCCCTCGATAGCATGTCTGCAAGAATGTTATCTTTACCTTTAATATATTTTACTGTGAATTCGTATTCCTGCAGAGCAAGAATCCACCTACTAACTCTGTTAGAACTGAGTTTACAAGTCCTCATATACAGTAATGCATGGTGATCTGTGTGGATCTCAAATTTCCCCCCTACTAAATACATTCTAAATTTCCCTAAACTGAAAACAATACCTAATAGCTCTAACTCAGTAATCGTGTATCTTTTCTCCGCTGCTGTCAGTCCTCGCGAGGCTAAAGATACAATGCACAGATTACCCTCATCATCTTTCTGACATAATACTCCAGCAATGCCTATATGTGAAGCATCTGTCATAACCACATATTCCTTATCTTTTAACGGATATTTCAGCACTACAGCTTTCTCAAAACCTTCCTTCAGCGCTCTAAAAGCCTGATCATGCTTGGACTCCCATCTCCACCGAGTCCCACTTTTAAGCAATTCCCTGAATGGTTCTACCAACCCTGAGTATTTAAGAACGAACCTCCTGAAAAAGTTGCAAATTCCCAGGTAAGTTTTTAACTGTTTAACATTCTGTGGCACCTCTGCGTTAAGTATCTTATTAACCCTACTTTCCTCTGGTGTCACACCTCTACTTGACACTCTATGACCTAAAAATGTCACTTCTGACTGACAGAATGACGACTTAGACAGCTTCAAAGTGAACCCTGCCTGATCTAACTTCTGAAAAACTATATTTAAATGACATAGATGCTCCTCAAAACTGCGTGAACTAATTACCATATCATCAATGTAAATGGTTACAAACTCTCCTGTGTCATCCCCTAATGCGATGTTTAAAGCCCTAATTAAAGCTGCTGAACTACTCTTTAACCCATAAGGTGCTCTACAAAATTGATAAAGGTTATATTTATGACTAAAAGCTGTAAATGGTCTATCTTCGTACATAAGTGGCACTTGCCAAAAACTGGAACTCAAATCTACACAAGTGAAATACTTCTTCCTCTCAAATGTTTGCATTAATTCCTCTATTGACATAGATTTCAGCTGATCTGAACTAATTCTACTGTTAACCAAACGAGCGTCTAAACAAATACGAACAGTGCCGTCGGTCTTGGGTACCGTTATCAAAGAATTAACATATGGACTGTTAGAATGCTCAATAATCCCATCTTCAAGCATCTGGTTAATTTGTGCCTCAACTGCACTCTGATAAGCGAAAGGTACAGGATATCTATGTCCTGTGAATACTGACCTATCAATAACGTTCAATGAATGTGTATAGCAATTGGCCATACCAATGCGATCCTCAAAAACTCTCCTATTACACCATAACACATCATAGAGCCGAACACATTGTTCCACCTCTATATTTCCCTGAAATGCAGCCTCACGTAACGAGTCCTCTAGACTTCCGTTCGTAATCACACTGCCCACAAAACATGGAGAACCCCGCTCTACGGCTGGCGATATCTCATTTAAAGTACAAATCACACCTACAACACTACTTCTCTGAATATGGTCATTGAACGCTACTTCTACTTCAGAATCTCCCCATTTAAATTTCAAACTCCCTACATCATAACATAAGTTACCAGACACTCTACTTAGCCACTCTGAACCCAAGATAACACTGAATACTAAATTTGGAATTACAAGACAAATCTGCTTCTCTACATGATTATTAATTTTAATGTCTACTAAACTTGCTTAGAAATTACTTTAGACCTCTTCCCAACAGCTGTGATAACAAAAGTGCTTTTAATTGGCATCTCCTCAAAATTTACTCCAGTTCCTTTCATTTTATCATAAAATGCACTACTTATGCAACTCTTCATACAACCACTATCAATTAAAACATCTGTGTACGCCTCGGACACGTTAAACTTAACTATGGGGCTCTTACTAACCACTTCCTGAATAATACCTTCATCATTTAGTTCATGTAATAATTCATTTCTTACATTTAGGTCATAGGGTTCCTGTATAATTGTATGGACAGGGCATGCTACAGACTGAGATTCTGACCTTACTTCGCAGCCTGGTTCGCGTTTAAAGAACCGCTACAGCTGGCCGTAGTACTACTAACAACTGAACTGGTCTGGTTGTTCTGGGCTGTGTTGTCATTGTTTGGCTGTATATTACTACCACTAGGCTGTCCTCTTCCTTGACCCCTATTCTGGTTGTAATTATTGTCATTATAATTTCTCCCTTGATTTCCCCTGAAATCATTGTTCCTCCCTTGATTTCCCCTGTAATCATTGTTCCTCCCTTGATTTCCCCTGAAATCATTGTTCCTCCCTTGATACTGATTACCATAGCCATTTCCTCTGTTCTGATTTAGCTGATTATTATTATTTCTATTTTGAGCGTTGGCCCCTTCGCCACCGTTCCCTTGAACTTCTTGATGCCTGGCTTCATTAGGTCTATTATTATTATTATTACCCTGGTTCCGATTGAAATTGTCCTCATAACCCCCTCTCCCTAGTGCATCAAATGTGCTTAACAAATTTTCTACTTGTGATATAGTCTTTACATTCTGGATACAAGCAGCCTCCTTGATCCTATAGGGAAAGTGCCTAAGTAGCAACCTTACCACATCACTTTCCTCCTTCAAGCCATCCAGATATTTACACACTAATACCTGCCCTAAAAAGTATTCGGTCATGGTGGAGCTTCCTTTAGGGTTATATTTACCACACACTACTCCCTCACGATGCTGCGACTGAATAACCTCATTCCAGAACTTTTCACAGAATTTCATTTTAAAATCATTAATATCAGTAAACTTGTCTCTGTAGACAGCAAACCAATTCCTTGTTTCCCCCACAAACACTTGTTCTAAAATTTCAACTACCTGGCACCACTCAATACTACCATTTTCCAACCTCTCCCCGAATTTATTTTCTATAGTGTTCATGAACTCCATTGGGCACCCCTGTCGATTGCTGAACTTACCCAGTTCTACCTCCCTGTGTGTGCTATTCACAAAAACTGGCCTATTCTGACTATTTTCTTGCCTGATCCTAGCTTTTAATTTTAATTCTAATTCTGCGATTTTCTCCTCAGCCTTCCTCTCAATACTGTTTACTGTTAATTTAATGTTTCCTTCTGATTCTTCTACTTTATCATATAGCTTTGCTTGTTTCTCCTCAATCTGGCTAATGCTCTCTCTATTACTCTCTCTTAAATCATTTACTTCTGCAACTATTTGCGAGTGGACTTTCTCAATTCTACCCCCCAGCTGTTCCTTAACCTCATTAGTTGCTACCTGAATTTTGTCAATTTCTCCCCCCAACTGCTTTTTGACCTGCTGTGTTTCCAGTTGCACTAGTTCTTTTAAATTTTCAGCCTGTGTACTGATTCTAATTTCTAACTCCTCCTGTACTTTTCCTAATTTCTTGTCTACATCTGCAATGATCTCTTTAACCTTCTCTTCCATTACTCCTCTGATTTCTCCTCTAATCTGCTCCATTTTCACACTAATTTCCTTGTTGTTCTTATCTAATTTTGCATTATTCTGTTCTAATTTATTATTTAAAGCTTCTGTACTTTCTTTATTTTCCCTACTGTTTTGTTCTAATTTTGCATTATTCTGTTCTAATTTTGCATTTAAAGCTTCTGTACTTTCTTTATTTTCCCTACTGTTTTGTTCTAATTTTGCATTTAAGGCATCTGTACTTTCTTTATTTTCCCTACTGTTTTGTTCTAATTTAGCGTTGTTTTGTTCCAGTTTAGCATTTAAAGCGTCACTACTAACTTTGTTCTGATACATGAACTCGAGAAGTAAAGTTTTTAATTCTGGTTGGCCGCCTACACTCCCTGTTTCAGTATCGGGGTTTACCTCCGCTACTCCGGTACTACCATCACTCGACATACTGCTCGTATCATCACTCTCCAGTTGATGACCACTACGTAACCTCATCTGTCTTTCTTTCTCATCCCCCATAATGATATACACTGATAAAGACAAATAACCCCCAAAATACAGGCACAGAAATATATACCCTTCTCCTTCCACAAATGTTATTAGGTTTTCAGCCCCAAGTTGTCGGCGACAAATGTAATAGTCTGGCTTAGGCTGGGATGACAAGTGAAACGGTATTTACTTTGCTCCACGTTGAGCGTACAAATGTAACCTTTTGACAGCCCACACGTTGAGCGTACAATGTGGCAGTTTGGCTAGCCCACACTGTTGGGAGATAAATGTAACTGTTTACCTTTGCCTAAGCTATGTTGTTTTAATGGGCGCCAAGACCTCAATGCAATGTTGAAATCTAAATTTGTATTTAACAACGTCTAGCTCTGGCAGAACACCTTCAAGACACTATTCACTCAGATCGTGGTATGATTTGATCATTAACCCAACAAACAATTGTATCAGGAGAAGGAATTGGTCTATATCTAATGCTACCTACTGAAAGCAAAGATTGCATTGTAAAAGAAATGAATTTATTATATAAAACAAGTATAGCAAAATTAATAATAATAATAATAAGTACAAAATTTAAATTGGAGCGTTGTGATTTGAATATTACCGATAGAAAATTACGTGAAAACGGAGTCTGATAAATTGATTTTACTCTTATTTCCAAGCTATGAAGTTACTGAAATATGAAATGTAAAACAAAGAAAAATGAGAGATTGTGTATTTCTGCGTCATTTGCGCTTACCACTGGAAATTGTCAAAGCATTTCCCTCGTACTTGATGATGCTGTGAGCTTCCCACAGTCTCCTGGACGTCGTCATCTCCGTCGGAATTTGATGATATTCTGGTAGATTAGATAATTCTATGGTCCGTACCTCGGACCCAAACACTCGTACAACCGCACTGGTTAAGTTTTGCAAAAGTTAGTCTTCAACTCCACTGAACATCGGAGCGACACGCACTTGCAACCGTACTCCGCAAGTTCTACACAGATAGTCCACGTTTCACGGCGCGTCGAACGATATATCCACACGTTGGCTCCCCCACCATGGTACCGACATCTAGCTTACGTTGTCTCCCCTGATTGGCTGAGCACGCCGCTAGTTCCCCTCCTCTGCCTCATTACACTCGGCGCGCGAGAGGGAGAAGTCGATTTCCGTTCCAACAATTCGCCTTTTCTAGACCTTGCGACCCAGCCTTGCGTAATACTTCTCGACAGGAATCAGCTTGTACTTGAAATCCCAGTGAGTCACGTCTCTCGATATACCCTAACTGACGAAAACTCCGTAAAATTCCGTAATCACATAATTTTCTATAATATTGTCGTTCGTAATAATTTGCTTGATAGCGTTTTCTAAGACATAGAAAACCTATCTGAATGCTAATAATTTTTATAAAATGCTCCGAAAATACCTTAATAATAATTATAATAAATTAATAATAATAATAAATTAACATGAAAAATTCTCTTGGCTGAACAATTTGCCGCGTAAATAAATATAGAATGGCTTCCTTCTGACTTATGCCAGTTGCATAAAACCCCTCGAAAAACACGTTACAGAATGAGGAACTTTGTGTTGGCGTAAAATCCCGAGATTAATTTAGCCATTATGAACATGGCCTACTGAATTAAAATGGGTTCTTTAACTTGCCAACATTGTACGACATGCATGTTGTGATTTTTGCCGCCTTAAAAAATCACTTACCACGGCCAGGAGCGAACCTGCAAGCTTGAGTTTGGTAGTCCGACGCGATAACCATTCACCCACCGTGGCAGGTAACGGTAACTGTAACGAAGTTACTTTTGAAAAGTATCTTACCCTGTTCAACAGGTAGGCTACCCAGAGTTCACAGAACTTGACAACGTTAGGACGGAAATATTCAATTTTAGCCCTGTTACCTGCTGTTCTGTGCTGATCTCCTGTTACATGACCTGCACCAATGTGGTGGTCGTCGCCCTCGCAAAGGTCGAGTTGAAGGGAGTGCGCGCGACGCGAATATTGATTACATACCCCACATGTTCGTAGACATTGATTTACCTGAGTGTAAAGCATCCGCTTGACGATCGAAAGTAATACCGACAGTAGTGGCTACGCGGGCTAAAGCGCTGCGTTAGGTCAAGGGGCCAAGCTTTCTGCTGACTCGGTAGACGCGTGGGTTCGAGCCCCACCGTCGGCTGTTCTTGAAATGGTTTTCCGTGGTTTCCCATTTTCAACACCAGGCAAATGCTGGGACAGTACCTTCTGACAGGCCACGGCCGCTTCCTTCCACATCCTTGCCCAGTTTCATTCATCTTCATCCATTCCATCTCTCATCCCAACGCGCAGGTCGCCCACGGGCGTCGACTAGAAAGACCTGCACTCGGCCTCTCAGGAGGCTACACGACAAAAAAAATAATCGAAAGTAATCATCCAAGTGTAGTCTAATAATTAATCTCATGCAATATTTTTCAGGTGTAGGGAATAACTAACACCCATTACAATTAGTCTAAGGTACAATCAACATGTTGGCCGACTGAAAAGCATTTAAATGTCATTTGCTTAGACGACACTGAAAAATGGCTTCCAACACGATAACGTTGACAGCCAGTCAGGCAAATCGTATTACTAAAAGATTCAAATTACTTAGGCACTCATGAATTTAGAAAAGCTGTGCCGGTGAAATATTTCGCGCGCCCGCCGTGGTGGATTGTTGAAACGTATTAAAATTTAAAAGGCACGGTTGTTGTCGGACGAGATAGTACTCGTAGTAACCTATGCCATTACCAGATTTCATTCAAATCGCTCCAACCGTTTAGACTTAATTAGTGGACACACACACGGACAAAGGTACTGTGATGATGATGATGATGATTAAATATGCTATAATCATCATATATATTATTACGGTAGTAGGCCTATAGATCCCTCCTGCGGCGCTTACAATTGACCGATCGTGCCAAATGAGCATTCAAATGAAAGAGAATAGACATTAGCAGTGACTTATTGCACTATTATTTCATAAATATCTATAATTTCTTTAAAAAATGACTTTAAAAAATGTACGAATTTTGCGATTTGCAAACACCGTTGCTGTAGGAAAATACGCTCCATAATTGCTGTCCACGGGCTACTGTGACGCCTGTTTCATGTCATATTAACATTCTTTATTCCTTTATCCTGAAATGTAAATAGTGTCCTATAATCATTTGGTTGAAATAAAAAATAACCTTTCTCCTTAAGTATCTCATTTTATAAACCTATTGGGGAAAGTGAGGTTTATAAACATGCGAGAATTCTCGCACGGGTCCGCTAGTAGGCCTATATATTATTTCAATAGTATAGATCCCTCCTGCGGCGCTCACAAGCAACCTATCGTGACAAATGAACATTCAAATGGAAGAGAATAGACATTACCAGTGACTTATTGCCCTACAATATATTAATATCTATAATTTCTTTAAAAAATGTTTTTTTTTAATGTACGAAATGTGCGATTTGCAAACACCATTCCTGTAGGAAAATACGCTCCGTAATTGCTGTCCAGGGGCCGCTGTGACGCCTGTTTCATGTCATATTAACTTTCTGAGGTCTTTCCATTATTCTGAAATGTAAATAGTTGGTGTATTTCTCGAAATACACGTTCAGACAGAAGTGGCATTTGCTGCTCTTTGTTTTTCTACATTAATTAATTAATTAATTTTATTTCCCTTCCCGCAGACACCAACAGCGAACCCTTACCTTCTATTTTCCCCGTACCCTTGCTTATGTTTTGTATAAGTTTGTTCTAGAGGTGCATCTTCTGCGGAACCAACCTAGCAGCATCTTACAGCTACCCTCTGAAGTCCTTCAATCGCCTCCGGTCAAGAGGACTTCCTCACCAATCCACCAGGCTTCGCGTTCGTCGCCAGCTAACTACTCCATGAAGAAGCCTTACTTGTAGAAGAAATTTTGGGTTTATAATGTTTCATATGCTTGTATAAACTCTTTTGTTTCCTTCCCCTACCCCCTCACCCGCCGACCTCGGACATGTGCGATATCGCTCGCCTCTCTGCTCTCTCAATCCGTGGTTGGCCGTCTTGTGTACATTGCATAGCCCTCTCAGGGCCAGTCTCCTATTTTAATGAGACATTTTAAACTAGACGCCATGTCTACTTTTTAAAACCAACCGTCACCAGGAACCATCGCCTGTTCTCCATGAAAACCAAGCTAAGTACAAAACTTCAATGTTTTTAAACACATTTTAATGGCTTTTAAAGAGCTAAATGCTTTTTAATTTAAATTTATAGACAGCGTGGTATTGCTCACTGTTGTGCAATAACCGTCTTCGCGGGATTTTCCTTCGTCAGGCTATGGCTATCTAAGCTAGGTTTCTAACATGAAAATTTAGTACTTCTTGTACAAAATAACTGGGAATACTTTCTCACACCGAGGGATTCATGTTAATTAAACCGCTGTCTATAAAACTTAGCTTTTTCCTCCGTGGGAACTTTACTGCCCTATTCAACCGTCATCATACAGTAACTCCAGAACTTTCTACGTAAACCAATCTTTCTAATAGTCAAGAAACCTAGTATTTCCTACACCAAATAAGGGAATACGTTACCCCACCGAGGGACTACTACTGCATCAATTAACTGTTGCTACAATTCTGGAACTAGTATGTGCATCTTAAAACTTGTACAACGCACGTAACATATCAAAATTCAACTAAGTGATCTGCACAACTGCTATAACTTTTCGCTTCATTGACTTCTTGTGGTGCAATAGTGAACTTTTCCAATCCATCAATAGACTTTAGTGCAAAACAGTGCCCGTTCAACTATCAACCGCGCCGCGTTTGTGAAAGCAATAAAACTGGCCAGGACTTTATATTCACACCCACCTTTTCCAAACACCCTCTACTAACAAAATTTAAATTAACTTATGTACGAGGCTTCGCCAAACCATAGGCACCTTCACAAATTTCCTCCACGTATAACTTATTCATTCAGTTTAAATATCCGTACTTATAGAAACTGTTTATTAATCTATTTTCTTATCCTGCCACTACAGGAATTGTTAATTTTCTAAGTGTTCAACTTTTTTAACTAATCCTTTTGCTCCAGGTTTCGTTAATAAGACCTGTACATTTTTTGGTATTTCGCATCTAGTAATTACTGTTTCAAATAGAGGCAATTTCCGCTTTCCATTTTCTGTTTTCTTTTTCTTTCTCCTGTTACGATCAGGATCTAATCTATTTGTCTGTAGCTCGTTGGTTTGCCAAGTGCAGTCAAATAACGCTTGTAACTTACTTAATTTGTAAAAGTTATAATTACTGTACAATTTATTGTCCTCAAATGCTTTAAATTTTCCAATTTTAAGCCCATTTTAAAACCTTTGTATAGGTTTAGTGCTTGTAACAAGTTTGAAACTTGTAACTACATTAATATTGTTTGTAATTATAAACCCATTAGTATTAGGTCTGAGACCTTGTCATTTTATGACCAATTGTTATTCTTAACTCAAACTAAAATCAAAACTGAAGTGTTGTTATTCAGGTCACCGTTCATAATTGTTAAATAAATTATTTGTTTTCCTTTGTTCTTTATCTTTCTCGTCAGAACCACGATTAGGCAGGACCTTCTCTTCCCTGATTCTTCCTCTAAGCTCAAGATCTCTTTAAATTAATAAGGTCTTTAACACTGGTTGCATTAGAAACAAAACTTCAAGTAACAACATATTCAAAGTTTCTCTTAGCCGTTACAGCTAATTCTAGCCAACCATTAAAACAAATACAGCTTGCTCCGCCAGCTACCTATTTGTAGAGATTTCCTCTCTGGTGTATGGTTCGCTTTCAAAATTCCAGTTTTGTTTGAGTTAGGTCAGAGGTTTCCGTCTTTCTAAACTTTTAGTCGGCATCCTGCTGGGTAAAAGCTTAGTTTTCCTAAAGTGCAACAATTGGTATTCGTATAAGATTTACACAAAAAAAAAAACAATAACAACATCGCTCAAATCGTTATGGAAACTTTGTCTCTTCCCTCTCTGGGAGCATTCGGTCGGTTTGCCAGAGATCCAACAGTGCCCAGAAATAAAATTATTGTACCAAATTAATAATAATAATTTATTGCAGCAAATAGCCATGCCGAGATACAAAACTAATACTGATAACTTAAATCTTACTCATCAAAGTGTCTGACAGGTTCTGTTTGCCATGTATAAATATAGTTATTCGCAGCAGAAGCGTGTTAGCGATACTTTCCTCTGGGCGCAGGAAATGGCGTGATATCTATCACAAGCACTACCACACAGAGAGCAGGTGCATTGGGGGCCTGGGTCATGAAATCCTCTTGCTGTGCATATCTTAAAATGAAAACCATGGACTGCAAAACGGGTGATCGTATGCCGCAGTTCAAAGTTGGCATTCATCCAGTCCGTCGACATAAGAGCTTCTGTGAAATAGAAATCAGGCCATATGTCATTACGCTTGAGGTTTAGTTCTTCGATGAGTCTCTGGTATTGCACTGTTGATGGTAGGGAGTTCTCCAAACGCAGGTCTTCTATGAAGAAAGTCTCCCTTGCTATTACGTACGTTAGACGAGATGGCGTGTATTTTGATAAGTGCAGAATTTTCTTTAGAAAAGTAGACTTAACTCTTTCTATCTCTCGAAGGTTACTTTGTGTCAAATGATCCCAAGTTATCTGAATGCCGTATTTCACTATTGGAGTTATTTTCGTTCTGAATAAATTCATTGCGGTTTGTAAAGAAAGATTTCCCAGTTGCATTATGTCTTGCATTGCTTTTATGGCGGATGTTGTTCTATCCCTGACATGTCGCGTGAATACGTTCCCTTGCATTTGCATTACTACTCCTAGGTATTTGAAATGATTTACTGTTGTGTTTCAGCAGAGATTAATACAAAAGGATAGTTTTAATCAATTGTATATTTGGACATAGATTTGGCATGTCCGACATTACAGGGAATAAACAAAAGAGTACACTTTTAGCCTACTTTCGATTTTTGCAAAAAATGAAAGTAGACTTATGAGATCACTACAGGTCGAAAAAAAGTGTGTCTGTCTGTGTGTGTGTATGTGTGTGAGTCTGTGTGTGTGTGTGTGTGAGTGTGTGTACTCTGAATGTCTGTCCCCCCCTATCAATTCGAACACGGTGAGCGCAAATTGAACGAAATTTGGTACAAATGTAGCACTAGCAAAGGACACCTCAGTGTCATGTTTTATATTGCCGCCATCTTGACGGAAACGTAATGGCGGCCACACAAATGTGCAAAGCTTAAATCAAATTACGACTAACCTAATCACCCGATCTCTACCAAATTTTGCAACAACATACCTTTATGGGGGCAGCATTCTTTGACCAAACTAATAGGTCATCAGCCTAATAGTTTGCGGATGGCGGCCATCTTTGTGTGAAAATCGATTGCCCCTATTAATTCGAACACGGTGAAACCGAATGGAACGAAATTTGGTACAGAGGTAGTACTACCAAAGGGCACCCCAGTGTCATGTTTTATATCGCCGCCATCTTGACGGAAACGTAATGGCAGCCACACAAATGTTCAAAGCTTAAATCAAATTACGACTAACCTAATCATCCGATCTCTACAAAATTTTGCAACAACATACCTTTATGAAGGGAGCATCCTTTGACAAATCTAATAGGTCATTAGCCTAATAGTTTGCGGATGGCGGCCATCTTTGTGTCAAAATCGATTACCCCTATTAATTCGAACACTGTGAAACCGAATGGAATGAAATTTGGTACAGAGGTAGCACTAGCAAAGGGCACCTCAGTGTCATGTTTTATATCACCGCCATCTTGACGGAAACGTAATGGCGGCCACACAAATGTTCAAAGCTTAAATCAAATTACGACTAACCTAATCATCCGATTTCTACCAAATTTTGCTTTATGGAGGAAGCATCCTTTGACAAATCTAATAGGTCATTAGCTACGTAGCAAGATGGCGTCGGTGAGTGAAGTGCGTGTGTTTCGGTCTCCTGTTTTGTGCTGTTTTCTCATGTTATTCTTTCACGTAACTAGTTCTTTTTTTGTGAGTGGTAGTGATGTGAGGGTGTCCATGATTCGTGAAAAGAATTATGAAGCTTCATTAAACTGGAAGTGCTCCAATCGGAGTTTTAATTTTTGTTGTTTCTCTGCTGCTGGATTGTCGCCTGCCATGCTGCTAAAAGGAGCCAGCCCTTTCACTAGGAGAGGTACGGTCACATCAACATCAACGGTGACCACAGTCTTCATGCTTCTTCTACTGTCAGGTGATGTAGAAATTAATCCTGGTCCGGGTTCGAACAGTTCTATGTCCATATACTTTCAGAACACTCAGAGCGTGGCCAACAAGCTGGACAAAGTAGATTTGAGCAGCAGTGATTTTAATAATATGTCAATAATAGCCTTAAATGAGTCTTGGCTTTTTGACAGTTTTCTTGACTCAGAACTCGCCTTTTCTAGGACTCATGACATATTTAGAAGAGACAGGCCTGGGCGTGGGGGTGGTGTTGTCATTGCTACGCAGTCTCAGTTGCGTGCTAGGAGAAGAGCGGACTTAGAAAGTGAATGCGAAATTATTTGGTTGGAAATCCAAGGAAGGTCTAGTGTGTTCGTGGGCTGTGTGTACCTACCCCCGCCTGCCTCTTTAAACCACTTGGAGGAGCTACATACCTCTCTCAGCAGGGTGCACGCCCAGTTGAAGGACAAGGATACAGTTATATTGTGTGGGGATTTCAACATGCCGGACATCTCATGGGGACAGCAGGAAGGGCCTTCTCTCATACCTTTAAAACTAACTGAAAGTGCAGTGAACTCGATCTTCTGCGAGATAATTGAGGAATTCTCTCTGCATCAATTGAATCCACATCTCACGCGCGGACAAAACTACCTTGATCTTCTGTTTACTAATATTCCTAAAATCTCTCAATCTGTAGAGTTAGAAAAACCGGGGTGGATTCCATCTGACCATAGTGCTCTAATATGGAACATTGATTTTCACGACGCTAGTTTATTTCAAAAACTACCTCGCAGGGAAATTTTTAACTGGAAGAAAGCAGACATGAACCACCTGAAACTTCTACTGGATTATTGCCCATGGTCCCTCCTTGACATCAGGAACGACATTGATGAGAATTGTGAGATATTTTATGATCTCTTGATGTCCGCAGTTCGAGAAGCAGTTCCTCGTGTGAAGGTTAATCCCTACCGTTATCCACCTTGGTATGATGCAGATGTAATCAGCGCGCTACATTCGAAAAATAGGGCTCATCGTCAATGGAAACGCTCTTCTTTGGAATGCCATAGAATTGAATTTGTGGTCAGGAGACTCGAATTCAAAGAAATTCAACGCCGAAAGTATGACGCCTACCTGGAAGACATAGACTCCAGTGTTAAAACTAATCCGAACAGACTATGGTCCTTCATTAAGCAGAGATCTAGGAACACCAGATTACCAGTCTCGCTCGAGTATGACGGACGTACCAGTACTGATGCAAACTCTGCCTGTGAGCTGTTTTCTGATTATTTCGAAACCTTATTCCTTCCAGTAAATTCTATACCGCCACCATTACCTGATCTGCCACCCTCCAGTAACGACAGCATTTCGTACTTCCATATTTCCGAAGACTGCATCAAGAATAAATTACATAATCTATCCTCTGGCAAGTCTCCCGGTCCTGATGCCATTCCTATAGAAATAATTAAATCTTTATGCCACCAGCTATCTCGTCCACTTTACATCCTATTCAACCAAGCCATCAGTGAAGGAGTGTTTCCGGATTACTGGAAATCAGTTCATATCACCCCAGTGTTAAAGAAAGGCTCCAGGCAGAAGGTAGTAAATTACAGGCCAGTAACACTAATGTCTATTTTCGCGCGAGTCTTTGAATCAATTGTTCGAGACGAAGTGTACGCTCACGTGTCACCATTCATCACTGAACTTCAGCACGGCTTTCTTCCTAGGCGATCCACTGCTACCAACCTAGCAGTCTTCACTCATGATGTATCCACCTTTATGAATAACCGTGGTAGTGCTGATGTTATCTATACTGACTTCTCTAGGGCTTTCGACAGCATTCATCACAACCTACTGCTTCTTAAACTTTCAAACTTTGGTATAACTGGTAATCTTTTACGTTTCTTCAAAAGCTACCTCTCAAATAGAACCCAATCAGTTGTAATTAATAATAATAAGTCTAAATCTGTTAACGTTACTTCCGGTGTCCCTCAGGGTTCTGTATTGGGCCCTCTGCTTTTTATACTTTTTGTAAATGATATCCCTCGTATAATTCATAATTCTAGGTGCCTGATGTACGCTGATGATCTTAAACTGTATATGCCCATCAGTACTATAAATGACTGTGAGTTGTTGCAACAAGACCTACACCAACTCAGTGAATGGTGTGAAACATGGAAACTGAAACTGAATACTGAAAAGTGTAAAGTGTTGTCAGTTTCATTGAAACGTAACCTCCTACCCAGGTTTAATTACT
Organism: Meconema thalassinum; assembly: GCA_946902985.2. Lineage (NCBI taxonomy): Eukaryota > Metazoa > Arthropoda > Insecta > Orthoptera > Tettigoniidae > Meconema > Meconema thalassinum. The sequence continues at coordinate 501,539,538 of OX336390.1, forward strand.
GTATTAAAAATGAAACGCTACGTAGAGTGTCAACCATTAAGGATCTAGGGGTGACAATCACTAATAATTTCTCGTTCGATGAACATATTTCAAAAATATGTCGTGAAAGTTTCCGGATCCTGGGATTTTTAAAAAGAAATTGTTTAAATTATTTTTCGGACATAACTCTATCCAAATTATTTAAGTCACTCATTCGGCCTAAATTAGAATACTGTAGTGTGATCTGGAATCCCTTTCACAGTAATAAAATTGACGCCATCGAACGTGTGCAAAAGAGATTTATTAAATGGCTCTGTTACAGGGGTGGACGACCGTACCATAGAGCTGAGTATGAGAGTTTTTGCAACGTGTACGGTCTTCCTCCACTTAGCAGTCGGCGCACAGTGGGTGACGTGAGATTCCTTTGGAAGCTGGTTAATGGCGGAATTGACTCTAATCAGTTGCTAGCTGACTTGGGTTTTCACGTCCCTCAGAGAACCACCAGACGGAAGCACACGTTCGATGGGGTCAGATCGAGAATTAATGTGCACAAAAATTCATGTCTGATCCGGTTGCAGTCAACATACAGCTTGATGGAGAGTAGAAGTGCTACTGATATTCACTTCGACTCTCTATTAACTGTTATGAGAGATATCTCAAGTGGGCTGTAAAATAGTGTATTGCATATTGGGTTAATTTCTATTTGCGTTGATTGATTGAACATGTGGTCGAATGAATGGTTGATTGATTTTTTGATTGAATGGACGAGTGAATGAAGTAATGTATTTTTTGTTTGCTGTTATCTAGATCCTTGAATGTCGCTCTTGTATTACTTTCCCTAGTTTCTGAACTTTGTCTTCTTATCTTTTATTTTATGTTTTGCCTGTTTCTGTTTACTGTTGATAGTTTTTTTTCTGTAATAATTATTGTAATGTTTCTTGTACAAAGGGATTGCATGAATGAATGCTTGAGATAGGATGTTAGAGTGCGTGTCTGTATGGTTGTGGTTGCTGATTTATAATAGATTAGTGTATTGCTATTTTTGTACGTGTTTGCTGTTTTTGTTTTGTTTATAATTGTAAATTTTATTGTTAATTATTATATTGTCACTAGTGGAGTCTATCTGTCTGACAATAAAGAATACATACATAATAGTTTGCGGATGGCGGCCATCTTTGTGTCAAAATCGATTACCCCTATTAATTCGAACACGATGAAACCGAATGGAATGAAATTTGGTACAGAGGTAGCACTAGCAAAGGGCACCTCAGTGTCATGTTTTATATCGCCGCCATCTTGACGGAAACCTAATCGCGGCCACCCAAATGTTAAAGGCTAAAATGTAATTACGACCAACCTAATAATCTAGTCTCTACCAAATTTTGCAACAACAAATCTTTATGTGGGAAGCATATTCTGACCAAACTGCTAGATCATCAGCCCAATAGTTTGCAGATGGTGGCCAAGTATGTGTGCAAATCGATTCCCCCTATCAATTCAAACACGGTGAAACCGAATTGAACGAAATTTGGTACAGAGGTAGCACTAGCAAAAGGCACCTCAGTGTCATGTTTTATATCGCCGCCATCTTGACGGAAACGGAATGACGGCCACCCAAATGTTAAAAGCTTAAATCAAATTTCGACCATCCTAATAATTTGATCTCTACCGGATTTTGCAACAACATGCCTTTTTGTGGAAATCATCTTATGACTGACTACAAGGTCATCAGCCCAATAGTTTGCAAATAGCGGCCATGTATGTGTGCAAATCCATTCCCCGGATCAATTCAAACACGGTGAAACCGAATTGAATGAATTTTTTTACAGAGGTAGCACTAACAAAGGGCACCTCATATTCATGTTTAATATCCCTATAGCACGTTGTATTTCGACAAGCTACTACAAACAACATTCAATTATACTCCTTGAAAAGGACAAAGAGTTATAACAATACCCATGCATTTAGGAGAAAGTAGGCTATATGTTCTTTACTGAACATCTTGTTATATAACTTAGATAGAGGAGCTAGTTAGTGACTGGCGGTCAAACGCAAGTATAATAGTTCCTCTAGGTTGGCGCTGATTGAAACTGGATTACTTAAAAAACCCAATACCCTCACTTAATCCAGTTGTCATTTTATCAATCGGATTCGATCGGCAATAATAAATTCATCAATTTGCAAAAATTCAAATGTTTCCACTTAACTAAGCTTTTTGTCAGAACATCTGCAATCATTTTACTAGTACCTTTAAAATCAACCGATACTTCTTGTTTTTCAACTGCATTTTTGACAAAATGACATTTTACGTCTATGTGTTTAGACCTTTCTTGTATTTCGCTACATTTGGCATTTTTAACTGCTGACTGATTGTCACTAAACAATAAAACTTTACTGTTTTTAAAAATAAGTTTGTAATCGTTTCCCTTTAAAATTTCCTTTAATATTCTATTTAGAATTACTGCCTTTCCAGGGGCGGGTCAAGTGGGGGGGGGGGAGGGTTGGGGGGGGGGGGTGTCTCACCCCCCTCAGGTATTTTCTCAGTCGGCAAATACAACATCAGTCGGCAAATCCTGAAGAAGTCGTAACATTTCCCAAAACAGGATTTAAAAAAGCAAAACGGGGCTTGGCCGTATACGATTTGGTCCGATTGAAAAATATGTATATTATACAGACAGTCGGCACAAACGGACGCTGCAGTAATTTCGTACGGCCAGGCAATAGCCCAGTGCGGCTAGGGGAAGAGTCGGCAAAATATCCATTTTAAAAGTTTCACTTCTAGTCCTCGGTGCAACGGCTGCCACTTGCCATTTCGTTTCTTTGTATGGAAACTGAAGAAAGAATGACAGATGAGCAATATGGAACCAAGGACAAGGGATGAACTCATCGGCACGTTCCTGGGTGGCTGTAACATCCCGCGTTCATTATGCAGAGAGACTCAACTTCACAGCGAAGCGAGCCCAGCATATGTGCCATGTGGCTAGACAAAAGGTATTGGTGAGCGCTTTGATAACTTCAGGTCAAGCCAACTCATTGAGATGTTGTCGGAGGAATGTTATGACCAGCTACCGCTTGTCTCGGCGGGTCCTCAAATATCCGTGCTATTGTGACAAAATTGACAGATTTATGGTTCCAAGGTTCCTCAAGGGGTAGGGTGCGCACTAAGGTCAGTGCATTGGTCACTGAGAATGACAGAAAGCAGTCGTTCCTTAACCAGCAACCTTTACAGTGATAACTAGGTGCAAAACAGTGGCAGTGGGACGTGAGTTTTCGCCGACACGGAACATTTTCACGGAGCATCGCGTACCCATCAAACGTAAGTAATAATAATACAATAAATACATGCGTATTGTCAGCCATGTTTATGTTTAATGGTGTTAACAAGAAAAAAGGTGAAGAATGATCGCACGCTGGAGTACGTCAGTGGCACAAATTGAAAAGTCGCGGAAAGAAGAAAAAGGGCAAATTACAAGAACACTTCACTTCAGAAGCTCATCAAGTAGCGATGGCAGATTTGTGCCACTTTGTCAATGGAAAAGGCCAGGAAGACGTTCTCTTTGATAAACTTTTACGGACGATCAGAATTGAGAACGAACAAGAAAAGGAGTTCCACAAAAAAAAATTATCCAGATACTTATTGACACAGCAAAAACCCTTTGTCGGCAAGGCTTGGCTTTCCGAGGTCACGAGGATGGATTCACTTAAGATAATGGAAACTTCACGCAAATTGTGAAGTTACTCTTACGGCACAGTCTGGTCATGAATAGGTGGTTGGAAGAAGTGAATACGCGGAAGCACAACGTTAGGTGTATGAGGAAGAACTCTCAAAATGAATTCGTCCATCTAAAAAGGAAGGAAGCTTGTAGTTTAACGTGACCGTTAATCTTGAGATCATGAGCCACGGGACCTCCTTTTTACGTGGAATCCAAACCACAGGACATGGCATTTCACTTCGAAAATCTCACATGCATTGACCGGGTGATAAAACTCGTGAAATAATTTCAGAGGAGATCGAGAACGGTATGTCACATAAAGACCGTCTCGCGTTGAATATCCGATACGTCGTTGAAAAAGATGAAGAGATCGTTCCTGTGGAGCGCCTTTTTAAAAATAGACGCTGTTTTAACAAAAAAAAAGACTGGAGAAGAGTTGGCTGAAATTTTTTTTTTAATTTTATATTCAGAAGAACTTTTACTTCCACTCGATAAACTAGCATTTCAATCGTACGACATTGCTAGTAACATGTCTGGCATATACAACGGCATTTAAAAAAGCTATTAGAAAAGTAAGAAATAGATATTCCGTACGTTTCAAGCCAAGCTCAGAGGTTAAACATTTTCGTAGAGACAGCTTTTAATGCTAGCGCGCTTATCCGAGAGTTTTTCGACACTCTTGAAGCATTGTAAGTTTTTTTTTTACGGTTAGCGCGAAAAGACATTTAAGCCTGCAGAAAGAGCTGGATAAAATTGAAAATTCACTTCAACTTACGAATTTATCAAAAATAAGGTGGACTGCGCGCGCCGAATCGGGGAGAGCTGTTTCTACGTCTTATGAAGAGATAGTCGCAGCATTGGTAACAATGAAAACCTCATTCGATTCTGAATTTGGTAGTAAAACCCGAACTTTTGCGTCAGGCTTGCACAAAAAGCTTCTAGTCTTTGATTTTATCTGCGGCATGTACTTTACCAAAAACACCATGTTTAAAATTAAGAACGTAACCGAGCTTTTAGAAGCGGAGGAGCTGGATGTAGTAGACGCGATGCAGCTGATTCAGAGCGCTTTGAAGTCTTTTGAAGATATCGACGACGACGGCAAGATGAATGCTTTAATGAAGAGTGCATCGTCATTTGCAAAGAGTATGCAAGTAAATGCGTAGGAAGACTTCTTAAAGCACCACGGGACCCGGTGACTTGCAAAGAAGTATGACGCGCACGCTGAAATGAGAGCAGAAATTTCTGTCCTTATATTCTACAGAAAGGAGTTACGAATACTTGTGGATGTATTTACTACAAGCGTGCAAGACAATCTCGTAAAACTAATTTCTTTGCTAGAGCCATTCCACATAATTTTCAAGACACCCGCTGACAGAAAAAACTGCACCATCGAGCGCGTCCGATCTATAAAGCAATCACACCCGAAAATCATCCTTCAATATGAAGAGCTTGTGCTGGCTGAACTTGATGCCAGTAAACATTGCTCATCTTTCAAAGAAATCGCAAAAGTTGCTTTTAAATTAAAGAGGATTATCTCGTGTGGTTATCAAGCAGTTCGACTGATTTTAACATCCCCAGTGTCTTCTGCTTCCTCCGAACGGTCCTTCAGCAAGTTGAAGCTCATTTTCAATCATTTGCGGACAACGATGGGTGACGACCGCTTAGACTCCTTCATGATGTTTTCAACGAAAGATAATGTAGACGACATTGAAATTACGGAGATAGTGGAGAAGTGGTCCTTGTTAAAACATCGCAGAGTAGGGATTTAGAAAGAATAATTAGATTTTTTTTATTCTTGTAATATTTAAACACTTATTTTGTTCATATATAAAACTTTCCTGCAATTCAAAATTCTGGAACTATTAAAATACATTTTAAATGAAAGCCGTTAATTAAGTATATTTGTCTTGTGTATCGTTTGCTGCCACTGCCTGCCCCCCCCCCCCCCCCCCGCCCCATTCCCCTCCCGTTGCTCAGTTTTTAAGCTTATAGTCGGCAATGTTAAACAGCCAGTCGGCATTTTTTTAATTCTCACCCCCCCCCCCCTAAATGTAAAGGTCGAACCGCCCCTGTGCCTTTCTTGTACATGTTGCTAAACTGACATACTCCGCATCCGTTGTTGATAGAGCAACAATATCCTGCTTCTTACTTTCCCAAGCGACGGGGCCATTAGCAAGAAACATAATGTACCCAGTACATGAAATTCTATCAGCTTTTTCGCTAGCAAAATCTGCATCTGCATATCCTAATAAAGAGCTGCCCGATTTGCTGTAAACTATTTTGAAATCAATCGTACCCTTCAAATAACGTAACACCCGTTTTGCATATTCCCAGTGTTCCCTAGTGTAACATGTGTTATAACGACTTAGTTTTCCAACAGCATAGGCAATGTCTGGTCTACTACAGACCGCTGCATACATTAAACTGCCCAGTAACGCTTGATATGGTACATCAGGACATTCACTTGGATCTCCTTTGGGCGGATCTAACTTAGTTTCCATAGGAGTATCCACTATTTCGCAATCTAGCGTATCAAAACGAGACAAAATTGTTTTTATGTACTGTTCCTGATCTAACGTGATTCCCTTTTCCGATCTCTGCACTCTCATACCTAAAACACTTTTAGCTTCCCCTAAGTTTTTAATTTCAAAATTTTTCTTAAGTGACTTTTCTAGACTGGTAATAATTGTTTCATTCTTACAAAACACAAGGAAATCATCCACGTACACAGCTATTATGCAAAGTAAATTTCCGCTTCCCTGAACATAAATACATGGTTCAGTTGAAACTCTTTTGAATCCTAATGTCATTAGGACATTTCTACATTTATCATACCATGATTTGGAAGCCTGTTTAAGACCATAGATGGCTTTCTTTAATAAGCAAACTTTGTTTTCAGAGCCCAGCTCTGTAAAACCTTCTGGCTGTTCCATAAAAAGAGTATCTGTCAAATCTCCATTCAGGAACGCAGCTGTGACATCCAGATGATAAATATTTAACCCAATCTCAACTGATAGTGCTATCAGCATTCGTAATGCCGAATAACTTATAACTGGAGAAAATGTTTCCTGATAATCCACACCATATCTTTGTGAATATCCCTTAGCAACTATTCTTGCTCTAAAACGCTCCAATTTTCCTGCAGCATCAATCTTTTGTTTAAAAACCCATTTACATTTTATAGGAATCTTTCCATCTGGCAAATTTACCAGTTCAAAAACTCCTTTGTCCTTTAAATTTTTCAACTCTAAATTCATTGCCTCTTTCCATTGAATTTTATTTTCTGACCCTAAGGCTTCTTGCACTGTTTGTGGATCATTATGAGCGGGTAAGCAGTCACAAAAGTTTCCACTCATTGACGTTAAATAAGTAACGTGATCTGGAAATATCTTAGGAACCCTTGATCTAATAGGATACCGTCTGATTGATTCATCTTGCACAGTCTCTACTGTCTCACTCATATCAGACTTATTATTCTCAGAAGTCTCATTACAAATAATCAAGTCTTCTTCTAAACTTGCATGACCCTGACTATCACTATTTATAACTTTTGCATTTTTATCGTTAACTTCAATATTTTGCTCTAAATTTATTTGGTTCCCTCTTTCCGTATTTGCGTTATCATCTTTGGCCTCACTATTTTCTTCGATTGTAACCGCAAAATCGACTTTTGACGTTCGAAAATCTGTTTTGTCACCCTCACTGGTTTCAGACTCTCTGGAGACGAAATTGTTTAAAAAAAAAAACATCTCTAGATTTTAATTGCTTATATCCCTTTTCTGGATCCACTAGTAGATAACCCTTTGATTCCTCGCAATAACCCACAAATACAAATTTCTTGGATTTAGAATCAAACTTGGTTCTATGTTCTTTTGGAATATGCGCATAGGCCACACAGCCAAACACTCGTAAATTCCCTAAATCTACTTGCTTTCCGGACCATTTCTCTTCCGGTACTTCATTTTTTAGCGCTTTAGTTGGAAATCTGTTTTTAAGGTATACAGAAGTCCTGCAAGCTTCTACCCACAACTTTTTAGATAGGTTTGCTTCTAGAAGCATAGGTCTTGCTTTCTCAACTATTGTACGGTTGACTCTCTCTGCAAGTCCATTTTGCTCTGGAGTGTAAGGGATACTAGTTTCGTGCCTAATACCACAGTTATCAATTTCTCGTTTCATTTTAGAATTGACATATTCTGTTCCATTATCAGTACGTAGGCATTGAATCTTACACCCTGTTTCATTTTCAACTTTTGCCTTAAATATTTTAAAATACTCATACACTTGATCTTTGCTCTTAAGAAAATAAATGAACGTTTTTCTTGAGAAATCATCTGTAAACGTTAAAAAATATTTTTCTCCATTAACTGAGGGTGGTGTCATTGGCCCACACAAATCAGAGTGCACTATTTCCAATTTGCGGGTAGTTTTCTCATGTCGAGAATTTTTTGTTTGGAAAGGTTCCCTGCATTGTTTACCTTCAACGCAAGCGATACATGGTTGAAACGGCGTTGTTCTATCCAGTTTCATACCCGTAGCCCTAGTTTCTAACAAAGCCATATTTTTGTGTCCTAGGTGACCTAACCTTTTGTGCCATAATATTTGGCCATTCTTTTCCTCCATTAAACTAGACATCGCCCTAGCTTCACTACTTTCTTCTTTCCGGTTGACTACAATACTTTTCGCATCTAACGTATAAACTCCACCTTCTTCGGAACCAGTGGCAATTAGTTCCCCTGTAATCTTTAAATTTGCTGCGTCAAATATCTGACAGCTGTTCTCTTTAAATATTACACAAGCACCGTTTCTAGCCATACAACTCACTGAGAGTAAATTAGACGAAAGCTTCGGTACATAATAAACATTTTTAAGCTTCTGATCGTTGCCCTGAACTAAGCTAATAGTTGCACTGCCTTTTCCTGCTGTGCCAATCTTTTCATTATTTGCAACAGTTACCTCAAGATTATCTTTCGAGTTAGAACTAAAGTAATTTAATAAATCAATATCATTTGCCATATCAGCTGAAGAACAAGAATCTACGTACCATTTTTCTGGTTGAACATTAGATGTCACGGCCATGAGCCACGCATTTGCCCTTCCTTTATTTTTGCCGTCGGCTCTCTTACTGGAGTCATCTCCTCTAGAAACTTGCGCAACTTTATTATTTTGAGAACAATCCCTTGCTAGATGTCCGTAATTATTGCACCTAAAACATTTAACTTTATTAATATCAAATGTATTATTCTTACGTTTGCCACCATGATTTGAAGGATTAGAGGATGTTGGATTATTAGGTTTGACTTTGTGTTTAGTATTAAATGCCACCGCAGTCTCCTTGACTTCCAACGAACTTCGATAACCTTCTTGAAGTAGCTTTTGTTTGACAGTTTCGGTATTCAGTTTTCCAGTAGCTGTGTTTTCAATTGCCATTCTAAAAGGTTTATAATCTTCTGTTAATCCTCTCAACATGAGTACGGCAACAAATTCATCGTCAACTTCCTTCCCCATACTTCTCAGTTTTGCACTTATTTCGGTAAATCGCTGAACATAGGCCTCCATATCCTTTGAATTCGCCAAACTAATATCAAATAATTGGTCTATGAGAGCAATATGCCGATTAACGCTTTTATTCTCGTAGGTTGTTTTTAAGTGGTCCCATATCGCTTTTGGGGTTTTAATGTTAGCAATTTCCATTTTAGGTCCATTATCTAATAGCAAATAAATCTTGGCTCTAGTACGTTGGGCCTGCTTCTTTTGCTCTTCCGACGCAGTCGATGCAAGGTTAAACTCCACATATATCCACAAATCCTCATGCAAAAGATACATCTCCATATCCATCGCCCTTGTCTCATAATTTACGCCTCCATGCAATTTTTCGATTTGCGGCAACGAATTGCCAAATCCGCCATTACCGGCCATTGAACAATTTTTTAAATAAATAAAAGTTCAAAACTTACAGTAATATGTCCGTCCACTTCCTTTGTACTCTGGGCCCCATAACCTGTTGTGTTTCAGCAGAGATTAATACAAAGGGATAGTTTTAATCAATTGTATTTATTTGGACATAGATTTGGCATGTCCGCCATTACAGGGAATAAACAAAAGAGTACATTTTTATATAACTTAGATAGAGGAGCAAGTTAGTGACTGGCGGTCAAACGCAAGTATAATAGTTCCTCTAGGTTGGCGCTGATTGAAACTGGATTACTTAAAAAAACCAATATTTACATTGACTAGGGGTTCTCCATTTAGTAGTATATGTTCATCTGCGGATAGTTTCCCGCCTTTACGGAATGCCAGCATTACTGTCTTGGTGCAGTTTATCGTCATATCGTTTTGTTGAGCCCATGTGGTAAGTTAATCAATGGACGATTGCAAGGTTTCCTTTGATGTCGATGCCACAACCATATTATCCGCGTAGATGTAAATTTTCGCTCCCTCAAGGTAAATAGCTTCAATGACATCAGCTGTAGCGATGTTAAATAGTAACGGGCTCAAAGGGTCACCCTGAAGTACACCATTTGTTTGTTCTATTCGTTCTGATTGAACTATACTGTCGTCTATTTGTAGGCTGTTTTTGTGGAGAATGACCCTTATTATCCCAAAAAGGTAATGTTCTTTTCCGATCATATTTTCAAGTTTCCTGAGCAAAGTGTTTCTACTCACTAGATCAAACGCCTTGGTATAGTCGACGAATACTGCATATAGCTTTCCTCTTTTCTGTCTTAGCGCGTCTTCTACATTCGTTAAAAGACAGTTAACGGCTTGTAGTGTATTCCTTTCCGGAAGCCAAACTGTTCTTCGGGTATCTTGTTGTCAACTAAATCTGTGAGTCTTCTAGTGAGTATTTTCGTAAAGATCTTAAAGATTGTGTTTTCCAAAGCGATACCACGATAGGAATTCGGGTCTCCTGTATTACCTTTTCCTTTATATAGCATCTTCAAAGTCGAGGTTCTCCAGTTTGACGGTATGTGACCTTGAAGTAAACATTCGTTCATGAGCTCTGCCCATAGCCCTTTTAACAGCGGTGCTGTCATCTTCAGGTGCTCGTAGTGAATAGTATCTGGACCACATGCTTTCTTTTCTGCGCAGTTGTTTATCTCAATTAGGACATCTTGTGCCGTGATCGGCACTGGTAGTTGAGAAGGGTTGCTAACCTGAATAGGTCTGGTGTCCCGCACTTGTAGGGTTGCGGTAAGATGCTGAATCCACGTTGCCATAGGAATGTCCTTTGGGAATTTGGGTCTTCTGGGATTTAGGGCTGAGAAAGGGTTTGTTTCAGCCTCCTGTATTAGTTGAGCTTCCTTCAATTGTTGATAGGCTTCCTTTGCTCTTTTAACTACCTCCTTATAATATCTTCTTTTCTCGACATACTCTTGTAGTGCTGTATGAGTACTTGCCCTTTTTATCTTGTGTAATGCTGCGAGTGTCTCCTTCCTCCGTTGGTAACATTCGGTAGTGAACCATGGTTTTGCTCTTCTTGTATTTTGACGTATCTTAGGAGTTGCGTCCTAGATATGATTCTCGATCAGTGTTAGCGCGGCGTCTATGTTTCCAGATTTGATTATGTTCGTGATTCCTTCCATATTTATAATGCTTAATTTGTTCATGTCTATTTTCCGCGAAATAGGGGTTCTGGAGCTTTTTTGAATGTTTATATTGATGTTAACTGAGAGGGTGGTTGCTAATGGGAGGTGTTTTCTTGCTACAACATTGGATAGTACTTCTTGATGCAATGTTTCTATGTAGTTGCTTATGAATAAGAGATCTATCGTGCTTGTGCCATTGAAAGCTATGTATGTCTTCTCATCACTTTTGTTCGTTAAGGAAAAGTCCTCTTCTTCTCTAAGTATTCAAGTAACGCGATTGTTTTCCTGCATGGGACATCAATGCGGCAGTTGAAGTCTCCGGCTATCATTATCGGATTTGTGGTAGGTACTATCGACATTGCTGTGCCTAATTCGTCTATACTGTCTACTTCTGTTAGGTCTGGTTGGAAGTATGCGCACAATATTGATAGCCTGTTCGTTAGTACCAGCATCACATTGTCAGTTTCAAACGGTTTTGTGAATGGTGATAGAGACGGTTTGAGTAGGCAAGAAATGCCGCCTTTAGGCCTGCCTTTGTCTCCCTTTGATGCGTACCTGTGGAGGCAGTAAAAATTATGCGTTTCCCAATGTTTTGTGAGGTAAGTTTCATTAAGAATGACAATGTCGTATCGTTGTAGTAGGTTGTTCGGGGCAAGGTCTAGCGCACTTGTAATTCCCTCAATATTCCATAGTAATGTCTGTAACCTGATTGAATTAGTCGTATCTCTCAGTTCGCAAATACTTGGATTAATATAGTTTACTTGACTTGAATTTGTATCCAAAAGTCATTGGGTGGGCTCACTAGTACTTGTAGTTATGAGTCCTGGACGTTGTCTTGGAAAGCGGTAGGGTCGTACTATCACATTTCGCGGCCAGAACAATGGATCCTTAGTTTTTTCCAGATCATCGAAGTTGAAACTCACTTTAAAAGCCTTGTTTCGCCCCCTAAAATCTATCTCTTCACATGTTATATTTTCTACGATACCCCCCTCTTGGAGATGTGCTATAATGTTTTCTGCTTTGGTCTCTTCATCAAGTCTTCCTACATATAACCAAGCTTTGCGCGGTGCTGCCTTCAGCCTGGTATTCTCCTTTGCTCCTATTATTTGTTGACTCCCTCGTTTGACCACCTCCGTCCATTGACCATTTGGTGGTTGATCGGCTGGTTCTTCACAAGGAACTTGAGAACATAAGATTGTTCTTCCTTCCTTCTTACGTTGATCTGTCATTATTAGGTTATGTACATCGTTTCCTTCATATGCCATAACGTCGCATGACTGAATTGGTGGTTTAGGAGCCCGTAACTTTACTGTCTGTGGTTCAGTATGGTTGATTATATTAGCGGTCAATGCAGATTTAATTCCCGTCTTTATAGCTTCTTGGATCATCGATTCTATAATGGCCTTCATTTGCGTTAATACATTTGTCGTTACTCTTTCTTCTATGTCGGCCATCAAAGGAGTTTTGGTTTACACTCAGAGCATAACCACGTGAGCTTGCAAGTTTTCCGTCTCATTACGTCAAATTCACCCTTTGTCAGCCCGCAACATTCTAAGTGCTGCCATTTATGGCATTTTTCACATTCTATGGCGTCTTCCTTATTATTTACTCACATGTTGCAACTGCTACATTGAGCTAAGTCGGTTATTTGCTCATTGACCATTATGAGTTACCAAACTGACGCGGGATACGTTAGAAATTAGTACCTAGTGATACTCTCGGTTGTTACTCTCAACAATAATTCGCGGGATACGGGAGAATATTTTCTCTCTCGTTGGTCTCGAATATTACGGAATTTAGTAAATATGGCTGAAGATTTTCTGTGTTTAGTTTGATACTAACCTTATGTGATTACAATGTATTATTATACCGAATCCACACGCTGATGGTACATACAATTCCGCAATCTTTTAGTAGAGTATTAGTTACACTTTAAATTGTTTTGTATTCTCTGTTGTTCGAGTTAGACACAATTATTATGCACATTAACACGTCATACGTCATTCACTTTTCACTTGGATACGAGGTTCCAAATTCAAACCCTTCCAGCATTCTTGTAGTCATCATAAAAACTAAGCCTTCTGAAGTGAAAGTAAGTACGTCCTTTCCCGTGAGCTTGCATTGCCTTGTCAGAGTGCCGCCCGTCCCCATAGTACTGGAATACCGGCTCGGGACGGAAAGCGCAATCACCGAGCGCTCGCAGGCCACCTCAATTCACGCTACGCTCTCCGCTTGCCTGAAACAGGCCCCCACTAGAGTTAGGTTCCTCCTAGTTGTAGCGCTGCGAAATTTCTCTGTATGTGCTGGATTCTCATCCTATCTACCTATACTTTTCTCCACGCCGAAACCTATTTCCTTTTCTCTCTTATCATCTTCCCTTAGGTAGTGTTAATCCTCAGCTAAAACCTACCAAATGTTGGTCCCAGAAACCCGGTAGAATCCATTTGTCAATATTTGCAAAATACTAATATCTATTTTGAATTTTTCAGATATAACTTTACTGTGCAAAGCTGGTAGAGGTGAAATAGGTCTTTCCTGTCTTCTTCCGTGTCCACCTTGCAACCTGTCCGCTGCTGCCAACCTGACAGCATTTCAAAATCTCTCCATTATCGTAAGTTGCACTTCCATTGTAATTTTCAATCATGGTACCTCCAACTCAAGCAACTGCAATGGATGAAACTCTCATTGCAAGACGCTCTTCATATAAAGGGCAACTTACCAGATTCCGAAACTTTCTTAATAACTTAACTCCCGCCGATTGCAATTTAGATATCCTCTCTCAATGTTTAAAGTTGTCCGAACGTTCATACGATTACTACGATCAGATTCAAACCGAAATCGAATCCGTCTGCCCCGAACTTCAATCTGATAGGGACGAAGTCGAACCCTTGTACTTCGAGGGGATCGCTAAAATTCACCAATTAATCCGAAGTTGCACAGACCCGGACACTAAGGTCATCAATCCAGCTCAGTTCGCTTCTGCTTCAGTCCATGAGGACATTCACAAACCGAAGGCTATACTTCCCAAAATAAGCCTACCTCACTTCTCAGGCCAGTAATGTGAATGGGATTCTTTTTACGAGTTATTCTGCTCCCTTATCCACGATAATGATGATATCCTCGCTATCCACAAGTTTTATTACTTGGGTTCATGTTTACAAGGCCAAGCGCTTACACTCGTGGAATCACTTCCTTTAATCGCTGACAACTATACTACCGCCTTTAAGTTGCTTAAAGAGCGATATGGAAATTTACTCCTCCGGGTTGCTCGTCATATGAAGTCTTTGATCAACCAGCCAGCGGTTAGCTCCAATGACGTCACCTCTTTAAGAGACCTGGTCGACACTATGCAACTGCATGTCAGAGCTTTATACCAACTAGAGCAGCCGGTCCAAACTAGGGACACTTTCTTGATTTACCTTGCTACTTCTAAATTCGACTTCTCAACATTAAAAGCATGGGAAGTTGAGTTAGCTCATAAAGATGAGTATTCCTTAGATCATCTTATCATGTTTTAAACAGCCGGTGTCAATTCCCCACCGCACTCTCTTTCCAGTGCAAAAGAGTTGAAGCTAGTCCTCGGCGTCACAACACCTTTGATAATAAACTTGTCTTGTCAAATGGTCACAAGCCCATATCTGTCGAGAACAAACAAACCCGTTCTACTGACTCCAACCGCCAAGGAGAACATACTAGACCACTCAACAAGTCTTCAAAATGCACACTCTGCAAAGATTCCCACGCTCTATACTTGTGCAATTAGATGCGGAATGTTTATGTGAGAGGCAGTTGAAACAATTGCACGTCCACTAGGTTCTGTTTCCATTGTAAAGAGCACATCACACTCTCTTGCATTTTCATGATCAAAAGAGGTCATCAGTGCCTGCATCATCTAACTCTACGCAGAGCAGCTCCGAACAAACGAGTGCGTCTTCCTGCATTTCTAATGCCAAGACCCCTCGCAGTGCGCAAGTCTTATTGTCCACTGTCCAATTTGAAATCCAGGATAAATCTGGCAACTGGGTTCGTGCCCGAAGTCTTCTCGACTCAGCGGCGACTCACATTTTCGTTTCTAATTCTTTAATAAATAAAACTGAGTCTTCCAGTAAACCCCACTTCTATTAATGTATCCGGCATTAACAGCTTAAAACACAAGTTTTCCAGTCCTCAAAATTAAAACTCAGAGATATTTGCCAATGAAACACTAATCTCCAACTGACTTGCCTAATTCTTAACAGCGTTGGCGAAGACACCCATAGCCACTCTGTTGATACTTCATGTTTAAATATTCATTCATACTTAAGGTTAGCCGACCCTCTGTTTAATGTACAAGGTCCCATTTTTCAGTGCCAATGTTTTTTTGGAATTGCCTTCGCAAACAAATTCGTAAATTATCTTCAAATGTGTTTGTCAGAGACACCAATTTTGGTTGGATTATTACTGGTCGAATCCAACATTCCAGTCCTCAAATTATGTCGCAATGTAATTTTGTTAGTGCTGACTTGAGCTCAGTTTCTGAAAAAGAGAACACTCACTTTTCCAATCTCAGTGCATTTCAAAGCAGCTCGCCGAAACAATATCTCAATGTCAATTACGTCACCGCTGTAAGCTACTTAATGTTTTTTGCGTTATTTACGCACAAAATATCAATTGAAGCCCACCTCGCCTTGAATCGCTTGTTTTATTGTCTTGTGTCATTCCTTGTAGCCGGTAATTGGTTTACCTTTCTATCAAAAACAATCCACAGTCTGCGTCAAACCATGGCTATCAGTCACCATCGCTTCGCTGTGAGCTGTGTTTCACTTCTTACGCTGTTTAGTAGGACCGCCGCGGCCGCCTCCTTCCCCCTTCCTCACGCGCGGAAGCAGTATTTGAAACTGCTTGACAACCTGATTTCTCTAGCTTCGAGAATGATGATATATAGGCCTAATTTCTCTTTCAACCTCCCGGCATTTCTCCGCCGTTCAGGAAAATTAAGCTTTTTTTCTGTTGACAACGGTTGGGTTTTGTAATTCTCAAAATTGTGTTAAGCTGATTAATTGCTCTGTTTCCTCTGTCTTTAAATAGGTTTTTCATTTCCAGGCCACGTATCACCACGTGCGCCTTTTAATGTTCCGCTTCCATCAGTGCTTGGTCGTATTTATTCAGTTTGTTTACTTTCAACCGTTTGTGTTGCAACTTGTTAATTTACGGACTCACGTAATGACAAGCCACTATCCATTGTCTCCACATATGACAAAGGTCAACGTGTGCTCGCCTTATCTGAAGTTAGGCTACTTGCCAACTACTGCAAAGCAGTAGCCAAACCGGTTTGCTCCCGTAATTCAGTGAGTCGCTCACTCCCCTGCCCTGATAAACTAGTTCTGGTCATTGACCTGTCTAGCTATTTGTATCTGTTATCTCGGCATACTATGTGTGTCAAGGTCTTGTTGACTCACTTCATTCACTTGTTTATATACGTACCCTATGTTTGCTTCGGTTGTTGTTTCATAACATCCTGATGTATCTTTACCGCTCGTATGAATTGCATCCTGCGTATCTACTGTGTACGCTTGTTGTTTTTTGTTAAATAAACTTATCTTTTCTCGTCTTTACAGTTGATGCGTTTTCGTATTTATTCTTGTTTCGTCACGCTTCTTGTTGACTTAATTATTATTCTAGTTTTCCCTCTTTTGCGCCTTATAATCTAAGGCAATTGCTTATTGCTACTAGATTATTGGTACCTATGGCGTTCTTGCCCTTTACTCGCATAGTTTCTTCACTTATTTGGTATATTATTAACCTTAATCAATGTACTTGTTCTTTTATTCTTTGCTTATACTTGTTACTCTTCTTTTCGCATCTTTTTGTGATCTTTATAGGAGCTATATTTCTCGCAGCTTCTAGCTACTTTTTGATTGAAGGCGTTGTTATTTCTCGCCCTTTGACCCTGCCTTCCTATGACCATGATGATTTGCTTCCATCAACGTCCGGTCATTTCCTTATAAGTAATTCTCTTCCTTCCCCTTCCCCCTCTAGTATGGATCTCTGGCGGAGTGATGGATTGTTGCCTGGGAGGGAACGGAAGGGTCAGGGTTACGAAGATCTTGACAACCAATGGGTACATTATAAGACCCATTTATCTCAGTGCTACTCTTCCATTCAATCTTTGACATGGTGTTTTTGTTCCGTGCGGTGTCTGGTGCCGCCCCCCAGTTTGGTGTATTTCTCGAAATACACGTTCAGACAGAGTTGGCTTTTGCTGCTCTTTGTTTTTCTGCATTAATTTATTTATTTCATTTCCCTTCCCGCAGACACCAACAGCGAACCCTTACCTTCTATTTTGCCCGTGCACTTGCTTATGTTTTGTATAAGTTTGTTCTAGAGGTACATCTTCTGCGGAACCAACCTAGCAGAATATTACAGCTACCCTCTGAAGTCCTTCAATCGCCTCCGGTCAAGAGGACTTCCTCACCAATCCACGAGGCTTCGTGTTCGCCGCCAGCTAACTACTCCAAGAAGAAGCCTTACATGTACAAGAAATTTTGGGTTTATAATGTTTCCTATGCTTGTATTAACTCTTTTTGTTTCCTTCCCCTACCCCCTCCCCCGCCTACCTCAGACATGTGCGATATCGCTCGCCTCTCCGTGCGCCGCTCTGCCCTTTCAATCCGTGGTTGGCCGTCTTGTGTACAGTGCATAGCCCTCTCAGGGCCAGTCTCCTATTTTAATGAGACATTTTATACTAGACGCCATGTCTACTTTTTAAAACCAACCGTCACCAGGAACCATCGCCTGTTCTCCATGAAAACCAAGCTAAGTACAAAACTTCGATGTTTTTAAACAGATTTTAATGGCTTTTAAAGAGCTAAATGCTTTTTAATTTAAATTTGTAGACAGCGTGGTATTGTTCACTGTTGTGCAATAACCGTCTTCGCGGGATTTTCCTTTGTCAGGCTATGGCTATCTAAGCTAGCTTTCTTACATGAAAATTTAGTACTTCTTGTACAAAATAACTGGAATACATTCTCACACCGAGGGATTCATGTTAATTAAACCTCTGTCTATAAAACTTAGCTTTCTCCTCCGTGGGAACTTTACTGCCCTATTCAACCGTCATCATACAGTAACTCCAGAACTTTCTACGTAAACCAATCTTACTAATAGTCAAGAAACCTAGTATTTCCTACACAAAATAAGGGAATACGCTACCCCACCGAGGGACTACTACTGCATCAATTAACTGTTGCTACAATTCTGGAACTATTATGTGCATCTTAAAACTTGTACAACGCACGTAACATATCAAAATTCAACTAAGTGATCTGCACAACTGCTATAACTTTTCGCTTCATTGACTTCCTGTGGTGCAACAGTGAACTTTTCCAATCCATCAATAGACTTTAGTGCAAAACAGTGCCCGTTAAACTATCTACCGCGCCGCGTTTGTGAAAGCAATAAAACTGGCCAGGACTTTATCTTCCCATCCTCCTTTTCCAAACACCCTCTACTAAAAAAATTAAATTAACTTATGGACGAGGCTTCGCCAAACCATAAGCGCCAGTAGGTAATATAGGCCGAAGCTGGGGCAGGGGCTAATGGGCAAGATGGCCGCCGCGCGCAACCAGCCCTATGTTATTTTTATGGAGGGGAATGTCATAGCTGGGGCGGGGGCTAATGGGCAAGTTGACCGCCGCGGATGGCGGTCAGAGACGATGCAGAGCAGTTAAGATAGCGAAAGAGTAGCTAAGTGCAGGTATCTTTAGTCGGTCAACCAAAAACGATGGTCCCTTTTGACTGGTCCCTTTTGAATAATCCCTTTGGACTGAGACCTTTGGACTGACTCCTTTTTATTGATCCCTTTTGATTGGTTGCTTTCGACTGGCCCCTTTCAACTGTTCCCTTTCGATTGGTTGCTATTGACTGACCCCCTTTCGACTGGCCCCTTTGATTGACCCCTTTCGACTGATCTCTTTCGACTGGCCACTTTCAACTGGCCCCTTTAGATTGGACCATGCTCAAAAGACTTAACAGTATTGGAGTGGTTCTATTTTGAAACAACAATAACTAACTAAATAAACTAATGTGCCCATGTGGACAATGGCACAGGTATCGAACCCTTAATATTTTAAGTCAGGATACGAAGAAATAATACAGGATTTTGGTACAGTTTTAAGGGTAGCAGAAGGGTTAAGCTGAAATAACCACTGCATGACGCATGGATTAGTGAGGTAATGCTGAAGCAACGCTTGCAGCTGGGCGTGAGGTCACCGCTGACCCAGCAGAAAGAGGGTTACGCATAAGATTAAAATAGACCAACGGAATCTTCCATTCAAGACGAAGACAGAAGATCAAACTAATAAATGCGAAGTCAGCGAGAAAATTTCAACACTGTTCGAGAGGTGTGGCCAGGAAATCGATTAAATAATTGAAATTAGCCAGAAATACGCAAAATTATTAAAAAATCTCTCCGCCAATGTTAATCATTTTAGAAATCAGAATTTTGAGAGTGGTAAAAGTTACTAATATTTGTGCAGTCTAGAAAAGCCAAGTCAGCATTATAGAGTAGGGACTTCACCGGACCAGATGCCTGGGGAAGGGGTAGAAACAAACGTACGCCTACATTAACGCAGGAGTTATTTTAATATTTATTAATATGTTCTCCCGACCGGATTTTGCAAATTTTGGCATATTGTTCTACTTTTGTGTGTGGAACTATTTTAAAGTGTTTGGCAGGAGGGCTGAGTGGATCCGTTTGTAGTGCTTATCCCGCGTCCTACCATTGGTTCTCCTTTTGTGTAGAACTAGCCCCTCCGAGCCTCTTGCATTTGTTCTACTTTTGTGAGGAACTGTTGTTGTGAATGGGCTGGACGGCATTACCGGTATCTACTGAGTTTAACCCGGCACCTGTCCCCCATTTGTTCTACTTTTGTGTAGAACTCGTGTTTAAAGTGTTTGGTGTTTTGTGAAGTCCTGCGGACACGTCTAGAGAGCAATTGACGTATAGGGGAACCGGAGGGAGGAATACTCACCATGCTTACCTTAAGGTGGCTTACTAGGGTGCACGCTTGCTGTGCACCGCCTCCTGCTGGGCAGCGTTCGGTGGAGATCTTAGACTAGGTTCTAATCTAAAGGGACGGGCTTCTTAATCTAAGCGAAATAAAGAGATAATCATTGGACTTAACAAAAAGGGGGTTTATTGAGTACTAGTGGCGATGAAAAGAGGGGAGGGGTGAAATAATAAAATAGGGGGAAAGGAGTCTAGTAGACACGTGCTCACTCACCCTACCGTGGATCCCGGTCTGCTATGATGTTGGTGGCTTTGGGACTCGATACGGGGCGGCGCCCATACCGGTCCGTCGTAGCACAACTCCGATAGAGTGTAAAACTGTAATAGCGTCCAAGTTCAAGAGAGCCGCCAAGTAATAAGAGCTAGAGAGCGCGGCGCATGTCCGTACCTTCTACTTATAGGCAAAATGTGCATTGTCAGTCTACTCAGCAGTATCTTTGGAGTGTAATGCCCACTGTGTCCTGTCTAACCTGCTTACTGATAGACCTTAGGGCTATGACCGGCTGCTTACTTCGCAGTCTTGTTGCTATGTCGTTATTCCCGTCTTTTACGTAGTTACTTTTAATTAGCTTTTATGTAGGTATAGGCACAGCCCTTGTATAAGGGCTGGGGCTGGAAC
Organism: Meconema thalassinum; assembly: GCA_946902985.2. Taxonomy (NCBI): domain Eukaryota; kingdom Metazoa; phylum Arthropoda; class Insecta; order Orthoptera; family Tettigoniidae; genus Meconema; species Meconema thalassinum. The sequence goes on from OX336390.1 coordinate 501,560,484, forward strand.
AAGTCGCCTCCCTGTTTTAATAATCGTCCTCGATTATTGGTCCAGACGTGGGGGTGGAAACTTTTATTTTCTTCATTCTTATTCTTCTTCTTCTCTTTCTTTCCTTTCGTCGATTTTAATTTGTTTTCAATTCGTCGTATCCTCCTTCGTTGCTTCTGGTCTTCTTCGTAGATGGGAGGGTGAGTGAAATTGTGCCGTACTAAGGGATGGAAGGCGTGGCAAGGTGGTTGGGGTGGTTTGTTATACAGTCATTTCATAGCAGATAGTTCTCTGTATCTGTCTACATCCCATATTGCATTATTCACATAATCTGTGTTGCCTATTTGGCAGACTTGAAAGTTGCATAAAAATATTGACATTGTTTTGGTAAAATTGAAAGAAAAAAATGGAATTTCAGCGGAGATATGATTGAAAGAATTGAAGTTGAAAGATATATCTTGAATGTAATCGCATAGGAAATTTAAAGTATGAGCACCGCACTCGGACCAGTGCCTTACTTGCGTACGACGTCGTCAAGCCGAACCCTGCCGCGAGGGTGCATGCATACCCGTAATTTTCCTACGATGGAAAATGATGCTGTAAGGAGCTTAAGTAATAGCGAGCCCTCGTGAGCTAGTACGCAACCTCTGTAGCGTGTGTAAAAAAGGGAGAGAAAGAAATAGTGCGTCGTATGGGCTACTCAAGGCCAAGTGTAGCTGCGAGGGTGCGCTACTATGATTAACCTCCTTACAACGTGGGGATGATAAAAGAAAATGAAAATTATAGAAAGTATCCTAGAAAACGTGAAATTCCGTCAAAATTGCTTGATTATGTGCGCAAAAAATGTAGTTATGGTATTAAGAGAAAAGAAATTAACATTGAAGTATTGGAAAGAAATAGCTGCAGGCTCCTGCCTAAATCGGCTTACAGTCTATTATGGTTTGTAGGTTTTGACTGTTGTTGCTGCCAAGTGCGTTGGAACTTCGGTCTCGTGTCACGTTCGTCTAGGTAGCATCCTGCATTAAGGGCCTACTGGGGGATTACAGGATTGTATAGCGTATAACTAGTCTGAAATCAGAAATCACTCTTAACGTTTTGTACAGAGGGATTGGTTCACCCTGTTACCGTTAATTTTTCACTGAAGTTCGTTACGTCGTGCGAGATAGTCTCGTTACTTAATGTCTGCATTATAACTTATGTACTAATATCCTTATAAACTAACGTGCAATATGTATTCGTTGACATATTGGCCATTGTGGTCATTCACTATACCACGTCCTATATGCGTCGTTGTAAAACTGCAACATGCTTCCTTAAGCATTTAGCTGCGTAGATACTCTTATATTTCGTAGACTTGAATCATTTATATTTGTAAAAAAAAACTTCCTTATCCTTCGTCGTAGACCTTCACTATAGCTGAGAATTAATCCTTAAGTATTACTTTTGCACTTTCTCAGCGTGACTTAAGTGACGTATTCGCTTCTTAAATCTATAGATATGCAGACATTATGTATTGTAAGGATACTCGCACTACGAGTATACTCGATCGTTAAGCTTAAATGGAATATCGTTAAAATGGCGACTGTTTCGTCGGGAAGTTATTGAAATTGGAAATTATGTATTGCCCCTACGGGCTATCTTGGGAATTCTGTGCACTGTATAGAACTTCAGGAAATATAAATTAACACGATAATATGATCTGAAAAAAATGAAATTTGTTATTGACATGTGATAATTGCCTGTAAAAAATAACACTGTTGATGACATGGTATTAAAGACCCTTTTGTTACACTTGCCACGTTAAATATCTAAATATCTAATTTAATTCTTAATGCTGAACCTAATATTACTGCCTTCCCTTGGCTGAATATACTATATACATGGGGTAGGGGGGAACCACGTGTCTATACAGGGGTGAAAAAACCTCTCGTAGGGGGGGGGGGGTATATATATATATTAAAGGTATTTCTTAAACATTTAAGCTCTCTCTAGAGTGTATCCGCAGTCATGATAATTTTCTTAAAGTGTACCTTCAATGAAGTGGCTACCTTTGCTCCTAATGGGGTTGTATTTTCAATGAAATGCCTACCTTTGCTCCGTAATAAAACTAATGGGGCTGTATCTTCACTGAAATTATAATCTTTGCTCTGTAAGAAAATTAATGGGGCTGTATCATCACTGAAATGGTAATCTTTGCTCCGTAAGAAAATTAATGGGGCTGTATCTTCACTGAAATGGTAATCTTTGCTCCGTAAGAAAATTAATGGGGTTGTGTCTTCAATGAAATGACTACCTTTGCTCCGTAATAAAATTAATGGGTTTGTATTTTCAATGAAATGACTACCTTTGCTCCGTAATAAAATTAATGGGGTTGTATTTTCAATGAAATGACTACCTTTGCTCCGTAATAAAATAAATGGGGTTGCTCTTTATTGAATTACTGATAGTATGCCTGAGTTGCATAGTTTTATTCATGAAATACAATCTGTTGCCTTCGTGTCGTAGAAAATACGGATGCGTATGATGATGTATTTTAACCAAATGGTGTGCAATACGTAGGGTGGTATCGGGTTTACGGGTGCCTTGAAGGGCTTACACGTGAACCTTTGACTTGCGAAATACGTAACATGGTATGGGGCCTTAAGTACGTATAGTAATCCTAGTGACCGTCCAATTTGCAATGTGGTATCGGTAACCCGAGTGACTACGAATGCAGATTGTGGTTTGGGAAAACTACAAGTTCTCTGTTCAAAAGGGCTTATCCAGTTGACCCATACGTATAGTAGTTTGGATTTACCTTTATGCCTGGAAGGAGTTACCCCTACCAAGTGACCTCCCAATTCGCATTGTCACCCTTGGTATATGATACATGTGTAAGTTGCATCCTCTTCCGTCGCAAATTATCGTAATACATTGAAAAATTATGAATTTATCACAAATAAGCATAATACATTGAAAAAAATATTAATTCAATTTTACTTATTAGTTTCAGCGTATGTGTAGTTTCCTTTTCAATATTGGTCACTCTTCATATAGAAAATCAGCAAATGTATCCAGCGGTGTAGGTTTCAAATTACCTACTATGCTATAATATCATAAAACGTGTCACTATCTCCTCATGTTAAACAGAATACCAAAGAGATATCGTCTGTTGGCAGACTGTCCGTACTTCGATACAGAACGCATCCCAACGGACGTTAAATCCACTATGTATTAGGTTTATTTTAATATAAATATCTCCTAACATTCTATCAGAATACCGTAAAGATATCGTCTGTTGGCAGGCTGTTCGTACTTCGATACAGAACGCATCCCAACGGACGTTAAATCCACTATGTAATAAGTTTAATTTAGTATAAATATCTCCTAACATCTATCAGAATACCGTAAAGATATCGTATGTTGGCAGGCTGTTCGTACTTCGATACAGAATGCATCCCAACGGACGTTAAATCCACTATGTATTAAGTTTAATTTAGTATAAATATCTCCTAACATCTATCAGAGTACCGTAAAGATATCGTCTGTTGGCAGGCTCTTCGTACTTCGATACAGAACGCATCCCAACGGACGTTAAATCCACTGCGTATTAGGTTGAATTGACCACCACTAGGTGTAGAACGCGGTGGGACTAATTCCCCGAAAGTATTAGAGCGAACGTCATCTACGTGAAAGGGGTGGCTATTTCCTATCAGAGTTCAGTAGCGTTCTAATATCTGGACTACTTCTTACGTGTTCAGTGGGTTGGCTAGGTCCCTGAATCTGAAATGATAGTCCTCGGTCGCCGGTTGTCATTACAATACTGACCAATATACCTGTAACTAATTACTTCCCTCTGGGTGTGACGTTTCTATTTTAAGCATTTGGTTTGCGTAAATTGTGGGCTTTGGGCCACGGTGTGGACAATAATCTTATTTATTAATGGCATTTGTTATCAACGTAGGTGTGTTAATATTTATTTTATCTCTTCCATGCTTCCCTTATCTCAAAGCGAGATGCACTCTTGGTCCTGCTGCAAGATATCAATAACGTCGTTGTCTCGAGGCTGTGCGAACCCTTGTGCCAGCCTCAAGATATTTATAATATAATTCTTCAACTTCACTTAAAAACACTTAACACTTATTACTAATATACTAACGATGATACTCTTGATAACAATTGTCGTACGTTGCGATGTTGCCCTGCTGTGCCCAAGTCCGTGATTACGCGTGTATGCTAGATTGATATCGCCGTCCATTTGTCGGCGTTTTTCATAAATTCCTACTGGATTACTTCCTCACCTATGTTACTTCGTGAGGGAACGGTGTCTTATTTGCTAACTGAATATCCTGTTTGAAATGTACTGCTGAAAAAAGAATTCTACCTTAAGAGTGTACTCTACGCTTACATCTTTAAAATCATTAGTGCGTTTATCTACTATCGCATGCTTCGTAATACGTGAATAAATGTATGGAAAACAAAAAGAATAAAGGCAAATTTATGCAAAGTCATCTGGTGTGTGAGTGAATAGTGCCAGGAATTGAACTCAAGGTGTCTGGCTTCTGCTCGAGTGCGTCTGTACGCTGAGCTAGCAAGACAGTGTCGGGTTTAATATCCTTGCCCGGTGGACGGTGTGCTCAGCACGTGTCTGCCTTATGGCATAGTTGATTGTGTTGCAATGGACAAATAAGCATTTCCTCTGGGGTCGGATTTCATAACAAAAGAGAAACTGTAGTACGTCTTGACCGAATGCGTGTACAAACTAATTAATGCGGCACCTTGCAGAAATGTGATTGCAAGGTCTCCTAACTCTATGTAAGCATGTAGCCAATACTACCTTCCGCTAAGGTACACTAATATGGATTCAGAAGAAAATATTATAGCCTACAATTATATACAATGTATAGTTGCACTGCTGTAAAAAATACATAGTTATTTACTCATTACAACTTATCCTATGGGATATCACAATCTTAATCCTAATAGAGCTTCATTGTGGGGGGTTTAATCCGAAATAAAGAGCAATTTTCTGAATAGAGTAGGGTAGTTATCAATACCTCTTCCTACTAGGCTTCCGTTAATATTCCTAGTGACTTATTAGATAGGGGTTGTTAATATTAAAATTGCTTGGCGTAATAGGTGTCTGTCGCGAAATCTTAACAGGGGGTTGGGGGGGATTATGATTATTGTGTAAAAAAAATCCTCTAAATTAATCTACTAAAAAATCCTGCTCGGGGGGTGATTTTAAATTGTCTCACTCGCTTGGCTAATGTAAGTAGTACAGAGTCGTTTGTTGCTAGACGTGTTGTTTAATATGGGGGCGTGTAAAATTGTATTAGTTACTGGGGTGGGTTTGGGTGGGTAGAAAAATATTATTGGACCCGTACTTCAATTTTTTTTCCCAATTTTGGGTGATTTTCGCTTGGCTTATAAGAGGTTAAACTTATGGATCTTTCCTGCAGAGGTACGTTGTCTGTACCCCCTTAGGCGTTGTCTTACGACAACGTCACGGTGCCCTGCGCGCCTCTACCATTTGTTCTACTTTTGTGTGTGGAAGTATTTTAATGTGTTTGACAGGAGGGCTGAGTGGATCCGTTTGTAGAGCTTATCCCGCGTCCTACCATTGGTTCTCCTTTTGTGTAGAACTACCCCTCCGAGCCTCTTGCATTTGTTCTACATTTGTGTGGAACTGTTGTTGTGAATGGGCTGGACGGCATTACCTGTATCTATTGAGTTTAACCCGGCATCTGTCCCCCATTTGTTCTACTTTTGTGTAGAACTCGTGTTTAAAGTGTTTGGTGTTTTATGAAGTACTGCGGACACGTCTAGAGAGCAATTGACGTATAGGGGAACCGGAGGGAGGAATACTCACCATGCTTGCCTTAAGGTGGCTTACTAGGCCGCACGCTTGCTATGCACCGCCTCCTGCTGGGCAGCGTTCGGTGGAGATCTTAGACTAGGTTCTAATCTAAAGGGACGGGCTTCTTAATCTAAGCGAAATAAAGAGATAATCATTGGACTGTACAAAAAGGGGGTTTATTGAGTACTAGTGGCGATGAAAAGAGGAGAGGGGTGAAATAATAAAATAGGGGGAAAGGAGTCTAGTAGACACGTGTTCACTCACCCTACCGTGGATCCCGGTCTGCTATGATGTTGGTGGCGTTGGGACCCGATACGGGGCGGCGCCCATACCGGTCCGTCGTAGCACAACTCCGATAGAGTGTAAGACTGTAATAGCGTCCAAGTTCAAGAGAGCCGCCAAGTAATAAGAGCTAGAGAGCGCGGAGCGTGTCCGTAACTTCTACTTATAGGCAAAATGTGCATTGTCAGTCTACTCAGCAGTATCTTTGGAGTGTAATGCCCGCTGTGTCCTGTCTAACCTGCTTGCTGTTAGACCGTAGGGCTATGACCTGCTGCTTACTTCGCAGTCTTGTTGCTATGTCGTTATTCCCGTCTTTTACGTAGTTACTTTTAATTAGCTTTTATGTAGGTATTGGCACAGCCCTTGTATAAGGGCTGGGGCTGGAACAATATTTGAAACATTTAGGTCGCGTGCTTCAAAATGGTAATTTTTTTAATAAAGTTCAGAATTTAATTTTTGAGACGAAGCAAAACTAGTTTATTTGTCGTGAATCAAATAAATAGGCAGCAAATGCAAGGGAAATTATTCAGTCTTAGTCAGTCCGGGAAGGGCGTGACGCTGGATCACAACATATTCAGTCTTGCGGACCCGAGTGAAGGGCGTCGTACTGTTTCGCAGTTGTTCAGTCTACCATCGACGGCCGAGACGGGTCGTGCTGAATCCAACGAGCTAGAGAAAGGTATATAGAGAGGCAAGGAGCCGCGTAGCAGCGCTCTTGGCGGAGGCAACTTGAGTTAAGGCGGCCATGATTCAGAACGTCGTCTGACAAGAGCTTGTTGTGATTGTTCGCGTTGAGCGGGAACATGTGTTGAATTAAATTTATTTAAAAATACATTGACCATGCCATCAGCGTGTTCATCATTCAATTGTACGAATAGAAGTCATAAGACAACAGCAGTGTTGTATTTCAAGTAAGAAATGTCATCCAAATTCATAAATTAATGAGGTAGACCCTTTACGAAAACGTGATGCAGCAGTTTAAGTTTGTGTGATATTTACATTTCAGATTCCCTTTGCAGAACCAGGAACTAACAAAACAATGGGTTGTCAACATGAAAAGCAATAAATGGCACCCCACGAGATACAGCTTAACTTGTTCTCTACACTTTGAAGATAAATATATGTATGTAGCAAATGAAAGGCAACGTCTACTAGCTAATGCAGTACCTACAATTTTCAATTTTCCTGCACATCTGCAGAAGAAGCAGGCCTGTAGATCTTCGCCGAAGAAGCGTAGTTTCCAGGAAACTACAGAACACTCGCATTCAGATACGGTAGCATTGTTGCAGAAGACCTTGATATCAGTAGGTAAATATATTAGGCTGTCTTAAAATTTAAGCAAAGATAGTTGTGAGCCATAATAATAATTACGGTAATAATAATAATAATAATATCGTATGGCCTCGGGTGCCGGGTGCAAGCTTCGTTATTTGACACCCAGAGGGTAGCTTGCATGTCGAATTTTATTGTTCCTTGAAGCACTATGAAAGTCAAGGAGGTTAGATAACTAAGCTCCTTGACATTATAGCGCTTTCTAGTAGAGAAATGAGGAACTTTGTGTTGCCGGAAAATCCCGAGATTAATTTTGCCATTACGAACACGGCCTACTGAATTCAAATGGGTTCTTTAACATGCCAACATCGTATGACATGTGTATCGTGATTTTTGCCGCCTTTCAAAAATCACTTACCACGGCCAGGAGCGAACCTGCAAGCTTGGGGGTTAGTAATCCGACACGATAACCACCCACCGAACGTGGGAAGCTATAAAATAAAATATATTGTTCAAATATCAATGTTCGTAAGCCAACGAGGTATAGCCTACTTTCTCTAGTTCGTTGTTTTGAACTAATTATGGGAAACGTAACAGGCTTTACTAATCTTTTATTTTTTCCTTCCTTCTTTCTTTCTTTCTTTATTCTCATAAATTTCAGATGGAAAGCTTATTTGCGATTCCAGCAGAAAGATGCCAATATACGGTTTGATTATTGATCTCTTAAGTGTGATACAACTAGCAGAAACATACGTGTGGGGACAAACTTCTGTATTGAGATACTTATTAACACGCAGATTGAGTCAGGATCACTTAGAGCTTTTTTTTTTCTTCTATTCGCTCCAGAAGTGGGAATAGAAATAATCCAAATGCAGTACAATTTAATTCAGCTAATAGGACGTGTTTAATTGCGAGGGTACGCCCATCCATGAATTCCAACTGTAAGCCTACAGAGTGTGACCTACTTGTGACAACTGCAACAGCAAATATTCATGGTGTCAATGGGAAGGACGATACTATGCTGACAGACAGATCATGGTTACTGTGCACATTATAATTCACCGAGCTTGAATGTAGGAAATGTTGTTCATTACATAGCAGGAAGTGTCGTTCGCCAAGTGTCTAAAACAATTTTCTTGTATTGAATGCCTAGAAGTGCTTTTATCAGGTCAAGATGTTCAGAAAGAAGGAGTGATTAAAGAGAAAGACGTGAAAGAATGCCCTATGAATCCATCAAATGATGTAGTGAAATTATGTAAAACAGCTGAGAGTGTCATCAGGAAGAATGAGTGTATGTTGCGAAAGAACACGAATAATCTCATGCTGAAGTTGCAAACAGATGTCTATGATATGCTGCCGGGTTATCTGTTTCTGAAATCTGACCATCTATTTACAGCTACTTAACCTGGGGAAAAGCCTCACTATGCTTCACTCATCGAGCGAATTGCGAAACAGTATTATAAATGCAGGCTTCACACTTCTGCAGAAATACAGCTCAACGTGAGAGGTCAACAGGTGCGTCAGTTGTACACAAAACGTTTTATTTTTAAAGGAGAATGGAATCATGCAATGTACTGTGCATAAGCAACGTACCTTATTGTCTTGTAAGATGATTGTGTTAGTTTTCGTTCAATGTATAAACAAAATACAAATTAAATTGTCAGGCCTTACGTAGCCCTAATCTTACGCCTCGTTAGTCACGCCTCTCTCTCCCTGCCTCCCACCCTCTTGACAGAGTATATCATGGCGGCTGCCAGTTCAACCTTCTTCAAATATGGCGGCGCCATTTCCACTCTATATACCTTTCTCTAGCTCGTTGGCTGAATCAGTATCATTCAGTCTTGAGGAGGAAACTCTGTTTCAACGCAACAATTCAAACAGTCTACTTGATCCTCGATGAGAGCAAATTACGTCGCGCCGAGTTACGCCAGTATTACAGCCTAAGTGCAGGCCAGTACATTAGAAGTGCGCCACGCTAGACAGTTATTAGTTCGAAACTCCGAAGAGTTATTATAGTAACATCGAACAAGTAAAGCTACAGTATTTAAAGAAATGTCGTTCGAGTATTACAGAAAGCAGTAAGGAAGGAACTCCGAGTTCAGAGGGACGTGAGTTCGACAGTGTAGCGAAGTCAAAGGACTCAAACAAATTCTAGCTATGGTACGTCCAGTAGAGACGTCGCTAAAGACATTGATAAACAAATAAAAGATAATCACGCTCGCAGAAATAGAAGTTCTAACCACAGGAACTTAGAAAGCGCAGGTTCGAAGCCCGAACAAGACAGTGAAAAAATCGTCAAACTATACGATAGAAAGTATACGGTCCTCGGAGCAGGGAGGCCAAAGATAGGGATAGAAGGTGCGGTAGACCGACATATAGAATTAGAAGTGAAGGTAAAGTTAAAAAAATATCGCTTAGTTAGAGCTGATAAGGTGAAGCCGAATAACAGACTATTTGTAGCAGTATTCGAGATACTAAAAGCAGTAGTTCCAGTGTAGGAGAAAGGAACTCCGTACGAGTTATCACACGTTCAATGCCGAGTTGTGGAACTTGTATCAAATCGTAGCAGCCGATAGGGATCGTCAGGAATCGCTGAGATACGAACGTGTGAATAAGTGAAGTGTTAAGTGTTGTAAAAAGAAAAAGGGTATTATTTCAGTGTTGTATTAAAGTGTTTTTGAAAGGTGAAAAATGTGTTTTATTTTATACCAGTGTAAATTGTGTGAATATGAGATGAAGTGTGTGAAAAGAAGTACTATGAAGAAGTACTAAAAATGTAATGAGATGGGTGACCCCATTCAGAGATAATATCAGCATCAGCGCACGAGGTGAGTCATGAAATTTTCATTATGATGATTGTTGTTGTACTATACACTGAACTAGTGAAATTAAGCGTTGACTGGGGAGTTTAGCCTTGATTCACTATGTATTTGAAATGCACTAAATAATTGTGAAATATGATTGGGATAATAGTAACTTTTAATCACGAGGATAATCTCGTTGAGTGTAAAGATATAATTGCATTAAGTAAATTAAAAGTAGTTGAAACCCATAAATATGAAAAGATAAACAATAAATGATTTTAAAAAGGAGGAATCGAAAATTATAATATCATTAGCATGTATTTTTCGCCAAGTGAATAAATTGCAAAGTAAATATAAATAAGCACCGTAATAATGTTATTGGAAAGTTGAAAGGAATAATAATAATAATTATCGAGTTTGTACTCTGAAATAAATGGGTAATGAGTTATTGTACTCCATAATAAACATGTTGATCAAGTATTTGAAAATCGAAAGAAATAATAATGAGCTCAAATTAAAAGGGATTAATTAATTAAATGAATAGTAACGCTTTGACGTATTGTTGATATGATGATGATTTTGAAGACCCTTAAAGTAAATGGTGAAAACGAAACACCTAAGAATGAAAAGTAATGTTGTATTGTAGGCTGTCATGCCAAAGTTATGGGAATAAAGTGATAGGAAGACCCGGAAGTCTTACTGCGATGTGATAAAGTTATTATATGAAAAAAGTAAAGGAATTATGGATATCCAAGCTAAGTTGTATTGCCAAATGGGCCAAGTAATTGAATAATAAGTTTAGCTTCAAGCTAGTAAGAAATACGTGATCCAGAGAATGCCTTGTTTCGAGAGATGGAAAGTAAAAGTAAGTCGGATTCATTGGTTGAGGGCGAGACCCGCTGGTAGGCTGGGTCCTGAATAGGTCAGTATATTATGGTTTGCAACCAAAGTGCACGGGTAATTCCCACTGGGATAGCTGTGTTTATGGTATGTTATGGTATTCATTTGTGAGACCCGTTTGGAAGGATTAAGGATCTCCAACCTGGCATTGTAATTTGCATATAAGACTGGAGGGTAGTACAGGTCTCTACGAGATATTTTACAACTCGGGATGCTAGCTAGGTGCGTCCGAGCCTCAGTAAAATGTGACCGAACCCAGAAAATGTGTCCAGCTTTGCCATCCGACAGTAAATGAAATCGTTGTAAGCAAGCGTCGTATATTCTCTCCGAATCTAGTGCATAATATCCTGGAATCACGAAATATTGATAATGAATGTGAATAAGGAAGCAGGTAGCTGCAGGAATAATGATATGTACAACTTGGATAACCATACAGATGAAAGCAAGTAAACATTTGAGAGCCGAGGGAAGACGGACCGCGAGATGTCGTAAATCTTAAGTTAATTGCCGAAGGAGGAGGGAGGTGACAAGCCAGCCCTGACCTTTCTTCTTGTGAGGGGATGGAGAGAGACCACATAAAGGATGTTTTTGTTAAGTAGGGTTTAAATGGAGACTAGCGATTAGCGACCGCTATATAAAAGTTTTGATTAACAGGTGCTAGCGTAATATAAATTATATATTTGAAATGCTGGGATTGATACAATTCTCCCAAGTCTAAGTTTGAAGTAATTAAGTAATATTTGACGGATCTGGTCAAATATTACCATTGTTGAAAATAATCGATTCCTACCTTAAGAAATAACGAAACTAACGGGTTATGAAATAATGATGTTTGAGATGATTGAAAGAACCCCATAAATAATAAATGAAGACAGTGCATGGTACAATATTGAAACAAATCACCTTGACGCATGAGTAGACAAGTGAAGGAGTAAGGGTTCGATCTATGACATGACATGTTTGTTGAATAAGTGTATTGTGTTTTTAAAAACCTACGGCTTTTTGGAAGATAGTTGCTCAGTCAAGGGACTGAATGAAGAATTAATAAATAAATGTGTGAATAAAGAAAGCCCAAAAAGGGAAGTAAAAATAGTTTAAATGTCCATAAGCCTTAGAGGTAAATTTTTGACTAGAATAATAGGCATGCTCTATGCCAAAGTAAGTGTAAAGTTTAATGAAAGAATTATAAATAATAAGTACTGAATAAGCTAAGCAAGAAATTTTTTGTGGTTGTGAAGTGATTTTACATTGATTTTTGAGTGAATCTTACTTGATGGGACAATTCCAAGTAAATGTTTATTTTTGATTTTTGAATATACATTTTGATTTTATGCTTTTTAGTAAAATAAATTCATGGTAACTGTAATGTGGGAGTTTTTCCTGTAGTCTGATAACCTTACTGTGCTTCCATGTCCGAATGTGAGGTCATTTGTGGGTTGAACGGTACGCACCCCGAAGCCGATGAGGATAGCCAGGTAATGACCAAGCATTCTCCGTTAAATACGGGTACACTTACTAACTAACTAACTAACTAATATTTTGCCAGAGTAAACAATTCACTCGTTCTCATTAAGAATAGAATAATTTTGTTGAGGTGATAGCCTACGTGATGTTCAATGATGAACTTGCTTGAAACATGTACTGTAGCCCTACCTACTATTTAAATAAGCTGTAACCTATAAATTGTCACTTCGAATCACGATATGAGAGAAATACAATAAGTAAGAGTAGTAAGTCGGAAATAGTGTGTATATGAATCGGAGAATATTATTAGGAGAGAAATTTATATCTGTGTAAGTCAGGAATTATTAATGTTTTGTTAAGTCCTATAAAATCAATTAAGAGGCTAATTTAAGTACTTTTGTGGGTACTGGATACAAGTTCGGCATTTTGTCACCGCCCTCTTAGAATCCCAGTAAATATGCCTGACGTAAGCATCCAACATGTATCCAGATCGCATGAGTTGACTGATGTATGCCCCATCTGTGAAAGAAAATGTGAAGACGAGTTAGCCGTCGCATGTGATGGTGTGTGCCAGAGATGGCACCACTTGAGCTGCACAGAATTACAACAGGGGCAATTCAATGCTCTTAAAACATCAAACAAGAGGAAGTCCAAGCTTCTATGGCTATGCTATAAATGTGAACAGGATGTTCAACTGTTCAAAGCAAGCAAGGGATTACGGAATGAAATAGAATCCATCAAAACTGACGTGAACGCAAAATTAAATAGCTTGTCTGATCAATTCACAAGCTAAATCAGGCATCCGTCAAAGGTAGCTCTAGCGAAATAGTTAACAGAATTCCACAACGACGAAGAAATAATCAGAGCCAATCAGGATCACCGGTAATTAGGAATACCCAAGGACAGCGTGTGGAACCCGAAGTTACTACAAACAACCGCTCCTTCATAGAAGTGGGGCAGTACGTACAGAAAGAACCTGAAGGTGATAAGGGTGGAATAATGACCGAACCAAATATCAGCAATGGGTTCATTAGCGTAGAAGGAAGAGAGTTTGACGATGAGGACGCTGGAGCTTTTATTCAGGTTGTGAAAAGGAGGAAACATCCGCGCCAGCACTCCCAAGTTATAATAGGGACTGGGGACGAAAGGACAGAGTTGTTGCAAGCGGGGGGAGCGAACAGCGTGACTACATGTAGGTCGTCTCTCTTCCCGTGTCACGGAAGAGAAAATTAGAAATTTCCTCCAGACGAGAGGGCTTAAAAAAGCACATATGACTTGCGAGGAATTGAGAACACGAGGAATGAACAAGGCGTTCAAAATTGGGATACCATTTAATCGCCTTGAAGACATTGAGACTCCTCATTTCTGGCCAAAAGGGATTCTTGTGCGTCGGTTTCGCAGACCATTCGTGCGAAATCAAGGAGTGGACCTCTTTTAGTAGCAGGAAAGACGGTCTTATCGACATTATGTTGTGGAATGTAGAAGGGCTCAATACAATTATGAAAATAGCCACACCGAACTTCTTCAAAGCAGTTATAGTAGTATTAGTGGAGACTTTCTTAACCAGTAACATTAATGTTGAAAACTATTACAACTGTCATAACCTTGCTCTACAAGGAGATAGAGGGAGACCAAGTGGAGGGATATCGTGTTTAATTAGACCATGGCTAACTCCTCACGAATTAGTATATAGGTCCATAAACCTATTAGCAATATATGCCAAAGGACTGACGATTGCCTGTGCCTATTTTCCCCCAAAACACTCCGCTCAGGATATCATTTACAATCTATCAGAAATGCTGTCAATTATTGGGCACCACCGTGGATCAGGCCTAGCAGGAGACTTTAACTGTCGTGTAGATAAGGAATGTACAAAAAGTAAAATGGTTGTCGAATTTCTGGAGGCAGAAGGTTTCTATCTATTAAACAGCAGGACAACACCAACATATATATGTCATAACGGTATGAGCTCAGTGGATTTAATCTTTGTGAACACATACGTTAGGACAATTAATATCAAGACACTCTCCTCAAATTCTGTGATACCATTAAGGAAGCACCTACCAGTCGTTGCTAAAATTAAAGTAAATATTGCACCATCAGAAAGAAACATAAAGAAGCCTGTAATAATCAAACGCTCCCTTGACATCAACTACCTAGAAGAAACTTTAATGACTTCAAAAAACCACATCCTAGATTCGGTGTGACAAGGAGAAATAGATGCTGCAGCATTCAGTCTTGAAAAGATTATAAAGGAGTCCCAAGTTAGGATGCCTCCAACAGAAAGGAAATCTCAACCGTGGTTTGATGCATACTGTTTTTCGGTAAGGAAAGACGTTCTAAATTTGTTCGATACTATAAAACAGAAGAAAACCTCAAGAGGTATAGCGACCTAAGACGATCCTACAAAAAATCCTTATGGAGAAAAGAGCAGCTTGGTTGGAAGAGGAAGGGAATAAACTAGTGATGAGAGCAATGGACAATCATTTTCTAGCACTACAGCCCAGAACCCAGAAGTTCTTGCAGACTATCAGTATGGACGCTTGGGAAAGGCATTTCCAGAATATTTTCAATACCGGTAACTCTTGCAGGGTAACGACTCTTCATGGACAAGCTGATTTCCCTCCAATTACTGAGGTGGAGGTTGTGAAAACTATACTCAGTCTTAAAGCTGGCAAGTTCCCCGGGCCTGATGAAATATTTAATGAACACTTGAAGGAGGCTTTGCCTTACTTTCATGACATATTGCCTACACTTTTCAATAAGTGTCTTGTAGCCTGTACAATACCGTCATCCTGGAGAACGTCATTTATCAAACTACTTTATAAAGGGAAAGGAAGTGCAGACTCTGCGGATTCTTATAGAGGAATAGCGCTCGAGAACACAGTATTCAAAGTATTCACAAGAATTTTGACGGACAGACTGACAGAAGAAGTTTCTGATAAGATCTCAGACCAACAGTTAGGTTTTCAGAAAGGTAAATCGACTCTACAGGGAAGCCTCCGTGGCTTAGGCGGCAGCAAGCCGGCCTCTCACCGCTGAGTCCGTGGTTCAAATCCCGGTCACTCCATGTGAGATCTGTGCTGGACAAAACGGAGGCAGACAGGTTTTTCTCCGGGTACTCCGGTTTTCCCTGTCAAAAGTTTCATTCCAGCAACACTCTCCACTATCATTTCATTTCATCTGTCATTCATTTAATCATTTCCCCAGAGGAGTGCATCAGGCCTCGTCAGCCGACACAGTTCATATCCTCGCCGCTAGATGGGGGCTTCATTCATTCCATTCCTGACCCGGTCGGAGACTGGAAGCAGGCTGTGGATTTTCATTTTCAAATCGACTCTACAGGCAATTGGAAACCTACTGTCAGATAATGATGAGGCACTTCGTCACCATAGAGGAAAATTTCACGCCATCTTTGTGGATTTTAAGAAGGCCTTCGACCTGTTAAGTCGACAGGTCATAGTTGAGAAACTTCAGACTATGCTCGGTGAATCTGATTATCTGACACTGATAATAACCAACATTCTACATCACAATACCGTGTTTATCTCCGATGGCCTTCAGTTCTCAAAGCCTATTGAACAGATAAATGGTGTCCTACAGGGTGACCCAATCAGTCCACTGCTGTTCATTCTCTCAACTGCTGACATCACGGGTATCCTCGAGTCTTTGGAAGAGAAGATATCTCTTTATATATACGCAGATGATGTAGTAATTGGAGCAAAGAGTTTGGAAGTTCTGCAGGAATGTATAGATCGTCTGCTTCTCTGGGTCGAGAGGAACAAATTACAGATCAACGAGAATAAAACAGCCCACAAGGTCTTCCGTAAGGGAGGAATGATTTCGAATAGAGATAAGATTTATTACAGACCTGGAGATTTACCGATAACAACCGTCAAGAATTTTAACTATTTAGGGTTAATTTTCCAGACGACAGGAACTTCTTTCACAATGCATGTGAGAAACAGAGCGACTGCTGCACTAATAGCTATGAACAACATACAGCATTTGCGTAAACTATCTTTAGTTACTGCTATGAAGCTCTTTGTTTCCACACTGACACCTATTTTAACCTACGGTCTGGAACTGATCTGGCCTCATCTGACCAAAACCAACTTAAAGGAAATAGAGCAAGTAATCCTAAAGAAAGCATTGTGTATATCGAAATTTACTCCGTCCCGGCTAATGCATGAGCTGTCTGCAGAGCCATTCTGTATTGAGCAAATCAGACTAAAAATGCAGCTTCCATGTAGCCCTGCCTATCAGGAACTTCTTGCGGAATTTCAATTAAAAAAGAATGAAATATGGTTGGACTTCTATGGGACAGAAGCGATGTTATCGTCTGACTGGAATAGAGCAGACTACGATTTACGACACACTGTGACGCGTTTCGCAGTCCATGGATTTCACTTCAGGTGTTGCGGAAGAAAAGACTTTCACACTCCAAATGCAGCTACATGCATATGTGAATTGTGTAGCGAGCCCTGTGACCGATATCATGCGGCATACTGTAAAAGAAGATTAACTTCCCTGACGCAATTTTGTAGCGACTGACAGTACCTGCATTGTATTTTTAGCCTATTTTCAATTTTGAAAAAATAGGCTTATGAGATCACCTTTTGTCCGTATGTGTGTGTGTGATTCGTGTGTGTGTCCCCCCCCCTAATACAATCTAAACGGCAGGAGCGATTTCAATGAAACTCGGAAAGTTCATAGCACTATTCCCGGCGACCTCGACCGTGCCCTTCAAATTTTGTTACGACTCACCAATCCAACATGGCGGCTGTGCGAAATATTTCACCAGCATTCAATATCTCCGAAACTATTACCGATATTACCCTGACATTTTCTATGGTGATAGAGGCAACTACTATAAGTTCACTTATGTGACTTTTGAAAACGTGGTAACTACAAAACCAACATGGCGGCCAAGCGAATTTGCGACTTTTAAATAGACGTTTCTCGCGATTTGACCAACCAAACGCAATGAAACTTGGTACAGTATATGTTTATATACATTGTAATGCACCGACATCTAACTTCGTTCAATTGTTTACATAATCACAAGATGGCGGATGTGCGAAATATTTCACCGGCATTCTATATCTCTGAAACTATTAGCGGTATCTCCCTAAAATTTTGTACGGAGATAAAGGGCACTACTGGAAGTCCATCTATAAGATTTTCAAAAACTGGTTAACTACAAAACGAACATGGCGGCCAAGCGAATTTGAACATTTTAAATAGACCTTTCTCGCGATTTAATGTTCCAAGCGCACTGAAACCTGGTACAGGAAATATTTATACACATTGTAATCCACTGGTATCTAATTTAGTTCAATTGTTTACATAACCTCAAGATGGTGGCAGTGCGAATTTTAAAATTAAGTTTTTATTTCTTGTGATGTAGTCATGCGATCGAAGTGAAAGTTTGAATAATGAACCTACGCAATAATTTTCCTTTAATGGTACATGACTCTATGGCCTATACATTTAACAATCCAACATGGCGACCATCCGAAATATTTAGACGATACTGAATATCTACGAATCTATTTTAGCAATCAAACTGCATTTTTTAATGTTCATAGGGGCTATGAACTTAAGTTCACCTATAGGACTTTAAATAACCTGGTGATCACAAATCCAACATGGCGGTTACGCGAATTATAAATATTCACATGGACGTTTCTCGCAATTTAACCATCCGCGTGCAGTGAAACTTGGTACAGTAAATCTTTATCCGAATGTTAATCCACTGGCATCTAATTTATTTCTATTGTTTCCATAACCTCAAGATGGCAGCTGTGAAAAATTTTTAAATCTCCTTGTTTTTTCTTGTGTCCTAATTATGCGATTGAAGTTTGAATACTACACGTTCACAATAATCTGCATGTAACAGTACATAACTCTAGGACCTACATATATAAAATCCAACATGGCGACCATCCGAAATATTTAGTCGGTTCTCAATATCTACGAATCTATTGCAGCAATCAAACTGAAATTGTGTATGTTGATAGTGGCAATTAACATAAGTAGGATATATGAAAATAGGCTGTATAGTTCTTCACGGAACTACTTGTTTACTTTTTTCATTGGCCATTGGCTGCATTAAAACTATTATTAATAAGTAAGATAAATAATTTTGCCGTTATCACCCTTTCACGAATTGATTGCCGGCGGTCAAGATGAGAACTGTTCTTTCTTTTCGTGTGTCACACGTCAGCCTGCTTCGTTGACAGGTACAGTTTGCGCGAGTGGATATGACTCAGCTCCAGTAGCCTCAGTCACCGTTTAACTGTCCGTGGTGACATGAGCTCCTGTGACGCGCAATGCTGCTTGATTTATGTGCAGAATGCAGTCTGTCATCGCTGTGTTCCCCGCTACGTCCCGCGGGGCAGCTGCAACAATAAACAACAAACACTGGCGCAGCCACGCTCAGCGGCAAACAAATCTTAAATGGGTAATAGCGCTTGTTCTAGTAGCCATAACAACAATCACATCAGTTGAATAAACGCTTTATAATAGAAAATGGTCTCTTTCATCTTTTATAGTGAGAACAAACCGCAACAATCTAGATCTAAAGCTTCTCTAAAAATGCCATAATGCATAGAAAACGGCCGCATATAAGAAGAAAGAGAATACCAAGTCCTTTAATGGATGTAAAATAGATTTACGCCTGATCCATAAGTTCCGCAGATATACAGACAGAACATAAATGAATTGTGATGGTTAAGCCTGCTACTTAGGCTGTGTCCCAATAGTACAATTTCAGCCGTAGTGAACTAGATAGTCGACTACTTTACCGGATGTGACGTCAGAAGTCGTGATCCAATACTGCTTAGCACATATCAATCAAGTCTGTAGCAGCTAGTGAACGAAAGTGCTTGCTAGATTGGCCGACTTGTCGACTTGTACAAGGAAGTTATAGAAATTGTAGCTTATCGGAATTGTAGGTTATGTCAATTGTAGGTTGTCTTTGACTTTAATCCAGTTTATGCTTGGCCTATAGTCTTTGCCAAATTCAACGCCTCAAACCACAACCCACGAGGGAAGCATAATATCTTGTTCTGTTGTGATAATTATTTTCACGCGAATATGTTGTTTGGTTCTGTGGTAATCACGACTGAGGATTGCAACGACAACTCGGTTCATGGTCTCCAGCGCACAATAAGGGCCTCGTCTCAAATTGTCAATTTGCCCTTCTTCTCTTCCTCCTGAACTGTATTCTCTTAAACAGCCAAACACAAACCATAATTAGGGCTCGGCTAAAAAGTTATCTTCTTGGCGCATCCATGAATGTATCGTTCAGGTATTGTTTATTTAAAACAGCTGAAGAAAGCGCAAAGAGCTTACAAGGAGCAGCAGATCACCGCCATCTTGAGTGTTGGTTTGGTTGGTACCAGCATGTTAGTCCAGTGCGTTTCAGAACACAAGTCTATGAAGGAGGCTGTGATCAAGCAGACATGTCCCAAATCTCCGTAGTGCATAGCACATAGCACATAGTAGCTAGCAGCTAGTCAATAGCAGACAACTTGAGTATTGGGACACAGCCTTATTACTGATCTCCTGGTACACAAGCTGCGCAAATGTGAACGTGGTGGTCGTCCTTCAAATTGGAGACAGCATCCGAATCGAGTCTTCACGACAGGACCCGATTGTATATAACGATATCTTCTGTAGCAGGAAGAAGCCTATAGACTACTATATTATGGTTACACAAGGTTTCTATCCACACATTCTATGGCGGTGCTTTTTGAGGATGCAACCAGCCTCTGGACTGACTAACTAACAGACAGACAAACGATGGGTACAAATTAAACTGCGGTTGGTTGGTTCCTCCGTTTTGAGTTGCGACAACTTGGTCATGTAGCCCCGTGTACTTTGCGTGTGTGTAGAATCTGTCTGATAAACGGTGCTAATTGTGATGGCTGTATTAGTGTGTGTTATCTGTAATTCAGGTAAGCACTGCAGACGATCAATTTCAAGTAGATCCTACATTTGTTACCAAATGCTACCGTCAACGACACCTAGCTGTGAACTTGGTTTCTAGATGCCACCACAACCGGCACGAACGTTGGAAGCAATAGAGCGTTAATCAAATCTAAGCTAAAAATTTATCTTCACATAGCCTACCTGTAGTTAGTGGAAGGTTCTTTTACATGCCATAAATGTATGACATGGGCACCCGGCTTTACTTCCCCTCCGAAGGAAGGCGTAGTGAGGGATTTTAACGCTCTTAGAAAATTCGATGACTTCGGCAGGGTTTGAACCCGCGATCCTGAAGGTCAGATTGCCACCGAAGCCACTCCTAAGACCTCATCTCCTTGTAGCCTAGTTTCATTTTAGGGTAGCTTTCTACTTACGTAATTATTTGGATCGAGAATGGGTTAGATGCGCCGAGATTTCAAATAAGTTGACATCCAGCATTTTCATAAAGTGAGTTTGAAAGAAACCTCAGGATGGTTGCTGTAAGCGCCATGATTCGAACCCCCGGTTTCCGGATTAGCTACAGCTACCCTTCGCAGTCATGTTGCACGAATTAATGCCCACGATATAGGCGTTAGTTAGTTATTGAGATTTCAAGGGGCGCAACTACGAGGTGATCTGCCCCAAGATTTGGCCTTTCTTTGTTATAACTTTAAATGAAGAATATTCCACACATGCACCCAGTGGCGGTTGTTGATGAGGTAGCAGTGTTGCAAAACGCTCAGATTTTTTAAAATAAGTAATAATAATATTTTACCAGTAAAAAACGTGTGCTTCTTACATGCACAGGAATACATAGCTTTGTTTTTTAATAATTCAGAGAAAATTTCAGTAGCCTACTGTGAACTGTTTGAGATAGCAAAGCGCTCCAACACAATTGTGGTCGCTGCCAGGCCTAAGCACCGACCAGATCCCAATAGTGGAGGATATGGCAGAGATCCTAGACCGGGTAAGTCCTATCACAACTGTTCTCGGCTGATCGTTGCTTGCTGATTGAAACAATGACATCCGAGATTTGCCGTCTACTGCCGCAATGTTATTTGAGCATGAGTGCGACACTTACGGTCCTCGCTCGCCCTCGTGTACCCTATAGCTTCCGTGGTTTTGTTCTCATTAAGATTTTCAAATAATCAATTTAATCTCGAGGTGAATGTGCTGTTGGTCCGATAACCCAGATGTTAGGCCCCTTAAAACGACAATTATAATCATCATCATCATAATCGAATGTGCTGTTCTCAGGACTGCGGCATTCGTGACGAATAAGCTACATCAGTTTTACCGAGCACGTGTCTGGTTTCAAGCAGTCGTAACCTTACCCCAACTCTCCTTAGCATAAATAGTGCAACAACAAGAACAATTATCCGCCAGTCACCACTACATGCACCTAGAACGCAATTTGTGGATTTTTGAAGTAGATGAGGAGTGGGGTTGAAAATCTCAAAAACTACATAAGTTATTATCCCATAGGTTGGAACATTTCAAGAATATAGGTTTACGGAGGGTAAGGCCAATCATGGGTGTACTTTCCTTTGGGACACAGAATGGGGTGGGGGTGATAGTTTTAATGGGAGTAACATCTAGATCATTTTCTCCTACTGATAGACTATGTAGGCCCTATAGGCTACCAAATTAATGTAACAATGATACTAGTCTACTACATAGGCCTATAGGCCTAATAATAGTGATGGATCGACCTACTCAAATAGCCGTGTTTACCTTTTTAAATGATGCCTTGATTTTAATGTACAGTAGGCTATTATTATTATTATTATTATTATTATTATTATTATTATTAATAGTTTAGCTTCTCTTTAAACTGCTCCGCATTGAAAGAAGTTGTTGTTGTTGATTATTTAGGGGGTTTGCAACATCGTGGTCGTGTAGCTCCGTGTAGAATTTGAAAACCTGTGTCTTGTGGTGTCTGTAGGCCTAGTAGTAGGCTATGTCGATTTGTAATTGAGCTAGGATTTAAGTCGGAAGTGGCCGTGGCCTAAGTTAGGTACCATTCCGGCATTTGTGGAGTAGAAGTGGGAGACCACGGAAAACCACTTCCAGGATGACTGAGGTAGCAATCAAACTCGCCTCTCCTGAGTTTTGCCTCATGAGGCTGAGTGTACCCCGTTCCAGCCTCAGACCAGAATTAATTATCCGCTACACCACTCAGCCAAGTCAATCTCTCTATATATAAAAATGAAAGTTTGTCTGTTTTTTTCCTGAATTTCCAAGGAAATTTGCGATATTTGCGCGTTTCAGACTGTTTTATGATGGATGCGCGCAAAAATGAAATTTTTGTCGGTCTGTCTGTTCGTTTGTTTGTCTGTGGACAATTTTTGTGTCCTTATAACTCGAGAACGGCTGAGTGGATCAACGTACAATTTGATACAGATATCCTTCAGAGGCACGACACTAATCATTGATGTAACTCTTCTCCGTACCTCTCATAGAAGGGGCCCTACCCCCTTAAAATACATGCTGAAATAGGCGTAGAAGGGTGAAACAAAGCTCATTTTCAGCCACTCAATGTTTTTGAGATATTCCCAGAAAACTAATTTCACTTAATAAATTAATGAAAGAATGCATGCCGGTAACCATGGCAACTGAATCTCAGAGGTCCATCTATTTCTGTAAGACGCAATGCAATTCCTTTTATTACATTACTGTGAAGGTTTGCAAACGGCTATAAGGTTATAACGGATCCAAATTAAGCTGAAATATTCATCAATACATACAATGTGCTTAAGGGGTCAAGGGGTACTCTAGAATTTTTTCACGCGATTTACACGTAAGGGTGTGTTACGGAAGGTCTATTATATCCCTTCTCTATTATATAAAAATGAATGTTTGTCTGCTTTTTCTGCATTTCCACGGAAATTTGACATATTTGCCCGTTTCAGACTGTTTTGTGACGGATGCACGCAATTTTTTTTGTCTGTCTGTTTGTCTGTGGACAATGTTTGTGTCCTTATAACTCGAGAACGGCTGAGTGGATTAACGTAAAATTTGATACAGATATCCATCAGAGACACGACACTAATCATTGATGTAACTCATCTCCGTACCTCTCATAACAGGGGGCCTACCCCATTAAAATACATGCTGAAATAAGCGTAGAAGGGTGAGACAAAGCTCATTTTCAGCCCCTCAATTTGAGAAACGAAACTCGGGGGCCCTAAAAGTACCCCGAAAACCACATTTTAAGGCCCTAAAACCAACAGTTTTTGAGATATTCCCAAAAAACTAATTTTACTTAATAAATTAATGAAGGAATGCATGCCGGTAACAATGGAGACAAAATCTCAGAGGTCCATCTATTTCTGTAAGACGCAATGCAATTCCATTTATTACATTACTGTGAAGGTTTGCAAACGGCTATAAGGTTATAACGGATCCAAATTAAGCTGAAATATTCATCAATACATACAATGCGCTTAAGGGGTCAAGGGGTACTCTAGAATTTTTTAACGCGATTTACACGTGCGGGTATGGTACGGAAGGTCTATTATATCCCTATCTCTATATTGTTATATTATTAGTATTACTATTCTTTTAATTACTATCATTATTATGGCGTACAACGACGAGACAAAGCTCATTTTCAAACCCTTGGTGACAGAAACAAAACTCGGGTCCCCTCAAGAGCCGTAAAGGGTCCCCGAAAACTATATTTTAAGGCTCTAAACCCAACAGTTTCTGAGATATTCCCAGAAAACTAATTTCATTTAATAAACTAAAGAAGGAATGCAAGCCACTAACCATAACAACAGTATCTCAAGAGGTGGCATCCAACTTTCCATCTATTTCTGGAATTAGTAATGACACTCCATTCATTACATTTCTGTCAAAGGTTGAAAATGGATATAAGGTTATCACGGAACCAACTAAAACTGTCGAATTCACCAATGCGCTTAAGGGGTTCAAAGAGTACCCTAGATTTTTTTCACACGACTTACACGTGCGATATGTCGTACAGAAGGTCTATTATATATCTAAACAGCAACATTATTTTCAAAAATGCATGATTTGAAATAGTGGACTGTATTTGCTGATTTTAGTAATTTGGGCCATTGGAGGCTAAAAAACTGAATTTTCATGCACCACAAGCCTTTATAATTTATAAAAGGGGTCTTCCTGTAGTTGGGCACTTGACACAACGGTTAGGGTCAGTTCGTATGTGACGTGTATTGCGATTCGTCTACGAGGTTTTCAATTTTATTTTCACGCCAGGAAGAACACGTTAGGTAAATTTAGTTTGAGAGCACATTTTAACTAATCCTGTTTCTTTGCCAACAAACAGGTTCCAAGCCCCTAAACATTGCAACAGTAGCTCAATTGATAACATCTGTTTATTAATACCGAAGACCGTTCGAGAATGGGTACTTCTGCTAGTCTATTATATAAAACAAAGTTTCCTGACTGACTGACTGACTGACTGACTCATCATCGCCCAGCCAACACTATTAAAGTTAGAAACATGAAATTTTGGGGATATGTTCGTTGTAAGTCGAAAACGCCCACAAATGAAGGATTTTTGATATTCAGGTTCTAAAGGGGTGTTAAGGGGTTAGACCTGCATTTAATTGAATAACAATATCTCCCGATTGGTTTCATTGGGGGATGTGATACTAGGTATATAAACTCACCATTAAAAATAAGAAGACACGTGTCTTATGGTTTTTCAATGTGGTGTATATTATGAGATGAAAGGGGTGAAAAGTGGGGGTTGAAAGATTCCTAACGAAGCGTGTATCTCTTAAACGACATAGGCGTGGAGTTTGAAACTCAGCGGAAAATATCAGCTAAAAAAATAGTAAATGGGTGTTCGACCATTTTTTTTTCATAAATCCAATTTAAGGGGCCCATGGGGAGGGGTGAAATTCTGGGGGGAAAATAGCAAAGAATGTGTCCTCACTGATTGACTCACTCACTCACTCACTCATCAAACTCAGGAAGAAAAAGATGTTCAGTAAAGAACATATAGCCTACTTTCTCCTAAATGCTTGGGTATTGTTATAACTCTTTGTCCTTTTCAAGGAGTATAATTGAATGTTGGTTGTAGTAGCTTGTTGAAGTACAACGTGCTATAGGGATATTAAACATGAATATGAGGTGCCCTTTGCTAGTGCTACCGCTGTAAAAAAAAATCATTCAATTCGGTTTCACCGTGTTTGAATTGATCTTGGGAATGGATTTGCACACATACATGGCCGCTATTTGCAAACTATTGGGCTGATGACCTTGTAGTCAGTCATAAGATGCTTTCCACAAAAAGGCATGTTGTTGCAAAATCCGGTAGAGATCAAATTATTAGGATGGTCGAAATTTGATTTAAGCTTTTAACATTTGGGTGGCCGTCATTCCGTTTCCGTCATGATGGCGGCGATATAAAAGATGACACTGAGGTGCCTTTTGCTAGAGCTACCTCTGTACCAAATTTCGTGCAATTCGGTTTCACCATGTTTGAATTGATAGGGGGAATCGATTTGCACACATACTTGGCCACCATCTGCAAACTATTGGGCTGATGATCTAGCAGTTTGGTCAGAATATGCTTCCCACATAAAGATTTGTTGTTGCAAAATTTGGTAGAGACTAGATTATTAGGTTGGTCGTAATTACATTTTAGCCTTTAACATTTGGGTGGTCGCGATTACCTTTCCGTCAAGATGGCGGTGATATAAAACATGACACTGAGGTGGCCTTTTCTAGTGCTACCTCTGTACCAAATTTCGTTCCATTCGGTTTCACCGTGTTCGAATTAATAGGGGGAATCGATTTTCACACAAAGATGGCCGCCATCCGCAAAATATTAGGCTAATGACCTATTAGATTGGTCGAAGGATGCTCCCTCCATAATAGTATTGTGCCCTTTCAGCAAGAAATATGCAAATCACAGTATGCCAGCATTGCTCAATTCGGGATTTTCGGGGTTTTAGTATGTTCTCCCACTCTGTGACTTACACATTTTGGATTAATTAGAGGATACACTTGCAAAAATAACAACAAAATCAACTCCTATTTCAAGACATTTAATTTACCAAAATTATGGCGCTACAAACAATAAAACAAATAAACTACTGACCAATATCTTTCTACTTGTTCAAAGTGAACAAGGAATAACATAAGAATTAAACAAATATTATATTAAAACACATGGTTTCCTTTAAAACCAAAAATTCATAATTATTTTTACTTCCATAAAGTATCTTTCTTAAAGTTCCAATATAACCACGAGCTCCTTTGGCTCGATACTTCCACTAATACCGGTGTCATTCTTTTGTACACCTCAGTAACTATTTTCATATTTCTTATCCTCAAAACAAATATCTAATTACATTTAAAATACATATTAATTCTTTACTTAAATATTTGGGCACTTCACATGTTTTCAGCATTTACCATCTCTCTCTCAAGTCTTTACAAATTCACCATAGTGATCGGAAAAATACTTGTGTACTCCAGAGTTATAAAGATTACTTGACACAGTCAAAAACTATGATTACTCCCGGAACCTAGTTATCTTCATTTAACTCGTGGAATCCTACTTTCATACAACATTACAATAGGGATTGTTATTTATTTTATTTGTCTTATAAGACCATTATCACATAAGAAAACTACGATCTGAACTGGCAAGCGATAATATCAATCTATAAGGACCTCGGTTCAAAGCCCGGATCATTAACAACTTTTAAACACTCACGGTGTATTATTACTTCATACAGACGGCCTTCCCCAACCCTCCTGTTATTAGGGTCAGACCGTATACTTGAATGAGATTTATGACTGTGCGGGTGACTTCCCGTCTAGTCGGCGGGTGGAGCTCTCCTCAATGCTTTTAAAACAAATCTTCCTTTCTTTTCAGTTCTTTGGAGAGACCTGGCTTTTTACTTCACTTATTTTCTTTCAACAACATTTTAGGTTTATAAACCACTTTCGTAACCTTGGCATTTATTAATTATGAAAGGTCCTCATTGATTGGGAAGAGTAATACACATTTTACGACGAATAATTAGGGGCTTCAACAACAAGAGGATTCTAGGTTCGAATCTCTTAACATGCCTCGGGAACCATTCCCACCTTGGAGGACTTATACAAAATGCGATTTAGGGTCGGCCGTGGCCTACATGACCTACGCTCATAATACATACATTTGCTCCCTTTTACATAATAACACACACATGGCCTCGTGATCTATGTCACTATTGGAGGACTTACAACATATCTCAATTTGCCGCAATCAACTACCCCTCATAAGTAATTTACCAAGTACATTTAAATTCTACGCGTTCCTAGCGTGACATTTTATTTTAATTGCGTTCCATTGCGCTGTACATTATTTACGGCCTAGTGTCTTCCAAAGAACTGATAGATTCCAATTGATACATATCTCAACTTTTATATTAATCTTTTCCTTTGACAATAATCGCTCTATTTTAAGAACATGCATTAACATCAAGTCTTATACTTTTATTAAGGCTCCAACGCTCTTATTTTCATATCATTCAATTTAATCTTTATTTATATTTCCTTTATATTATTATTATTATTATTATTAATACGCTTGCTTTTATAACATTCGTCAAATACACTGACATTTTATTCATACATTTCCTCTACAGGATTTATTCTTTCATATAATTATTTATTATTCCTCAAATTCTATTTTTGTTCAGACCGCGTTCCTATTCTGTAATTAGTTATTTAGAAAACATCCCTTTTACTCAAAAACTCCGGTGGATTCGTACACAATCATTTCCCCGACACCAAAACATAATGAAAATCTTTACTCACATGTTTTAGGTCGTTTCTTGACCTTCCTTCTCGTGCGTTGTTTCATTTTTGCCCACTTTTTTTTAAATTACTCCATCTTGTACAAATTCATTGCATGTACAGACATATCTTGACACATATTTAACACGTATACATTTAACACTGATAACATTTTAAATACACTGGTGTATCCGTTTAGAATACACCATAAAACACTGAAATATATTACTTTTAACACAAAATCTTGCTATATTTACACTTCACAAATTCTGATCACTAGGCCGCTATTGAAGCCTATCACACGTGACCTCTTGACCTCCCGTCTCCAAGGGTGAAATTTAGTAATGTCGGCTTCCTATCCTCTCCGAATATGAAAGTCTCGAATCATCTACTTCCTCCCTGCAATAGCACTTCTTCGAATCCCTTTTCTGACGATCTGCTATTTCTCTGAGTTGAACGGCTCCCCTTTTAGATCCTATTTATTGATCTTAGCGAAAGTCTGTTCTGTTCACGGTCCCTTCGATAATCTATCGGTGACCTATGGATTTTATAGCAACTAATACTTCTCGAGTCTTAGTGCTTTTGAAATAGTTCATCTGCTTTCTTGAAACAATGTCTATCGTTTCCTTCTCTTCTTCGCTTATTCGGTTCTCGAACTTCTAATCTTCTAGAATATTTTTGCGAACCTTATTCTGTCTGTCCCTGCTCGGGTTCTTTTAATTTGATAAAATGTTTATCTCGCCGTTCCGGTACTTCCGTACGTTATGATACTTTTGGTCGTTTACTTAAAGACCTATCGCCCTGAGTCCTAAGTTCGCAGCCTGCTTTGACTGTATTTTATGAACTTTTCACTGTTAATTTTATACTGTCGGACCTAAATCCTGTAACTAGGATTTCCTAATTTTCAACACGGCGATACTGTAATATTAATTCTTTGCACTTCCCTACGGATCACGTAAGTTATTGATACCGCGATGCCCTTGGCTGTCGGATATTAGCTATGCGATGTGAGACAGCATTTTTCCCCTCAAAGAAAGCTTGTATACTGCCTTCGGTGCGTTCCAGCGTGACGCCCCCTCACGGACTGTCGGAATTCGGTGTCTGATGTAGCACAGTGACGCGCCTTCAGGCCGTTTGATAACTGCATTCGGTGCTTATACTTGTTGCACAGTATGACCTCCCCTGAGGTTCATACGTTTGAAGACTGCGTGGTTATGATGCTCCAGCGTCACGCCCCCTGGACGGACTAGTAACTGCATGATGCGTAGTGACGCCCCCTCGGGCTCTTGAATACTGCCTGTACTGATACAGCGTGACGCCCCCTCTCGGGCTGTCGGAATGACTGCATGTTTGGCTTGGTGAGACCAGGAGTTTTATACTCTTTAGTCAAAAAAAGATAAAATCCTAGTCCTTTTCGCGACCAACTTTTGAAATAATTGTCGTACTATTATAAAAATTATATCTCCAGAAAGCTCGTCTTCTCAACGTCAAATGATCTCACTGCGCATAAGAATCGATCGTGCATTTCGGAGATATTAATTAATTTGTAGTCTTCAGCTGCGTGGGTGTTGCTGTTCATTTTTAAATTCCCCACTCCTCTGGTCTTAGTGAATTCCCAATGACGTATGCTGCGTTTGCAGTTCTTTCTTGTGCAATTATTACAAGGTTTCTCTTTACACAAAAATCTCTAATCCGAAATGATTCACAGTACTGTATTTATTTACTTATTTTTATTCCTGCAAATGGGTTAAATTTAATTATTCTTCTACTGGCACAGCGGCGCTGTTGCCATTTTATTGCAAGCTAAGATGGATTTCCGAGTCACGCTTCTCTGTCTTACAGTGAAAACTTTCCACTCGTTCTATTAATATCCATGACTGGCTCCTTCTCAATGTCAAGAGGCATGATCTCATCTCCTGAACACCTGGTCCCAGCTGCTTGCGCAACGTTAGGCTAGAACCCTTGCTTGAAATCTCTCTATGTTACATTAGAAACTGTATGTTTCTTTCATTCCTTTCTCAAAATATATGGATTCGACCCCTTTTGAGCCTATGGCACATGGGTTCAGTATGTTGATGCAAAATTTGGTAGAGATCGGATGATTAGGTTAATCGTAATTTGATTTAAGCTTTGAATATTTGTGTGGCCGCCATTACGTTTCCCTCAAGATGGCGGCGATATAAAACATGACACTGAGGTGCCCTTTGATATGTGCTACCTCTGTACCAAATTTCATTCCATTCGGTTTCAACGTGTTCGAATTAATAGGGGTAATCGATTTTGACACAAAGATGGCCGCCATACGCAAACTATTAGGCTAATGACCTATTAGATTTGTCAAAGGATGCTTCCTCCATAAAGGTATGATTTTGCAAAATTTGGTAGAGATCGGATGATTAGGTTAGTCGTAATTTGATTTAAGCTTTGAACATTTGGGTGGCCGCCATTACGTTTCCGTCAAGAAGGAGGCGATATAAAACATGACACTGGGGTGCCCTTTGCTAGTGCTACCTCTGTACCAAATTTCATTCCATTCGGTTTCACCGTGTTCGAATTAATAGGGGTAATCGATTTTGACACAAAGATGGCCGCCATCCGCAAACTATTAGGCTAATGACCTATTAGATTTATCAAAGGATGCTGCTCCCATAAAGGTATGTTGTTGCAAAATTTGGTAGAGATCGGATGATTAGGTTAGTCGTAATTTGATTTAAGCTTTGAACATTTGTGTGGCCGCCATTACGTTTCCGTCAAGATGGCGGCGATATAAAACATGACACTGAGGTGTCCTTTGCTAGTGCTTCGTTTGTACCAAATTTCGTTCAATTTGCGCTTACCGTGTTCGAATTGATACGGGGGACAGACATTCAGAGTACACACACTCACACACACACACACACACACACACACAGACTCACACACACACAAACACACACACACACAGACACACTTTTTTTCGCCCTGACGTGATCTCATAAGTCTACTTTCATTTTTTGCAAAAATCGAAAGTAGGCTAAAAACTGCTTAAAATAAGTAAATGGGTGTTCGACAGTTGTTTTCATAAATCCAATTAAAGGGGTTCATGGGGAGGGGTGAAATTCTGAAAAAAGGAATTGAAAGGAAATGTCCTGACTCACTCACTCACTCATCATCGCCCAGCCAAATTATTGAAGTTAGAAACATGACATTTTGGGGATATGTTCGTTGAATGTCAAAACCGTCCACTAAGGAAGGATTTTCGGATATTCAGGTTCAAAAGGGGTCTTAAGGGGGTTAAACCTGTATTTCATTGGATAACAATATCTCACGAGTGGTTTCATTTGTGGATGTGATACTCAGCATATAAACTAATCATTAACAAGAAGTTCCGTTAAGAACTATACAGCCTACTTTTCATGCCAATGATTATTCTACAGAATATGAACCTATCTAGAATAATGAAGAAATTAAGTTGTTAATATCGAAATATATAATTAGTTCAAACTATACCTGGTATAATGTAGCCTAATAGAGCACTAAAGTTGGCAGCCCTGGTGACTGAATATATTCTTAGTTCCACCTCTTAAGGTACAGAATACAAAATTTGGTTGAAGTCCAATGGACGTTACATGCAGTTAGACACTGGATCTATCAGCACGCGTAAAAGCATGTTGCCAACAATGTCATGCGTGTGCTGGTCAGAAATAATCTGAAATATTATGATATCTTGTTGTGCCAATTTTGGATGAAATCCATTTGTTAGTATAGAAGTTACATGTATTTTAAAATTGGACATATCAGCAGGCATGGAATCATGTTGGCAGCACTGCCTTGTATTAATTACTCCAAATTAATCTAGAATATCAGGTGCTATACGTGTGCAAAGTATAGAGCTGTTCGCTTGCATACTTTCTGATATATTGATATTAGGGTAAAAAATATAGACAGCATTAATTAACAGTTGGCAGCCCTGATTGCTCCTAACAATACCTATAGTCATACCTGTTATGGTACACATAGCACATACGAAATTTGGTTGAAATCCAACTGATAGTATAGAAGTTACATGTATTTAAAAATTGGTACTATCAGCAGGCTTATAATCATGTTGGTAGAACTGACGTATATAAGTTACTCCAAATTAATCTAAAATGTCAGAATATTCGTGTGCATAGTTTAAAGCTATTGGCTTGCATACTTTCGGATAAATTGGTATTTGGATAAAAAAATAGAGAGAGCAATTTTCAACAGTTGGCAGCCCTGGTGGCACTTAAGAATACGCTCAGTCATATCTGTTTATGTACAGATGTTACATACAAAATTTGGTTGAAATCCAATTGATAGTGTAGAAGTTATATGCATTTAAACATTGGACCTATCAGAAGGCTTAAAATTATTTTGGCAACACTGTCATGGTTGGCCTCCTGGAAATTAAACTGAAATAGTCTTATCTACATGTGTGCCAATTTTGGAATAGCTCCCATGCATACCTTGCGAGATATCCAACATGGAGCTCAAATTTCTAGTGCGTTTTTTCAGCAGTTGGTAGCACTGACATCATTTTCAAATATGGACGTGAGATATTCCGGTGCACATCTTTACTCATACTAAATTTGGTTTTGATTGCTGCAGCCGTTTCGGAGTTGATAGGGGGGGACACACACACAGCCAGACAGACAGACAGACAGAAGGACAGACAGACAGACAGACAGACACACATTTTCCCGGATCGATCTCATAAGTCTACTTTTTCCTCATTTTTGCAAAATGTGAAAAGTAGGCTAAAAATAAGCAGACATGTGTCTAAGGGTTTTTCGATGTGGTGTATATTATAAGGTAAAAGGGGTGAAAAGTGGGGTTGAAGGATTCCTAACAGAGCGTGTATCTCTTAAACGACATAGGCGAGAAGTATGAAACTCAGTGGACAAAAATCAGCTTAAAAAATAAGTAAGTTATATAGGTTTTCTACCGTTTTTTTTTTTCATAAATTCAATTTAAGGAGCTAATGGGGTGGGGTGAATTTCTGGAAAGAAAAAAAAGCTCGAATGGCACAGTAATAAAGCTGTGAGTAGCAAGCGGCACCCCGCTGCCCTTCGAAACTTCATGTTTATAATCCGCGGTCAATGAACAGCCCGGCCTGTGTAAACAATTAAACCTACACTCTGGGTAGGCAGGTAGAAAACTTCTTCCAACATTCCTCTACAACTCTCAAACTGACATGACATGGTTATCTCTAAAAATAGAAAAGTTGGCAGCATACGAACTTTTTCAATGTTGCTATGCGGTTATGAGAGAATATTCAGAAGTTTTACCTACATGAAAATTGTAATATTGCCAGTATAAAATATTTCAATAATCCATCATCAAGACGGCACATTTAGCTACACGTGTGTGAAAAATAGGCATCACAAAGTCAATGCAACATGATATAAGATCGATTTTACTAAAAAGGGGACTCAGTTTATAGTTTTTTAAGAAAATATGGATATCTAATTTTTCTAGCATTTCTATCAAGTTTACGTAGTTCTAATACAGGACCAAAAAGATCGGCAAAACATAGTTCTACCCGAATATGCTATTTTTTCGACAATGAAAAGTTTTCGACTGATATGGCAACAGTGGAGTGCTAGAAAATGACAGCGTCATACATGTCTCGCGTGCAACAGAAAGAGAGAAGAATATCCCTATCTAACCAGTGCTTCATTCAAAACGTTGGATGCCTTATAGGCAATGTCAGCTGTAACCATGTTATGAAAGCCGGATCTAGATCCTATAGGCTTTCAAATAGTAGTGGTAGGTTTTTTTTTTTTTTTTTTAGAGATCTCGGGAACTAAGCGTCGCCCAGGGTTCAAACCTATACCAATCGAATCGGTCGGGGAAAAAAAAATTCAAAAAAAGTGTGTATGTATGTACCAGGGTGTCTACCAGAAACGAAAATAATGAAAAAGTAAAGAATTTTGCAAATGGGTAACAAAATAAACCTTCCATGAACATTTATATCTGATCTATATTTTATTAATGATAGTACAATGCTATCAATGAAAATATAAAATAGTCATATGATATAACGAATATCATTTCAGTTCCAAAGTCTCCGTTGCGTATTACAATTTTGCATAACTTAGCAATTATCAATATTGTTCTTGCCAAACGTCAGCGCATTAATAATATCAAATCACACTTTGATATTTACGTCGATAACGATGAATTCTTCTCCTAATTAAAATCTTCTTACAGAAAGAAAAAAAACTTCTTTACTCCAAACGAATAGAAAATAATCTTCGAAGGCGACATCCTGAATAGAAATACAGAAAATATAATCCAAGAAAAGTGAAAAGTGAAAGAATTAATTTAAGAAAATCTTAAATGAGGAAATTAAAATTCCATTAAAATATCTTGAAGTTCCAAAACTATAGAATCGAAATCATTGTTAGAACGAAAAGCCAAAACGTCCAACAGGCCTTCCACAATTAAATAAAATCGAAGACACACAACATTCAAAATAAGGTAGATTGGCGCTCAAAGAAGTTGTCAAATTACTCTGCACTACTAAGTAATATAAATCGTCGCTCTACCTTGAGAAGAATCTAGCAGCAACAATAGGCATAAGAAATACCAAGATGGTCCAGTATCTCTGCACAAGAGAAGTCTAGAACTGTTGGTCTCCTCTCCGCACGTACAGCTATCTCGGGAAACGAACCTACGTTCCCAAGAACTGCTTCTGCTCCAGACGGATTGCGAACTCCTTCTCTCCTGGCTTCCATATACCAAGTTTCAAGCTTTGGGTGGGATCTCCCTACCCTCGTCTCTCTTCTACGACGCATCTTATCGCTGGTAGACAATCATTGTTTTTGACCATAAAGTATTTCATAGATGGAGAAAGTACAATAGGTCGTAGAATGTTCGAAGTAGATCGAAATAATTTTGATAATGCTCAATGTTTAGGTTAAAGTTGCTCTGTATAACCATCTCACTTCTGTCTAATGTATTCCAAACGCATATTAAAACTTACGCCATCTCTGCAGCTTTCGTATACTGATAATTCTGCCTTCCGTTCCATTTCATGTTAATGTTCATTGTGAATATCTGTAGAGTTGATATCTCACTGATATGAGTTGCCTCAATGTTCATAAACACACGCAGCTTAGTAAATATCAATGGCTTCAATACGGTGCCAATAATGTTCGTCTCACTTCACATAAATTTGCTGCTCGCCTCGCCAGTATACGAAATGTTATGGACTGAACGATCTAGTATCAGACGCAGATTCTCTTATGAATACACTCGTATAAAACACTGTTACAAACGTCAAAAACCAATTCCCGACTACACAATCCTCCTTATTTACCTTAATACAGCCGAAATGAAACCATTTCTCACTTAGTGCAATTTTGCATACGTCCCCCTTAAATTGCATTTTGTGACAATTTTGAATCTAAATGACATTTTGTAAGTATTTTCTATCTAAATTGCATTTTGTAAATATTGTCAATTCAAATAAAAGTACAGTAAGTATGTAGTTAGATTTAGTTGTAAGTAGGTAGTTAGTTTGTCTATTATATATATGTCATTGTTCTATTAGACTGTGGTGTGTGAGTGTGTCTGGTAGCAGTTGCATTGTTTATTAGTTATAGTTCATTGTTTCAGTAGACTGTGATGTGTGAGGGTGCATGTGAGTGTGCCTGTTGACAGACTGTTTTAGTGGTAGTATTTGTTGTTGGTGGAACTTAAGTTTTTTGTTAGTAGAGTTTTGGTATTTAATTGTTAGTACGGTAGAAGGTTAGTATTTTTGTTAGTAGAATTGCTCTTTACTTATTCTGAAAGGGAGTAGCAGCCTTTCAGAATAAATCAATTCTTTACTAGTCTTGAAGACGGTTAAGATATTGATAATATAAGCCAATAATGGCTAC
The DNA here is from genome assembly GCA_946902985.2 of Meconema thalassinum. Taxonomy (NCBI): domain Eukaryota; kingdom Metazoa; phylum Arthropoda; class Insecta; order Orthoptera; family Tettigoniidae; genus Meconema; species Meconema thalassinum. The sequence continues at coordinate 501,596,675 of OX336390.1, forward strand.
ACTGCGTCCTGCTGCACGGCTGAAAGCAACGGGAAACTACAGCCGTATGCTATTCCCGAGGATATGCACCTCTCTATGCATAATTACATGTGATAATGGCCTCCTCCCTTGTAAAATTTCAATCCGGAGGTAAACTAGTCCCCCGTTCGGATCTCCGGGTGGGGATTACTCGAGAGGGGGTTAACATCACAGAAGTGACAAAGAGGAAATCTGACATTCTACGGATCGGAGCGTGGAATGTTAGAAGTCTGCTAGGAAGTGGAAGGTTAGAAAACTTAGAAAGGGAAATGGATAGGTCGAGGTTGGATTTGGTTGGGATTAGTGAAATGCGCTGGCAGGAAGAACAGGACTTTTGGTCAGGAGACTATAGGGTCATTAGCACTAAATCAAACAATGGCCAAGCAGGGGTTGGCCTCATATTGAGTAGAAAACTTGGACAGCGGGTGGAATATTATGAGCAATATAGTGAACGGATTATTGTAGCAAAAATCAATACAAAACCTAACTGCACTACAGTGGTACAAGTCTATATGCCTACCAGTCAAGCTGATGATGAGGATGTTGAAAAGGTCTACGAAGAAATAGACGAAATTCTGAGGTATATCAAGGGTGATGAAAATGTTATAGTAATGGGAGATTGGAATGCTGTGGTAGGAAAAGGGAGAGAAGGGAAGATAGTAGGAGATTTCGGATTAGGTGAAAGGAATGATCGAGGAAGCAGGCTGGTAGAATTCTGCACCAAGCATGAATTGGTCATAGCTAACACCTTATTCAATAACCACAATAGAAGAATATACACATGGATGAGACCAGGAGATACAGGGCGTTACCAAATCGACTTCATTATGGTCAAGCAGAGGTTTCGAAACCAGATTTTGGATTGTAAAACATATCCTGGTGCTGACATAAACTCTGATCACAATCTGGTTGTAATGAAATGCAGATTAAAGTTGAAGAAACTGAAGGAAAGTCAAAAGCCAAAAAGGTGGGCAATAGACAGACTGAAAGAGAAGGATGTAAACGAAAGATTCAAGAAGAGTATAAAGGAAGGACTAATGAAAAACCCAAAACAAACTTCAATTGCAGACGAATGGGCACTTTTGAAGAATGAAATAACAAAATCCACAGAAGAAAACATTGGTAGGAAAGAAAGAATAGGTAGAAAACCGTGGATCACTCAGGATATACTAGAATTGATGGATGAAAGGCGGAAACACAAGAATCTAAGAGATGAAAAGGGGAAAGCAGAATACAGACGTCTGAGAAATGAGGTTAACAATAAGTGCAAGGAAGCGAAAGAAGAATGGTTGAAAGAGAAATGTGCAGGTATAGAAAATTATCTGAAATTAGGAAAAGTAGACACAGCTTATCGAAGGATTAAGAATACTTTTGGGGAAAAGAAGACTAAGTGCTGTAATATTAACCTTCGGGCGGGCGCGCCTTTTGCAATCACACCATTTGGCGCGCTCCGGCATTTTGGCCGCTCTCATTCTCGTTCACTTCTCAAAGCCAGAAGTGTTTGTTTAGATGAATTTCATTGGTATTTCAATTGTTACACTAAAGACACATTACGTGAGCAAATAAATTTTATTTTAGAACGAATTTTATCACATCTGCAAACTGAAAAGGAATAACTCAACAAACATCTCAATGAAAATAGTACTGTAAAAGAATAATATTCCAAATATATCACTTGTGTAAAGATGTTATCACATCAAGGTTACAGTGTTATCACACTTCCGTTTGGAACTATACGTCTTCATCCTCTACTTCAGGCTGTGCACATGAGTTGCATGTGATTTCTTGGACTGAATGTTTTTTAAATACATATTTTGCACAATTCTTGCAGGACATCCGAGTCCGATTGTTCTTAGATCTTCCACAATAAAAACAAATTTGTCTTTTTGTGGAAGGTGTTACTTCAACCTGATCGGGTTCTTCCTTACACTTTTCTAGAAAACAACGTAGTTCTCGAGGAAGAGTAGTTATTGTGGCCCGGTATTCTAGATTTTCTTCCATGAGGGCAATATTTGCGACAGGTTGATACGCCCACAAAGTTTCTCCATCCTTACTGATAAAAAACTTAGGCTCTCGCTATTTTCAGCGTCTTCTTCACCTTAATTATCGATTTCCACTTCAGACTCACTGTCGTGGTCGTCCACATGTATTTCTTCAGTCTCGAAATCTGGATCGTTCTCTTCGTCTTCCGTCAGATCTTCTAGCTGGTCCATTCGTTCGTCTTCCCCCAACTCTTGAAGAATTGTAGAAATATTCTCAGGTCTGAGGTAATTTTCCCTGAAACCCAAAAGTGAAGATTGAGTAAATCATAGGTATTCAAAAATCCAAGAGAGTAAAACCGAGGGAACGAGTGAGATGAAGGACAGTGAAGTAGAGGTGTAAAGCATAAATATTTGAAAAATATATCACACTGAAATATATGATATTCGAGCAAGTCATCATATAATATTATAAATCAAGTAAAAAGTAAAGAAATAAATACTTACATTGTGTGTGGTGGACGGTAAACGTTTAGCACTGTTAGGCGCGTGACGGCAATGTGGCCGGTCGAACCTCCTACCGTGACATAGGTAACTTGAGTAATGAATTGCGCAATCCCTCTACAAGTCTGAGGTGGGGTTGGGCTGCCATTTGACGTCTTAGATAGTAGTTAGAGAATACTTCGGGGCGTGCTTGTCCTTCAAGGGAGTATAACAATGTAGCGCGTCTTTTTTTAAAAACCCGGCCAATTTGCCGCGTGCGCGCCCGCCCGAAGGTTAAGGACACAAATGGAAAGCCTCTAACAGATAGGGAAGAAAAGGTTGAGAGATGGAAAGCTTACATAGAGAGTTTGTATAAGGGAAAGGAGATTGAGAATCATGTAATGGAAAGGGAGGAGGAAATTGATGAGGATGCGAAAGGAGATTTAATATTGAGATCAGAATTTGATAGAGCTTTGGAAGACTTAAGCAGGAACAAAGCACCAGGCATAGATGATATACCGATTGAGTTGCTACGCTGCATAGGAGATGAAGGTCTGATCAGGTTATTTCACTTGGTGTGTAGGATTTATGAGACAGGTGAGGTACCCCTGATTTCAAGAAGAATGTAATCATCCCTATACCAAAGAAAGTGGGAGCTGACAGATGTGAAGATTACCGTACAATCAGCTTGATTACTCATGCTTCAAAGATCCTGTCTAGAATAATTTACAAGAGGATTGAAAGCCAGATAGAAACGGAGTTGGGTGAAGACCAGTTTGGTTTCAGGAGAAATGTAGGAACAAGGGAAGCTGTACTAAGTCTTAGGCTGATTTTAGAAGGTAGAATAAGGAAGGATAAGAGAACGTTCATGGCTTTTGTAGACTTAGAAAAGGCTTCTGATAACGTTGATTGGACTAAATTGTTTGACATTTTGAAATTAATTGGAATAAAGTACAGGGATAGGAGGGTGATATACAATCTGTACAGAAACCAGACAGCAGTCATTCGAGTTGAAGGACATGAGAGAGAAGCTGGTGTTCAGAAAGGTGTAAGGCAAGGCTGCAACTTATCACCCATACTTTTCAATCTTTACATTGAACAAGCAATGAAGGAAATTAGAGAAAAATTTAAAGTGGGAGTGAAGATTCAAGGAGAAATAATTTCAACTCTGAGATTTGCTGATGACATCGTCATCTTGGCCGATAAGCCTGAGGATTTGAATGAGTTTTTGAATGGTATGGACTCCGTCTTACGGAAAGAATTCATGATGAAAATAAATAAATGTAAAACAAAAATACTGGAATGCAGCCGAAATAAATCAGAAACCTCTATGGAGATCAAATTGGCAGGTGAAAAGCTGAAGGAAGTAGGAGACTTCTGTTACTTAGGAAGCAGAATAACCAGTGATGGACGAAGCAAAGAGGATATTAAAAGTAGGTTGGCTCAGGCAAAGAAAGCATTTCTACAAAAAAGGAATCTGCTGACATCGAATATAGATTTAGGTATTAGGAAGTCATTTTTGAAAGCCTTTGTCTGGAGCGTGGCGCTCTATGGAAGTGAAACTTGGACTATTGGTGCAGCAGAAAAGAGGAGAATTAAAGCATTTGAAATGTGGTGTTACAGGAGAATGATGAAGATCAGATGGGTAGATAGGGTTACAAACAAAGAGGTATTAAGACGAGTGGGAGAGGAGAGATGTTTCTGGCGGCTGCTAATGAAGAGAAGAGATAGGTTGGTAGGACACATACTAAGACACCCAGGAATAGCAAGCTTAGTTATGGAAGGAAGGGTCGAGGACAAAAACTGTAGGGGTAGACCAAGGTTAGAATATGTTAAACAGATTGCCTCCGATGTAGGGTGTCGGAGCTATGTAGAGATGAAACGATTAGCTCAGGACAGGGAGGCATGGAGCGCTGCATCAAACCAGTCAAAAGACTGAAGACTCAAACAACAATACCACTCACTCACTGACTCATTCATTCATCACGAAATCTCAGAAACCACCGAACGGATTGGAATTAAATTTGGTATCCAGCTTCCTCAAGGGCCGCAAACGCCCACTAAGAAAGGATTTTTGGATATTCAGGTTCTAAAGGGGTGTTAAGGAGGTAGACCTGCATTTCATTGAATAGCAATATCTCCCGATTGGTTTCATTGGGGGATGTGATACTCGGCATATAACCTCATCACAAAAAATAAGAAGACATATATGTCTGAGGGTTTTTCGATGTGGTGTATATTATGAGGTGAAAGGGCTGAAAAGTGGGGGTTGAAGGATTCCTAACGGAGCGTGTATCTCTTAAACGACATAGGCGAGGAGTTTGGAACTCAGCCGAGAAAAATCAGCGTAAAAATAACTAAACAGGTGTTTGACCGTTTTTTCATAAATCCAATTTAAGGGGCACATGGGGAGGGGTGAAATAATGGGGGAGAGGGGGGAACGTAATATGTCTGAGTGTAAAATTATACATGGCCTATGTTGTAGACAATAACACATTCAATCTTTTTTGTCTCTTGCTATTTCATCATACGACGAATACTTACGGAGTTATTAATGATTTTGTACTTTTTGGTCGGAATTTTCTAAGTCCCAGGAATGACATAAAAATTGATTCGAATGAAATTTCAAAAAAATTGTTTTTTTTTAATACTTTTACTATATTTTCCACGTCTTTTAGGGTCCGAAACCAACATGATATTTTGATGTTTTTTTTTTCGTCCCATCCATTTTTGGTTTCAGGTGATAGAATTATTTTCCACCAGGACCCATGCTTATCTATCTATATAACTAATGTTATAACGGGATTCCAAATGTTATTGCGGGCGAAGCCGCGGGTAACAGCTAGTATATATATATATATATATATATATATATATATATCAGTTTCTTGTGGACACGATAACTGCCGTAATTTTGCCCCAATCAGTTTGAATGTTTTACCTAATATGTATTCCCTTAAAATCTCGGACGAGTTCGTTAATGGGCAAAATCGGTTGAAGGGGGTGAAAATGGGCGGCTTTTTTTTTCGAAAAAGTGAAATATCGCTATAACTCTCATAATACGTGAACTATCGAATCCATTCAAAGTTCATAATATGTGTCGGATAAGTACCAAAAATTCATGTTTGAAAAGTTTTTGATAGCACCAAACATTGACCAAAGGGGTGGAAAAAAGTGGGTTTTTCAGGAAACATTAATCATATCTCTATTAATAGGTACAATATCAAAACCGTACAAAAAGGAAAATATTCCCCTAATAATTACCTAAAACTTTCTCTGAAAGAATTATTGATCTGACCTACCATTACGCCAAGGGATGAGAAAAATTATTTCGGAATTAAAGAAAATGCCAAGTGCCATCAGAAGTTACCATGACAACCCTTCTAAATTGATGAGGGATGAGCTATCAGAAGTTGCCAAGACAACGCCATTGCACGAGATCACATTCATTTTTCCATCTGACTCTGTGGGAAGCGACTAACAAGTAGCATGCTGAACTTATAAGCCCAAGGTCGCTGGTTCAAAGCCGGCCAAAGTCGTCGGATTTTCTAAGAGCGCTAAAAATCCATCAGCATGCTTTCCTTTGGAGGGGAAGTTCCAACGTTCGTTTCAAGTTGCTAGTTGCGGTGGCATCTAGTAGCCAAGTTCACAGCTAGATGTCGTTGACGTTAGTATATGGAACAAAATTAGGAACTACTATTTAAAATTGACCGTCTGCAGACCTTACCGGAATTACAGACTAATACAGGCATTACAATTAACAGCGTTTATCAGATTCTACACACACCCAATGTACACGGGGTTACATGACCACGTTGTCGCAGCCCCTAAACTGAGGAACCAAAAAAATCTCTGCGGGAGAGAAAATTTTGCGTGAAGAAGTAACAGACTGTCAGATAGTTACACATCAGTTCCAAACCTTGCATAAGGACAGTGTGATCACAAGTATAACAAGATGTTCAGTAAAGAACATATAGCCTACGTTCTCCTAAATGCATGGGTATTGTTATAACTCTTTGTCCTTTTCAAGGAGTATAATTGAATGTTGGTTGTAGTAGCTTGTTGAAATACAACGTGCTATAGGGATATTAAACATGAATATGAGGTGCCCTTTGCTAGTGCTACCTCTGTAAAAAAAATCATTCAATTCGGTTTCACCGTGTTTGAATTGATCTGGGGAATGGATTTGCACACATACATGGCCGTTATTTGCAAACTATTGGGCTGATGACCTTGTAGTCAGTCATAAGATGCTTTCCACAAAAAGGCATGCTGTTGCAAAATCCGGTAGAGATCAAATTATTAGGATGGCCGAAATTTGATTTAAGCTTTTAACATTTGGGTGGCCGTCATTCCGTTTCCGTCAAGATGGCGGCGATATAAAACATGACACTGAGGTGCCTTTTGCTAGAGCTACCTCTGTACCAAATTTCGTTCAATTCGGTTTCACCGTGTTTGAATTGATAGGGGAATCGATTTGCACACATACTTGGCCACCATCTGCAAACTATTGGGCTGATGATCTAGCAGTTTGGTCAGAATATGCTTCCAACATAAAGATTTGTTGTTGCAAAATTTGGTAGAGACTAGATTATTAGGTTGGTCGTAATTACATTTAAGCCTTTAACATTCGGGTGGCCGCGATTAAGTTTCCGTCAAGATGGCGGTGATATAAAACATGACACTGAGGTGGCCTTTTATAGTGCTACCTCTGTACCAAATTTCGTTCCATTCGGTTTCACCGTGTTCGAAGTAATAGGGGGAATCGATTTTCACACAAAGATGGCCGCCATCCGCAAAATATTAGGCCAATGACCTATTAGTTTGGTCATAGGATGCTCCCTCCATAATGGTATGTTGATGCAAAATTTGGTAGAGATCGGATGATTAGGTTAATCGTAATTTGATTTAAGCTTTGAATATTTGTGTGGTCGCTATTACGTTTCCCTCAAGATGGCGGCGATATAAAACATGACACTGAGGTGCCCTTTGATAGTGCTACCTCTGTACCAAATTTCATTCCATTCAGTTTCACGGTGTTCGAATTAATAGGGGTAATCGATTTTGACACAAAGATGGCCGCCATCTGCAAACTATTAGGCTAATGACCTATTATATTTGTCAAAGGATGCTCCCTTCATAAAGGTATGTTGTTGCAAAATTTGGTAGAGATCGGATGATTAGGTTAGTCGTAATTTGATTTAAGCTTTGAACATTAGGGTGGCCGCCATTACGTTTCCGTCAAGATGGCGGCGATATATAACATGACACTGGGGTGCCCTTTGCTAGTGCTACCTCTGTACCAAATTTCATTCCATTCGGTTTCACCGTGTTCGAATTAATAGGGGTAATCAATTTTGACACAAAGATGGCCGCCAACTGCAAGCTATTAGGCTAATGACCTATTAGATTTGTCAAAGGATGCTCACTCCATAAAGGTATGTTGTTGCAAAATTTGGTAGAGATCAGATGATTAGGTTAGTCGTAATTTGATTTAAGCTTTGAACATTAGGGTGGCCGCCATTACGTTCCCGTCAAGATGGCGGCGATATAAAACATGACACTGGGGTGCCCTTTGCTAGTACTACCTCTGTACCAAATTTCGTTCCATTCGGTTTCACCGTGTTCGAATTAATAGGGGCAAGCGATTTTCACACAAAGGTGGCCGCCATCCGCAAACTATTAGGCTGATGACCTATTAGTTTGGTCAAAGGATGCTGTTCCCATAAAGGTATGTTGTTGCAAAATTTGGTAGGGATCGGATGATTAGGTTAGTCGTAATTTGATTTATGCTTTGAACATTTGTGTGGCCACCATTACGTTTCCGTCAAGATGGCGGCGATATAAGACATGACACTGAGGTGTCCTTTGCTAGTGCTACCTTCGTACCAAATTTCGTTCAATTTTCGCTCCCCGTGTTCGAATTGATAGGGGGGGGGGCAGACATTCAGAGTACACACACACTCACACACACACACGCACACAGACACACATACACACACACAGGCAGACACACTTTTTTCGCCCTGTAGTGATCTCATAAGTCTACTTTCATTTTTTGCAAAAATCGAAAGTAGGCTAAAAATGAACTCCAAATGACAAGAAAGTTACCATCCCCATAAGACAATAAAATGATAAAAAACAAGATGTTCAGTAAAGAACATATAGCCTACTTTCTCCTAAATGCATGGGTATTGTTATAACTCTTTGTCCTTTTCAAGGAGTATAATTGAATGTTGGTTGTAGTAGTTGAAATACAACGTGCTATAGGTATATTAAACGTGAATATGAGGTGCCCTTTGCTAGTGCTACCTCTGTAAAAAAAAACATTCAATTCGGTTTTATCGTGTTTGAATTGATCCGGGGAATGGATTTGCACACATACATGGCCGCTATTTGCAAACTATTGGGCTGATGACCTTGTAGTCAGACATAAGATGCTTTCCACAAAAAGGCATGTTGTTGCAAAATCCGGTAGAGATCAAATTATTAGGATGGTCGAAATTTGATTTAAGCTTTTAACATTTGGGTGGCCGTCATTCCGTTTCCGTCAAGATGGCGGCGATATAAAACATGACACTGAGGTCCCTTTTGCTAGTGCTACCTCTGTACCATATTTCGTTCAATTCGGTTTCACCGTGTTTGAATTGATAGGGGGAATCGATTTTCACACATACTTGGCCACCATCTGCAAACTATTATGCTGCTGATCTTGCAGTTTGGTCAGAATATGCTTCCCACATAAAGATTTGTTGTTGCAAAATTTGGTAGAGACTAGATTATTAGGTTGGTCGTAATTACATTTTAGCCTTTAACATTTGGGTGGCCGCGATTACGTTTCCGTCAAGATGGCGGTGATATAAAACATGACACTGAGGTGGCCTTTTATAGTGCTACCTCTGTACCAAATTTCGTTCCATTCGGTTTCACCGTGTTAGAATTAATAGGGGGAATCGATTTTCACAGAAAGATGGCCGCCATCCCCAAAATATTAAGCTAATGACCTATTAGTTTGGTCAAAGGATGCTCCCTCCATAATGGTATGTTGTTGCAAAATTTGGTAGAGATCGGATGATTAGGTTAGTCGTAATTTGATTTAAGCTTTGAACATTTGGGTGGCCGCCATTACGTTTCCGTCAAGATGGCGGCGATATAAAGCATGGCTCTGGGGTGCCCTTTGCTAGTGCTACCTCTGTACCAAATTTCATTCAAATCGTTTTCACCGTGTTCGAATTAATAGGGGTAATCGATTTTGACACAAAGATGGCCGCCATCCGCAAACTATTAGGCTAATGACCTATTAGATTTGTCAAAGGATGCTCCCTCCATAAAGGTATGTTGTTGCAAAATTTGGTAAAGATCGGATGATTAGGTTAGTCGTAATTTGATTTAAGCTTTGAACATTTGTGTGGCCGCCATTACGTTTCCGTCAAGATGGCGGCGATATAAAACATGACACTGGGGTGCCCTTTGCTAGTACTACCTCTGTACCAAATTTCGTTCCATTCGGTTTCACCGTGTTCGAATTAATAGGGGCAATCGATTTTCACACAAAGATGGCCGCCATCCGCAAACTATTAGGCTGATGACCTATTAGTTTGGTCAAAGGATGCTGCTCCCATAAAGGTATGTTGTTGCAAAATTTGGTAGAGATCGGATGATTAGGTTAGTCGTAATTTGATTTAAGCTTTGAACATTTGTGTGGCCGCCATTACGTTTCCGTCAAGATGGCGGCGATATAAAACATGACACTGAGGTGTCCTTTGCTAGTGCTACCTTTGTACCAAATTTCGTTCAATTTGCGCTCAGCGTGTTCGAATTGATAGGGGTGGGGGGGACGGACAGACATTCAGATTACACACACTCACACACACACACACACACACACACAGAGACTCACACACACACATACACACACACACACGCACAGACAGACACACTTTTTTTTCGCCCTGTAGTGATCTCATAAGTCTACATTCATTTTTTGCAAAAATGCATACGAAAACGAAAAAAAAATTAATTAACCTCCAAATGTAAAATATCTTCTTGTAATCAATGAGGTCTGATCCTCGTACGAAAACCTGTATATTTTGCCTATTTTAGCCTATCCCCTAGTTTGCCCGGTGGAATATACCTCCGCCTTCCGGCGTGCCGAGAGGATTTTTTTTTTAGCGTATGGCTTTTAGTGCCGGGAGTGTCCGATGACATGCTCGGCTCGCCAGTTTTGTAGCTGCTTCGAGACGGACACCCAATGGGTGAGCTGCAAGTACCGTTGGGGAGGAAAGTTGGAATGGAAGGGTGAGGAGTTGGAAGGTAGCGGCTGTGGCCTATAGTTAGTGACCAACCCCGGCATTTACCTGGTAGGAAGATGGGAAACCACAGAAGATCATCTTTAAGGTTGCCGGCAGGGGGATTCGAACCACCTCGCCTCCCGGATGTGAGCGACTGCCAACAGTCATGCCGTAACGATCACGGCTAACTCACCCGGTATTTCATTGAATAAAATTATCTCGTGAGTTGTTTCATTTGGGGATGTGATATTCTGCATATAAACTAATCATTAAAAACAAGTAGTTCCGTGAAGAACTATACAACCTATTTTCATATATCCTGCTCATGTTAATTGTCACTATCAACATACAAAATTTCAGTTTAATTGCTGTAACAGATTCGTAGATATTGAGAACCGTCTAAATATTTCATATGGTCGCCAGGATGGATTTTTATTTTTGTACTATTACATTAAGATTATTGTGTACGTGTGGTATTCAAACTTCAATCGCATGATTAGAACACAAGAAGTAAAAACGAGATTTTAAAAGTATGCACACCAGCCATCTTGTGATTATGCAAACAATTGAAATAAATTACATGCCAGTGGACCAACATTTGTATAAGCATTTAACGTGCAACGTTTCACGGCACTCGGATAGTTAATTCGCGAGGAATGTCCATTTAAATATTTATACTTCGCGTCGCCGCCATGTTGGATTTGTGCTCAATAGGTTACTGAAAGTCCTATAGGTGAACATATGTTCATAGTCTCTATGAATATAAAAAAAATCAGTTTTGTTGCTGTAAAAGATTCATAGATATTGAGAACCGTCTAAATATTTCGGAAGCTCGCCATTTAGGATTGTTATATGTATAGGCCATAGAGTTATGTACCATTCAAGGACAATTATTGCCTAGCTTCATTATTCAAACTTTCACTTCGATCGCATGATTACGACACAAGAATAAAAACTTAATTTTAAAATTTCGCACAGCCGCCATCTTGAGGTTATGTAAGCAGTTGAATTAAATTAGATGGCAGTGCATTGAAATCTGCAAAATAATTTACTGTACCACATTTCACTGCGCTCAGAGAGTTAAATCACGAGAAAAGTCTATTAAAATATTTCAAATTCGCTTGGTCGCCATGATCGTTTTGTACTTTACAGGTTTATGAAATATACATAGGTAAACTTGTATCAGTACCCTTTATCACCGTACATAGTTGCATGATGATATCAGTAATAGTTTCGGAGATATAGAATGTCAGTGTAATATTTAGCACAGCCGCCATTTTGAGGTTATGTAAACAATTGAACTAAATTAGACTCCAGTGCATTACAATGCGTACAAACATTTGCTGTACCAAGTTTCATTACGTTTGGATAGTTAAATCGCGAGAAATGTCTATTTAAAAGTCCTAATTTCGCTTGACCGCCATGTTGGTTTGGTAGTCACCAGGTTTTTGAAAGTCTCATAGGTGAACTTCTAGTAGTGCCCTTTATCACTGTACACAATTTCAGGGCGATATCGGTAATAGTTTCGGAGATATTGAATGCTAGTGAAATATTTCGCACAGCCGCCATGTTGGATTGGTGAGACGTAACAAAATTTGAAGGGCACGGTCGAGGTCGCCGGGAATAGTGCTATGAACTTACCGAGTTTCATTGAAATCGCTCCAGCCGTTTAGATTTTATTAGGGGGGGACACACACACACACACACGCGCACACACACACGGACAAAAGGTGATCTCATGAGCCTATTTTTTCAAAATTGAAAATAGGCTAATAAGCAGACATAAGTCTAAGGGTTTATCGATGTGGTGTATATTAATGAGGTGAATGGGGTGAAAATTAGGGGTTGAAGGATTCTTAACGGAGCGTGTATAGGCGATAAGTTTGATATTCAGCGAAAAAAAAACAGCTTAAAATATAAGTATATAGGAGTTCAAGCGTTTTTTTTTTTTTCATAAATATAATTTTAGGGGCTCATGGGGAGAGTGAAATTTTGAAAAAAATAAAATAAACAGGAAAGCAAGTGTCCTAACTGATTGACTCACTAACTCATCAAACTCAGGGGGAAAACCAGCTTAAAAATAAGTAAATAGGTGTTCCACCGTTTTATTTTTCGTAAATCCAATTTAAAGGGTTCATGGGAGGGGTGAAATTCTGAAAAATAAATGAAAGAAAATGTCCTGACTGACTCACTCATCATCGCCCAGCCGAAATTATTGAAGTTAGAAACATGAAATGTTGGGGTTATGTTCGTTGTATGTCGAAAACGTCCACTAAGGAAGGATTTTGGATATTCAGGTTCTAAAGGGGTGTTATGAGGGTAGACCTGCATTTAATTGAATAACAATATCTCCCGATTGATTTAATTGGGGAATGTGATACTCGGCGTATTAACTCATCATTAAGAATAAGAAGACACGTGTCTGAGGGTTTTTCCAAGTGGTGTATATTATGAGGTGAATGGGTGAAAAGTGGGGGTTAAAGGATTCCTAACGGAGACAGAGGCAAACAGTATGAAACTCGGGAGGGGGGTATCAGCTTTAAAAATAAGTAAATAGGTGTACGACCGCTTTTTTCATAAATCCAACTTAAGGGGCCCATGGGGAGGAGTGAAATTCTGGGGAAAGAAACCCACCAAGGAAGGATTTTTGAATATTCACTCATCATCCCCCAGCAAACCTATTGCCGTTAGAAACATGAAATTTTGGGGATATGTTCGTTGTATGTCGAAAACGTACGGTACGCTAAGGATGGATTTTTAAATATTCATTTCCAGAGGGGTGTTAAGGGGGTTAACTTTTATTTAATTGAATACCGGTAACAATATCTCTCGAGTTGTTTCATGTGGGGATGTGATATCCGGCATATAAACTAATCATTAAAAATAAGCAGACATAAGTCTAAGGGTGTATCGATGTGGTGTATATTATGAGGTGAATGGGGTGAAAATTGGGGTTGAAAGATTCTTAATAGAGCGTGTATCTATTAAACGACATAGGCGATAAGTTTGAAATTCAGTGAAAAAAAATCAGCTTAAAAAATAAGTATATATGTGTTCGACCGTTTTTTCATAAATCCGATTAAGGGGGCCCATGGGGAGGGGTGAAATTCGAGGGGGGGGGACAGGAAAGAAAGTGTCCTAACTGATTGACTCACTCACTCATCAAACTCAGGGGGGAAATCAGCTTAAAAAATAAGTAAATATGTGTTCTACCGTTTTATTTTTCGTAAATCCAATTTAAGGGGTTCATGGGAGGGGTGAAATTCTAAAAATAAATGAAAGAAAATGTCCTGACTGACTGACTCACTCATCATCGCCCAGCCAAAATTATTGAAGTTATAAACATGAAATTTTGGGGTTATGTTCGTTGTATGTCGAAAACGTCCACTAAGGAAGGATTTTTGGATATTCGGGTTCTAAAGGGGTGTTAAGAGGGTAGACCTGCATTTAATTGAATAAGAATATCTCCCGATTGATTTAATTGGGGAATGTGATACTCGGCATATTAACTCATCATTAAGAATAAGAAGACACGTGTCGGAGGATTTTTCCAAGTGGTGTATATTATGAGGTGAATGGGTGAAAAGTGGGGGTTAAAGGATTCCTAACGGAGACAGAGGCAAACAGTATGAAACTCGGGAGGGGGGTATCAGCTTTAAAAATAAGTAAATAGGTGTACGACCGCTTTTTTCATAACTCCAACTTAAGGGGTGAAATTCTTTGGAAAGAAGTCCACCAAGGAAGGATTTTTGAATATTCACTCATCATCCCCCATCAAACCTATTGCAGTTAGAAACATGAAATATTGGGGATATGTTCGTAGTATGTCGAAAACGTACTGTACGCTAAGGATGGATTTTTGGATATTCATGTCCAGAGGGGTGTTAAGGGGGTTAACTTTTATTTAATTGATTACCGGTAACAATATCTCACGAGTTGTTTCATGTGGGGATGTGATATTCTGCATATAAACTAATCATTAAAAATTAGCATTCAAAAGTCTAAGGGTGTATCGATGTGGTGTGTATTATGAGGTGAATGGGGTGAAAATTGGGGTTGAAGGATTCATAATGAAGCGTGTATCTATTAAACGACATAGGCGATAAGTTTGAAATTCAGTGGAAAAAAAATCAGCTTAAAATATAAGTATATATGTGTTCGACCGTTTTTTTTTCATAAATCCAATTTAAGGGCCCATGGGGAGGGGTGAAATTCTAGGGGGGGGGAGGAACAGGAAAGAAAAAGTCCTAACTGATTGACTCACTCACTCACTCATCAATCTCAGGAAAAAACAGCTTAAAAATAAGTAAATAGGTATTCGACCGTTTTTTCTTAAATCCAATTTAAGGGGTTCATGGAGAGGGGTGAACTTCTGAAAAATAAATGAAAGAAAAGGTCCTGATTTACTCACTCACTCATCATCGCCCAGGAAAAATTATTGAATTTAGAAATATGAAATATTGGGGATATGTTCGTTGTATGTCGAAAACGTCCACTAAGGAAATATTTTAGGATATTCAGGTTCTAAAGGGGTGTTAAGGGTATAAGCGTGCATTTAATTGAATAACAATATCTCACGAGTGGTTTCATTTGGGGATGTGATACTGGGCGTATGAACTAATCATTAAAAACAAGATGTTCGGGAAAGAACATATAGCCTACTTTCTCCGAAATGTATGGGTATAGTTATAACTCTCTGTCCTTATCATCTCCTAATTTCTTCCTATTTGAAGTGCAAATTGGCACACAGGATTTGAACAGTGGCGTTCAAACCATAGTTTATAATTTACCCCAGCATTTTGCAATTTCATCAGCAAACACTCCAAACACCGACTACTTACAATAATTGAAACTTCGTTGCTCTAATAAGGCCCATCTACAATGCGCAGTCGGCAGTCCGTAGTTGGTAGTCCTCGGTCGGCAGTCGCGATCGACTCCGTGTATACTATAGGCACCATACACAACATGAAGTTGCAGTTGGTAGCTGGCAGTTGGCAGTCGAGAATTTTATCCTTGACTGCCAACTACCCGACTGCAGCAATGTAATAGCCAATCAGAGCAGATCAGAAACTGACGTCACGTTGTTGTTCTGTGTCGTGTACGAATGATATAGAACTAAGTGAAGTAACTTCGCAACCCGTAAATTTATAGGCTAATCTTAAATACACGGTATAACAAAATAATCCATCTCCAAATCATCCATATTGCAAGTTTTGAGATTATCAACAACGCCTCTGTGCACAAGGAATAAACGAATGTTACTGTCTTATTACTCCTAGCAGTCGTTAAGACTGGGTTCACTAACTGGCCGGTATAGAGCGCTGCTCGAATCTATAGTTTCTGCATAGTACAACTGAAGGATGGAAGATGTCACTCCAGTGGAGAATGTCGTTTTTTTTAATATATAATTTCCATTGCAAAAAGCACCATATAAAGCTTTATTTTATAACGTCTCAGTACTCAAGAAACAATAAATATAAAAACTAGTCGTGATATCTAGTTGTGAAATATCGAACAATATAATCCTAACAGAGCGAGTGCATTCTAGCGGCCA
This sequence comes from Meconema thalassinum, assembly GCA_946902985.2. Taxonomy (NCBI): domain Eukaryota; kingdom Metazoa; phylum Arthropoda; class Insecta; order Orthoptera; family Tettigoniidae; genus Meconema; species Meconema thalassinum. The sequence continues at coordinate 501,613,000 of OX336390.1, forward strand.
GAAGAAGAAACTTTTCAATAAAATCTGTTACCTTTTTGTCAGCTAGATGTCTCGATTAAATCTGCTGGCGAATTATGTTTTAATTAAGTATATGTTTTGCACCGTAATATGCACAATATAACGCTTAATTTTAAAACGTCTGAGTCATTACAAAGCAACAAATATGTAAAATGTCAAGCAAAAAACATATCTCTGATGGGGTTTGAACCATAGGCATATGAATGACAGACTAGCGCTTTACCACTGAGCCATTTGTGCCAACGAACATTGATCCATATAAAATGACTTACATAGAACTTGTTAGCAAATAATGATTTATACTAAACGATTTCATCACTGAAGTATATTATTTATATATAAAGCATTTCATACAAAGTTTATTTATTTTGTTTTAGTACGCTATATTGCATGCAATACTCAAATTAGTGAAATATAAGTCAGGCACAAGATATCCGCTGCCATCTTGTCTTATTAATGAATCAGCTGAGCTTTTTAAAATCACGTCTGCACTATAGTATTACAAAATAAACTTTTAATTTCGTACGTGCCTCTTCCTTTAGAACAGATAAAACGATTCTCGGCTCGATAATCGGAACTGGTGGGTCCCATGATATGGATTATAAAGTTTGCATAATTCGCACGGCCGCCATCCTGAAATGGTATGGCGGACGACCTTGTAGTTTGGTCACAAGACGCATCCTATACGAAGGTATGTTGTTACCAAATTTGGTAGAGATTGGATGATTTGGTTAGTCGTTATTTGATTTTACGTTTTGAACGTTTGAGTGGCCGCCATTCAGTTTTAGTAAAGATGGCGGCGATATAAAACATGACACTGAGGTGTCCTTTGCTAGTGCTACCTTTGTACCAAATTTCGTTTAATTCGCATTCACCGTGTTCGAATTGATAGGGGGGGACAGACATTCAGAGTACACACACTCACACACACACACACACACAGACTCACACACACACATACACACACACAGACTCACACACACACATACACACACACAGACAGACACACTTTTTCGCCCTGTGTTGATCTCATAAGTCTACTTTCATTTTTTGCAAAAATCGAAAGTAGGCTAATAAGCTGACACGTGTCTAATAGTTTTTCGATGTGGTGTATATTATGAGGTGAAAGGTATGAAAAGTGGGAGTAGAAATATTCCTAACGGAGCGTGTATCTCTTAAACGACATAGACGAGGAGTTTGAAACTCAGAGGAAAACAATCAGCCTAAAAACAAATAAATAAATAAATAGGTGTTCGATGATTTTTCATAAATCCAATTTAAGGGGCCCATAGGGAGGGGTGAAATTCTGGAAGAAAAACGTCCACTATGGAAGGATTTTCAGATATTTACTCTCATCCAACAAACAAAACTATTAAAGTTAGAAGAATGGAATTTTGGGGATAATATTTGTTTTGTGTCGAAAACGTCTACTGAGGAGGGATTTTTGGATATTCAGGTTCTAAAGGGGTGTTAACGGGGTTAAACCTGCATTTCATTGAATAACAATATGACACGACTATGACGCGAGCGAAGCCGTGGGTACCTGCTAGTCTATACATATAAAACTCAATGTCGGTTTGTCTGTTTGTCTGTTATTTATACAAATCTAAACCGTTTCACCGATCTGAACCAAAATTTGTATACTTACCCTTTGGAACCCAGCGGGTAACACTGTCTACTTTAAATTTCGGACAGACCACTCCATTCCATGCATTTAGGCCCTTTTGCACAAATCTACACCGTTTTATCGATCTAATAACTTGACGGACATATTGTCGCTAGGCGACAACGACTAGCACTATATCATGATAGTCAACGCCGCACCAATGATGGACAGGTCGTCACTAGGCAACAACGATTTACTCTGTATCATGGTAGTCCGGTAAAATTTGCTAAATGACACATGGGAAAACTGACCGATTGATTCACAATTGTATTGGGCTGTAGTATTCTCTATGCTATCGTATTGAGCCCTATTTCACCCAAGCTCAAGTTATTGCCAGAGTCGAGGATCGAACCGATCTGTCATCATTTTGATCAATAATTTGGAAATTGGAGATAATAATTTATTTTTCTCAAGGATATATTTTGGGAAGTAAATTGCATCATTTAGGAACATTTCTAAGCCTCCGTGGCTTAGGCGGCAGCACGCCGGCCTCTCACCGCTGGATCCGTGGTTCAAATCCCGGTCACTCCATGTGAGATCTGTGCTGGACAAAACGGAGGCAGACAGGTTTTTCTCCGGGTACTCCGGTTTTCCCTGTCAAAATTTCATTCCAGCAACACTCTCCACTATCATTTCATTTCATCTGTCATTCATTTAATCATTGCCCCAGAGGAGTGCGTCAGGCCTCGGCAGCCGGCACATTTCGTATCCTCGCCGCTAGATGGGGGCTTCATTCATTCCATTCCTGACCCGGTCGGAGACTGGAAGCAGGCTGTGGATTTTCAGGAACATTTCTGGAGAATTTTTGACTATTTTGAGATATTTGGATTTGGAAATTATAATAGTGAATGAAGATTTAGCCAAGGGAGAGTCTGATTATTAAGAGCTGGTAATTGTCGAAAGTTACAAGTTAGCACTCTCAAGACGGTTTTGGTTAGCCGAGTCGGCAACAACAAATCATGCACACGACCCTTCTATAGGAGGCTAGAACAGGGAGAGTTTTCAACAATAAACTCATAGCCAATCAAATTGGATCACAACATTTGTGAGGGAAACGTTATTAAACCATATTTGCTTTTATTAAGAGAAATTAGCTCTTCTACAGACCCACAACATTATTCGACACTTATTTGGAAATTTAGAATTATATGATTTTGGCTAATAGAAGAGAAAATAGCATAATTCTACACACATCAAAAAAAGTTTTGCATCACCTCGGTTCCAAGAGTTCCGGAACCTTTAAATACAAAGGGAATAGAGATCAACACAAACAACATTTCAGCTCGTTTTATTGCTCATGAGACCCACACATTGCATGTTGTACCATCATACAGCTAGACTTTCAGCATTTGTGGTCCAGATTGCAGTACACACCACTACCTCTAATACCCAGTAGCACGTCCTCTTGCATTGATGCATGCCTGTATTCGTCGTGGCATACTATCCACAAGTTCATCAAGACACTGTTGGTCCAAATTGTCCCACTCCTCAACGACAATTCGGCGTAAATCTCTCAGAGTGGTTGGTGGGTCAAGACGTCCATAAACAGCCCTTTTCAACATATCCCAGGCATGTTCGATAGGGTTCATGTCTGGCGAACATGCTGGCCACTGTAGTCGAGCGATGTCGTTATCTTGAAGGAACGCATTCACAAGATGTGCACGATGAGGTCGAGAATTGTCGTCCATGAAGACAAATGCCTCTCCAATATTCTGCCGATATGGGTGCACTATGGGTCGGAGGATGTCATTCAGGTATCGTAAAGCCGTTTCGGAGCCTTCCATGACCACCAGTGGCGTACGTCGGCCCCACATAATGCCACCCCAAAACATCAGGGAACCACCACCTTACTGCACTCGCTGAACAGTGTGTCTAAGACGTTCAGCCTGACCAGGGTGCCTCCAAACACGTCTCCGACGATTGTCTGGTTGAAGGCATATGCGACACTCATCGGTGAAGAGAACGTGATGCCAATTCTGTGGGGTCCATTCAGCATGTTGTTGGGCCCATCTGTACCGCGCTGCATGGTGTCGGGGTTGCAAAGCTGGATCTCGCCATGGACGTCGGGAGTGAAGTTGCGCATCATGCAGCCTATTGCGCACAGTTTGAGTTGAAACACGACGTCCTGTGGCTGAACGCAACGCATTATTCAACATGGTGGCATTGCTGTCAGGGTTCCTCCGAGCGGCAATCCGTAAGTAGCGGTCATCCACTACAGTAGTAGCCCTTGGGCGGCCTGAGCGAGGCCTGTCATCGACAGTTCCTGTATCTCTGTACCTCCTCCATGTCCGAACAACATCGCTTTGGTTCACTCTGAGACGCCTGGAAACTTCCCTTGTTGAGAGCCCTTCTTGACACAAAGTAACAATGCGGACGCGATCGAACTGCGGTATTGACCTTCTAGGCATGGTAGAACTACAGACAACATGAGCAGCGTACCTTCGTCCTGGTGGAATGACTGGAACTGATCGGCTGTCGTACCCCCTCCGTCTAATAGGCCCTGCTCATGCATGGTTGTTTACATCTTTGAGCAGTTTTAGTGACATCTATGAACAGTCAAAGGGACTGTATCTTTGATACAATATACACAGTCAACGTCTATATGCCGGAGATCTGGGAACCGAGGTGATGCAAAACTTTTTTTGATGTGTGTATTATAAGTGGTCCGGACGCGAGGCTACAACTGGATTTCTAGCGGCACGCGCCCGACCGCACATCAGAGCGAGGGAGACTTCTTTTTTGACATTTGAAGAGCGAGGATCTGTTTTGTATAACGCTCCGCCAAGCTACGGTAACAATGGGAAGCGCGAGCGAGAGACTTTGATAATCTGCGGGAGACGCATCGATCGCCGAGGAAAGGAAGGAGACAGTCCGGCAAAAGTATTGGAGAGAAATATTGAGCATTTAAACCAGCAAGTTCTATAACTACGGCAAACGAACCGAAAGACTACAGCAGTATCATTATAAATTGTATTCAACAATTCTACGAATACTTCACTCATAGCAAGCCACTACATTTATGAAGCAAGTTACTACATTATTGAAGCATTGCTATTCCATTATTTAAGCAGATATTATACTACAATTCACCATGTCTGCAACCACAAGTCAGGGAGGATGTTTATGTTATGCATTCTCTAAGAAGACTTCGATGATTCACTAAAGCATGAATGGAGGATGATCTACACTATGGACTGGGAAGCTCAGAGATGATCACAGAGTCTTTGGATCGATGTTACCACGACTGCTTCACCAACACGCAGTTCGCTTATTTCCAACAATACTACTCATTCAACTAACGAGATCCAGAAGAGATATAAACCATGGACGCTCATAACTACTTTGATGATGATGAAGAGAAGAAGAGAGAAGTAGATGGTATCCGGTGTTCAATGCTCCAGGTTCCTGTGTCTAGACTGCATACAGTCGGGAAGAGAGAAGAATGTTATGAGGACGGCCGGGAAACAGGTGGTTTCCAGACCAGCAGAGACGAGGCGGCCAGCTGTGGGTCCCGTTACCTGCACGATCCAAGCCAGAAGCAACTTCAGCACGAGCCGATGAGGGAGCGGAATATCGAGGCCATTCGACTAGGAATTTGCATCGCAGAACGTCATAAAGGTACAGGAATGACTGATCTATCCCTGTAGTTCTGAATGTAGTATTTGTTTGAAATTAGCAGGGGACCAATTCATATTTTAGATATTTTTCTCATAACTCATGTTATTAGCTTGTCCATTTTGGAGATTTTTATACACGTTACGTGTGTCGTTTTAGACGTGATTTTGATAGTTTTGATCTTAGAAAGTCGTTTAAAATTTTTATAGAAACGTTTTTAATACTCACTTTAAACGAAAACTGTTCTATACAAGGGAATACTCAGATTGGAATGATTCGATTGTAATGTTTCGATAGAAATGTGTCGATAGGGAATGCTCTGATAAATATTTTGATAAATAATCCGTTTGTAAATATAAGGTTACGAATGATATGATAAATTTGTTTATGATATAAACTATATAAATGCGTTGTTATTACTGGAATACTTCGATATTCTAAACAAGATTTATTATAAAGGAACAGAATGTTGTTATTAACTACAAACAATGTTTTAACAATTTTTGCAACAATTTAAAGAGTTATAAACAATAACTTTGAACAGGTAAAATTCCAATTAAGGAATAATAAGATTATGTGACGTTAATCAAGTCATGGATAATTTCTGTAACTATATTATTGTCAGAAAGAATCACTATTATGACAATGGAAGTCAGGTGATGCCGATAAATAGCAACAATTATTTAACAACAATTTTGTTAACTCTAAATGAAGACCAGAAGACTTGTAGGTCTGTCTGAAGTCAAATATATGTAAATGAAGCTGTTAAATGAATATTGTATTCATAGATGTTTATAAGAAACGGAATGACGGTAGATATTGTTATTAACTTTGATATACGAGCGGACTACAAGGTATTTTGAAACTTACACTCATGTTACGTGGAATTGAAGCATTATTTAAAAGGTAGTGGAATGTTAAACGAAGGTGTACAGCTGTGAACATGAGTATTATGAAAAGTTTAAGCACGATGATTTTAAATTTAGGGAAGGAGGATGTTAGGAGTGTTTCATGGAACATGTACACAGTAGTGTCATGTAGTAAGATCACTGATTCTTCTACAGGTGTGTAGTAAGATGGGTTTTATTTGATTGTGAAGGAACTCCTTGCAGTATGCTATGTAAAGTTAAGATGTTATGGAGAGGAAGGAAGTTGTGTCATTTTGGAAGCGCTTGAGACGCTATATTAGAGTATTGTTCACGTATTTGAAACGAAGCGAGCGTTGCCGTGAGAGCAAGCTATTGCCACAGTGTGTTAAGAAAGTAACTGACATCTAGGAGCGAATTTATGTGTTGTTCATGTCAGTAAGCGTTAATATTATTTCCACAACGTCGTTTATATAGGGTGTAGTTCCGTCTCGATCTTTATTATTGTAATTATTATTATTATTACTGGATTTGAATTCTTAGAACTATAACTAACTTTATTGTTCGTTAATTTTAGTTCATTGATTGTGACGTAATACCCAATATTGCGAGAACTTATAGTTAATGTGAACCAGTGTTTGTTTATTTGTTATGTGGAAGGAAGGAACATTTTTGGAAGAGATAGCGCTAATAGTTTTTTGACATATCAGGTCAAAACTAGTTCAGGTTTTTTACACTGCGTTAGACGTAGGTATTTAATCCTTGTAAATATGTTATAATAATAATTATTATTATTATTATATGACGTAGAATTTTTAACTACGTTTGTCAACGATTCATGTATATATTAGGGTTATTTTATTGTAAAGTGTTTTAAAGCGAACAGCTGATTATATCAAGCTATAATATCTTACCAAGTCACTGGAAGACTAATTATTTAATTGTTCGAAATCTATATTCGAATTATATTATGCCTGCAACGAAATTCTTACAGAATTTACTCATTGTGAGGTAGATATTTGATCTCCTAACGATGATATTTCTTATTATTGATATTAATATTGTTTATTTGGTGATAGGGATTTCTATCTTGTATATATTTTTGTGAATAAATCCCAGGCACCTATGATGCCTGTTTGTTTATTTTTATAGAAACTGATCTACTTTTCATTACGCAATCACCGTGCGATAATACTATCAGTTAGCAACTAGAACTCACTTAGTCTCAACTTTCACCGTTCACGTCCGAGATCCGAGATTCTCGTACTACCATCTTATTATGGATATAGATTTGTTTTGGTAAATGTGTTACTGATTGGTAGTGTTATTAGTAGTATACACTTTTAGCCTTTGGATATTGCGTAATTGCGAGGACATATTGCATCATCATGCACTTAATGGTGACGTCACGGGGCACTTAATGGATGCTTAGAGCTAGCATGTGCACATGTTAGCGTGGGAAGAGGTTGACCTTTAGCCGCTTGAAGCAGATACCCTTTGGCTTATTTATGCGATGGAGATAAAAATTAATGGGTGTTGACGTCATCTGATAGCCATACGAGTGTGAGCATGTGCAGCTGTGCAAGCGATCACGTGATATGTCTGCAGTGTTCGCGTGAGTAACCGCTTGAAGCAGATAACCTTTGGCTTGTTTATGCGGTGGTGATAAAAAATTAATGGGTGTTGACGTCATGGGAGGTTGTTTATTAGGATGATAACCGTCATCCGACACTAGAGCGAGCATGTGCACGTGCACATGTTAGCGTGGGAAGAAGTCGACCTTTAACCGCTTGAAGCAGATAACCTTTGGCTTGTTTATGCGATTGAGATAAAAGTTAATGGGTGTTGACGTCATCTGATACCCGTTCAAGTGTGCAGCTGTGCGAGCGATCACGTGATATGTCTGCAGTGTTCGCGTGAGACGTGGTTGACCTTTAACGTCAATGGGTAAGAATGTAATCTTTGACTTCTTTAAGTAATAGTGATAAAAAATGAGATGATTGCGTCAGAAGCATGTTTTGTAGCATTTGGTTTCTTGAGTGTAGGTGGGGGTGAAGGATATATATGCATGTGTGCGTGGATGAGTTTAACTTCTACGTTTGCGCAAAGAGAGTGTGTGTGTGAAAGAAATAAAGAAAGTCAACGACGAGGAACAAATTGTGTGTGTGATGGATGTTCTAACGAAGATCAATAACTTAGCCACTTGCGTTGAGTATTCTAATAAGAAACTATCAGAACTAATAATTGATTTACCGTATGTGGTCCAAATTATTCGGGCTGTGGAGACGAGATTTGGAAGAAAAATAGTGGTGGACATTATCATTGAAGATGAAATAACAAGTGTATTTCTACCAGCAGTATTTGCAAAACTAAGCGCATCAGAGATCGATGAACTAAACTCACTTAGAGGCAAACTGATGTTGGTGTATTAGGGGTTGAAGTACCGCTCACATCAAGTTGTTTTAAAACTGTAAATTTTTTGTGAGTATATATATGCGGATTATATATGTATTGATTGATATAACGATTGATATATATTTAGTTGCTTATTATTTCTTAATTTGTTTAATTTTTTTCAGATTATCTAAAAACTAATAAAAGGAACAGCAAAATGAAGTGGAAAACTGTTAATTTTCTGAGTGGAACTGAACATCGATCGCACCCGGTAATAGAGTATCATCGTGTATCAGTCTGAAGAAGAAGAAGAAGGAGAACAAGGTGATAATGAGGTGAGTCATAATGAGAAAGAAGCTTGTTTTAACAAATGGACATCTTCGAGTGGAATTTCAACATTTTCAGTCTACGTTACTAATGTTAGCAAATCAGATGATAGTAAGCGAGAGGTGAGAGGAACAGTTCTAAGATATTTGTTACAAGAATTATGTGAAGATGAACATTTTATTTGTTTCTTCGAATACAACACATTTGATGAGGTTTACAAAATTGAATTTTCCATGACTTGTTTTGAAGTAACAAAATTGAATGAGTATAGAAACAAATTGCTTGGTAAACTTCAGGACGAATTTCCCTTTGAAGCCATTCATTGTTCACTGGAGATTACAGGCAGTAATTTATCTCAATGGCTTGGATATACTTTAAAAGATTATAGGTTTATGGTGAGCCGATGTTACAGCAACTGCTGGTGGTGTATTAACAACAGTGCAAATTGGACAATTGCTTAGACAACAATGGCAACACCTCCTAGCAAACGTATAAAGGTTGATATTGTAATACATAATAACAGTGAAAATATAAGAAACCAATTGGATAATGCATTTGAAAGTGTTTCTAATTTTAGAAGTGAACTAAACGGTGCTATTTCGATATCATACCAAATCGGGGAATACCCTCAAACGGACTTGATTGAGAACAGTGATGAGTTGATTGAATATTGGAGAGTTATTAGGTTTTTTTTTTTAGCGTATGGCTTTTAGTGCCGGGAGTGTCCGAGGACATGTTCGGCTCGCCAATTTTGTAGCTGCTTCGAGACGGACACCCAATGGGTGAGCTACAAGTACCGTTGGGGAGGAAAGTTGGAAGGGAAGGGCGAGGAGTTGGAAGGTAGCGGCTGTGGCCTATAGTGAGGGACCAACCCCGGCATTTGCCTGGAAGGAAGATGGGAAACCACAGAAGACCATCTTCAAGGCTGCCGGCGAGGGGATTCGAATCTCCTCGCCTCCCGGATGTGAGCGACTGCTATTAGTCATGCCGTAACCACCACGGCTAACTCACCCGGTAGAGTTATTAGTGAGCACATATTGCAACAAGCTGTGAATTGTGAAGAAATTACACTTCAAATAAAGGATGAATCTTTCTTAAGCTGTGAGTTAATTGAAACGGCATTCAATTCTAGAGTGTACACACTTGCAGTTTCAAATGTTAAGAATGAGTTTTTGGATCCTCGCTAATTTTTAGCAAATGCTAATATTTGGTTTACAAAGTATGTTAAGAAAGCGTTAACTGTACAAGCTTTAAAGGTGAATTCAATTTTGTGTGCACAGTATGTGCTTCGCGACATATCAGAAACAAAATATTTTGCTGTCAAAAATAAAGTAGTTTTCGAGCATACTGATTTAAATGAATTTTATAATAATCATATCATTGAAGGTACATTGACAAAAATGAGCGAATTTGAAGAAAATGGCTCTGGGTGGGCTTTAGAAAAAAATCATAGTTTGAGAGTTAATATAAATAAATATGTTGGATTTCAAGTAGGAATGTCCAATACTAGTAGATTGCCTGATGTAATAGTCAATAAACATGCAGTGCTAAATTTGTATGATACAAAGGGAGCTTGTTTTGCGTGGAGCGTGGTTGCTGGTTTGTATCCAAAAACTCTAAAGGCGAATCATCTTTCTTCCTATCCTAATTACAGATATGTTTTAAATTTAGATGATATTCCAATTCCAATGCAAATGAAATATTTAAATAAGTTTGAAAATCAAAACAATATTTCTGTAAATGTGTATGGAGCACAATATGATGAAAACAATTGGGTGTGTATGGGAACAAACGAAGTAAAAGGAAAAAAACATTTACTATTGTATCTTTGTATTTATCAGATAAAGTATATGGAAGGAGTGTGGACTTATTGATGTTGCAGATTGGAAACAGTGAAAGTTATCACTTTTGTTTAATTAGAAATCTCGCTCGCCTTGTGCGTTCAAGCGTCACTAGCACCCAGAGACGGATTTATATATGTAGACGTTGTTTGACATATTATTTTCTTGAGGATGAGTTAAATGTTCACTTTGCGGACTGTAAACAGTTTCCTGTTGCAAAAAGCATATTGTCAACTGACGAACAAAGATTTGTTAATTTTACAGAATTTAAATTTAAAGATACAGTTCCATTTATAATTTATGCAGACACTGAATGCCTTTTGTCTGCTGTTTCCTCTTGTTTTCCAAATAGTGACATTCCTAACTCTACATTAACACATAAACATATTCCTTACAGCATTTCTTTATACCTTCATTGTAATTTTGATAGTGATTTGTGCAGTTTTAAACTCTTTAGGGGAAATAATTGCATAGAATTGTTTGTAAAGGAACGTTATAGCATTGTAGATAAACTTCAAACATATTATTTATCAGCTAAACCGATGTTAAAGACGACGGAAAATGAAGAAAGATTATTTTTGTTAAGTAAAATTTGTCATATTTGCGAGAAACCGATTGCAGATAATGAACTCAAAGTACGCGATCATTGTCACATAACTGGAAAATATAGAGGAAGCGCACACAATAGTTGTAATTTAAATTACAAAGTAACAAAGGTTCTGCCTATAGCATTTCATAATCTAACGGCCTATGATGGACATTTTATAATTAAAGAAATTTGTGAGAAACAAGATGGTGAGGTGTTACTTAATCCTGGTCATATAAGTTTGTTAGCAATGAATATGGAACGTTATAAAGGGTTTACAAATTATGTACTGCGCCAGAATTTATTGAATGTCATTACTCAAGAACTGATCTGGAGATGAACCAAGACCCCAGAAAATAAATGAGTGGATAAAAAATCTTATTTATTAAAAATTTGAGAAATATGGGAAAAACTGTATGGAAATGAGTGAAATACTATAGATCTTATGCATTTATAAAAGGCAAGGAAGTAGGAATGATTTATAGATGAACATATATTCCATTATATGAATGTGGGAGGTCCATATTACGAGAAATATCACGCCACATGAAGCGAGAGTTACGTCATGAGAGAGGGGAAGTTACGAAGGTCGAACGGCGGACTGAAGTGAGGAGAGGTGGTAAGAAGTTACGTCACACCACGAGAGGGGGCTGAAAGACGGGAACTTAAGGACTGCGGAGAACAGGACGGGAGAGTTCTTTCCAATTTGAGATTTGAACGAGACAAGACCTCGAGCAGAAACGAGTTTTGTTATAATAGTGCTACAGTTCATAATAGTTGGAAGCAAGGAAGAGTGCAATTCCAGAACTTACAGTAACTTAGGAGCAAGTTATTCCTATAAAGCAGAACGGAACAGTACAACCATATATTGCAGTGCTTATGCAAAGTTGTTCCACATTTTCGACAAGAAGCTAATCAATATTTCTACGTGTAAAACTTTATTTGAACATTGTATTGGAAATGCTAGTTGAAAGTCAGCGACGGGGAGGACTTAATTATATTGTCAGAAATATGAATATTACCATGTGCTAAGCAAAAAGCATAGGGAAGTAAAGATTACAAGGATGTCAGTTGAATTCCAGATTCACTAACATGAAAGGCGCTACAAATATCTACGCAAAGCGCAATATCACCGAACAAAACTTATACATTTCTACGAGAGTTTTAACACATCTTGAGATACGAAAATGCTTGCATAAACGACAATATTCCACAGTGATGTCTATTCTGAAGAAACCCGATGTCTATTCTGAAGAAACCCGATGTCTATTCTGAAGAAACCCAGATGTCTATTCTGAAGAGATGGAGAATCGAAGCCGGCCTACTTGCAGTGAAGGGAGAACGGGGAGCTGGCGGAGCTGTTCACAGCGAGGTCATTCACCACGAGTCCAGCTGGTTCTGTCACAAACCGGTCTTCATAGTTGTGGGCGATGCTATGGAACACGACAAGTTTGGTTGGGAGGAGAGATGCAGGTATTTTCAACAGTCCAGAAGCCAGCAACAAGGTAGCGAAGAAATTGTCTTTTATCATGTAGAATTGTAGTTATGTTCTGTGATTATCCAATTGACCAACCGCATATTTTTCAACCGCATATTTTTTCAACCATATTTTTAACAGTATTTTTCAACAGTAATTTTTCAACTGCGTTATTTAAAACGTATAATTTTGTCAAAGTAATTAAATTTGTGTAGATCTTGTTATAGTGATTTTTCGTATTTTTCTACGGAGTTATTTGCCTTGTTCTTGAAAATGTCAATCACTTGGACGAAATTTTGGCATGTTGATGCTATTAACAGTAAAGTTATATTAAAGTAAAATCGAGTAATATTTTCATATTTGCGTTAGATTTAATTTAATTAAATCTGTTTTATCGCAGGGATGGAATATAAATGAATTGTTCAGAGGAACTTAGAACCAATTGTTTAAAGGAATATAAATGAATTGTTCAGAGGAACTTAAAACGAATTATTGTCAGAAATATAAATGAATTGTTCAGAGGAACTTAAAACAAATTATTGAAAGGAATATAAAGGAATTGTATTAAAGGAATTTAGAGCGTTAAAAAGAATGGAGAGTGAACTATTTAAAAGGAATAGAACGTTGAACGAAGTAAAGAAGGAGTAAGATTGTAATTGAAGTAACATGAAGTTTATTGGAGCAAATTTAAGTACAGTATATTTAAGAAGTAATGTCACGAAGAGTAAAGAATATTTCGACAACTCATGATGTTGATTCGAGTGTCAGAAATTTATTATGAACGGAAGTATTACGAAAAGTTTATACACATATGTCTAATGAGATTTAGAGCGTTAAAAAGCATAGATGAATTTGTTAAACAAATATATTAATGGAAAGAAGTCAAACTTATATCTTTTGTTAAGAATGTGAATATTTACTGATATTTCTTGAAAAGTTGTAATACAATGTAAAACTGAATTTAAACACGTGAAAAAAAGAAAGTTAACTAAGTTAAATCACAGGGTGATCAGAAAGTAAAAGTATAACGATTTATTGCAGAAATTGAATTATTGAGCACGAGGCGATGTTATATCAGTATAGAGGAGAAATGTTAAAGTAAAGGAAGTATATGTATTGAAGTGGAAGTTTATAGTTGAATTACCGTGCAAATTAAGGAGATATGAATGTAAAGGAGTTACGTAATTCTACGAAGGGAGGCCGAGGAGTCTCTAAGTTTTTCTAGTATTGATTGCAATAATTGTGAAGTTATGTGAGTGTATTGAAGGAAGATTCTATACAGGGTGTTTAAGAGAGAAAGTAATTGTTGTATAATATTGAAGGAGGAGTGTGGAAACGAAGGTTAATGCCGTGCACGTCCAGTATTCACGTTTATCAGAAGATTGTTAACTCAGTAAGGAATTTCAGAACTTATTTCAATTTCATGATATATAGATAAAGGTAAAAAGGAACAGTGCTTAGCTTAAATGTTTGTCACTTATGTTCAAATTGATTATGACGAGTATTTATTACTTTCAACACGATAGTTGCAGTGTATATTTGGATATTTGATGTTTAAGAAAATTGAGTAGAGGAAAGACTTATTGGAGGAAGAAAATTTAATCTTCGACATTATGAAGTGTAAAATTTGAAATTCATAAAAGAATGTATATATGAACATAGTTCATGAATAATTTTGATTAGATATGGAACTACGGTTCATAGTTGAAGCGGACCTGTATAAAATAGGGCAATACTTAGTAACACGCCGTTTCACATTTTCTAACCTTATAATTGCCACGTGCAAATTTTTTTTTCAGTTATTTTTGTTGAAGTGTCAGGGAGGCACAATATTAGGAAGGAAGCCAGTTTTTTATGCTTGTTTTATTAGCTTAATAAACGGCTGGCGCTTTTTAGCGACTTAGTCAACTTTTATCTAAACTGATACCGTTTTCATTGTCGTCATCGTCGAAAATGGTACTACGAGGTATAGATACAGGCGCTAACTATAGATTAAACCTTATCACCTCTCGAGATTGGAGTTTCTCGATTTGCTCTAAATGTAAATGATAGTAGAAATTTGTACCTTGTCCAGTAGTACTATTTTCTTTACGAATAATATTTATCCTGTATGTTCCTGAAATTCCCAATTTTACTTAGTAGGCATGGTAAGTTTGTGAGCTGGGTAACTTACATGTCTGCAATCCTTTTTCGAGCTGTGGATATAAGTACTGATGGGTTTCTTCGGGCGCATATAGAAGGTAGATCATTTAAATGGCGTGCCCATCCGTGGGGCGTTCGAGAAGCGTTCGAAGGGGCATTCGAAGAGCATTCGAAAGAGCACTCGAGAGAAGAAGTTTGGAAGTACTCGAGAGTGAGGCCATATTAGTTAAGAAAAGAAAAATGCCGATCCCAAATTTAATGATTGTTGAGATGAACACAACATCAGAAGATTAGTGGAGTACACTATAGTTGTGAGGCATAATTTTTAAACCAGCTAACGACATTTGTCATGTAATATTAAATTTAAAAGTAAATTCATGTTGTTAAACATAGGCTAAGTGAGATGATAGAATGAAGCGATGTCAGTTCGGTAAAATGGGACAACAAGTATACGAGATAACTCGCGATTAAAATAGATGTAAGTAGGATTAAGATGTTCTATATATTCCATCACTGGTATAAAATGCATGCGTTGGTCAATCTGGATATTCACTGGTAATTTTTGTAGTCGATACTTCCCTAATTCTCAAGAAAAGAAGAAATATGTCAACGAATGATATGACGTTCATTCGAACGATGCTTGAAACCATGAAGGAAGGTCAAAATACGTTGACCAAAGACCTTGAAGCCCTCCACCAATTAACACATAACAACATTAAACAGTTGAAAACCGAAATACAGAAATCAGCAGCTACTGTAAAATCAGAAGTCAAAGCAGAGTTAGCAGTTGCTCAAACACTTACTACGGCTAGTATAACTTTAGCTCAGGAAGAAGCTAAGTTAGCTTTAGAGAAGGCCAGAAAGGAAGATAGACTAGCTAGAGAGAAGGAAAGAAAAGAAGCCAAGTTAGCTTTGGAAGAGGCAAATGGGATAAGAGCAGAAATAAGATTAGCTCAGGAAAAAGCTCGCGAGGAGGTCAGGTTAAGTCAGGAGCAGGCTAGATTAGAGGGTAGGAAAAATCAGGAAAAAGCTCAGGAGGAAACTAGGAAAATACATGAGGAGGTTAGGAAAATCAGGAAAAAGCTCAGAGAATTTTTGAAAGGGCAGGTAAAGCACAGGAAGAATTAAAAGCTTCATTTGATCAAGTCAAACAGGACATGGCAGGGAAAGTGATAGAAATCCAATTAGCTAACAGTAGTCACATGATAGAATTAGAACAGAAACTACAGGCTAGCATGAGCTCAATTAAGGAAGAGAATAACACTCATCATGTACACATTTCAGGGGCCCAGAACAAACTCAAGGAGCAACTTGACATTCTAAATGGCACTGTTGGTGAACTACAGGTCAAGTTGGAAGGTCAAAGTAAACTGATTGAAGAGGGTATAAATGTAGATATAAATGCTTCCATTGTAAAGGCAGTTACGGACATGAAGGAGGAGTCACAACTCAAATCATATCAGAAATACATCACAAATTAGCAAATGACATTAAAGCTATAGAGTTATGTTCCAATATCAATGTAAGTAAGGTACGGGAAGATCTATCTAAGCGGATAGATACATTACAAGTTAATAACGTAGCCACGCTGACAGAGATTGTTAATAAAACAGATTTAACTAACTCAAACGAATTTGACAAAATTAAATGTACGGTCGATGAGATAAGCATAGAACTAGCGAAAATTCGATCAAAGCAGGACAAGGATACCAGCGAGATAGAACAGCAATTGAAGTCACTTACGATAGGAGATGCTACATTTTCATCTACGTTGAGAACTGAAGTCAGGGAGGACATCAGAAAGGACTTGACGAGATTTTTCCAAGCAAGAGATGAAAAATTGAAAGAAGAAATAAGAAGATTAGAGGCTAGGACAGACAGGATAGAAGAGGATAAGGAAAGCGAGATTAGTCAACAGCAAATTCCGAAGTCCAATTTTAACTTCAGTCGAGAGCCATTTCAAACTGAAATAGGGGAATTTGGAGGAGATTTTGAACCTTACCAGAGTAGGTCAAATGCCAATGTCATCGTAATCAAGAATAATGATGAGAAACCGAACAAATTCAGTGGAGTAGGCAACATTACTGCAGTAGAATTTCTGAGAGACATGAGGTCGTATTTAGAAGATAATAGGATACCTCGCGAAAGACATATGAGGGTCGTGGAAAAATACTTAGATTCAGAAGCGTTAGTATGGGACAGAGCTTTCAGATACACGTATCAAACATTTGAAGAATTCGCTATAGCTCTGCAGAAAAGATTTTGGAGTAAGGAACTTCAACAAGATATACGAGCAGAAATTTATTCTAAGTATGCATATTCCAGTCCAACAAAATACGCAAGTTTCTTCACGAAACAATTAGCACGCTTGCAGTATTTTCAACCCCCTTTGGCGGAAGAAGACTTGGTCCACGCGATTTCATGCCAACTACCAACAGAAGTTAGGAGGCACCTCATTTCGGCAAACGTGAAAACTCTAGAAAGTATGGCAGAAATTTTGAGAAGATTGGATCACACGTCTAATGTGTCCACCAACTCAACTGGAAATCAAAACTAGAGAGGTAGAAACCAGGAAATGAGAGAAATTCACACCATCCACATCGATCAAATGCAGCAAACAGAGGAGAACAAAAATGGAGTAGGTCCAACGAGATCCAGGTTGTATGGGCAGAATCGATTTCGACCAGAGTATCAAAGACCTAGAGAAGGAAGGCCATATGAAAATCAAAGATGGAGGAATAACTATTACACCAGGAACAATGATTATCGTAGAGAGGGATATAATAGTCGAAATAACCCTACGAATAATTATGGATATCGGAGATATCAGAACTGGAGAAACACGAATAATTATTCAAAGCAACAACAAAGTCAACAAAATCAAGGTTGGAGGAATAATAACAATGTAAGAAGGTATTATGATGACCGGGAAAGAGAAAGTCAGGAATTCCTAAGGAATCTCAGAGAAAGGAATGCGAGAGACCAAAATCAGGGACAACAGAACCTGAATCAAGGACCTCAACCTGGAACAAGCAGAGATAGAAGGAATGAAGACCCAGGAGGGGCACAAGAAAACGTCAAATTCCAAAAAGTAAAAGGAGAAGAAAACAGCACCGTAACCAGACATGAAATCCAGATTAATGAGTTGTATGAAGCCACGAATGAAGATCTCCTGTATGAGAGAGAAGAGACGAAAACAGACAGAGTTGCGAGATTACCGATTATAGAAATCATATCAGAAGGAGAATGCCTGAGAACACTACTAGATACGGGAGCAACAGCATCAATTTTATCAGAGAACTGTTTTCACAGATTGAAGGATGGAAATTCACTTATAGCAATGCCCGTTTCAACCATTAAAGTCAGGGGCGTATTTAACGACAAGACCATGAAATGTAAAGTCCAAGCACTAATGGAATTCTCTATAAATGAATACAGATATGAGCAGGTATTCATAGTCTTGAGCCAGATAAATTTTGATGCTATTTTAGGCATTGATTTCACAACTAAGAGTGGAGCTGTGATCGATTTACGAAATGGAGTCATACGATTTAATGAAGGCCTACATCAATCAGAGGATGCGACGAAGGATGAGAATGAGTGTAGTCTGATTGACGAAACAACAGAAGAAAATCTTGTGAAGATTGTGATGGAAGTTGAAGCAGAAGGAATACCTCACTATGGCAGGAAGATTGAGAATTTTGAAGATCAGAGGGAGAAATTGGAAGAATTGGTCACGACTTATGCAGACATTTTTGATAACAAGCCAGGTATTATAAGAGGATATAAATATCAGATTAAGCTCGCTGATGACACACCTTTTCAGAAGAAATTGTATCCAATTCCGGAGAAGTATCAAGCTGAAGTGACAGAGCTCATAAAAGGCATGGAAAAAGAAGGGATTATAAGAAAGCAAGCCACTCCTTATTTAAATCCACTCACTGTTGTGAAGAAAGCAGATGGTAGTCTTAGACTATGTTTAGATGCCAGGGGCATAAATACTCTTCTGCTGAAAGAATTCGACAGGCCACCGAAAATTAGAGAACTACTGAGAAGATTCAAGAATAAAACCTGTTTCTCAGTGATTGATTTAACTGCGGCATTTCATCAAATAGAGCTTACAGAAGACAGCAAATGTTATACAGGGTTCTTGTTCAATCAAACCTGTTATGTATACCAAAGAGTACCATATGGATTGGTAAATTCAAGTCCAGCACTTATCAGAGCCTTGGATGACAAGTTGAGTGAAGAAGTGAAACAATTTGCTATTTGCTACGTGGATGATATCATCATATCTTCAGAGACACCAGAGCAACATTTCATGCATTTGACGAAGCTATTTGATAACCTCAGAAGTGCAAATATCAAGGTGAAATTGGATAAATGTCATTTCTTTCAAGAAAAGATCAACTTTCTTGGGCATACTATAGACAGATTTGGTTACTATCCGAATGAAGACAAGATTGAAGCAATTTTGAAATTTCCAACACCCAAGAAAATCAAAGACATCAGAGCTTTTGCGGGTCTTTGTCAGTTTTTTAGTAGTCATTGTCCACGTTATTCAGAAATCATGGCACCTCTACATGAGCTTCTAAAGAAGAACAATAGATGGAAATGGGATGCAGCTGCTGAGAATGCCTTTATTCAAGCAAAGGAAATGCTCAGAGATAACATCAAGTTGGAGTACCCGGATTTTGAAAGAACATTCATCATAGAAACGGACGCTTCACGAGTTGGTATTAGTGCAGTCTTATATCAGAAGGATCAAGATGGAAATCCTCACTATATTTCATTCAGCAGTAGGAAGTTACGCATGCACGAGCTGAACTACTTCACGACGGAGCTTGAAGCTTTAGCCGTCATAAATGCTCTACAGAATTGGAAGAAATTATTGCTGGGACACAAGATCATAATCAGAACGGATCATAAAGCACTAGAATTCATGTTGAAGTCAGACTTGTCAAGCGATAGGATGACCAGATGGACCATGTGTTTGCAACAATTTGATGCCACGATAGTTCCTGTACCTGGAAAAGACAACCTTCTAGCAGATATTCTTTCCAGACATCCGATTCCTGAGAGAGATGTGAGAGTTAATGTTATCCAGACAGATGCCGAAGATCAGGAAACGCTGGATAAGTTGAGAAGAATTCCTCTTTTCCAAAAGAAGCATGCACCATTCAGGAACATTTATCGATTTTTGTCAGGGAGAATGACAAGGAGGCACGCCTCATACTTAGAAACGAGAAGGAAAGCTAGACACTATATTCTCGTGCGAGAAATTGTATGTAAATACATTGATGCCAGACATACGAAAGTACGAGTTGCTATTCCACCAGAACTTATTGTGCCACTAATTTGGTTAGTACACAAAAGTATAGGCCACGGAGGAGTTGACAAAACATACTATACCATGTTAGAAAAATTCTACTGGGTAAATATGAGAGAATCCATAACCATAGTGATCAGATCTTGTGAATTGTGCCAGAAGAATAAATATAATTCTGAACTATTGAAGGAGAGACCTAAAGCGATTATTCCGACGAAACCATTGGAATTGTTTAGTCAGGATATTTTTGGACCTGCACCTAAAGGAGACAGAGGAAACCAGTATGTGTTAGTTACAATGGATGTATTCTCCAAAACTGTAATGCTCAATCCCATGCAGAAAGCAACAACGAGGAATGTTTTATATCACCTGGAGAGGAACATTATTCCAAAGTTAGGAAAACCAGAGAGACTATTAACAGACCATGGAACGTAATTCACTTCTGCAGAATTTCAGGGAGCGATGGATAGGTTGGATATTGTTCACCTATTTTCATCAGTTAGAAGCCCAGAGACGAATCCTATTGAAAGAACGATGCTGGAATTTTCAAAGTACATTCGCTTGTATAGTGCAGATAATCATGCGAATTGGGTAAAGATTGTACCACTAGTGGAATTTTGCATCAATAATACGAGACATGAGAGCACCAACGATATTCCAGTCACGTTGCATTTTGAAGAGAAACCGGTACGACCATGGGACGGAATCTTCAATATTCCGGAAGATAACGAACCACCGATGGACCAGAGAATCGAAGAAGCGAGGATCCAGTTGAACAAAGCGTCTGAGAAGAGATTAACACGTTTAGAAGGGAAGAGATTCAGTGGACCGCTACTTGAAGGTGATCTTGTATTAGTCAGGATTCCTGTGAAAGCTGACGTACTGAAGAAAGTGTATATCAAATTCAGTAACCTGTTCAGAGGACCGTTCAAAGTAGATACAGTCTACGGTAATAATTGCTATAAAATTGTAAGAGTGGAAGGTAATAGATCCATTGGAAAATTCAACCATTCTAAATTGAAAAGATTTTACCCACAGATACAGTAAAATCAATAAATTCAGTCTCAAAGAACGGAGAAATTACTGGTATTAAAGAAAGTACAGGCTATACTTTACTTTAAATTAGCAACGGGGAAATGCGCCAGAATTTATTGAATGTCAATACTCAAGAACTGATCTGGAGATGAACCAAGACCCCAGAAAATAAATGAGTGGATAAAAAAATTTATTTATTAAAAATTTGAGAAATATGGGAAAAACTGTATGGAAATGAGTGAAATACTATAGATCTTATGCATTTATAAAAGGCAAGGAAGTAGGAATGATTTATAGATGAACATATATTCCATTATATGAATGTGGGAGGTCCATATTACGAGAAATATCACGCCACTTGAAGCGAGAGTTACGTCATGAGAGAGGGGAAGTTACGAAGGTCGAACGGCGGACTGAAGTGAGGAGAGGTGGTAAGAAGTTACGTCACACCACGAGAGGGGGCTGAAAGACGGGAACTTAAGGACTGCGGAGAACAGGACGGGAGAGTTCTTTCCAATTTGAGATTTGAACGAGACAAGACCTCGAGCAGAAACGAGTTTTGTTATAATAGTGCTACAGTTCATAATAGTTGGAAGCAAGGAAGAGTGCAATTCCAGAACTTACAGTAACTTAGGAGCAAGTTATTCCTATAAAGCAGAACGGAACAGTACAACCATATATTGCAGTGCTTATGCAAAGTTGTTCCACATTTTCGACAAGAAGCTAATCAATATTTCTACGTGTAAAAGCTTATTTGAACATTGTATTGGAAATGCTAGTTGAAAGTCAGCGACGGGGAGGACTTAATTATATTGTCAGAAATATGAATATTACCATGTGCTAAGCAAAAAGCATAGGGAAGTAAAGATTACAAGGATGTCAGTTGAATTCCAGATTCACTAACATGAAAGGCGCTACAAATATCTACGCAAAGCGCAATATCACCGAACAAAACTTATACATTTCTACGAGAGTTTTAACACATCTTGAGATACGAAAATGCTTGCATAAACGACAATATTCCACCGTGATGTCTATTCTGAAGAAACCCGATGTCTATTCTGAAGAAACCCGATGTCTATTCTGAAGAAACCCAGATGTCTATTCTGAAGAGATGGAGAATCGAAGCCGGCCTACTTGCAGTGAAGGGAGAACGGGGAGCTGGCGGAGCTGTTCACAGCGAGGTCATTCACCACGAGTCCAGCTGGTTCTGTCACAAACCGGTCTTCATAGCTGTGGGCGATGCTATGGAACACGACAAGTTTGGTTGGGAGGAGAGATGCAGGTATTTTCAACAGTCCAGAAGCCAGCAACAAGGTAGCGAAGAAATTGTCTTTTATCATGTAGAATTGTAGTTATGTTCTGTGATTATCCAATTGACCAACCGCATATTTTTCAACCGCATATTTTTTCAACCATATTTTTAACAGTATTTTTCAACAGTAATTTTTCAACTGCGTTATTTAAAACGTATAATTTTGTCAAAGTAATTAAATTTGTGTAGATCTTGTTATAGTGATTTTTCGTATTTTTCTACGGAGTTATTTGCCTTGTTCTTGAAAATTTCAGTCACTTGGACGAAATTTTGGCATGTTGATGCTATTAACAGTAAAGTTATATTAAAGTAAAATCGAGTAATATTTTCATATTTGCGTTAGATTTAATTTAATTAATCTGTTTTATCGCAGCGATGGAATATAAATGAATTGTTCAGAGGAACTTAGAACCAATTGTTTAAAGGAATATAAATGAATTGTTCAGAGGAACTTAAAACGAATTATTGTCAGAAATATAAATGAATTGTTCAGAGGAACTTAAAACAAATTATTGAAAGGAATATAAAGGAATTGTATTAAAGGAATTTAGAGCGTTAAAAAGAATGGAGAGTGAACTATTTAAAAGGAATAGAACGTTGAACGAAGTAAAGAAGGAGTAAGATTGTAATTGAAGTAACATGAAGTTTATTGGAGCAAATTTAAGTACAGTATATTTAAGAAGTAATGTCACGAAGTGTAAAGAATATTTCGACAACTCATGATGTTGATTCGAGTGTCAGAAATTTATTATGAACGGAAGTATTACGAAAAGTTTATACACATATGTCTAATGAGATTTAGAGCGTTAAAAAGCATAGATGAATTTGTTAAACAAATATATTAATGGAAAGAAGTCAAACTTATATCTTTTGTTAAGAATGTGAATATTTACTGATATTTCTTGAAAAGTTGTAATACAATGTAAAACTGAATTTAAACACGTGAAAAAAAAGAAAGTTAACTAAGTTAAATTACAGGGTGATCAGAAAGTAAAAGTATAACGATTTATTGCAGAAATTGAATTATTGAGCACGAGGCGATGTTATATCAGTATAGAGGAGAAATGTTAAAGTAAAGGAAGTATATGTATTGAAGTGGAAGTTTATAGTTGAATTACCGTGCAAATTAAGGAGATATGAACGTAAAGGAGTTACGTAATTCTACGAAGGGAGGCCGAGGAGTCTCTAAGTTTTTCTAGTATTGATTGCAATAATTGTGAAGTTATGTGAGTGTATTGAAGGAAGATTCTATACAGGGTGTTTAAGAGAGAAAGTAATTGTTGTATAATATTGAAGGAGGAGTGTGGAAACGAAGGTTAATGCCGTGCACGTCCAGTATTCACGTTTATCAGAAGATTGTTAACTCAGTAAAGAATTTCATAACTTATTTCAATTTCATGATATATAGATAAAGGTAAAAAGGAACAGTGCTTAGCTTAAATGTTCGTCACTTATGTTCAAATTGATTATGACGAGTATTTATTACTTTCAACACGATAGTTGCAGTGTATGTTTGGATATTTGATGTTTAAGAAAATTGAGTAGAGGAAAGACTTATTGGAGGAAGAAAATTTAATCTTCGACATTATGAAGTGTAAAATTTGAAATTCATAAAAGAATGTATATATGCACATAGTTCATGAATAATTTTGATTAGATAAGGAACTACGGTTCATAGTTGAAGCGGACCTGTATAAAATAGGGCAATACTTAGTAACACGCCGTTTCACATTTTCTAACCATATAATTGCCACGTGCAATTTTTTTTTCAGTTATTTTTGTTGAAGTGTCAGGGAGACACAATATTAGGAAGGAAGCCAGTTTTTTATACTTGTTTTATTAGCTTAATAAACGGCTGGCGCTTTTTAGCGACTTAGTCAACTTTTATCTAAACTGATACCGTTTTCATTGTCGTCATCGTCGAAAATGGTACTACGAGGTATAGATACAGGCGCTAACTATAGATTAAACCTTATCACCCCTCGAGATTGGAGTTTCTCGATTTGCTCTAAATGTAAATGATAGTAGAAATTTGTACCTTGTCCAGTAGTACTATTTTCTTTACGAATAATATTTATCCTGTATGTTCCTGAAATTCCCAATTTTACTTAGTAGGCATGGTAAGTTTGTGAGCTGGGTAACTTACATGTCTGCAATCCTTTTTCGAGCTGTGGATATAAGTACTGATGGGTTTCTTCGGGCGCAGTACGGGTTAAGATTGGATTCATTCAGTTAAGATTTATCGATACATATAATTTCTTGTCCTGTTCACTAGATCAATGTTCATCTTCGTTAAGTGAAGATTCAAAGCAAATAACTAGACTTTATTTTAATGATGTTGCACAGTTTCGACTTACTGCTAGAAAAGGCGTGTTTCCATATGAATACGTCACAAGTATGGATGTACTTAACGAAACTAAATTACCTGAAATATCCAAGTTTTATAGCAGTCTTTATAATCAAACAATATCGAACGAGGAGTATGAGTTTGCTCAATCGGCGTGGGAAACGTTTTCCTGTCAAACATTAGGAGAATACGCCGATTTGTATTTAAAAGTAGTCACAGTTCTTTTGGCGGATGTCTTTGAAAATTTTAGATCGAATGGCATGGAAACGTATGGCATTGATGCAGCTCATTTTTACACTACTCCATCCATGTCTTGGGGTGCAATGAAAAAGATAACCAATGTTCAATTTGAATTGCTTCAAGATATTGATATGTTACACTTTTTTGAACGATCTATTCGAGGAGGTAATTTTCAGTGTATAACACGACATGCGATTGCTAATACTAAGTATATGAAAACTTATGATGAGAAAAAACAAGACTCCTAAATAATGTACTTTGATGTTAATAATTTATATGGATATGCTATGATGGAATATCTTCCAACAGGTTGCTTTAAATGGGTTGCAAATGTTGAAGGGTTTAATGTTTTAAATATTGATGATACTTCAGAAATCGGATATATCTTTGAAGTAGATTTGAGTTATCCTCAAGAGTTACATGACAAACATTCAGATTACCCTCTATGTCCAGAAAAGTTGACAAAGCTAATGGCTACCCTAGATAATAAAGAACGTTATGTTTTGCATTATAGAATGTTAAAGCAATGTATTCAACTAGGAATGAAATTAGATCGTATTCACAGAATAATCGAATTCAATCAGAGTCAATGGCTAAATCCATATATTGAAGTGAACACAGTGAAACGAAAACAGGCAAAAAATGATTTTTTATTTTTATAAATTGATGAATAATGCAATTTTTGGTCGTTCAATGATGAATGTGAGGAAGTTAAGGGACATCAAATGGGTTACCAATTGGCATGGACCCTATGGTGCTAGGTCTTTAATAAGTAAGGCTAATTTTAAACATAGAATTATATTCGATCAACAATGTATGGTCATTGAGATGAGCAGACTAAAGATTTTTCACAATCAACCAGTATATGTTGGTGCATCTATATTAGATTTGTCTAAATGTAAAATGAATGACTTTCATAACAATGTTATTTTAGCAAATCCTGAATCAAATGTGAGGTTGTTATACACAGACACCGATAGTTTTATATATATTTTTTATTATGATATTTATGAGTTCATAAAACAGCATTCAAATTTGTTTGAAACTGGAAACTATGAAACAAACAATCCTTTCGGCATTGTCAGACAAAATGAAGGTGAAATTGGTTTAATGAAAGATGAACATGCTGGAAGGATTATAGAAGAATTTGTGGGGTTAAGACCCAAAATGTATGCAATAAAATTGTGTGATGAAATGAAAAGCTTGTGTAAGGCTAAAGGCATTAAGAAGAGTGTGAGTAAATCTATGAATATTGATGAGTATCGAAAGTGTCTTTATAACAGGGATCAAGCCATCAAAGTTCAAGTTTGTATAATTTCAAAATCTCATTCTGTGTTCACTGTTCGGCAAAATAAGTTGGCAATTTCATCAAACGATGATAAAAGACACATAACTGAAAACGGAATTGTTACTTTACCGTTTGGTAATTTTTCTCTGAAAAAATGATTAGAAACAAATTTGAGATTAAAGCACTTCATCTCTCTTAGTTACATTATTTCTTTCACACACACACTTTTATTCTGTTAATAATACTAATTTTTGTGTGTTCCTTTGCTTATGAAAAAGAGAATAAATAATAACCCAAATTTTGTGTGTATTATTTACAACTCCTACCCCCACCATTCCCATTTTCCTGAGGGGCGTGGTGGCGCAGCGGTCAAGCTGTATGCCTCTCACCAAGGCGGACCGGGTTCGATTCCCGGTCACTGCATGTGCGATTTTCGATGTGAAATGCCATGTCCTGTGGTTCGGATTCCACGTAAAACGGACGTCCCGTGGCTTATGATCGCGAGATTAACGGTCACGTTAAACTACAAGCTTCCTTCCTTTTTCCATTTTCCTGAAATATATATATATATATAATTACATTATATTACTTATCATTTAGTAATGGTGCGTTGTAAGAGGAGCAACTCTGCCACTCAATATAAACGATCAGGAAGTGGATCATTAATTAGTCGTGTACTTAATAAAACTATTGATAATTTACCCGCGGAATTACACATCCCGGGATATGAATATTGTGGACCAGGAACAAAATTAGAAAAGCGATTGAGCCGTGGTGATCCAGGAATAAATATGTTAGATAAAGCGTGCAAAGAGCACGACATTGCTTACGCAAATCATAAAGATTCAAACAAAAGAAGGGAGGCTGATGAAATTTTAGCTTCAAAAGCTTGGTCTCGTGTAAAATCCCGTGACGCATCATTAGGAGAGAGAGCGGCTGCACTAACAGTCAGTGGCATAATGAAAGCTAAGTCTAAGCTTGGAGGAGGCAAACGAAAATTAAATTTTTTAAAACAAGAAAAGATTTAAAAAAGAGCATCGAAAAAGCAAGGTGGTCTTTTACCCCTACTTCCGATATTTGCAGCCTTGTCGGGCTTGGGGTGTCTAGCAGGCGGAGCAGCCGGGGTAGCGTCTGCTATAAACAAAGCGAAAGCTGCACAATAAGAATTAAAAGAAATGAAAAGACACAATCGAATGATAGAAGCAATGCGAGGAAAAGCAGGTCAAGGCATTTATTTAAATCCTCCTGCATACAAAAGATAATTAACCAAATACCAAATAAAGCATTAAGTAATTTCGATTTAGCTAAATACGCACATCAATTAAAGATTCCAAATTTTAGAGGAGTCTTTATGCGAGATACGTTACCAAGACATCCTCGAAAAAATGAAAACTGTATTGTTAACCTTGAACCGATGGATAAATCTGGTTCACATTGGGTGGCTTTCAGTAAACGAGGTAAATACGTGCATTATTTTGATAGTATCGGTAATTTAAGACCGCCATTAGAACTTTTAACATATCTTAAAAATTGCTATCTACAATATAATATGCAGTCATATCAATCAATTACTTCATCGATTTGTGGACATTTATGTTTAGTCTTCTTGTATTGTATAAATAAGTGAAACACAGACCGTCTTAAAACATTTCAAAGATGGCTTTCGAAAGACGGATAACTCTTGAAGGTAAAGGCTCAAAGATTGATGTTACATTGGAGAACCCGATTCATCATGAAGGAGCAGAGTTTTTTGAAATAGGACTTGCAGGATTGTATACATCTAATTCTATTCGAAATGTTACCAACCGAAATAATAAATTTCACATTCATTTTACTAATTCTTTTTTATCAATTGATTTAGTGGTACCACCAGGTATTTATGAATTTGAAGATCTAGCCTCAACATTTGATGATTTACTTAGTTATCACTCATTGTCGAAACTTATAACAAATCATATACAAAAAACAAATCTTTATTTGGAAGAGGATATAAACGGGAAAGGACGCAACCGTCTTGTTTTGTCTTCTCCGTTTAATATTGATTTCGGTGTACCTCACAGTGTAGCAGAGGCTTTAGGTATTGAAAAGAAAGTTTACCCTAAAGAGAATAAAAAAGAAATTGAGATTGATCGAAATAGAATCGAAAGTGAAGTAAAAATTAACGAAAATAATAACGTTTTAGCTATAAAGATGAACGATGTGGATACAACAATTTTAATAATACCCGATGCTAGCTATACGTTTCAACAATTAAGAGCAAAGATTAATGAATTATTACTAGCACATTTATTAGCACATTTGTTAGGTGAAAAAGACAAATTTCCTTCATATATCTCTATATCTCTATCTCTGTATATAAAAATGAAAGTTTGTCTGTTTTTTCTGAATTTCCACGGAAATTTGCGATATTTGTGCGTTTCAGACTGTTTTATGATGGATGCGCGCAAAAATATTTTTTTTGTCTGTCTGTTTGTTTGTTTGTATGTCTGTCTGTGGACAATTTTTTGTGTCCTTATAACTCGAGAACTGCTGAGTGGATCAACGTAAAATTTGATACAGATATCCTTCAGAGGCACGACACCAATCATTGATGTAACTCTTCTCCGTACCTCTCATAAAAGGGGCCCTACCCCGTTAAAATACGTGCTGAAATAGGCGTAGAAGGGTGAAACAAAGCTCATTTTCAGCCCCTCAATGTGAGAAACGAAAACCACATTTTAAGGCCCTAAAACCAACAGTTTTTGAGATATTCCCAGAAAACAAATTTCACTTAATAAATTAATGAAAGAATGCATGCCGGTAACCATGGCAACTGAATCTCAGAGGTCCATCTATTTCTGTAAGACGCAATGCAATTCCATTTATTACATTACTGTGAAGGTTTGCAAGCGGCTATAAGGTTATAACGGATCCAAATTAAGCTGAAATATTCATCAATACATACAATGCGCTTAAGGGGTCAAGAGGTACTCTAGAATTTTTTCACGCGATTTACACGTGCGGGTATGGTACGGAAGGTCTATTATATCCCTATCCCTATATTGTTATATTATTATTATTATTACTATTCTTTTAATTATTATCATTATTATGGCGTACAACGACGAGACAAAGCTCATTTTCAAACCCTTGGTGACAGAAACAAAACTCGGGGCCCCTCAAGAGCCATAAAGGGTCCCCGAAAACTATATTTTAAGGCTCTAAACCCAACAGTTTCTGAGATATTCCCAGAAAACTAATTTCATTTAATAAACTAAGGAAGGAATGCAAGCCACTAACCATGACAACAGTATCTCAAGAGGTGGCATCCAACTTGCCATCTATTTCTGGAATAAGTAATGCCACTCCATTTATTACATTTCTGTGAAAGGTTGCAAATGGCTATAAGGTTACCACGGAACCAACTAAAACTGTAAAATTCATTAATGCGCTTAAGGGGTTCAAGGAGTATCCTAGATTTTTTCACATGACTTACACGTGCGATATGTCGTACAGAAGGTCTACTATATCTCCAAACAGCAACATTATTTTCAAAAATTCCTGATTTGAAATAATAGACTGTTTTTTGCTGATTTTAGGAATTTGGGCCATTGGAGGCTAAAGAAAACTGAATTTTCATGCACCACAAGCCTTTATAATATTGAATCCTTGCAAAGAAGCTTATGAGACTCAGTTTCGGGGGTGTAACAGTCCATTTCGTAAGTTGTTGTTAAAGCGCTTCATTAACATGCAGGGTAACACATAACAAAATAACATGTAGAAAGAAGTGAATACCAGGGTTATAACAAATGAATTTAATAACAGATCATCTATTTAAAAATAACAAATAAACAAAACAAATCTCCCAAATGACTCCCAACTGAATAAATTACTTGCCATAACTAGGCTTAATCTCAGGAGAGATTATAAATTGGACCAAATGTCCCAAATACTTCAATGACATTGTATATGTGTGCGGCTGTTCTACATGCTTAACGATGAGTACAAATAAATGCGAGATTCGTCATCATCCGGTAAACCTTCAGAGGACGAATCTGCATTGTTTAGAGCTAGACAGACGCGGGGAACCAACTATAGACTACTTAAATTAAACCGACATTTCCTACACTAAATACAACAACAAATAATTTCCGCTTGAAATTGGAATCAAGAACTGCCGTAGCAAAAACATTAATGCCTAAAATTAGGACTTTTCAAAACCAACACAAGTAAATTAGCACGTGACCAGCAAAAGAAATACACATATGACCGCCTGTCATTTTTACAAGTAAATACAACTACACCACACGGGTGTCACAACAGATAAACTAACATGACCTGAGTCATAGAAAATCACTAGGCCCAAAGCCAACATTTACATCATTAAAACAATATTCCATTCATACGATATGCGATAATTCGTAACAGACATGGCGAACTCCCCAATTAATTACGGTCCAAATGACCATCACAAAAGAACAGGTTTGCTAATGATAGCTTATAGGGGTCAGTCCGTCAGCTGGACAGCCTAACAATGAGTCACCGAACCTAAACGGGCGCTAAGTGGAAATCTGCACATCTGTCAACCCACGTGTCAATAACCTCGACCTTCCATGGCACGGGATCGAGTCTCGAAGAAGCGTGCTCCCAAGCACAATATACGTGTGTGTGTCAGAAAAATATCTCAGCATTTCCCCTAGGAAATCCAAGAAATCAACACTGAACAAGGTACAGTAGCCTCCACGGAGCGCTCTGCCTTTCCAACAAAATACAACAACAACAACAACAACAACAATATGAGGGCGGTAGCACCACCTACCCCTCATCACGAAGAATCAATACACACACCTGACACATGAACACACACAGAATCACACGTATGCGTTTGACAGAAACCTGAAATAAATGACATAGATATTTTTCCACCAGCTTGCGCTTCCGTTCTAGTCCGTGACTAACAAACCGGAAAAGGACTAAAAAAAATGCTAAAAATTAGAACTAAAGTGTTCTACAGTTACATCTTAATTTGTTGCGCTCGGCAACCCTAGCATGAGTAATAACCTGTTCATAAAACATCTTATAATATTTACCTCCCTTTCCTATAACAAAAAAAATGAACTTTAATAAAGCACCACTTATCGAATGTAACGAGTTTCGCATTCGCATGGATAAAATCGAATACACGCGCCGTGTATACTAAATATGACTCCAAAGAAAAATATACAACAAACAAATTTGGCCACGCGCCAACGTACATTTAAAGATGATAGTGTCAGCACAAAAAAAATCTAAACACAAGAAAAAGAATGAATGAACTATTTACAATGTTCCCGCGCCTTATCTAACTACATATTGAGTAAATCAATTTTTGTACATCACCGCTTCAGCTTGCAGAACATTAACCTCCGTCCCGGTGCATTTCCCTACGGGAAATTTAGCTCTCCATCGCCGACGTCGTTGTAGAAGCGATGCACATCAATCCATCACATGACCAAACGTCGGACATCTTGGCGAAGTTTCTTGGACAAAAATGTTCAATGTTAATAATATTGCCTAGCTATAATCGCTGTGAGCTGCTACTTTCACTCACGAATATGTCCTAATGCGATTACTGATCGTAGACTTGCCCTATCTTAGCATTTGCTTCACACACGCACAAATATCACTCAAAAATATTATACACAAATTTACATAAAATTACACACTTCAAACTCATCGCCACTGGCTTGAAAACAAGTCTTAAACATATCTATCTTGCAGTCCTTATCTCGCCTAGAGATCTCCACTGCTATACGTGAACCTTGCTCACTTGAGCACAAAGTAAAATGTTAGTAAAGTACGCTCATTAGCGTTTGAAAATCGTGACGCAGAGTGACGTGAACCTTGCTCACCAGAGCTCAATAAAGTTGTCCTCGAAACAGCTTCTCGCCGATCAATTTATTGGAAACTGACAGAATGAGGTAGAGTGGGGAGAATTTGAAAAAATAATCTGGAGTTTTCATCACACAAACTTGGGACTAGTATCAATCTACATCATTTTATCCAAACGTCTCAGTGCACTATTGCGGAATTAATTCGGATCGGCGGTTCTTTAGATACACGTTTTCGCGCGTTTTTCCAGGGTACGCAACTTACCGCGTGGCTTTGGCGTGGTCTCCTCTGATTGGGTGATTCAATCCTGGGTCGGTTGAAACTTTACTCATGACACTCCCTCAATGACTCTAATTTAGGTGCGCGCTGTTACAAAATTTGTCCTTGAACTCGGCTTAACCGGTCGTCTTTAGGAATAACTACCAAGCTTACTTCTGTTGTAATCATTGCAACACACTACCTTGGCTCCCCCTTTGCCAATTTCAACATGTACTGCCTGGGCATCAGTAATAATATTAATAATAAAATCATGAATACTTATTCATCGATAGATTAATAAGGGTTTAATATATAAAAGGGGTCTTCCTGTAGTTGGGCACTTGACACAACGGTTAGGGTCAGTTTGTATGTGACGTGTATTGCGATTCGTCTACGAGGTTTTCAATTTTATTTTCACGCCAGGAAGGACACGTTAGGTAAATTTAGTTTGAGAGCACATTTTAACTAATAATTTTTCTTAGCCAACAAACAGGTTCCAAGCCCCTAAACATTGCAACAGTAGATCAATTGATAACATCTGGTTATTAATACCGAAGACCGTTCGAAGAATGGGTACTTCTGCTAGTTTATATTAATTATGATAAAGTGTTCTCTAATTGTAAACTATATTCGAAAAACTTTGCTATAGATTTTGGTGTTGCAGATTCTATTGCAGATTTGTTAGGATTTTCTCATAAAAAGTTCGAGGAAAACACAACTCTTCATTCTGAATATATGATTAAAATTAACACGGTTAATAGTATTCGAGTATGTTGCAACCTTGTGCTTGGTACGAGTTCTTATTTGAACCATAAACCAACACACTCTTTATATAATTTTAAAGCTCATGTTCCTGCTGGTTATCCGATTGTTGTACAACCAACAACAATTATTTTTTTGCCTATGAACAGCAAGGTTATTCAACATGTATCAGTGCAACTTGTAGATCATCTTCAACAGCTCATTGATTTGCAAGATGAAGGTTTAACTGTAGAATTAATTATTCGTCCAGCACGATATCTTGCTATATAAAGTAATGAAATACTGTTATATTTTCATTCTACTTGAGTAAGCTTACTATAAAACATTCACAAATATGGTTATACTATATAATACTCAAAGTTTGAAAAAAGGAAGTCGACTCTGATTCGAAAAAGAAATATAAATCAATCAGCTAAAATTTCTAAAAAAAAAAAAACGCCATCACACCTTAAAATCTAAGAAACAGTTATCGACTAACAACAAACATTTCTTACAGTCTTTAGGCTATCGCGTACTTTAATTTCAATATAAATATATATGCAATTGGTAATCTTATTTAGTTTCTATCTATATTTGAAGCTGTTAACATGTTTAACATAAAGGATAAAAGAGAGGTTGACAACAGAGTAGTGCGACGAGAAGAAAGAGTTTACCAACCTTATTCAGCTAATAAATTCGAAAATAATGATGAAATTCGAATACCAATTCAAAATGAAGAAAACATAGTTTTATTATCAGAAGGTGTTCTTCACATAGAAGGACAAATTATTACTTCTAACGTAAATCCGGCTGCTTCTACTACAGCACATCCTGACCAAAATTTTGGGGCTAATCTTTTTAGCGAAATTCGCGTTACGTTAAATGGTAAAGAAATTGATCGTACACGCCATCTAGGTATAACAAATTCTATAAAAACCTTTGCATCATATTCAAAAAACGAATATACAGCTTTACAAAATGCTGGTTATTTTCCCTCTTTAACAACACCAGCAAGTGAAGCAAATATTGTTGATAGTATCACAAAATGTTTCCATATAATACTTCCTTTAAGCAACTTGTTAGGTTTAGCAGAGGATTATAGAAAGCCGATTTTAAACTGCAAGCATGAGCTAATACTTGTCCGATCGTCGAGTGACGCACGTGCGTTGCAATCTGCAACCGAAAATGATCTTTCTAAGGTCAAGTTATTTAAAGTTTATCTAAAAATTCATGTTTTATTATTATCGGACGAAGAACAAATTAAAAGATTAAAACTAATGCAGAAAAATATTCCCATTCAGGTTGGTTTTCGATCATGGGATGTTCATGTCTTGCCATCTCTACCTAGAACAACTAAATATAGTTGGACTGTAATGACAACTTCTGAAACTCAAAAACCACGTCAATTTTTATTAGGTTTTCAAACTAAAAGAAATGTACTAAATACGTGCTCTTCCTATTATGACCATTGTTACATTAAATCTATAAGAGTTTTTTTAAATTCAATTTGTTATCCCTATGAAATGCCAACTTCTGAAATTGCTATAAATGACTATAGCGAATTGTATGACATGTTTGTTAAATTTCGTAATGTATATTATCAGATAGATGATTTTCGTTCAGAGACTCTAGTTTCACGAGATGAATTTAAGTCTCATTGTCCGATTATTGTAATGAATTGCCTCGAGCAAGTGGAGGCAGTGAAGGCATCTTCAGTTGATGTGCGAATTGAAATCGAGACAAGTGAGAATATACCTGAAGATATAACTCTTTATTGTGTTCTTAGTCATGATCGTCAAATATCTTACAGACCATTAACTAATGAAGTAATTATCTAAACCATTATTTGCTAAGTTATAAGCAAGCAAGTAAACAAGTATTCTCACTTTAGTTGCAATCATGGAATTGACAACAACAAACTCTCCTTCTACTGATGCTGGCACGTGGAATAAGAAGCAGCCAATAGTTGCAGACATTTGCAAGCTACCAAACGGCAGTTTGGAACTTGCTTACTGAATGTTAAATAACAGCAATATACCTTCATTCAGTCCTGTGTTCACATGGGTCGCAGCGTATTGTGAAAAAACTCTTTCTACTTTTTTGACTCTATTAAAAATAAATATGAATATTTAGTTGTATGCGGCCTCCGTGGCTTAGGCGGCAGCACGCCGGTCTCTCACCGCTGGGTCCGTGGTTCAAATCCCGGTCACTACATGTGAGATCTGTGCTGGACAAAACGTAGGCAGACAGGTTTTTCTCCGGGTACTCCGGTTTTCCCTGTCGAAATTTCATTCCAGCAACACTCTCCACTATCATTTCATTTCATCTGTCATTCATTTAATCATTGCCCCAGAGGAGTGCGTCAGGCCTCAGCAGCCGGCACAGTCCATATCCTCGCCGCTAGATGGGGGCTCCATTCATTCCATTCCTGACCCGGTCGGAGACTGGAAGCAGGCTGTGGATTTTCATTTTCATTTAGTTGTATATAATTTGCCACAAGAATTTTCTTTGTTTGCACTAAAAACACTTTCCTCTGGGTCATTAATCGATCTTAATACGATTGATGGAATGTCAGATCTAATGTTGAAGCATAGCCAACGTTTACCTACAGATTGTCCAAAACATTTACCATCTCTTGCAATGGGAAGCAATAGTTGTGCTAAATTTAATGTCAATGCTGTTCAACATTGGTTAAATTCTTCTGATGGCATCATGAAAATCGTGTGTTCGATAATAAACAAGTTTCGAAACAATGGACTTCAAGGTTTTAATAAGTTTGATTGGAACTGCTTTCCTATAAACATACTGACTATATATGAGCCACAACGAATTCGTCTGGAGTGGGAACATCTACCAGATCATCTAAAAAGAAAATTTCAACTGTTTCATCATCGCTGCAAATGTGATAACTGTAATCACTATCCATAAAAGGTAATTCATTAAATCTAGTAGTGTTGTTGACACCTATACATATTTTGTTTTTGTTTCCTTTTTTTACACAGTGTATATTTTTTTGTCTACAGAAAATAAACATCTGAAAAACTAAAAGAACAAGATCATCTCAACACACACTCATCAGGACAACTGAAAGAATGAGATTACTTCAACACTCATACAAGAGAAATAAAACTGTATTAATTGTAATTCTAAATGAATAAAGAAGAAAAGGTCTTTGTACCACTTCATATTAAAGTTTTTTTTAATGATCAAACACCTCCTCACTCCACATGTATATAAAATAATATTGTCAGGTGAGGGATTCGAACCCCCGCTTTCAATTTCTGAAAGTTAGATCTTAAGTCTAACGCCTTAGACCGCTCGGCCAACCCAACACATGCAAATCATGCATATTAGCCAGCGTGTTTTGTTGATTCATATCAGTTCACATTTAGCTTCGTGTGGTGAACATCTTTTTTTTTGTGAAGTAAAGCAGCATCATGAAGTATTTTAATTGTGTAAAGTATTCCAAGAAACAGTTAATGCAAATGATATTGAGTCAAAAAGGAATGAATTTAAAATCTGAAAGAGATCGGCTAAAAACATTTAAGAACTGGTCTTCAGACTGTTTTACGAACACTGCATGGTTAGCAGCTGCAGGATTTTACTGTTATGGAAATAAGGATATGGTCAGGTGTGCTTTCTGTAATCTGCAACTTAGTTATTAGGAAGAAGATGATGATCCGTTTGAAGACCATAAGAAATGGGCTTTTTCTTACCCTTACGTAAACAATATATCTCATAGCATAGAATAAAATCTAAATATGGAAGACTTAAAACTTTTCAGAATTGGTCTCTTCCCTGTCCAAACGAATTTTGTTTAGCATTAGCAGGATTTTATTATACCGGTCATGGTGATAAGGTGAAATGTATATTCTGTAAGATTGACATTGAAAATTGGAGAGAAAACGATATTCCTTTAAATGATCATAAAAAATGGGCACCATATTGTCCATATTTAAGAGGGTTTTACGTCGGCAACGTTGATTTAAATCCTGAAAATCCTACTATTATGCCATATAATACAAGTTATGATACGTGTGGAAACAATATATGTTGATGTGATGTGATTTTTTGTGCAGTGTGCATTCTCAGACGTAAACGTTGACATGCTGAAGTTTGTTAAGCAGTCAAACACTCTACCAGTAATTTCATTTACTAATGGTGAAAACCAGAGTAAAAGTGAAAAAAGAAAGCAAAGTGTTTTACTACCGAACATTATTCGATGTATCATTTGCGGTCCATCGAACTGTGGCAAAACAAACGTAATGATAAATTTATTATGTCACAAAAATGGAGTTCGTTTTGAAAACGTTTATATTTATTCTAAATCACTTGCTCAAAGTAAGTATGTTGAATTAAAACAGTTTTTGGACTCTACAAAAGAAATAAAAAGTGATTTTTCTGAAAATGATGAAGTTATGCCTCCAGAAATGGCTAGAAAAAACTCTATATTTGTTTTTGATGATGTAGCCAGCAATAAACAACAACACATGACAGATTATTTCAGTAGAGGTCGTCATCACGATGTTGACGTATTTTATCTTTGTCAAACATATTCTTGTAGACCTAAACATCTAATTACAGATAATGTATATAACGATCATGTAAATACAGATATGAGCTATGATCAGTTCTTTGATATTTGTTCTTATAGTTGGCAAAACTCTAAGTTTGGCTTTTTGGTTATCGATAAAGATAGCGATTTACAAAATGTTCGATATCGCAATGGATTTGATGTTTATTTTCAGTTATAAAAAATAGTTCAAAAGAGCTAAATGCTCATTCGCGTTATACACTTTGTGTGGTTAACAACCTAACTATGACATCGTTTAACAAAATCAATAACGTGTCTATCAGACCACCAACTTCACGCCATGATATTTCAACTAAATCGTATGTTGATGATAAGCTACTGCAATATGGAAATCAAGTAACAACAACAACAACAAGCGATGGGCATCTAAGTATTAACGGCAAACGGTTAAAGATGTTGGAACACCCATACATGTTGAAGATGCTTGCAACAAAGGTTATGTACTGAAGTTTTTTTTTTTTTTTTTTTAGCGTATGGCTTTTAGTGCCGGGAGTGTCCGAGGACATGTTCGGCTCGCCAGTTTTGTAGCTGCTTCGAGACGGACACCCAATGGGTGAGCTACAAGTACCGTTGGGGAGGAATGTTGGATGGGAGGGTCGAGGAGTTGGAATGTAGCGGCTGTGGCCTATAGTTAGGGACCAACCCCGGCATTTGCCTGGAAGGAAGATGGGAAACCACAGAAGACCATCTTCAAGGTTGCCGGCGGGGGGATTCGAACCTCCTCGCCTCCCGGATGTGAGCGACTGCCATCAGTCATGCCGTAACCACCACAGCTAACTCACCCGGTACTGAAGTTATTGAATGAGCTAAATAAAATTGAGTCTAAAGAAGGCATACAACGAAACATTAACGACCTTAAATGTTTAATTTTTTCAATTTGTAAAATAGAGAAACAACAACTTGACTTTGAAAACAACCGTCTCGCAGGCTTAGCTTTACCATCATCTGCAAATGATGCAGTAAACCTTATTGCAATGCAGCAACATACATCGAATATAAAAAAATATCTGGAAAACCGAATAACCGAAGTGTTACAACGAGTAGAATTCATTCATGGTTTAGTGAGCTAATTTTCAGAAGATCACTTTCCGTTTGATGATGATAGTCTCGACTTCGGTAACAAAAGAATAAGAAATGTTAAAGATCCAATTCAAAATCAAGATGCGGTATCGTATTCTTTTCTTAAAACTTATGTAACAAGAGAACTCTATGAAATTAAAAAAAATCTATTTTGAATATAAACATGATGATGATGATAATTGTTGTTTTAAGGGGCCTAACATCTAGGTTATCGGCCCCTGAATATAAACAAAGATGATGAAACTGTAGATATGTTAAATAGAAGAATAACAAACATATCTCAACCAATCGATTCGTTAGATGCAATAAACAAATATTATTTAGAAAAATTTGCTGCTTCTCGAAAAGATCTAGAATACTTAATCACTAAATTTAATAAACAAAACTTCTTAAACGTAGACGATGGTGGGACTTTAAATATGATGAGTAGACGAATTACTCACGTAAACAATCCCATATACGATAACGATGTTGCAAATAAGACGTTTGTTGAACAATATGCCGCTTCACGAGATGAATTTGAAAAAATGAAACAGACTGTAAACAATCTACAACATCAACAACAAACAAATGTCGAGTTTCCTGTTAACGACCAAGATGTAACAAATAAACGGTTTGTAGAACACTATGCTGCTTCACTAACTGAAGTTAATCAACTAAAAGAAATTTTAAGCAATTTACAAACTGAACTAGAAAAATTGAGCAATTGGTTAACAAAGAACCACTCGAAAGTTTTACCGCATCCAAAGAAGAATATGGTATATTACAAGATGAAGTAAAGAAAAAGAACTTATCGAAATTTATTCTGAAATTCTCCAACACACCATCAATCCATTCACCGGTATACTCGCTTCATAATAATAATATACAGTACCAACTTCCCTATAAAGGTATATTAAAACCAATTTTTGTTTCACCAAGATCTCCAATTGTGTATGCAATTTTAAATATACGTCAAGAGATTGAACTGGATGGCAGTGACATTGTAGTTGAAGAACAAGATGAAATACAGTTTCGACTTAGAGACCCTGAGAAACATAAAACCAATGATCTTCCTCTTCAAATTGATTTTGAATATACTATAAATAAGTAAAACAACTACAATTTCAGTTTAGTCATGGAGAAGAGCTCGAAGATTAAATCTGAAAGTCGAGTAAAGGATAAACTTTCTCGCTTAAAAAAAGATGTTAAGGACAAGTATCTTTCACTTCAAAATTATGTTAGACGTCAAGAATTAGATATAGAGAGTAAGTTTAAAGCAGTAACAAATTCATTAAATCAGCTTGTAGCTATTGCTAATACAACGTCAACTAAAAAAAAAAGAAAATCAAAAAAGAAAAAAAATATGATTCTGAATCAACTGCTACTTCAGACGAAGAAGATGGAGATAGCATCACAATAATTACACTACTTAACCGCTACTTTGATCCGTTCATTAAACAAAACGTGGATAGAACATTTGGTATAACGATAAAAAATGATAAACAATACTTGGGACGTGAACGAGTATTCTTTGATAAAAAGTGGATAAAAGTTGGTGGTGAAAAATTTCCTATAACAGAAGGTCTACTTGAATTGATTCAAAGGAAAGTACCAGATCACTCTCTAATCGATAGGAGTGATTTAAGTTTTTATTTGAAATTATTAAATGATTCAAACGTGCACAAAATAAATTATGCAAGCAATGCAGTTCCGAGAGGAACACAATCTCATAAGTATAAAAATATAATCGAACCCCTTCTTACTGAAGGCATAGATAGAATTATAAAAACAACAGATGAGAATGAAGAAGCAAATACCACGATGCATACTGGATATGGCCAAAAGAAACACATCACACCACAAGCCATTTGGAAATTCGAAGGAGGAAACAATATTGAATTTGTCCATTGGAATGAACCAAACAAATTAGTATCAAGACTTAAAAAATTAATTGCATCGAAAGCTGCAGGTCCCACAGGACTCGACAGCGAAATCTTTGCAATTGAAGAAGAACTAAGAAATGCAGGATATATTGAATACAAATTCAAACATTTGTAAAACAATGCACAGTATGTTATAGATCTTTGTTTGGAAAATAACTATGAACGAAATCAGACGAGAAATTGCAAAAGAACTTCATGCACCTCTTAGAAAAAAGTTTAAAAGATGACATGTTATTAGCAAAGGAATCGATGACCTCCATGAAGCTGATCTTGTGGACATGTCAAAACTTGCAAAATGGAATAATGGATTTAAATATTTATTAACCATTATTGACGTTTACTCAAAATATGCATGGGCAATTCCTCTTAAAACCAAAAAAGGAAGTGAGATTGTAAAAAGTTTAAAATTTGTTTATTCTCAAAGTAAAAGATTGCCCAATTATTTTCACTCTGATCGAGGAACGGAATTTTATAACAGCGAATTCAAAACATGGTCTCAGAAACAAAATCTAAAGCATTATTCCACTGGGAGCTCCATTAAAGCCAGACCAACTACAACACTCAGACCTTAATGTAGAAAAAACGTGGCGGCGACGGTTGCCCTACCAATAGCTAAGATCATGTCATCGGGCTTGTCACAGTTCGTGTAAATTATTATTTTTACTCACCTAAGAGCATAAAAAGATATCACAAGATGAGACTAGGTTCCGAAGAAATATGCATCAATAATTTAGACTTACCTGAATTAATTTATCTATAGTGCTGGCCTCGAATTATAGGTTTCTTCTTCTTCTTCACCCAAGGGGCAGTTACAATAGTCTCACTGTTTCTGTGGTTGAATAAGAAGCTTTTTGGCGAGTTATCACGATTTGTATTTAAGTTCAGTAATTATAGATTAATATTATTACCGTAGCATAAAATCAAACAGATTCTGAAGTAGGAGAGAAGAAAGTACCCGGTTACTGAAGTGCTGTCCCAGCACATGCAGAGTATTTGTGTACATAATCGGAATGAGAATAGTTGCCTGAAATAATCTAACCAACGCTATAGAGATACGATTCAATTAAGACATCTCGTGGAATTGTCTAAAATATCAGGTAAAACATCACACCAAATTAGTTGATTGAAATATGCAAAGTAGTCGTCGTGCGGACATCTGAACATAATTATGGAGATTACCACACAGAAAGGACGCGATATGTTACCATCTAACCTATTAAACACTCGCTGTTACCGTTTGGAATAGTTGTACGCTGGAAATAGTTGATTTAGTAGAGTAATGTAGGTAGGAAAGCACCATCACCCTCTTACGGAATTATCGCGGCACACCATCTCGTAATATAAGTACATAATTGGCAAGTTACTCACAACACTTTATTAGTCTACACACATCATAATAAAAAATAACTTGCAAGCTGTAAGAATCACAAACGTATCAATAATGACGGAACACAATGAGTTCACTGTTTGGCACAGGGGAAACATCTTCCTTAACCAATAAAACAGAAGTTCACTGTAGTATTTGACGTGTATACAAGGCAGTGTAGAACATCTGCCAGACTGGTAAGGATTTACGGAGGCACATGAAGCTGAGCGTTCAAGATAACGTCAACAGTTTAGTCTTGCCGTAGATGTTCATTGCGTTTTCCCTTTACGTACTTAAGTTCGTCACTACCGGTACTGAAGTGTACTAAGCTATTATTATATTGTCACTAACTAGCAAATCATTGCGGTGTATATTCTTGAGACACTTCTATTAATGCTTTAGTCTTAGGCACTTCAACATCTGCAGTAAATGACACAATGCAATCGGTCAACTGAACAATCATCACACAAACGAACTAGTCCTTAATAAGCGTATTATCATATTTATACACGATTGCAGTACATAAACGCGAACTGGACTTTACAGACATACTGAAGACACTACAAATTACAGCTGAGCAATAGTTTATCCCAACTTTCATCAAACGAAGCTAATCAAAGCTAATATTGTATCCCAGCAACGAATGTAAACAAACAAATTCTCGGGCTTCCGCATACGCCATTTTCACACTTTCGATACCTGCATTAAGGTCTGAGGATTGTAGTTGGTCTTGATTAAAGCGAGCGTGGTAGAGAGATTTAATCGAACTCTTAAGGAATCGATGTGGAAAGAGTTCACAACACGTGGTTCATACCGATGGGTAAATATTTTGCCTGAGTTATTAGTAAAGTATAATCACAAAATACATCGCAGCATTGGCATGAAACCTATTGATGTAAAAAGAAACAATCAACCTCGCTTGCCAACACAATATAATGAAACTTTAAGAAAACCTAAGTATAAAATTGGCGACATTGTAAGAATATCAAAAATCAAGACACATTTCAGCAAGGGGTAGTACTGATGTTTGAATCTTTTGCCTTGTTTCAACGAATTTTCTGGTAAAAGTTCATGTTTCTGAAAGCAAAATACGGTATTGTGTTTCTATATCCTCTTCACCTGCGATACTGGATACACAATTACAAAAATAGAATTAAAAATACAAAATGTTTTAAAAATATAAATACAGAAATAAAAATTTAAAAATATGTAAAATAATAAAATTATTAACTATAAAACTTTAAGCAAAAGATGGAATTAAAATTGATAGCTAAAATTAAAATAATAAAATAAAATTGGAATATTTCAAACCAAAATGAAATACAAATGAAATAAAATATTTAAAAGAAAAATACTTCTATACAATAAAGGAGTAATGAGCGATATAGCCTACACATAGGCTATAAGTATTTCTC
This sequence comes from Meconema thalassinum, assembly GCA_946902985.2. Lineage (NCBI taxonomy): Eukaryota > Metazoa > Arthropoda > Insecta > Orthoptera > Tettigoniidae > Meconema > Meconema thalassinum. Next base: position 501,656,715 of record OX336390.1, read on the forward strand.
TTGAAATAAGGAGGAAGTTTCAAAACAATGAAATGAGGAGGCCACAGCTTGGTGTCTTCCTGATTGCGGTCATTCCAGATTGCGTTCAGCTCATTAGCAGTCCAGATTGCGGTCACTTTCATTTTAGGGAATAGCTATAAACATTCCAGCGTCCAGATTGCGATCACTTTTCTTGGGAGACCGGTCTGGTTGTAACTTCCCTCTGTTACCTCTTCTCAGTTTTGCTTCACGAGGCTGAGTGTATCCCGTTCCTCAGAGCAGAATTAAATTTCTTGGCAGAGCTGGGAATCGAACCTAGGCCTCCGCGGTGACAGTCAGAATGACGAATGAAATAATGAAAAGAATGTTTTTCACGATATACAGTACCGGAACCTATTATAAAAATGGATATCTCGCGCCTCAAATGGGAGAGGAGGGGTAGAAATTAAATAGTATACCCTGTAAGTATAAAATTTCCTGTTACAACAATTTTGTTGAAAGTGAAGGTCGTTGATTCCAATCATGAAACGATTCTATTCTTAAGACTGAAAATGTTAATGTTTTAATGTCAATGCTTTACGAGGTGCCGTCAGATTGGGAGGGGACTTGATTTTTTTAAGTGAAGTTTTATGGGGTGTGCTCAGCTGAACACTGAACTGCATTCTTTGGTTAGGTAGTGAAATATCAGTTTCCCCTTGTTATCCACAAAACTTACGGAAGGTATGAGTCAGTCGGGAAGAACCAAGAACCAAGGACCGGTCTCCCAAGGAAAGTGATCGCAACCTGGACGCTGGAATGTTTATAGTTCTTCCCTAAAATGAAAGTGACCGCAATCTGGACTGCTAATGAGGTGAACGCAATCTGGAATGACCGCAATCAGGACCCAACCCACAGCTCGGGACAACTACGTGCAAGGTTATGGGACCGGGCTACCTCTGGACTTTAAGGACGAGTAGGCTCGAATCTCACCATCGGATGTCCTTGAAAAGGTTTACCATACCACGTTATCTTCTACACATGTCTTGTCCATTCCATTAGATATCACTCATAAGAAACACATCTCACCTCATCACCGACCTCGTTGGAACGGTAATAAAGCTGGGGTTTCCTAGGCGCGGAAGCGGAGAGCGGAACGCGGAGAGCGCAGTCGGCTCTCCTCTGGTCATATGTAATTTTAATGGTACTGTTTTCCTAGAAGCGGAGCGGACCCCCGCTGGACGAGCGGAACTCGCTCTTCCGCGTTCCTCTGCTCCGAGAGCAGATGAGTCCGCTGTCGGCTGGCGGAGTGGCTGGACGTCTGTACAAGTTGTGTGTAGTTTTATTCAATTGTGTCCCTTGTGTGTTTAGTATAAAGTGCACCATGAGTGTGAGTAGGTTCATGGTCATCCAATAATATGGAATCTAATAGAGAAAGAATATAAGATGTTGTGAAGAAAGATGTCATATGTCATTTGCACATTTTCGATCCTTCACTAAATGCATTAGTAACCCTTCCTCCTCCTCCTCCTCCTCTTCCAAGTGTAATAAAATATAAAGTCTAGATTCCACGTCCATATCGACCACACCTTATCACCTTATCATTCGTTGCATACAAATGATCAACCGTTCCGCTCTCCGCCAGAGGACAAGTCTGCGTCTAGGAAAATACAATTCAGCTTGCTGATGAGTGATGACTCACGAGCGGAGAGCCAACTTCGCTCTCCGCGTTCCGCCAACACAATCTAAACTTCAAGCCTGCTCGCTCTGCGCGTGATGTCATGAGTGTGGTCCGGATGGTTTGAGCAGGGAGTGCGCTTCGTAATATGCGTAGTTCTCAGTGCGATAATGTAATAAATATGAACACTTTGATAAACCTGTTTGTTAGGTTTTATTAATCTTAACTTAACACATACCAGTACACGATGCGTATCAGACATCTACCAAAGAATACAGAAGAAACAAAGACAATTAACTATGGTGGGTAGATTCTTAGCTTGGGAATAACCTAACCACAAGGGAAGATGATGAAGAAAAAGAAGTGGGTTTCGGACTGGAGAAAAAGGATGGAGAAATAGGACGAGAGTCCAAAAGAAGTTATAATTTTAACTTTAAGTATACTCAAAGGCAGCTGCCACTGCAAATCCGCTTTCCGATACCTAAAGTGGGTATGGACCTGGGCGAAGCTAACCGGAAACGCAGCTGGAACTTGGGCTGTTCGCAATAAAGTTGCTATAGCGTATTCCCTCTCAAGCATAAATATACCTACTATGGGGAAGGGTGGTGGTCTGGCAAGACAAAGAGTAACAGATTTATTGTGTATCTGTTCAAAGGGGTTTATTTCTAAACAAGTATTTTGAACAATACAAAGAAATATTTTAGTTCTTGAAATTGTAGAATTTCTAAAGAGCGACCGAATGCTTCCAAGAAGGATAGGGATAAAGCAATTATACCCTTGGGAATAATTTTGGTAAGTGTACCAATAGTTGCATTTAGAAATGACTAAGCTTTTACCCAGCGAGGCGCCGATTAAAAGTTTAGACAATGAGAAACATTTAAATTTTGAAAAACCAACCATAAGTGGTAGAGAGAATCTCCACAAGCAGGAAGCTGGCGTAGCGAGCTATGCTTGCCTTACTGGCCAGTTAGAATTAGCTATTAAAGCTAAGAGAGACTTTACTAAGTTAATAACTATGAGTTCTTGCTCAAATGCAACAAGTGGTGAAAACCTTATCAATGGATTTATTTATGTTTATTAAAGAGGACATAAACCTAGGAAGAGTCAAGGAAGACAGGATCTTGCCTAACCGTTATGTTTGAGAAATGATAAATCAAAAGAACAAATCTTAATTTATTTAACAATGTAAAAGGAAGTAGTTTATATAACGAATATATAATTTTGATTTTTTTATAAACAATTGGGGTCGCATACTTCCGAAAACATCTAAAGCTTGCGCCAGGCAATTGACAATTCTTTTGGTTTTAAACCTTTTATATGCTTTAAAATCTTCGTAAGATTTTGAAATAGCTAAGATAAATAAGTGGGAAATTTAAAGATAATTGACGTAATTAAGGTTAAACAATAAATCAAGTACAAGATGTGTACTTTAAGGATTTCTAGATAGGTATCTTAGAAATATGAACAAATAACAACTTCGAAAATAACAACAACAAAAAACAGGAAGAAATGAAATAGAAGTTTCTATAACTTCTTGTATTGATACAGAAATACTTGGGTAGATTATACAAATAGGGCAGGTCACTTATTGTGAAACCTGAAGAGAAAAATTGAAAGGAAGTTTCTAGAACTCCTATGTTTAAGTAGGGATCACGAGAAAAATGGGGCAAATTTCCCTTTCGTGAAACCTAGAGATAACTCACTTTTGAGTAGAAAGAATTGTATTCCCTAATTAGAAGGGAGAAACAATATAATTTAAGGCGTGTACTAGACACGAAGTTTTACAGACATTAATTCGTTATACGTGGAGCAAGTAAGGGAGGGCACTTATTGAGAGTGACACCTCATTGAAAAAAGACCTAAAATAACAATTTTATTATTTTAGTTTGTTAGTAAAGGGTTTGGGAAAGATCAAATGGGAGTGTGGAAGAGTGTTCATGGCCGTATTTATTTTACTCGGACGAGCGCGACGCGGATGAATAGTTGAACAGGCACTGTTTTCACTATAGTCTGTTGATATAGTTGAAAAGTTCACTGTGGTAGCACAAAAAGTTGATGGCCAAGAAAGTTGTTGCAATGGTGGAAAATAACTAGTTACACTAGATTTGCGAGAGTGTATTGCTTGAAAAACTTGTAGGTTATAGTTGAATGCACCAGAAAAATCCCAACGGAGGAAGAAAAATTAGATATTGAATAGCAGTTCATAAGGAAGATTCCTTAGTTTGAAAAAGTATTCCCATATGAAGTGGAAAATACATGACAGTATAACTGGTAGATAAAGTGTAGGTTCTGGAAGGTTCCAGAGCAATGATGAGTTGTTTAAATTGGGTAGAGAATCCCTCGGCGGAAAACTAGATTATATAGACAGTGGGTATTTTAGAAATATCCCTCGATGTGAGATAGCATCTCAGAAAATCTATCATCGTGAAAGTTAGACTTGATAGTTGGAGTTTGATCACGAAGATCTCTTGAAAGCAGTTATTTTATCACATAGCAACTTTCACTGTCTATAAAATCCAAATAAAAGCATTAAGCCTTTTAAAAGCGATGAGAATGTGGTTAAAACATGAAGTCGGTACTTATCTTTGCTTCATGAAGAAGGTGATGTTGCTGTTGACAGTTGGTTCTAAAACTCGAACATGGCGTCGAATTTAAAAGTTTGCCTCTTGAGTAGAGGAGGCGAGCTTTAGTTAAGCTCCAACTGACTGGTTTGACTTCCGACGTACAAGTGAGACCCGCTCAACGGAGCGCGAAGGGACCAGGGAAGGGAAAAAGAGTGGGGGTAGGAGACAAAAGGAATACATATAAGAATAGCCAACATTGAAATGTTAATATCTCTTGAAGAAATGGTCTTCAAAGAGTTGATAGTAGGCATCACTAGCGCAGCCTGGAGGGTGAAAAAGTAGACGAAGTTCTCTCGATCACGGAGATGATAGCTGGAGATTGCGACGAGATCTGGTGGCTAGATTGATAAGGAAGTCCTCTTGTACAGGGAAGAATTGAGGAACTTCAGAGATTCGCTGCTAGATGACGCTAGGTTGGTCATGGAAGATACATATCTAGAACAGACTTACAGGTAGTGTAAGAAACATATACCAACAAAGAGAAATCAGGAGATCACTGTTGGTGTTTGCGAAAAAGGAAGGGATGAACTAAAGCAAAGAAAAGAAAAAGCTTACTCTGTCTTACCGTGTATTCCAAAGAATACACCAAGCTGGGAGGGGAAAACACCAACAGAGAACAAAGACAAGAAATTAAGGGTTTAAAGGTAAAGGAGCAATTAAAGACAATGTTCTTATGATATATCCATTAGTGGTCAAGATCTTGGCTACCCTAACTCTCCCATCACTTCCAGGATAGCACTCGGTCACTCTACCAGAAATCTAGACCAAGGGAGGAGAAACATCCCTAACCAGGACCAAGTCCCCCACTTTAATGCCGGGATTGAAAAGAAACCACTTCTGTCTCCGTTGCAAGGAAGTTAAGTATTCCAAATTCCACCTCTTCCAGAAAGAATTACGAAGGGCTTCAATTTTACGCCAAACAATAGGTAAATTAGAATCTCTGTAAGAGTTGGGAAGGGGAGGAGGGACAGAAAGAGAAGTGCCTATAAGGAAGTGACCAGGTGTGAGTGGAAGCAGGTCATCAGGGTCATTGGAAAGCGGAGTTAAAGGGCGAGAATTAACAACACCTTCAATCAGAACAGACAGCGAATTAAATTCCTCATAAGTCAGAATGCGATTACCTAAAACTTTTCTTAGATGACTTTTAGTGAGCTTTACGCAGGATTCTCACCTACCACCGTGATGAAGGGCGTAGGGAGGTATAAAACGCCATTTGAAACCCTTTGAGTAGGAAAAATTAGAAATCTGTTCCATGGCAGGAGAAGATGTAAGCGCTTTCTTCCACGAGGAAGCTGCGCCTTGAAAAGTGGAAGCGTTATCAGAGAACATCTCCGAAGGAACAGCACGCCTAGCAGCGAAGCGAGAGACAGCTGATAAAAAGTAAGAAGTAGAGGCATTCGTTACTAGTTCCAAATGGATCGCGCCAGTAACCATGCAAACAAAGAGAGAAATATAGAGATTACCAAACAATTTGCGTTTAGCTTCAGGGGAATTGCGTTGATATTGGAACGGACCCATATAGTCCACACCAGTTAGAGCAAATGGACGTATAGGAGAAGAGTGAAAAGAGGGCAGATCGCTCATTAATTGAGTATTGACTTTAGGTTTAGCTTTGAAGCAAGGAATGCATTTGTGAATTACAGAGGAAACTTCATGAATTCCATTTATAAACCAGTACTTTTCCCTTAAGAGGCAAAGCAGTGTGCGTGTACCAACATGCAGATTACGATAATGAAAGTCACGTATAATTAAAGAAGTTACGTGATGTTTAGAAAGCAAAATAACACGATGCTTGTTGTCCTCAGAAAGCAAAGATTGCGAGAGGCTACCACCTACCCTGAGTAACCTATTGTCATCAAGGAACGGGGCTAAGGCATGAAGACGAATGGATTTGGGAAGATCCTTTTTAGAAGAAAGTAAAGACAATTCAGAAGAAAAGGCTTCTTGCTGTGTTAGTAGCAAAACCTTAATGGTAGCGAGGTTCAATTCATGATTGGTAAGGTGTGGTTTGGGGAGAAGAGGTTGGTCAACCACAAGATATTTCCATCTGAGAAGATAGGCAACAATTCGAATTAATTTGTGAAAGGAAGAATAGCGTGACAATGAGAAATGAGAAACGTTGGAAACAAGAAACGAAGCAGTAGATTTAGATACTTTAGCGTCAGGCAAGTTGGAGTTTGTAGCTGGAGGTTTAGAAGGCCAACAAGGAGAGTCTTCGATTAACCACGAGGGCCCATGCCAGTACAACTGAGAAGCTGCCAATTGAGAGGGTAAACATCCACGAGAAATGATGTCGGCGGGGTTGTCAACGCTGGGCACATGCCTCCATTGACATCCCGAAGAAAGAGTTTGAATTTTGGAAACCCTGTTTGCACCAAAAGTTTTCCAATGAGCGGGGTTTTTGGCAATCCAAGAAAGGGTAATCATGGAATCGCTCCAGAGATAGATTTGCGAAAATTTGACTTTTAAGACTTCCCGTAATTTCTTTACAAGTTATACGGCCATAAGTGCAGCACACAATTCAAGCCTAGGCAATGTGATAGTTTTAAGAGGAGCCACCTTCGATTTGGCACAAACAAGGTTGGAAACTGAAGATCCATTTAATGAACTGCGATAAATCAAATATGCACAGCAACCGTAAGCTTTTTCGGAACTGTCCGCGAACACATGAAGGAAAAAAGATGCATTAGGATGAGCGTTAATTAAATTCCTGGGAATTTCAATAAGGGAAAGATCAAGCAAATTGCTGCGAAAAGAGAGCCATCTGTTAAGAAAAGAAAGGGGAACAGTGTCGTCCCATTCACATTTGAGCGTCCATAGCTCTTGCATGAAAAGTTTGGCTATTACAATAACCGGGGCAAGGAATTGAAGCGGATCAAAAATTTTTGCAATTTCAGAGAGAAATTGTCTTTTTGTGTTCGGGAGCTCTTCTGCAAGCGAAACTTTATAGATTTTTTTTTGTCGTGTAGCCTCCTGAGAGACCGAGTGCAGGTCTTTCTAGTCGACGCCCGTGGGCGACCTGCGCGTCGGGATGAGAGATGGAATGGATGAAGATGAATGAAACTGGGCAAGGATGTGGAAGGAAGCGGCCGTGGCCTGTCAGAAGGTACTGTCCCAGCATTTGCCTGGTGTTGAAAATGGGAAACCACGGAAAACCATTTCAAGGACAGCCGACGGTGGGGCTCGAACCCACGCGTCTACCGAGTCAGCAGAGAGCTTGGCCCCTTGACCTAACGCAGCGCTTTAGCCCGCGTAGCCACTACCGTCGGTACTTTATAGATGAGAGTGACAGTGCTAGAGCACCAATGAACTCCAAGAGTTTTTATGGATTCGGAGTCTCCACAAATTTCGACGGAGGAGGGGTCTACATCTTCAATAGGAAACTGGGCGAGAAACTCATGGGTGTTGGAATTCCACTTATGAAGTGGGAATCCTCCATTCTTTAACAATGCTTGAAGTTCTAGTGACACGAAAGAAGCTTCCTCCAGAGTGGGGAAGGACTGCAAGTAATCGTCAACATAGAATGTTGTATTTAGTGGTTCAGAAGCTTTAGAATCAAATAAATGACCATCTTGAGAGGCTAACAAGTGTAGGGATCGGATAGCAAGGAAAGCGGAAGGTTTTAGGCCATAAGTAACCGTCTTTAAGCGAAATACCTTAATGGGCTTGCTGATTTCGTCGCGCCACAAGATTCTTTGGAGATCTCGTTCTTCAGGCTGAATTAAAACCTGACGGTACATCTGTTTTATATCCGCTATAACAGTTATGCGAAATAATCGAAAGTTTAAGAGTATAGCAGATAAATCTGTCTGAATAGCAGGACCAGAGTAAAGAGTATCGTTAAGACTGTTGCCATTAACGTCAGGTGATGAACCATTGAAAACGACTCGGATATTATCCTTTATAATGAGGGTTTTTCCACACGGGATGATGATTTAAGAAAACCGTTTCAATTGGGGGGTGCGATTCGTCATCAGATTTGCTAACAACTTCCATATGATCTAAGCTTTCATACTCATCCATGAAATCGGTGTACTGTTGTTTAACGATAGGTTCTTTCTTGAATTTGCTCTCGATAGCAAAGAGAGCTTTTCGAGCTTTGGGTTGAGAATTAATAAGTTTAGGGGGATTATGTAATCTTGGCATCTGATCAATGAACCGGCCTTCAGGAGAACGAGTGGTGGTGTTCAGAAAAAGTTGCTCACAGAATTCGTTTTCTGAAGAGGTCACGTTAGGAGAATCAACGCTTTCAAGCCTCCAGAATTGTTCCAAGTCAGTATTAGCGAAATAACATTGCGATGCGGGTTGGGGAGAATAATGAGGAAGTTGACGATCCATCCAAAATTAGTGTAACTGGCAACCACGTTTGAGGATAACTTGCGAACCTGTTTACGAAGGCAATTCCAGAAAACATTGGCACTAAAGTGTATGTCAATGGGGTTTTGTACATTGAACAGAGGATCGGCTAGCCTTAAATGCTAGGGAATGCTTAAGCCTGAAATATCAACAGAGTGACTTGGAGTATCTTCTTCTATGCTATTGAGAATGAGACAATTCAGTTTGAGAAAGTTATTTCTGTGACAAATGTCTCTTATGGTTAGCTTCGAAAACTGTAAAGCTTGCGATTTTGAGCTGTTAATGCCTGATACATTAATAGAAGTGGGGTTTACAGGTAGACCTAGTTTTCTAATCAAAGAATTAGACACAAAATCATGAGTTGCCGCTAAATCAAGAAGACCGCGTGTACGGACCCAGTTGCCAAAGTTATCCTGAACTTCGATTTGGACAGTGGACAATTGTACTTGGGCACTACGTATGGACTTGGCATTTTGAATGTAAGATGAAGCATTGGAACTGTTAGCATTGTCACTTTTCTGAGAAGTAGATGCGGTCGATGACCCTGCTTGATCATGACAATGTAGTAAAGTGCGATGAGCTTTTTCACAATGGAAGCAAAGTCTGGTGGACTTGCAATTTGAAGCAGAATGCGTGGGTGCTAGGCAGTTGAAGCAATGTTTATCCTGGGAAACTAATTTTCTTCTGTCGTCGACTGACAGTTCTTTAAAAAAATTACATAGATATAAGGCGTGGGAATCTTTACAAAATATGCACTTTAATGGTTCATTTAATCTCTTACGGGGTTCGCTTTGAGTGTTTAAAACGAGAGAATTAGCAATACGGCGTTCACTAGACCTAGTTGGGTAACCAGTGGCATTTGATTTGAGTTTAGATGAGCTGGACCCAGGTTTTTGGGTACTAGACGCTAAGCGTTCGCTTTTAGGTTTAAGAGACATTGATTCAAATTTAGAACTAGGGGATGAGGGTTCACTTTGATTAGCTAAAGCAGTTAAGAGTTGGCATCTAGCATTTATGAAAGTGACTAAATGCTCGTAAGAGTATTCGTCTTCTCTGGAAAGTTCAATCTCCCAAGCTTTGATGGTAGCAACATCGACTTTAGAAACCACTAAGTGTATTAAGAAAGTGTCCCAGTGTTCAGTGGGTTGATCTAATTGGGATAGAGCTTTAACGTGAAGTTGTGTTGTATCAATGAGCGTACGCAAACTAGTGACGTCATTGTGCTGTGACGCAGGTAAGTTAAATAGAGCCTTCATATGGCGTTGAATACGTAAAAGTGAATTACCGTATCTTTCTTTCAACAAGTTAAAGGCAATGGGGTAGTTTTCGGCACTTAATGGGAGTGCTTCAACTAACTGCAGAGCTTGACCTCGGAGGATAGATCTCAAATAATAAAACTTGTAGATGACTTGAATGTCTTCATTGTCATGAACAAGAGAACAAAATAGTTCATAGAAAGAATCCCAAGTAGATTCGTCTCCTGAGAAGTGGGGTAAATCAATCTTAGGTAGGATTGGTTTGGGCTTGTGAGTGCCCTCGCCAAAGAGGTTTGTTGTTCGTGAAGGGAACCAAGAAGAGAACCGTCTTTTTTCTGTTCTTCTTCGAGTTGGCGTATTATTTTAAAAGCAGAACCTATACCTTCGTAATATTGATCTTCTACTTCGACTCGATCTTCAGTTTGATTGAGCATACAAGTTTCGATTTCAGTTTGGATTTTACAATAATTTTCATATGAACATTCAAAATCCTTTACGCGATGTCTTAAAAAATCTAATTGAGCTTCTGAGGGATCTAGCTCTTTGATGTATTTTCTGAATCGGGTAATTTGCCCTTTATAGGATGCTCGTTTGGAAGTAAGTTTTTTATCCTTATCCTTTTCTGTAGGAGCCATGACAAAATAGGCAAATTAAAGTATAACTTACGAAACTGTGGAACCTTGGAAATGCTGTCAGACTGGCAGCAGCAATAAGTTGAAAGAAAGGGACACACCAAAGGAAACAGGAGCGGCCTATTTCTCCTTCACAGGCTTTGCACGGTGAAGCTATAGCAGAAAATTTCAAAGAAGATATTAATGATTTGCAAAATATTGTCAAATAACCCTTGACAAATAAAAAATATCATAATTGGACTCTCCCGGGTTTCTGGGACCAAATTTTGGGTAGATTATTAGCTTGGGAATAACCTAACCACAAGGGAAGATGATGAAGAAAAAGAAGTGGGTTTCGGACTGGAGAAAAAGGATGGAGAAATAGGACGAGAGTCAAAAAGAAGTTATAATTTTAACTTTAAGTATACTCAAAGGCAGCTGCCACTGCAAATCCGCTTTCCGATACCTAAAGTGGGTAGGGACCTGGGCGAAGCTAACCGGAAACGCAGCTGGAACTTGGGCTGTTCGCAATAAAGTTGCTATAGCGTATTCCCTCTCAAGCATAAATATACCTACTATGGGGAAGGGTGGTGGTCTGGCAAGACAAAGAGTAACAGATTTATTGTGTATCTGTTCAAAGGGGTTTATTTCTAAACAAGTATTTTGAACAATACAAAGAAATATTTTAGTTCTTGAAATTGTAGAATTTCTAAAGAGCGACCGAATGCTTCCAAGAAGGATAGGGATAAAGCAATTATACCCTTGGGAATAATTTTGGTAAGTGTACCAATAGTTGCATTTAGAAATGACTAAGCTTTTACCCAGCGAGGCGCCGATTAAAAGTTTAGACAATGAGAAACATTTAAATTTTGAAAAACCAACCATAAGTGGTAGAGAGAATCTCCACAAGCAGGAAGCTGGCGTAGCGAGCTATGCTTGCCTTACTGGCCAGTTAGAATTAGCTATTAAAGCTAAGAGAGACTTTACTAAGTTAATAACTATGAGTTCTTGCTCAAATGCAACAAGTGGTGAAAACCTTATCAATGGATTTATTTATGTTTATTAAAGAGGACATAAACCTAGGAAGAGTCAAGGAAGACAGGATCTTGCCTAACCGTTATGTTTGAGAAATGATAAATCAAAAGAACAAATCTTAATTTATTTAACAATGTAAAAGGAAGTAGTTTATATAACGAATATATAATTTTGATTTTTTTATAAACAATTGGGGTCGCAGACTTCCGAAAACATCTAAAGCTTGCGCCAGGCAATTGACAATTCTTTTGGTTTTAAACCTTTTATATGCTTTAAAATCTTCGTAAGATTTTGAAATAGCTAAGATAAATAAGTGGGAAATTTAAAGATAATTGACGTAATTAAGGTTAAACAATAAATCAAGTACAAGATGTGTACTTTAAGGATTTCTAGATAGGTATCTTAGAAATATGAACAAATAACAACTTCGAAAATAACAACAACAAAAAACAGGAAGAAATGAAATAGAAGTTTCTATAACTTCTTGTATTGATACAGAAATACTTGGGTAGATTATACAAATAGGGCAGGTCACTTATTGTGAAACCTGAAGAGAAAAATTGAAAGGAAGTTTCTAGAACTCCTATGTTTAAGTAGGGATCACGAGAAAAATGGGGCAAATTTCCCTTTCGTGAAACCTAGAGATAACTCACTTTTGAGTAGAAAGAATTGTATTCCCTAATTAAAAGGGAGAAACAATATAATTTAAGGCGTGTACTAGACACGAAGTTTTACAGACATTAATTCGTTATACGTGGAGCAAGTAAGGGAGGGCACTTATTGAGAGTGACACCTCATTGAAAAAAGACCCAAAGTAACAATTTTATTATTTTTGTTTGTTAGTAAAGGGTTTGGGAAAGATCAAATGGGATTGTGGAAGAGTGTTCATGGCCGTATTTATTGTACTCGAACGAGCGCGACGCGGATGAAAAGTTGAACAGGCACTGTTTTTACTATAGTCCGTTGATATAGTTGAAAAGTTCACTGTGGTAGCACAAAAAGTTGATGGCCAAGAAAGTTGTTGCAACGGTGGAAAATAACTAGTTACACTAGATTTGCGAGAGTGTATTGCTTGAAAAACTTGTAGGTTATAGTTGAATGCACCAGAAAAATCCCAACGGAGGAAGAAAAATTAGATATTGAATAGCAGTTCATAAGGAAGATTCCTTAGTTTGAAAAAGTATTCCCATATGAAGTGGAAAATACATGACAGTATAACTGGTAGATAAAGTGTAGGTTCTGGAAGGTTCCAGAGCAATGATGAGTTGTTTAAATTGGGCAGTGAATCCCTCGGCGGAAAACTAGATTATATAGACAGTGGGTATTTTAGAAATATCCCTCGATGTGAGATAGCATCTCAGAAAATCTATCATTGTGAAAGTTAGACTTGATAGTTGGAGTTTGATCACGAAGATCACTTGAAAGCAGTTATTTTATCACATAGCAACTTTCACTGTCTATAAAATCCAAATAAAAGCATTACGCCTTTTAAAAGCGATGAGAATGTGGTTAAAACATGAAGACGGTACTTATCTTTGCTTCATGATGAAGGCGATGTTGCTATTGACGGTTGGTTCTAAAACTCGAACATGGTGTCGAATTTAAAAGTTTGCCTCTTGAGTAGAGGAGGTGAGCTTTAGTTAAGCTCCAACTGACTGGTTTGACTTCCGACGTACAAGTGAGACCCGCTCAACGGAGCGCCGAAGGGACCAGGGAAGGGAAAAAGAGTGGGGGTAGGAGACAAAAGGAATACATATAAGAATAGCCAACATTGAAATGTTAATATCTCTTGATGAAATGGTCTTCAAAGAGTTGATAGTAGGCATCACTAGCGCTGCCTGGAGGGTGAAAAAGTAGACGAAGTTCTCTTGATCACGGAGATGATAGCTGGCGATAGCGACGAGATCTGGTGGCTAGATTGATAAGGAAGTCCTCTTGTACAGGGAAGAATTGAGGAACTTCAGAGATTTGCTGCTAGATGACGCTAGGTGGGTCATGGAAGATGTATATCTAGAACGGACTTACAGGTAGTGTAAGAAACATATACCAACAAAGAGAAATCAGGAGATCACTGTTGGTGTTTGCGAAAAAAAGGAAGGGATGAACTAAAGCAAAGAGAAGCAAAAGCTTACTCTGTCTTACCGTGTATTCCAAAGAATACACCATATGGCTGATTCATAGAGATCAAGGAGTCTATAAAAAGGAAAAGCCATATCATTCACCCCCACCTAACTGATAAGTATAGTCCTTGAGGTAAGGGGGAGGGCGACGGATTCTAGTGCTCCGCCTAGGTTGTTGGCATGGAGGAAGTGTAACTGGACTCTTTGTCGACCCCTGGGATTCTGGAGAAGTCAGGAATCTGGTGCTTCGCCTAGGTTGCTGGTCAGGAGGAGAAGTCGCAACTGGACTTCCTAACGACCTCTGGTATTCTGGAGAAGTCAGGACGTGGGGAACCAGAGTCGAAGATTCCGATGGTCGAGGAGGGACCATTGATGTTGAAGGCCAGTGATGCCCAAGATATCTGTTGGAATGTTGCTCTTCTGTTACCTCCCTTTCTTCATCCCATTCTAGAGAAATGTTGCCTGGAGAATGTACTGGAGCCAAGTCTCTAGTTGAAACGGTAGTCTCCCGTCCATCAGCAAGTTGTACGTGAGCGTACTCGGGGTTCGCTTCAACAAGAGTGACCTCTTGGACAAATGGTTCATACTTTGAATACCTGGTATGATTCCGCAGAAATACAGGTCCTGGAGTCAATGACCATGAAGGGGTTGCTTGTCCGTGAGTCGATCTCCGTTGGTCTTTAAACATACGCTCATGGGAAGTTTCGTTTGTTGCGGTACAAAGTAATGACCTGATAGAATCGAGGGTATCATCTAAAACTTTTTCCCACTGTCGGATATCCAATTGTCTTGATTTTATGGCAAGCTGTATAGTTTTCCCGACAATGTCTACGTATTTTTCTGCCTGACCATTGCCTCTGAGACTATACGGTGTCGTTCTGCTCGTCGCTACCCCAACAGTCGTGAGATATGACTTCAATTCTTGGGACATGAAGGCAGAACCTCGATCTGAATGACTATAGGAAGGAAATCCAAAAATTGAAAAAAGGATTTTCAGTTTTGATATAATGGTGGAGGAAGTAACATCCGTACAGGGAAAAGCAAAAGGATATCTGGAATATTCATCTACTAAGATGAGGAGGTATCGGTTTCTGGAAGTGGATGGAAGAGGTCCCTGGAAATCCATGTTTATTCGTTCAAATGGATGGATAGCTTTGATGAGACTTCCCTTGTGTTGGATAAATCTGGGTTTTAGCTCAGCACAGACTTTACACGCTGATAAAACCTTCTTTATATCCTCCAACGAATAGGGCAAATTCTTTGACTTAACGAAGTGATTCATTCTCGTCAATCCCGGATGACATAAGGATTCATGAATGTCCTTAAGTCGTAATCCATAGCACTGGGTAGCCGAACAGATTCTGGGTAAAGCATCAGCTGCTTCGTTGTGCTGTCCAGGTCTGTGGATGATTTCATAGTCAAAACATGAAAGTTCCAATCTTCAACGCAGTATCTTCTCATTCTTTACCTTGCCATGACGCCTGCTGTCGAACATGAAGGCCACTGACTTCTGATCGGTGAAGAGGCGGAAATGTCTTTCTAGTAAATAATGCCTCCATTTCTTGACAGCTCCGATAATAGCCTGAGCTTCCTTCTCCACAGATGAATGTCTTTTTTCTGACTTGTTGAGGGTTTGTGAAAAAAAAAAGCTACAGGCCGCCCATTTTGTGACAGGGTGGCTCCAATAGAATGTTCTGAAGCGTCAGTTTCCACGGTGAACATAACCTTCTCATCTATAGCTGAGACGAGTGCTTTTTCCACACCTTCTTTCAGAGTATTGAACGCTTCAACAGCCTTTTCGTTTAATGGAAAGTGACCACTCGAAAGTATATGTATTTTCTGTGAAAATCTGGGAATGAAGTTTGAAAAATGTGCGAACATGCCCATTGCTCTTCGAAGAGAAGCAGTATCAGATGGAACTGGAAGTTCTCTCAAGGATGTGAGTCTGTCAGGATCTGGACGATTTTCATGATTGGAGATTATATAACCCAACAGCTTTATCGTACGAGCTGAGAAGACACTCTTCTTATCATTAATTGTCAAGCGATACTTTTCTACGGCTTTTAGGAACTTCTTCAGATTCATGTCATGTTCTTGCTGATTCTTGCCTCCTACTATGACATCATCTAGGTAAGCTGCTACCCCAGTGAGTTCCTATTTCTGGATGATCGAATCGATAGTTCTTTGGAAACAGGGCACACCATTAGTTGGGCCAAATGGAATTCGTTTATACTGCCAAAGTTTACCACTAGCTTCAAATGCTGTGTACGGACGGTCCTCTTCGCAGATAGGGATTTGATTATAGGCGTTTTATAAGTCGATAGCACTGAACACTTCATAATTTGCCACTTTGTTTACGATATCCTCAATGCGTGGAAGTGGATATGCATCTAGTTGGTTGTACTGATTTACCGTCCGAGAATAGTCGACTACCATGCGGTGCTTGTGGTTCTCGGTGTGGGTAACAAGAACCTGTGCACGCCATGGAGAAAAGATTTCTTCTATGACATCTTCCTTTAAGAGTCGTTGAATTTCTTGATCAATGAACTTGGCATCTGAAGCCGTGTGACGTCGAGATTTAACAGCGATTGGTTTACAGTCTGGAGGGATGTTACGAAAAAGTTGGACAGGTTCTACATTATCCACTGTCAATCCGCAGATATTCAACGGTCCTTTGCTGACACCAAACTTTATTTCTATGGATGAATGGCGACCAAGAATGTCGTGACCCAAAATAACGTCCGAGCATAGATCTGTCAGTATATTTAGCTGAACGTCTTCATATACATGGTCCTTGACTTTTAGATTGACTGAGCAAACTCCCTTAACAGATGAGCTAAGAGATGTTGAGTACATTGTTACTGTGAGACTACTAGCACACACGGGGAGCCGGAGCTTCCGGACCAACCTCTCAGAAATAAAACTTGTAGAACTACCAGTGTCTACCAGAGCATTGGCTTTCGTTCGATTTAAGTGAATGGGAATTATTGCTTTTGCCAGACAAGATGGTGTGGAAGAGGCAGATGATAAGACTTCAGTATGGCAATGGTAATATTTTTGGGAACTATTCGGTTTGGCATTTCTACAAACTTTGGCGTAGTGACCAGTTTTCGAGCATTCCCGACAAATAGCTTCCCTTGCTGGGCATTCATTCCTCTTGTGATAGGCAAGTCCACAAAAATAGCACTTTCTGTTTGTCACTGCAACAACTTCACACGAGGCTTCACTATTCTCTGAGCAGCTGTCACGGCTGGCATAAGTAATTGAGGGTGGTCTGGGTGAACTAGCACGACGGTTCTGAACAGCACTGACTGAAACAGGCTCTTGATACTGAAGGGACTGTTCCATCGCTGACTCTAAAGCCTTTGCCTTTATTGAAGCTTCCTCAAGAGTGAGGTTAAGATTTTCTAATAGTCTCTGACGAATATTGGAGTTAAGAAGACCGGCAATGAAAGCGTCGCGAATACAATCATCTCTATTTCCTTCCGCTGTGACAGCCTTAAAGTTACAATCTTTGCTCAAAAGCTTCAAATATTCTATATATCTCGACACTGTTTCTCCAGCTAGCTGCTTTCTGGTTGCTAATTTGTGACGCGCAAATATTTCGTTCACCGGTTTTGTAAACGTGTTAACCAAAATGCTTATTGCGTCATTGAACGCTTTAGCTTCATTGAAATATTCGTATACTTAAGGTGAGACATGATTTATCAGGATTCTTAATTTGTCGGTGGCACTTGCTTGGTAAGACACTATGAAGTTCCTGAACGTGCTGTACCAGTGGTTCCATTCTTATTGTGCGCTGCTAGATTCTGGGTCGATGTTCAGACGCTCGGGTCTTAGTAGACGATCCATTCTTAGTTAAGATTAATAAATTGTAATAAATATGAACACTTTGATAAACCTGTTTGTTAGGTTTTATTAATAATAACTTAACACATACCGGTACACGATGCATATCAGACATCTACCAAAGAATACAGAAGAAACAAAGACAATTAACTATGGCTGATCCATAGAGATCAAGGAGTCTATAAAAAGGAAAAACCAAATCAGTTAAATTTTATGTTCGACTGGACTCAGCATACCAACGCAAAGTATGATAGTAGGGGGGTAAGGCGGTTTTTTAACCCACCCATTTTATTTGTACCAGACTGTACAAGTTAAAATAATTAATATCTCTCAAACGCATGGTCGGATGTTGAGAAATGTGGTGTCCTAGGACTCGGGCTGACGTCCTCTTTCCTATGGACCATGTATTATATTTTTCAAAAGTTTTTTAAAATTTTTCGTTTTCGAAAATAGGCTATAGCTTGAAAACCAAACAGGATAGAACGTTGTGCCATGGCTAAAACGAATGGTCTTTATGACCTTTATTTTTTGTAATAAAACTTTTTTATTTTTTATATTTTTTTGAAAACACTCGAATTTTGAAAATCCTATATTTTGGAAACTAGGAACTCTACAAAAAAAATTGTTTAACGTAAATCAATGGTCCCTACCCCCTCTACCCCCAAAATAAATTTCAAGTCTCTAGAGAAAAAAAACTGTGTTTTGTAAGTAGTGGGGTAGTGAGAGAGCTGCTTATAAAAGCAAGTGGTGAGCCCCTGCGACCTTGGAATGGAAGGAGCCATGCTAGGAAGGCGTGCTTGGATTCGTTTTTTCGTCTCGTTGCGCTCTTTACGGAAATGTAGATGTCGAAAAGGTGAAATGCTGGAAACACGTTTTTTTGGGGGGGAAAACCATGATTTTGAACTTTTTGCTATATCTCGCGAACCAATCATGCTAGAGGTGTGTTCGACAGGTCCAAGTACTCGGGGTGATGTCCTCTTTGCTATGGACCACTCATTGTAATTTTAAAAAATTTGGGAAACTCGATTTTGGGGTAAACACGTGTTTTTTGTGATTTTTGCCGATATCTCACGAACCAATAACGCTAGAGACGTGTACGAGGTGTCCTAGGACTAGGGCTAACGCCCCCTTTCAAATGTGGTAGATATTTTTTTCCCAAAAAATAATTCACAAAGGGCCTAACGCCGTACATGTTGAAAAAAAAGTCTTTACCGTTACCTGTTTATAATGTTTATGAAGCGTGGTGGTTGAGAGAGACGATACGGCTGGGTGTGTGTGTGTTTCAACGAACCTGTCGCTAACCACAAGGACCATGCTTAATAGAACAATCGCTATTTCGACGGGTCGGTTTATGACAGAGCGAGGGTGCGTTTTTCTGATATTTTACCTTTGACGTGTAAACGGTGATGAGAACTTGATTCTATGTTGGTCGAAGCGAGTACAGAAAACAAACTTGCCGAGGAGCAGGAGGTGAATGTCAATTGAGCTTATTGGAAGGCATTGATCTGACTTGACAACAAGTGCAATGGAAAATGACCATGACGCTTGAAGATGAAATAATCTGACCATTGTGGTGGCAGGGAAGAGCGAAAGGCATGTGAACATGTGTGAGATGACATGTACGCTAAACCAGTGACATCCAGTCTTGCTTCGTACGTGACAAAATGCAAGTTCATGTGAAATTTGATCTACCGCAGGTGTTCACCTTGGACGTTATCTGTCCACGTCCATGATAACTGTTAACAAGTCACATCCTGTTTTGCTTCGTACGTGACAAAATGCAAGTTGACGTGAAATTTGATCTGTCACAGGTGTTCACGTTGGACGTTAGCTGACCACGTGACCGATAACAGAATGTTCAAAGCGTGGGAAAAAAAAAGATTATACATGCAACGTAGCATATATAAAGACATGTCGTTATCATTTCCACTCTCACTTGGGTGGACTACCTTTGAACACACTGCGTTGCATGAAACCCCTGGTCTTGTTTAACAGTTTTGGTGTTGGTGGAAAATACTTAACCTTGTTGTGGGGTAGGTATTTATTTATTTATACATTTATTGATTAATATATATATTTACAAGCAATTATTTATTGATTAGGTAATTAATGATTTTATTTATTTGTTTGCAGATAACCGGCATACCTTACATGTCTGAGGGAGAAGAAACCATTGCATTTTTGAGCCCACTAGAAGGGAAAAGCAACAAGTCACTGCAAGTAAAGGTGAGATGATTTTTTTAAACTAACTTGTTTCATTTTTTTGTTTTATGTTTTATTTTATGAAATGTATGTATTAACCTGAATTTAGGTATTTATAGCGGTTTATTTTATTTATTTTTTAGAAACTTGGAAAGAATAGCCTTACCGCTGTAGCAGTCGCTGAAAAAAGCCAGAAACGCACTAAAGCGAAACCACTGCCAAAGAGTGAACTGTTTAAAACTCAGGTAAGTCCAACTTAAAAATGCTATTCCATTTTACCACTACTGAAAACTCGTAGACAAAAAAAAATTCATTACCTGTACATGACTGGGACAATGATTGCTTTCTTGATTAATGGCTATGTTGTTGTTGTTGACTGGGAAAAGTACAAGGCCATGTTGGATTTTCTAAAAATAAATATAATAAATTTAATTTATGGGTGGTTCCCTATGGACTCAACGAATATCCACAGGTTTGAACATGATAATGTGAACAAAAATGACATGACATTCATTTTTGTTTATATATTGGTTAAAGGGAGGGTGGGGGAATGTAAATGACTGTAGCTTTATAAAAAAGAAAATAAGTACATGGGTTACTGTTAGTGCCAACATACAGTTTATTTTTAATGGTGTTTTGATATATTAATGCCAATTAACGTTAACGTTTTATTTACAAGTATTGATTGATTGATTGATTGATTGAGTGATGGGTTATTTTGTTTGCTTTTAGGTGTCGTCATGTGCCATTAACGTAATGAACAGACAGTGAACAAGCATGCATTATGCTTTAAAGTACTCTGTGCAATGTTAATAACTTACAATAAGAAAACGTTTTATTATAACACATGGCGTTAGTACCAAATACAACAAGTGAGCAAGTTGGTTTACCACGTGGGTTAAATTTAAAATCCGAACATGATCGATGGTTAACATTTGAATCCTGGCCTGTAGGCTTTTTGTCGACGCATGAACTTGCAAAAGCCGTTTTTTTTTACTTGAACCGAGAAGATGTGGTGCGCTGTGTGTTTTGTCGTATTGAACTTTCACACTGGGAAGAAGGGGATGATCCCTTTAGAGACCATTTGCGATGGTCTCCTCACTGTCCTTACATGCTTGGAAAGCAAGTGGGTAACCTACCCGTGCATTCATTTTACCGAACCACAAGGCCTTTGGCCGCTACTTACGTTGCTGAATCACAACTAAATAATAATAATGATGTATTACCAGCCAATGGTAGTGTCGATATATGTGGTCCATATGCCATAGACAGTGTTGAATTGGCGTGTGCTTTTGAAAAATTGGGAGTTTGCAAGACTAAAGCACTAGCATACCCAGAGTACAGCTCTGTTGAAAAACGTTTCGAATCTTATAAAAATGTTTGGCCATTAATATTAAAACACCTTACCAAACAGCTAAGTGAAGCTGGATTTTTTTATACTGGTGAAGGGGATAAAACAATATGTTTTTATTGTGGATTTGCTTTAAAGGATTGGCAAATGACTGATGACCCTTTTGTGCAACACGCTCGTTGGTTACCAAACTGTAAATACATGGTGTTGCTTAAAGGTCAGGAATTTGTGAACACTATTCGTAAAGAAAACATGATTGCAGTACAAGACTTAAAAGTGCCTTTAGAGTTAGAGCACGCGGAGCAAATACATAAGGCTGAAAGAAAAGACTTGTCTCACGAACAGATACAAAAGTGTGACCAACAATTATGTAAAATTTGTTATCAAGATGAACTAGGTGTTGTATTTTTACCCTGTGGACACATGATAGCCTGTGTCAAGTGTGCATTAGAACTTAACACTTGTGCTATATGCAGAAAAGTAGTATCCGCTACAGTTAGGGCATTTCTTGCATAACTAGAATAATTTATTCGCCATGCATAGTGCAAAATCCCTAATTGCACAATATTATTAAAGCTGTTTTAGAGTGTAATAGATATGCTTTTGTTTTGTTTATAGACTACTACAATGAATGTTTTGAATGCTGTGGGACAATCATGTGGCTTAGAGACAAAGAAGCTCGGCGAATTGCCAACGCATATTCCATTCCGCATTATCAAGATTCGGAAATTGAAAACAGCATATGGTGATCGTGTACTTTGTGTATGTGAAAACTTTGAGACATTTCTGCCTATACGGTTTAATGATATGTCGGAAAGTGTTTTTGATGAAGTCAATAATGCTGTGCAACCTGTACACTTAATTTATGAAGGTTTTAAAAACAATAGGTGCATGGTTCGTTTTAATTAAATAAATTTTAAAAAATGTGAAATAATAATGGAAAATATAAGTAATGACAATATACTGAAAAAAGAAAGAAAATATGTGTATAGAATAGTAATGTTTTAGTGTTTAGTGTTGTCTTTAAAAATATTATGAAGCCAACAAATTGTTATCCATGGAGGCGAGGGTGCGTTTTCTCTGTTCCACAAGATACACTTGATGGTTGCTGGATTGTATCCTGCACTGTGTATGAGACATAGCTTTGCCAGTGCGTAAAACCGCTAGATAGTCATCAACACGTAGCGATTTTACCACTGCCCTACCTACACCTTTTGCTCTTTTGGCTTCCTTACAGTCGAGTGCGCGATAAGCATACATTTTTGAGGACAACATATCCATTAATGTATTTAAAGGAAACAGTTTTTTGTTGGCTTTCTCAAATTGTTGCTGTTGTTGTTTTCTGCCAACAGGTGCTTACTGCGTATGACAAGGCTGTACACTCGTGGGTTAGACAGCCATTCTTGTAAGGGTCTCCTATATACCCTAAACATGGCTATACATGTTAGTTCTGAACATTTAGTGGTTAATTGCATATTGAGTTTAAATAGAGAACTTATACAAGCACGTCTTGCATGTGGTTAAACTTCACAAGTGTCACATGCAACATGCAAAGTATGTTTCCGCTACCTAGCGGTAAATATGAGCACTACCTGTACTACTAGCATGCTACCTAGCAGAGGATATGAACACTTACTAGTAATATCCAAAGTGAGCTGAGGTTAGGTTAGGTAAAGTTAGGTTAGCCATTAAAATAAGTTACCAAAATAAGTCGTCAAAAATAATTGTTTTTTTTACCCCTGAGGTCTTGGGTTCCAACTCGACTATGCACAGAATTTAATTAACATCTGAGAGTTGAAAGGTTAGGTTAGGTTAGGTTAGGTTAGTGAGCTGAGGTTAAGTCTTGAAATATTCCCTCTCTTTCAACTACTTTCCAACACCAAGAAAAAAATCCACTAAATACATTGACACAAATAACTTGTCAAATAAGCCAATACAAAAGCCAATACTAAAGCCAACACAAAAAGCCAACACGAAAAGCCAATACAAAAAGCCAACACGAAAGGCCAATACAAAAAAAGCCAACACGAAAAGCCAACACGAAATGCCAATACGAAAAGCCAACGCAAAAAGCCAACACGAAAAGCCAACACAAAAGCCAACACGAAATGCCAACACGAAAAGCCAACACAAAAAGCCAACACGAAAAGCCAACACGAAAAGCCAACATGAAAAGCCAACACAAAAAGCCAACACAAAAAGCCAACACATAAGCCAACACAAAAGCCAACACGAAAAGCCAACACGAAAAGCCAACACAAAAAGCCAACACATAAGCCAATATATAAGCTTATGGTAGGTCACTCCATCAGCAAAACAGTTGTAACCTTTGTAGTGTGAACATCGTACTGACAGGTCAGTTACTACTATGGAACTTATTACAACCAACAAAGGTAGGCTACGTGCACTCTATCAAGGCTACTCCTATAACTATAATCGCCAGAATGTGAATGGAATAATATTCTGGCGATGCTCAAAAGAGAGGTCAACAAAATGTCGAGGCAATCTGAAAAGTAAAAATGGAAAGGTTTTAAGTGTGAGTGTTCATCAATGTAGTGCTCGAAACGAACCACGCTTACTGTTTACAAACAATTATCAAAATGCTAAAAAGCAAGTTCAAGAAAACGATATTGCGGCTAAAGATAGTGCAGTGTTTGTTCAAAAGGACTTATCATGTCCTCAAAACGTCATGTTAGGACAGTTGTCAACGTCCAAGAAACCTTCAACACTATCAAAATCAACCCAGACTATAAATAAAGTGGTATTGCAAGAGGATCAAAAAGGACTATATATTAACAGTGATGATGGTCATGATGATAATGGTGATCATGATGATGATAATGATGATGATGATGATAATGATCATGATAATGGTAATGCTTTGTTTACACCTAAAAAAACATTTGTTAAATTTGTATACTGGAACAAACCCAGTAAGCTAATTCAACGGCTTCGACAATTGCATGCTTTACGACAAGCTGGGCATATCGGTCACGACTGGGAAATCAAAGAAATTGAACAAGAGCTTCGCCGTGCTGAAATTATTATGTAATGAGTCTGCCACTTTGCGACCACTTTTACCCCCCACTCTTGTTTCTTATATTTGCTTATTTGCTTTCACTTTTACCTGAACTCTTTGGATCCATATTTGCTCTCACACTAAACTAGTATTCTTATTACCAAGTTGACTTTACTAGAGCTTAGTCTATGCTTGACAGTTGATATGGAAGTATCAGTGACTAGGTATGGTAAGCCTTACGCATACTATAAAGGATATTCATATATTGTGAAACGAACCAATAAAAATGGAACTGTTATTTGGCGTTGTTCAAAGCAACGTTCCAAACATTGTCGTGGTGACCTAAAAAGTAAAAATAGTGAGGTTTTAAGTGTTGGTGATCATCAATGTAGTGTGCTGCATGAAACACAGTTGCCGTCGACAAAAAATCAAGAAAACCATATTGCTACTCAAAATAGTGCATTGTTTAATGAACAACGTTTAACCCCAGTTCTAAAAGTTATTTTAATCCATCTTCCACGTCGCAAGAGCCATCAACATCACAAACTATGCAAGAGGTAGTGTTGTTGTTGTCGTTTTAAAGAGTGGAACAACTAGGTCATGTGCTCTTGATATGCAAGGGGATCAAAGTGACTAAATAGTAATAACAATAAGGTTGTTATGCCTATACAACCATTGCGGCTTCCCACTTTTCGAAAACAACGTTGAATGGACATTGCTATAAAATAATCTACAACAAGCCTTGTGTTTAAAACTATAACAGACTATTGTAAAGTGAGAAAGGCTTGTATTCAGTGTGCATTTATTGTCATAATCATGTATACTCTGCAATGTTAAATATACTAACTTTGTATAAAATAAAACAACATTGTAACATGATTTTGCATTTATTTACAAACTTTATATACATTTCTTGTTTTTTTTGTTTCATCATAATATTTTTAAAGACAACACTAAACACTAAAACATTACTATTCTATACACATATTTTCTTTCTTTTTTCAGTATATTGTCATTACTTATATTTTCCATTATTATTTCACATTTTTTTAAATTTATTTAATTAAAACGAACCATGCACCTATTGTTTTTAAAACCTTCATAAATTGAGTGTACAGGTTGCACAGCATTATTGACTTCATCAAAAACACTTTCCGACATATCATTAAACCGTATAGGCAGAAATGTCTCAAGGTTTTCACATACACAAAGTACACGATCACCATATGCTGTTTTCAATTTCCGAATCTTGATAATGCGGAATGGAATATGCGTTGGCAATTCGCTGAGCTTCTTTGTCTCTAAGCCACATGATTGTCCCACAGCATTCAAAACATTCATTGTAGTAGTCTATAAACAAAACAAAAGCATATCTATTACACTCTAAAACAGCTTTAATAATATTGTGCAATTAGGGATTTTGCACTATGCATGGCGAATAAATTATTCTAGTTATGCAAGAAATGCCCTAACTGTAGTGGATACTACTTTTCTGCATATAGCACAAGTGTTAAGTTCTAATGCACACTTGACACAGGCTATCATGTGTCCACAGGGTAAAAATACAACACCTAGTTCATCTTGATAACAAATTTTACATAATTGTTGGTCACACTTTTGTATCTGTTCGTGAGACAAGTCTTTTCTTTCAGCCTTATGTATTTGCTCCGCGTGCTCTAACTCTAAAGGCACTTTTAAGTCTTGTACTGCAATCATGTTTTCTTTACGAATAGTGTTCACAAATTCCTGACCTTTAAGCAACACCATGTATTTACAGTTTGGTAACCAACGAGCGTGTTGCACAAAAGGGTCATCAGTCATTTGCCAATCCTTTAAAGCAAATCCACAATAAAAACATATTGTTTTATCCCCTTCACCAGTATAAAAAAATCCAGCTTCACTTAGCTGTTCGGTAAGGTGTTTTAATATTAATGGCCAAACATTTTTATAAGATTCGAAACGTTTTTCAACAGAGCTGTACTCTGGGTGTGCTAGTGCTTTAGTCTTGCAAACTCCCAATTTTTCAAAAGCACACGCCAATTCAACACTGTCTATGGCATATGGACCACATATATCGACACTACCGTTGGCTGGTAGTACATCATTATTATTATTTAGTTGTGATTCAGCAACGTAAGTAGCGGCCAAAGGCCTTGTGGTTCGGTAAAATGAATGCACGGGTAGGTTACCCACTTGCTTTCCAAGCATGTAAGGACAGTGAGGAGACCATCGCAAATGGTCTCTAAAGGGATCATCCCTTCTTCCCAGTGTGAAAGTTCAATACGACAAAACACACAGCGCACCACATCTTCTCGGTTCAAGTAAAAAAAAACGGCTTTTGCAAGTTCATGCGTCGACAAAAAGCCTACAGGCCAGGATTCAAATGTTAACCATCGATCATGTTCGGATTTTAAATTTAACCCACGTGGTAAACCAACTTGCTCACTTGTTGTATTTGGTACTAACGCCATGTGTTATAATAAAACTTTTTCTTATTGTAAGTTATTAACATTGCACAGAGTACTTTAAAGCATAATGCATGCTTGTTCACTGTCTGTTCATTACGTTAATGGCACATGACGACACCTAAAAGCAAACAAAATAACCCATCACTCAATCAATCAATCAATCAATCAATACTTGTAAATAAAACGTTAACGTTAATTGGCATTAATATATCAAAACACCATTAAAAATAAACGGTATGTTGGCACTAACAGTAACCCATGTACTTATTTTCTTTTTTATAAAGCTACAGTCATTTACATTCCCCCACCCTCCCTTTAACCAATATATAAACAAAAATGAATGTCATGTCATTTTTGTTCACATTATCATGTTCAAACCTGTGGATATTCGTTGAGTCCATAGGGAACCACCCATAAATTAAATTTATTATATTTATTTTTAGAAAATCCAACATGGCCTTGTACTTTTCCCAGTCAACAACAACAACATAGCCATTAATCAAGAAAGCAATCATTGTCCCAGTCATGTACAGGTAATGAATTTTTTTTTGTCTACGAGTTTTCAGTAGTGGTAAAATGGAATAGCATTTTTAAGTTGGACTTACCTGAGTTTTAAACAGTTCACTCTTTGGCAGTGGTTTCGCTTTAGTGCGTTTCTGGCTTTTTTCAGCGACTGCTACAGCGGTAAGGCTATTCTTTCCAAGTTTCTAAAAAATAAATAAAATAAACCGCTATAAATACCTAAATTCAGGTTAATACATACATTTCATAAAATAAAACATAAAACAAAAAAATGAAACAAGTTAGTTTAAAAAAATCATCTCACCTTTACTTGCAGTGACTTGTTGCTTTTCCCTTCTAGTGGGCTCAAAAATGCAATGGTTTCTTCTCCCTCAGACATGTAAGGTATGCCGGTTATCTGCAAACAAATAAATAAAATCATTAATTACCTAATCAATAAATAATTGCTTGTAAATATATATATTAATCAATAAATGTATAAATAAATAAATACCTACCCCACAACAAGGTTAAGTATTTTCCACCAACACCAAAACTGTTAAACAAGACCAGGGGTTTCATGCAACGCAGTGTGTTCAAAGGTAGTCCACCCAAGTGAGAGTGGAAATGATAACGACATGTCTTTATATATGCTACGTTGCATGTATAATCTTTTTTTTCCCACGCTTTGAACATTCTGTTATCGGTCACGTGGTCAGCTAACGTCCAACGTGAACACCTGTGACAGATCAAATTTCACGTCAACTTGCATTTTGTCACGTACGAAGCAAAACAGGATGTGACTTGTTAACAGTTATCATGGACGTGGACAGATAACGTCCAAGGTGAACACCTGCGGTAGATCAAATTTCACATGAACTTGCATTTTGTCACGTACGAAGCAAGACTGGATGTCACTGGTTTAGCGTACATGTCATCTCACACATGTTCACATGCCTTTCGCTCTTCCCTGCCACCACAATGGTCAGATTATTTCATCTTCAAGCGTCATGGTCATTTTCCATTGCACTTGTTGTCAAGTCAGATCAATGCCTTCCAATAAGCTCAATTGACATTCACCTCCTGCTCCTCGGCAAGTTTGTTTTCTGTACTCGCTTCGACCAACATAGAATCAAGTTCTCATCACCGTTTACACGTCAAAGGTAAAATATCAGAAAAACGCACCCTCGCTCTGTCATAAACCGACCCGTCGAAATAGCGATTGTTCTATTAAGCATGGTCCTTGTGGTTAGCGACAGGTTCGTTGAAACACACACACACCCAGCCGTATCGTCTCTCTCAACCACCACGCTTCATAAACATTATAAACAGGTAACGGTAAAGAATTTTTTTCAACATGTACGGCGTTAGGCCCTTTGTGAATTATTTTTTGGGAAAAAAAATATCTACCACATTTGAAAGGGGGCGTTAGCCCGAGTCCTAGGACACCTCGTACACGTCTCTAGCGTTATTGGTTCGTGAGATATCGGCAAAAATCACAAAAAACACGTGTTTACCCCAAAATCGAGTTTCCCAAATTTTTTAAAATTACAATGAGTGGTCCATAGCAAAGAGGACATCACCCCGAGTACTTGGACCTGTCGAACACACCTCTAGCATGATTGGTTCGCGAGATATAGCAAAAAGTTCAAAATCATGGTTTCCCCCCCCCCCCCCCCAAAAAACCGTGTTTCCAGCATTTCACCTTTTCGACATCTACATTTCCGTAAAGAGCGCAACGAGACGAAAAAAACGAATCCAAGCACGCCTTCCTAGCATGGCTCCTTCCATTCCAAGGTCGCAGGGGCTCACCACTTGCTTTTATAAGCAGCTCTCTCACTACCCCACTACTTACAAAACACAGTTTTTTTCTCTAGAGACTTGAAATTAATTTGGGGGGTAGAGGGGGTAGGGACCATTGATTTACGTTAAACAATTATTTTTGTAGAGTTCCTAGTTTCCAAAATATAGGATTTTCAAAATTCGAGTGTTTTCAAAAAAATATAAAAAATAAAAAAGTTTTATTACAAAAATTAAGGTCATAAAGACCATTCGTTTGAGCCATGGCACAACGTTCTATCCTGTTTGGTTTTCAAGCTATAGCCTATTTTCGAAAACGAAAAATTTTAAAAAACTTTTGAAAAATATAATACATGGTCCATAGGAAAGAGGACGTCAGCCCGAGTCCTAGGACACCACATTTCTCAACATCCGACCATGCGTTTGAGAGATATTAATTATTTTAACTTGTACAGTCTGGTACAAATAAAATGGGTGGGTTAGAAACCGCCTTACCCCCCTACTTATGATATTCTTTCACTTGACCGAGAACCTGACGAAACAATATGTCTTTCATGCTGTGTGTGTGATGGTTTGATTGAAAACAGCAGTACAAAGACTACAAACATTCGTAAAAAGAAAGTCACTGCACAAAATATGTAGTGCTGATTTCGCTAGGAATCTTCATTGGATCCCATTTTAGAAATATACCTGTGAATACAGTTAACTTACAACTAACGCACGGGGAAAATCTACTCCGCGCTGTTTACATGCACTATTTAAGACATCAGTAGGAAGGAAAGCTTGTTAAAAAGAAAGTAATTTATGTACGATATTACTATTATAAAATTATTTATTATTGCTACAACTATGATCATTAGTCATAAAATTCGGTGAATTGATCCTCCTTACTATGATTGTCTTCTGGTTGACTGAAGGATACAGAGGAAAGTAAACAAGGAGGGTAAATATAATATTATAGTGTAGAAAATTTTACGAGAGTAAGGTCAAAAGTCATTTAAAAAGTACAGACATAGACAGCACATTATATCACAATTTGATTGGTATCACCTTGATATTTTCATTCATGTTCTACTTATAATTGATGGCATTCTCCAAATTCTTGGCAATATTACACATTCAAACTTAACGTAGGTTTATAAGTTATTGATATTCCTATCTACAAACCGGGAGAATCAGGCATCTAACATTCTCCAACACAGAGGAACCTCCCCAAACTCTGCATAGATTTTATTGAGGGAAGATGATTGTTGAAAATAATAGGTATCAATCAGTGAAATATCTTCCCTTCCTCAAACGTTGACTTGCAGACTACAGTTAAAGGAAATAATATTCCAATTTAAGTTACCTTACATTTATATGAACTATGAACCTTGTTTACGACGTTAAAAAATGTTCTCTTTCTTCTGAATCCACAGGATTCAATTACATTTCAAATTCTATTTTGTGTAATGTCTGGTTTGATTAAAAATAAAATAATAATAATAATAATAATAGAGGCTAATTATACCATGCATGCCAAGATGTTCAGTTGGGAGCCCTATATTAATCTGTTCCCCTATTTACACATGAATACACTTTTTAAGAAACCAATGCAATTAATGAAATATTAATACACTAAATGATACTCAGTGATATAAATAGAAAGAGTATGTTTCATATTAAATACGCTTGGATATTTATGTACCACAGAAGAAAGTGAATTATATGCTTTACTAGCAGTTACCCGCGGCTTCGCCCGCGATCAAGACAATGGGGACGATGCAATATTGCTGATAATTGGTCTATTCTATTACAGCAATCTCGGCTATAGGTGTGTCCATTCTAATTCTGAATATTCTGATACATACAGTATATTGATATGGTCAGCACAGTGGGAATTTTATAGAGTTTTGAACGTCTGCAGGGTTCGATGTTACATTATGTTAACACATTTTAAAATTACGTTTATGGTTTTGCCAGCTTCTGCTGAGACATAACGATTTTGTTGTCCGGATGCTCGCGAGCACGCCACATACAGTTGGCCATGGGAAAAAATGGTTTTGTCTAAATGTACACGTGCTACTGTTAAGTGTGTGTCATTGCGCTTTGTTAAAGAAATTGCGAATATTGTTTGAAGAGGGAACTGCACTCATGCACACTGGAATGGCAAATCTATCGGAATATGGGGAATTAAAAGTATTCTTACTTAAGCTATTCTGGATGTAATTTGGCCATACTAATTGATGATTTGAACGTAAACATATCCCTATTAATAGACCTATAGTTAAATATCGCTCACCTTGGCCGCTGATGTACATTATGCAGTCTCTTACAGTGTTACATCCCAGGGATTGAAATTCTCCAACGACCCTTTTGCCCCACATGCCTCTCTATGTAATTAAAATTCCTGATTGTTGTTGTTTGAGTCTTCAGTTTTTTAAAACTGGTTTGATGCAGCCCTCCATGCCTCCCTCTCCTGAGCTAATCGTTTCATTTCTACATAGCTACCACACCCTACATCCGAGGCAATCTGTTTAACCCTGGTTTACCCCTACAGTTCTAGTCCGCGACCCTCCCATCCATAACTACTGTCGACCAAACTATTATGTGTACTCGAGTTTGAAGTTTGTTTGTGAAGTAACCGATAGACCTTTATAAAATCCAATAACATCATCATTTTCGTCGTTATATTTTACGTTAGTTCATGTAGGTTTGGAATTTATAATTTATATTTTAGTATTTTTTATCGCAATTGGAACACAAAACGTGCCCGTTTTTAAGCGTGTTTCAACCATGCGTCACATTTATGAATTATTATCTCACAAACCCGCCATCAGATCGAATCCAACTTTTAACACAATATACATTGGAATGTTGTATAACAGGTTTATTAATTTTAAAATTTTGTGTGTCCAAGAAACAAAGTTGTTATCATTTTTAGCCTACTTTTCACATTTTGCAAAAATGAGGAAAAAGTAGACTTATGAGATCGGGCAAATGTGTGTCTGTCTGTCTGTCTGTCTGTCTGTCTGTCTGTCCTTCTGTCTGTCTGTCTGGCTGTGTGTGTGTCCCCCCCTATCAACTCCTAAACGGCTGCAGCAATCGAAACAAAATTTGGTAGGAGTAAAGATCTATACCTGAATATCTCACGGCCATATTTCAAAATGATGTCAGTGCTACCAACTGCTAAAAAATCGCAATTGAAATTTGAGCTCCATGTTGGATATCTTGGAAAGTATGAATGGGAGCTATTTCAAAACTGGCACACGTACAGATCATAATATTTAAGTTTAATTTCCAGGAGGCCAAACAGGGCAGTGTTGCCAAAATGATTATAAGCCTCCTGATAGGTCCAATTTTTAAATGCATATAACTTCTACACTATCGATTGGAATTCAACCAAATTTCGTATGTTGTATGTGTACATAACCAGATATGACTGAGGGTATTCTTAAGACGTACCAGGGCTGCCAACTGTTAATAAATGCTCCTAATTTATTTTATCCAAATACCAATATATCAGAAAGTATGCAAGCCGACAGCTTTAAACTATGCACACGTATAGTACCTGACATTCTATATTAATTTGGAGTAACTTATATACGTCAGTGCTACCAACATGATTCTAAGCCTGCTGACAGGTCCAACTTTAAATACATGTAACTTCCATACTATCATTTGGATTTCAACCAAATTTCGTATGTGCTATGTGTACCATAACAGATATGACTATGCGTATTCTAAGGAGCAACCAGTGCTGCCAACTGTTAATATGTGCTGTCCCTATTTTTGTTACCCTAATATCAATATATCAGAAAGTATGCAAGCCAATAGCTCTAAACTTTGCACACGTATAGTACCTGGCATTCTAGACGAATTTGGAGTAACTAATATACGTCAGTGCTGCCAACATGATTCTAAGCCTGCTGATAGGTCCAATTTTAAAATGCATGTAACTTCTATACTAACTAATGGATTTCATTCAAAATTGGCACAACAATAGATCATATTATTTCAGATTATTTCTGACCAATACATGCATGACATTGTTGCCAACATGATTTTACGCGCGCTGTTAGATCCAATGTTTAACTGCATGTAACGTCCATGCTATTCATTGGACTTCAACCAAATTTTGTATTTTGTACCTTAAGAGACGGAACTAAGAATATATTCAGTCATCAGGGCTGCCAACTGTAGTGCTCTATTAGGATACATTATGCCAGGTATACAGTATTTCGAACTAATTGGAAATTTCGATATTAGCAACTTAATTTCGTCATTATTGTAGATAGGTTCATATACTGTAGAATAATCATTGGCATGAAAAGTAGGCTGTATAGTTCTTCACGGAACTTCTTGTTGTAAGGTAACTTTTCCTCGGCTCGGGATGGTTTGAAAATGTAGTTCTTGGTCGCGTTGTAATCCTTATACATCAAAATGGTGTGCTGTATGATTGTGAAATACGTAAATTAATTCACTTATTTTATATCGGTTTGTATTTGTACGGAGAATTAAGACATGGTTCACCAGTTAGCCGCTCCGGTGAAAGCAGTACATCATTGCCAAGATGGGCTACATCACGCGTCATGGCGCGTCTCGCTCGGAAGTGATGGGCTCCATATCAGCAACGCTGTACAGCATTTCCCGGAGCGGCTAGCTGGTGAACCATGTCTTAATTCTCCGTACAAATACAAACCGATATAAAATAAGTGAATTAATTTACCCATTTCACAGTCATACAGCATAACTTTTTGATGTATAAGGATTACAACGCAACCAAGAACTACATTTTCCAACGAACCCGAGCTGAGAAAGAGTTACCTTACAAAAATGATAACAACATTCGTTCTTTAACACACAAAGTTTTGAAATTAATAAACCAGTTATACAACATTCCAATGTATATTGTGTTATAATTTGGATTCGATCTGATAACGGGTTTGTGAGATAATAATTCTTAAATGTGACGCATGGTTGAAACACGCTTAAAAACGGGCACTTTTTGTGTTTCAACTGCGATAAAAAATATTAAAATATAAATTAAAAATTCCAAACGTACACGAACTAACGTAAAATCGAACGACGAAAATGATGATGTCATTGGATTTTATGAAGGTCTATTGGTTACTTCACAAACAACCTTCAAACTCGAGTGCACATAATATTTTGGTCGACAGTAAGCTTGCTATACCTGGGTGTCATAATATGTGTCCTACCCTCCTATCTCTTCTCTTCATTAGCAGTCGCCAGAAACATCTCTCCTCTCCCACTCGTCTTAATACCTCTTCATTTGTTACCCTATCTACCCATCTGATCATCATTCTCCTGTATCACCACATTTCAAAAGCTTCAATTCTCCTCTTTTCGGCTGCACCATTAGTCCATTTGTACAACTCAGCAACTTTTCTAGGTTTAAGCCGTGCCTTGTGCGGGGATTCAATGGCCGTGAAAGACAAAATACCAACTTGATTGAAATAAGTTTGCCCAATTCCTCAGTAAGAGTAATTAAGAAACAATAATAATTAACGTAACAGCCGGTAGAATACGACACATTCGACTGTGAATATACGTTGCAGATCATGGTTAAAAACGAAAAAGAGCAGATCAAAATTGGCAAACAAAAATATTCAGTTAATAAAAAACAAATTTATAAAGAAAATGAAAGCATACCGTGCAAAATAGAAAGTATCTTAACATTGTAAATTCGAGTAAACTTCTGAAAGCTCGCTTACAACAACCAGCTGAAAGAGTATAAAATTAGACTCAAAATCACGATCGTATCCGAGCCCCAAAAGCAACCTCTATAAATAAACTATATCTCATTTTACGCGTATCAATGCGAGGAGCAACGCTCGTGGTTAGAAGTGGGAACCGAACTCAGCGTTTTAAGGCCCTAAAACGAACGGTTTTCGAGATATTGCCATAAAACTATCCCCGTCTGCGAAATTTCAGCGGTTGCCATAGTAACGTTGATCTGTTTCTCAGAGGGAACACAGTTATTTGGGAATATCTCCGAAACCGTTCATTTTAGGAACTTAAAAAGTGTGTTTCGGGGTCCGTCAGGACCTCCGAGTATTGTTTCTCGCATCTGGCGGCTTAAAATGAGCTAAATCCGAACTTTGTACCGACTGTCCTTGCTCAGTGCCAAAGGGCCGAAATAAGTCACTTACAAATTGAATTTTCAAAAACCCCGAGTATTGTTTCTCGTATCTGGCGGCTTAAAATGAGCTAAATCCGAACTTTGTACCGACTGTCCTTGCTCAGTGCCAAAGGGCCGATAAAAGTCACAAATTGAATTTTCAAAAACCGTTTCCTAGTGGGACTCTACATACTCGGATCAACCAACATGCAAAATTTCAGCTTTCTAGGTCTAGTGGTTTGAGCCCTGCGGTGATGAGTCAATTTTGGATTATATATAAGAGATTAAATACTTTAAACGCCTAGCAGGAAAATTCTCAAAAAACATCAGGATACTATCATTTCCCAGAGTTAATGAAGAAAAAGAAGTAGGATGTTGCTATGTAAAAAGGCAACACTGAAGGAATGGCTTGTCCACTCATTGAGCTAATGTTCTCAATACTACTTGAAATGTGGATATAAATTGATGTCGCATAAATGACCAACACATTTTGTCCTCATATCATACACATCATACTGTATGTGGCTTGCTACCAGTGCTAATACTGTACTTCATATTTGGAAGTTACACCACATCTGAAAAGTAACCATTCCCTTTGTGAAAGAAAGGTTACAAAGTAGTGCAAATACACAACACTTGACCATCAACATGGAAATGTCCATGGGTTATTCTTGCTGTTGGTACAAAATTCCATTCGAGAAAGTAAGGACTGTAAATAAGCACAAAAAAACAGAAGCAGTATATATTTGAAATTTTAAGCTGTATTCAGAAGATATATTCAGGGTACTTTAATTGGCAAACCTTAGTTTTGTGTTGACCGACTGAAAAGCTTTCTTTCATAAAACTTTTTCCAACTTTAGATCTGTGATGTTTCCATTAACTCTTGTTTTTGCTGTTAAGTAAATGGTACATTCCACAACCATATTTTAGAAACTTGAAACAGTTCCAGAGCCTTGCTTTAAAAACTGAGCTATTTTATAAAATAAATTAGCTTATTTACAAGAAATTAAAGATGAACAAGAAAAATGGATAATTTTAACTATTGCAAATGAAAGTAGCTGTTTTGAGAGCTACATCTGCATAAAAAATGAAATTTCAGTGTAATAGAGAATATATCCACCATGACATACTAGCACTGTTTTATTTCTTAAATACATTCCTGTAAAAACTCAGTAGAGGTAGAAAGAATAATTTGTCCAATAATATTTGTGGGAAGAGATATTTGTCCATGAGATGACCAACACGCGTTCCACTTCTTTTATTTTTGGCATACGATATTGCACAAATGACAAACATGTTTGGTCTTAAAAATAAAATAAAAAAGACATTTGATATACATGAGTATTACCATTGCAGTGTCAACAAGAAAATCAAGTGAATGTCACTGAATTCTAAGATAACACTACTGCTAACGTTAACTTCATCCTATAAAAGTCACATTTTGTAGTCCTCTGGCACCAGGGTGATATTTAAACTGCTGTTAATATCAAACGTGCAGCATGAAGAGTTATGTTCAGGGCTACACAGTAGAAGGAAAACCATGATAAAATCTATATTTCTCAGAAATCTTGTGTAAAAAACTATGCAGAAATAGGCATAAAAGTATATTTTTCCTTCAGTATTAAGTCATAAGTTAGGATATGCAAATAACTGTGATAAGACAGTTACTATTCTTTTATTTTACAGATACAGAATCTGTTGTTCCAATTGTGGACTTCTGTCATATTAGGAACATAAATGAAATTTCCTCTACCGTGTGTCGAATAAATTTGTAAGCATGAGGTGAAATAAATGTTGTAATAAAGAGGCAAAAGGCATATCAGAGCTGTATCTCAATCTTTCCTTACAGTAAAGTGTAAACGTTACAGCTAAGATGAGATGAATTGAATCATACTGCACAAATGAGAAATATTGCATGGCGTGGACTGCTCTAAATTATGTTGTCTAAAACTGCATGAATAGGCTACCTGTCACATTATTCAATACCAGAGGCAATTGAAAAGAACTCCCTAATTTTACAATTTCGGTGTCTTTGTAATCAATTCTAAGTTCCAGTTGCTCGTGTACAAGAACCGAGTAACCAAGCTCCAAATCCCTGCTGTAATTTAAATTTAAATAAAAAATTCATTTTTCTCTTTCAACCATTGAAGCAAAATATGTTGGACAGCCAGGAAGGTTCGTTTCCCACAATATATCAGTTTCTTTAAAGTGTATATGGCACAAGCAATTACAGTATGTGATAACCTTTAGGCCTAAACATGCACTTGTAGGCTTAATTTCTGCTTAAACTAGCTTGCGTCTATTGCATATTCAAAATATTTACATGTAGACCTAGTCTATACTTTAGTCAATATTAATGGTAGGCCTATTTTTTAATTTACGAGTATATACTGTGCAAAATAATACATATTTATAATTACCTGAGGAGTAAGACAAAATGTAGTCTAACCAAAAAGTATAGCTTAATGTGTCATATACCATCCAAAATAAGAGTGTATTGTATTATAAAAGTAAGCCTAAGGAATTTTATGAATATATTTACGGCTGTGAGGTTGTGTCATCGCTCGCCGCATGAGTCACAACTGCCCCAGGGCTGGGCTGTGCCCTGCCTCGTGTATTGCGTGCGCCTTATGCAACAGGGCTACTAGGACAAAGGGATGGTCCAGAATATTCGTGACCCAGCCAGTGAAGGAAATCTCTAGAAGCCGTGTGTCCTGGACGATTCTAGAATACATTGAGTCACCAGCCTGCTATATAAGCGGCCTCAAAGTGAGGGGACTGAGGTTTTTTAGGTAGATTTCATTAGAAAGCTAACTATTGCAATGGGTCCCATGTTTCGACTTCCGGAAATTTCGACATATCTTCGCGTTTCACATCCCCCAGACCCCAAAACCACCGTCAGTTCAAAAGTATATATATAATTTATGTATGTATGTATATATTGAACCCTTATCATTGTGTCCAATAATAATGTTTCATATTATTAAAATCGCTGGAAATGCTAAATACATGATATGCTGGATATTTGAGCAAAATTGATGTAGCAAGCAATCTGGACTTGGTAAGACGGGCTACGTGCTGACTGGAAACTACCGACAGTTTCACAACCAATGCTATTCTAATATTTCTGAGAAAATCAGATATGACGCTGTGGCGTACGTGACCATCGACAGGCCAAAATGCTGGGTACAAGGCAAGGAGTGAGAGAGAGGAGAATAGTCGTGACGTCAAAATAAGGGCGGGATTTGTAAGGTCAGAACTCCGACGCCAACTTATCTCACCAATAAGAAAACATGACGCCAGAACATAGCGTCAGTGTGTTTTGCGCGCCAATCGGTTATAAAAAGATCTAGCGATCGGTTTGCGTGTTCGACGGCAGATTCGCGACCTATGAGAAAATACAAGATTTTTGAGAGGTCACACATAATTATAGACCCATTACTTAAAATAATGAGGAGCTATTTTCTCCCACCATTGAAACATTAGGCTTTCTGTATATATACAAATGTCTGAGATGAACCGGGGCACTCCTAATTATTCTTCGACAGTCATTTTAAGACGTCCTTAAGACGGTATGGTTTTAAAATTCTAGTTGTGTGTCGACAACGAAGTTATAAATTTCATAAATTAACAGATGGCAATTAGCCATAGAATAGGGAAAGTCTACGATTCTGCATAGGACGATATGAGGAAATAAAATACTCATAACGCAGATAGAACAGTTTTAAAACTTTAATTTAATTGTGTTTTAACAGCAGCAAGATGACGACCATGGAGAGAAGACAACAAGTTTCATCCTCCATTACCATGAGTTTTATGGGCTAAAGGCCTAATGATGGGAGATGACGAGGCGGAAGGCCTCTGGAAAGCAGTTTAAGTGATGAGTATTAAAAAAATGATTTATTGATTTTGGACGAGGGGAATCGCGAGAGATATGTGGAACTTTGTACAGATTTTATTTGTGTGGTTTAATTTAAATTTTAGGGTTTGATTTCTTAACTGACATGCGTGTAGTAAATTTTGGCATTGCGTGACAATTATGTTGTACAGTAAATTTTGTAACTTAAATGTTGTCCTTATGTATACGTAATTCTTATAGCGAAATGGTCGCATATGATTAACGTATCAATAAAAAGTGTAGCCATGAATGAGAACCTAGGAACGACAATGATAAATGGACTGAATTAATGATATGTTAAACTAATTACTAAGTGGGGGGAAAATTAGTGTTTTAGTTGCTTTGATAACTCGGGCTAAGTCCGATTCCAGTTATTAATTTTTTATTGTCATTTGGACATGACGTGTGTCATTTATCTGAGGGGTGTGCTGATTCGTGCTACGACGAGATCTTCGAGAAATGTGCCACGTGTGTTTGGGTGTAAGTGATGATGATGAGGAGAGGTAAAGCCTGTCCTTGACTGCGACATCATTCCGGCAAATTAGTTACCCTTGGGGGTATGTTTGACCTGGAGATGTGTTTCTTAAAAATCCCTGAGAGGATGTTTTGAGATAATGTGATATTTGTTTGTACGCGTTTAACAGGTGGCGATTAGCAAAGATGCTGGACGCTGGCTATGGCCCAGAATCTATATTTAGCGTGGCACTAATTACTACGTGGGGGAAGAAATCAGCCACTCACTCGGAGATGCGATAATAGGCCCGGCTGTCTCCAGCTCGGTTATGACACGTAATGTTTGCTTTAAAGCCTAATGAGTTAAGGTTATTTTATTTGGTTTAATTTGGGGAGTTGCCATGTTGTCGATCCAAGGTTTCTTTTATCATGACTACGACTTATTTGTTCATTGTTTTAAAACGCCAAATTTTCTGGCGTGAAAATTAAAATTTGTATTTTGTTGTTGTTGGCTCTTATTTTCAAGGCCATTGTATTCATTATAAATATAATTTGGCAACCAGCCAAACTTGTTCATGTCATGTTATGCTTTCCTAGTGTTTAAGGTATAAGACGGTAATTCCGCAGCCCTTATTTTAAATAATACACACGTGTATTTGGTTGTGGTAATCTAAGGTTAGAGCATGTCAGTAGTGTATATAATTATGTAATTGTTGTTCCCACATTTCCGTAATTCGTCCTTCGCAGTACGGAGTTCGTTCCCGAACCGACTGTTTTGGTCGGAGACGAGCGCCCGTCAAAATGCTCATTACTTGAACTAGTCTTAAAACCCGTGTCGCTCATAAATATTAAATTTTTGTACTATTTTATTTGTTTGTTATTTGGATCTTGTGATCCATTTCTTTTGTACTTTGAATTAAGTGACATTGCAGTCATAATGCGTATTTGACAGCTGTCATGCCGTGTTATCATGGTACGTCAGGCTGGTCAGTGTCAGATCTGTTCACGTGCGAGTGAACAATATAAGAGTGGTTTATCGATAAGTGTTTTATGTTTGATTCAGTTATTAAATTTTATTTGTTAGTAGATCCTGTTGTTTTCTTGGCTTTATAATAATTAGTTAACCTTATGAACCCTGGAAGTTTTGTAAATAGCATAAACCTCTAAATCACATTCACAAGAATCCATTACGACCCCGAAATTTTGAATCTTGTCTACATGCTATTTTCCAAGGGTATATAAGAGTTACTTTTGCTTCCGAACGTGTGGCATTTGTGTTTTAGAGTTAAAAAAAAATAGATCACCGGCATGTGATAAGTTTATTAACGTAATTTAGGCGAAGATAGTGCCGCCAAATGTTTGAAAATATAAAGTCATGGAGTTTGCAATAAAGTAAATGTGGAACAAGTTAAGTGTTTGAACTTTGATTAAAATTAGAACAAACTGTTCCAGGCGCCCAATAAAATTAAATTAGCTTTGTGTAGAAAAGCCAAACTCAAAGAATTATTTGACAGGAAGGTTAGACCTTAAAAACTAATTAATACTCTATTAATTGGTTAAAATTTGTAAGTGAAATAAGGTCAGGAAGATTATAACTGAATCAAAGGGTTAAAAATTAAATGGAATAATAAGTAAATTATACTCAGTGATGCTATAGTTTGTGGGAGTAATTTAAAGTAAATGAACTGAGTATGTAAAGGGTTAATGTGTGTATATTTAATATATGTGAGCGCGCGTATCCAGGGCTCCGCCCTTATGTCATTTCCCTATGTCTCAAATATATTATTGTTGTGATGGCAACTCTTGGAGAAATCCGCGAAGTGATTGAATTAGCATCCGCTCGTACG
This sequence comes from Meconema thalassinum, assembly GCA_946902985.2. Lineage (NCBI taxonomy): Eukaryota > Metazoa > Arthropoda > Insecta > Orthoptera > Tettigoniidae > Meconema > Meconema thalassinum. The sequence continues at coordinate 501,697,862 of OX336390.1, forward strand.
CGAGAACAACTTAGTGAGATGAGAAAGGACATAACCAATGAAATACAGACACAGTTAGCGGCGAATAGTGAAGAAACGCAGACACAGTTGGCGGCAAATAATGAAGAAATGCAGACACAGTTAACGGCCATAAATAAACAATCGGCAGAAACTCAGACACAGTTAACGGCTATAAATAAACAATCGGCAGAAACGCAGACACAGTTGGCGGCAAATAATGTAGAAATGCAGAAACAGTTAGCGGCGAATAGTGTAGAAATGCAGACACAGTTAGCGGCAAATAGTGTAGAAATGCAGACACAGTTAAACACAAAATTATCCGAAGTTAACGAGAATATAAATCAGAAAATCGCTACACAAAACATTCTGGTTAGTGAACAATTACATAGGCAGTCCGAGAAAAACAATGAAATGTTAAACGCACAAGACGAAAGGAACACTCAAAATCTAGCTGCGCTAACGGTAGAAATCAAAGAGCACACAAAAGAACAGCTAATCCAATTAGCAAAGGACGTTAGCACTAACAATACCAAACAACTAGGAATAATAAAAGGTATCGAAGATTCGTTTAAAAAGGAAATTAAAGGAATGGATGAGACTGTTATGGCAAAACTAGCACAAATCGAGCAAGAGTGTTTGACCAACTCATCTGAGATTAAAGAAGCACACACAAACTTAGAAAAAAGGTTTGAGAAGATTGAACGAGGGACACAGGGTATGCAAATCAGATAATTACAGTAGATAACAATATCACGGGCTTAGTGACGGAACTCAACAAATTAGAAATACAATCAATTGAGAAATGGAAAAAGTTAGAAATTGACCAGGAAGAAATTAATCAAACATTAGAACAGAACAACATTTCTCTGGGAGAAAGGATAGATAAACTCGAAGATAATCAGGAGGCTAATCAACAGGAAGTCGAAAAACACATTGTTAAATTGAAGGATACTATTAGAAAAGATTGGACCAAGATGAGCGCTGATTCGAAAGATGAACGGCTCGCAGTAAGCAAGAAGCTAGGGGAAAATAACGCGAAAATACAGGCGTTAGAAGAAAATATGAAGTTAAGATTTCAAATTCAAGAGGACCGCATGATAAAATCGGAGTTGCAGTCACTTGGACATAATACGATGTTTGCGACACTAATGGAAAAGGGGAAAGGGGAGAATGCGGAAAGAGAGCACACAGTAGACAGCCACGAGCTTGGGCAAAGTCCAAGAACGATAGACACGCAAGCATTCCAGAATTATGAGGGTCGTAGCTCGACACCTCAAAACACACAACTTCCCACGCAAGTTATACAAGTCATCCGTGGAAACGAATTTAAACCGAATAAGTTTTTACCAGAGAGCGGAGGGACACCTAAAGCTTTCTTAAGAGAACTGACAGAATATTTTTCGGACCAAAATGTTAGCTCAACGCGACAATTAAGAATGGTCGAAAAATTTTTGGCGGGCTCAGCACTTACCTGGTATCTTGGATTTAAGAACACATTTAAATCAATGGAAGGTTTCCACAAGGCCTTCCTAAGCAAATACTGGAGTGGGTCATATCAACAAAGCTTGCGAATGGACTTATACTCGCGCAAATACCATTCCACGCATCAGACGAAATATGCAGATTTTTTCGCCATGCAACTTGTCAAATTGCAAGATCTTGATAATCCCCCGAGCGAAATGGAGCTAATAACTACTATGGGAAAACAGATGCCTATTAGCGTTCAGCAATTCTTGGTGGCGGCAAATATTACGACCGTGGTCCAGGCAGAAGAGGTATTAAGGAGGATAGATGAAACCACTAATTACATCAACCCGAGAGAGAAGATACAGATAGAGTTAGTTAATGCAATCGAAGTAGTCAAGACACCGAACAAAAACACGAGGTCGCAAGCTACAAACACTGGGGATAATCAAAGACGGCAGAGCACCGAAGAATATGAGCCGAGATCTCAACCGAGATACGAAAATAGGGACAGAAACCATAACAATCAGGAAGAAACTAACCGCTACCGGAACACAAACAATCAGCAGTGGCGAGATAATAGGAGATACCAAACGTCATACAATAGGAATAATAATAATAACGCACCTTATAATCGGGGATGGCGTGGAGGACACTATAATCAACAATATAGGCCCAGGGACAATAGGCGTTACAACCAACAACATAACGCACAGGATAACCAGCGGTTTAACGAACAATCGGATCCAAGGGGTGATCAGAGAAATTGGAACGAGAGACACGCTGAGTCACAACAGGACCTGGAGAATCCACGTAACATAGAGGGAAACAAAAAGGATAAATGGGAAAGAGCAATAGATCGGCGGAAGAATCCCGACAACCACGAGGAGGAAAACGGAACACATCAAATGTTGGAGGCCATGCATGTAGAAACCCAGAGATATTTGGAGGAGCTGCATGGAGAAGAAGAAAATAGAGCAGCCGACAATAGGAAACAGAAGAATAGCAGGAGAGATTCGCAGGCCGTGTCAGGCAAGGGTCTCGAAATATGGTGAAAAAAGTTATTGTACGGGAATAGGAGAAGAAGAAGGGAGAAGGAAGAAGATGGCAACGCGGGGGAGAAGAAGGAGATGACATCACGGTAAAATGGAGAAGAGACAGGAGCGGCTTAAGGAAGTTCAACTAGGGGTTACGAATTTAGGTAACAACGCCTACAGAGTCCGGGAGGTGAGCACAGGAAACATGGCAGTGTATAATATTTCAAATTTAAAATTGTATCATCAGAGAGAGCCATACGAACCGAGAAATAATATTACTGCAGCAAATTAAACATTCGCGTGATAACATACAACAAAAGATACGGGGGTACTCTAGTGGTGAATGCGCTCGAAAGACGGCTCTGACGTGTTTACAAATTCAGGCGGAAGTTGTAAATCAGCAATGTTGATGTTTTGAAAGAGTGAGAGGGGAGACGAGTAGCGAGGAAAGACGCCGGAGGGCATAAGCGTACAGGAATTTCCTAATGAGTTTGGAGGGAGACGGCTACTGAAACAGACAGAGGCGGACAGTCATTATATTTTGAGGGTGACCAGCAACTTCAAATTTGAGCCAGAAAAGTAGGGGATGTGAAATTCGACTTCATATTGAGTTCGAATTTCATCAACTAGGGGTCAGATGAACCCTTATCATTGTGTCCAATAATAATGTTTCATATTATTAAAATCGCTGGAAATGCTAAATACATGATATGCTGGATATTTGAGCAAAATTGATGTAGCAAGCAATCTGGACTTGGTAAGACGGGCTACGTGCTGACTGGAAACTACCGACAGTTTCACAACCAATGCTATTCTTATATTTCTGAGAAAATCAGATATGACGCTGTGGCGTACGTGACCATCGACAGGCCAAAATGCTGGGTACAAGGCAAGGAGTGAGAGAGAGAAGAATAGTCGTGACGTCAAAATAAGGGCGGGATTTGTAAGGTCAGAACTCCGACGCCAACGTATCTGGCCAATAAGAAAACATGACGCCAGAACATAGCGTCAGTGTGTTTTGCGCGCCAATCGGTTATAAAAAGATCTAGCGATCGGTTTGCGTGTTCGACGGCAGATTCGCGACCTATGAGAAAATACAAGATTTTTGAGAGGTCACACATAATTATAGGCCCATTACTTAAAATATTGAGGAGCTATTTTCTCCCACCATTGAAACATTAGGCTTTCTGTATATATACAAATGTCTGAGATGAACCGGGGCACTCCTAATTATTCTTCGACAGTCATTTTAAGACGTCCTTAAGACGGTATGGTTTTTAAAATTCTAGTTGTGTGTCGACAACGAAGTTATAAATTTCATAAATTAACAGATGGCAATTAGCCATAGAATAGGGAAAGTCTACGATTCTGCATAGGACGATATGAGGAAATAAAATACTCATAACGCAGACAGAACAGTTTTAAAACTTTAATTTAATTGTGTTTTAACAGCAGCAAGATGACGACCATGGAGAGAAGACAACAAGTTTCATCCTCCATTACCATGAGTTTTATGGGCTAAAGGCCTAATGATGGGAGATGACGAGGCGGAAGGCCTCTGGAAAGCAGTTTAAGTGATGAGTATTAAAAAAATGATTTATTGATTTTGGACGAGGGGAATCGCGAGAGATGTGTGGAACTTTGTACAGATTTTATTTGTGTGGTTTAATTTAAATTTTAGGGTTTGATTTCTTGACTGACATGCGAGTAGTAAATTTTGGCATTGCGTGACAATTATGTTGTACAGTAAATTTTGTAACTTAAATGTTGTCCTTATGTATACGTAATTCTTATAGCGAAATGGTCGCATATGATTAACGTATCAATAAAAAGTGTAGCCATGAATGAGAACCTAGGAACGACAATGATAAATGGACTGAATTAATGATATGTTAAACTAATTACTACGTGGGGGGAAAATTAGTGTTTTAATTGCTTTGATAACTCGGGCTAAGTCCGATTCCAGTTATTAATTCTTTATTGTCATTTGGACATGCCGTGTGTCATTTATCTGAGGGGTGTGCTGATTCATGCTACGACGAGATCTTCGAGAAATGTGCCACGTGTGTTTGGGTGTAAGTGATGATGATGAGGAGAGGTAAAGCCTGTCCTTGACTGCGACATCATTCCGGCAAATTAGTTACCCTTGGGGGTAAGTTTGACCTGGAGATGTGTTTCTTAAAAATCCCTGAGAGGATGTTTTGAGATAATGTGATATTTGTTTGTACGCGTTTAACAGGTGGCGATTAGCAAAGGTGCTGGACGCTGGCTATGGGCCAGAATCTATATTTAGCGTGGCACTAATTACTACGTGGGGGAAGAAATCAGCCACTCACTCGGAGATGCGATAATAGGCCCGGCTGTCTCCAGCTCGGTTATGACACGTAATGTTTGCTTTAAAGCCTAATGAGTTAAGGTTATTTTATTTGGTTTAATTTGGGGAGTTGCCATGTTGTCGATCCAAGGTTTCTTTTATCATGACTACGACTTATTTGTTCATTGTTTTAAAACGCCAAATTTTCTGGCGTGAAAATTAAAATTTGTATTTTGTTGTTGTTGGCTCTTATTTTCAAGGCCATTGTATTCATTATAAATATAATTTGGCAACCGGCCAAACTTGTTCATGTCATGTTATGCTTTCCTAGTGTTTAAGGTATAAGACGGTAATTCCGCAGCCCTTATTTTAAATAATACACACGTGTATTTGGTTGTGGTAATCTAAGGTTAGAGCATGTCAGTAGTGTATATAATTATGTAATTGTTGTTCCCACATTTCCGTAATTCGTCCTTCGCAGTACGGAGTTCGTTCCCGAACCGACTGTTTTGGTCGGAGACGAGCGCCCGTCAAAATGCTCATTACTTGAACTAGTCTTAAAACCCGTGTCGCTCATAAATATTAAATTCTTGTACTATTTTATTTGTTTGTTATTTGGATCTTGTGATCCATTTCTTTTGTACTTTGAATTAAGTGACATTGCAGTCATAATGCTTATTTGACAGCTGTCATGCCGTGTTATCATGGTACGTCAGGCTGGTCAGTGTCAGATCTGTTCACGTGCGAGTGAACAATATAAGGGTGGTTTATCGATAAGTGTTTTATGTTTGATTCAGTTATTAAATTTTATTTGTTAGTAGATCCTGTTGTTTTCTTGGCTTTATAATAATTAGTTAACCTTATGAACCCCGGAAGTTTTGTAAATAGCATAAACCTCTAAATCACATTCACAAGAATCCATTACGACCCCGAAATTTTGAATCTTGTCTACATGCTATTTTCCAAGGGTATAATATATATATATATATATATATATATATGTATATCAGTTTCTTCTGGACACGATAACTGCCGTAATTTTGCACCAATCACTTTGAATTTGTTACATAATATGTATCCCTATAAAATCTCGGTCGAGTTCGTTAATGGGCAAAATCGGTCGAAGGGGGTGAAAATGGGGGACTTTTTTCGAAAAATTTAAATTTCGCTATACCTCTCTTAATACGTGAAATATCGAATCCATTCAAAGTTCATAATATGTGTCGGATAAGTGCCAACAATTTATGTCAAATAAGTTTTTTGATAGCACCAACCATTGACCAAAGGGGTGGAAAAAAGTGGGTTTTTCGGGAAACATTAATCATATCTCTCTTAATAGGCACAATATCAAAACCGTGCAAAATGGACAATATTCCCCTAATAATTACCTAAAACTTTTGTCTGAAAGAATTTTTGATATGACCCACCATTACGCCAAGGGATGAGAAAAATGATTTCGGAATTATAAGAAAATGCCAAGAGCTATCAGAGGTTGCCATGGCAACACTGCTAAATTGATGAGGGATGAGCCGTTGCCATGACAACGCACTTGCACGAGATCAGATTCAGTATTTCCATCTGACTAAGCCGGCCCCGTGGTGTTGGGGTAGCGCGCCTGCCTCTCACCCGGAATCCCCGGGTTCGATCCCCGGCTCCGTCAGAGATTTTAAAACTGACGTGAGGGTTGGAACGGGGTGCACTCAGCCTCGTGAGGACAATTGAGTAGCTGTCTGACAGTGAGACAGCACCCCGATCACGAATACCAATATTAACGGCCGAGGGGACCCGACGCGCTGATCACGCGTCACCCCAATATCTGCAGGCCAAATGGCTGGGCAGCGGTCGCTTGGTCGGCCTTAGCCCGTCATGGGCTGGATGGTGCCAGGGGTTGACTTTGACATCTGACTAAGTGGGAAGCGGATTCGGTGACGTAACTGGAAGCATGCAGAATGTCTATGCCCAAGGTCGCGGTTTCAAAGCCGGCCGAATTCGTCGGATTTTCTAAGAGCGCTAAAATCCCTCAGTATGCTTACCTTTGGAGGGGAAGTTCCAAAGTTCGTTACGAGTTGCTGGTTGGGGTGGCATCTAGTAGCCAAGTTCACAGCTAGGTGTCATTGACGGTAGTACCTGGTAGCAACATTAGGAACTACTGCTTGAAATTGACCGTCTGCAGTCCTTACCTGAATTACAGACTAATACATCCATTACAATTCACACCGTTTATCAGACAGATTCTACACTCACCCAAAGTACACGGGGTTAGATGACCACGTTGTCGCAGCCCCTAAACTGAGGAACCAACCGGAGGTAGATTTCATTAGAAAGCAAATTATTGCAATGGTTAGGCTACCATGTTTCGACTTCCGGAAAATTTCGACATATCTTCGCGTTTCACATCCCCCAGACCCCAAAACTACCGTCAGTTCAAAAGTATATATATCAGTTTCTTGTGGACACGATAACTGCCGTAATTTTTCACCAATCACTTTTTACCGAATATGTATACCTATAAAATCTCGGTCGAGTTCGTTACTGGGCTAAATCGGTAGAAAGGGGTATAAATGGGGGCTTTTTTCGAAAAAGTAAAATATTGCTATAACTCTCTTAATATATGAAATATCGAATCCGTTCAACGTTCATACTATGTGTCGGATAAAGCCCAAAAATTTACGTTTGAAGAGTTTTTTAAAATCACCAACCATTGATCAAAGGGGTGGGAAAAAGTGGGTTTTTCGGGAAACATTAATCATATCTCTCTTAATAGGCACAATATCAAAACCGTACGAAATGGACAATATTCCCCTAATAATTACCTAAAACTTTTGTCTGAAAGAATTTTTGATATGACCCACCATTATGCCAAGGAATGAGAAAAATGATTTCGGAATTATAAGAAAATGCCAAGAGCTATCAGAGGTTGCCATGGCAACACTACTAAATTGATGAGGGATGAGCCATCAGACGTTGCCATGACAACGCACTTGCACGAGATCAGATTCAGTATTTTCATCTAAGTGGGAAGCGGCTTCGGTGACGTAACTGGTAGCATGCAGAATGTCTATGCCCAAGGTCGCGGTTTCAAAGCCGGCCGAAGTCGTCGGATTTTCTAAGAGAGCTAAAATCCCTCAGTATACTTTCCTTTGGAGGGGAAGTTCCAACGTTCGTTGCGAGTTGCTGGTTAGGGTGGCATCTAGTAGCCAAGTTCACAGGTAGGTGTCGTTGACGGTAGTACCTGGTAGCAACATTAGGAACTACTGCTTGAAATTGACCGTCTGCAGTCCTTATCTGAATTAAGACTACTACAGCCATTACAATTCACACCGTTTATCAGACAGATTCTACACTCACCCAAAGTACACGGTGTTAGATGACCGCGTTGTAGCAGCCCCTAAACTGAGGAACCAACCAGAGGTAGATTTCATTAGAAAGCTAACTATTGCAATGGGTACCATGTTTCGACTTACGGAAAATTTCGACATATCTTCGCGTTTCACATCCCCCAGACCGCAAAACCACCGTCAGTTCAAAAGTTTATATATAATTTATGTATGTATATGTGTGTATATTGTGCCCTTTTAGCAAGAAATATGCCAATCACAGGATACCAGCGTAGCTCAATTCGGAATTTTCGGGGCAGCGGTAAGTTCCCCCACTCTGTGATTCACATATTTTGGATTAATTAGAGGATACATAATAATGGTGTCATTCTGGTACACCTCAAATACTATCCTTTATATCTTCTTAATTCTCAAAAACAAATGTATAATCACATTTAAAATTTATGTTAATTATCTAACTCAATATTTTGGGCATGTCCACACATTCAGTTGTTATCATCTCTCTTTATTTTCACAAATATATTAAGGTAATCAGGAAATCAATTGTGTACTCCAGAGCGTGAAGATACTTGACACAGTCAAAAAACTATAGTTACTCCCGAAACTTAGTTGCCTTCAATTAACTCGTGGAATCCTACGTCTATCCATCATTACAATAGGGATTGTTATTTATCTCTTATATTTTATAAGACCATTATCATATAAGAAACTACGATCTGAACAGGCAAACGAAAATATCAATCTACTAGGACCTCGGTTCAACGCCCGGGTTGTTAACAACTTTAAACACTCCTGGTGTATTCATTTCTCTTTACAACATCTTACGAGACGGTTTCTGGCCCCTCTCGCTTTAAGAGAGCTAGACCCTCCCACTCGGGCGCGATTTATGACACGGGGGGGTGACGGCGACTCCCTGTCTAACCCACGTTAGTAGCTTATTTCCAAGGCTTTCAAAACAAACCTTCACATTATATTCAGTTCTGGGGAGAGACCGGGCTTTTACTGTACCGTACTCATTCAAACAACTATTCTTTGGTTCAAAGACCACTTTCGTAACCTTGGCATTTATTAATTATGAGAGGGTCCTCATTGATTGGGAAGATTAATACACATTCAACGACGAAGAATTAAGGGGCTTTTATCATAAGAAGATTCTGCATTCGAATCTCTTCACGTGCCTCGGGAACCATTCCCTTACAGAGGACTTATACAAAATGCGATTTAAAGTCGGCCGTGGCCCATATGACATACGCTCAATAATACCATATTTTAGCTCCCTTTCAAATACATACACAATGCCTCGTGATACTACGTCACAAATAGAGGACTTATACAATTATCAATTCACTGCAATCAACTACCCTCCATAAGTAATTTACCAAGTATTTTACCACTACGCGTTCCTAGCGTGACATTTTAATATTATTGGCGCTCTTTTGCGCTATGCATTATTTTAAGCCGAAATGTCTTCCCAAGAACTGATAAATCTCATTAGTAACAATTCATATTATTTTAATTCTTATATTAATCTTTTCCGTTGCCGATAAATCGCTCCCTTTTTAAAATATTCCCTTGAACATCATATCTTACACATACATTAAGGCTTTAACGCTCTTATGTTCACATCAAATTATTTGATCTTTATTTAATATTTCCATATTTAATTATTATTATTATCTTTATTCTTTACACAAGCTCAAAAGCTATTTCTTTCATATTTCAACTTTACTTTATTTGAATATCTTTCATGATAATTACTGATATTTCGCTTGCTCTTATGACATTTGTTAAATACATTAACATTTTTTTTCACTTATTTCCTCTACGGGATTTATTCTTTACATAATTATTTATAATTTCTCAAATTTCTATTATTGTTCAGACCGCGTTCTTGCTTATTCAGTATTTATTTATTAAAACACATCCCTTTTACTCAAAAACTCCGGTGGATTTGTACACAACCAGTTTCTGACACCAAAATAGAATGAAATTCAGTACTCACATGTTTTTAAGATCGTCCCATGATCTTTATTCTTGTGCGGTGCTTCATTTTGGGCCCACTTTGAACTTTTTACTCCATATTAAAGGAATTCATCTTATGTATAAACACTTTTTGACATATATTTAAAACACTTAATACTGACGACATTTTTATACACTGATGTGTCCCTTTTGAACACATAATAAACACTAAAAATATTATTAACACACAATCTTGATAAATTTACACTTCACAATTCTTGATCACTAGGCCGTATTTCTGAGCCTATCACACGTGACCTTCTTAATTTCCCGTTTCCAAGGGTGAAATTTATTCGATGTCGGCTTCCTATCCTGCAGAATACGAAAGTTTCGAAACATCTACTGTTCCCTGGAGTCCAAATTCTGCTACTCCTATCCTGGATGACCGGCTATTTATCTAACTTGAACGGCTTCTTTGTAGATCTGTCTATCGATCCTAGCGAAAGTCTATTCGGATCGAGGTCTCCTCAAAGACCTATAGATTTAGTTTATAGCAGCTAGTACTTCTCGAGTCTAGTACTTTTAGAATAGTTCGCCTGCTTTCTGGAGATAATGTTTATAGTCTCCTATCTTCTTTATTGGAACTGTTTTAACACTCCTACGTTTCTGGTATACGTTCCGAACCTTATTCTGTTCTTCCCTTTTTTGGGTTCTTTAATTTAAATAACAGTTTATCTTTCTGGTACGGTACTTCCGTACGTTATGATCTATTCGTTCGTCTATTTAACGACCTATCGCCTTTAAGTCCGACGTTCGCGGCCTGCTCTGACTATATCTTACGAACTTTCACTATAACTTGTATACAGTCGGGCCTAAATCCTGTAACTAGGATTTTCCTACTCTTTCAATACGGCGATACTTTAAATTTCTTCTTGACCACTCCTTATGGAGGCAAGCAAGTCGTTAATACTGCGACGCCTATGGCTATCGGATATTACTTCTGCGGTGTAACACAGCGTTTCTCCCCTCAAGGAGTACTGGTAACTGTTTTTCGATGTGACGCAGAGTTACGCCCCTCACGGCTGTCTGAATACTGATGTAGCTTAGTGACGTGCCCTCAGGCCGTTTGAAACTGCATGTGCTGATGATCCAGCGTCACGTCCCCCTGGACGGATTTGTACTGCGTGATGCGTGATTACACCCCCTCGGGCTGTTCGAGACTGCATTCAATGATGATCGTGACACAGTGTCATGCCCGCAGGCTGACAATAACTGCATGAGCTGATATAACTTCACGTCCCCCTGGACGGATTCGTACTGCGTGATGCGTGGCAACGCCCCCTCGGGCTGTTCGAGACTGCATGATTGGCTTGGTGAAGCCCAAAGCTTTATACTATTTCACTACAAAAAAATAAGACTCTAGCCTTTTCTGTGGCCAATTTCTAAAATAATGGTGCCACAAATATAAAAATTATACCTTCCGAAAGCTCGTCTTCTCAATGTCAAATAATCTCATTGCACCTAAGAATCGATCGTGCAATTCGGAGATATTAATTAATTTCTCGTCCTCAGATGTGTGGGTGTTGCATTTCTTTTGCTTTCTCCCCTCCACACAGGCTTTGGTACTTCCCCAATGACGTCGTCTTGCGTTGGCAGTTTTTTCCTGCGCAATTATTAAATGGTTTCTCTTTACTGAAAAATCTCTCATTCAAAATGATTCACTGTACTGTACTTGTTTACTCATTATTATACTTGTAAACGGGTTAAATTTAATTATTCCTCTCCTGGCGCAAAAGCGGTGTTGTCAATTTCCAGCAACGTCAGCTCAAATTCCGATTCAGGTCTCCTTGTCTAATCCTGGGAAATTTCCACTCGGTTATTAATACTCGTGACTCGCTCCCTTCAGAATGTCAAGAGGGATGATATCATCCTCTCGACCACCTGGTCCTCGTTAGTTGCACAACCTTATGCTGGCCTCCTAGCTGGATCTTTCTTTAAGTTACATTAGAAACTGTACGTTTCTTTGATTTCTTCCTCAAATGCATGGATTCGCACACCTTGGACCCTATAGCATATGGGTTCAATATATATATGCATATCAGTTTCTTGTGGACACGATAACTGCCGTAATTTTGCACTAATCACTTTGAATATTTTACTGAATATGTATACCTATAAAATCTCGGTCGAGTTCGTTAATGGGCTAAATCGGTCGAAGGGGGTGAAAATGGGGGGCTTTTCTCGAAAAAGTGAAATTTCGCTATAACTCTCTTAATACGTGAAATATCGAATCCATTCAAAGTTCATAATATGTGTCGGATAAGTGCAACAATTTATGTCAAATAAGTTTTTTGATAGCACCAACCATTGACCAAAGGGGTGGAAAAAAGTGGGTTTTTCGGGAAACTTAAATCATATCTCTCTTAATAGGCACAATATCAAAACCGTACAAAATGGACAATATTCCCCTAATAATTACCTAAAATTTTGTCTTAAAGAATTTTTGATATGACCCACCATTATGCCAAGGGATGAGAAAAATGATTTCGGAATTATAAGAAAATGCCAAGAGCTATCAGTGCTTGCCATGGCAACTCTACTAAATTGATGAGGGATGAGCCATCAGACGTTGCCAAGATAACGCACTTGCACGAGATCATATTCAGAATTCCATCTGACTAAGCGTGAAGCGGCTTCGGTGATGTAACTGGTAGCAAGCATGCTGAATGTCTATGCCCAAGGTCGCGAGTTCAAAGCCGGCCGAAGTCGTCGGATTTTCTAAGAGCGCTAAAAATCCCTCAGTATGCTTTCCTTTGGAGGGGAAATTCCAACGTTCGTTGCGAGTTGCTGGCTGCAGTGGCATCTAGTAGCCAAGTTCATAGGTAGGTGTCGTTGACGGTAGTACCTGGTAGCAACATTAGGAACTACTGCTTGAAATTGACCGTCTGCAGTCCTTACCTGAATTACAGACCAATACAGCCATCCCTAAGTACACGGGGTTACATGACCGCGTTGTCGCAGCCCCTAAACTGAGGAACCAACCAAAATCTCTGCGGGAGATATAATTTTGCGTGAAGAAGTAACAGACCGTTACATAGTTACACATCAGTGTCGAAACCTTGCATAAGGACAGTGTGACCACAAGTATAAAATGGACCCCAAATGACAAGAAGGTTACCGTTCCCATAAGACAATAACATGTTTAAAATAAGCATAAAATGACGAAAAACAAAGTTAATTAAGCTCCAATTATAAAATACCTTCTCGCAATAAATGAGGTCTGATCCTTCTACGAAAACCTGCATATTCTGCCTATTTTCGCCTATCCCCAAGTTTGTCAGGTGAAATCTACCTCCGCCTTCCGGCGTGCCGAGAGGACTTTTTTTCTGTGGGTGTGTGTTTCTGAGCTAGTGCGTGTTTTCATGAGCGACAGAAATGTAGTGACGAAGTGCCGTGCGAGTTACGAAACCCAGTGACATTGTTTCCCAGCTTGTGAACAGCGTGCAGCAAGCTATCGTAAGTAACTGGAGTTGGTGTACATAGGGAGAGGAGCCGGTAGTTTCTGCCAAGGCCACCGTACTCATTAAGACGGTTTAACTTCTGTGGTTTGTTGACAAGTGAAAGGGCCAAGAGCGCTCAAGGAAGAGACTTGAGGAAACTGGAGTAAGGTTCCAATTGCTTGTATTTGCTGATGAGTAGTGTACCTCTTCCTGCAAGCAATAAAGCTAACTTCTCTTTAAAGCAGTAATTGGTGTTGTGTTTTCTACCCTCCGTAATCCAGTTAACAAAAGTGCCACTAGGGGGTGGCACGTAACAACTGGTGTCAGAAGCCGGATTACGAACTCTAGCACAACACCTGACGGTCCTGGTTTCAAAACCCGAACAGGTCATTTTCTCTAATTTTCCTGTGAGTTCATGCCCTTTACAAGTCAAACAACTAAAATGGAGGCGCAATTGGCAGCATTGCTAGAAAAGTTAAATGGCATGGAAACCAAGATGGAGGACGGCCAGAAGAATTTAACCAAGGACCTAACTGCCAAATTAGAAGACGGCCAGAAGAAGATGGAGGACGGCCAGAAGAATTTAACCAAGGACCTAACTGCCAAATTAGAAGAAAGCCAGAAGAAGATGGAAGACGGTCAAAATAAGTTAGCGGAGGGCCTGAAGAAGATGGAGGACGGCCAGAAGAAGATGGAGGACGGCCAGAAGAAGATGGAAGACGTTCAGAATAAGTTAGCACAGGACCTGAAGAAATTAGAACTGGGTCTGCGTGAGGAAGTCACGGCAGTGGAAAAGAAGTTCGACTCCTTAAAAGAAGAAGTTGCCGAGCTACGCCGACGCCCGCTGACGGGGGTGGAAGAGTGATTCAACGCTCTACAAAGGGAATTTGCTGAGCTGCACCGACACCCGCCGACAGGGATGGAAGATAGATTCAAAGCCCTACAAGAGGAAGTCGCCGAGCTGCGCCGACGCCCGCCGACCGGGGTGGATGAGAGAGTCAAAGCCCTGCAAGAGGAAGTTGCCGAACTGCGCCAACGCCCAATCACGGGGGTGGAAGAGAAATTCAACGCTCTTCAAGAGGAAGTTGCCGAGCTGCGCCGACGCCCGCCCACAGGTACACCGGGGACATCAGGAACGGGACAGAGCAGAGTGACGCCCCCAACCTTCGACGGAAAGGTCCCGTGGAGCACCTAATTACGTCAGTTCGAGGCAGCCTGTTCCATAAATAACTGGAACAACACAGAAAAGGCTACAGCTCTCATTGTAGCGCTGAGAGGTGACGCCCTTAACGTCCTTCAGGCCATCCCGACTGCATCCCAGGACTACGCTTCACTGATCGCCCATATGGAGTCCCGATATGGAGATAGCCATCTTCAGCAGGCCTACCAGATGCAGCTCCGGACCCGGGTGAAAAAGAACGCGGAGTTCGAGATGGACATCGCACGTCTCGTAAGGCTCGCCTACCCAACAGCGCCGGCCGACTTTCTGTAGCAGATAGCGACGCAGACTTTCACTGACGGGCTACGGGACTCGGACACTCAACAGGCGCTGCGACTCGCACGCAATAAGACCCTGGCAGATGCGCTGAGTCACGCACTTGAGTTCGAGACGGCCAAGCAGGTATCTAGAATGCGCGCGCGGGTGCGTCCGGTGGACGTCGACGAACCAGCCAAAGCCGACAAGACCAAGCCCCTGGCCGATGAACTGATGGAGGCGCTAGGCCGGTTCTTCAAGAGTCGCAGTACCACCAACAAAAACGTCGCCGAAGGACATCCGGAGAGGCGGCCCGGAAGAGGACTACCGACCTGCTGGACCTGCCGTAAGAGAGGCCACCTGAGCAAGGACTGCGGTGATCGCCGCCGCCAAGGGTTTCCGTCGGGACAGTCAGTCGTAGGGAAACCACGAGACCCAGGAAAGCAAGTATCAGTCAGCCTTGGGGGGCAAAGGTTGGCTTGTGACAGTCGTCAAGCCCCGGCAGTCCAAGTTCGTGTGACGAAGTTACGGAGGGACAATAGCAGCCTGATGGTCGACGGAGTCGTCAACGGAGAGAGCTGGCCCATGCTAATCGACACGGGAGCATCGAGGACCATCGTCAGTCCCACCGTGATCCCGAAGTGGAGAGCGCGACCCACACAAAGGAACCTCCAGCTAATAACCGCGACCCGAGAGACCGCACCGGTACATGGCGAAGCATCACTGGAGTTCGTCATTGGTCGACGGGAGATAAAGCATCCAGTGTTTGTGGCCGACGTATCAAATGAAGTGATAATCGGACTGGACTTCCTGGACCAGAACAACATCATCTTGGATCTGAGTACCAACACTCTGCACTTCGGAGGTGAGGAACTTGCTTTGCAACCTGCGCACGAGTCCATCACCGCACGACGAGTAAGGCTGAGAGAAGACGTCATCGTTCCCGCCAGGACAGAGGTCAGCGCTGCCGTAATTGTCGACGGAACTGCTGAGGGAGTGGCGGCTGTCATCGAGCCAAAATATGAGGACATCCAGACAAAAGGATTGCTAATTGCCAAGACCCTCATCAACACGACGTCTCGGCCGTACGTCCGCCTGTCCAACCTGAACGACTACAACATTACGGTTCACCGGGACACCAACCTAGGAGTCTGCGAGCCCGTTACCTGGATTGCCCGCATCACAGATACGACGGACGGACACCTGCAGACGGACAACCGAAGAAGACACACACTGCCAGAAGAACTACAGAAGCTGTACCAAGGATCCCAGGACCATTTAGACGAGGTACAATCACGCCAACTTCAGGACCTGCTACGCGAATTCCAGGACGTCTTCTCCGTGGGGAGCAAAGACTTCGGCAGGACAAGCTTGGTCCAGCACAGAATCGACGTTGGGGACAGCGCACCGATTAGGGCCCCATTCCGACGTGTCCCGCTCGCCAAGCAAGCCGAAGTCGACCGGATGGTAGAAGAGGTGAAGGAGCAAGGGGTGATCGAGCCATCACATAGTCCTTGGAGTTCTCCGGTCGTGCTAGTGAAGAAGAAGGACGGTTCCACCAGGTTCTGCGTGGATTACAGGCGGGTGAATGACGTCACGAAGAAGGACAGCTACCCTCTACCCCGGATCGACGACACCCTGGACACCATATCAGGGTCGAGATGGTTCTCCACCTTGGATTTGAAGAGTGGCTACTGGCAGGTGGAGGTCCACCCTAAGGACCGCGAGAAAACTGCGTTCTCCGTGGGCAGCGGGCTCTGGCAGTTCACCGTCATGCCATTCGGTCTGTGCAACGCCCCTGCGACCTTCGAAAGGCTAATGGAGTCCATTCTGAGGGGACTACACTGGAAGACCTGCCTGGTCTACCTAGACGAC
The DNA here is from genome assembly GCA_946902985.2 of Meconema thalassinum. Lineage (NCBI taxonomy): Eukaryota > Metazoa > Arthropoda > Insecta > Orthoptera > Tettigoniidae > Meconema > Meconema thalassinum. The sequence continues at coordinate 501,714,826 of OX336390.1, forward strand.
GTCATCGTTCTGGGGAGAAGCTTCGAGGAGCACTACAGCAACCTGAAGGAGATCTTGTTGAAGCTACGGGCTGCCCAGCTGAAGTTGAGCCCCAAGAAGTGTCAGCTCTTCCAGAAGCGGGTCCAGTACCTTGGGCATATCGTCTCCGAGGAAGGGGTGCGCACCGACCCAGAGAAGACCGCAGCTGTGAGGGAGTGGCCAGTTCCGAAGGACAAGTCCCAACTACGAAGCTTCCTGGGACTCTGCACTTATTACCGTCGCTTCGTGAGAGGATTCGCCGACTTCGCCAAACCTTTACATAGACTGACTGAGAAGGACCAACTCTTCACGTGGACAGCAGAATGCCACAGTGCCTTCGAACAACTCAAGCAGGCTCTGTGCACCGCGCCTATTCTGGCCTACCCCAGACCTGGAACAAGGTTCATCGTCGATACCGATGCCAGAGACTTTGGCATAGGGGGGATCCTGTCGCAAGTAGTGGACGGCGAGGAGAGAGTAGTGGCCTCCTTCAGCAAGGCCCTGTCAAAGCCAGAAAGGAACTAATGCGTCACCAGGAAGGAGCTGCTCGCCACCGTGAAGGCCATTGAACACTTCCACAAGTACCTGTACGGGGAAGAATTTCTCATCAGGACCGACCATGCATCCCTGCGGTGGCTCCTGAACTTCAAGCAGCCCGTGGGTCAACTCGCGCGGTGGTTAGAGAGGCTTAAACAGTACAACTTTGAGATTCAGCACAGGAAAGGCCAACTGCATTCTAACGCCGACGCCCCGTCACGAAGACCGTGCCCCGAAGACTACACCTTCTGTTCCCGAAGGGAGGAGAACACCGGGATACAGTGCCGAAGGACTACCGTGGAACTTCAAGGGAGCTGGAGCCGCGAATCTTTCACGCGGGCACAAGCAGAAGATGATGACCTGGGACTGATAGCCGAATGGAAGAGGGCCTGTGTTCCCAGACCCGGGTGGAACATTGTGAGTGACTGCAGCCCAAAGTTTAAGTCCTACTGGGCACAGTGGGACTCGCTGATTGTAAGGGATGGCCTCATCTGCCGTACCTGGGAGAGCACCGACGGGAAGACATCTCGGGAACAAGTCGTCGTTCCAAAGGCTATGACGGAGGAAGTCCTGAAGGAAGTTCATGAAGGATCATCTGGTGGACACCTAGGGATAAAGAAGACCCTGGAGAAGCTGAGAGAGCAGTTCTACTGGATCGGATGCCGAACAGACGTGGAGAACCACTGCGCGAGGTGCCACGATTGCACAGCCAGCAAGGGCCCAGGACGAAGACGACGGGGTCCACTGAAGACCTACAACGTGGGCGGCCCCATGGAGAGAGTGGCCATCGATGTTGCTGGGCCATTCCCGATAAGCGAGGCAGGGAACCGCTACATATTAGTCGTCAGCGACTACTTTACCAAATGGCCGGAGGCGTATGCGCTCCCTAACCAAGAAGCCGCGACGATTGCAGAGACCCTGGTGAAGGAATTCGTCAGCCGGTACGGAGTACCCCTGGAGCTGCACTCCGACCAAGGGAGGAACTTCGAGTCGCAGGTGTTCCAGAACCTATGCCAGCTGCTGGGAATCCGGAAGACAAGGACAACGCCGCTACACCCTCAGTCCGACGGGATGGTAGAGCGATTCAATCGCGCCATCGAGAACCATCTCCGAATAGTCGTCAGCGAGCACCAGAGGGATTGGGACAAACATCTTCCACTATTTCTCCTGGCCAACCGCGCCGCCGTGCATGAAGCCACCGGGTGCACACCAGCCCGGGCCATGTTTGGGAGGGAGCTCCGTCTACCTGTCGATCTTGCCTTCGGCCGACCTGGGAATGATCCGATCCCGGTAAGCCAGTATTGTCAAGAACTGGTCGACCAACTGGAGGACATGCACGCGTTCGCGAGGAGGAAACTGCGGATCGAGACCGACCGAATGAAGACCCGATACGACCAGCAGACGGATGCCGGCGGATTCCACGAGGACGACCTGGTCTGGCTCTTCAACCCATTACGGAAGAAAGGCCTGTCGCCCAAACTGCAGAAGTCCTGGGAGGGCCCATACCGAGTCGTGAAACGGATCAACGATGTCGTCTACAGGATCCAGCGGAGCCCGAGGGCGAAGATGAAGATCGTGCATCGAGATCGCCTGGCAGCCTACGGAGGGACACAGACGGACCAATGATTGATCGGGACGATCAGCCTTTTTAGGAAGGGGGTGGTGTTACGGCTGTGAGGTTGTGTCATCGCTCACCGCATGAGTCACAACTGCCCCAGGGCTGGGCTGTGCCCTGCCTCGTGTATTGCGTGCGCCTTATGCAACAGGGCTACTAGGACAAAGGGATAGTCCAGAATATTCGTGACCCAGCCAGTGAAGGAAATCTCTAGAAGCCGTGTGTCCTGGACGATTCTAGAATTCATTGAGCCACCAGCCTGCTATATAAGCGGCCTCAAAGTGAGGGGACTGAGTTTTTTTTCTGTGGGTGTGTGTTTCTGAGCTAGTGCGAGTTTTCCTGAGCGACAGAAGTGTAGTGACGAAGTGCCGTGCGAGTTACGAAACCCAGTGACATAGTTTCCCAGCTTGTGAACAGCGTTCAGCAAGCTATCGTAAGTAACTGGAATTGGTGTACATAAGGGAGAGGAGCCGGTAGTTTCTGCCAAGGCCACCGTACTCATTAAGACGGTTTAACTTCTGTGGTTTGTTGACAAGTGAAAGGGCCAAGAGCGCTCAAGGAAGAGACTTGAGGAAACTGGAGTAAGGTTCCAATTGCTTGTATTTGCTGATGAGTAGTGTACCTCTTCCTGCAAGCAATAAAGCTAACTTCTCTTTAAAGCAGTAATTGGTGTTGTGTTTTCTACCCTCCGTAATCCAGTTAACAAAAGTACCACTAGGGGGTGGCACGTAACAATATCTCCAAATGCTTTATTATATAGGCAGAAAATATAGTTTTATTTATTTATTTATTTATTTACTGGTAGGCTATCTATTTATCTATTTTTATACTAGGCTATTTATTTATTTTACAACGATGCAATTGTAAATAAAGTAAAATAAAATAAAATTACGGTACTGGTACATTAAAACCCCAATTATTTATATCGAAATCCTAGACTGCCGATAACATAAAATGTATTTCTTACTCTCGTGAACTGAGTTGGCGGGAAGTCCTTTGGTGGAATAGCATTGAGCTACTAATTTCACTTTAAATTCTTCGTCCATGGGGAATCTGAAGACATGGACCCTTGGTCCAATATCATAATTGCCACGATAACCTGTTACACAGCAGCAATGAGGCATCTTTCACCATTTAAACACTAAAACTTCGCTGCACTGAACTACAACGAAAACACTCCAGCAAGACAAATTCAACATGTTCGCTAGGACCACACTTTTCTTAGCGTGGACCGGTGACGTCAGAGCGCGCTGGCCTGGATATAGAAGGTGTTGGTTCCGCTCTCCGCTTCCGCCCCTAGGAAAACCCAGCTTAATACCCAGACATACTATACAATTAAAGGAGGTGGCCAATTCATCTCAGTATAACAAGAAAATAGCATGACCTCTTATCCCCGTCGCCTACAACACCAAGATAAATATCCTCCCCAGAATATATTTTTCCACTTTTTACACTTTTAGTGTAACAGTTAACCCAGCTGTGTACCCAAGTTCGTTGTGATGGAGAGCTGTAGTTTGGAGATCTGAGGTTTTAATCCCAGCGTTGACAGCGGCCCTCCTCAGTGTGGGTTTCCACCGCGTTATTTCACTTCATTTCAAATGGAAGCCTTTCTGTTTATGTCAGATTTCTTAGAATTGCGTGTATTAAGTCCTATCATTCAACATAAATTACCTTGAATTTTAGAGAGTGTTTCGTGGTAGTGCTCGTGGAATGTTGTTGTTGTCGTTGATTCTTTAGGGGCTTTGCAACACCGTGGTCATATAGTCCCATGTATTCGGGTGTTTGCCATCCCGTAGTGTTGGGGTAGCGCACCTGCCTCTCACCCGGAGGCACCGGGTTTGATTCCCGGCTCCGTCAAGGATTTTAGAAAGTGACGTGAGAGTTGGAACGGGGTGCACGCAGCCTCGCGAGGACAATTGAATAGCTTTCAGACAGTAAGGCAGTGCCTCGGTTACGAAAACCAAGATTAACGGCTGATGGAACCCGATGCGCTGACCACGCGTTACCCCAATATCTGCAGGCCAAATGGCTGGGTAGCGGTCGCTTGGTAGGCCTAGGCCCTTCATGGGCTGTTGAGCCAGGGGTTATTATTGTTATTACTAGGGTGTGTGTAGAATGTATCTGATAACCTGCGTCACTCAGATATGTGTACTAGTGTGTGTATTTGTAATTGTGGTAGGATTTGAGCCGAGGCCTTAAGTTAGCAACCATTCTGTCATTTTCTTGGAGTAGAAGTGGGAAACCACGGAAGACCAATTCCAGGATGGCTGAGGTAGGAATTGAACCGCCTCTTCTCAGTTTTGCCTCACGAGGCTGAGTGTACTCCGTTCCAAACCAGAGATGTATATATATTTTTTTTTGCAGACCCGGGAATGAAACCCGGGTCTTCGGGGCGAGGGCCAAGAATGCTAGCCACTACGCAACGAGGCAGACAGTGTGGGATATTGTGTGTTTACTTCCATGTTAGTTGTGCTCAACTGTGATGTGTGTGTACTTGCTAGGGTTGTTATTTTAGTGGAGATTTAGTAAATGAAGTTTTACTAATTGCTGATATTTTGAGCACAATTCATACTACAGTATAATTTATTAATGTCGCATATTTCGAAATAATAATCTATTTTATGTCTACCCCTTAGGCTATTAGTCCCGTCTTTCAACGGGGTCGGGGATGAAATGCGATGAGCCACGTGGCTGATAGTTTCTACGGCCGGATGTCCTTCCTGACACCAACCTCACGAGGGGAGTTAATGAGAAATAATAATATGATGGTGTATTATGCATTTTCAACACATTTCCGTGAATCTTTCGTTAGTTATCAATGGCTTGCACTGCTTTTTAAAATGGTAAGCACGAATTCAACTCTCTCTCTATCTATCTATTTTCATTTACACCGATAACGTTCTCATATGCTGTTCCCAAGGCTGTAGGATCGAATCCTGGCGCAGTCAGTAGGCATTTGAGGGTGCGCGAATGCGATGGAGCCGTGCCAGTAGATTTGCTGGCACGTTAAAGATCCCCTTTCCGTCACCCCGGCGTCTCTAAAAGCCGCAGTACTTAAAATGGACGTAAATCACATAAAATTACTATTATTGGTATATTATTATTACTGTATTATTATTATTATTATTACATTATATCTTTTAATTTAACCACTAAATGAAATCTCTGGGGCACTTGGCGCACTGTTCTTATGGTAGGTAGCAATATACTGCTCTCCGAACTGTGTGGTTTCCTTCTATAATACGACTCGTACAAGTGGCTTCCTGATTAGATGCATATTCGTCTAGTGTACGTCATATTGGCGCATCATGGTGGCTAGATTTGACAATGCTAGGACGGAAATATTGACCTTTTAGCCTTGTTACTTGCTGTTCTGTTCTGATCTCCTGTTACATGACCTGTGCCAATGTGGTGGTCGTCGCCCTCGCAAAGGTCGAGCGAGTTGAATGAAGGGAGCGCGCACGTATTGATTAACTGAGACTGACTGACTCTCTGTATGTAATACACTAACAGGACAGCGTCGCCAGATCTACCATTATGGACCCAGATAACGTTCACTGATTTAGCAATTAGCTAACAACTTTCTGTTGTTGTTTTTGTTGTTGTTATATTTTAGACTAATGCGCTTACTTAGATAATAATACTATAAGATGAAATACAGTATTGCCAGTCATTATCCCTCTGCCGCTTGACCAATCCATGATCGCATAGTAGATGCCAACTCATAATACTCTGCGTTGCAATACTACATACAGCCCACGTGCTTCAGTGCCTGGTCACAGGGTTGGCTTTTTACCAATAGGCCCCATAGGCCTTGCTTGGCCTAGGGGCGCACCGTGCTGAGGGGCACAAAATTAATCTGCAAATTGTTTTGTCAGAAAATGTCCATAAAATGTTATGGACTACAATACACGTATTTTGTATAATTTTATGATTTAAATTAAACTTACCAACATTTTGACACTAACTTTCTCCATCATTTTCCAACAAATGTTTTGCAACAGCAGATTTTTCGACTTCAGCTTTAGAACAGAATGTTTTATAATTTATTAGGAGAAAATTTAAGTCTTGAATATTAATATCTGTTTAATTTGAATAATTCATTATGCACAGTTGTAGGTTGTATGATGTAGTGCATATGTAGGTTATATCTGAATATCTGTGAAGTGTATAATGAGTCTTAAATGGTTTAAACTTATTTTAATATATCGTACTAACACAGACGACGATCGACCAAAAAGTAATTTTCGCAGGCGATCTCAACGCTAGGATAGATAAGCCAAACATTAAAACAGAATTGATTCTGGAAACATTAGAACAAGGAGGTTTCAGACTAATTAACAAACCTGACCTGATCACATACACAGCTCCCAATGGAACTAGCGCAATTGACCTCGTATTATACAGAGGTGAAGGAATAACGGCTATTAACCAGAAAGAACTCTGGACATCTGCGATAACACCAATCAGAAACCATATACCAGTCATAACAACTTTTGAACTCAGCCAGTCATTGACACAAACTAAGCTTGTGTCGAACATGATATCCAGGAAATTAGACTTAGAGAAGTTAAAAGAAAACTTAGGAAGAATAGAAACAGCAACACGTCGAATACTACAACACCAGGTAAAGGAAGCCGTGGAAGTATGCACAACGACCCTGCAATTCTGTCAAACACACTTAAAATATAGAAAATCACAACCATGGTTCGACAAGGAGTGCTATGAAGAACGGAAGACCACAATGCAACAATATGATTTGTCTCTATACTCTCAGCAAAGCAGTGTGTATAAAACTCTCATAAAGAAAAGAAGAAGGCGGATCGCATAGAAGAAGATGCTAGACGACGAGCGGAGCACGCTCAAATTGATCCGTTGATAGCGCTTAGAAAACCAATACCACCACCAATAGAAGGAAACCATTTTGACACCATCCTCAACCCCAAACATAAAGACACAGCATATGAACTTTGTACAACTGAACCAATAGAAAGGCACACCCCTATAACAAGCCAGGAAATTCGCAATGCGATTACAAAGGCGAAGAACAAAAAGGCTTCAGGGCCTGATGGTGTATATTCAGATCACCTCAATGAATCCTATTACATGTTGGAAGACTACTGGACGGAACTATTCAACGAATGCTTGAGCACAGGAAAAGTACCTGAACAATGGAGACAATCGACGATTAAAGTCCTTTTCAAAGGGAAAGGAGAAACCTGCAATCCGGACTCATACCGAGGGATAGCCCTCGAAAACACATCTTTCAAAATGTTCATGGAAATACTAAGCTCTAGGCTTTCCGCACAAGTAGATGCCCATATACCAGACAACCAATTTGGTTTCAGAAAGGGAAGAAGTACCCTTCAAGCTGTGTACTGCTTACTAGAGCAGGTTCAAGATACAATCAGTCATCGAGGGAAAAAGTATTTTGTAGTCTTTATAGACTATAGCAAGGCTTTCGACTCTATCAACAGGCAAACACTCCTCCGAAAACTCAGTCTGTCAATTGGTGACACACCAAGAATACTCTCAGATATCCTCAGGTTCAACCACATTCAAATATCAGATGATATAACCCAAACTACCGGAGTACTACAAGGAGATCCGATAAGCCCGATCCTATTCAATATCATGACAGCAGAAATTACAAAGATCATTACGCACAGCTCAGTAACACTCATACTTTATGCAGATGATATAGTAACGGGCTCAGAAGAAAAGGAAGAGCTACAAAAGGTGCTAAACAGCCTCTCCGCATGGGCTTTGGGAAATGACTTACAAATAAACCACGACAAAACTAAACAAACGGTTTTCAGAAGAGGTGGAAAATTCTCCCCAAAGGACACACTGACCCTTCAAGATAATCACCTAGAAGTAGTTTCAAAATTCAAATATATTGGAGTTACTCTCTAAACAACACTGAAATCATTCAGCATTCATGTGAAAGAGAGAGCAACAGCAGCGATAAAAGCAATTTACAACATTCAGCAGCCCCAAAAACTCTCGATAAAAACGGCTATGACATTATTTAAAACGGCAATAGCACCAATAGCGACTTACGGAATCCACATAATTTGGGACAAATTAATAGAAAACGACCTATTAACATTAGAGAAAGTCAAAGCCCGCTATATGAAACGTGTCTTGGGTATCGGGAAGACAGCGCTGTCCAGACTGACTTACGTCTTCACAAAAGAAATGTTCCTCATGGAATACATTAGACTGCAGATGCTACTGCCGCGCCCCAAGGTCTATGAGACTGCCCTTCAAATACTCAAAGACTTAGACCATAAATTCAATAGATGGCTGATGACGTCACATTGTTGAAACCAACATCTCGATCAGCTGACTGAAGGGAACTGCGGATAGTGATAATAGAATTTTCCAATATGGAGCTCCTATTGTATTCCTTGACGTTGCTTAGCATTCGCAATTAGCCAATTGTAGTCGGTCTTGAGCCATTACCCTTCAGTCAGCTGATCGAGATGTTGGTTTCACGTCACAGTACAGGCGCAGGGTGGCAATGCGCCCTCTATTGTATTTATGCTCTAAGCTCAAAGAAAAGCAAAACGCTATCTGGGACGATTTCTACTCAACTGACGCCATGATGACTGACGAATGGAAATAGGCAAACTATGAACTCCGACACATAATGACACGATACGCTACACATGGCATTCACGACAAGTTCTGCCGAAACAAGCGATTCTACCACCCAAATTAAGAATGTGTGTGTGATCTATGCAGCGAATGCAGTTCTCAATATTGTTACGTGCCACCCCTAGTGGCACTTTTGTTAACTGGATTACGGTGGGTAGAAAGCTGGGTAGATTATTGGCTCAGGAATAACCCACCCACCAAGGGAAGATGATTAAGAAAAGGAAGTGGGTTTCGGACTGGAGAAAAAGGATAGAGAAATAGGATGAGAGTTCCACAAAAGTTATAAATTTAGCTTTAAATACACTCAGAGGCGGTTGCCACCGCAAATCCGCTCTCGGATACCTAAAGTGGGTAAGGGCTTGGTCTAAGCTGACGGGAAACACAGCTAGAACTTGGGCGGTTTGCTGGAGAGTGGCCTTAGTATATTCCCTCTCAAGCAGGCATAAGACTACTATGGGGAAGGGTGTTGGTCTGGCATGACTGAAAGTGACAGATTTATTGTATGTCTTTTCAAAGAAATTCGTTTTTGCAAAGTAATTCGAAGAATGCCAATAATTTGAATCAAGTTTGGTATTTCCAGTTTTCGAAGTTATAAGCTTCCTGAACAGTGACCAAGTGCTTCCAAAAAGGATGGTGATAAAGGAATTATGCCTTTGAAAATAAATTTGGTAAATGAACCAATAGTTGCATTTGGAAATGGCTAAGCTTTTAACCAGCCAGTAGCCGACAAAAAGTTTAGGCAAAGAGAAACACTTATATTTTTGAAAACTGACCATAAGATTTTGGAGAGGATCTCCACAAGCAGGTAGCTGGCGTAGCGAGCTGTACTTGCCTTACTGGCCAGTTAGAATTAGCTTTTAAAGCTAAGAGAACTTTTAACAAGGTTACCACTAAGAGTTTTTGCTCAAATGCAACAAGTGGTGAAAGTCCTATCAATAGGTTTAATGGTATTGAGTAGGGAGAGTCAAGGAAGACCGGACCTTGCCTAACCGTTGTGTTTTCGAAATTATGAATCCAAAAACAAATATTTAATTTATTTAAAAAGGCAAAAGAAGTTTATAACTTTAACAAACATACATTCAATCTGGTTAACAAATTTGGGGTCACAGACCTCAGATAGCATTATACATTTGCGCCAGGCAATTAACAATTTATGAGGTTTTAAACCTTATATATGTACTAAAATCTTTGTAAGATTTAAAAAAGACAAATGAAATGCTTAAAGTTTAAACATCAAATTGAGTACAAGGAGTGTACTTTAAGGAATTTACAAGTAATTAATTTAGAAAAAGTTACAACTTCGAAAATAACAAAAAAGGAAGCGAGTAAATGAAGAAGAAGTTCCTATTACTTCTTATGTTTACGCTGAATTACTTCTATGACAATTATACAAAGGAGGGCAGGTCACTTACTGTGAAACCTGAAGAAAAAATCAACAAGTAAGGTTCTAGACTTCCTGTATTTAGATAGGAATCACTAGATAAATGGGGCAGGTACCCTTTCGTGAGACCTAGAAACAACTCACTAATGAGTTAAAAGAATTGTATTCTCTCGTTATAAAAGAGAAAAAATGTGAGCTTGAACAGTGTATAAAACACGTAATTATACAGAAATTAAGTAATGATAAACAAGCAAAATGGAAGGGCCCTTTGAAGAGTGACACCTTATGGAGAAGTTACAATTTTATTAATATGTTTTGTTAGTAGAAGGTTGAGGAAAGATCATTGGGATTTAGGATCAATGTTCATGGCCTGATTTAATGTAAACGGACGATCGCGACGCGGTAGAAAAGTGGGATAAGCACTAGTTATCACTATAGTCTTTTAAATAGATGAAAAGTTCACTGTAGAGACACGAAAGTTTATGGAAAGAAAGTTATTGCAATGATGAAAATAACTGGTTGCACTAGGTAGGCGAGAGTCTATTTCTTGAGAAAGTTGGGAATTACAATTAAATGCGCCATAGAACATTCCAACGGTGGACGAAAGTTCGCTATTGCAGTAATTTATAAGGAAGATTCCTCATTTTAAATAGTATTTTCACAAGTGAGTGAAAAATACCTGACGGCAAGACTCGCAGATAGAGTACAAGATCTGGAAGGTTCCAGAACGATCTTAATAGAAAAATGGGGCCAAAGATAACCCAGCGGAGGAACTTGCTTTATAATTTATAGACAGCGGGTATTTGATAATATCCCACGTGGTGAGAAGATTTCTCATTTAGCAAGCATAAGAAATGCTGCTTTTCACCAAGATTGGCTTGATTAGACAAAAGCCCAACATGGAAAATCCCGCGAAGAATGATTACCGCCCCACAAGTAATCTCACGCTGTCTATAAAACAATCAATAAAAGCATGTAGATAAAATTGATGAAGATGAGGTTAAAACCTTAAGTCTGTACTTATCTTGGTTGCATGTTGAAGGTGAAGTTCCCCTTGACAATATTTAATATGCCAACATGGCGTATAAAGTAGAGTTTGCCTCTTGGTTTGAGGAGACTGGCTCGAGTTGAGCCTTAACTGAGTCGACAGCCGGTGCACAAGTGAGACCCACTCAGCAGAACACGAAGGGACCAGGAAAAAAAGGAGTGGGGGTAGGAGACAAAAGGAGAACATATAAACATAGCCAACATTACAACAAAAAATTGATCTTCTCTTGCTGAGCCGGTCTTCAAAGAGTTGATAACAGATGATACTAGCACAGCATGGTGAGTAAAAAAGTAGACGTAGTTCTCTTGCTCACGGAGAAAATTGCTGGCGATGGTAGCAAATCTGGTGGCCAGATGGATAAGTAAATCCTCTTGCACCAGGAAGAATTGAGGAGCTTCAGAGATTCGCTGCTAGATGACGCTAGGTGGGTCATGGAATATATATATATATATATATATCAGACTCATAAAAGATATAAGATATAACCAAAGAGAAAATAGAAGATCACTGTTGGTGTTTGACAAAGAGAAAGGAATGAACATGCAAAAGCATTAAAAATTATATTCTCACGTACCGTGTATTCCAAGAATACACCATACTGGGAGCGGAAACACCAACAGAGATCAAAGAAGCAGTTACACATTTAAAGGTAATGGAGCGATCAAAGACAGTGGTCTTGTGATCGGACCATTGGTGGTCAAGATTTTGGCCACCCTGACTCTCCCATCCCTTCCAGGATAACACTCGGTCACTCTACCAGAGGTCCAAACTAGGGGGGGGGGGGTGAAACATCCCTAACCAAGACCAAGTCCCCCACTTTAATATCGGGACTGGAAAGAAACCACTTCTGTCTCCGTTGCAAGGAAGTTAAATATTCCAAGTTCCACCTCTTCCAAAAAGAATTACGGAGGGCTTCAAGTTTACGCCAAACGATAGGTAGATTAGAATCCCTATAAGAATTGGGAAGAGGAGGAGGGGCAGAAAGAGAAGTGCCGATAAGGAAGTGACCAGGTGTGAGTGGAAGCAGGTCATCAGGGTCATTGGAAAGCGGAGTTAAAAAATAAGAATTAACAACACCTTCAATCACGAAATAGCTAGAAGCTGAGAGAAATAAAGCACTAGTTAAGATGGCGATACGATGCAAAAGGATAATTGACAAGTTTAAACAAAGCGTATAGAAACAAGTACATCTATTCAGGATAAGAATATACCAAATAAACAAAGGAACTATGCGAGTAGAAAGCAAGAACGCCATAGGTAACAATCTAGTAGCCATAAACAATGACCTTAAATCATAATAAGTATCGAAGGGGTTAATTAGAAAAATACTTAAGTCAGCGAGAAACGTGACGTGGCAAGTATAAATACAAAAACACATCGAATGTGACGACGAGAAAAAACAAGTTTGTTCATCAATGAACATTAAGATCGCAAAATATGTAAGCAAAGTGCAATACATAAGCGCGTAAAGGATATGAAACGATGTTACGAAACAAGAATCGAAGCAATTGTAGAATAAGAGCGTGAATAAGTGGGAGACATAAGCAAGCGCGGCCTTGACCCACATAGTACAACGAGATAAGGAATATAAATATCTGAAAGAGTCCTTGACTAGAACAAGTTTATTTTGGTGATGAGTTGAACGGCTTCTGAACTTACGGAAGCGACTCGCAAGACAATGTTTGGCAGTCAGCCAGAGTTGAGATAAGAGAAACTTGCTTTGACCTTTGGCAAGCGTACAGGAAATAAACAACAACTTGGCGTTATCCAGGCTTGTATACAAACAAGTTTGACAAACAAGCAGTTTGAAGTAAACAAACAACACTAGTTGAATCAGCTGTAACTTAAAGCGGAACGAGTAACACGACATACAGTCATCCGTAGCTTGGACGTGAAAAAACAATTTAAAGCCATATGAAATAAAGTAAGAAATCAATTTCGCATAATTTTGAGGATTACGAAATCCGACAATTTTCGACAGAAAAAAGCTTGATTCTTCCGAAAAAGGAAGAGAAGCCGGGACATTGAGAAGGAGTTTATGCGTAAGAATAGTTATTCTAGATGCTAGAGAATTCAGATTTTCAAGCGGTTTCAAAAGCGGCTTCCAATTGTGAGGAAGGAGGAAGGAGCCGGCCGTGGTCGTTCTTCTAAATAGCGAAAGAAGTGAAACATAGCGTACAGCGAAGTGATGGAGACTGATAGCCATGGTTTTACACAAGGGGAAGATAGTTTTCAATATAAATTTTAAGCAATTACCTGCTATAAAAAATTTCATGAGAAAGTAAACTATGTAACACAAAGTGCGGCGAACTTGAATTGCCATCTTGTGCGGGAAGAAAGCAAAATAATTTAAACAACTTACAAAGATGGCGTAGTTGTTCACGATAAGACATCGTTTCGGCAAGTGTTTTTCAAAAGTATCGAGATCGAAAACATGAGCGTTCTCTTTTTCAGAAATGGGATTTATGTCAGCAGTAACCAAATGACATTGCGATTTGGTTTGAAGACTGGGTTGTTGGATTTCACCAGTAATAACCCAACCAAAATCGGTGTCTCTAGCGACCACGTTTGAGGATAACCTACGTGTTTGTTTACGGACGCAATTCCAAAAAACATTGGCACTGAAAAGTACATCAATGGGACCTTGAGCATTAAACTGAGGATCAGCTAACCTTAAGTGCGAAGGAATCTTTAAACCGGAAGTATTAATAGAGCTGCTAGGAGTGTCCTTGCTAATACTGGTAAGAATGAGACAGTTTAAGTTAAGATTGGTGTTTCTTTGGCAAACGTCTCTGATTTGCAATTTTGAAGACTGCAAAACTTGAGTTTTCAAATTGTCAATGCCGGATACATTGATGGGAGTATGCGATGACGAAAGACCTAGTTTTTTAATTAACGATTGCGAAACAAAGTTGTGCGTTGAAGCGGAATCGAGAAGACCGCGGGTTCGAACCCAATTTCCAAATTTATCTTGGATTTCGAATTGTACAGTGGACAAAAGAGCTTGCGCACTGTGAGAAGTTTCGGCGTTAGAAATGCAGGAAGAAGCATTAGTTTGTTCGGAGCTGCTCTGCATGGAGCTTGAAGAAGCGGGTACTGATGACCTCGATTTATCATCAACGTGCAATAAAGAATGATGCGGTTTTTTGCAATGAAAACAGAGATTGGTAGACGTGCAGTTTGAAGAAGAATGCTTAGGTGACAAGCAGTTCAAACAATGTTTGCTATTGAAGACAAACTTCCTTCGATCTTCGACAGACAATTCTTTAAAGGATTTGCACAAATACAATGTGTGAAGCTTTTTACAGAGCGTGCATTTTAAAGATTTGTTGAGCGGCCTGATATGTTCTCTTGCATGATTGAAAGAAGCAGAACGGGTTTGCTTGTTCTCGACAGATGGGGGCCGATGACCCTTTGAAAAAGCAAGGTTTTTCTCAAAACTGTGACGCTGATTACTCTTTTCGACATTTTCGCACTGAAATGAGAGTGCTGTAAGAACTTGGCATCGGCTGTTAAGAAACGAGATTAAGTGTTCGAACGAAAATTCCTCCTTGCGGGCGAGTTCGATTTCCCATGCCTTTAAAGTCGAAAAATCGAATCTGGATGTAGCTAGATGAATGAGTATGGTGTCCCATGTTTGGACGGGCTGCTTAAGTTGGTATAATGCTCTAACATTTAACTGCATAGAGTCTAACAAGTCTCTTAAAGAGGTGACGTCATTAGGTTTGACGGCTGGCAGGTTGAATAGACAGCGGATATGACGAGCTATACACAAACGTAAATTGCCATATCTCTCTTTAAGGAGATTAAAGGCGATGTGGTAGTTCTCTGCGCTTAAAGGCAGTGACTCCACCAAGGCTAGGGCCTCGCTTTCCAAAGACGTACGTAAGAAGTAGAATTTATGAATGTCGGAGATTTCAGTATTTTCATGAATTAGGGAGCAGTAAAGTTCATAAAAAGAATACCATTCACCTTCCTGGCCTGAGAAGTGAGGTAGGCTTATCTTAGGAAGTAACGGTTTCGGTTTGTTCTTGTGAACTGAAGCGGATGCGAACTGGGCCGGATTGATGACCCTAGTGTCCGGTTCTGAGATACTGCGGATCAATTGGTGGGCCATGGCAATCCCTTCAAAGTACAAGGGTTCGACCTCGTCCTGATCCGATTGAAGTTCTGGGCAAGCGGATTCAATCTCGGTTTGAGTTTGATCGTAATAATCATAGGACCGTTCGTACAACTTAAGGCGTTGTGTCAAGATGTCTAAATCACACTCGGCGGGATTTAATTTGTTGATGAAATTTCTGAATCTGGTGAGTTGCCCTTTATAGGAAGAACGTCTAGCAATGAGAGTTTCATCCCTTTCAGTAGGAGCCATATTAAAGAAAATAGATTAAAGTGTAACTCACGAGACTGTAGAACCTTGGAGATGCTGTCAAGCTGGCAGCGGCAAATAAGTAGAAAGAAAGGGGACACCCCAAAGGCGACAGGAGCGGCCTCTTTCTCCTGCACAGGCTTTGCTCGATGTAGTAATAGCTGAAGGATTCAAAGCAGATATTAATAATTTGCAAGGAGTTGTCAAATGACACTTGACAAAGCATAAAAATAGCAAATGGACTCTCCCGGGTTTCTGGTACCAAATTTTGGATAGATTATTGGCTGAGGAATAACCCACCCACCAAGGGAAGATGATTAAGAAAAGGAAGTGGGTTTCGGAGTGGAGAAAAAGGATAGAGAAATAGGATGAGAGTTCCACAAAAGTTATAAATTTAGCTTTAAATACACTCAGAGGCGGTTGCCACCGCAAATCCTCTCTCGGATACCTAAAGTGGGTAAGGGCTTGGTCTAAGCTGACGGGAAACACAGCTAAGACTTGGGCGTTTTGCCAGAGAAAGGCTTTAGTGTAATTCCTCCCAAGCGTGCATAAGACTACTATGGGGAAGGGTGATAGTCTGGCAAGACAAATAGTAAAAGCTTTATTGAGTATGAACGAGGGCATGAACCTAGGAAGCGTTAGGAAAGCCAGGATCTTGCCTAACTGTAGTATTTTCGAAATTATGAATCCAAAAACAAATATTTAATTTATTTAAAAAGGCAAAAGAAGTTTATAACTTTAACAAACATACATTCAATCTGGTTAACAAATTTGGGGTCACAGACCTCAGATAGCATTATACATTTGCGCCAGGCAATTAACAATTTATGAGGTTTTAAACCTTATATATGTACTAAAATCTTTGTAAGATTTAAAAAAGACAAATGAAATGCTCAAAGTTTAAACATCAAATTGAGTACAAGGAGTGTACTTTAAGGAATTTACAAGTAATTAATTTAGAAAAAGTTACAACTTCGAAAATAACAAAAAAGGAAGCGAGTAAATGAAGAAGAAGTTCCTATTACTTCTTATGTTTATGCTGAATTACTTCTATGACAATTATACAAAGGAGGGCAGGTCACTTACTGTGAAACCTGAAGAAAAAATCAACAAGGAAGGTTCTAGACTTCCTGTATTTAGATAGGAATCACTAGATAAATGGGGCAGGTACCCTTTCGTGAGACCTACAAACAACTCACTAATGAGTTAAAAGAATTGTATTCTCTCGTTATAAAAGAGAAACAATGTGCGCTTGAACAGTGTATAAAACACGTAATTATACAGAAATTAAGTAATGATAAACAAGCAAAATGGAAGGGCCCTTTGAAGATTGACACCTTATGGAGAAGTTACAATTTTATTAATATGTTTTGTTAGTAGAAGGTTGAGGAAAGATCATTGGGATTTAGGATCAATGTCCATGGCCTTGTTTAATGTAAACGGACGATCGCGACGCGGTAGAAAAGTTGAACAAGCTCTAGTTTTCACTATAGTCTGTTGAATAGATAAAAAGTTCACTGTAGTAACACGAAAGTTTATGGCAAAGAAAGTTATTGCAATGATGAAAATAACTGGTTGCACTAGGTAGGCGAGAGTCTATTTCTTGAGAAAGTTGGGAATTACAATTAAATGCGCCATAGAACATTCCAACGGTGGACGAAAGTTCGCTATTGCAGTAATTTATAAGGAAGATTCCTCATTTTAAATAGTATTTTCACAAGTGAGTGAAAAATACCTGACGGCAAGACTCGCAGATAGAGTACAAGATCTGGAAGGTTCCAGAACGATCTTAATAGAAAAATGGGGCCAAAGATAATCCAGCGGAGGAACTTGCTTTATAATTTATAGACAGCGGGTATTTGATAATATCCCACGTGGTGAGAAGATTTCTCATTTAGCAAGCATAAGAAATGCTGCTTTTCACCAAGATTGGCTTGATTAGACAAAAGCCCAACATGGAAAATCCCGCGAAGAATGATTACCGTCCCACAAGTAATCTCACGCTGTCTATAAAACAATCAATAAAAGCATGTAGATACAATTGATGAAGATGAGGTTAAAACCTTAAGTCTGTACTTATCTTGGTTGCATGTTGAAGGTGAAGTTCCCCTTGACAATATTTAATATGCCAACATGGCGTATAAAGTAGAGTTTGCCTCTTGGTTTGAGGAGACTGGCTCGAGTTGAGCCTTAACTGAGTCGACAGCCGGCGCACAAGTGAGACCCACTCAGCAGAACACGAAGGGACCAGGAAAAAAAGGAGTGGGGGTAGGAGACAAAAGGAGAACATATAAACATAGCCAACATTACAACAAAAAATTGATCTTCGCTTGCTGAGCCGGTCTTCAAAGAGTTGATAACAGATGATGCTAGCACAGCATGGTGAGTAAAAAAGTAGACGTAGTTCTCTTGCTCACGGAGAAAATAGCTGGCGATGGTAGCAAATCTGGTGGCCAGATGGATAAGTAAATCCTCTTGCACCAGGAAGAATTGAGGAGCTTCAGAGATTCGCTGCTAGATGACGCTAGGTGGGTCATGGAATATATATATCTAGAACAGACTCATAAAAGATATAAGAGACATGATAACCAAAGAGAAAATAGAAGATCACTGTCGGTGTTTGACAAAGAGAAAGGAATGAACATGCAAAAGCATTAAAAATTATATTCTCACGTACCGTGTATTCCAAGAATACACCAAAGCACAACACAGGATGTTCCATTTAAAGAAATAATTAATTTTATTTCGGCCAGAAAGTTACACTACTCATCAGCAATTACAAGCAATTAGAACCTTACTCCAGTTTCCTCAAGTCGAGAACACTTCCCCTTTCACTTGTCAATGAGCCACAGAAGTTAATCCTCCCGCTAATTAGCCTGGTGGCCTTGAGAGAACTACATGCAACTTCTTCCTTTTGTACACAAATTATAGTTACTTACGATAACTTGCTACACGCAGCTTCGCTGTTCACGAGCTGGGAAACAGTGTCACTGGATTTCGTAACCACAATATCTCAGACGCTCAGTGAAATCACACTCACTCAAAACACAGGCAGTCCCCTGTATGCTTCTCACTTCCTCGCTGTCAAGAGAAACGGCTTCACTAGGGGTTTCGCAAGTCACCACACTTCTGTCGCTCAGGATAAACGCTCACACTAGCTCGTAAAACACAACAACAACTGCTGCTTGACAGGTCGCTCTTATATAGCAGGCCGGTGACTCAATAAATGCTTCTAGACCATACAGGGTTCACGGCTTCTCGAGGTTTCCATCGCTGGCTCAGTCACGAATATTCTGGACCATCCCTTTGTCCTAGTAGTCCTGTTGCATAAGGCGCACGCAATACACTGAGGCCGAGCAGCCCAGCCCTGGGGCAGTTGTGACTCATGCGGCAAGCGATGAAACCAACTCACTGCCGTAACACCACCCCCTTCCTAAAGGGCTGATCGTCCCGATCAATCATTGGTCCGTCTGTGTCCCTCCGTAGGCTGCCAGGCGATCTCGATGCACGATCTTCATCTTCGCCCTCGGGCTCCGCTGGATCCTGTAGACGACATCGTTGATCCGTTTCACGACTTGGTACGGGCCCTCCCAGGACTTCTGCAGTTTGGGTGACAGGCCTTTCTTCCGTAATGGGTTGAAGAGCCAGACCAGGTCGTCCTCGTGGAATCCACCGGCATCCGTCTGCTGGTCGTATCGGGTCTTCATTCGGTCGGTCTCGATCCGCAGTTTCCTCCTCGCGAACGCGTGCACGTCCTCCAGTTGGTCGACCAGTTCTTGACAATACTGGCTTACCGGGACCGGATCATTCCCAGGTCGGCCGAAGGCAAGATCGACAGGTAGACGGAGCTCCCTCCCAAACATGGCCCGGGCTGGTGTGCTCCCGGTGGCTTCATGTACGGCGGCGCCGTAGGCCAGGAGAAATAGTGGAAGATGTTTGTCCCAATCCCTCTGGTGCTCGCTGATGACAATTCGGAGATGGTTCTCGATGGTGCGATTGAATCGCTCTACCATCCCGTTGGACTGAGGGTGTAGAGGCGCTGTCCTTGTCTTCCGGATTCCCAGCAGCTGGCATAGGCTCTGGAACACCTGCGACTCGAAGTTCCTCCCTTGGTCGGAGTGCAGCTCCAGGGGTACTCCGTACCTGCTGACGAATTCCTTCACCGGGGTCTCTGCAATCGTCGCGGCTTCTTGGTTAGGGAGCGCAGACGCCTCCGGCCATTTGGTAAAGTAGTCGCTGACGACCAATATGTAGCGGTTCCCTGCCTCGCTTAGCGGGAATGGCCCAGCAACATCGATGGCCACTTTCTACATGGGGCCGCCCACGTTGTAGGTCTTCAGTGGACCCCGTCGTCTTCGTCCTGGGCCCTTGCTGGCTGCGCAATCGTGGCACCTCGCGCAGTAGTTCTCTACGTCAGTTCGGCATCCGATCCAGTAGAACCGCTCTCTCAGCTTCTCCAGGGTGTTCTTTATCCCTAGGTGTCCACCAGATGATCCTCCATGGACTTCCTTCAGGACTTCCTCCGTCATAGCCTTTGGAACGACGACTTGTTCCCGAGATGTCTTCCCGTCGGTGCTCTCCCAGGTACGGCATATGAGGCCATCCCTCACAACCAGCGAGTCCCACTGCGCCCAGTAGGACTTAAACTTTGGGCTGCAGTCACTCACAATGTTCCACCCGGGTCTGGGGACACAGGCCCCCTTCCATTCGGCTATCAGTCCCAGGTCATCATCTTCTGCTGGTGCCCGCATGAAAGATTCGCGGCTCCAGCTCCCTTGAAGTTCCACGGTAGTCCTTCGGCACTATATCCCGGTGTTCTCCTCCCTTCGGGCACAGAAGGTGCAGTCTTCGGGGCACGGTCTTCGTGACAGTGCGTCGGCGTTAGAATGCAGTTGGCCTTTCCTGTGCTGAATCTCAAATTTGTACCGTTGAAGCCTCTCTAACTACCGCGCGAGTTGACCCTCGGGCTGCTTGAAGTTCAGAAGCCACCGCAGGGATGCATGGTCGGTCCTGATGAGAAATTCTTGCCCGTACAGGTACTTGTGGAAGTGTTCAATGGTCTTCACGATGGCAAGCAGCTCCTTCCTGGTGACGCAGTAGTTCCTTTCTGGCTTTGACAAGGCCTTGCCGAAGTAGGCCACTACTCGCTCCTCGCCGTTCACTACTTGCGACAGGATTCCCCCTATGCCAAAGTCGCTGGCATCGGTATCGACGATGAACCTTGCTCCAGGTCTGGGGTAGGCCAAAATAGGCGCGGTGCACACAGCCTGCTTGAGTTGTTCGAAGGCACTGTGGCATTCTGCTGTCCACGTGAAGAGTTGGTCCTTCTCAGTCAGTCGATGTAAAGGTTTGGCGATGTCGGCGAATCCTTTCACGAAGCGACGGTAATAAGTGCAGAGTCCCAGGAAGCTTCGTAGATGGGACTTGTCCTTCGGAACTGGCCACTCCCTCACAGCTGCGGTCTTCTCTGGGTCGGTGCGCACCCCTTCCTCGGAGACGATATGCCCAAGGTACTGGACCCGCTTCTGGAAGAGCTGACACTTCTTGGGGCTCAACTTCAGCTGGGCAGCCCGTAGCTTCAACAAGATCTCCTTCAGGTTGCTGTAGTGCTCCTCGAAGCATCTCCCCAGAACGATGACGTCATCTAGGTAGACCAGGCAGGTCATCCAGTGTAGTCCCCTCAGAATGGACTCCATTAGCCTCTCGAAGGTCGCAGGGGCGTTGCACAGGCCGAATGTCATGACGGTGAACTGCCAGAGCCCGCTGCCCACAGAGAACGCAGTTTTCTCGGGTCCTTAAGGTGGACCTCCACCTGCCAGTAGCCACTCTTCAAATCCAAGGTGGAGAACCATCTCGACCCTGATATGGTGTCCAGGGTGTCGTCGATCCGGGGTAGAGGGTAGCTGTCCTTCTTCGTGACGTCATTCACCCGCCTGTAATCCACGCGGAACCTGGTGGAACAGTCCTTCTTCTTCACTAGCACGACCGGAGAACTCCAAGGTCTATGTGATGGCTCGATCACCCCTTGCTCCTTCATCTCTTCTATCATCCGGTCGACTTCGGCTTGCTTGGCGAGCGGGACACTTCGGAATGGGGTCCTAATCGGTGCGCTGCCCCAACGTCGATTCTGTGCTGGACCAAGCTTGTCCTGCCGAAGTCTTTGCTCCCCACGGAGAAGACGTCCTGGAATTCGCGTAGCAGGTCCTGAAGTTGGCGTGATTGTTCCTCGTCTAAATGGTCCTGGGATCCTTGGTACAGCTTCTGTAGTTCTTCTGGTAGTGTGCGTCTTCTTCGGTTGTCCGTCTGCAGGTGTCCGTCCGTCGTATCTGTGATGCGGGCAATCCAGGTAACGGGCTCGCAGACTCCTAGGTTGGTGTCCCGGTGAACCGTAATATCGTAGTCGTTCAGGTTGGACAGGCGGACGTACGGCCGAGACGTCGAGTTGATGAGAGTCTTGGCAACTAGCAATCCTTTTGTCTGGATGTCCTCATATTTTGGCTCGATGACAGCCGCCACTCCCTCAGCAGTTCCGTCGACAATTACGGCAGCGCTGACCTCCGTCCTGGCGGGAACGATGACGTCTTCTCTCAGCCTTACTCGTCGTGCGGTGATGGACTCGTGCGCAGGTTGCAAAGCAAGTTCCTCACCTCCGAAGTGCAGAGTGTTGGTACTCAGATCCAAGATGATGTTGTTCTGGTCCAGGAAGTCCAGTCCGATGATCACTTCATTTGATACGTCAGCCACAAGCATTGGATGCTTTATCGCCCGTCGACCAATGACGAACTCCAGTGATGCTTCGCCATGTACCGGTGCGGTCTCTCCGGTCGCGGTTATTAGCTGGAGATTCCTTTGTGTGGGTTGCACTCTCCACTTCGGGATCACGGTGGGACTGACGATGGTCCTCGATGCTCCCTTGTCGATTAGCATGGGCCAGCTCTCTCCGTTGACGACTCCGTCGACCATCAGGCTGCTATTGTCCCTCCGTAACTTCGTCACACGAACCTGGACTGCCGGGGCTTGACGACTGTCACAAGCCAACCTTTGCCCCCCCCCCCCCCCCCCCCCAAGGCTGGCTAATACTCGTTTCCCTGGGTCGCGCGGTTTTCAGACGACTGATTTCCCGTCGGATACCCTCGGCGGCGGCGATCACCGCAGTCCTTGATCACGTGGCCTTTCTTACCGCAGGTCCAGCAGGTCGGTAGTCCTCTTCCGGGCCGCCTCTCCGGTTGCCTTCCGGCTGTGTCGTTGCTGGTGGTGCCGCGACTATCGAAGAAACGGCTTAGCGCCTCCATTAATTCGTCGGCCAGGGGCTTGGTCTCGTTGGTTTTTACTGGTTCGTCGACGTCCACTTGACGCACCCGCGCGTGCATTCTGGATGCCTGTTTTGCCGTCTCGAACTCAAGTGCGTGGCTCAGCCCATCTGTCAGGGTCTTATTGCACGCGAGTCGCAGCGCCTGTTGAGTGTCCGAGTCCCGTAGCCCGTCGGAGAACGTCTGCGTCGCTATCTGCTCCAGAAAGTCGGCCTGCGCTCTTGGGTAGGCGAGCCTTACGAGACGTGCGATGTCCATCTCGAACTCCTGCAGGGTTTCCGCGTTCTTTTGTACCCGGGTCCGGAGCTGCATCTGGTAGGCCTGCTGAAGATGGCTATCTCCATATCGGGACTCCATATGGGCGATTAGTGAAGCGTAGTCCTGGGATACAGTCGGGATGGCCTGAAGGACGTTAAGGGCGTCCTCTCTCAGCGCTACAATGAGAGCTGTAGCCTTTTCCGTGCAGTTCCAGTTGTTTATTGAACAGGCTGCCTCGAACTGACGTAAATAGTTGCTCCACGGGACCTTTCCGTCGAAGGTTGGGGGCGTCACTGTGCTCTGTCCCGTTCCTGATATTCCCGGTGTACCTGTGGGCGGGCGTCGACGCAGCTCGGCAACTTCCTCTTGAAGAGCGTTGAATCTCGCTTCCATCCCCGTCGACGGGCGTTGGTTCAGCTCAGAAATTTCCTTTTGTAAAGCGTTGAATTTTTCTTCCACCCCCGTCAGTGGGCGTTGGCGCAGTTCGGCAACTTCCTCTTGTAAGGCGTCGAACTTCTTTTCTACTACTGTGACTTCCTCACGTAGGCCCTGGCAGACGGTGTTGACATCCTGACGCAGACCCTGTTCCAATTTCTTTTGACTTTCCTGTAATTTCGACAGCAGACACTCTTCCAGATTTTTCTGGCCATCCAGAAATTTGGCGGTTAGGTCCTCTGCTAGCTTATTCTGACCGTTTTCTAATTTGGAAGTTAGGTCCTCGGCTAAACTTTTCTGGCTGTCTTCCATCTTCTTCAGGTCCTCCGCTAACTTATTTTGACCGTCTTCCATCTTCTTCTGGCCGTCTTCTAGCTTCTTCTGGCCGTCTTCTAATTTGGCAGTTAGGTCCTTGGTTAAATTCTTCTGGCCGTCCTCCATCTTCTTCTGGCCGTCTTCCATCTTCTTCTGGCCGGCCTCCATTTTGGTTTCCATGCCATTTAACTTTTCTAGCAATGCTGCCAATTGCGCCTCCATTTTAGTTGTTTGTCTTGTAAGGGCATGCACTCACAGGAAAATTAGAGAAAATGACCTGCTCGGGTTTTGAAACCAGGACCGTCAGGTGTTGTGCTTGAGTTCGTAATCCGGCTTCTGACACCAGTTGTTACGTGCCACCCTAGTGGCACTTTTGTTGACTGGATTACGGTGGGTAGAAAGCACAACACAGGATGTTCCTTTTAAAGAAATAATTAATTTTATTTCGGCCAGAAAGTTACACTACTCATCAGCAATTACAAGCAATTAGAACCTTACTCCAGTTTCCTCAAGTCGAGAACACTTCCCCTTTCACTTGTCAATGAGCCACAGAAGTTAATCCTCCCGCTAATTAGCCTGGTGGCCTTGACAGAACTACATGCAACTTCTTCCTTTTGTACACAAATTACATTTACTTACGATAACTTGCTACACGCAGCTTCGCTGTTCACGAGCTGGGAAACAATGTCACTGGATTTCGTAACCACAATATCTCAGACGCTCAGTGAAATCACACTCACTCAAAACACAGGCAGTCCCCTGTATGCTTCTCACTTCCTCGCTGTCAAGAGAAACGGCATCACTAGGGGTTTCGCATGTCACCACACTTCTGTCGCTCAGGATAAACGCTCACACTAGCTCGTAAAACACAACAACAACTGCTGCTTGACAGGTCGCTCTTATATAGCAGGCCGGTGACTCAATAAATGCTTCTAGACCCATCCAGGGTTCACGGCTTCTCGAGGTTTCCATCGCTGGCTCAGTCACGAATATTCTGGACCATCCCTTTGTCCTAGTAGTCCTGTTGCATAAGGCGCACGCAATACACTGAGGCCGAGCAGCCCAGCCCTGGGGCAGTTGTGACTCATGCGACGAGCGATGAAACAAACTCACAGCCGAAACAATATCATGCAAAAATTTGCCGACAAAGACATACCGTATATCAATAACCCAAATGGGATTTGAATAATGCACAGTAGTCTACGTTGCTCACTTTTGTATTTTGCACATTGTGCGCTGTTTCAATAATAATAGTAATAATAATAATAATAATAATATATCGTTGGCCTCTTTATTTATAGTTTACTAGCTGAAGTGCCCGGCGTTGCTCGGGTTCCATTTTTCTGCTGAGCATAAGTAGTCTAGATTTTAAACTTTTTAGTTTTGGTGTAGCGTCGCCCCCGTTGTGTAGTGGTCAGCATGCTTAGCTGTCACCCCGGAGGTCCGAGGTTCGATTCTGACTCTGCCACGAAATTTGAAAAGTGGTATTAGGACTGGAACGGGGTCTACTCAGGCTTGGGTGGTCCAAATGAGTAGAGGGGGTTCGATTGCCACCTCAATCATACTCGAAGTGATTTTCCGTGGTTTCCCACTTCGTCTACGGGCAAATGCTGCGATGGTACCCTCCGTCAGGCCAGGGTCACCTCCTTCCCTCTTCCTTGTCTATCACTCCCGTTCTTCCCATCCCGTCCCATCCCTCATGAGGCCCTCTGTTCGCTTTGCAGGTGAGCCACCTGGATGAGGCGCTAGTCCCGCCTCCCCAGTTGCATTCCCCGTTTCGATGTCAAGCTCAGGAAACTGCCCGTAGAGGCGGTAAAGGTGGGAACCCTCACTGAGTCCGTGGGAAAAGCCTACCTGGAAGGTAAACTGACTACGAACCAAAAACGAATTTCGGTGTAGAATGTTTCTGGTTGGTGCAATTTGTTATCCCGCGGTGTAGCCGTGCTCATTATATCATGCACCACGTCCACGGGGGCAGTTGCAGCCAATCCGAAGATCGTAGGTTTTAATCCTGGCGCTCACAATATCCTGAGTATGTTTTTACCCCGGGTTCCTTCACATTCCCTTCAGGCAAATGGTGGGATAATACCTTATTTCAAGTCCTGAAGCACTTACCCCGTCCCTGTCCCTATTTCAGCTATACACACTACTACAGTCATCACATAAATACAAGTTATCAGACAAATTCGTACACGTCAAACTTCACGGGGCTAATGAAAAGAAATTCCAAACTTCCAAGTCCCTAATTTTAATTTTGTTAGGACTTCAAGATGATCCTACGTTTTATATGGATGTTGAGGAGAGATTGCGCTGTATAATGAAATGGTGTCTTAATCTGCTGAG
Source organism: Meconema thalassinum (assembly GCA_946902985.2). Lineage (NCBI taxonomy): Eukaryota > Metazoa > Arthropoda > Insecta > Orthoptera > Tettigoniidae > Meconema > Meconema thalassinum. Next base: position 501,741,118 of record OX336390.1, read on the forward strand.
CTACCACCCGGAGTAGGCCTAGTTATATTCTTTTACGTTTTCATGAAATATATTCATTTAAATGTATTTGGGGGACTGAATACCTCAATCCCTACCATATTTTAGTTTTAAGTCATAGAGATTTGCTGTAAATGCTTCGGAGAACGAATGCCCTTGGTAGTCTTTTCACTTAAGTACAGACGCTCCTACGTGAAGACAGTTCAACGTTTGTGTGTAATTGTACGCATTGATCTTTTCCGCCTTCGTAACTATCGACCATTTACTTCCGTAACCCTGGATAGGGGCCCTTACAAGGTACTACCAGTCGGGCCAACTGGAAAAAGGATTTTTAAAGAGGTGTTACTCCTCTATCACTCACCTCTTTGTCCTGGCTTGTGACAGGCAGAGCCTGGCTTCCCGAACTTTCGGCCCAGGTTGGCGGGTTTATTATTATTAATATTATTATTATTATTATTATTATTATTATTATTATTATTATTATTATTATGGTTATCTCATATGTTCACCATATTGTTGGGTTCAATTCACCATGTCATCGGCATTTGTTGCAAGAAGGAGTGGAGTTCTCTATACTGGTAGGTTGAGGAACGAACGAACAATGGAGCAGGTCTTTAAAATAATTACTTTCTGCATACTGGTATGCAGATTATGGTGGATCCCCAATTTATCGACGTTGGGCTTCAGCGACTTCGGTATGATACCAGTGGAAGAGATTACGATAGGCAGTACAGTGACAAATTCCTGTCGCCACATCTGCCGGCTCTCTTCAGCCTCTTCAGCCAGAGCCATGTATTTCGTTACTTTCTCTGCATAACTGTGCTGGATATTATGCGAGTGAGGGACTGCGATGTCTATTAGAAGAGTTTTCTTCTGCACTTTATCAATACCAATAATGTTTGGCCTGTTTACTGATATAGGTCCATCTGTGATCACTGACCTGTCCCAGAATAGCTTGGGTGTATCGTTCTCCAGAACAGCATCAGGAATATATTGATAGTAAGGCAGAGCATTATTACTTAAGGAGTGCTTCTTTGCCAGGTTCAGGTGGATTATCTTGGCCTCTTGAAGTAGGTCGTAGATGAAATTGTTGTACAGGCCCCTGTGATATGCTGCATGGTCTCCGATTCGCGATGGCATCTCCTACATTTGTCATCTAAGATGTCTACCTTAATTATGTAATTTAGGTAGTTCTTTGTTGCTACTACTTGATCTTGTATCGGGATCATGAACCCCTCAGTCTCAGGAAATAGATCCGCATTGATCAGCCAGCAGTTCGATACATGTATGTCGACATATTCTTGACTGAGATCATACGGATGACGACCGTGCAGTGCTTTCTGAGTCCACTGTTGAAACTTGTTGGTTATGTGCTCTTGTGACGTAGCTAGCTGCACATCCCTGGCATGAAGGTCCAATGGCGTGTACTTATCATCCACCTTAATAACAGCCTGATGCAGGGGAGAGTTCGTCTTGCTCAAAAAGTAGGCCTAAAGATTCTTCACCGGCTTGGCATGTAGGTGTATAATATCTGTAAGCGCGCGTCCACCTCTCTGGTGTTGCAAAGTCAGTCGTTCAACTGCTGACTTCGGGTACAGACATCTGTGTTTCGTTCAGGTGGTGTGCGTCTTAAGAATATTTTCTAGGTCTGTCTGTGCCCATTTTACTATTCCAAACGTGTAAGCCAGTATTGTAATGGCATATGTATTGATGGTCTTGAAGATGTTCCGTTCATTCAACTTCGATTTCAGAATCTTGTTGAAACATTGTACGTCGCTACAGTTTGATCCTTAACGATCTTGAGATCAATTTTCTTTGACTGTTGGAAACCAAGATATTTGTAACTCTCAGTTTCTTCCATGGGCTGAATGAGACATCGATTTTCGATTAAAAATCCTGGGGCTTCTAACCTTCCCTGTCGTAGAGTAAGAGTACGGCATTTATCAAACCCAAAGGACATACAGATGTCTGTAGAAAAGGAAGCTGTGATAACAATGAGATTATCTATATGCTTTTCAGAGGGTGCATATTGTTTTATGTCATCCATGTAAATCAAATGGGAGAGAAGATGGATAACTGTGCCAGATTGTCTAATCGGAAAGCCACTTTATGTCGTATTCAATGAACGATGATAACGGGTTCAACGCAAGGCAGAACCACAAAGGACTCAGACTGTCACCTTGAAAAATGCCTCTCTTGATTTGAATGAATCTTGACTCAATGGAAGTACCACCATGTTTCATAGGCTATACAAATTGATTCCCCAAGATGTCATCATTGTTTTCAGTGAATTATCAACTTTATAAATCTTGAGGACTCTGAATAACCAGGAGTGTGGAACTGAATCAAATGCTTTCCTGTAATCAATGTAGGTCATATATAGTTTTCGCATCATTTTTTATCTTTGCTCCATAATCACGGCATCAGTTACCGGCTGTTCTTTGCAACCTTGAGACTTGTTCACGCATCCCTTCTGTTCCTCAGCCAAGATGTGATATACTCCGAGTGCTTGTAGACTTTATGTGCAATACATGGTGTAAATTGTTTATAGAGATTACATAGGCAAGTGACTGGCCTATACTTTGCAGGGTCTACAGTTCGTTCACCTTTCGGAAGTAGGTATATCTTCCCTCGCATCAGGTAGGAGGGTATCAGTTGTGGATTTTCAAGGAAATTACTGTAGTGGCGGGCAAGATGTTCGTGTGTGCAGGTGAATCGTTTGATTCAGAAGTAATGGATATTGTGTGGTCCAGTGACTTTCCAATTTTGTGTCTCATTCGCAGCTCGTGTAACATCATCTGTGGTTTAGTCTGTTGTCTGTTAGTAAGATGTGGACCACATTTAAGTCTGCCACCAACTGTTCTTACCACAGCAATCGCTCCAGCATAAATGGAGGTCTGCACATCACTGAAACAGCTTGGGTTGAGTGCAGGATGAGGAGCAAGGATATCATCATTCATTATTCTCACTGCAACTGCAAGCTTCTTAGAACATTGCTGCTTTAGGATTGTTCAAATTCGGCAAGAGATTTCCTAAATTCATTCTCAAGTTGCTGGCTCGCTGGGTCATCTCAAAATTTACTCATCAACGTACCATATTTCGTAGGATTGCCATGATATAGGTATGATGATTGCCGTTCGTTAGCAGGAGTTGTATTATCTCCATTTCTCACTTGCTCAAGTTGCTCGACTGATTTCAGAGTGTTGCTGGCAGGAATTTCTGTCCGTAGCATATTAAGTTGTTCCACAGGGATCTATTTCTTCCGTACTATAGCACGACGATGGTCTGCTATTCTCTGTACCGTTACATTGATTTCAGGATACTACTGGCAGAATGCGGCATGCAACTTCTGTCTGTATGCGATGGTATTCGCCTCCATACCAGTTATCTGATAATAACAGCGCATGACACATGTATTCATTTCAGTCGTTCATTTCATACGCTGTATCGGTCTGCCTGCTCTCCAGGTCTCCTGAATCACAGAAGAAACACTATGCGCAGGTTTAGCGTTGGATGATGTTAGGATGCTACTATCAACATCGGCTGTAACATGTTCGGGGTGTTCCCCTGTTCACCTCCTGATCACCACCGGCTTGCATGCTGTCACCCCCAGCGATGGCTCCAAGGGGGTCCCAGACGCTCCTCGGGTTAGTGGTCTTTTAGTTCACTTTTCTTATTTCGTCTCATCATGGTGATGGTGTGCCTTTTATACCTACGGCCAGGATACGATTTCGACCGCCCCTAACATGGGGATCAGATGTCGTTAGCAGCCGCCCGCTGCGGATCAGACGCTGCTGCAGTGATTGTAATTACTATTATTATCGACTTTTTATTATTTTAAGTTTGAAAGCAAAAAAGTATGTATACATAATAGCTAGAACAAAAAGATTATCATCTTTATTTAGGATAAATATTATCAACATTCTTATAAGAAAAGTGAGACCTTTAGTCTAAAGGTTAAACTTTGTCACCCAACATTATTATTATAATCATTATTATTTTATCGACTTCCAATTACTTTAAATATGGTAAGTATGTATGTAAATAAGATTTCAGCTAAAAAAGTATTCCCGAAGAAACCACTCGCCCATTGTAACGAATGAAAAACAAACGAAATTACTGTACATTGCAATTACAGTATTAATAAAAGAAAAAAAAAGATATTATTCTCTACAATCAGCTTGTAACAATAACTATTAAATAAATATCCCAAAGTTATGGAAATAAAAATAATTATTTTATTATTATTGTTATTAGTATTATTACGAAGCCTCCGTGGCTTAGGCGGCTGCACGCCGGCCTCTCACCGCTGGGTCCGTGGTTCAAATCCCAATCACTCCATGTGAGATCTGTGCTGGACAAAACGGAGGCAGATAGGTTTTTCTCCGGGTACTCCGGTTTTCCCTGTCAAAATTTCATTCCAGCAACACTCTCCACTATCATTTCATTTCATCTGTCATTCATTTAATCATTGCCCCAGAGGAGTGCGTCTGGCCTCGGCAGCCGGCACAGTTCATATCTTCGCCGCTAGATGGGGGCTTCATTCATTCCATTCCTGACCCGGTCGGAGACTGGAAGCAGGCTGTGGATTTTCATTTCATTAGTATTATTACCATCAAGAGACTAAAGCATACTCTTGTGTTTCCAGAGTGGTAACAATGATGCTAATAGGATGCCTTCCACCCCTGAGACAGAGTGATCCCTGGTATTAAAATATTTGAAAAGATGAGCGCAATTTCTTCTCCCTCTTGGAATATATGAATTTTTAACAGAGACATGCTAGTCTGCAACGTAGAAACACAGTACTGTTCAGTCCATCACATATCCAAAAACATAATCGAATCTATGGCACTCGCTTACATTATTTTGACACATTACAAAATGTGAACTCTTCATAGAAAACGTTAAAATATGCAATATATGTAAACAAAGCTGATGGAAGTTATCTTATCCCTCAATATTAGTAAGTAAAACTGGAAATAAATGCCCCCTCCTCACACGAAATTATTATAATCCTACCTATACAATTAACATATGTTCATAATATTGTCTTGCCATTTCTTCAATCTTCATTGAAAATAATATAATTGATGATAATTGATAAAACTGCAACAAATAACGTTAAAATGTCTTCATTTGGTGATGAGAAATTGATAAGAGAAAACGAAAAAGCGTCCTTCTAGGGCCAGTATAAGAAATGTTTCTTAACAAAATAATCACAAAGTTGTCACATTGGCCCAACTGGAAAATGGCACTCTACTCCTTATTTTAAAGCTTGTTCATAAACAACATTTGTAGTTTTTGCACTTGGAGCGAATATAAATAAATGTTTTGGAGAACCCACTCTTGAACAGGCAACGTACAACTGCCCATGAGAAAAACACGGATTTTCTAAATTTATACCCGCAAACTTTAGAGATTGACCTTGGGCCTTATTAATTGTCATGGCGAATGCCAATCTGACTGGAAACTGGAGCCGTTAAAAATTGAATGGTATGTCAGTTGGAATTAATGGTATGCGTGGTATGAAGACTTGTTCACCTTTCGCCTTACCAGTCAGAATAGTCGCTTCAATTACGTTTGGTAGAAGCTGTTTAACGCACAGTCTTGTCCCATTGCAGAGTTTTGGTGGTTCAATATTTCGGAGTAACATGATCGTTGAGCCAACTTTCAACATAAGACAATGCGGTGGTATTCCAGGTGGGTCTAGAGAATTGAGGAACTCCGTGGGGTAGTTGACAGCTTCATCAGTATCTACAACAGTGTCTATGGATTTGTACGTAGTAACTGACCCTGGAAGTTGATCCTGTATCATGTTGTTCATGGAAGTAACACAATCGTTCTTTGGAGCCAATATGGCTCGTTCACACAACCACTCGTGGTTTTTGAAGTTTTCCACGATCCGCGGATAAACTTTATGCACCATATCCATAAATGATGGCAGCATTTCACAAAAAACCCGCGGAAATGACATTTCACCAGACTTAGTAGGGAAAGTGCCATCACCTATCTGAAGAAGCCTGTCTGCAAAATTCTGGGCGGTTGAATCCCCTAGCAGATGTACTCTCATATTTGTACCTAGAGTGACTTTTTTTATATGTCTCCAAAGAGTTGACATTTTCAGGCAAGCATTAAGTTCGGCAGCTGGTGTAGATCTTGGCACAACTGGAAGGGTTTGACGGAAGTCACCAGCCAGAACCACAAGAACTCCTCCCATCAGCTGGTTATTTCCTCGTAAATCTTGTAATGTTCGGTCAAGTGCTTCAAGCGACTTTTTGTGAGCCATCGAACATTCATCCCACACGATCATTTTGCAAATTTTTAATACTTGGGCTTGACCGGACTCTTTGCTGATATTGCACATAGGAATTTGTTGATTAGCGATGTTTAAAGGCAATTTGAATGCTGAGTGCGCTGTTCGCCCTCCTTCCATAAGGGTTGATGCAATTCCAGATGATGCCACTGCCAGTGCTACTTCATTTCGCATTCGGATTTCGGCAAGGAGTAAGTTGATGAGAAAGGTTTTACCTGTCCCACCAGGTGCATCAAGGAAGAGTAGTCCACCATTTTCTCTTCTGAGATAGTCCAATATTGTGTCGTATGCTAATTTCTGGTCAACAACCAACTGTGGCTTATTCATTTCCACGAATGCTTTTAACCCTTCAACATCGTAACATGTTTCCCTCATGATATCACTGGTAAGCATGTCACAGCCATTTCTCTCCGGAGCTTCGACGCCTAATTCCATTAAAGTTCTTCCATTCATAGCCATGCATTTATCTTCCAGCAGCATCAGCGTTTGATTGAAGATTTGTGGTGAATAATTTAAATCCAGACTTTGGTTATTCCTCCGGACTTTAATTAGGATGTCTTCGCTCATATTTTCACGATATTTCTCCCAGAGACTGTTTGGGTTTGAAGGGTTGCAAGTCGTGAGTATGATGGCAAAGAGGCTTCTTATTTGCTCTCGAAAAGATGTTAACACTGCTTCTGACAACGTAGCATTCCAGTGTTGATCATCCTCCAGTAAACCAAGCTTTTGACATGCCTGTCTATAGGTCTGGCATTCTTCTCCATTCACAGTTCTGAGAACAGCAAAAGACGTTGGTCCTCTAACGACATGAAGCAACATTCTGAGGAAATAACACTCAGCGTTGTTTGGGTGAACTGTATACACACGGTCCAAGGCTTCACTTGCAACTGCATCATATCCTGAAACAGGTACCCCTTGTTTCCGTTTACAGAATACTTTTCTGGATGAATTCCATGTGTAATAACGTGGAACCTCAGAATATAGTAATGTGCTTGCAAATGCGTCTTGTTGACACAGCTGGAAGAAACCAGTCAACGTTGTGTTTGGTGGTTCAGCAGAAACTGTCTGGGCGCTATCAGTTGTGAAGTACACTCTCTGGCCGTTTTCTAAATGCACGCTGAGGTGAACAACTGTTGGGTGACGTTCATGAATTGGGAAGCTCAATATACGACAAACAGCTTCATTGCTGCTGATGTACCTTCCCAACTGATACACAGAAATTTCATCCATAACATTGCTATTTGTCAGTCCAAAAACAGCCATGTCGCTACCTTTATTGATGTATTTGCAGATGTACTTTATGGATTTTACTGAATTGCAATACTCTACATTGATATGAGCTTGAAACATTTTGGATAGAAGTGGAGAATATGGCACAACCCAGCTGTTATCTACTTCTATTTCCGTATTTCCTCTCATTTTTAGTTTGGCGGTGTATCCTCCGTTCGCTGGAGCTCGCCTTCTGTATCGAGGATATCCGTCATCGCCAGTTTGTGTTGCAGTTTTTTTTTTTTTAGCGGATGGCTTTTAGTGCCGGGAGTGTCCGAGGACATGTTCGGCTCGCCAGTTTTGTAGCTGCTTCGAGACGGACACCCAATGGGTGAGCTACAAGTACCGTTGGGGAGGGAAGGAGGGAAGTTGGATAGTAAGGACGAGGAGTTGGAAGGTAGCGGCTGTGGCCTATAGTTAGGGACCAACCCCGGCATTTGCCTGGAAGGAAGATGGGAAACCACAGAAGACCATCTTCAAGGTTGCCGGCGGGGGGATTCGAACCTCCTCGCCTCCCGGATGTGAGCGACTGCCATCAGTCACGCCGTAACCACCACGGCTAACTCACCCGGTTGTGTTGCAGTGTTCAGCGCTCTTGGATATTTCTTGCTGCATATCCGATCCTTCATACATGGTGCGTTCTGATTGAGGTATCCACATGGTCCGTGAATCATGTTTTTGGTGACAACTGCATAAAGTTCGGGGTCTTCCTCCGGATTCGGAAACTCAGCAGAAATAATAGAGTCGATTTGGGATGGATGAATTTTTTGTTTTACCCAGATGAGGATATGGGCATGTGGAAGTCCTCTTTTCAGCCACTCGACGGAGTACATCCAACAGCGAGTTTCTGAGTAAACATGACTCTTGGTAATGACATCAATTAGTTTAATAAGTTTCTGTTTGAACACCCTGGCTGTTAAGTCATGTCGATCAGTAGATGACTGGCCAAACAGAAGTTCCTCTTTTATCTCCGGCCAGGCGGGATTGCAGGTAAACGTGATGAATAGATCGGGACGTTCATAAGAACGAACATATGACATAGCATCTTGTGCATATTCATGCATATGTCTTGGGCTTCCTGTGAACGTGGCAGGTAGAATGAACATTTTCCCGATATTTTCAACGTCTCCATCGTTTCTGACAGCGTCCCTTAAGTGAATGTATTCGTCCACTCTGAGCTTTTTCTGGTTTAACCGTATGAACAGAAGACGCTCACTCTCAATTTTAGCGTACATGTCAACGATGAACTGATGGAAAAGTTGCCGACACTTCAAAATATAGTTTGGTGACCCAACTCTTATCATTATCCGATATGCGTAAAAGTCCATAGCAGAAACTTTCTTACTGGTGGTTAATCCTGAAGTAGGGTCAGTTTGCATAATGTTGAAATGATAGCCGTCTTCGCCTTGCCAAAATATCAGCGGATACTGAAGTGCATCGTATGATCTGTGTGTATCGGCAATGTGTTGTATTGCGTCACCCCTTTTCTGAATAATTATGTCACGACGATCAAATTCATGACCCACTATAACGATGGCTACTTCACTGATTTGAGGAGCATTGAAGCGACGTTCATGTTCGCCAGCTGGTTTCTTGTCAGCATGAATGACTATCTTATAATCATCCGTCGGCATTTGGTCTAGTGCTGTTTTGAAGGTATTTATTAGATGATTATATCCATGTAATATCGCTTGTAACTTCAAAACAATATTCTGCCTTGTGCCAGGGATATTCTCACATCGCTGATTAGTTTCAATCTGTTCATCGCCCATGAAATAAATCTGTAGAAACTTCGGTTTTTCATTAGGAAAAGGAATCATTGAACCAATTCTGTGGTAAATTTGACCTTGTACTTTGAATGTCGTCGTAAAGCCGCTGTCTTCAAGTACAGATGTCGCACCAAATGATGTCATCTGGAAACATGCATTATATTTTCTTATGTTCTGTAGGAAGTGTTTTGATTCTGCAGTAGTCCCAGATGTATATTCGAGAAGTTCATCGGGTGGTGAATCCAGAGGTGGTAGTTGAATTTTCCCACTCCTACAGCACATACCTGGAGGTTCACTTTGGAATTTCTTGGCTTGGCAGTAAACGCATACCTTGTTTATTTTTCCAATAATAACTCTTTGATGTTGTGCGTACTCAATATGGGGATCATAATGGAAAGCAGCTAACATCAAATCGGACCGCCTAAATACTCTCCTTGATTGAACAGTTTGAATACGGTCGTTTTCAAGTCGAAATTCGTGCTCCTGTGGTGCCTCATTCGCTCTTGATGTACTCGCTGTTGCCCTCATCATTGTAAGTCGAATGTCATGTTGTTCTTCAGTCTCAGCCTCTCTTGATGTACTGGCAACAGTCCGCATTATTTCCAGTCGTGCCTTACGTTGTTCCACAGTCTCAGCCTCTCTTGATGTACTGGCAGCAGTCCGCTTTATTTCCAGTAGTGCCTCACGCTGTTCCACAGTCTCCGTAGCTCTTGATGCACTGGCAGCAGTCCGCATTATTTCCAGTCGTGCCTCACGCTGTTCCACAGTCTCAGCCGCCCTTGATGTACTGGCAACAGTCCGCTTTATTTCCAGTCGTGCCTCACGCTGTTCCACAGTCTCCGTAGCTCTTGGTGTACTGGCAACAGTCCGCATTATTTCCAGTCGTGCCTCACGCTGTTCCACAGTCTCAGCCGCCCTTGATGTACTGGCAACAGTTCGCTTTATTTCCAGTCGTGCCTCACGCTGTTCCACAGTCTCCACCGCTCTTGATGTACTGGCAGCAGTCCGCTTTATTGCAAGTCGTGCCTCACGCTGTTCCACAGTCTCCACCGCTCTTGATGTACTGGCAGCAGTCCGCTTTATTGCCAGTCGTGCCTCACGCTGTTCCACAGTCTCAGCCTCTCTTGATGTACTGGCAGCAGTCCGCTTTATTGCCAGTCGTGCCTCACGCTGTTCCACAGTCTCAGCCGCTCTTGATGTACTGGCAGCAGTCCGCTTTATTGCCAGTCGTGCCTCACGCTGTTCCACAGTCTCAGCCTCTCTTGATGTACTGGCAGCAGTCCGCTTTATTGCCAGTCGTGCCTCACGCTGTTCCACAGTCTCAGCCGCTCTTGATGTACTGGCAGCAGTCCGCTTTATTGCCAGTCGTGCCTCACGCTGTTCCACAGTCTCAGCCTCTCTTGATGTACTGGCAGCAGTCCGCTTTATTGCCAGTCGTGCCTCACGCTGTTCCACAGTCTCAGCCTCTCTTGATGTACTGGCAGCAGTCCGCTTTATTGCCAGTCGTGCCTCACGCTGTTCCACAGTCTCAGCCTCTCTTGATGTACTGGCAGCAGTCCGCTTTATTGCAAGTCGTGCCTCATGCTGTTCCACAGTCTCAGCCGCTCTTGATGTACTGGCAGCAGTCCGCTTTATTGCCAGTCGTGCCTCACGCTGTTCCACAGTCTCAGCCTCTCTTGATGTACTGGCAACAGTTCGCTTTATTTCCAGTCGTGCCTCACGCTGTTCCACAGTCTCCACCGCTCTTGATGTACTGGCAGCAGTCCGCTTTATTGCAAGTCGTGCCTCATGCTGTTCCACAGTCTCAGCCTCTCTTGATGTACTGGCAGCAGTCCGCTTTATTGCAAGTCGTGCCTCACGCTGTTCCACAGTCTCAGCCTCTCTTGATGTACTGGCAGCAGTCCGCTTTATTTCCAGTCGTGCCTCACGCTGTTCCACAGTCTCAGCCTCTCTTGATGTACTGGCAGCAGTCCGCTTTATTGCCAGTCGTGCCTCACGCTGTTCCACAGTCTCAGCCTCTCTTGATGTACTGGCAGCAGTCCGCTTTATTGCCAGTCGTGCCTCATGCTGTTCCACAGTCTCAGCCTCTCTTGATGTACTGGCAGCAGTCCGCTTTATTGCAAGTCGTGCCTCATGCTGTTCCACAGTCTCAGCCGCTCTTGATGTACTGGCAGCAGTCCGCTTTATTGCCAGTCGTGCCTCACGCTGTTCCACAGTCTCCACCGCTCTTGATGTACTGGCAGCAGTCCGCTTTATTGCCAGTCGTGCCTCACGCTGTTCCACAGTCTCCACCGCTCTTGATGTACTGGCAGCAGTCCGCTTTATTGCCAGTCGTGCCTCACGCTGTTCCACAGTCTCCACCGCTCTTGATGTACTGGCAGCAGTCCGCTTTATTGCAAGTCGTGCCTCATGCTGCTCCATACTCTCCGTCGCCCTTGATGTACTCGCCCGCTCTCGGTCTAATTCCAGTCGTCGGTCATGCTGTTCTTTTGTCTGGGATAGTCGTAATAATTTCATTTTTTCTGATTTTGGATGCACTCGTCCAATAGCATTTCGCTTCTTAGGAGGCATTCTAAAAGAGGAATGTACATTTCTGTTATTGGTGGTGGTGGTGGTGGTGGTGGTCACTTAATCCTCATGAAGTTTAGGATTTACGGGCCCAACTTATCCTAAGAAACTCATTCATCATTCCTGCATTTACCAAGTGTCTAATGCCTGGCCCGAGTGTACCTATTTATGTGCTGAATCTTTCTCATAACACATGCTATTCTGAAGATAAAATTGTAATCCTTGAAAATGAGTCCCCAATTGGGAAGGAAGTGTCCGTGACATTAAGTTGGTTTCCATTCTGGCATTTAGCTGTACTAGTATTGGAAAACTATGTAAAACCACCATTAGGGTGAGGTGGGAATCGTACCTACATCTTTTTTTTTTTAGCGTAACGTAGCTGAGTTTACCCCGTTCTGTACTCAGACCTCTACTGTGTTTTGCCTATAGAATGTGAATGTACCCCGTTTCTTGACTCAGATCTTTTCTCTGGTTTGCCTGCAGAAATTGAGTGTGCCCTGTTTTAGCCTCATATCAGAGTGAAATTTATCTACAGAGCCTGGAATCAAACCACGGACATTTAAGATAGACGTCACAATACGTATCTTTAGAACACGAAAGGCGGTAATTCAATGGTGAGGCTATATTCAGAAGTGCAATGCAGATACATATAGTCACTAAAAATTTCTGCTGTTTACTGGCGACTGAAGAAATAGTAACAGTCGCCTTGTATTATCTTCGAGTACGAATTGAGTTTTCGGTTTCAAAGTCCTGGGTTGCGATCCGCAGCTATGTAAAGAACGCAAGGAATTAGGTTGAGAGCTAGAACGGCTTTCACTCAGTCTTGTGAGTCAGAACTGAGAAAAGGTGGATTCGATTCCCACCTCAACCATCCTACAAGTCGTTTTTCGTGGTTTCCATTTTTATTATATATTATTATTATATTATTATTTGCAAGCAAATACCGAAATGGTTCTTACTGAACATCATGGTGACCTCCTTCTTCTTCCTGGTCTCAATTCCTATTTTAAAAATCTGGTATTTCGAAAGAAAGAACTTGAATCATTTGGCGGGAACGATATAAAATGGCCGCCGTGGGCTCTTAATGGCTGGATTTTGAGAGCTAGAGTAACACGTCGTTTCGTTTACTTTTACTTCGCCGTCGGTCGACCCAGCTGTTCCAAGCTCCTGCCATATCCCTCACGTTCTTCCTTTCGAAATACATGCCATAGCCTAATACACACACTACCACAAACATATCAACAACACAGGTTATTAGAGAAAATCCTATTTACACTTAAGCACATGGAGCTGAATGACCACAATATTGCAAGCCTCTAAATGAATCATCTTCATCAACAACAACAACAACAACAACAACAAAGGAGGCGTGTTGGCGCGGCGGTCAAGCTGTATGCTTCTCACCACGGCAGAACGGGTTCAACAATAACTAACTATTAGTTTGATTTTCATTGGTCATTGGCTGCATTAAAACTATTAGATAAATTATAACAATGGTACCATTGATCTGTGAATTGTGAAACCACAACGCAGAAAGAGGTATTTAGTTAGTTAGCTTTTGATGTTTTAAGGGGCGGAACAGCGAGGTCATATGCTTCAAATACAAAAAATATATAACTTAATGAACTTACGGAAATATTAAAGGTTCTTGCAGGGTTAGATCCTCCACTAACTGCCTCGATGTACACATTCTCTATTGTCGTGCGCAAGGATCATAGAACATTAAGTGACTGACTTCACACCATGGAGGTACTAATATTATATTTTGTTATGTCATGTAATATTTCAGAAGTTTTTGCCATGTTTCATTAAATCACCGCTAGATAGCAGGTCACACGTCAGTGTCCTCGTTTGTTGCATTTGTTGAAATGATATCGCTCGCAATGACCTTCACACAGCTTAGAAACGCACTGCTCAGACGGTTCATGATAGGCATGTCGAGTACATAGCTTGTGGTGAAAACCATGTATTGCCAACCTAGCTGGTGTGCTCCGCATGTCATTATTTGGTGCAGACCTGCTACGATTGAGCACGGCATCAGTCGAGTAAAACTCCAGGTCGATGCCCTCTCTTTTCTTCTGTCTAATTTGTAGAAGCTCTTTGGTAGCTGGAAGCTGCATTCTGGTTCGTAAATCTTCCATTAGGAATGCCTCATTTTCTATACCGGTAGTGCAGAGCGCAAATCGCATCCAATCGGCCGTATCTCGACTTGAGCTATGTTGCCATGGAAACTATCTGCCTTGCCATTCCTTCATGAGTATATTTTATGATTTGATTAGCCTGTGATTGAGTGCAAAAGGACCGAAATCAGAAGAATGAGCAAGACTATCGAAAATTCATGTAGCCAGCGGATCCTTCTGGGTCCTAAACTATGTGTATGCAAAATTTGGTTGAGATTGCTGGAACGGTGTAGATTTGTATACGGAACAGACCCACCCACATACCCACATACCCACATACATACAGACTTTCACTTGTATATATAATATATATATATATATATATATATATATAATTATACAAATATAGAAACAGTTGATTCTCTCATTATTTTAATTTATTTAATTGGTTTTATTTCACGATACAGTAGAATAAAATAAAAATACCTTCACAAAGACCTTTCTGAGGTCTAAAATCTCCCTCCTTCACGATGGTATGAAGAGGGAGCAGCAAAAACCCACTGGCCTAGGAGCGCATAAAATCTAAATCCGGCCCTGCCTGGTCAACTGTAACTTTGGCTTGTACAGTTTGGCAATTTCGTTCTCAGACCACATGGCGAGACGAGGACTGTCAATCACATTCACCCAGCTTACAGAGTATAGTTAACAATACTATAGTAAGTAGCTTATTTTATATAATGGGACTTCCGGCGATCAAGAAAACAAGTAAAATTATACAGTGTTGTAGTGTCAAGAACGATGTTTATAAGTAGGGACCCTGATTTATGGTAATATAAAAGGCTCCAAAGCAGTGAAATGAAATGTTGAAAGCGGTAAAATAAAATATCCATAGCGGTGAAATAAAAAAATAAGGAATGAGGGTTGAGCGTGCTTAATAACGCTGCATGATGGCTAAATAATGAACAATATGCTAACATTTAGAGAAATAACAAAAACGTTCTGTGTTTAAGACCTAACCTTACATTTACTTCCACAAATACTCTTCCTGACTTATTTTATCACTAACTCTTAAAACTTAAACTGTCCCCAAAATATAGACAGAGGAGCATTATATCCATGATTACAGGACGCAAATTTGTATGCGTATCTGAGATCGCAGAAAGCCTCTTTCGCTGTCGTATCTTGTAAAACATTTATATTTAAGATTTCTTATTTTATATTAAACGACAGATGCTGGAACTATTTTAGTTAATTTTAGAGTATTAAAAAACTCGTATACCAGCATTTCGTTGGTGTCTCACATTTTAGGGTAAAAATAGCACATTTCGCAAATTAATTTTATTTCGCGAAATTTCGCGAATTCAATATCGGAACAAATTGCATATTCGGAGTAAATATATAGCATATACATGTTTGTTGAAACATTTCGCGGATATCGTTAAAACCAAAAATCCGGTACTCAATTTATAAGTCATGCTTAAACAATGTATGGGTATGTCCAAAAACTTAAAAATTCTATGTAGGCCAAGCCTATGTATTTATTTTCTTGCAACAACCAGAGACGTTTCCCGCCCTTGATTCCCGTCTTCTCTTATTTCACAATAATTCTGCTTCAGTCTTGATCCAATTGTAAGCCAATAAGGGTTTATAGGCTATTTGGTTTATATGTGCATTATTTGGGATGAAAATAGATCGACAGATACAATTCTCTCTCATTGCAAATGTACAATTATGGCAAAGATGAGAGAAGAATTCACAACTTATTGTTAGAGGCTCTGGATTCAAATGAAAACAGCCAAATATACTAGATTTAAAGCCCTGCACGGATGCGGATATCCACGGATAAACCCGCGGATATCCGCAAACTTTTACGCCATGTCGATATATTTTGCATGGCTGTGCGAATAGTGGATAAGCTGCGGATAATGTTTGGAGTAAATATGCGGATAATTTTAGAATACATTCCAAACTTGTTGAATATCATTACTACAGTCGTCGTCGTCGGCGGCTTTAACTCGTTTCCGAGTATACATCTTCTTCCAAAACAGTCTAAAATAATCTAAGGTTGAGGTCTGCGGGCATGTTTGCGGTGACTGAACAGCCCAATGCGTGTTGACATTCCCAGTCAGAACCCATGTATAACATGTAATTGGAAAGTTTCTACTCGTTGCCGGTAGAGCGCACTCCCCTCCCATTATAGGCGCGATAAGGAATCAGCTGTACAGTACGTATATTAAATGTGTAATCTCAAGAACCACTGGATGGATTTTGATGCTGCTTTCACCATTCTGTAAAGGTGGTCTCGAGGAAGATTTGTGTAGAAAATAATTTATTTATGACCAAAGGGAGCCAAGCAGTAACGATTTCAGTGAAAAGGTCGAAAAAATAGCCTGGCGTCCGTGCGCTTTTTAAGCTTACGCTGGGCGAACCGTTAAAAATATCATTATATTATGAGTGTAAGAATTGTTCAGCGTGAGAAATTCTACAAAAAAGTCCGCGAGAGCATATCTCTATCTTCGATACATCGCCCACTATAAGTGTTTTTAGTTTGGACGGGAGGGGCATTTGGCTTGCACCTCGCCATTCTTAAATTACGTCTGACAGGAATTCCTTGCACATTCATAACTGTTCCCGGGCGAAGCCGGGGCGGGTTGCTAGTGACACTATATAATTATTATCATTATAATTTCCGCATTATCAAAATTAAAATTATATCACAAAATAAAATAGCGTGCTAATAAATCTAAGAGAAATTAGACATACCTTGCACCTTCTTCGGGTACAAGGACACTTAGTTAGTTAGTTAGTTATTGTTGTTTTAAGGGGCGGAACTACGAGGTCATCTGCCCCTCTTAACACAGATTAAAGAATACAAATTTTGAATTGAATTTAAAATTTTGAGGTGGACATCTAAATTTAAAAAGACCAAAAATTAATAAAACAAAAACAAACAATTAAATAAAAAATAAAAATTATAAAAATAAACAAAAATTACGGAAAAAACAAAACATTATCATTCAAAAACGAACAAGTCGTTGAGTCAAAGTTCACTGGAAAATTTAGATTGCTGGCCCTAACCCACTCTCACTTATAAAGCGGATAACGCGATCAGCAGCCACCGCGTCATCGGCTAATATAAGTTTGAGTGTCGTCTGCAAACCAAGGTTTCTTCGTAATTCAGCAAGATCCACACACTCGGTGAAAATGTGGGCCACGGTGAATACGGCTCCACAGGTACAAAGTGGGGGGGTCTTCCCTTCTCATTAGGTACGAGTGGGTGGATCTTGTATGACCTATCCTTAGCCTACACAAAATGACGGACTCTCTCCGGGCCCGGAAGGAGCTCCGCCACACGCGAGTAGTTCCCTTGATCGCTCTCAGTTTACTGGGCAGTGGGTCAGCTAGCCACTGACTCTCCCAAAAAGCCAGAACTTGCAGGCGTAACTGAGAGCGAACATCTCTAGCGGGTACCTCCATTGGTCGAGGTGGTAGTGATACCGCCTCTTTTGCAGCTTGATCTGCTAACTCGTTTCCCGCAATTCCCATGTGGCTTGGAAGCCACAGAAAGGTGATTCGAGTGTCAGCGTGGCACAGCCCGGCTAGTAGGTCGTGGATTCGATACAAGGACACTACTCCAGCACCGTCTCATTAAAAGGAAAGAGAGGGTCAAAATTACAGTCGGGATCAAGTAGCAGCTAATCGTGTGTTGTGTTTTGTGCTAAGAGATCTTTCGACAAATTATCAGATACCGTGTGCCTTCTTTTTCACGAAGCAGCTGTCAGGACGGGACTTACATAAACTCCTGCTGGACGTTATTCTCGAGGTTGAACAATGCGGTTTCATAATTATAATAACTGTCTCTGATAATCACAAAACTAACACTACAATGATGAGGCATTTAGGGGGAGGGAATTTGCAACCAATGGTCAACCACCCATACGACGAGTCTAGGAATGTATTCCCTAGTTTTGATCATTGTCACATTCTAAAAAAAAAAACTAAAAAAAAACACATTAGAACGCAGTTTCTGTAACGAGAGATGACTGATGGTTCTGGAATAATTTCAGGGAAATACTTGTCATTACTATACACAATGCAAATGGGTGAGATCGTCAAACCGGTCAGACACCTCACTAAAAAACACATCGAACCCACTAAATTTTAAAAAATTAATGTTTGGCGTGCCAAGGAAGTGATCTCGTCAGAAGTTATTGGTGCCATTAGTACACTGAAAGAAAATATAGGCATGCACCCGGAAGCGTACACATTCATGGACGCTGAAGTAACCATTTTTTATTTGAAAAACGTTAATAAATGGTTCGCTATGCATGACGTAAGCATCACATATCATCATATTCAGTCTAGAAATGCAGATAAAGGGCATTTTTTCTCATTAAATGTCAGTCGCCTAAACTGGCTAGAGGAATATTTTCTTTGTTACCTTGAAACTTTGAAAGCTGCTAGTAACGCTGCTAGAAAGGACTTCCTGAGTTCTGAGACTTACGAAGCTACCTATACAATTAATCACGGATTCAGCTGTCCAGTGCATAAGGTATCTTCTAAAAATGGGTAGAGGAAAGTCGCCAAATATGGGGAGTTTTTTTATAGGGCTCACATTAGACATAAGAAGGAACGGAATAATTTTGGTTTTCTCACCAATGTAAACCTCAGGCGATATACTATGTATATTACAAATATGGGCACGTTTGATGTTGTAATACCCTCTGATATTATTGTTAACTTTAAAAGTGCACTTTCCCCGTATTAGGCAACCGGGTTTCGTAATATGGGGAGGTGAGAAACCTCACGGTTTTTATTTATAATAGGTACACTGAATAGTATACCCTACTAATTAAACATTAATTCTGACATATTTTTTTTCGTGTGGCCTCCTGAGAGGCCGAGTGCAGGTCTTTCTAGTCGACGCCCGTGGGCGACCTGCGCGTCAGGATGAGAGATGGAATGGATGAATATGAATGAAACTGGGCAAGAATGTGGAAGGAAGCGGCCGTGGCCTGTTAGAAGGTACCGTCCCAGCATTTGCCTGGTGTTGAAAAATGGGAAACCACGGAAAATCATTTCAAGGAAGGCCGACGGTGGGGCTCGAACACACGCGTCTACCGAGTCAGCAGAGAGCTTGGCCCCATGGCCTAACGCTGCGCTTTAGCTAGCGTAGCCACTACTGTCGGTAATTCTGACAATGTAATGAAATCATGAACACAAAATAGTACAAAAATACAAAAATGAATATTTTAAGTAAATAACAGTCCTAGTTTCCTGTTGCCGAACTTCCAAACCGTTCAGCAGAAAAATGCATAAACTTTAATGAAAACCGAGTGATTCTGATCGAATTCAACTGTAACGAGGTGCAAGGTATGTCTAATTTCTCTTAGACTTATTAGCACGCTATTTTATTTTGTGATATAATTTGCATTTTGATATTGTGGGAATTATAATGATAATATAATAGTGTCACTAGCAACCCGCCCCGGCTTCGCCCGGGAACAGTTATGAATGTGCAAGGAATTCCTGTCAGACGTAATTTAAGAATGGCGAGGTGCAAGCCAAATCCCCCTCCCGTCCAAACTAAAAACACTTATAGTGGGCGATGTATCGAAGATAGAGATATGCTCACGCGGACTTTTTTGTACAATTTTTCATGCTGAACAATTCTTACACTCATAGTACAGTGATATTTTTAACGGTTTGTCCAGCGTAAGCTTAAAAACGCACGGACGTCAAGTTCTTTCTTCGACCTATTCACTGAAATCTAAAATCGTTACTGCTTGGCTCCCTTTGATCATAAATAAATTATTTTCTACAGAAATCTTCCTCGATATTACCTGTACAGAATGGTGAAAGCCGCATCAAAATCCATCCAGTGGTTCTCGAGATTACCCGTGATATCCAAGAATCGGGGACTTTGTTTTACACTAAGTAGAGATAAGTCTTAGTCGTGCAATGCTTGGTAAACAGCGCTGTGTGAGCAGTTGAGTAACTAACAAGATTTCATGAAAAAGGTCTCATTGTCTAGACCGGTATGAGCGCATTCAGTCGGCCGTGATGAAACAAACGTCCACACAGATCACACAGAACTGTTGGTGGAGGGCGTGGCTGTGCTGCACGGAGCTTTCGTGCTTGTCGCTTGGCCTTAACAATTCTACGACGTTCTTCTTCAAACATTTTGACAGCAGCCGGGATGGTCTGGCGCCAAGTTGAACGGTCTTTAACAAGCTGGTCCCCGGTTTGTGGATTGAGTCCTGTCAACTTCATATTCTGCTTAAATTGGTCCTTGTATCGTCTCTTAGGACATATATGTATGACATAATATCTTAGGCCTATATGTTTATGTTCGACCATGGCGAAATGTAAATATTATGTGTCAGAAAACTGTACTATAATGAGGCTCATTATAGTAGAGGCTCATTATAGTACAAGTTTTCATTATGATGCAGTTTCTCCCACCAATCAGAGCTCAAGAAACAGTTGTGTGACCAATTAGTTAAGGATAGCATTGCACCTGCACTGATTTCCAAAGCCTCCTATTTTAAATTTCACTGCGTAGCTTACAGTGTCATAGTAGAGTATTCGAGGAGGCCATGGTATTCTCTGCGTCCCATGCGGTCTGTTCAGTACATAAAACTGGCGAAATTTTGACAGATATTTATGAATATTTATGTTCGATCATAAAATAGTTATACTGTAATTATCGTCGTACATAAACAATCATATGCAGCTCACCTATAATGGTAATTAAGATACTCGTATGAAAATTATAAAACTCGCTTTGCTCGTTTTATAAACATACTCGGGTCTTAATTATTGCCATTAGAGACTCGTTGCATAATGTACTGTTATGAAATATATTTCTCCATTATGTCTTTTTTTTCATGACAGATGTAAGATGATTTACGCTAATCTCGCCTACGTCATTAAGCACAACTAACACTCCCAACTGTACAGGGTTGCAATTCTGGCTGTATAACATTCATTTTAAACATAGCATATGACAACCAAAGGCTAAGGGAACGACTTTCTCCTCAAATGTCTAAATGTGTTGCATTAATCTCTATATATATAAGAATTAAAGTTTGTCTGTTTTTTCTGAATTTCTTCGGAAATTTGCGTTATTTACGCGTTTAAGGCTATTTTATGACGGATGCGCGCGAAAATAAAATTTTTGTCTGTCTGTTTGTTTGTTTGTTTGTTTGTCTGTCTGTGGACAATTTTTTGTGTCCTTATAACTCGAGAACGGCTGACCACATTTGAAGACCCTAAAACTAACAGTTTTTGAGATATTCCCAGAAAATTAATTTCATTTAATACAATAATGAAAGGAAGCTAGCCGGTAACCTTGGCAACAGAAACTCGCAGGCCCATCTATTGCTGTAATATAAGACGCAATACAATTCCATTTATTACATTACTGAGATAGTTTGCAAACGGCTAGAAGGTTATAACGGAACAAAATTAAGCTGTAAAATTCATCAATACATATAATGCGCTTAAGGGGGTCAAGGGGTACTTTAGAATTTTTTCACGCGATTTACACGTGCTGTTGTGCTAATTATTATTATTATTATTATTATTACACTACGGAAAGGAAGACCCCAGAGGACTGGAAAAAGGGAATAATTGTCCCGATCTTCAAGAAAGGTAGTAGAACAGAATGCAGAAACTATCGGGGAATAAAACTGATGAGTCATTGTGCAAAGATGTTTGAGAAAGTTTTGGAAAGGAGAATTAGGACAAGGATAGAAGGAGGGATGAGGGAAGAACAACATGGCTTCAGAGCAGGAAGGTCCACAGTGGATTTGATTTTTGCTGTAAGGCAGTTACAAGAACAGCACTGTGAGTATGGAACAGATCTACTGATGGCCTTCCTGGACATTGAGAAAGCATATGACAGTGTATGCAGAAACAAAGTATGGAAGTCCCTGGAGGATAGAGGAGTAGAAAAATGGACTGTAAGGAGGATAAAGGAGATGTACAAGGGAAGCGTGAGCTGTGTGAAAGTGGGAGGAGAGAGATCGGACTGGGTAGTACAGAGAAACGGCCTGAAACAAGGAAGTGCTCTGGCACCGTTACTTTTCATTGAGGTGATGGATGATATAATGACCCGAGTGGCACAAGTAATTGGGGAAGGAAAGATGAAAGCAATGGTGTTAGCGGATGATTTGATGATTTGGGGAAACAAGGAGGAGGAGGTACAGGAACAGTTGGACGTGTGGGAAGGAATAATACAAGGATATGGGATGAAATTTAGCATAAATAAGAGTGAGATGGTGATCACAACAAGGAAGAAGGAAAGAACCACAACGGGAATAACAATTGGTGGGGAACAGCTGAAGAAAGTGGAGAGTTTCAAGTATCTGGGAAGCCTGATACAAGATAATGGAAGAAACTATAGAGAAAAAATGAGCGGGGGAGACAGGCAGAAGGATTCCGGAGGAGTGTGTGAAGCATGTTATGGAGCAAGGATGTCCCTCAGAACAGAAAAAAAGATCATATATCGGACGTACTATGCCCCTATCCTGACGTATGCCTCGGAGACCTGGGCTATGAAAGGAAGGGAGAAGAGCAAAATACAGGCCAGTGAGATGAGGTTCTTGAGAAGCAGTATTGGAGCTACAAAGATGGACAGAATAAGAAATGAAAGGACCAGAGAATTAATAAAGGAGGAACCATTACGGGATGGTATAGAGCAGCCGCGGCTCGTGGTGTTGGAGCTGGGGAAGGCTCAGCACGTAGTGGCAAAATGCTGGTATAACGCATTATACGACACCCACATACACGGCTGCAGGATTTTTAATTTCACGGTGAAAGGTGGGGGAGCTCAGAACAGACTTACAGATTGGCACCATTATGTTATTTTATAAAGCATTTTTTTCCCCAATTAAAATGAATGTACTTACCTAGTTTCAACATTCAGGAAGAGGCAATGCATTCCGTTTCTAATTTAACCTACTCCCCATTCTAATTAGTCCCGATCAGAGGAGTCTGTTTCACGGTTGTACACTACCAAACAATCGCAATTTACTTAGAAAATACTGTGTTTACCAGCTAGAACTGTAAGGGAATTGATCTGTAACATAGTCCGAAAGTGAACCCGATCTTGAGGGATAAATGGAAACAAATAAATAATCACAATTGTAGATATTAAGAGCAGTGAAGCTACTTGCTATTACTTTATATAAACACATGACCTTTAATTCATAGGTTTGTAAGTGAAGTCTGCCCTCCTCTCCTTTAGAGCTGCAAAGTGGTCAATGACAAGCTCATTGAAGTTCGGTGACTCCAACAATTCCTTTTCTGTGGAACACATTGCAAGTGCACAGTCGGCCTTCCTTCATTGTGTTTCGTAAAAATGTTTTCACTCGTTTTAGGGTATAGAAACACCGCTATGCCTCTCCTGTGACCCTTCACAATCAGCCTAGTTTCGTGGTCGAGATTTTTGCCCGATACGCTATTAACTGAATTCATTGTCTTGTTGACATACACTTACCACTACTGTAGCTGGGGCTGCCAGACGTTCCGTTTTACCCGGAACAATTCCGTTGTTTCTTGTTTTGTTCCGCGTTCTGTTTTAATCTTTAACGGAACGCCAAATGTTCTGTTTTTTTGGTTCATTTGATAGTATATTCAATTTTGCACCAATTTTCAAATGTCCCGCTTCAGAATTGATTGTAATATCTAGCTTGTTTTCTGGTGATACAGGTGCAAGTTTGAAAGAGAAAATGACTTCTATGTCTGTGTTAGATATATGGATACATGTTATAGATATATTAGGGGCAACAACATTAAGGAGTATCGTAGTCCTTGTGAAGTTAATACTCAGCATTTCCCCCTCCAATGTATTTACGGAGAGAATATCAATTGGAGAGATTATACAAACAAACTCCATTGTTCACATATTACAATTATGACGAAAATTGTAGTGAATTTTATCAGAAGGTACTTACAAATAAAAGATGTTTGCAAAGGTTTGTTCAAATGAAAAGCATTTGTAAGTTGCTGGTGCCATTGGCCTATATGATATGTGTATTTGATTATGCAATGCTTATTTAATACATGAAAATTAAAATCCACAGCCTGCTTCCAGTCTCCGACCGGGTCAGGAATGGAATGAATGAAGCCCCCCCATCGGTAGGATATAGACTGTGCCGGCTGCCGAGGCCTGACGCACTCCTCGGGGCAATGATGAAATGAATGACAGATGAAATGAAATGATAGTGGAGAGTGTTGCTGGAATGAAATTTAGACAGGGAAAACCGGAGTATCCGGAGAAAAACCTGTCTGTCTCCGTTTTGTCCAGCACAGAGCTCACATGGAGTGACCGGGATTTGAACCACGGACTCAGCGGTGAGAGACCGTTGTGCTGCCGCCTAGGCCACGGAGGCTTGCTTTATGTGTATTATTTATTACAACGTTTGACGACCTTGATTTAAAAAATGCAATGGCAACCCTAACTGTAGTCCATAACACGCAAATTAAGACTTGCCACTGACAAACAACATAATTAATGAACTAATTAAGTTACACCAACGATTTTAACGCGCGAACACTTGTTTACGAATACGCAGCATGGGCGGTGGCATATTTTAAACAGAATACTTTCCTTAAGTCTCGGTAGATGGCTCTGCTAACCCTTGCCACCTCATGGTGCTATCTGGCGGAAATATTTTAGTTATTATACATTAAGGGATACCATTTGAGTTCTCAATAATGATTATCACTTATTAGTCATATCTAACTGTTTCTGGTAACTTGTCATTATTAATCGTTCGAAGAGTGAAAGAGGGAAAAGATAAACTTTCATGAGAGTGGTTTCAGTCTCCTTGAACAACTTTGAATGCATTCCACAGAATAAGAATATCTTGTCGTCGTTGGCAAGCCTGGCTTAGGCTGTAGTCGCCTGAGCCTTAAGCGATACAATTGAAACGAATTGAGCTTTCATAACCACGCCTCCCGTCCCTGTTACATAGGAAGGAATGGGACATCGAAGGCGCAGCCTAACGGCGCTACTATCCATCTGAAAAACATTCTTTATCAACAGTTCCAAATATATTGACTCGTGACTGAATGAATTGAGTGAAATTTATAAATGTTTCCAATCAATATAAATTATAAATTCCTCAATTAAATACGGTATGTATATTTATAGAATCTTTCAGGAGAGGCTCCGCCTAAGAGCCTTTAATGACCAGCCGCGCCTGGTATAGAGAAATCTAGACTTAGATGGCATGGACATGTAAAACGAATGGAGGATAAGAGGATACCCAGGAGGATACACGAGACGAAGTGGGAAGGAAAGAGACCGAGAGGAAGACCGAGAGGAAGGCCGAGAGACAGGTGGCTGAAAGGGATGGAAGAAAGCGTGAAGAAGAGAGGAGAAGACTGGACAGGGGTGGAGGCTGAGAGATGGTGGGAAGACAGAAGACGTTGGAGCGGCCTGTGTTCCAAACAGACCCAGCCAGTGGCTGGAAACTGTGCAAGAGGATGATGATGATGATGATGATGATACTGCGGCCTACAACGACGAGACAAAGCTCATTTTCAGCCCCATGGTGTCAGAAAAAAAACTCGGGGCCCCTAAACAGTCGTATAGGGTCCCCGAAAACTACATTTTAATGCTCTAAAACCAAGAGTTTCTGAGATATTCCCAGAAAACTAATTTCATTTAATAAAGTAATGTAAGAATGCAAGCCAGTAACCATGACAACAGTGTCTCAAAAAGGTACATTCAACTTTCCATCTATTTCTGCAAGAAGTAATGCCACTCCATTTATTAAATTTCTGTGAAAGTTTGCAAATGGCTATAAGGTTATCACGGAACCAACAAAAACTGTAAAATTCATCAATGCGCTTAAGGGGGTCAAGAGGTACCCTCGATTTTTTCACAAGACTTAAACGTGCGATGTGTCGTACAGAAGGTCTATTATATCTTCAAACAGCAACATTATTTTCAAAAATTCCTGAAATGAAATAGTTTCTTTTTTCTTTTCTTTTTTTTTCTTTTAGGAATTTGGGCCATTGGAGGCTAAAACACCTGAATTTTTATGCATCACAAGCCTTTATAATTTATTAAAGGGGTCTTCCACTGGATGCGCACTTGACATAACTATGAGGGTCAGTTTTTATGTGACGTGTATTGCATTTCGTCTACGAGGTTTTCAATTTTATTTTCACGTCAGGAAGTACACGTTAGGTAAATTAGTATCAGAGCATATTTCAACTAATCATTTATCTTTGTCGACAAACAGGTTCCAAGCCCCTAACCATTGCAACAGTAGCTCAATTGATTACGTCTGGTTATTAATACCGAAGACCGTTCGAAGAATGGATACTTCTGCTTGTACGTTATATAATTAAAACTATTACTAGTTGAAACCCGTCAAAACATGACGGTCAAGGGAAAATATTTACTCAAGAATCTCCTTATATAGGCCTAATGTACATTCTTTGTACGATTATTTTTTGGCTCTATTGAAACTATAAGGGCGTCAAAAGATTGCACTCTTGACATTGCAAAATATTGCTGGCAATGACTGAAAAATTGATGAGGCAAATTGAGACCTGTACGTTCCAGAGTTTCCCTTTGAGATTTAGTGATTTTGATAGAGTATGCCAAACGAATTGGAAAATATTGCCCCTTAAATGAAAATTATAGTGTTATATCGGATGGTATTAAATCAAGTCGAAGGATTAGACCTCTCTGCCTAATTTTAACTGCATTTATTATTTCCAAATCCAAGCAATATGGTTGCATTTAGGAGCCCTTGGGAAACCTTCAGATTTCTAAGCAGCATAACTATGGGCCAAGCGTTTAGAGTATGTGGTGGCAAATCTTATAATTCCAAGGAATTCAAGAACTCTGAGGGGTCTAATACAACTGGCCGCTAACCGTCGCTTATAATTTTGGTATATAACGAAGAAATGCGATGTTGTGCAAAACATGACGGTCATTGGGAAAATATTTACTGCAGGACATTCTTATATGCATTCTCTGTATGATTACAGAGAAAGATCGAATTTTCAACATATAACTGTCCATTACTGAAAACTTGCGTTACATTTGCGTTAACCTTTTTCCCCTCCAGGGTAGTCTTTTCCCACGGAGTAAGCGAGGGGTCCCACCTCTACCGCCACTAAAGGTAGTGTCCTGGTGCTTGTGACTCTGAGTCGGGGATACCACTCGGGTGTGTGACCAGCACTACGCCCAGGCAGCCTCACTTGCAAAGCGATCAGGGACCTGATGAAGGGATGGTAAGAGCGGGAGGGTTAGGCAAGGAATTGGGAAGGAGGCGGCTGTGGCCTTACGGTAGTTACCATCCCGGCATTTTCCCGAAGACGAAGTGGGAAACCACGGAAAACCACTTCGAGGAAGGTTGAGGTGGGAATTGAACCCCCTCTACTCATTTGGACCACCCGAGGCAGAGTATACCCCGTTCCAGTCCTCATACCACTTTTCAAAGTTCGTGGCAGAGCCGGGAATCGAACTCAGGACGGGGCGGCAGCTAACCATGCTGACCACTACGCTACAGAGGCGAGCTTCGGAGGCAACGACTGAAAACTTGATGAGGCAAATAGCGACCTAAACGTTCCCGAGTTCCCCCTACAGCTTTATTGATTGTGATAAGGTATGGCAGTCGATTGGAAATTGGTGCTCTAAACGAAAATGGAAGTGTTTTATCGGATGGTGTTAAATAAAGTCGAAGGATTAGAACTCTCTGCCCAATATTATCTGCACTTATTATTTCCAAATCCAAGCAATTCTCATACATAATTCATACAATTAATCTGGCACCATTTAGGAGCTCTTGGGAAATGTTCAGATTTCTAAGGAGCATAACTGTGGCTCGAACATTAGGAGTATGAATATGTGGAAGCAAAATTTCGAGGAATTCAAGAATTCTGTAAGAAGTATCTGGCTTTCATATTCATTATTTAATCTGTAACAGTGTTGTATACTTTTGTTACCTTAGTGTTTTAAATATATATGTGGCAACGTCAATCGCGCCGAATTTCTTAGTTTACGGGAATGCTAAGAGTAAAATATGTTTTGTCAATGGAATAGCAATACCAAGAAATAAAAATACGAAAATAAAAAAAAGTGACGGAGGTGGGACTCGAACAGCTTCCATTGCGCGATGCATAAATGAAGAGTTCTTGCCTCTACGACCTCAGCTAGCGAACAACTGGTAAAATCACGCAAAATTAATACAGTTTAACTACATAGGCCCTACACACTCGACTGTCAGTTTACGTGTTTCAATATTTTCCGTCGGGTAGGCTATATCCTAAATGTATTCCAGTATATATCGTGGGAACGTCATAAATAATGTTCCCTTCCTTTATACTTCTTATAAATAACTATCAAATTGAAACGTGATGCACTTGTAACCGCCATGACCGTCATGATGCAAGGTGATTGTACGCATGCGTGAGGGGCGAGAATTCTGCAATTTTCTATATTAATTTGAAAATATACGAATTCCTTAGTTTACGGGAATGCTAGGAATTAAATACGTTTTAACAATGAAAAAGGAATACCAAGAAATAAAAAAACGGAAATAAAAAATATGTCGGAGGTGGGACTCGAACAGCTTCCATTGCGCGATGCATAAATTAGGAGTTCTTGCCTCTACGACCTGAGCTACCGAACCACTGATAATACTACGCAATATTAAGACAGTTTAACTACATAGGCCCTACACACTCGACTATCATTTTATGTGTTTCAACATTTTCCGTTGTGTATAATATTGTATTCCAATATATATCGTGGGAACGCCATAAATAATGTTCTCTTCCTTTATACTTCTTATAAATAACTATCAAATTGAAACGCGATGCACTTGTAACCGCCATGACTGTCGTGAGGCAAGGTGATTGTGCGCATGCGCTAGGGCCAATAATTTTGCATTTTTGTTTATAAATATAAAAACATATGGTAATATATTTGTTTATTTTAAAGACACTCTGCAAATATACAGATCATGGGCTTTCATCAGAGTGCATTACGAAGTAAATCGGTTCAGCCGTTCTGTCAATCTCGCGGTAACAAAAATCAGCTTACTGTTTTAAATATATAGAAGATTGTAATGCCAGTAGATTCGGAAAAGTGTGCGAATGCGGATAAAAGTCGTGCCGATGCGGGCGGGTGTGGGCGGATGCGGATAACAGTCGTGCCGATGCGGGCGGGTGTGGGCGGATGCGGATAACAGCCATGCGGTTGTGGAGCGGATGCGGATAAGGTTTTGTTTATCCACGCAGAACTCTAACAATAGCGTAGTAGCCTACTTTACACATGATTTATTTATCGTATGGCTTTTAGTGCCGGGAGTGTCCGAACACATGTTCGGCTCGCCTGAGTCCGTACCTGCTTCCACCGGACACCCTTAGGGTGAGCTACTAGTTCCGATCAATTTCAAGTAGTTCCAACTTTCACTACTAGATATCAATGATACCTAGTGGTGAAAGTTGGAACTTTGATAGAGCATTCCGATGAAATCTAACCTAACAATTTAGCTTCATACAAGTTTAGTCTGCGGAAGGATCATTTACATGCCATAAATCTATGACATGGGACCGCCGGCTTTACTTCTCCTCCGAAGGAAGGCATACTGAAGGATTTTTAACGCTCTTAAAAAATCCGATGACTTCGGCCGGGTTTGAACCCGCTATCTTGGGCACAGCAGTTCAGCATGCTACCAACTAGGCCACCGAAGCCGCTTACACATGATGAAGCCAAAGAAGATAATATCGAAGTTAGTGAACTTTTTTCTGCCAGTGAATCGGCTGATGAAGATGACAGTTTACCACCACTTGATAAGACAGGTCTACAACACCATAGGTACCGTATCTACTAGGAACAAATTATTAAGTTATGATTACATATAAATAATATTAATTTCATTACTACAACAGTTTTGCCGGTTATTTATTATGCGAAACAAAAATCCGCGTGCGACTGGATATGTAACTCCATAAGCGCGCGAATAATGCAGGGTTAGGCAGTGCTTTTTTATGAAAAAGATTTAAGGGGTACTCTCAGTTGTAGTCGACAAAACATCACGATCTTGCAATTTTCGACAATTTAAAGTCCGGTCATTGTTTGTGTTAGTTAGTTATTGTTGTTTTAAGGGGCGGAACTACGAGGTCATTTGCCCCTAGTCATTGTTTGTGTTCGAATAATTAACTTTCAGCTTTTTCGATGCCTGAGTGAATATAAAATAGTTTGTTATTTTCTTCATCCTTCTGAACTAACCACACGCACAAAATAACAATCTACCCCACCTCCAAACATTAGCCTGCGTGTTGCCGACCAAAAGAAACAGATTCGATAGATAGATTTAAATCGAGCATTATTCGAAATCTCCTCCAGCTGTTGTGAACTGCGCGTTGACACCAGCTGATCGATAATCATAATAATATCGTATGGCCTCGGGTGCCTGGTGCAAGCTTTGTTAATTGACACCCAAAGGGTAGCTTGCATGTCGAATTTCGTCGTTCCCTTGAACGCTATGAAAGTCAAGGAGGTTAGATATCTAAACTCCTTGACATTACAGCGCTTTCAAGTAGAGAATGGAGGAACTTTGTGTTGGCGGAAAATCCCGAGATTAATTTTGCCATTGAACACGGCCTACTGAATTCAAATGGGTTCTTTAACATGCCAACAACGTATGACGTGAGTGTCGTGATTTTTGTCACCTTTCAAAAATCACTAGTCGCCTCCGTAGCGTAGCGGTCAGCATAGCTGCCGCCCCGGAGGTCCTGGGTTCAATTCCCGGCTCTGCCACGAAATTTGAAAAGTGGTATGAGGACTGGAACGGGGTCTACTCAGCCTCGGGTGCTCCAAATGAGTAGAGGGGGTTCGATTCCCACCTCAGCCATCCTCGAAGTGGTTTTCCGTGGTTTCCCACTTCGTCTTCGTGCAAATGCCGGGATGGTACCTACTGTAAGGCCACGGCCGCCTCCTTCCCTCTTCCTAGCCTATCCATCCCTATCTTCCATCCCTTCCCATCCCTCATAAGGCCCCTGTTCGCTTTGCAGGTCAGGCCGCCTGGGCGAAGTGCTGATCACACCTTCCCAGTTGTATCCATTCCGACCAGATGTTCCAAGCTCCAGGACACTGCCCATAGAGGCGGTAGTGGTGAGTTCCCTCGCTGAGTCCGTGGGAACCACCAACCTAGAGGGTAAATTGACTACATAAAAATAATCAAAATAAAAAATCACTTACCATGGCCAGGAGCGAACCTGCAATCTTGGGGTTGGTAGTCCGACACTATAAATACTCACCCACCGTGGCAAGCTAGCTGATCGATGAACTTTCAAGTTGGAAGTTATATTTGCCGGACTAGATACAAATGTACCAATATTATTTCTTAAACAGTTTTCAAATGTTTAAGGGGTAGCGTACCCCCGCGTTCCCCCTAAAAAAAGCACTGGTTAAGGGTATAGGACACCTAAAACGGAGGCTAACAGGACGTAAAAATCTGGGTCCTAGATATGAGATAGGTACAGTATGATCTTGGTAAAAGTTTCAGGGAATCAAAGTACAGTATACACACACTGACTGACTGAGATAGCTAACTGACATTTTGCGGCTCCTTTCAGTGGAACTTCAGGAAGCTACATAATGTCTTACTTCGTTTGCTGATTCTAACTCACATCTACATTCCAGGTGAACAAGGCAAAAATGGAAATACCATTAAACAATTGTAATAAATACATTTAATAATAATATCAATGGCATGGCAGTTTATTTGAACAGTTATGATCGTTACATAGTTTGGTGGCGTTCTCATGAGGTCATTTCTTCTTGTTGTACCTGAAATCAAGAATAATAGCTACATTAGACGAAGGAAAGAATCATGCATGATCATAAAATTAAGATGTTTCAGGACGTGTGCTCGAACGTAGTAAGTAAATGGTTTGCGATTTTTTTAAAACTTATCTAGGGACCCATAGACTAAATTCTTGTGTACCTCGTTGTGTAGTCATATATTCTGGAGTACTTGGATGTGGGGTTGGTGGCGGAGGGGGGGGGGGGGGAGGTAATCTGTGACAATGTGATGGCTGTAGTAATGAGGCTAGGATTTGCGAGGAGGCGTTCGTGGCCTTACGTTAGGAAGGAATCATCCCGGCATTTACCTGGAGTTGTGGAGTAGAAGTGGGAAATCACAGAAAACCACTTCCATGGGAATCGAACCCACCTCTTCTCAGTATTTCCTCAGGAGGATGAGTTCTAGTCCTAGACCAGAATTGAATTTCTTTGCAAAGTGGGGAATAAAACCCAGGACCTTTGAATCCAGAAGATGGAACGAGTTGCAACCAATGAATAATAAAAGCAGCAATATCTGTAAAAAAAGAAGTAACATTCCGATATTTCTCCCACTACCTTCGCAGTAGACCAATCATATCAGTGTGCATACGCGTCAATTTCAAACATTATTTTGCCAATCGACACCATTTCATTCGATTTCAATGAGCTTGAATGGTGTGATTTTGAATTATCAATCTAA
This sequence comes from Meconema thalassinum, assembly GCA_946902985.2. Lineage (NCBI taxonomy): Eukaryota > Metazoa > Arthropoda > Insecta > Orthoptera > Tettigoniidae > Meconema > Meconema thalassinum. The sequence continues at coordinate 501,773,681 of OX336390.1, forward strand.
TCAATTTGGCTGGTATTTGGTCTAGGTTAACCTGTAGAACACTTATGTTGCATCGAGGAGAAACGAATACTGCTACATGGTAAAAGGCACTGCCGTACATATACGTTGTTGTTGATGATTTAGTTAGGGGCTTTGCGACATCGTGTATTTTTTTTTTTTGTAATTCAGATGATGATTAGGAAGGCGGTGGCCGTGGCCTTAAGTTAGGAACCATCCCGGCATTCGCCTGGAGTAGAAGTGGGGAAACCACGGAAAATCACTTCCGGGCTGAGAATACCTCGTTTCAGCCCTCAGACCAGAATTAAATTTCTTGGCAGAGCCGCGAATCGAACCCGGGCCTCCGCGGTGACAGCCAAGAGTGCTAGCCACTACGAAACGACGATGAAGTACAAAATACACGCTGATATTCGTTCATTCTTGGACAAAATTTGTGAGTTGAAACTGACTGTAACACATTTCTGAAACTATAGATACCCATTTACAATGCCAATTTTACAGTTTGGAAGTTTTCATCTCTACTTTGCGATCGCATATCGGGTCTGTTGCCATCTTTTGGGGAATTGTTTTTATTTCTTTTTTTTCTTAATTATTGCTTTTTATTGTATTTTTTTGTCACAGGCTAGATCAGATTGTTGCATTTCATCAATGTATCAGTCTTATTTTTGGATGTAATTACAGTATATGTCATTTATTACTGAAGCTACTGAAGTTACTGTAGCTCTAAGTAGCCTAATGACATTGAGGGCACAGCTAGCACTTGTGAATGCTGTGACTCTCAGTCAGACTGCTGCTCTGGCTCAATGACCTTTGGGGAGACAGCCATGGATGCTATATAGTCACTTCACAAGGCGGTCTCCATGAGTCAGAGTGGTAGCAGCAAACTATATTGATTTGTCTTTTATAGTCTGAGAAATAATGTCAGTATAGGTAGAAAGTGCGTTATATGTTTCAAATGCAATCTCATAACACTTTTATGTTTATGGATAAATGTTCCCTTATATTTTGCATGGCAAAAAGTTCGGTGCTTTTCAGTCGGTTAACACGATTGTACCCAAAGTGATGGGCTATTCCCTAATCCTGAAAAAAATACATGATATTAATAATGTACCCGAGGGTAGTGAGGCTGACTGACATCGAACCTAAGACACAAAGGGGGAGAAATCATGCCTATGATATTATAGGGTATCGAACCTAAGGTCTCTGAGGGGAAACAACCGCATGGAACCCATGATACAAGTAAATAAAGATTACTGATGTAATCTCAGCTTGATTCTAGTTACCTGTGAGGAATTATAAGCGATTTTATGGAAAAGAATTGTATGCTTAATGCCTTAAACATACAGAATTCTAGCCAAGAGCACAGATTTGGAGGCTGTGTGACACTTTACAAATTAGCTTGAACGAGTGGGAGTGTCAGACAGGCGCCCCATACGTCAAGGCGACCTATTTTCGAGCATCATGGGGGTGGGTGACAGCTAGTAATGACCCAAGAAATCCCCGGACCACAAAGGCCAAAGAGTGGAATGAGAAGCAAGCCAGGAGAAATAAATTGATTACTCGCAAACCAAGAAAGCCAGAGACTTGAGAGTAACACCAAGTTGAATAAAATCTCGAAGAGATAATTATAGCGTCTTCAGATATGGAAATCGAAGCCTATAAAGCATCAGAGAGAAAATCACACGCAGAGTGCGGAAGGGAGGTCGTTAGCGGACATCTATAGGGGATTTCCCGAGTGCATGGCGTGGGCACGCCAACTGTAAACCAATTAATTTAATTAATTGGACGATCGGATTCCTTGCATGAGACAAGAACCGTAACCTCCATGCAAAAATGATCTAGAAAAATGCAATTCAAAGCCGGAAAGTGCATTATCAGAGAAGAATACGCTCTGGGAATCTGAGGGAACTATGCTTTCGAACAAATCCCCTATATAGAGCAGGGAAGCTTGTAAGAGGAAGTCCAAAGTGAGAGCTCACGCGGGGAGGATGCTACTCCTCCGCACCGAAATTGCGCCACGCGAAGAAAGTATAAAGTATTCTTACATGTGTTATAAAGTACTAGCAGTAGTATCCGGCTTCGCCCGGTGGAATGATGATAATGTTTTAAGGTCTCCTTAGAAATATAATGGACTTAAAATCTAAGTCATATGCCCCCAAAGACAATGAGGGAGTAATATCTAGGTCATTTGCCCTTTTGATAAGGATGATAATAAAAACTACTGTTGAATTGACACGTCAAACTTACAAACTACCGTAATAGAAATACATATTTCACAATTCACAGGCGAGGAAGACTTATTGTGTGTGGTGATTAATGGTGTAATGGGCGTAACATCTACTGTAGGTCATTTGCTCTTATGATGAGGATAATAAGGGAAACTACTACCGGTATTGAATTGACACTTCAACGTATAATGTACACAATGTACTGTAATAAAAATAACTATATGGCGGCTTCGGTGGCGTATTTGGTAGCATGCTGAGCTTCTATGTTCAAGATAGCGGGTTCAAACCCGGCCGAAGCCGTCGGATATTTTAAGAGCGTTAAAAATCCGTCAGTATGCCTTTCTTCGGAGGGGAAGTAAAGCCGGCGGTCCCATGTCAGATTTATGGCATGTTATTGAACCTTCCACTAATTACACCTGTGTGAAGCTAAATTGGATAGGTAAACAACGCTCATAGATGTCTACGTCCGTTGCCAAGAGCCGACTGCAGTGGCGTCTAGTAGCTAAGTTCCGAACATGGCCTAGTAGTCGTTGACGGTGGCGCTTGGCGGCAAAAGTACGAACTATTTGAAGAATTCTAAGTTGCAGTTTGTACTTAAATTAAAAAACAGATAAAACACACTAATACAATCATCACAATTAACACCGGTTATCAGACATATTCTACACACACCCAAAGTACACGGGGCTACATGACCGCGTTATCGCAGCCCCTAAACTTAAGAACCAACCAAAAATAAATATTTTAAAAATCACAGTCGAGAAAGACTTTATGCGGCGGTGATTTTTGGTATGATGCGCGTAACATCTAGGTCATTTGCACTTATGATGATAATAATAAGGTAATGAAAAAATGACTACTAAACGAACATGGTGTTATTTTAAAACTGATATAGGTAATTCAGGTGTCTAGCTTCGATGTCTTCCAAAGTCTCAACCTTATTTTCTGGCTTAGGCCCGTACTGGATGCGTCTAGTGAAAGAGCGTACTGCTCGGCAAAGACAAAGAATATAGGTCCAAGCTGCACGAACCTGAGATGATCGCAGATGATGACGAAATATGATGACACACGTTCGGGGTTCCCCGTCCTATACAGATTGACCGGGAATCACTCACTGTTTCGCAACGGCCCTGTGCTGGCATCAGCATAGACAGCAGGAGATAACACGGCGGGCTCTGGAAAGTACTCTCAAGTCACCTCACGATGAATCAGCAAGCTATTCTCACAACTGACCCCCCCACCCCAGGGTCTCACAACTTGTGGGACGTGGGTTGGCGACCACGGAACCCCAGCTGAGTCTGGCATCGCTTCTACTTCCTGGTGCCGGGCTCATTTCAGTTCCCTTTCCTGTCGGCCTCCCTTGGTCAACTCTTGTTCTCTTCCGACCCAGACTGTATTAGGGTATCCGAGGGCTAGGGAGTCTTTCAATTTCCCGCCTTAATTGGCTTTGCCTCATCTTTCCTGATACCCTCATTCTTCGAGGGGTCTGCCTTCTTTTCCTTTTCATAATATCTCCTGTCTTCTGCTCAAGGCCCTCAAAGAGGCAGGGTGTGTGTAGACCCACCACTTCTGGTACACCCTCAAGGGCTCATGACTGGTGAGTTAGGAAGCTGGCAACCCCGAGGAATTCCTGAGCTACATGCAGGGAATGGAGTGGTATGTCAGAAATTTCAAGTGGACAGTGTTACGCATCGGGTTCCAAAGGGTAAGTATACACACTTTGTTTTCGATCGGTGAACGATGTAGATTTGTACCAAAGGGCCTTAATGCGGGAAATGGAGTGGTCTGTCCGAAATTTTGAGTGGACAGTGTTACTCGTCGAGTTCCAAACGGTAATTATGTAAAATCTGGTTGAGATCGGTGAAACGGTGTAGTTTTGTGCCAAGGGCCAAATGCAGGGAATGGAGTGGCCTGTCCAAATTTTGAAGTGGACAGTGCTACTCATCGGGTTCCAAAGGGTAAGTATACACATTTTGTTTTCGATCGGTGAACGATGTAGATTTGTGCCAAAGGGCCTAAATGCGTGGAATGGAGTGGTCTGTCCGAAATTTCGAGTGGACAGTGTTACTCGTCGAGTTCCAAAGGGTAATTATGTAAAATCTGGTTGAGATCGGTGAAACGGTGTAGTTTTCTGCCAAAGGGCCAAAAAGCAGGGAATAGTGTGGTCTGTCCGAAATTTAAAGTGAACAGTGTTACTTGTCGGGTTCTACGGGTAAGTATATAAAATTGGGGTCAGATCGCTGAAACGGTGTAGATTTGTGCCAAAGTGCCTAAATGCAGGGAATGGGGTGGCCTCGCCGCAATTTCAAGCAGACAGTGTTAGTCGCAGTGTTCCAAAGGGTAAATATACAAATTTTGGTTGAGATCGGTGGAACGGTGTAGATTTGGGCCAAAGGGACTAAATGCAGGGAATGGAGTGGTCTGTCCGCAATTTCAAGCAGACAGTGTTACTCGCTGGGTACCAAAGGGTAAGTTTACGAATATTGGTTCTGATCGGTGAAACGGTGTAGATTTGTGCCAAAGTGCCTAAATGCAGGGAATGGGGTGGTCTGTCCGAAATTTTAAGTGGACAGTGTTACTCGCAGGGTTCCAAAGGGTAAGTATACAAAGTTTGGTTCAGATCGGTGAAACGGTGTAGATTTGTGCCAAAGGGCCTAAATGCATGGGATGGAGTAGCCTCTCCGCAATTTCAAGCAGACAGTGTTAGTCGCAGTGTTCCAAAGGGTAAATATACAAATTTTGGTTAAGATCGGTGGAACGGTGTAGATTTGGGCCAAAGGGCCTAAATGCAGGGAATGGAGTGGTCTGTCCGCAATTTCAAGCAGACAGTGTTACTCGCAGGGTTCCAAAGGGTAAGTATACACATTTTGGTTCAGATCGGTGAAACGGTGCAGATTTGTACAAAAAGGGCCTAAATACAGGGAATGGCGTCGTCTGTCCGAAATTTCAAGCAGACAGTGTTAGTCGCAGTGTTCCATAGGGTAAATATACAAATTTTGGTTGAGATCGGTGAAACGGTATAGATTTGGGCCAAAGGGCCTAAATGCAGGGAAGGGAGTGGTCTGTCCGCAATTTCAAGCAGACAGTGTTACTCGCAGGGCACCAAAGGGTAAGAATACGAATTTTGGTTCTGATCGGTGAAACGGTGTAGATTTGGAACAAAGGGCCTAAATGCAGGGAATGGGGTGGTCTGTCCGAAATTTTAAGTGGTCAGTGGTACTCGCAGGGTTCCAAAGGGTAAATATACAAATTTTGGTTGAGATCGGTGAAACGGTGTGGATTTGGACCAAAGGGCCTAAATGCAGGGAATGGGGTGGTCTGTCCGAAATTTCAAGTGGACAGTGTTACTCGCAGGGTTCCAAAGGTTAAATATACAACGTTTGGTTCAGATCGGTGAAACGGTGTAGATTTGTGCAAAAGGGCCTAAATGCAGGGCATGGGGTGGTCTGTCCGAAATTTAATGTTGACGGGGTTACCCGCAGGGTTCCAAAGGGTAAGTATACAAATTTTGGTTCAGATCGGTGAAACGGTGTAGATTTGTATACATAACAGACAGACAGACAGACAGACAGACAAACTTTGTGCTTTATATATATAGATTATAAAGCCGCGTGTGAAGGACAATGAAACTTCAAGTGAAGCTAAGTAAAGCTTACAGTTACATAAAACTGCACAGTAAGTGACGAGCATGTTGAGTGAACAATTTAATTACACTAGTTTAACATGTAACACACTAGTGAAATCGCGAAGTCATGATCTAGTTATTATCGTGATAACACAAATTAAATTGTACACGATAGATCATGGGATGGAAGGAGAATCACAGGCATTGTGATTAATGTCAAGCTACAGACACTACATTGATGGTAGGCGATCTCGGATAAGGATCACACACACTATAGTAGAGACACTGATAGTTGAAGTAGGAGATACTGGGAGCCTTAGAAGAGGAATAGTCAGGAGATACCCGAAGATGATAGAGACTTTCATTGGGAGGAAGGATATGTCGAGAATCGCGCAGCCTGCACCTCTGGCATCATGCATATTTTAAGCCCAGGAAGGCACCACTGTATAAAGCGTGTGTAATTTAAAATGTAATGTGTTTTAGTGTCATTAACATAAAGTATAGTATAAAGTGTTGTATAAAAATGAATGAAAGTGATAAATGTAAAATGTGTAACATCAAAATGAAAGTGAGTGATATGAAACCACAAGGAATGTATAGTGTAATCACCATGGAGTATTGTTAAAATGCAACAATGGTGGTCCATACGCTGTATTATTGGATCCGACCAACAGATGAGAAGGACGTAAGTACCATTCCAATGGTATGATATATTAGTTGAGCACACCATATGTCTGTGTTAATGAAGTTTAATAGGGAATTTGAGATAATGATCTGTACGAGTTTTTCATTCCTCGTCATTGCCGTAAAGAGTTTGCATATATTAATGAGTTTGCATACGACAGAAATGCGTAAGAGCACGATAAATTTAATAATAAAGTTAATGAATAACTTAATAATGATGGTCAAAGTCGACAAAGAGATTAATATTCAGCATGGAAATGCATGAAACGTTAAATTGCGGCAATTCCAAGAAATTGTAAGGTAATATTAAGTGAAAGTGTGGAAAATATATATGTCAGAATGTTATTATACATGTCTAAATGTAATGAGTATCATGAGTCACGCAGTAAGCGTTGTAAAATAAAGCTAGTTATTAATAATACCAGTAATAAATGCCAGTAGAAAGTGAGAACAGCTAAACGGAAGGAAACTGGAGTATCATATGGTCAGAGTAATCTAACAGATCTAGTTGTTGAGCCGCTAATATGCGAGCGTCAAAAGTAAAGCCAAGATTTCTACTTTAATGAATGCAAGGAAAATTATCTAGCACAATGTCAGGGCAATACGCGCTATTCTCCGAAGGTATAATGGACGTACAGCCGAGGCGTACAGGTATATTGATGACAGCGGATGGAGACAGATAAGGTATCTGGTCTGCCATACCAGCGTCTTAAGGGCAATTAAGGAATAACTGTGCCACCTTAATTAGCTGCTTGGAAGGATCCGTCCGTCGAGACGTGCCACCTTTAATAATGGGAGGGTCTGAGGACACCTTGCCTATACTTCGCAAATGCGTATGTGGAAAACTTTGGACACCACAATTTCGCGCATATTAAGCCGTATATGACCCCCACGACTTCGTCGCTAGAAGATATTCATTCCTTTGCTAATAAATAATTTTGTGAGCTTTAATTGAGCCAAGTAACATTACCCTACATGATAGGAGTAAATATTTAGATATTCAGACCATGATGATGACACAGATTATCCGCTTGTCCGTGAAAGTGAAAATATAAAACAGTTGAAAGTTTGTTGTGATGGTATGAATACGGAAATGTACCACAGTTGAGGACAGAGGGGCTGGAGGGATGTTGACCTACCCAGACGGCCATCTTTCTTTATGGGCGGAGCTAGTCCAGACCTATTGTCCGCAGTATGGTGCCTGGGGCGACCGACCCTTGTAATAAAAAGTACTGGGCATTTAAACTGTAGAAACTGGTAATCTAAAATATTGAGAAATTCATTGTTGTGATTGCAGAAATCAATTATAGGCTTTCAGAGGATATGAATCCCTCTTTTAATTGTTAAAATCGCACAATATTTAGCTAAATTAATGTTTTATAACATGTAGCTTCGCTAAACATATTTACACACTACGAGGTGAAACCCAGTTTAATATGGTAATATACTCATACGGGTAGCCTAAAACATGGGTTGACGCAATATTAACAGTAGATCGACGTATCATTGACCAACACGAAGACATATGGTGTAGCATTAATTAACTATCATTTGATTAACTAGCATGGCATTAACTAGCATTGTTTATGTATAGTTATGAAGGTACTGTAGTCCGTGTTAAAGGAAAGGAGAGGGAAGATGATTGTTACACAAACACAAACAAGTAAACAAAGCCATTAAACAAGTAACCAATGTAAATGGTAAATGCATTGTAGATTATCATTAAGGAATAAGAAGTGATAGATGTGTACAGTCTTATGTAATGTTTGCTTTGAATTGAATTATTATTATGATTGTTGTAAGTGATGTGCATGAAATATGAACGTTCGTCAAGAGACAATGAATGCTTTTTAATTGTGGAATTATTTAGTGAAAATGTGAATCAGGGTGTTGAGACACCGCACTTAGACTCAGGAACTCACGTGAGACAGTGTTGCAGCATGCCTGAAGAGATCAGATTCTGATCTAAGCTGCGTAGCACAGATGAGTCAATTTAGGACTAGTGACCCTGTAGAACTGTCTTCTGTGTGCTCCAACCTTTGTTTTGCATTTGTTGGGAGTAATTTAAATGTAATGATTTTCTTTTATTGTTGTTTTATCATGCCATGATTTGAACTTAAAAGCAGTTACTTTAGGAATATGTTTGTTGCTCCTGTAGAGTAGTCACCTCGTAGTTATCAAATCCTGAGCATGTATTCGTACAGTGGGAGGATGTCACATGCCCCCGAAAGACCGCGAGCAGTTGGGTTACGAATACATGTTCTCCATATAATGACAAATGGGTACAATAAATACACTTGGATGACCAGTTTCGATCGTCAAGTGATCATCATCAGATCCATTAAACTTAGGCAATAAAATCTATGTCTGAAAGTATGGGTGGAAATATTTACAATAAGTACACTTATTTAGTGTGCCGGCCCCGTGGTGTTGGGGTAGCGTGCCTGCCTCTCGCCCGGAGGCCCCGGGTTCGATCCCCGGCTCCGTCAGGGATTTTAAAACTGACGTGAGGGTTGGAACGGGGTGCACTCAGCCTCGTGAGGACAATTGAGTAGCTGTCTGACAGTGAGACAGCGCCCCGATCACGAATACCAAGATTAACGGCCGAGGGGACCCGACGCGCTGATCACGCGTCACCCCAATATCTGCAGGCCAAATGGCTGGGCAGCGGTCGCTTGGTCAGCCTTAGACCGTCATGGGCTGGATAGTGCCAGGGGTTGTTTTGTTGTTGACACTTATTTAGTTGCAGTATTAGTTGAGATAATGCAACTCGTCAGTATTTGTTAGTTGTAGTATATGTGATGTTTTGTTGAGATACTGGAAGTGGTGATTGACCTCCGGAATTTGCCTGTTTGGAGTGAATATGTGGTTGTTATAAATGATCAATGCAGATTGTGTTGTACAGGCTACTTATCTGGTTGATTCTTGCGCGGTCCTGTTGAGAGCAGTTCACTTGGTCACTGTTTGCACTCGACTGAATGGAAATTCCTGTCTGTGAGGGTGCGTTATCTCGCTGGGCTGTTCCCCCTCTCACATTCCTAAGTGCTGTGTGTTCCTCGTGCAACTGTACCTGTAGTAAGTTAACAAGTCTCAAATGTGGTGTATGTTACTGTATTCAGGATAATCTTCAACTATTAAAGAATCAAACTCTCCACGCATAAGCTAACAAGTCCTCTTTAAGCGCAAACGGGATAATGAGAATCTCCCGGCACCTTTAATACTGCCGTTATTACCGGCCTAGGTTTATTGAAGAAAAAGATACATCGTACATCCTGATCAAATAACATGTTTCCCTTATTAATCCCTTATCTAGCTTGGCTACATCGTTATGTTGTGTCTTGTTTCCAATGGGGTGTTTTTTCTAGTTGAGTGAAGAGGGGTGAACTCTCCATGACCGACTGAAAAGCACCAAACTTTTGTTTACTAAGGCAACACTGAAAAATGGCTTCAAAGTCTACAATGTTTTGCATAATAATTTATTTAAATCACTTACTTAAAACCCTATGTCTAATAACCATGGTCCTCTACAGATTCTTACCAGGATCCACTTGAAGCGTAGGAGCTACTGCTTGCGTATGATCCTCCACGTACACCTCCACTGCAGTGTCCGCAAGACGGTTCTGGTTGAGGAGCATGGTATATTGGCTGTCGCTGTACATGTTCGTATTTCGGTTGTTGCTGATAGATAACTTCTTTCTGGTAATAAACTGGTTTCGTTACCACTTCCACCTGGACTGGAACCTCCTTCACCACTTTTACCACCTTCACAGGTTGGTATTGGTACTGAGCCTGGGGATAGTGTTGTGTCTGATACTGTGGCTGATGGAACTGGACTCCCCCAGACCAACTTATTCCTCCTCCTCCACCTCCCCCTCCTCCACATCCTCCACAACCTCCATATCCTCCGCCTCCTCCTTTTAGAAGTTTCCCCAAGAGATGGGCCTTTCTTTTCGGCCTGGACACACTAGCAGCATTACCTTGAACACACAATAGAAAATTTGAAAGTATTTTTTTTGTATGTTGCTTCATAAGATTGTATGAAGATCTAAAATATTGTTTTCATGGACGGAAGCCCAATAATTTTGGGTAGTTAATATTTATATGATTTAATAACAATAAATATCTGAAATAAATGCACCTACATGTATGATACATTCACAAATTTTGCACTCCAATATATAAAACAAACCATTCGTGTATTTATTGTAGGTATTTGAGTAGATTTTATTATTATTATTATTATTATTATTATTATTATTATTATTATTATTGTTTATTTTTTTGGCATCATTAACACGGCAGATACCGGTTACATTTTATATTACAGCCTGGTTCGGTCTTAGCAAGGAACCTTCTGTACTGAAATACAATGTATGTAAATTATAGGAACCTCACATTACATTAATTTCGTGTCCGGACTCTTCACGAGTCTCCCTCATTTATAGAATGAGCTAAATTTCCTTCTGAATCATCTTCGAGCCTTGCTGAGTGTTCGGCGAGGGTATTGTCACCAAGGAACTTCCTGACAATATGGCAGGTGTTTAACAGAACTGCCTTCTGTAGTTCAATATATATCTGCGGGTGTAGATTCAATATTGATAGACTACTGTGGAGAGTTTTGGGTATAACACCAGTACACGATACAATTATTGGGATGGGAGTCACCGACTCAAGTTTCCATATCTGCTTTATCTCAATCGCCAGCTCTGTGTACTTAGATATTTTAGTAGCAGCTGTTGTTTGGATGTTTTGAGTGTAGGGACATGCGACATCTATCAGTAATACCTCTCTGTGGTCTTTATTGATGACAATGATATCTGGCCGGTTGTTACTGACTGCAACATCTGTCACAACTCCTCTGTCCCAGTAGAGCTTGTGTGTGGCATTTTCGAGTACTGCGGATGGTGTGTATTTCCAATAGGAGACGGAGCTTTGAAGAAGTTTGTACTTATAGGCCAGTTTCTGGTGGATAATGTTGGCAACTTGATCGTGTCGATGTTTGTAGTCAGTGTTGGCAAGGTGGGAACAACCTGATATTATGTGTTGAATGGTCTCACTGCATTTGCCACAGCGGCGACACTTCTCACTCTCTGTTGCTGGATCTTTTATGATAAATTTCCGATAACTTCGAGTAGCCACAACTTGGTCTTGGATAGCACAACAAATCCCTCTGTTTCCGGAAAGAGAACCGAGTGGGTCAGCCATGCGTGCGACGCTAACTTGTCGATGTGAGGCTGGTCCAACGCATGAGGAAACTTCCCATGAAGCGCCATCTTTTTCCAATTCCCGATCTTGTATTCAGTAGTTTTCACTTCGTTTACTGGTGAATCTAAAGATGACAGATGGAGCGGTGTGTAATTATCATCAGCTGAAGATACAGTGCGATGGAGAGGGGATGTTTCTCTTTTGTTGTGGAAAAATGCACGCAGAGTTGTCACTTGTTTTGCATGAAGGTTCATGATGTCTATCAGTCCTCTACCACATTCAGACCGAGGTAGAGTCAGGCGCTCTGTTGCTGATTTCGGATGGTGCATACGATGGCGTGATAAAAGCACCGATGTTTTTCGTTGCAGATCGTGCAGCTCAGTTTGAGTCCACCTGATGATACCAAACGAGTATGTAACTACGGGCATTGCAAATGTGTTAACTGCCTTAATTATATGTTTAGCGCTAAGTTTTGAAGAGAGAACACTGCAAAGTCGTGAAGTATACTGCTCAGTTATGTTCTTCTTGATATCACCATGTTTGAGACGGGTACTCTGGGCGAACCAAAGATATTTGTACAATGCGCCTTCCTCCAACGGCTGAATACTTCTCTGTCCCTCTCCAACAAGTATTACTTGTGCAGAGTGTGAGCCTCTAATAACAGTCTGTGTTCTGCTCTTATCAAAACCAAACTGCATACGGATATCTGAGGAAAAGTTCTGAGTGATAGAGATGAGGCATTGTAGGTTCACTTTAGTTGATGCATACAGTTTAATATCATCCATGTAAAGAAGATGGTTCATCTTGTACGCTTCACCATGATTACCCTTAATACTAAATACGTAGTTGCTACTGTTCAGGATTTGCGAGAGATGATTCAAAGCCAGACAAAACCATAGTGGGCTTAGCGAATCTCCTTGGAAAATTCCTCGGCGAATCGGTATTAATGAAGATGTTAAACGAGTGCCACCCACTGTAAGTTGGAGGGCAGTGCTCCATGAAACCATTACGCTCTTCAGGAAGTTCACTATAATAGGGTTGACCTTGTAAATCTCCAAGCTCTGTATAAGCCATGTATGAGGCATGGAATCGAAAGCTTTTTGGTAATCAATAAAGCAGGCATAAAGGTTTCGTGATCCTTTTAGGTTTTTGCCGTGTGAGGTTTCACTTAAGTGCACCAAGTTAGGCTCTTCAGCGTACACTTGGTAACCTGCCCGGGCCACCGCTGGAGATTCACACTGCTTTGCATGCAAAGGACTTAAAATCTGTATTTCTTTGCGTTTTCGAAGTCAATATTGTGTAATTCTTGTAGTAATAAATTACGACGTGAGTTTTGCTTGGTTTATTAGACTTGAGAACATAAGCTTGTCTCATACAACACTACTCCAAAGAACACCGAGTGTACATTGTTTATTTCATTGTCTCCATGGTTACCCCAGAGATAATGGGTGATATGAATAAAACGGAGTATATGCTCTAGCTCAACAATTTTGTAGTATATACTCAGAATGGCATGAATAAAAAGTTGAAGTTTAAACTCACTGAGAAGTACATACTCAAGGGTGGGAGTAAATACTCCGTTAGTGAGTTTATACTCCAATGTGGTATGAATAAAAGAAGTATATGCTACAAATCTGAAGTATATACTCACAATTTCTTAAGTCTGGCCATTACCATGCTCAGCTGTCTAATCTCAAGATGGCGGAGGTTATGTTTGTAGATGTAAATAACTTGCGGGCTAGGAAAGTGTATAAATTACGAAGAACGGTTTCTGAGAGGGACTGTAGATCATTATACCGTTTTAAGATAGATAATATTCTATGGTTTTTGATTACTTTTTGGGCAAATACACGGAAACAAGAGGAAAAGCTGTAAAAAAACAATTTATTTTCTTCAGTATTTGATTTTCTGTAATACATTTGCCAAAGTTTCCAGCGTAGCGAATCTTTCTAGCTTTTAAACATTCGCGTTTTTCCATCCGCGAGTTAGGTGTTTGAGACATGTCAAATACTGAAGGATAGTTACAGACAATCCTTACAAAGGGCAAATCGGAAACATTTGATATAATGATCATATGAGTCGTCCAGTTGCAAAACTCGTTTAATCCACTTGTGAATAAGAAAGTTGTAAAAAACAATTTATTTTCTTCAGTATTTTACTTTATGTAATGAAAATCCACAGCCTGCTTCCAGTCTCCGACCGGGTCAGGAATGGAATGAATGAAGCCCCCATCTAGCGGCGAGGATATGAACTGTGCCGGCTGCCGAGGCCTGACGCACTCCTCTGGGGCAATGATTAAATGAATGACAGATGAGATGAAATGATAGTGGAGAGTGTTGCTGGAATGAAATTTTGACAGGGAAAACCGGAGTACCCGGAGAAAAACCTGTCTGCCTCCGTTTTGTCCAGCACAGATCTCACATGGAGTGACCGGGATTTGAACCACGGACCCAGCGGTGAGAGGCTGGCGTGCTGCCGCCTAAGCCACGGAGGCTTACTTTATGTAATACATTTGCCAAATGTATCTTTTGTGTTTGTTGTTTTCTACTTTTTCTTTTTTGCTTTTTGGTTTAGTGTTTGCTTTATGCTTATGCTTTTGAATGTTACGTTTTGCTTTTCTTTCTTGGTTTTGTTTTTGTGTTTGTTTTCTGCTTCTGCTTTTGCTTTTGAATTTTGCTTTTTGCTTTGTGTTTCTTGTTTTTTTGTTTTCTGCTTTTGCTTTTGTTTTTGAATTTTGTTTATTGTTTTTTGTCTTGTTTTTTGTTTCCTGCTTTTGCCTTTGTTTCTGAATTTTGCTTTTTGCTTCCTGCTTTTGCTTTTGTTTTCGAATTTTGCTTTTTATTTTGTGTCTTGTTTGTTTTCTGCTTTTGTTTTTGAATTTTGCTTTTTGCTTTGTGTTTCTTGTTTTTTGTTTTCTGCTTTGCTTTTTGTTTTGTGTGTCTTGTTTTTTGTTTTCTGCTTTTGCTTTTGTTTTTGAATTTTGCTTTTTGCTTTGTGTTTCTTGTTTTTTGTTTTCTGCTTTTGCTTTTGTTTCTGAATTTTGCTTTTTGTTTTGTGTGTCTTGTTTTTTGTTTTCTGCTTTTGCTTTTGTTTCTGAATTTTGCGTTTTGCTTCTTGTTTTTTGTTTTCTGCTTTTGCTATTGTTTTTGAATTTTGCTAATTGCTTTCTGTTTCTTGTTTTTTGTTTTCTGCTATTGCTTTTGTTTTTGAATTTTGCTTTCTGTTTCGTGTTTTTGTTTTTGTGTGTGTTTCCTGGAAAATCAAAATAAAACAAAACAAATTGAAGTAAAACAAAATAAACAAAGCAAAATCAAAATAAACAAAAGAAAAGAAAAACAAAAATAAAACAAAACAAACCAAAACAAAAAATAACAATTTAAAACATAGCAAAACAAAATAAAATAAAACAAAACAAAATAAAAATTAAAAAGAATAATAAAATAAAGTAAAATAAAATAATTAAATAATTTTACGACATGATCCTTATTCACAAGTGGATTAAACGAGTTTTGCAACTGGACGACTCATATTCATCCCCACTAACAGACATTTCAATTAACCAGGAACTTTCAATTAATCAACAAGAAAAGTCTACTGCAGACGACTGGTTTGCATTAACAAATGGTATGTAAAACAGTTGACTGACTAAACGTGCGTCGACGAAACGAGAGTAACATCGCGGCGCAAGTGAAGTATATACTCCAATAGGAGGGGAAATTGTAGTAGATACTCAAGATCTTTTATTCATAACAAACCGAGTATATACTCAAAACTGATGCTCATGCTCAAAGTATATACTTCGAAGTTTATACTCAGTTTTATTCATATCACCCATGACTGCTTCACATGGCCTCCTTGATCCTGCCTCCCTGAGTCCAGATCGGCAGTCACAAAGGACGTGCTGCGCTCTGGATTCCTGCAGTGGAGAAGTGTTGTGGTTTTGCCACATACTTTAATAATTTGTTCCATTAGTTGTCTATTCGAGCAGCTATGCGCTGTCGCCACTGCTCTGCGTATTGTGGCGAGAGTTTCCACTAAGCTATTTGGCATTGTCAAATACCTTATGTCGATCCAAGTTTACGCACTCGCGGCTTTTGTATGTCATGATAGGGGAACTACCATTTATGGAAGAATTCAGATTGCAGATGCTCCTGCAATACACACAAGGATGTGAGGATTTCTTAGGTGTCATGACCGCAAAAAGAAATTACATTTGGGATGAGGTTTACTCGACGGACGCTATGACTTCACGGGACTGGATGTAAGGATCTTATGAGCTAAGACATAATCTTGACGCTCTTTGCGGTCCATGGTTTTAACCATCTGCTCTGCGCGAGGGACATCTACCATCAACCAGGTGCACTAGCACTATGCGTATCCAAACATTGTGGTGGCCCTTGCGACCGATACCACGTAAGGACATGCAAACGCAAAGAAATATCTCTGACGCAATTCTGTGAAAGTGAGACTTAAACTTTGTACTTTGCTTATGCACATTGTGCGAAAATTAAATTAATTATTGTCAAAGCTTAGTCCATATCCTGCCGTCCCTTCTGAGAAATAATTTCCCGAAGCTGTTGTGATAGGTGGTAAAATTCCTGTATGATTCTGTCCAGAACACGTGATGGCCGGGAAAATTGCTTTAAATAAAGTTGAAAACATGCCAGACACTGAATGAATGCATTCCAATCGTCATACGCGTTGTCATGTGTAAGCTATCTAAAACGTGTACGAGTGGTATCGCGAATTGAAGGTCCCGGGTTCAAATCCATCCAACGGCGAAAATTTTCACTTTTTAGCCTACTTTCGATTTTTGCAAAAACTGAAAGTAGACTTATGAGATCTACACGGGCCAAAAGTTCGTGTCTGTGTGTGAGTGTGTGTATGTGTGTATTGAACCAAATTTGGTACGAAATGGCGGCCACCCAAATGTTCAAAGCATAAATCAAATTACGACAAACCTAATCATCTGATCTCTGCCAAATTTTGCAACAATATATCTTCATGCGGGAAACGTCCTTTAGCCAACCTACAAGGTCATCAGCTAAATAGTTTGAAGATGGTGGCCGTATATGTGAGCAAATCGATCCCCCCTATCAATTCAAACCCAACGAAACCAAATCGAACCACCTTCGGTACAGAGGTAGCAGTAGCAAGGGATAACTCAGTGTCATGTTGTATAGTATATCGCCGCCATCTTGACGGAAACGAAATGGCGGCCACCTGAATGTTCAAAGCTTAAATCAAATTACGACTAACCTAATCATCTGATCTCTATCAAATTTTTTAATGTAGGAAGCGTATTTTGCCCAAACTATAAGATCATCAGCCAAATAGTTTCAAGATAGCGGACGTATGAATCATGGAAGTACTATAGCCTAACCGTAACTTAGACTCAACAAGGCCCATCCTAACCAATTCCACTTGTTGTAGTACAGAGGGTGGTTTAAACTGTCCTCAAGGAGGTGACGCTAGGATATTTTCATTTTATATTAGAATATTATACCGTAGCAGTTTGGCCTGTTTGCCATCTCTTGATGAATGCAGTATATTTGCATTTGTCTGTTGGCACAGGCTAGTGTAAAATGTGGCTTTTCACCGATGTCTCAGTCTCACTTATGGCTGTGATTATATGGAAGCTACTGAGGTATGGGTGGTGGTGCTTAGTAATGACATTCAGGGCACAGTCAGTGCCAGTGGATGTTGTGAAAGGTTCTACTCATAGGGTTAGTACTGCTGTTCTGACTCGGTGAGGAAAGGAATGGCAAACTACCTCACTCCTCACCTTGCCTAGTACGCCTCAATATAGCGCTGCCTTGGGTTTTTGTAGGTATTTACCCACATAACCTAACGGCGGTACTTTTTGAGGATCCAACCAGCCTTTGGGCTGACTACCTAACAGACCGTAGCAGTGACTAACAGTTCAGGCTGACCGTGCCGTATCGTGATGTGCCATGCCGTCCCGGTGGGTCAAAATGGAGACTATTGCTTGATCGCTAGTCCATATATCATTAGATTTATATGCTTTTAGGAATGTACTGAACAACATAATACAAATTTAGTATCAAATGCGTTATAAGAACGGCTGAAAATGCTAATGAAATCGTTCATTCCAAGACAAAATATTCTAGGCAGTTATACTAAAGCTGTTGTTAACATAGTATTAGTACCGGGCATGTGGTTAGTTATTGTTGTTTTAAGGGGCGGAACTACGAGGTCAACTGCCCCTACTGAGCATATGTAGCGTAATAGTAGCTACCTATATTCCCACCCTGAGCTTCTATGCCCAAGATTACGGGTTCAAACCTGGCCTAAGTCGTCGGATTTGATAAGAGCGTTAAAAATCACTCAGTATGCCTGCCTTCTGGCATGTAAAAGAACCTTCCACTAACTGCAATTGTGTGAAGCTAAGTTTGTAGGTTAGATTTGATTAACGCTCTATTAAGTTCCAACGTTCGTTACCAGGTGCAAGTTGTGGTGGCATCTAGTAGCCAAGTTCACGGCTAGGTGTCGTTGACGGTAGCATTTGGTAGAAAAGTACTGCTCGGCATAAGTTGCGTGAAACTGAGAGGAATGTGTATCGCGCACTATGAGAAGTGATGGTGACGAGTGATTAGGTTTCCCGGTCCTTGCTTAGTAACAGAACCAAATACATTGGTCGGTGACTCACTCGCTCATTCGCAACGTCACACTGGTTTCAGCAAAGACCCTATGTTAGGAGTATTGGAATAGACGGAATATCAGGCAACACGGCAGGTTGTTGACAGGCTTCTCAATTCTTGCCTGAGCCTTCTCTGCCTCTGCCCTTCACCCCGCAAGTTCATAGAGCTTAGACCCGAGCAGTAGGAACTACTTGAAATTAATCGTCTGCAGTCCTTACCCGAATTACAGATAGCCTAACACACACTAATACTGACATTACAATTAACGCCGGTTATCAGACAGATTCTACACACGCCCAAAGTACGCGGGACTACATGGCCGCGTTGTCACAGCCCCTAAACTAAGGACCCAACCAAGTCTCCCACCCTGGATGTTCGCGTTTCAAATCCAAGTTGGTTCAATTTTTGTTACCTGAATGTTTTATATTTATTGATTTATAATTACTCACACGTTATAATATTAAGCATATATAGCCTAGTGTGTATTTGAAATCGAAAATATTAGGCTTATATAGGCTATACTTATAACAACACATACTGTATTTCAACACTCGACTACAGCGATTAAAATTCGTTAACCTTGATCCACAGTAGAGTCTGTTGTTATTGTTGATTCTTTAGGGGCTTTGCGGCATCATGGTCATGTAGCCCCGTGTACTTGGGTGTGCGTAGTAGTTGTCTGATAACGTGTCACTATGATGTCTGTACTAGTGTGTGTACTTTTAAACGAGGAAGGATTTGGGTAGGAGGCTGTTGTTACTGTTGTGGTTGTTGTTGTTGTATCATTTGAGAGGGTTGGACATCGTGGTCACTTAGCCCCATGTAATTTGGTGAGTATTGAACATTGTGTGATAACCTGTGTTATTATGATGGCTGTATTATTGTGTGTATTTATAATTCAGATAAGGATTCAATCAATCAATCAATATAGCACATTGTATTTCAACAAGCTACTACAACCAACATTCAATATACTCCTTGTAAAGGACAATGAGTTATTATATCTATACCCATGTATTTAGGAGAAAGTAGGCTATATGTTATTTACCGAATATCTTGTTTTACGTTATTTCATAATATCCTCCCTAGTGGCAAGTTTTCAACGTAGTTTTATTCACTTGACCTACGAGGGCGATTTAAATTATTAACATTGATAGGGAAATTTGTTTTCTTGTTATTTAAATTTGTATTTCCCCTATTTCCTGTTCAAAACCATGAACGGATACTATTCGTGAAAACTATTAGAATTCAAATAACACAGATTTCACCCCAGAATAATCGACTAATAATAATATTATATATATACATATTTTAGCGTATGGCTTTTAGAGCCGAGAGTGTCCGAGGACATGTTCGGCTCGCCAGTTTTTTTTTGTAGCTGCTTCGAGGCGGACACCCAATGGGTGAGTTACAAGTACCGTCGCGTGTGGAGTGTTGTCTGGGGAGGAAAGTTTGAATGTAAGGACGAAGTGTTGGAAAGTATCGGCTGTGGCCTATAGTTAGGGACCAACCCCAGCATTTTCCTGGAAGGAAGATGGGAAACCACAGTAGACCATCTTCACGGTTGCCGGCGGGGGGATTCGAACCTCCTCGCCTCCCGGATGTGAGCGACTGCCAGCAGCCACGCCATAACGACCACGGCTAACTCACACGGTATAACAATATAACACGTTCTGTATTGACTGTAGGCTATATGGCAAGGGCTTTCCGCACAGACGCCATGTAAAGAAAATATAGTTTCATTCTGATGTATTTATTTCGTAGGTGTAACCTCATAACAAATCTATTTGTTTGTTTTTTCGCTAGGGTTTCGATTAGAACGAGAAAAGTAATCTGACAGGTTGTTGTACTCAATCTTCCATGAAAACTGCCGGGAAAATTGGCACCTGATCAATTCCGTGAGTTGTGTGAATGCTATCATGGAAGGCAGAACCAAGCCTAGAAGGTACAAATCTCACGACAATAGACGCGTCTATACTACCGTGTAAACCCGTACTGACAGAAGCTTCCATGCCAATGAATGTCGTGCCGGACGACCACTCGACAAAAGTACCACATTGAGTTACGCAGTCGATAATAGGTCTAGTAAGTACCGTAATCATTAGCATAGCATAACGTACAACAAGGTACTAGGTATTATTTCAACAAGGTACTACAACGAACATTCTATTATACTCCTTGATAAGGACAAACATACATTTAGGAGAAAGTAGGCTGTATGTTCTTGGCTGAACATCTTGTTGATTTTTGCTAGGATATGCAATTTTTAAGTTACCGCAGGCGTAAGTTCAGAGCGTTATTTGTATGTTACAGTATATTTTAAAGATAATGGAGCACATAAATCATTATTAGACTATTATTAATAATAATAACAATAATAATTCCTGTTAACATTTTTGAAAACATATTTAAAATTAGGACTATGAGATCAAACTTCCCGTCTGTCAGTCAATCTGTCAGTGAGTTCACCCTTATAACATTTGAACGCCTGCACAAGATCCCACAAAGTTTGGTATGCATCAATTTCCCCTTAGAGACACCTGATGTTTTCATATCTTCAAGTAGACTACACCATTGTTGCTAACTACAAATCCCACGCCATTTTTAATTTTGATTCTAGACTACATAACTCTAAAACCTTACGAAATTAAATACAGTAGATACAACACGCAAAAAAAAAGTTTTGCCAAATAGCACGTAGGCCACATCATTTTGAATATTAAGCCGCAGTAGTTAAAAGGAACATAGGCTAAAAGCAAAAACATTATTATATCACACAAATTTATCATCTCCAATACATCAAATATTAAAATCAATAGGCTAATTCATCATATTATAAACTAGTAATTTTGAAACTTGGCTTGTTTATTATAATCTAGCTGACGGAATATCATACACAACCACCATCTTAAACAGCCTATATAAAATATTAGAATCAACAATACTTAATGCAACTGAAAGACAATGATGAAAATTAATAACACAATTTTTGACGAAACTTAGTGATCCAAAAATGAAAATTCGTGTATGTCAACATTGGACATTCTTGGTTAACCTATTAGGTCTAATAGGTACATGCATAACTGACGGATTATTTTAGCACTCTGAAAATTTATTTCGTTGTTGTTGTTCATGATGATGATGATGATGATGTTAATGATGATTAATTTAGGTCCTTGTAACATCGTGATAATTTTATCCCTGTAAGTTATACTTGGGTGGTTGGGTGGGTGGGGAGTGGACATGTTGGTGTGTGTGAATTCTGTCAAATAACCTATATAATTGTGATGGCTGAACCAGTGTGCGATAGCCTATTTCGAATTGGGGCTAGGATTGGGTAGGAGTGGACCGCTTCCTTAGGTCCAGCATTGTCTGGAGTAGAAGTGAGAAGTCACGACAAACCACTTCTGGGAAGGCTGAGGTGGGAAACGAACACGCATCCAATCAGTTCTTCTTCACCCCGTTCTAGCCTTCAGACCAGAATTACGTTTCTTGGCACAGCTGGGAATCGAGTGCAAACCTCAGAGGTGAGAGCCAAGAATGCCAACTATCACACCACGAGGTGATCTCTGACAAAACTCTGATGAGCGCAATTCACAAGAATCTTGAATTTTCCAAGTTTCAAAAAATAAGTTGAAGAGAAAATTCCGAGTGCTGTATCACTAGTGCACTGAAAAAGTAGGTATAGATAAAGCCCTGCACGGATGCGGATATCCGCGGATAAACCTGCGGATAAACGCAAAATTTTTCGATAAGCGGATATAGGCCTAGTTTGCGTGGCTGTGTGGATAACGGATAAGCTGCAGATAATGTTTGGAGTAAATTTGCGGATAGTTTTTTTAGAATATAATCCGAACTCGTTGAATATCATTACTAGGACCCGGCTGTTTATGACTAATATTTTTTTCCGTTATGTTTTTCCATGACAAATGTAAGATGATTTAAGAAAATCTCATTCAATTTATTTCTGAAAAGTGTTGCAATTCTGGCCGTATAGCCCACCACATGGCATAATGTACACAGCCTAGGGAACGACTTTCTCCTCAAAAGTCTGAATTTGTTGCTTTAATACAGTACTTTATGCTTTACCTTTTTTTAATTGTTAACTCATGGGATTCATATAACAAACGTGCGGATGCGGGGCGGATGCGGATAACGTTTTGTTCATTCGCGCAGGGCTCTAGGTATAGGACAATGTTGGATATTACTGTATAGATGTGGCACAGTAGGATTCCCTGTTTCTTCATTACCAATATGGACTTCACGTAGCCTACGTAGGCTATTACTTTTCTCTTGCACATGATGCAAAACTTCACTCCACAGTTTCTACTGATTTCAACTGCACAGCAGTGCCACAAGATACAGAGCACCTCGTGGTGTAGCGGCAAGCGATCTTGGCTGTCTCCCCAGAGGTCCGGGTTTGATTCCCGGCTCTGCCAAGAAATCTAGTATGGACTGAGGTCTGGAACGGCGTACAGTCAACCACGTGAGGCAAAACTGAGGGGAGGTGGGTTCGATTCTCACCTCAGCCAGCCTGGAAGTGGTTTTCCGTGGATTCCCACTTCTACTCCAGGCAAATGCCGGAATGGTTCCTAACTTAAGACCACGGCCGCTTCTTCCCAATCCTCACCTGAAGTACAAATACACTACAACTATTTCTACTACTACTTCTACTACTACTACTACTACTACTACTACAGACGCCACAATAACACAGGTTATCAGAAATAAATCTACATATACATACACCCAAGTACACGTGGCAGAATAACCACGACGCCCAATCCCCTCAAATGAAACAACAACTTCAATAGCGAAAAGGGTAGTCGTGGCTTGAAGTTGAGAACCATCCAATATTTGCCTGGAGTAGAAGTGGCAAACCGGGTAAAACCTTGTAGGATGGCTGAGGTGGGAATCAATTCCATCTATTCTCAGTTTTACCTCACGAGGCTGAGTGTAACCCGCCCCAAACTGTCAGACCATTCTTGACATAACCGAGAATCTAACCAATGACCCTTGGGGTTGGAGTCTCAAAACGTACCCGTGACCACGAAGAGAGGGCGCAAATTAGGGGGGAAAAAAGCATCCGCCCTTCCATCATAACCTAAATCGGTCAACAGCATCTACCGGGCCTCCCTTTAATGCCGAAAACAAATTAGTATTTGTATTTATCTTCACAAGGATAGAAAATTATTTAGGGATATAAGAAGAAAGATCCTCGCACAACTCGAGGGTCTCAGGCCGACGTTGAAGGTAAACAGGAACGGATTAAGCGAGCAGTTTAACATTTGTACTACCCACCTGCCTGTTGGTCCTGAGCGGCGATTGTCCCCGCGAAGAAAGTTAGCAGTATTAGTCCTATAGGTATCTTCATGATCACACCAACTAGGTATTTCCGACCAGCTCCAGGCCTTTTATAGTCTCGTCTGACGTTTGGGATTTACTGAAGAGGCGGAGACAGTTGAATACCATAATCACTGCAGGTACAGCTTAACGTAAGCAGCAAGCGCCCAACACTTCACCAAGGTCATCCGTAAGTTCGTCTATCATTTGGCATTTAATACGGTAGTGGAGAGAGTTAAATACTATGGAGAGAACTCTTTATATTTACCTCGTGTACACGAAAAAGATGAGCTTAGAATTGAGTCATCCAGTTGCAAAACTTATTTAATCCACTTGTGAATAAGAATCATTTTCATGAGAAACGTTTCTCTGGACTTTGCCTCACGTATCTTTTGTGTTTGTTGTTTTCTACTTTTTGCATTGTGTTTTTTGTTTTGAGTTTGCTTTGTGCTTTTACTTTTGAAATTTATTTTTTGCTTTTTCTTTCTTGGTTTTTGTTCTGAGTTTGTTTTCTGCCTTTGCTTTTATTTTGAACTTTGATTTTTGCTTTTTGTTTCTTGATTTTTGTTTTCTGCTTTTGCTTTTGTTGTTGAATTTTGCTTCTTTGCCTTATGCTTTTTCTTTTTAGGAAAATCAAAATAAAACATAACAAAATAAAATAAAATAAAAAATAAACAAAACAAAATCAAAATAAAACAAAATTAAATTAAAAATATAAGAAATAAAAATAAAATAAAATAAAACAATAAAACAAAAAAATTAAACAACCAATTTAAAAGAAAATAAAACGAAATAAATCAAAACAAAACAAAACAAAATAAACAAAACAAAATCAAAATAAAACTAAACTAAACAAAATTAAATAAAATTAAACAAAACGAAATAAAAAAGGAAAATAAAATAAAATAATTAAATAAATAATTTTACGACATGATCCTTATTCACAAGTGGATTAAACGAGTTTTGCAACTGGACGCCTCAATTCATAATTTCGTTTTAAGGTAGCCTGTTTGCGCTACGAACTTCATCGCTATATAGTGCTTATACTGTAATTGCATTTTTTTTACGATTACAGTCCATTTGAAGTATGAATATCTTTATACGGGATGTCCAGCTTGTATGTACTGTAAAATAAAACAAAATTTAATACTGTATCTTGAGAACTACTTGAGATCATTATTGGTGGATCACCTCGTGGAGCAGCGGCTAGCGTTCTTGGCTACCGTCCCGGAGAAACGGGTTCAATTCCCCGCTCTGCCAAGATATTTCAATTCCGGTGTGAGGACTGGAGCGGGGTAATGTAAAGTAATGCAAAGTAGAGTAATGTAAAGTAAAGTCATATAATGGAGGCTAATATAAAGTGAAGTTAGTAATGTAAAGTAGAGTAATGTAAAGTTAAGTAAAGTAATGTAAAACAATATAATGTAAAAATAATGTAAAGTAATGTAAAGTAATATAAAGTAATGTAAAGTTAAGTTATACAAAGGGAAATAAAGTCATGTGAAGCACAGTAATATTAAAGTAAAGTATAAGGTGCGTTCAAAGTGTAACGAACCGGAGGCTGTAATGCGCAAACCGGTGACGACATCGGCTAATCGTGGCGTGTGTAACGAGGTGTGGTTCCGACCAGAGCGTGGAAGGTCACAGCCCGTCGCTAGAGAGCATGCGTGCACGTCACGTGACGATACAAAGCGAGAAGCAGCATGCATCAATCGTCCAACGCCGCCAGTCGCATTGCAAACAGTGACATAGAGGCGTCAAACGAAGAGCAAAGAGGTGTTGTTCGGTTTCTGACAGCGGAAGGAGTAGGGGGAACGGACATTCATCGCCGAATGTCACAAGTGTACGGCGAACACTGCATGACCCTTGAAAGGGTCAAGGCGTGGCACAAGCGCTTCAGGGAAGGACGAGTGTCGTTAGCCGATGATGCCTGGTCTGGGGCACCCCCCTGCATTACCGATGACAACGTCCAGCTGGTTGATCCACTCATTACCCAGGACCGCCGAGTGACAGTGAACGCCATAGCTGCCGTGGTCAGATTGAGCGTCGGAAGTGTGCACACCATCATGAAGGAACGACTGCACTTGCGGAAAGTGTGTGCCCAATGGGTGACCCACAGTCTTCAACCACACCAGGAAGCATGTCGAATGGCCTACTGTCTTGGTCTTGGTTGGACGATTCATGCATGCTGCTGCTCGCTTTGTATCGTCACGTGACGTGCACGCGTGCCCTCTAGCGACTGGCTCTGACCTTCCACGCTCTGGTCGGAACCACACCTCGTTAGACACGCCACGATTAGCCGATGTCGTCACCGGTTTGCGCATTATAGCCTCCGGTTCGTACTTTTTGAACGCACCTTATAGAACAGAATACAGTAGATCTTTGGTTTCCAAGGCCATGTGAGTGGGTGACGCCATGGTGTAACGGTACCCATTTGCCTCTTGTCTGGGAGGCGTTGAGTTCGTTTCCTTGTTCCACCAGAAATTTAATAGCAGACATGAGGGCTGGAACGTGGTGCACTCAGTCTCGTGGGGACTATTGAGTAGCTGCTTGATAAGATAATTACCGCCCCATGGCCTAAATGCAACGTTGAGTAGCTGAGGGTGGTAGATCACGAACTTGTGTTTGGTACACTTGATCCTTGACAAAAACCCACAGGAAATACTCAAGTGGCGTAAGTTCTGGGCGTCCAACCCAGAACCCTGAGACGTAACGGTCCAAGAATTTTCTCACAATATCCGCATAATGACGCACCATCTCGTTGGAAGATTACAACACGAGGATGTTGTGGCAGAGCGTACAACTCCAACACGTCTAGGTACTGTGACCGATATCGCATGGTTTTGAGAGCTCTGGCAACGTCGCATAGCAGGAGGAAGAAAGCAAGCGGATGTAACCTGAGGTTGACGTTTTTACGTCATGGACATAGTCGACAGCATGACTAGGCGAAGGTTCCAGAAGTGTAGAGGGCGCTGATGAGCTCCAGGAAAAGTCAAGGTGGAAAGGTCACACCGGAGAAGCGGGTCACTTTATTTTGCATCGCCGTACAACGAAGTTCACTTTCTTTTGTGTCGCCGTACGCCGAAGTTCATCTTCATTTTTGTGCCGCCGCACGCTGAAGTTCCAAACAAGTGTGTAGTAGCAGTCGTACCGTGGCCGCTTGGAACCAGTGTGGTATTCCGACAGTTTTTGGGACATAGCTGAAAGGCTCAGTATTATTTCTTGCGTGGACAGCTCTGTATTAACGAATACTAAAGCCGACTGTGGCGAGGTTATATTATAACGCAGATCATAATGCATTATGTTGTGGGACACTAGTCATTTGTACGACGAAGTGCGAGCAGACACACGTGGTGTCTCAAGCTTTTACTAGGTACGGGACTGTATGGGCCGTGCACGATATAATTGACGCCCAGAACATATGAACGAAGCAATGTGCTTTTGTTTGACGAGCAGACAAATGAGTATCCAGGGTCAGTGAACTATGAGAGATAAACTGAGTGTAGTCCAAATATAGAGCGACATTCAAGGCCAAGGACGGACGTAATCTCTTATGAGTGCAGGCTGGTGTGGATGCGTACGATATAACCTGTGCCGTTATAGAGTTATTATCACGGCCATAAGTTGATATTACTTGGCATATTCGACATGAAGATTGCAGCGATGCATTGGACGGACATAAAGGCTATCAGTACAGACCAGTGCGAGTTTTGTGTCAAGAACTTTACGAGCGAAGAGATGACAAGCTAAGTTTAGTAATGTGGAAGCTGTTACGATGACGTGGAAACGAAGGCGAGCCAGGACCATGGACACCCCGAGGGTCGCGAGCTGGATCTAGGACGAGAGGGAAGGATGTTCAATGGGAAGAACGTGGACCCAAACCCCCAGGAAACGTGTCAGCGGAACCAAGACTGAGGTGGTCGAAAGGTACTGAAAACCATGTTAATTCTTAAGTGGTGGTTAATGAGAAGTGGTTACTAAGATTTGGACAGATGGGCTTAAATCGAAATAGAAGTTAATCATAAAGATAAAATGCGATAAAATGACATGATTATTAGGATAGTAAATTTTAAGTTTTCTTTTGAGAGATTAATGCAGTCATATTTAGGGTTTAAAATAAAATATATGGATGCTTTAAAATATAATCTGAGTACAGGGTTCTTTCAACGTGTTACGTCGCTGTGTTCTTTGAATTGGTGCAACCTGGATGACAATTTATGGTTTGAACAGGCTTAAATTACAGGGGATTCATTTACACTTAAGGGGCCACTTTTTGTGTGCACATCATGAGATTTATACTAAACACTCACACGTCACTGAGGTTTCCCTTTACATGCTAACATGAGGAGATGCGTTTGGTAGGTGACTGATACAAGGTTGAATAAATAATGATACTGCATTGATAAAATAGTAGGGTTGCCTAATACGAAGTTATGATGAAACTAAAGGTTCTCGCTATACCGAGGTGAATAAAATAAGTGATTATAATTAATGTTACGTGATAGGTTCAAGTATATGAAATTTTGAGGCAATTGTCAGTTGAAAATAATACAGATAGGCAGAGGCCATCTACTTAAATGTTTATGGTGTAGTTATAAATATGTGAAGAGCATGCAGTGATTAACTAATAAATAAATAAATAAATATCTGGAATCATAAAGATGTTACAATGTAAAGTGATAAATGTAAAAGCCAACAACCAGTCATTTTTCTGAGTGAGGCACAGCTGAACGAAAACCAGTGAAAATAATAATGAAAGTATTTAATCCATGAATAAATGGTCTGAAAATAAATTCTTTAACGCCAGTGACATCCATTTTTATTTTATTTTTTTCTATTTTGGTGATTACATTTAGTTAGAAGGAGATCGAATGAGGCAACAAATTTTTCTTTGAATATTTTCTCAGGTTTATGCACCTGCTCATTTATGGACTACTAACGGAGAGGTGACATAGCATTTTGAAGTAATGGTTGTAATGCTAGGGTGATATAGCTCTGATCTCTGTAAGTTATTTTGTATCCAAAGATTAGGACGCCCGGAGATTTTTGTCCTCATTAATTTGAATTTTGCTTCTGCGTCATTTATTTATTTGCACATCAAGAGTAATTTCGAGAAGTCTCCGAGCGAAGGTAGGCTTCTGTGTTTGATTTTATGTATTTAGTGGTGTGGTTCTGTAATAAATGGTGGATGAGTTTTATTTTAACAGCGGAGTTTTTTGTCATTCTTGTTCGTTGTCATACTTGTGTGTCCACCGGATCAATTTTGAGATTTTACCCCAGTTGTACCCATCATTATAAAGACCTCGGGATTACTTGAATCTCGTTCCCGACATAGTTTCTTTTTAAGGCCAAAATTGATTCGGACATTCAAGATTTTTTTTTCTTTTCGAGTTGTACCGAATTCTGGGTGAGGGTTGAAGTGTGTGTCGGCCACCCAATCCAAAGCCAGATTATCGGGCACAACAAGATGGCGCCCACCGTGTAATGGCCTCGAACTGGGAATATCGTACCACGCAGTGGTATAGCCGACATTTTGAACTCGAAAAAATTGGAACACCAGAGGAGAGTGACAAGATGGTGAACGGCCATGTGGCACAAATGGAATGGAGAGAAAACCAATTGAGTGCTGGTACCCCATTTTATTGTGCGATATGTCTGTCAGTCTGTTAAAGTTCACTTTGTAGGATTTGTGTGTGTGTTTGAATGACATAGAACGAAGCGATTCAGTAACGTTAGATCGCTGTGTTTAAGCGATACCATCCACATTTATTATTTCCACATTATATTAGATTTCGATTCCACTGTCAAATTGAAGTAACCACTAGTCCTTAGTCTAAGTTAGTCACTAGTTGTAACAGCTTCCATGTTTATTTGTTGTGAAATATGGGAGAATTTGATGAAATTAAGGGATTGATGGGACAGCTAGGAGAGAAGCTAAAGGAGTTAGCTAAAAGTCAAAAGAATATGGAGGAAGATTTGAAGACTCAATGGAAAGACTATGAAGGTGGTATGAACACTAATCTAGATGGGTTGGATAGACAGTTGATTAAGATGCAGGAAGGTATAAATACTAAATTTGAAGGTCTAGACACTCAATTTAAAGGTTTCAACACAAAATTGAAAGATTTAGACACTAAATTTGAAGGTTTAGACACTCAATTTAAAGGTTTCGACACTCAATTTAAAGGTTTAGATACTAAATTCGAAGGGTTTGAAAAAAATCTTGGAATTCAGTCAGGGGACTTGCAAGGAGGATTGGAATTATTTAAGGAGCACCAATTCGATATGAAACAGTACATGGAGAAGGCTCAAGCCGAAATGACGGATTTAAAGGAACAAATTAAGAGGGATAAGGTCGAAATTGAAAGTAATATGGGGACACAGTAGAAATCATTGGAGAAAACCTTTCAAGAGAAAATGTATCGAAGCGTGGAGGCATTGACCACCAAGATGGAAGAAAGGGATAAAGCAATCAACGCAGAGGTCTTAGTGTTAAAGGAAGAGGCGAAAGCAGTACAGCAGAGACTAGCGAAAGATACCAGGAGCATGACCGATAAAATGTCTGAATTCACCATGGAGCAGGAATGCAAGATGGAAAGTCTTAGGAGTCAGATGGGGGAAATGAAATTAGAGTTAAACGACGAAATTAAAACACAGATTGCAACAGCGGTTTCAACAGTACAAGATAAAGTGAGTATTACTCACGGAGAACAGTTAAAGAGAATTTTTGAATTGGAAGGAAAGATGGTAGAATCAAAATCGATAGATGAAAACAAGGAACCGAGTCCGACAGGAACAACATTCACACCATTCAGTTACAGCTCAACTCAACCGATTACCATCATTAGGAATCAGGAGGACCGCCCCAAAAAAAATCAAATTTGACTGGCATTACACCCATAGAATTCTTGCGGGACCTGAAGGAATACATGGATGAACATAGGGTTCCTAAAGAGAGAGAAATGAGGGTAATAGAAAGAGCTCTTGAAGGCCAACCGCTAAACTGGATGCGAGCTTTTAGGAATCAGTTTACAGGGTACGATGACTTTGCGAACGCTTTCCTGAAGAGATTTTGGTCCTCAGAAGATCAACAAAGTATAAGGGCTGAATTATACTCAAAGAAATACGCGACTACCAGGCCAACACAATACGCTGGGTATTTCTCGAATCAGGTAGCCAGGCTACAATTTTTGGATCCACCGTTGGAAGAGCAGGATTTGGTGCAGGCCATAATACAGCAATATCCGGTAGAAGTCCAGCGTGTATTAATTGCATCGGGTGCAAATAGACTCGAGGTGTGTGACGAGATTTTGAGGAAACTAGACCACACGAGCAAGATGACGGAACCTCGTAGTCCAAGGACAGAAAAGAGAGAGGCAAATATGGTGGTAATGGATCGTATGGCGCAGACGGAACCTCAGCGAAGTTATGGAAGGAACGATAGAGATGGAAGGGATGAAGGAAATGGCTTAAACAGATACAGGAATCAAGGAAAGCCATATGACCGGAGGCCATATTATCAGGATAGAAGTGGACGATTTAATCAGAGGGACTACGGAAGGTCAGGATATAGAGGGAGAGAATCGTGGTCACGTGATCGGAGACCATACAATAACTACCCAAGATACGGGAATCAAGAAAGGCAAAATTATAGGCCATCATTAGAAGAACGTCACCAAGAAAGCCAGAGATACATAGAACAATTGAGGGAAAAGGAACAAGAAAAAGAATCTCAGGCAAAACAGCATGAAGAATCGAAACCAGGCACCAGTGGAGTCAAATCAGGAAAGAGAAGCTGACAGGAAGGAAACGCCGAGTTTGAACAGGGATTCACAGGCAGTAATAACGATTTTTTGGCCATTAATAATGATTTACGCCCAGATGTCATGACAGTCCAAATTCAAGCCATTCACAGCATTACTGATGATGATAGGAGATATGAAGGCCAAGACGAAGAAGAAAGTAGAATGAGTGAAGAATGGATAGAGATACCGTTTCAGGAGGAGAATACCACAGAAGATGCAACTGAGAGAGTTATAGGCAAATTCAACGCAGCTAGCCTTAATGGTACCACACGAGACAGTAAGCATGCGATATGGAGAACTTATTGAAGAAGTAGATTGTTAATCCAACAGAATAATAATAATAATCGAGATGTTTCACGCTTATTATTATTCCTGGTTGAGGGGGATTTGTGACCGATATCGCATGGTTTTGAGAGCTCTGGCAACGTCGCATAGCAGGAGGAAGAAAGCAAGCGGAAGTAACCTGAGGCTGATGTTTTTACGTCATGGACATAGTCGACAGCATGACTAGGCGAAGGTTACAGAAGTGTAGAGGGCGCTGATGAGCTCCAGGAAAAGTCAAGGTGGAAAGGTCACACCGGAGAAGCGGGTCACTTTATTTTGCATCGCCGTACAACGAAGTTCACTTTCTTTTGTGTCGCCGTACGCCGAAGTTCATCTTCATTTTTGTGCCGCCGCATGCTGAAGTTCCAAACAAGTGTGTAGTAGCAGTCGTACCTTGGCCGCTTGGAACCAGTGTGGTATTCCGACAGTTTTTGGGACATAGCTGAAAGGCTCAGTATTATTTCTTGCGTGGACAGCTCTGTATTAACGAATACTAAAGCCGAATGTGGCGAGGTGATATTATAACGCAGATCATAATGCATTATGTTGTGGGACACTAGTCATTTGTACGACGAAGTGCGAGCAGACACACGTGGTGTCTCAAGCTTTTACTAGGTACGGGACTGTATGGGCCGTGCGCGATATAATTGACGCCCAGAACATATGAACGAAGCGATGTGCTTTTGTTTGACGAGCAGACAAATGAGTATCCAGGGTCAGTGAACTATGAGAGATAAACTGAGTGTAGTCCAAATATAGAGCGACATTCAAGGCCAAGGACGGACGTAATCTATTATGAGTGCAGGCTGGTGTGGATGCGTACGATATAACCTGTGCCGTTATAGAGTTATTATCACGGCCATAAGTTGATATTACTTGGCATATTCAACATGAAGATTGCAGCGATGCATTGGACGGACATAAAGGCTATCAGTACAGACCAGTGCGAGTTTTGTGTCAAGAACTTTACGAGCGAAGAGATGACAAGCTAAGTTTAGTAATGTGGAAGCTGTTACGATGACGTGGAAACGAAGGCGAGCCAGGACCATGGACACCCCGAGGGTCGCGAGCTGGATCTAGGACAAGAGGGAAGGATGTTCAATGGGAAGAACGTGGACCCAAACCCCCAAGAAACGTGTCAGCGGAACCAAGACTGAGGTGGTCGAAAGGTACTGAAAACCATGTTAATTCTTAAGTAGTGGTTAATGAGTAGTGGTTACTATGATTTGGACAGATGGGCTTAAATCGAAATAGAAGTTAATCATAAAGATAAAATGCGATAAAATGACATGATTATTAGGATAGTAAATTTTAAGTTTTCTTTTGAGAGATTAATGCAGTCATATTTAGGGTTTAAAATAAAATATATGGATGCTTTAAAATATAATCTGAGTACAGGGTTCTTTCAACGTGTTACGTCGCTGTGTTCTTTGAATTGGTGCAACCTGGATGACAATTTATGGTTTGAACAGGCTTAAATTACAGGGGATTCATTTACACTTAAGGGGCCACTTTTTGTGTGCACATCATGAGATTTATACTAAACACTCACACGTCACTGAGGTTTCCCTTTACATGCTAAGATGAGGAGATGCGTTTGGTAGGTGACTGATACAAGGTTGAATAAATAATGATACTGCATTGATAAAATAGTAGGGTTGCCTAATACGAATTTATTATGAAACTAAAGGTTCTCGCTATAGCGAGGTGAATAAAATAAGTGATTATAATTAATGTTACGTGATAGGTTCAAGTATATGAAATTTTGAGGCAATTGTCAGTTGAAAATAATACAGATAGGCAGAGGCCATCTACTTAAATGTTTATGGTGTAGTTATAAATATGTGAAGAGCATGCAGTGATTAACTAATAAATAAATAAATATCTGGAATCATAAAGATGTTACAATGTAAAGTGATAAATGTAAAAGCCAACAACCAGTCATTTTTCTGAGTGAGGCACAGCTGAACGAAAACCAGTGAAAATAATAATGAAAGTATTTAATCCATGAATAAATGGTCTGAAAATAAATTATTTAACGCCAGTGACATCCAAATATATATATTTTTTTCTATTTTGGTGATTACATTTAGTTAGAAGGAGATCGAATGAGGCAACAAATTTTTCTTTGAATATTTTCTCAGATTTATGCACCTGCTCATTTATGGACATAGCATTTTGAAGTAATGGTTGTAATACTAGGGTGATATAGCTCTGATCTCCGTAAGTTATTTTGTATCCAAAGATTAGGACGCCCGGAGATTTTTGTCCTCATTAATTTGAATTTTGCTTCTGCGTCATTTATTTATTTGCACATCAAGAGTAATTTCGAGAAGTCTCCGAGCGAAGGTAGGCTTCTGTGTTTGATTTTATGTATTTAGTGGTGTGGTTCTGTAATAAATGGTGGATGAGTTATATTTTAACAGCGGAGTTTTTTGTCATTCTTGTTCGTTGTCATACTTGTGTGTCCACCGGATCAATTTTGAGATTTTACCCCAGTTGTACCCATCATTATAAAGACCCCGGGATTACTTGAATCTCGTTCCCGACATAGTTTTTTTAAGGCCAAAATTGATTCGGACATTCAAGATATTTTTTTCATTTCGAGTTGTACCGAATTCTGGGTGAGGGTTGAAATGTGTGTCGGGCCACCCAATCCAAAGCCAGATTATCGGGCACAGTACCTTTGTGAATTAACGCTACTATCCTCGAAAGAGAAAGGTCTTATGACCCTGTTTTCCGTGGTTTCCTAATTCTATTCCAGACTAATGCCAGTGAAAGAAAAAAATGCCAGTACGGTATCTAAAGTATGGCTACGAAACGCTACTATCCAAATCCTAGTCCCAATTAACAATAGCCTACACATACCAGTACAACCACCACAATGGCACAGGTTATCAGATAGATTCAACACATAATGAAATGCACGGGGCCACACGTCCACGATATCACTAAGCCCCTAAATGAATCAACAACATTGACAATAACTTAACCTTACTCTACTTTAACTTGCCTTAATTTCATTTAATTTAACTTAATTTCATTCATTTAATTCACTCTGCTCTACTTTACTTTACTTTACTCTGAACTGCTCTAATTTGCTTTTATTTCCCTTTACTTTACACTGTCTTACTTTACATTAATTCACTTTACTTTACATTACATTACATTACTTTACTTTAATTTACTTTACCTTACATTATTTTTACATTACTTTGCATTACATTACATTCTGTGAAAGGTTCTTCTCATAGGGTTAGTAGGCCTACTGCTGTTCTGACTCAGTGACGAAAGCAATGGCAAACTGCTTCCCTCCTCATCCTGCCTAGTACGCCTCAATCTAGCGCTGCCTTGGGTTTTTGTGGATATCTACCCACATAACCTAACGGCGGTGCTTTTTGAGGATCCAACGAGCCTTCGGGCTGACTACCTAACAGACAGAGACTTTTACATTGCTTTACTTTGCATTACTTTATTCACTTTGCTTTACATTAAGTTACTTTACTTTACATTACATTCCTCTGCTTTGCATTACGTTTAACTAACATTAGTTTGACTCAACTGTTTCGGAAGGCTCCACAAATAGTACCAGTTGTTTAGGAGTCCTACATTTGACGCAACGGTAACATTCTTGCCTGCTGTGACCAATATTGCTGGACCGAATCCTGGCGTAGTTAGTTCGCATTTGAGGGGTGAGCAAATGTGAACGAGCCATGTCAATAGACTTAGTGGCACATTAAAGAACCACCTTCGAGGCAAAATTCCGGCACCCCGGCGCCTCTAAACACTCCAGTAGTTAAAAGGGACAACAACCCAATAACCGTATTATTCCTTGCTGCCAAACTTGAGGAAGCCACTAAAATAGAAGCTATATTGTCTTTACCTCAATACCTCGTTTAACAGATAATATATAAATAGTGGTAGGACTTTTAGCCTACTTTTCTCATATAAACATGGAAAACTAAGTTCATAACATCAATCAGGGATCATTGTGTGTGTAATAATATTATTGGTTTGACTACCGTTACTTTAAGGACTTAGGAGTGTCCAATTGTTGCCCATGTCGTTAACATGCCAATAAATCTACTGAATCTATTGACACGTAATTGCCGCGTTTGAACACCCTTGAATACCACCGGACTGAGCTGCGTTCGAATCTGCAATCTTTGGTTTTCAAGTGGTAGCCCGCTTGCCTCTTACCTGGGAGGCGGTGAGTTTGTTTCCTTGCTCTACCAGAAATTTAAGAGCAGACATGAGGGCTGGAACGTTGTGCACTCAGTCTCGTCGGGACTATTGAGTAGCTGCTTGATAAGATAATTACCGCTCCATGGCCTAAATGCAACGTTGAGTGGCTGAGGATGTCACCGCGCTGGCTAAGAGTCCTCCACAATCCGCAGGCTGTGAGCTGGGCGAGTCTCTGGGCCCAATCATGGAGTTAGGCTAGACCTGAACTAGGCCTACTTCTTACAAAATATTGACGAACGCCAAAGTGCTAGTTTGGTATGACTTGTGCGGAATATACCGCGCAACTCTTGATGTTAATGGCGACATATACCTAAATAACCAGTTGTTAACAGTGTGTTTTTTACTGGCGATGAGTGATGGCTATGAGGAGAAGAGCAAAGCTGACCTTGAATGTGAGCCTTGAGGTAATTCCCTGCTAAGATCACGTGTGTAACCGCAGGTTCAGAGTTGACCTTTAGGAATGCGAGAAGCTATTAAATGCATCATTAAACCCTGTGTTCCTTTTTGTGGGCATATATTAGCCAGCACAGTCCAGCGCGGATAAGTAAAATGTTATCTCTAGTGGCGTATCCCATGAGCTGGCAGGTGTTTAGGTTTTTATACCTTTGGCCTAGGGGATTTCCATTGTTATGATTTTCACATCAGCACATATTTTATGTTGTTGATGGACACCGTGGTCAGTTAGAGCCGTGTTCTTGGATGTGTGTGTGGGGGGGATGTTGTCTGATAACCTGTGTTATTTTGATGGCTGTAATTAATGTGTGTATTTGTATTTTAGGCGAGGATTGGGGAGGTGACGGCCGTGACCGTAAGTTAGGAACCATCCCGGCATTTGCCTGGAATAGAAGTGGGAAAGCAACGGGGAACCACTTCCATGATGGCTGAGAGGAAATCCAACCCAACTTTTCGTAGTTTTTTTCAACATTCGTGTTGACCGACTGAAAAGCTATTCTATTAATGGCCTATATTACTTAGGCAACACTAGAAAATTACTTCTCAGTTTAGCCTCACAAGGCTGAGTGCATCCCATTTAAGATCTCAAACCAGATTTAACATTCTTGGTAGAGCCGGGAATCGAACTCGGATCTCCGGGGCGACAGCCAAGAATGTTAGCCGCTACACCGCAAAGTGATCATTTCACATTTTAAGTTTATACGTCTTATGACTTAGTTTTGAAGGCTATGTGGTTGGGCGACGCAATGGTGTAACGGTAGCCTACTTGCCTCTATATTTATCTGCTCTCCTTCACTGCAGCTGAGGGTCACCTATAATAAGCCTAGGTCTACCGTACCCTTAAGCCACAGGTTTCACCTTATGCATTACCAGGGGCAGATGACATCGCTGTTTCGCCCCTTAAAACAACGGTAAGTTAATAACTAACAAATGCTTTACCGCAGACCTGCGCTTAGGACGAGTAAGCTGAGCTGGTGGATTTGGGGCAACCACTGGGTTTAGCTATTCAAAAGGCTAGCAATGACCATTTTCTTGACACCGTGTTTAGTGTGTGGCTATATAATTTTATTAATGCAGGACGGGTCAGGGAAGGGATTATGAAAGGAAATCGGCCGTGGACCTATTGAAAGGAACCGTCCCGGCATTTTCCTGGTGGTGAAAATGGGAAACCACGAAAACCATTATCAAGACGGCTGAGGTGGGATTCGAACCCACGCTCTCCCGATGTCAGCGAGACACGAGGTAGCGCGTTAACGCTCTCGGCCACCGCGGCCGGTGGCAATACGGTCCTGTGATACACTCAGCTTACAACAGGGTAATTCCAGGGAGCAAAGGCGGCCGGACATGGAGCTGGCAACTCCATTCCATCAAGTGCTGATGTCACGAAGAGTGGAAGCCTCTTCCTTTCACTGCTCCTAGGGCCTACTTGGTCTGTACGAAGTTGGCTGTGGCTTTTAGTGATAAGTTAGCGAATTTCAATATATATTTCTTATTACTAAATTACTAAGTGAACCTACAGTATGTGTTTGTATTGGATTGCTGCACTCGTAAAATTTTTTGTCGTAAGTAGGCATGTCATTACCGAAAAATAAAATGAGCTACTTCAAGTACTTAAAGTAGCCTATAAATGTTGGAGAGATCCATTTCTTAAAACAAGATGTTCAGTAAAGAACATATAGCCTACTTTCTCCTAAATGCATGGGTATTGTTATAACTCTTTGTCCTTTTAAAGGAGTATAATTGAATGTTGGTTGTAGTAGCTTGTTGAAATACAACGTGCTATAGGGATACTAAACATGAATATGAGGTGCCCTTTGCTAGTGCTACTTCTGTACCAAATTTCGTTCAATTCGGTTTCACCGTGTTTGAATTGATAGGGGGAATCGATTTGCACACATACTTGGCCACCATCTGCAAACTATTGGGCTGATGTTCTTGCAGTTTGGTCAGAATATGTTTCCCACATAAAGATATGGTGTTGCAAAATTTGGTAGAGACTAGATTATTAGGTTGGTCGTAATTACATTTGAGCTTTTAACATTTGGGTGGCCGCGATTACGTTTCCGTCAAGATAGCGGTGATATAAAACATGACACTGAGGTGCCCTTTGCTAGTGCTACCTCTGTAGCAAATTTCGTTCCTTCGGTTCCACCGTGTTCGAATTAATAGGGGGTAATCGATTTTGACACAAAGATGGCCGCCATCCGCAAACTATTAGGCTAATGACCTATTAGATTTGTCAAAGGATGCTCCCTTCATAAAGGTATGTTGTTGCAAAATTTGGTAGAGATCGGATGATTAGGTTAGTCGTAATTTGATTTAAACTTTGAACATTTGGGTGGCCGCCATTACGTTTCCGTCAAGATGGCGGCGATATAAAACAAGACACTGGGGTGCCCTTTGCTAGTGCTACCTCTGTACCAAATTTCATTCCATTCGGTTTCACCGTGTTCGAATTAATAGGGGTAATCAATTTTGACACATAGATGGCCGCCATCCGCAAACTATTAGACTAATGACCTATTAGATTTGTCAAAGGATGCTCCCTCCATAAAGGTATGTTGTTGCAAAATTTAGTAGAGATCGGATGATTAGGTTAGTCGTAATTTGATTTAAGCTTTGAACATTTGTGTGGCCGCCATTACGTTTCCGTCAAGATGGCGGCAATATAAAACATGACACTGGGGTGCCCTTTGCTAGTACTACCTCGGTACCAAATTTCGTTCCATTCGGTTTCACCGTGTTCGAATTAATAGGGGTAATCGATTTTGACACAAAGATGGCCGCCATCCGAAAACTATTAGGCTGATGACCTATTAGTTTGGTCAAAGAATGCTGCCCCCATAAAGGTATGCTGTTGCAAAATTTGGTAGAGATCGGATGATTAGGTTAGTCGTAATTTGATTTAAGCTTTGAACATTTGTGTGGCCGCCATTACGTTTCCGTCAAGATGGCGGCGATATAAAACATGGCACTGAGGTGTCCTTTGCTAGTGCTACCTTTGTACCAAATTTCATTCCATTCGGTTTCACCGTGTTCGAATTGATAGGGGGGGACAGACATTCAGAGTACCACACACTCACACACACACACACCCACACACACACACACACACACACATACACACACAGACTCACACTCATACACACACACAGACAGACACACTTTTTTTTTCGCCCTGTAGTGATCTCATAAGTCTACTTTCATTTTTTGCAAAAATCGAAAGTAGGCTAAAAAATACAGTCAGTCTGAAAGACTAGACGTAATATCATTTCAAATGACGCATGCTACAAATGCTACACATGTTAGAAAGCCTCAGGAGGGCTAGTAGTGGTTTTGTGGGGGGTTCAGATGCCTCCTCCTCCTCACCCTCCTCACAAGATGGTGGCGGCCCGATATCTCTCGAACGCATGGTCATATTTTGACAAATGAGGTGTCGTTGAACTCGGGCTGACACTCCCTTTCCTATGGACAACATATTTCAACCCCAAAAATAAAACCTACCACTAGTAGGGGGGTGAAATTGTAATTTTTTTAAGAAAATCACGCTTTCCAAGTGCAGCATGTGAGAGTTTAAATGTCAATATGGAATGAAACGTTGTTCTACACAAGAGACATGTGTGCGGTGGAAAGCCACTATGAATTAGCATGCCCACTCATGGCTTTTGAAGAGGGTGGGGGAGCGGTTCCCTGTGGACGGGTCCTTGTACAGGTCATTGTTGACAGGTCATTGTGGATGAGTCTGTGTGGACAAGTCCTTGTGGACGATTCCTTGTGGACAAGTCCTTGTTGACAGGTCCTTGTGGACGAGTCCTTGTGGACAGGTCCTTGTGGACGAGTCCTTGTTGTTGAGTCCCTTTGGACCGGCCCCTTTGGACTGGCCCATGAATTTATCCAAATTTGTCAAAGGGCTTAACTAACGGACTAATAAGGCTAGGAACTTGTATGAGGTATTGTAGGACTTGGGAAGAAGCCCCCTTTCAGAATGTATTTATTAAATTTTGACAAAGGGCCTAACCACACTTTTGTTAATATCTCGCGAACCTATCATGCTAGTGACTTGTATGAGGGGTCCTTTGGGGGTGAAACTATCCCCCCACTCCAAAATTGAAAAATCGATATCTTGGAAACTATGAACCCTAAAATTATGTGTGATAGCTTTAAAAATAGGTCATAAGATACGATTTTACCACGATAGGTCATTTCACCCCTAAAATAGTAAATAGTAATGTTACAGGAAAAAAGCGGTTAAACACTTAAAAATGATAAATGAACCTAAGATCATTGGTTTCTGATGAAAAAATGGTAAGAGTGTTAAAACTATCCCCAAAATTTAAAAATCGTTATCTTGGAAATTAAGAGCCTTAAAATTAAGTGTGATAGCTTTAAAAATAGGTCATGACATACGCTTAAACCACGATAGGTCATTTCACCCCTAAAACAGTGAATGGTGATTTTACAGGGAAAAGGGTGTTAAATGCCTAAAAAAGATAAATGAACCTAAGATCTTTTGTTTTTGATGAAAAATAGTAAGGGGGTGAAAACTACTCCAAAATTGAAAAATCAATATCTTGGAAACTAAGAAACCTAAAATTAGGTGTGGTAGCTCAAAAAATTAGACATTTAATACTCTTTTACCACGATTGGTCATTTTACCCCCCCAAAAATGCATGTAGATTTTACAGGAAAAAAGGGGAACCAATAATCAGATTTGGACACATGAGGTGTTATAAGACTCATGGTGACAATCTCTTCTTGAATTTATTATTTATTTTTTGAAATTTTGACAAAGGGCTTAACCACACATTTTGAAAATTTAGATTTCTTAAATTTTTGAATTAATTTTTTTTTTTAGTAGAAAGAGAGACAGTACCGGTTGTGTTTAAACGAGCATGTCGCCGATCGCTGTGGCCATGTTCAATGGATGAATCGACATTTTGTGAAGCATTGATTGAAGAGGGTCATGCGACGACTTGTTTTAAGAATATTTTTATGATTTTTCCTATGATGCATGCATTTATTTAAATATCCCAAAACGGCAAGGTTACTGATTTGATTTTTATAAACTAATAATGGGATTTGGACTCATAAGTTGTCCTATAACTTGGCATGACGCTTTCTTTATATGGCTTATGAATTTTCCCAAAAAGATTGAAAACAACAAGGCCATGGACTTTTGTTTCTCTTAATATATTGCAAACCCATAATATTAGATGTTTATGGTGAGTGATGACACATAGCTATGTAGAGAAAGAATTATTGTAGGCTTCACGTATGGTGACTGACAAGTCTTTTACCATTGAAACTTGTTTTTAAACCGGACCGCAGTACATAGGGAGTATAGGTTTCAGGCATGACGTGACAAACGGTGTGTACAAAATCCCATTTATCGATTCAAGAATTAAGAGTAGACTATCTTTAATTGATTAGTTAAAGAGGGTAGCTAAGAAAACAAGATGGTGATTACACTGAACCAAACCGAACCAATATAATCCTTTTTGAATGTATAA
The DNA here is from genome assembly GCA_946902985.2 of Meconema thalassinum. NCBI lineage: Eukaryota > Metazoa > Arthropoda > Insecta > Orthoptera > Tettigoniidae > Meconema > Meconema thalassinum. Next base: position 501,815,762 of record OX336390.1, read on the forward strand.
TGTTACTTGCTAACCATTTTGTGCAGCAGTGGCAAGCACTTTTGGCTCTTGCACTAGAGGCCTTAACTTGATTTAACTTTAAGGCTTAGAACGAACCAAACTAAGAAAGATGGTTATAGTGGTGCAGTGGTTAAGCTGTTATCCTTTGACTAAGGTAGACCGGGGTTTGATTTTAAATTAATACGCATGTCAAAAGCATATAAAAAGCAGGGATAATGTTTTAAGACTGATTACACTTGTATTTTTTTTTCTTCAAATTATTACTTGGATTACAAATACAAAGGAGGACTGGGTTCAATATACAGTTAATGCAAGTAAGATTTTGTATTTGTTTTTTATTTTAGACTTTAGATTTTAGAATTTACATTTTACATTTTAGATTGTACAAAAAGATCAAACCATAATGTCATGACTTTAAATTTTCGGTAACTAATTATTAAAGAAAAACATATAAGGATTTGTATTACTTGGAATTATGTTTTCTATGCTATATTTTATAACGGTTTTAGATTTTAGAAATTTGATATTGGATTTTAGATTTTAGGTAAAGACCAAACTAATATTGACTATTCATTAGACACTGGTATGTAGATAGAAAGATGATTAGACTATATGTTAAGATGAATTTTTAGGTGTTGACTGGCCTTGCAATAAGAATTGACTAACCAGACATGAGTTAACTACCAACGAAACACTTTGGCGACTATGCTTGTTATTGACCAGTGAGTAGGGTTTTAGAAAAACTGTTTGCTATTTTGGGTTATATACAACAAATGCATAGACCTACTGAGCGACTATGTTTGCTAAACAAGACATTATACCAGAGATGATTAGGATTCTTATGTAGCTCAGGCAAGGAAAGCATTTCTACAGAATTTGTTGGCATTGAATATAGATTTAGGTATTAGGATGTCATTTTTGAAGACCTTTGTCTGGAGTGTGACGCTCTATGAAAGGGAAACTTGGACTATTGGTGTAGCAGAAAAAAGGAGAGTTGAAGTGTTTGAAATGTGATGTTACAGGAGAATGATGAAGATTAGATGGGTAAATAGGGTTACAAACAAAGAGGTATTAAGACAAGTGGGAGAGGAGAGAAGTTTTTAGCGACAGCTAATGAAGTAAATCGATAGGTTGGTAGGACACATACACCCAGGAATAGCAAGCTTAGTTATGGAAGAACGGGTTGAGGACAAGACCTGTAGGGGTAGATCAAGGATAGAATATGTTAAACAGATAGCCTTGGATGTAGAGTGTGGTAGCTATATAGAGATGAAACGATCAGCTCAGGACAGGGAGTCATGGAGAGCTGTATTAAACCAGTCAAAAGGCTGAAGACTCAAACAACATGTAGAGCTTACCAAAATAATGTTGTGTAATGGTAAATACTAGTCAACAAACATTAATGCATTACTAAAACCCATGACACGATACCTGAGAGCTTTTCTAAAATTATTTTAAGATGCCTTTAACCCTATATTAAACACCTAGTTCTCAAGACTCATAAGTACAATGTAATGAAAAAAAACCAACAACAACAACAACAACAACAAAACAACATTTAAAAACGAGCAAGTGGTTGAGTCAATGTACACTGAAAATTTTGTAAACACTCATGTGCACAAAACAAATTACATTATTAACTGTCAGGTTGATCGAGTGGTTAAGGCGTTTGACTTATGTTCACATTTTCAATACAAGAAAGCAAGGATTTGAACCCCTTACCTGACATAACTATTGCTTTAACATAGCTAAGTTTTAGTCCACTCTCTCTTTCTAAACATAGCTAGAGACTGCCAATGGTTAACAATTGCATTAATAGTGGGAGGATGTAGTGATAGTAATTAAGAAAAAGCAGACAATAACCATAAAATATTTTTATTAAATTCATTTTATAATAGATAAACACTGAATAAAACTCTCTGTATTTACCATTGTTCGATATAGATTTTTTAAACACAACGCTTGTTGTAGATCCTTTTATAACTTTCTCCAGGTACTCTTGTTCTTAAAAACTGGGGAAGTCGCAGTGGTTTTATAGACATAAAACCCTCATCCTTTTCTTTTTCATCATCATCATCATCATCGTCATCTTCATTATGAATATTATCATCAAAATTATGATAGTCATTGTCACCATCATTATCATCATCATCATCATCATCATCATCCTCAACATCACTAGAACAATCCAATTCCTCTTGTTCCTTTTCCACAGGGACCTCTTTTAAAGTCTGCGTTGCTTTTGATAGTGTTAAGGGTTTCTTAGACGTTGACAACTGTCCTAACATGACTTTTTGAGGACATGATAAGTGATTTTGAACAAACACTGCACTATCTTGAGCAGCAATATTTTTTTCGTGGACTTGCTTTTTTACCTTGGTTAGAGTATTTTGTCCATTTAAATGTGTATTAATTTGAGATTCACAATGATGCTCGTTTGAAGTAAGTACGTTGGAGTCTTTTGTTTTAATCATTCCTCGACACTTTTTAGATCGTTGTTTTGAACATCGCCAAATAACAGTTCCAATTTTATTGGTTGTTTTTACAATATATGTATATCCTTTATAGTAGGCACATGGCTTACCATGGCTGGTTGTTGAGACTTCCATATTAACTAATACACATTAATTTAATTTTAGTAAAAGTCACTTTAGTAATAATAACAGTAAAATGAATGAAGTGGATTGATATTTTTTAAAGGTGGAATTTTCAAAGTACTGTCAAGAATAATAATCACATGAACAAATTTTAGACTATAAGTGATTTACACACACATTACTCAATATCAAGATTTATACTGAACACAATTTAAAGTGATTATGATTTTTATTGACTGTAATTGATAGTAGCTGTGGTTAGTAGAGGCAATGTATACTGGGTGCGTTTTATAGCACGCTCAAATTATAGTAGGTACGATTAGTAGACGCGTTTGATACTGGGCGCGTTTTATACTGATTATGATTTATACTGAGCGCGATTTTTACTAGAAGCGATTTTTACCAGCTGTAAATGATAGCAGTTCATACTCAACGCAATTGATAGTAGGCGTAATTGATAGTAGGTGCAATTGGTAGTTGGCGCAATTGATAGTAGGCACAATTACTAGTAGGCGCGATTGGTAGTAGGCGCAATTGGTAGTAGGCGCGATTGGTAGTGGGCGTGATTGCTAGTGGGCGCTATTGATAGTAGGTGCAATTGACAGTAGGCGCAATTAGTAGTAGGCGTGATTGGTAGTAGGTGCAATTGATAGTATGTGCAATTAATAGGCGCAATTGATAGTAGGCGCGATTGATAGTAGGCGCAATTGATAGTAGGCGCTATTAGTAGACATGATTGATAGTAGGCGCGATTGGTAGTGGACGTAATTAATAGTAGGCGCTATTGATAGTAGGTTCAATTGACAGTAGGCGCGATTGATAGTAGGCGCGATTAGTAGTAGGCGCGATTGGTAGTAGGCGCAATTGGTAGTAGACGCAATTACTAGTAGGCGCGATTGGTAGTAGGCGCAATTGATAGTAGGCGCATTCAAAGTAGGCGCGATTGTTAGTGGGTGTAATTGCTAGTATGCGCTATTGATAGTAAGTGCAATTGATAGTAGGCGCAATTAGTAGTAGGTGTGATTGGTAGTAGGTGCAATTGATAGTAGGTGCAATTAATAGGCGCAATTGATATTAGGCGCGATTGATAGTAGGTGCAATTGATAGCAGGCGCTATTAGTAGACGCGATTGATAGTAGGCGCGATTGGTAGTGGACGTAATTGATAGTAGGCGCTATTGATAGTAGGTGCAATTAATAGGCGCGATTGATAGTAGGCGCGATTGGTAGTAGGCGCGATTGATAGCAGGCGCTATTAGTAGACGGGATTGATAGTAGGCGCGTTTGGTAGTGGACGTAATTGATAGTTGGCGCTATTGATAGTAGGTGCGATTGGTAGTAGGCGCGATTGATATTAGGCTCAAAAAATAGTAGGCGCGATTAGTAAGCGCGATTGATAGTAGGCCTAATTGATAGTAGACGCGATTGATAGTAGGCTTGATTGGTAGACCTTTAGGAGATAACCCCTTTTGATTGATCCCTGTTGATTTGTCCCGGTCCCTGTTGACTAGCCCCTGTTGACCAGCCCCTTTGGACGGGTGCTTTATGAAGGGAGTCATTTTTGACGGATCCCTGTGGACGGGACCATGCATTTATCCAAATTATGTCAAAGTCACTTAACCTAACCTTGTCATTTATTATGACCTGTTCTACAAGTTTAGACTTGCTTTGAGACTGGCTATGACGTCACAGATGAATGGCGGTGGGAGGCTGGACATTACTTTTTATTGCCCAAAAACATTCTCCTTAAAGTGAGAGGAAAAGTGGGTGCAAGAATGGGTGCAAGAGTGGATGCAAGAATGGGTGCAAAGGTGGGTGCAAAAGTGGGTGCAAAAGTCAGTGTAAAAGTGGGTGCAAGAGTGGGTGCAAGAGTGGGTGCAAAAGTGGGTGCAAAAGTGGGTGCAAAAGTGAGTGCAAAAGTGGGTGCAAAAGTGAGTGCAAAGGTGGGTGCAAAATGGGTGCAAAAGTCAGTGTAAAAGGGAGTGCAAAAGTAGGTGTAAACGTGGGTGCAAAAGTGGGTGCAAAAGTGAGTGCAAAAGTGAATGTAAAAGCGGGTGTAAAATTGGGTGCAGTTTATAGTAGGCACGATTTTTACTAGAATGTGATTTGAGTAAATGTAATTTCTAAACCCAAGTAGTGAGTAGTCAGTTGTTTTTGATCTATGCAAGCATAGACATGTCTCATACACTGATGATGGATACTCAAGGCTTTAAGGTCAACGAAAACAAGTACAGTATATATTTAGAGGTGGCTATTATTGATTGCACAACACTGAATCTATTTTCGAAATTTTGACAAAGGGCCTAAGTGCACTTTTGTTAATATCTCGCGAACCAATAAGACTAGGGCATTGTATGAGGTATTGTTGGACTTTTCGCTGAAGACTGCTGGTAAACACCTATGTTCCCACGGCCTTTTTAAAGATGGCGGCTGACCCACGAGGGGTGATTAAAAAGTATTCCAAGCGGCGCTTGTCGATAGGCAAACCAATAATCAAAGAGGGGTATGACAGACCTTGAGGCGATAACCCATTTTGATTGAACCCTGTTGATTTGCCCCTTTGGACTGGTCCCTGTTGACTAGCCCCTTTGGACGGGTCCTTTTTGAAGGGAGTCATATTTGACGGGTCACTGTGGACGGATCCCTGTGGACGGGTCCCTGTTGACAGGTCCTTTTGAATAATCCCTTTGGACCGGTCCCTTTGGACTGAAATCCTATGGGTTGGCTATGCATTTATCCAAATTATGTCAAAGGGACCGGTCCAAAGGGATTAGTCAAGAGGACCTGTTTGCCTATCGACAAGCGCCGCTTGGAATACTTTTTAATCACCCCTCGTGGGTCAGCCGCCATCTTTAAAAAGGCCGTGGGAACATTGGTGTTTACCAGCAGTCTTCAGCGAAAAGTCCAACAATACCTCATACAATGCCCTAGTCTTATTGGTTCGCGAGATATTAACAAAGGTGCACTTTGGCCCTTTGTCAAATTTTCAAAAATAGATTCAGTGTTGTGCAATCAATAATAGCCACCTCTTTAAATATATACTGTACTTGTTTTCGTTGAGCCTAAAGCCTTGAGTATCCATCATCAGTGTATGAGACATGTTTATGCTTGCATAGATCCAAACCAACTGACTACTCACTACTTGGGTTTAGAAATTACATTTACTCAAATCACATTCTAGTAAAAATCGTGCCTACTATAAACTGCACCCACTTTTGCACCCGCTTTTACGTTCACTTTTGCACTCACTTTTGCACCCACTTTTGCACCCACTTTTACACCCACTTTTGCACTCCCTTTTACACTGACTTTTACACGGACTTTTGCACCCATTTTGCACCCACCTTTGCACTCACTTTTGCACCCACTATTGCACTCACTTTTGCACCCACTTTTGCACCCACTTTTTCACCTGCTATCAATCGCGCCTACTACCAATCGCGCCTACCATCAATCGCGCCTATTAATTGCACCTACTATCAATAGCGCCTACTATCAATTACGTCCACTACCAATCGCGCCTACTATCAATCGCGTCTACTAATAGCGCCTGCTATCAATCGCGCCTACTACCAATCGCGCCTACTATCAATCGCGCCTATTAATTGCACCTACTATCAATAGCGATTACTATCAATTACGTCCACTACCAATCGCGCCTACTATCAATCGCGTCTACTAATGGCGCCTGCTATCAATTGCGCCTACTACCAATCGCGCCTACTAGTAATTGCGTCTACTACCAATTGCGCCTACTACCAATCGCGCCTACTACTAATCGCGCTTACTATCAATCGCGCCTACTGTCAATTGAACCTAATATCAATAGCGCCTACTATCAATTACGTCCACTACCAATCGCGCTTACTATCAATCACGTCTACTAATAGCGCCTGTTATCAATTGCGCCTACTATCAATTGCGCCTATTAATTGCACCTACTATCAATTGCACCTACTATCAATCGCGCCTAATATCAATTGCGCCTACTAACCATGGCTACTATAAATTACAGTCAATAAAAATCATAATCACTATAAATTGTGTTCAGTATAAATCTTGACATTGAGCAATGTGTGTGTAAATCACTTGTAGTCTAAAATTTGTTCATGTGATTATTATTCTTGACAGTACTTTGAAAATTCCACCTTTAAAAATATCAATCCACTTCATTAATTTTACTGTTATTATTGCTAAAATGACTTTACTAAAATTAAATGAATGTGTATTAGTTAATATGGAAGTCTCAACAACCAGCCATGGTAAGCCATGTGCCTACTATAAAGGATATACATATATTGTAAAAACAACCAATAAAAATGGAACTGTTATTTGGCGATGTTCAAAACAACGATCTAAAAAGTGTCGAGGAAACTTTAAAACAAATGACTCCAACGTACTTACTTCATACGAGCACCATTGTAAATCTCAAATTAATACACATTTAAATGGACAAAATACTCTAACCAAGGTTAAAAAAAAGCAAGTCCAAGAAAAAAATATTGCTGCTCAAGATAGTGCAGTGTTTGTTCAAAATCACTTATCATGTCCTCAAAAAGTCATGTTAGGACTGTTGCCAACGTTTAAGAAACCCTTAACACTATCAAAAGCAACGCAGACTTTAAAAGAGGTCCCTGTGGAAAAGGAACAAGAGGAATTGGATTGTTCTAGTGATGTTGAGGATGATGATGATGATGATGATAATGATGGTGACAATGACTATCATAATTTTGATGATAATATTCATAATGAAGATGATGATGATGAAGAAGAAGAAGAAGATGATGATGATGATGATGATGATGATGATGATGATGATGATGAAAAGGATGAGGGTTTTATGTCTATAAAACCACTGCGACTTCCCCAGTTTTTAAGAACAAGAGTACCTGGAGAAAGTTATAAAAGGATCTACAACAAGCGTTGTGTTTAAAAAATCTATATCAAACAATGGTAAATACAGTGAATTGTATTCAGTGTGTATCTATTATAAAATGAATTTAATAAAAATATTTTATGGTTATTGTCTGCTTTTCCTTAATTACTATCACTACATCCTCCCACTATTAATGCAATTGTTAACCATTGGCAGTCTCTAGCTATGTTTAGAAAGAGAGAGTGGACTAAAACTTAGCTATGTTAAAGCAATAGTTATGTCAGGTAAGGGATTCAAATCCTTGCTTTCTTGTATTGAAAATGTGAACATAAGTCAAACGCCTTAACCACTCGATCAACCTGACAGTTAATAATGTAATTTGTTTTGTGCACATGAGTGTTTACAAAATTTTCAGTGTACATTGACTCAACCACTTGCTCGTTTTTAAATGTTGTTTTGTTGTTGTTGTTGTTGTTGGTATTTTTTCATTACATTGTACTTATGAGTCTTGAGAACTAGGTGTTTAATATAGGGTTAAAGGCATCTTAAAATAATTTTAGAAAAGCTCTCAGGTATCGTGTCATGGGTTTTAGTAATGTATTAATGTTTGTTGACTAGTATTTACCATTACACAACATTATTTTGGTAAGCTCTACATGTTGTTTGAGTCTTCAGCCTTTTGACTGGTTTAATACAGCTCTCCATGACTCCCTGTCCTGAGCTGATCGTTTCATCTCTATATAGCTACCACACTCTACATCCAAGGCTATCTGTTTAACATATTCTATCCTTGATCTACCCCTACAGGTCTTGTCCTCAACCCGTTCTTCCATAACTAAGCTTGCTATTTCTGGGTGTATGTGTCCTACCAACCTATCGATTTACTTCATTAGCTGTCGCTAAAAACATCTCTCCTCTCCCACTTGTCTTAATACCTCTTTGTTTGTAACCCTATTTACCCATCTAATCTTCATCATTCTCCTGTAACATCACATTTCAAACACTTCAACTCTCCTTTTTCTGCTACACCAATAGTCCAAGTTTCCCTTTCATAGAGCGTCACACTCCAGACAAAGGTCTTCAAAAATGACATCCTAATACCTAAATCAATATTCAATGTCAACAAATTCTGTAGAAATGCTTTCCTTGCCTGAGCTACATAAGAATCCTAATCATCTCTGGTATAATGTCTTGTTTAGCAAACATAGTCGCTCAGTAGGTCTATGCATTTGTTGTATATAACCCAAAATAGCAAACAGTTTTTCTAAAACCCTACTCACTGGTCAATAACAAGCATAGTCGCCAAAGTGTTTCGTTGGTAGTTAACTCATGTCTGGTTAGTCAATTCTTATTGCACGGCCAGTCAACACCTAAAAATTCATCTTAACATATAGTCCAATCATCTTTCTATCTACATACCAGTGTCTAATGAATAGTCAATATTAGTTTGGTCTTTACCTAAAATCTAAAATCCAATATCAAATTTCTAAAATCTAAAACCAAAATAAAATATAGCATAGAAAACATAATTCCAAGTAATACAAATCCTTATATGTTTTTCTTTAATAATTAGTTACCGAAAATTTAAAGTCATGACATTATGGTTTGATCTTTTTGTACAATCTAAAATGTAAAATGTAAATTCTAAAATCTAAAGTCTAAAATAAAAAACAAATACAAAATCTTTCTTGCATTAACTGTATATTGAACCCAGTCCTCCTTTGTATTTGTAATCCAAGTAATAATTTGAAAAAATATACAAGTGTAATCAATCCCAAAACGTTATCCCTGCTTTTTGATATGTTTTTGACATGCGTATTAATTTAAAATCAAACCCTGGTCTACCTTAGTCAAAGGATAACAGCTTAACCACTGCACCACTATAACCATCTTTCTTAGTTTGGTTCGTTCTAAGCCTTAAAGTTAAATCAAGTTAAGGCCTCTAGTGCAAGAGCCAAAAATGCTTGCCACTGCTGCACAAAATGGTTAGCAAGTAACATTATACATTCAAAAAGGAGTGTATTGGTTCGGTTTGGTTCAGTGTAATCACCATCTTGTTTTCTTAGCTACCCTCTTTAACTAATCAATTAAAGATAGTCTACTCTTAATTCTTGAATCGATAAATTGGATTTTGGACACCCCGTTTGTCATGTCATGCCTGAAATCTATACTCCCTATGTACTGCGGTCAGGTTTAAAAACAAGTTTCAATGGTCAAAGACTTGTCAGTCACCATACGTGAAGCCTACAATAATTCTTTCTCTACATAGCTATGTGTCATCACTCACCATAAACATCTAACATTATGGGTTTGCAATATATTAAGAGAAACAAAAGTCCATGACCTTGTTGTTTTCAATCTTTTTGGGAAAATTCATAAGCCATATAAGGAAAGCGTCATGTCAAGTTATAGGACACGTTATGAGTCCAAATCCCATTATTAGTTTATAAAACTCAAATCAGTAACCTTGCCGTTTTGGGATATTTAAAGAAATGCATGTTTCATAGGAAAAATCATAAAAATATTCTTAAAACAAGTCGTCGCATGACCCTCTTCAATCAATGCTTCACAAAATATCGATTCATCCATTGAACATGGCCACAGTGATCGGCGACATGCTCGTTTAAACACAACCGGTACTGTCTCTGTCTACTAAAAAAAACTAAATTTTCAAAATGTGTGGTTAGGCCCTTCGTCAAAATTTCAAATAATAAATAATAAATTCAAGAAGAGATTGTCACCATGAGTCTTATAACACCTCATGTGTCCAAATCTGAGTATTGGTTCCCCTTTTTTCCTGTAAAATCTACATGCATTATTTTAGGGGTAAAATGACCAATCATGGTAAAAGATTATTAAATGTCTAATTTTTTGAGCTATCACACCTAATTTTAGGTTTCTTAGTTTCCAAGATATCGATTTTTCAATGTTGGGGTAGTTTTCACCCCCTTGCTATTTTTCATCAAAAACAAATGATCTTAGGTTCATTTATCATTTTTAGGCGTTTAACACCTTTTTCCCAGTAAAATCACTATTCACTGTTTTAGGTGTGAAATGACCTATCGTGGTATAAGCGTATGTCATGACCTATTTTTAAAGCTATCACACTTAATTTTAAGGCTCTTAATTTCCAAGATAACGATTTTTAAATTTTGGGGGGAGTTTTAACCGTCTTACTATTTTTTCATCAAAAACAAATGATCTTCGGTTCATTTATCATTTCTAAGTGTTTAACCGCTTTTTTCCCCGTAACATTACTATTTACTATTATAGGGGTGAAATGACCTATCGTGGTAAAATCGTATCTTATGACCTATTTTTAAAGCTATCACACATAATTTTAGGGTTCTTAGTTTCCAAGATATCGTTTTTTTCAATTTGGGAGTGGGGGGATAGTTTCACCCCCAAAGGAGAACATCGCCCCAATTGCTAGGAACCCTCATACAAGTCACTAGCATGATAGGTTCGCGAGATATTAACAAAGGTGTGGTTAGGCCCTTTGTCAAAATTTCAAAAATACGTTCTAAAAGGGGGCTTCATCCCAAGTCCTACAATACCTCATACAAGTTCCTAGCCTTATTAGTCCGTTAGTTAAGCCCTTTGACATAATTTGGATAAATTCATGGGCCAGTCCAAAGGGGCCGGTCCAAAGGGATCAGTCCAAAGGGACTCATCAACAAGGACTCGTCTGCAAGGACTCGTCCACAAGGACCTGTCCACAAGGACTCGTCCACAAGGACTTGTCCACAAGGACTCGTCCACAAGGACTTGTCCACACAGACTCATCCACAATGACCTGTCAACAATGACCTGTCCACAGGGATCCCCTCCCCCACCCTCTTCAAAAGCCATGAGTGGGCATGCGTAAAAAACAAAAAACAAGCATGTTAATTCATAGTGGCTTTCCACCGTATACATGTCTCATGTGTAGAACAACGTTTCATTCCATATTGGCATTTAAACTCTCACATGCTGCAATTGGAAAGAGAGATTCTCTAAAAAAATATAATTTCACCCTCTAGTAGGGGTAGGTTTTATTTTGGGGTGGAAATATGTTGTTCATTGGAAAGAGGGTGTCAGCCCGAGTTCAATGACACCTCATTCATCAAAATCCGACCACGCGTTCGAGAGATATTGCGCCGTCGCCATCTTGTGAGGTGGGGAGGTGGAGGTGGCATTAGAACTGTCCACAACACACTACTAGGCTTCTCGCTTCGCTCCAAGCCTCAGGATTCTTTCAACATACTCCATTACCCATTAACATAGGCTTCCCGCGCGGGTACCTCTTTAAGGGTCACCCTGAATTTGAGTCTGATATCTTTTACAACTCTTTAAGAGTCACCCATTATTTGAATCTGATATCTTGCAAACCTCTTTAAGGGTCACCCTGTATTTGAATTGAATCTAACAAGCTGTACACCTCGTTAAGTGTCACCCTGTAATTTGCTCTGACATTCTGCACACCTCTTTAGGAGGCACCCTCTATTCTTATCTGGCATCTTATATATCTCTTTTGAAGTTACCCTGTAGTCTTATGTGACATCTTGTAGACGTCTTTAGGAGTCACCCTGTATTCTTGTCTGACATCTTGTTCACCTCTATAGGCGTCTCCCTGTATTCTTATCTGCCATCTTGTACACCTCTTTAAGAGTCACCTTGTATTCTTATCTGGCATCTTGTATATCTCTTTAGGAGTCACCCTGTATTCTTATCTGGCATCTTGTACACCTCTTTAGGAGTCATCCTGTATTGTTATCTGTCATCTTGCACTGTATTTTGCTCTGACACCTGCACACCTATTTAGGAGGCACCCTGTATTCTTGTCTGACATCTTGTGCACCTCTTTAGGGGTCACCCTCTATTCTTCTCTGCCATCTTGTACACCTCTTTAAGAGTCACCTTGTATTCTTATCTGGCATCTTGTACACCGCTTTAGGAGTCACCCTGTATTCTTCTCTGCCATCTTGTACACCTCTTTAAGAGTCACCTTGTATTCTTATCTGGCATCTTGTACACCTCTTTAGGAGTCACCCTGTATTCTTCTCTGCCATCCTCTACACCTCTTTAAGAGTCACCTTGTATTCTTATCTGGCATCTTGTATATCTCTTTAGGAGTCACCCTGTATTCTTCTCTGCCATCTTGTACACCTCTTTAAGAGTCACCTTGTATTCTTATCTGGCATCTTGTATATCTCTTTAGGAGTCACCCTGTATTCTTCTCTGCCATCTTGTACTGTATTTTGCTCTGACATCCTGCACACCTCTTTAGGAAGCACCCTGTATTCTTCTCTGCCATCTTGTACACCTCTTTAAGAGTCACCTTGTATTCTTATCTGGCATCTTGTACACCTCTTTAGGAGTCACCCTGTATCCTTCTCTGCCATCCTCTACACCTCTTTAAGAGTCACCTTGTATTCTTATCTGGCATCTTGTATATCTCTTTAGGAGTCACCCTGTATTCTTCTCTGCCATCTTGTACTGTATTTTGCTCTGACATCCTGCACACCTCTTTAGGAAGCACCCTGTATTCTTCTCTGCCATCTTGTACACCTCTTTAAGAGTCACCTTGTATTCTTATCTGGCATCTTGTACACCGCTTTAGGAGTCACCCTGTATTCTTCTCTGCCATCTTGTACACCTCTTTAAGAGTCACCTTGTATTCTTATCTGGCATCTTGTACACCTCTTTAAGAGTCACCTTGTATTCTTATCTGGCATCTTGTATATCTCTTTAGGAGTCACCCTGTATTCTTATCTGGCATCTTATACTGTATTTTGCTCTGACATCCTGCACACCTCTTTAGGAGGCACCCTGTAGTCTTCTCTGCCATCTTGTACACCTCTTTAAGAGTCACCTTGTACTCTTATCTGGCATCTTGTACACCTCTTTAGTTGTCACCCTGTATTCTTCTCTGCCATCTTGTACACCTCTTTAAGAGTCACCTTGTATTCTTATCTGGCATTTTGTACACCTCTTTAAGAGTCACCTTGTATTCTTATCTGGCATCTTGTATATCACTTTAGGAGTCACCCTGTATTCTTATCTGGCATCTTGTACACCTCTTTAGGAGTCATCCTGTATTGTTATCTGTCATCTTGCACTGTATTTTGCTCTGACACCTGCACACCTATTTAGGAGGCACCCTGTATTCTTGTCTGACATCTTGTGCACCTCTTTAGGGGTCACCCTCTATTCTTCTCTGCCATCTTGTACACCTCTTTAAGAGTCACCTTGTATTCTTATCTGGCATCTTGTACACCGCTTTAGGAGTCACCCTGTATTCTTCTCTGCCAACTTGTACACCTCTTTAAGAGTCACCTTGTATTCTTATCTGGCATCTTGTACACCTCTTTAGGAGTCACCCTGTATTCTTCTATGCCATCCTCTACACCTCTTTAAGAGTCACCTTGTATTCTTATCTGGCATCTTGTATATCTCTTTAGGAGTCACCCTGTATTCTTCTCTGCCATCTTGTACACCTCTTTAAGAGTCACCTTGTATTCTTATCTGCCATCTTGTATATCTCTTTAGGAGTCACCCTGTATTCTTCTCTGCCATCTTGTACTGTATTTTGCTCTGACATCCTGCACACCTCTTTAGGAAGCACCCTGTATTCTTCTCTGCCATCTTGTACACCTCTTTAAGAGTCACCTTGTATTCTTAGCTGGCATCTTGTACACCTCTTTAGGAGTCACCCTGTATTCTTCTCTGCCATCCTCTACACCTCTTTAAGAGTCACCTTGTATTCTTATCTGGCATCTTGTATATCTCTTTAGGAATCACCCTGTATTCTTCTCTGCCATCTTGTACACCTCTTTAAGAGTCACCTTGTAACCTTATCTGGCATCTTGTATATCTCTTTAGGAGTCACCCTGTATTCTTCTCTGCCATCTTGTACTGTATTTTGCTCTGACACCTGCACACCTATTTAGGAGGCACCCTGTATTCTTGTCTGACATCTTGTGTACCTCTTTAGGGGTCACCCTCTATTCTTCTCTGCCATCTTGTACACCTCTTTAAGAGTCACCTTGTATTCTTATCTGGCATCTTGTACACCGCTTTAGGAGTCACCCTGTATTCTTCTCTGCCAACTTGTACACCTCTTTAAGAGTCACCTTGTATTCTTATCTGGCATCTTGTACACCTCTTTAGGAGTCAACCTGTATTTTTCTCTGCCATCCTCTACACCTCTTTAAGAGTCACCTTGTATTCTTATCGGGCATCTTGTATATCTCTTTAGGAGTCACCCTGTATTCTTCTCTGCCATCTTGTACACCTCTTTAAGAGTCACCTTGTATTCTTATCTGGCATCTTGTATATCTCTTTAGGAGTCACCCTGTATTCTTCTCTGCCATCTTGTACTGTATTTTGCTCTGACATCCTGCACACCCCTTTAGGAAGCACCCTGTATTCTTCTCTGCCATCTTGTACACCTCTTTAAGAGTCACCTTGTATTCTTATCTGGCATCTTGTACACCTCTTTAGGAGTCACCCTGTATTCTTCTCTGCCATCCTCTACACCTCTTTAAGAGTCACCTTGTATTCTTATCTGGCATCTTGTATATCTCTTTAGGAATCACCCTGTATTCTTCTCTGCCATCTTGTACACCTCTTTAAGAGTCACCTTGTAACCTTATCTGGCATCTTGTATATCTCTTTAGGAGTCACCCTGTATTCTTCTCTGCCATCCTCTACACCCCTTTAAGAGTCACCTTGTATTCTTATCTGGCATCTTGTATATCTCTTTAGGAAGCACCCTGTATTCTTCTCTGCCATCTTGTACACCTCTTTAAGAGTCACATTGTATTCTTATCTGGCATCTTGTACACCGCTTTAGGAGTCACCCTGTATTCTTCTCTGCCATCTTGTACACCTCTTTAAGAGTCACCTTGTATTCTTATCTGGCATCTTGTACACCTCTTTAAGAGTCACCTTGTATTCTTATCTGGCATCTTGTATATCTCTTTAGGAGTCACCCTGTATTCTTATCTGGCATCTTGTACTGTAATTTGCTCTGACATCCTGCACACCTCTTTAGGAGGCACCCTGTAGTCTTCTCTGCCATCTTGTACTCCTCTTTAAGAGTCACCTTGTACTCTTATCTGGCATCTTGTACACCTCTTTAGGAGTCACCCTGTATTCTTCTCTGCCATCTTGTACACCTCTTTAAGAGTCACCTTGTATTCTTATCTGGCATTTTGTACACCTCTTTAAGAGTCACCTTGTATTCTTATCTGGCATCTTGTATATCACTTTAGGAGTCACCCTGTATTCTTATCTGGCATCTTGGACACCTCTTTAGGAGTCACCCTGTATTGTTATCTGGCATCTTGCACTGTATTTTGCTCTGACATCCTGCACACCTCTTTAGGAGGCACCATGTATTCTTATATGGCATCTTGTATATCACTTTAGGAGTCACCCTGTATTCTTGTGTGACATCTTGTACACCTCTTTAGTAGTCACCCTGTATTCTTGTCTGATATCTTATGCACCCCTTTAGGAGTCACCCTGTATTCTTCTCTGCCATCTTGTACACCTCTTTAAGAGTCACCTTGTATTCTTATCTGGCGTCATGTATATCGCTTTAGGAGTTACCCTGTATTCTTATCTGGCATCTTGTACACCTCTTTAGGAGTCACCCTGTAATCTTTTCGCTTCGCTCAAAGCCCCAGATCGCTCGACTCCCCAGGACTCTTTCAACAGACTCCATTTACCATTAGCTTCTGCTTCCCGCGTGGATGCATGACGTCACGCACTCGCTTCCCGCGCGGTTGCATGACGTCACTTCCCGCGCGGCTGCATGACGTCACTTCCGTCTCCGTAACGCATAACTTTAGACTCAAGCATAACGACGAAGTCGACATGATCATTTGAAATGATAAAACGCGTTTGGTACATTTCAACTGGCTGTTACGGCTGAAAAATGGCGTCTTTTTTTTTCTTTTTTCAATTACGCTTATGCTTATCACCAATAGGAGCAATATCTGCGCAAGGAAACACCCACAAAGAAGGTAAATCAGACTATTTACGCATTAGACCGTTGTTATTGTTGTTGCTGTAAATCAGACTATTTACGCATTAGAACTTTGTTGTTATTTTCCGTTGTTTCAGTTAGGGGTTTGGACTTAATAGTACAGTGTGTCAGGGAATGTTATCCGCAGTGCCTAGGCACTGCTACGTTAGGTGAGAGCCGGAGTTAAGTTGGCAGCGCGGTGTCAGACCTTTCGCTCACTCGCCCTGGCTGTCTTCTCTAAGGTCGACAGGATATCTGAACCCACGTGTGAGCTGTGCTGTGCTGTGTCAACTTAACTCCGGCTCTCACCTAACGTAGCAGTGCCTAGGCACTGCGGAGAACATTCCTTGACACCCTAGATAATGTTATTGGTCTTACGTCCCTTTTAACTACTGTGGCCTTTAGAGAAACCGGGGTGCCGGAATTTTGTCCCGAAGGGGACATTAACGCGCCAGTAAATCTACTGACACGGCTCCCTCGCATTACCACCCTCAAATGTCAGCTGACTGCGCCAGGATTCGATCCTGCAACTTTGGGCACTGCAGGCGAGATCGTAACCGCTGAGCCACGCAGCCAGTTGGACTTAATATTCATTTACTCCTTATAGGCCTACTTGAGTGTGTGAAGAGTTTGTCTGATAACATTTTTAATTGGGGTCGGCAGTAATATATTTTAAACGGATGTTAGAATTGGGAAAGAGTTTTGTGACCATCAGTTTTCTGGAGTATACCTGGGAAAAAGTACTAGAATGGCTGAGATGGTAATCCAGCCCACCTCTCAGTTTTGCCTCATGACGCAGAGGGTTACTCGCTCAAACCATCAGACCAGAATTATATTTCTTGGTAGAGCCGGGAATTGAACCCAGGACTTTAGGCGTAGGATTCTCAATGAGTACCTTCAGGCCGCAGAAGGTGAGCGCAAAAGAGCATCCATGTTTTTTTGTTCGTTCACTTACCGTGTGACTTTCGCTTCCTTATGCATGACCAACTTCCGGTTTCGTAGTCAGGTAATTCAAGAACTGAGAATTGTGCACTACAATATTCCTTGCCAAGACAATTCGTTGTTGCACAGAAAAATAAAAATTGTAAAATGCACAAAGAATTTAATTATCAGAAGTTGTGTACAGTGAACCTCACTGTGTAGACCTAAGGGAGGACGTAAGTAAAAAAAAACATGGCCGTAGATACATGTCCATAGCTTCTACAGTTTTAGAGATATTTAGTTCATATTTTGTATGGTTATTGTCAACTTGCTGCTTGATATTGCATTGCATTTGTAACTTAATATGATCATAGAATACATAAAAATAAATATTTTACTCATACTGAATTTTTCAAGTGCATTTTCTGCAGACCTACTGGGTATTTTTTCTGATATTTTTATCACAGAATTAAAAAGACTTAACTTAGAATCCTGTGCAACAGTATTTTGATACATTTTAAATTACTCAAATAAAAAATATTACAAAAAATCTGCATGAAAATGTTCTTATCAATATCATAACTTCTATAATAGGCCATAAATTAAAATTCTGGTGCACAGGATTGTGCACAGTCCTATTTAGAAGGAGACTACCAAGTTTCGTTGCTTTATATGCAGTAGTGTCTGAGAAAATGCACCTTATAAGTGAAAAAATGTCATTTACGGGAAACTTATTATGAAGTTGTATCTTCATATTACAATGCAATACCTAGAACTGAAGTTTTAAGTGCAGGCCATATACATACTCCTCATCTTCTTCTGCTTCTACAAGTTCCTTTGCAGATAGTAAGTTTGTTTTGGCAACTTCTTCCAAGGAAATTAGCAACATTGGGCCGGTTGAATAAAACCTAGCAATTGCTAAGTCTAGGTAATTTTCAAGCCAGTGCTAGCTTTTGGTTGATTAAAGTTGGGTAGCAATTGCTAGGCCTAGCAGTTGCTCAGAATTTCACGAAAGCCTAGCAATTGCTTGAAAGTGAGTTGAATAAAAAGAAATATCTTGATCTCGAGTCGAGCAACTGCTAGGAAATATCCTAGTCTGGTCCGGAGCATACTAGCTTTTAACTTAGTCGTTGTTTGGCGTTAGATATGGCTGCTTTCCTACGTGTACGTCAACAAAACCAGTACGCAGTTCGTCGGGAAATAACAATGTGCAAAGAATTGTTAAGGTTTGAGAGTGAAAGTGTTGATTTTTTTTAGCTGCTGAGTTCTTAAACGAAAGTTATAGTAGAGGAGGTGGCCTGTCTCAGAGGAAGCAAATGGAGATTTTCTTGAGATTTGTGGCGGACCCCGGGTTTCAATTAGGTATAGCTGAAGATATCGGTGTACATAAGAGTACAGTTTGCAAAACTATAAGTTTTATATTGGACAAGATAATTGAAAGATCCCACATATGGATACGGTTTCCTTCAACAGCACCAGAAGTAAATGAAGCAAAACATATTTGGCAACAACGTTTTCGTATGCCTACTGTTATTGGAGTGCTCGATTGTACACATGTCGAAATTAAAAACCCTTCGGTCTTATTTCACGGCGACGAGTACGTAAACAGGTAAGGTCGTACCAGCATTAATGTGCAGGCTACTTGTGACGCCAAAGAACGGTTTACAAGTGTTAGTGCGGAATGGCCTGGGAGTGTACATGACTCACGAATCTGGCGGAGAAGTGCGATTAGAGAGAGTATATCTCGTTTTGATGGAGCTTCTTGTTTACTTGGTGACTCTGGGTATGAAATATCGCCGTGGTTAATTACTCCGTTCAAACCACCGGTAGATGTTGAACAAGGAAACTTTAATTTAATGCACACTAAAGAGAGAGTTGTAATAGAAAGGTGTTTCGGTCAATTGAAAAGGCGGTTCCCAATATTAGGAAACTGCGTAAGAGTTGCTTTGGACAAAATACTAAGGTAATAGTTTGCTGTGCTGTCCTCCATAACATAGGAAAACACTTGAATGATGCATTTGATGAGGACGATTTGATTGACAACGAAGACGAAGGCATCGCGGAAGAGCGAAATGAAACACCAGCCACAGTTCTGCGAGGGCAACCAAATAGACTAAAATGATGGCGCATATGAACCAGCAGTGAACTGGAACTAAATTGTTATTCAGTGTTTGTTTGAGAAAACGATAATCTTTAGCATTATGTAAGTAGTTTGACCAACAGTTACAAATGAATATGTAAGTAGCTAAATGAATCGATCATAGTAAAACAACATTGAAATAATTTAAGTTGAATTTAATTTAATTACCATTCTCACTGCGTATGTTTAGCGTGCACCTGTGAATGAATGATTTTTAATAATTATAAAAATAATACGGGTATTAATTCCAAACAGAGCATGTTAAACATGTATTGTTAATTTTCTGAGCGCTATAAGCGCATTCAATTTATACAAACATAAGTTGTGTTTATTTATTATAGAACAGTAAGCCACTCATTCACATTTAAACACACGATCTTTTATAATAATTATTTGGCCGATTTTAGGTTATCTATGTGAATAACGTACTCACTCATAATATTTATCCCAGTAATGTAAATATGCTTGGATAGATACGTGTATACACACGTAGACTGATGTCTGATGCAACGTTGCAACGGCATTCTAACAGTTCCCGTGTTTTTGTTGGTGGAACGTTTTTACCTAGCTGATGATTTAATAACCGCTCCACCAATTCTAACTCGAAGAGGGACAACACTGAACTTACGACCCATTGGACGTCGACAACACCCTGAAGTGTAATCGTCCCTAAGGGTGTAAGACATGTTTTTGTTCTTTTTTTTTTCTTTTCAAATTTATGTATTAAGGATAAGGATAGGGGTTTTAATTTTATTTATTTACAAATTGAAGTACGATCTGCCATATTCAATTAGGTCAGTTTGGGTTGATACATCACTGACAATTTTCTGTGCCTCTTTCAGTTTTTTCTCTTCTATTTGAATTTGAATATCTAGAAGCTTTTTTGCTGAAGCAAAACAATTCTTTGCAGTTGAGTGGTTGACATATTTTTCGTCTCTTCTGATTCGTACTGCATAGCTTGCTTAACGCTTTGTCTTATTTTTGTAGCAGCTGGTGATGCTTTTGGCACTTGATCTTGAGTGCTTGGCCCAGGTTCAGCGTAAAACACTTCAGCACTGCCTCCGTCTTCTTGAGTTCTTTCCACAGGTCCTAAGCCAACACCAATGCTACCTGGGATTTTATTGAAGACCAGATTTTCTTGCTGGATTAATACATGAAATAATTGTTTTTCCCAGTCTTTTAGTTTAATTTTTTAATTCCCAGTGGCATTCTTGTCTGTCTTCAATTTAATGTTGGCCTTCATGTTGCTCAGCAGTTTCTGTAGCTGGGCCACTGTGACTACCTTTCCCGTAGCTGTTCAGTATTCATCTTGAATTGTGGTCCAAGCTCTTTTTTTTGCAGAAATCACCGATGGAATTTTGGACTTTTCTACTACAACCTGATTGACACAAAATAGTTTAGTAAATAGGGCCCGGTATAATCCCTTGTCCCCAACGGTGTCGTCTTCGCCTTCAGTAGATGACATGATAATACACACTTCACTTAAGTTGGACGCTACCAAGTAACAAGGTGGTCACACAGTGATGTATCAGTGATCAGTGTCGTCTGTTGTCGCCAATCACACGCTTTTGACGAACAAGTTACAACCTACAGGCCTAGCAGTAGCTAGAGCACTAAGCGATTGCCAGGCCTAGCAATTGCTTAACAATTTCACGCAACATCTAACCTCACCTAGTTATTCCTACCTAGTCCTAGCTGTTATTTATTCAACTGGATTTTAGCAGGAGCTAGTTCTAGGCACTAGTTCCTAACCCTACGTTTTATTCAACCGGCCCATTGTGTTGAGATCTGTAAACCTATTGACAGGTGGTGGCATATTCATCAAACCACAAAATAAGCTCCCCTTCCCACACCTAGGCACCTCATCCCGTAGCAAAATCTAATGTAAGCATCTGAAACCCATTTGTTTATAAGTGATGTTTTAAACTTACTGTCTGCTTTGCACTCCTCATAAACAACATGTAGTGTACTAACAATGTCAATCCTTTCTGTACCATCATCATACAATTTCATAGACTTTGAACCACTATTGGCACATGTGCAGCTGTTATGAATTGCTTCACAGATGACCTTGTAGTTCCGCCCCTTAAAACATCAATAACTAAGTACTTCGATATCTATTAATCTGAAACAACTATTAGAAGTTTCTTCGGAGCTAATGTCAGGTAAAATACCCTCACTGATCTTTTTTTGTAGGTGCACTGCTATTCAAAATTTGCGGGAGAATTCCCTTCACTGTACCGGTACCTGCACGTTGAATCCTATTCCTTTCCACTCTTTTAAACACTCAACCACTCATTCTCCCCATATTTATGTTAAAAACCAGTAGCCTGTCTGTTAGGTTGTCAGCCCGAAGGCTGGTTGGATCCTCAAAAAGTACCGCCGTTAGGTTATGTGAGTAGATACCCACAAAAACCCAAGGCAGCGCTATATTGAGGCGTACTAGGCAAGACGAGGAGTGAGGAAGTTTGCCATTGCTTTCCTCACTGAGTCAGAATGGTAGTACTAACCCTATGAGTAGAACCTTTCACAGCATTCACAGGCACTGACTGTGCCCCGAATGTCATTACTAAGCACCACCCATACCTCAGTAGCTTCCATATAATCACAGCCATGAGTGAGACTGAGACATCGGTGAAAAGCCACCAGTAGCCTATAGAACCTAATCAACAACTGGAAAAAATATTCGACAGAAACGCTTATCACAGGTATCACACCTTTTTAACCTCTTGGTATCCATGGTTACTCAACAACAAAGAGCCGGAACAGCCGCCATCTTGTCCACAGCCTTCCGAAAAATAGCATCAAACATTTCACCGCAATGACGGTCAGAGTGGCAAGATATATACGGATTCCTGTCCAGCTGTACTGGTGACAGCAAAGTAGGGAGTGTGGCGCCATAAGGTTTCGATTTTTTACGCCCTTAGAATTGAAGTACAGCTATGAACCTTTGGGATTATACTCTTGAAACTACATACATTTTTTATAGAAAATAAAATAAAAATGTTCATGAAAATATCACCTTCTGTACATCCTCCCTTTGACAAGAAATGCCATCTAACTTTGTAACGCAGAACAATATTTGTTAGCCTATTTTCATTTATGAAAAAATAGGTTTATTATATCACCTTTTGTCCGCGCAAAGTAAGACCCTCGGTGTCCCTCAGGGTTCGGTTCTTGGGACACTGTTATTTATCATCCAAATAAATGACATATCAAAAGCCCTTAATTTCTGCAAATTGCAAGTGTATGCAGATGATGTACAGATCTACTATCATTCAAAACCGAGTGATATCAATAATGCAATCATTAAAATAAATTCTGACCTACAACAGCTTAGTGACTATGCTTATAAAAACAGTTTATTAATAAACCCAAATAAAACTCAAGTGATTATTATCGGTACCAGTAAAAACTTATATTCCCTCAAGCAACGTGACATCTCTCCAATAATTTTAAACAATAAAATCATACCCTACTCTACTTCAGTGACAAACTTAGGAATTATTATGACTGAGACCTTAAATTGGACTAAACAGGTGATAAGCACATGTAATAAAGTACACAAATGCTTATATCCTCTGAAACGGTTCGGTAATGTATTCTCTGTTCGGCTTAAAGTACAACTAATTCGCTCTCTGATACTACCTATATTTGACTACTGTGACACTGTGTTGACTGAAATAACCTGCGACAGTAACAAGAAACTGGACCGGTGCCTCAACAACTGTGTAAGATATATCTTTGGCCTGCGATATGATGATCATATATCACGCTATTATAAGGAGCTGTCGTGGCTTCGAGTGCACCAGCGTCGTGAACTCCACATATTATCACTACTGCACAAAATACTTTCCACTAATACCCCTAACTATCTTGTTTCACCGTTTTCTTACCTCTCGTCCTATCATGACCACAATACGAGATCTGGCTCCTCTCTTGCCATACCTATAAACCGTACTGCTGTTTACAACCGCTCGTTCATAATCTCTGCGTCCAGGTCATGGAATTTGCTACCTGTGAACATTAGAGACAATCCCTCTCATCGCTAATTTAAAGTGGCTTGCTGCGAGTATTTGCTGGGTGGATCCCGCTGACTTCCGGGATAAATGTTGAATGAACGAATGGATGAATGAGATTAATGATCGGATTACTGTAGTTACGTCATTTAAGGGTACTTTACTTTGTGTATTTTTGAAATTAATGATTCTACTATTATTCATATTATCACTATTCTTATTGCTATTAATATTATTTATGCTATTGGTATTTGTAATTATAAGTCATGTAGATGTATACTCATCTAGTGGTTAAGTGTAAGAGAGGGCCTTGAGCCCTAACTTCGCCACCAATAAAGGCATTATCTAATCTTATAAAATCTAAATGCCGAAGCGATTTCAATGGAAGTCGGTAAGTACAGTACATACAGTACTTCAACCGACCTCGACCGTGCCTTTCAAATTTTGATAAGTTTCACCAATTCAACATGGCGGCCACGCGAAATATTTCACTGGCATTCTGTTAGTTAGTTAGTTATTGAGTTTTCAAGGGGCGGAACTACTAGGTCATCTGCCCCTACACTGGCATTCTATATCTCCACAACGTTAACAGATATCACCCTGCAATTTTGTACAGTGATAAAGGGTACTACTAAACGTTCACCTATGTCATTTTCAAAAACCTGTTGTACAAAACGAACATAGCGGCCAAGCGAAGTTAAAACATTTAAATGAAATTTACTCGCGATTTAATCATCTGAGCGCAATTAAACTTGGTACGATAAATGTCCATACACATTTTAATCTACTGGCAACTAATAAAAATTCAATTGTTTTCGTAACCCCCAACATGGCGGCTGTGTGAAATTATAAAATTGAGTTTTTATTTCTTGAGTCCTAATCATGCGACCGAAGTGAACGTTTGAATAACGAACCTACGCAATTATTTTCATCTAATGGTACATAACTCTATGGCATACCAAACAATCCAACATGGTGATCCTTTTCATAGGCGTGATATGCTAAACTGAGAAGACCAATAAGATATAGGCTATGACAAGTAGTTCCGCGAAGAGCTAAAGCTTATTTTCATATATCTTACTTATGTTAATTGCCTCTAGGCCCTATCAACATACAAAATTTCAGTTTTATTACTGTAATAGATTCGTAAATATTGAGAACCAACTAATATTATGTATAGTCGGCATGTTGGATTTTTATATATGTACGTCTTAGATTTATGTACAATTACATGAAGATTATTGTGTACGTGTAGTATTCAAATTTCAATCGCATGAATAGGACACAAGAAGTAAAAACGAGATCTTAAAATTTCGCACAGCTTCCACCTTGTGGTTATGAAAACAATTGAAATAAATTAGATGCCAGTGGATTAACATTTGTATAAGCATTTGCCGTACCAAGTTTCACTGCACTCGGATGGTTAAATCGCGAGAAACGTCCATTTAAATAATTATACTTCACGTCGCCGACATGTTGGATTTGTGCTCTCCAGGTCATTGAAAGTCCTATAGGTGAATTTATGTTCATATCCCCTATGAAAATAAAATAAAAATCAGTTTGATTGCAGTAAAATATTCGTAGATATTGAGAACCGTCGAAGTATTTCGGATGGTCACCATTTTTTTTATTGTTATATGTATAGGCCATAGAGTTATGTACCATTAAATTAAAAATAAATGCGTAGGTTCATTATTTAAACTTTCACTTTGATCGCATGATTACGACACAAGAAATAAAAACATAATTTTAAAATTTCGCACAGCTGCCATCTTGAGTTTATTGGAAATATCTGTTCCCGAAGGAAACAGGATGTAAAATTGTCCGATTGAGCTATGTACATTAACAAATTCACAAAGAAATTTGATAAAATGGTCCGGCTAGCTCAGTATGTACTAGCCACGCGTCTTGGTGAGGTGTACCATAACCAACTGAAGAGCCCATTGGTACACTGGGGCGAAACGCTGGCAACTGTTTTGAGCTAGCCGGACCATTTTATCAAATTTCTTTGTGAATTTGTTAATGTACATAGCTCAATCGGACAATTTTATATCCTGTTTCCTTCGGGAACAGATATTTCCAATATGGATTAGCAAGGTAAGCTAACATTATTTTTGAAAGGAAGTTTTGGCTTCCGTAGTACATTGGCGCTACTCGTGGCGACATTTAGTGCCTTGCAGCGGCCTTCTCAGTATGTACTAGCCACGCGTCTTGGTGAGGTGTACCATAACCAACTGAAGAGCCCATTGGTATACTGGGGCGAAACGCTGGCAACTGTTTTGAGCTAGCCGGACCATTTTATCAAATTTCTTCGTGAATTTGTTAATGTACATAGCTCAATCGGACAATTTTACATCCTGTTTTCTTCGGGAACAGGTATTTCCAATATGGATTAGCAAGGTAAGCTAACATTATTTTTGAAAGGAAGTTTTGGCTTCCGTAGTACATTGGCGCTGCTCGTGGCGACATTTAGTGCCTTGCAGCGGCCTTCTCAGTATGTACTAGCCACGCGTCTTGGTGAGGTGTACCATAACCAACTGAAGAGCCCATTGGTACACTGGGGCGAAACGCTGGCAACTGTTTTGAGCTAGACAGACCATTTTATCAAAAATCTTGGGTTTATGTAAACAATTGAACTAAATTAGATGCCAGTGCATTTCAATATGTATAATCATTTACTGTGCCATATTTCACGGCGCTCGCGAGAAACGTCTATTAAAATGTTTCAGCTTCGCTTGGCAGCCATGTTCGTTTTGTACTTTACAGGTGTTTGAAAGTTACAGAAATAAACTTGCAGTAGTGTCTTTTATCACCGTACAAAACTTCAGGTGATATCAGTAATAGTTTCGGAGATATAGAATGCCGGTGAAATATTTTTCACAGCCGCCATCTTGAGGTTATGTAATAATTGAACTAACTTAGATGCCAGTGCATTATAATGTGTATAAACATTTGCTGTATCAAGTTTCATTTCGTTTGGATGGTTAAATCGTGAGAAAAGTCTACTTAAAAGACTCAACTTCGCTTGGCCGCCATGTTGGTTTTGTAGTTACCAGGTTTTTGAAAGTCTCATAAGTGAACCTTTAGTAGTGCCCTTTATCATATTACAAAATTTCAGGGTGATATCGGTAATAATTTCGGAGATATTGAATGCTGGTTAAACATTTCGCACAGCCGTCATGTTGGATTGGTGAGACGTAATAAAATTTGAAGGGCACGGTCGGGGTTGGCCAAAATGGTGTTAGAACCTTACCGAGTTTCATTGAAATCGCTCCAGCCGTTTAGAAGTTATTAGAAGGGAACACACACTCACGGACAAAAGGTGATCACATAGGCCTATTTTTTATTTTTTTTTCATAAAATGGAAACAGGCTAAAAATAGGCTATATACTGTAATTCTTCACGGAACTACTTGTTGTCTCGAACATGAAGCATATTTTCGCGTTATTTTATGCAAATCATGGTTGAATATTATTTGTGGCTGAGAAACAGAGCGCTTCTCCAAATGGGAGAGTCTATTTAACTGCATGCACGCCATATTATAATCTTGGCAAGGTTAGTCTTTCCATAAAGTAATGTTACCCTGTAATAGGTATGCTGCTTTTTATATTTAGTTTCCTGACATCTCTTAAATTACTGACCAAACTTTTTCTGAAGAAAGATATCTCCATTACAAGGTTTAAAGTCCGAAAATGTCTCCATTATTCAAAATGAGGTTTGTTTACGTAATTGAGGGCACGAACCGCCCGCCCTTTTTGTATGTTTTAGACCATAAGGAAAGATGTAAATGAGCAAATTTATTGTCAGCTGCAAGACCTAATGTAATTTAATTAATGTTTTACATGTTTTACATGCTTCTGAAAACCAAGTAGCCTATAGGTAGATTTTGGGATTTAACCAAGTTTACTGTCAAATATGGCTTTTATGCAACACAATGATTTAGTATAAATATTAAAGAAGAAAGGTTGAGTTGTTTGTAAATGTTATACAAATCGCAGGGGTAGCCTTGAGATAGGTCGCATTTTTGTATTTAAACGGGTCACGTTAGTGCGTAGGCCTACCGTAATATACCGGTGTGATGACCAGATAGCATTGATTATAATATTCTCACATACAGCCTACTTAACTTAAGTTGATTTAGTTTACACCAACTTTATACCATTATGGTCCAAGAGGTGTGAGAATGACGTTTCAAAATGCAAAGCACACACTTTATAGGCGTATTATTTGTTCGGGTCTTTTGTGTTGCGAAGATTTACAAACCATTCTTTTAAGAGTCACTCTTCTGTATATACTACCATGCCAGCAAATTGTTACCGGTGGTGGAAATCGGAACTAATGCGCTCCGCCCAGCCACACGCCTGCGATAGACGTGCAGTTGTCGCCAGCGAAACCTCATCGCATGTCATTTGTGAGCATGATTCATGCTGGGTCGTGCGCTGTGCGGTGTGTTCTCATTGTATGACTGTACATGCGCTCCCCCTCTTGTCCCGTGACCGCTCGCTGCAGCCATAACGAGGCGAGATGACGTAATGTATACACAACAGCCGCGCTCCACGTCTAGCGGTAACAATTCCCTGGTAAAGTAGTACAGTACATGAAAGGCCAAGTAGGTTGAATGTCCAAAAACAGAACCACAACCCCAAATAATGAAGGAAATACTAGCCGGCGATTCATTGGCAATGAAAATAAAATGTTGACTCGTGGACCGGAAGTCCGTTATGTACAAGGTTCGATGCCATTTTGAATCGTGGATGCTCTATAGTACGACACATGTGTGTTGCGAAACTGGGGATCTCAGCATAGCCTTCGAGAACAAGTTAGCATCTACCACAGTTGATGTAACTTGGCCTTGAAGGAACAGTTGTCACGTTGGCAGCCCATTATGCGTAGTTGGCTAAACGCCAAAACCTCAATTTAAGATTCTCTTGAAACTGGATAATCTGGAAAATTCTGAAACAGGAGATACAAGATTGTTCAGTAATGGGAGAATGTGACAAGTACAAAGTTATCTGCAAACAGTTATCATGAATAAATAAAGATTGAAAACTTTAGGATTTTCCATTAGATAGACGAGCAAACGAAAGTAGCTTAGGTGATGCATATATTGTCTACCAATTTTTAGGCCTATATGTTTCACCATTGCTTACCCTAAGTCAGGGTCATCCAGTCATTGCGCTCGGGGAGTACTGGGCAGTCAGACTAGCGCTCCTTCTCCTACCAACACTACAACGTACACTACAGACTGCACTGTGGTAGCGAAGAGACCTGAGACGGACGATGCTCGACCCACGCTGACTAGATGCGTACGTACAGTCATGCGGCCGACGGCTTTCGTGGGATGGTTGACATCATATTGATAGAGCTGTTTTGCCATTAAGAAAAGATATATACCGCATATACAAATCGCATGGCACTTCGATGCGTGGAATGTGAAGGAAACGAACGCAAGTGTTAAGTAAAGAATATTGTGATTTATTCCAAACTGAAATGTGAACATATTAGAGACGAAAATTCAACAATATTTAACCAATATGAACAGTTAGTACAGACCTTGAGTGACTTTCGCTCCGTCATTTTTACGAGCTTTTAGTTTTGGAGGAAACAATCTTCTCCAAATTGGGTACAATATTTCTTGGCACAGCTATTCGTAAACAATTGCGCAAGATTCTATCGTTCATCGTTGCACGATATTTACTTTTGGTAAGCTTAATAACCGAAAAGAAACGCTCACAAATGTACGCTGAGCCAAACATTGTTTACTTCGACGTGGCGGGCAGACCGCGCGATCAACCAGCCAAGCTCCTACCACCACTATCGAAACTACCTTCCACCAAAGCACTCGGAGCACTGGCTTAGAGCGCGGCCGGAGCGCTAGTGCTCGGAGAGCGCTGAGTGGATGGCCCTGCCCTAAGTTAAAGTCCACTACAATCCATTGATTTCTAAGTATTTTAATACTTAATAGTGCCTTGGTTTTATTTGATTTCATCCTATATTATTAGTAGTGGTTTTGTGAGAGTTCTATACCCACCGCCACCGCCACCGCTGGAATACTAAAATGGCAATATCTCGCGAACCAATCAGGCTAGAGACTTGTACGAGGTGTCAAATTACTCACGCGAACACTCCCTTTCCATTGGACAACATATCTCCACCCTAAAATAAAACCTACCCTACTAGGGGGTGAAATTGAATTTTTTAGAGAATCTCTCTTTCCAATTGCAATATGTGAGAGTTTGAATGCCGATATGGAATGTAACGATGTTCTGCAAACCAATAATCAAAGAGGGGCATGTTAGGCCTTGAGGTGAGAGCCCCTGTTATTGTTGACGAGCCCCCTGCTGTCGGGCCCCTGTGGATGGGTTATTGTTGACAGGTCCTTGTGGACGAGTCCTTGTGGACAAGTCCTTGTGGACAGGTCCTTGTGGACGAGTCTGTGTGGACAGGTCCTTGTGGACAAGTCCTTGTGGATGAATCCTTGTCCCTTTGGACTGATCCCTTTGGACGGGTCCCTTTGGCCTGGTTCCTACGGACTAGCCCATGAATTTATTTAAATTATATCAAAGGGCCTAACTACATTTGTGTGTGTGTTGAATTGACGTTGTTCACTAATCCCCCACTACTATAATGGGATAACGATATGAAAGAAAAGTGATGAAATACATGTGAACACGTGTGAGATGTCATTATTAGCATTCTCCTTGTGAAACAAGTCACATTCTGTTTTGATTCATACGTGAGAAAATGCGAGTTCATTTGTAATATGATCTAACACACAGGTGTTCATGATGATGATGATAATTGTTGTTTTAAGGGGCCTAACATCTAGGTTATCGGCCCCTGCCACAGGTGTTCACATGTTCACGTGCACGATAAGAGCTAACAAGTCACAACCTGTTTTGGCAGTGGTGGGAATAAGGCTAGAGACATGTACGAATAGTCAAATTACTCCGGCAGACAACCCCTTTCCTATGGATAGCTTATTTCCACTCAAAAATAAAATCTACCCCTACTAGGGGGTGAAATAATAATTTTTAGGTAAAAGTCGCTTTCCATGTGCAACATGTGGGAGTTTGTATACCAATATGAAATTAAACTCGTTCCACATAAAGTGCATGCATACAACTGAATGCCGCTATGATTTATCATTTTTGTTTTACGAATGCGCAATTGGGTTTTTTGTAAGAGGGCGGGCTTTTTGAATAATGATTTATAGATACTTTTTTTTTTTACAAATTAACCAAAGATCCAAAAACTAATAGGTCATCGGCTTTTTAATATCTTATGAACTAAGAAAGCTAGGAACTTGTATGAGGGGTCGTTGGACTAGTGGTGACGCCCTGTTTTTGAATGTATTATTCATTTTTTGTCAAAAGGGTCTAACTGCACTTTCGTTAATATCTCGCTAACTAATAATCACAGAGGGTCAAGTGAGGTGTCATAGGACTTAAAATGGCCAACCCCTCCCCATGACCAATGAATTTACCAAAAAAAAACAGCACGGTCATTAACCTAAGATTGTAACAACTAATAATCAGAGAGGGACAAGTGAGGTGTCACAAGACTCAGGATGCCCAACCCTTTTCCATGACCAACGAATTTACCCAAAATACCCAAAACAGCAAGGTCATTGACCTGAGATTTTATAAACTAATAATCGGATATCAACATGTGAGGTGTCATAGGACTTAGAATGGTCAACCCTTTCCCATGGCTAATGAATTTACCCAAAAATACCCAATACATCAAGGTCATCGACCTGAGATTTTATAAACTTATAATCGGATATGGACATGTGAAATGTTTACAGTGAGTGATGAAACATAGCTAGGTAGTGAAAGAATTATTGTAGGCTACATGTATGGTGACTGACAAATCTTTCACCATTGTAACTTGTTTTCAGATCAAACTGCAGTACAGAGAGAGTATAGGTTGTAGGTATGGGATAATAAATGACAAATGGTGTATACAAAATCTGATTAATCGATTCAAGAAATAAGAGTAGTCAATCTTTAATTGATTGGTTAAATAGGATAGCTAAAATCCAAAATGGTGACTACATTGAACTAAACTGAACCAAGCTGAATCAAATCCAACCAAACCGAACCAAACTTAATCAAAAACAAGCCAATGGTTTAAGTGTAAAACTTGTGGTTGAATGTGGGCATTGGTAATGTCAGAAAGGAAAGGGATAACGCTCTACCTATAGAGGGTAAGGTAAAGCTAGTGCATGATGATAATGCACACACACACACAAGTACATGAACCACACACAACCATCCTATGCAGTTATTATGGGTTGACTGTTAAAACTTGCTCAGTGGTTACTGGGACAAGATGGTCGCTACACACAACAAGCTTTAAATACCTGAGGCTAATAATCTATACACACACTCACACACACTTGTTCTAAACTAAACTGTCTTGCTGGCAGAGCTCACACAGTAGGTAAATGACAGAAATGCTTGGCTAACAGAAATACAATCATTTTCGGTTGTCTAATGTTATCAGCTAAACATTACGTGCTATAGTGGTGAGCACATGTACCTCTTTCACTGGAGATCTTAACTCGATTTCTAGCTCTAAGGCCTAGAACGAATCAAACTTAGAAAAAAGGGTATGGTGACGCAGTGGTTAAACTGTTAGCCTTTCACTAAGGTAGACTAGGGTTTGTTTTTGGTTAATATGCATGTCATAAACAATCAAATAAAAGCAGAGATAATGTTTAAAACTGATTACACTTGTCTCTTTTCAAATTATTACTTAGATTACAAATACAAACGTGGACTGGGTTTGACATACAGTTAATGCTTCCTATCACATACCAGACTGCAAGAAAGCCAAACAAGCAAAAGCATGGTAAAATCGCTATGTGTAGAGAAATACCTAACGGTTTTATGAACTGGCAAAGGTATGTCGCATAAACAGTGCAGGATACAATCCAGCAACCATAATTTTTATCTCGTGGACAAGAGAAAACATATATATAGAGAGAGATAGAAAGCTTGTGTGTGTGTGTGGGTAGCATTGGTTGTTTGACCAGAGAAAATACGGTGAGGTAGGGTGGGGAGAGGGAGAATTAGCACTTATATATGAATGGAAAATAGATTTTTTTCAATCGTTTTGTTTTTCAAATGTAGTGGTAGATAGTCGTTTTTTGTAAAACGTTCTTACTTGCAGTAGTAATAAGCCTCTATGGTTCCGCTAACATATAGATAGACTGTATTATTGCCATGGTCAAGCACTCACATTAAGATCATTTACAAAATCAAAAAATGAAAAATAAAAATCTTGTTTTGGAAATATCGTTTTTCAACATACACACAAAATAAATATATAAAAAATTTGTAAACAGCAAATTGGAAAATCCATGTTTCCATATAGATAAAATTTAAAAACCTTAAACGGACATTTAAGAAAATATATGCAAATGGGAAATTGACAAATGTGTAAATATGAAAATGGAAAAATCCATGTTTCCATATCATGAAATTGAAAAACATCAAACTGTCATTTAAAAAAATGCAAATGGAAAATTGATAAATTGCAATGTGTGAAATGTGAAATTGAACAAATGACTATCATTATATAAAAAAAGAACATGGTGCTCTATGGTTGAGGTGTGAATCAAACCCTCTCTACTTATTTGGACCACTCGAGACTGAGTAGACTAGTTTTTGTTGTCATACCACTTTAAAAAGTTTTTGTTAAATCTAGGAATTGAACCCAAGAGCTTGTAGGGGGGATCCAAGGTTATAATATGTTAAACAGATAGCCTTGAATGTAGGGTGTGGTAGTTATATAGAGATGAGACGTTTCGCTCGGGGCAGGGAGGCATGGAGATCTGCATCAAACCAGTCAAAAGACTGACGACTCAAACAACAACATGTAGAGCTCACCAAAATAATGTTGTGTAACGGTAAATGTTAGTCAACGAACAGTAATGCATTACTAAAACCCATGACACGATACCTAAGAGCTTTTCTAAAATTATTTTAAAATGCCTTTAACCCTATATTAAACACCCAGTTCACAAGACTCATAACTGCAATGTTATGGTCAAACAAAACAAAATCTATATTTCAAAACAAACAAGTGGTTTAGTCAATGTATACTGGAAAAAGTTTTATAAACACTCAAGTCCACAAAAATAATTAAATTAGTAACTGTCAGGTTGACCGAGTGGTTATGGTGTTTGACTTAAGTTCAAATTTTCTGTACAAGAAAGCAAGGGTTCGAATACCTTACCTGATATAACTATTGCCTCAACATGACTTGACCACACTGTATTATTGTGTACTCGGTACACAAACCATAGATAGAGTGTATTGTTTAAGGTCACTCTCTTTGCGAACATAGTCAGAGACTGTTGATGGTTAACAATTGCATTAATAGTGGGACATAGGGATAGCAATGAAGAAAAACAGACAATACCCATACACTTTTTTATTTATTTAATGTAAGGGGAGTCACACTCATACCTCACTGTGCCAAGATATATGAAAAGATATTAGAAAGTAGAATACGAGCCAAAGTGGAGAGAAAATTGAGAGAGGAACAGTATGGATTCAGACCTGGGAGATCAACAGTGGATCTCATATTTTCAGTGAGACAGCTCCAGGAACACCACTACGAATTTGGAGAGGATCTGTTGATGGCCTTCCTGGACATCGAAAAGGCCTATGATAGTGTGTGTAGGGAGAAGGTTTGGAAAGCAATGGAAAACATGGGAGTGGAAAAAGAAACTGTAGGCAGAGTGAAGGAGATGTATTGTGGAAGTGTGAGTTGTGTGAAAGTTGGAGGGGAAAGAACAGACTGGTTCAGACAAATGAGTGGCCTGAAACAGGGTAGTGCGCTGTCACCCCTTCTCTTTATTGTGGTTATGGACGAGGTAATGACACGGATAGCAGGAAAGATAGGAGAAGATAAGATGAAGGCAATGGTGTTTGCAGATGATCTCATGGTCTGGGGAAACAAGGAGGAGGAAATCCAGGAGCAACTGAAGGCTTGGGAAGAAACAGTGGGAGAGTACGGATGGAAGTTCAACATCAGTAAATGTGAGATCCTGTTAACAACCAGGAAAAATGACAGACCAATGAGTGGGATAACACTTGGAGGTGGACAGCTGAAGAAGGTGGAAAGTCTCAAGTACTTGGGAAGTATAGTGGAGGAAAATGGGAGAAATGACAAAGAGATTACGGAACGTGGCAGACAGGCAGAAGCATTTCTGAGAAGCATTAGGAGCTTAGTGTGGAATAAAGATGTCCCACAAAAAAGCAAGGAAGTGTTATACAGAAGCTACTATATCCCGATACTGACCTATGCTTCAGAAACGTGGACAATGAAGAAAAGAGACATAAGCAGAATACAGGCAGGTGAAATGAAGTTCCTGCGAAGTAGGATCGGAGTAACAAGAAGAGACAGGGTGAGGAATGAAAAGGTCAGGGAAATGGTGAAAGAGGAGCCCTTGCAAGGTAGGATTGAGACATCAAGACTGAGGTGGTATGGACACTTAAAGAGAATGGATGAGAAGAAGATTCCCAAGAGGATACATGAGATGCAGATGCTGAAGAAACGACCAAGGGGAAGACCAAGAGATCGATGGCTGAAAGGAGTGGAGGAATGTGTCAAGAAGGGAGGCGAGGACTGGACCAGAGTGACAGCGGAGAGATGGTGGGAAGAAAGAAATAAGTGGCGAGGCTTATGTTCCAAACAGACCCAGCCTGGGGCTGGAAACTGTACATGATGATGATGATGACTTGTACAATAGTTATATACAAACTACAACTCTCTTTTGTCTATTACTATTTAGTCCTTTTCGATCCACTTGCATAACAAGGCAGATGACTTTGTAGTTCAGCCCCTTAAAACAACAACAACACTACCTCTTGCATAGTCTGTGATGTTGATGACTCTTGAGGCTTGGAAGATGGATACAACATAACTTTTACAACAGGGGTCAAACGTTGCTCAACAATCAATGCACTATTTTGAGTAGCAACATCTTTCTCTTGTACTAACTTATTAGCATTCTGATGATTTTTTGCCAACACCATCAGTGTTTTGTCTGGAGCACTACATTGATGATCACTCACACTTAAAACCACACCATTTCTACTTTTCATATTGCCTCGACATCTTGTTGACCTCTGTTTTGAGCATCGCCAGAATATTATTCCTTTTACATTTTGTCGTCTATAGTTATAAGAGTAGCCATTATAGAGTACACGTTGTTTACCTCGATTAGTTGTAGTAAGTTCCATAGTAGTAACTAACCTGTTAGTATGATTTGCACACTACAAAGGTTATCTCTGTTCTGGTAATAGAATTATTTAGCGTTGGCTTTTATATTTAATATGTACAGTTAAAAGTGATAGAAAAGTGGTAGAAACGTGGTAGCAAAGTGGTAGACAAGTGGTAGACAATTGGTAACATAGTGGTAGAAAAGTGGTAGAAAAGTGGTAGCAAAGTGGTAGAAAAGTGGTAGCAAAGTGGTAGAAAAGTGGTAGCAAACTAGAAAAGTGGTAGAAA
This sequence comes from Meconema thalassinum, assembly GCA_946902985.2. Lineage (NCBI taxonomy): Eukaryota > Metazoa > Arthropoda > Insecta > Orthoptera > Tettigoniidae > Meconema > Meconema thalassinum. The sequence continues at coordinate 501,851,861 of OX336390.1, forward strand.
AGTGGTAGAAAAGTAGTAGAAAAGTGGTAGCAAAGTGGTAGAAAAGTGGTAGAAAACTAGAAAAGTGGTAGCAAAGTGGTAGAAAATATTACATGTATTGTTAAGAAATAGTTTAAGCGGTTACATGGATTCATTACACTATAATTTTAGCATCACGAAGCTCATTTTCTATATCCAAAAGTTCTTCCTCATATTTAGTATGACCAGCCTGTATACAGGTATGCAAGTACTGAAGCCGCTGGATTAGCTTATTGGGATTGTTCCAGTAAACAAATTTAACAAATGATTTTTTTGGGTGTAAACCATTATCATGCTCCTCATCATCATCATCATCATAATCATCATCATCATCATGGTTATCATCATCAATATAATTATCATCAATATAATCATCATCACTATTACTATCTAATCCTTTTTGTTCATCTTGCAATGCAACAACCTTTGGCATAGTTTGTGCTGTCTTTGATAGTGTTAGAGGTTTCTTAGACGTTAACGACTGTCCTAACATGTCTTTTTCAGGAGAGAATGAATGCTCTTTAACAAACAAAGCACTATCTTGAGCCACACTATTTTTTTCTTGGTCTTGCTTTTTACCTTGGTTAGAGTATTTTGTCCATTTAAATGAGTATTATTTTGAGATTTACAATGATGATCGATTGAAATAAGTATGTGGGAGCCTTTTGTTTTAATCATTCCTCGACACTTTTTAGATCATTGTTTCGGACAGCACCAAATAGCAGTTCCATTTTTATTAGTTCGTTTTACAATATATGCATATCCTTTATAGTAAGCACATGGCTTACCATAGCTAGTCGTTGATACTTCCATGTCGACTGTTGAGCATAAACTAATCTCTAGTAAAGTTAACTCGATATTAAAAATGATAGTTTGTAGTATGTGCAGTTTAAAGTAAGAGCAAAAGTGAGAGTCAAATGGTAGAAAAGTGTTAACAAAGTGGTGGAAGAGTGGTAGCAGTTTATAGTAGTCATGATCTTTTTTACCAGAATGTGATTTGAGTAAATGTAATTTCTAAACCTTAGCAGTGAGTAGTCAGTTAGTCTTGGTTCAGACAAGCGTAAACAGTTCTCCAATGAATCAGAGATCAAGATTTTCATAATGAAACAGTTGTGTGTAACCAATTAGGTATCGGTACTTGATAGCTTCACACATGAACAAATATTCCAACATATCTGACATCAGATTTTCATTATGAAACAGTTGTGTGTAACCAATTAGGTATCGGTACTTGATAGCTTCACACATGAACAAAAATTCCAACATATCTGATATGAAATACATGATTTGAAAGTTGACAAAGAATATCCAATCAACCATTGTAGTTGCAATGTCAAACACAAAGACAAAATCAGCATGAACTTTTAAGTTAGAGGAAAATTCTATGAAATAGACTATGCATGAAATTTGGAAATACATATTAGAAGTTTGCAACACCATCCTTCTAGCCTATATAAATTATCGACACGGAAATTGTGCACTGCCCCTAACATTAAACCAATTTATCAATAACGCAAGTCAACAATCAAAACATTTTGTCTTGAGTCTATCATTTAATGCATATATTCTGTCTACATTGAACAGTAACAAAAAACGCCAATCATAATTAATTAAGTTTGCTTTAATTCGTTATGTAATGATAAATACATATTTAAAGTTTTGGCTGACTGTTCAGAGTGAATCGCCTTTGAACACATAAGAGAGGGAATATTTTAAGACTTAACCTCTGCTCACCTATCATAACCTAAATTTACCTAACCTAACCTTGTCATATAGGTAAGAAACGGGTCAAGCTATGCTTTCGACTACCGAGTTTCAGCTACTTTTCAAGGTTACTCTCCCGAACATTGCCGGAGACTGCTGATAAACACCTATGTTCCCACGGCGGCGGCGCGCAACGACTTACATGATGCGCTTCCCCCTTTTCATTGATCCCTGTTGATTTGTCCCTTTGGACTGGTCCCTGTTGACTAGCCCCTTTGGAAGGGCCCTTTTTGAATGGAGTCATTTTTGACGGGTCCCTGTGGACAGGTCCTTTTGGCTGATCCCTTTGGACCGGACCCTTTGACATAATTTGGATAATTGCATGGGCCAGTCCATAGGTACCAGTCCAAAGGGACCGGTCCAAAGGGATCAGCGAAAAGGACCTGTCCACAGGGACCCGTCAAAAATGACTCCATTCTAAAATGGCCCTTCCAAAGGAGCTAGTCAACAGGGACCAGTCCAAAGGGACAAATCAACAGGGATCAATGAAAAGGGGGAAGCGCATCATGTAAGTCGTTGCGCGCCGCCGCCGTGGGAACATAGGTGTTTATCAGCAGTCTCCGGCAATGTTCGGGAGAGTAACCTTGAAAAGTAGCTGAAACTCGGTAGTCGAAAGCATAGCTTGACCCGTTTCTTACCTATATGACAAGGTTAGGTTAGGTAAATTTAGGTTATGTTAGGTGAGCAGAGGTTAAGTCTTAAAATATTCCCTCTCTTATGTGTTCAAAGGCGATTCAATCTGAACAGTCAGCCAAAACTTTAAATATGTATTTATCATTACATAACGAATTAAAGCAAACTTAATTAATTATGATTGGCGTTTTTTGTTACTGTTCAATGTAGACAGAATATATGCATTAAATGATAGACTCAAGACAAAATGTTTTGATTGTTGACTTGCGTTATTGATAAATTGGTTTAATGTTAGGGGCAGTGCACACTTTCCATGTCGATAATTTATATAGGCTAGAAGGATGGTGTTGCAAACTTCTAATGTGTATTTCCAAATTTCATGCATAGTCTATTTCATAGAATTTTCCTCTAACTTAAAAGTTCATGCTGATTTTGTCTTTGTGTTTGACATTGCAACTACAATGGTTGATTGGATATTCTTTGTCAACTTTCAAATCATGTATTTCATGTCAGATATGTTGGAATTTTTGTTCATGTGTGAAGCTATCAAGTACCGATACCTAATTGGTTACACACAACTGTTTCATAATGAAAATCTGATGTCAGATATGTTGGAATATTTGTTCATGTGTGAAGCTATCAAGTACCGATACCTAATTGGTTACACACAACTGTTTCATAATGAAAATCTTGATCTCTGATTCATTGGAGAACTGTTTACGCTTGTCTGAACCAAGACTAACTGACTACTCACTGCTAAGGTTTAGAAATTACATTTACTCAAATCACATTCTGGTAAAAAAGATCATGACTGCTATAAATTGCTACCACTCTTCCACCACTTTGTTAACACTTTTCTACCATTTGACTCTCACTTTTGCTCTTACTTTAAACTGCACATACTACAAACTATCATTTTTAATATCGAGTTAACTTTACTAGAGATTAGTTTATGCTCAACAGTCGACATGGAAGTATCAACGACTAGCTATGGTAAGCCATGTGCTTACTATAAAGGATATGCATATATTCTAAAACGAACTAATAAAAATGGAACTGTTATTTGGTGCTGTTCGAAACAACGATCTAAAAAGTGTCGAGGAATGATTAAAACAAAAGGCTCCAACATACTTATTTCAATCGATCATCATTGTAAATCTCAAAATAATACTCATTTAAATGGACAAAATACTCTAACCAAGGTAAAAAAAGCAAGACCAAGAAAAAAATAGTGTGGCTCAAGATAGTGCTTTGTTTGTTAAAGAGCATTCATTCTCTCCTGAAAAAGACATGTTAGGACAGTCGTTAACGTCTAAGAAACCTCTAACACTATCAAAGACAGCACAAACTATGCCAAAGGTTGTTGCATTGCAAGATGAACAAAAAGGATTAGATAGTAATAGTGATGATGATTATATTGATGATAATTATATTGATGATGATAACCATGATGATGATGATGATTATGATGATGATGATGATGATGATGAGGATGATAATGGTTTACACCCAAAAAAATCATTTGTTAAATTTGTTTACTGGAACAATCCCAATAAGCTAATCCAGCGGCTTCAGTACTTGCATACCTGTATACAGGCTGGTCATACTAAATATGAGGAAGAACTTTTGGATATAGAAAATGAGCTTCGTGATGCTAAAATTATAGTGTAATGAATCCATGTAACCGCTTAAACTATTTCTTAACAATACATGTAATATTTTCTACCACTTTGCTACCACTTTTCTAGTTTGCTACCACTTTTCTACCACTTTGCTACCACTTTTCTACTACTTTTCTACCACTTTTCTACCACTTTTCTAGTTTGCTACCACTTTTCTACCACTTTGCTATCACTTTTCTACCACTTTGCTACCACTTTTCTACCACTTTGCTACCACTTTGCTACCACTTTTCTACCACTATGTTACCAATTGTCTACCACTTGTCTACCACTTTGCTACCACGTTTCTACCACTTTTCTATCACTTTTAACTGTACATATTAAATATAAAAGCCAACGCTAAATAATTCTATTACCAGAACAGAGATAACCTTTGTAGTGTGCAAATCATACTAACAGGTTAGTTACTACTATGGAACTTACTACAACTAATCGAGGTAAACAACGTGTACTCTATAATGGCTACTCTTATAACTATAGACGACAAAATGTAAAAGGAATAATATTCTGGCGATGCTCAAAACAGAGGTCAACAAGATGTCGAGGCAATATGAAAAGTAGAAATGGTGTGGTTTTAAGTGTGAGTGATCATCAATGTAGTGCTCCAGACAAAACACTGATGGTGTTGGCAAAAAATCATCAGAATGCTAATAAGTTAGTACAAGAGAAAGATGTTGCTACTCAAAATAGTGCATTGATTGTTGAGCAACGTTTGACCCCTGTTGTAAAAGTTATGTTGTATCCATCTTCCACGCCTCAAGAGTCATCAACATCACAGACTATGCAAGAGGTAGTGTTGTTGTTGTTTTAAGGGGCTGAACTACAAAGTCATCTGCCTTGTTATGCAAGTGGATCGAAAAGGACTAAATAGTAATAGACAAAAGAGAGTTGTAGTTTGTATATAACTATTGTACAAGTACTTACATTAAATAAATAAAAAAGTGTATGGGTATTGTCTGTTTTTCTTCATTGCTATCCCTATGTCCCACTATTAATGCAATTGTTAACCATCAACAGTCTCTGACTATGTTCGCAAAGAGAGTGACCTTAAACAATACACTCTATCTATGGTTTGTGTACCGAGTACACAATAATACAGTGTGGTCAAGTCATGTTGAGGCAATAGTTATATCAGGTAAGGTATTCGAACCCTTGCTTTCTTGTACAGAAAATTTGAACTTAAGTCAAACACCATAACCACTCGGTCAACCTGACAGTTACTAATTTAATTATTTTTGTGGACTTGAGTGTTTATAAAACTTTTTCCAGTATACATTGACTAAACCACTTGTTTGTTTTGAAATATAGATTTTGTTTTGTTTGACCATAACATTGCAGTTATGAGTCTTGTGAACTGGGTGTTTAATATAGGGTTAAAGGCATTTTAAAATAATTTTAGAAAAGCTCTTAGGTATCGTGTCATGGGTTTTAGTAATGCATTACTGTTCGTTGACTAACATTTACCGTTACACAACATTATTTTGGTGAGCTCTACATGTTGTTGTTTGAGTCGTCAGTCTTTTGACTGGTTTGATGCAGATCTCCATGCCTCCCTGCCCCGAGCGAAACGTCTCATCTCTATATAACTACCACACCCTACATTCAAGGCTATCTGTTTAACATATTATAACCTTGGATCCCCCCTACAAGCTCTTGGGTTCAATTCCTAGATTTAACAAAAACTTTTAAAAGTGGTATGACAACAAAAACTAGTCTACTCAGTCTCGAGTGGTCCAAATAAGTAGAGAGGGTTTTATTCACACCTCAACCATGTGCCCGTTCGTCCTGGGGATGCGATGACCCATCTGCTATAACATCACATCCCTGGAGTTCCAGGACAGAGCGGAGTTAAATGAACCTCTAGTCAAATAAGGAATGTGTCGGAAATTCAGCTGAGTTCTTGAAAAAGCAGTGGGTTTCACGAGACAAAGTATCTCTAGGGTCGTTACGGGCTTAAGTTAATAAAAATAATTCAAATATAAATGGGCGCCATCAACTGAATTCCTAGCAAAACCACTTCCTTTCCGGATAAGCCTTACTCAAGACAAGGAAAGAAAAAGGAACATCACACCATCATCAGATCACAACTAAGATAAAAACAAATTTATTTTACTTTGATAGTCAGACAGACATTTTAAATATAAATCCTACCTAAGAGTATGGTCGAATGCAAAGTTAAATTGTCATTGTCCAAAAATCGAACCATCTCCTTTCTAATGCAAAATTATTTCAATCCACATAACAAGAAAATGTATAAAGTTCTCTTGGGTTCTCAGGATCACTGTATCACTATGTCTTTCGTCACTGACATTTGTGAAACCTGAGACCTAATTCTCTTTAATTTAACATCAATGTGGATTTAATTAAGTTACTAATCTGCCTAAACATACACATATAATAATCACTCATGTTAAATATCATATAAATTATGGCTTGCATGGTATAATTTGAACGTAGAACATGTTAATCAAATGTTCCTAAACATTGACTAATTAATTTACATTATTTACATCGTCATTAATCTCTTATCTGTGAATTACAGAAAATTCAAATTCTCATTGGTCATCCTCATCATTATTATCAAATTAAATATTTCTCACATTAATTCTCACTTCAAAATTACAAATATTCCTGTCAGAATCGTTAATTCATCACCATTACATCATTTAAATTCACATTTCAAGTTGCAATTCCTTCGAATTATCTCCCAATTAAATTTATTTAATTGCATATAAATTCATTAATCATCAGCTTCTTTAATTAATCATCACCTTCTAATTCAGTTATTCATCATCATTACAATCGTCTAATAATTCATTTCAATCAGTTTAATTAATTCAATCTTTAATTCATCCACTTATTTAATTCATCGATTTATTTCAAAATTTAATTTATCAACTTATTTAAATTTCAATCATCTGGTTATTTAGATTATTATTTCATCTAGTCATTCTGTTTTTTATTTCATTAGGTCAGATCGTTAACATGCTTAAATCTCAGATTATTATTTCATTAATTATTATTTTCAGAAAATCTTGTATTATCAACTTCATTTATTTGTTTAATTTCCTAACAAATTGTTTAATAAGGTTTATAGAACGTTGTCTTACAGTTTTATTACTTCCAAGTTATATCTCGTATTTAATTATCATGCCAAAAATATTATTGTCTCCACGACATCATGTTGGATCTAACTATCCACAACGACATTATATTTCTTCAATATTCCAAATATCACATTTGAATATAAGAATTGCTCCAAAAACTCCATAAATATTCAGCACATACAGCATGAATCTCAACAAATACGCTAGACTGGGTACGACGACCTCATGTCCGCCTTCAAAATACATCATCAACGTTGCAACTATCAAATGGCAAATTCCACAAAATGCCTATCACAAACTTCTCTTAACCACGTTGCATGATCTACAAAAATATATAAATGGCTTCAAATTATTAACGCACATAATCTCCAATGACTGTAATTACTCTGATCACTTCTAGACAACTTCTTAAACAATTGGAAAAACATTACTTCAGTAATTTAATATTTGCTTTCAAATAGCATAAATTCTCTTTCACAAGTTTCATAATTCACATCGTAGAAAAACACCAATGTGCTATAATCTCTCACATCAAAATCTGCAATACTGATCTGCCTTAAAATAATTATGACCATTAATGATTAATCTTACAAGATTAAATTACTTTAAATCCTTCTCAAAGGTATCAAACACAATTATAAAAATCATCAAAGCATCAGCTGTAACAGCTGTTAAATTGAAATTACTCTCAAAAGAGTATAGCAACAAAATATTGGATTGGCAAACAAGAATTACTAAATGCAATCCTGTTGACATTTATCGTTACTTTATTTAACAAAATCTCGACTGATATGTGACTAGTAGTTCCTTGTTTAATTCACTTACATCTCGTGTACATTCGGATGATAAAATGAGTCCCTCAATGGCGAGTAAGATGTGTAACCACCGTGCAATCGTATAAATACGAAGGACCTCGCCCCGTCGACTTGGATGATAGTTCCCTGAACGGTGGGTAAGGTGAGTAGCCACCATACAATCGTATAAATACGAAGGACCCCACCTCGTAGGCTATATGAGTGAATGTACCAGAAAGGAATCAACAAGTTTCTAGTTGTCATATAAAAGCGACGTTCATTCACTAAAGTGAATAACTTCTTAATATCTCCAAACAATCCAATGGAAAAAATCCCTACTGATGAATAATACACACTCGCTAGTATGCAATGAACTGACGAAGTAGTTTCTGATAATCAATTGCAGATCACGAGTTAGAAATACTCGTTACACAAAAAAAAACTATTCATGAGAAATATCCTAGCTGGAAAAATGTCTATAAGACCAAACATCTGCTTAATAAAGCCAAACAACGGTGAGAATTTCGAATAATGATGCCTGCCATATCATATGGTCACTCCATATTCTAGCAAATTCGAAGTATATAAATTCAAACCATGTCTTAATAATCAAATCACTCCTATTAGAAAAATATACATGTGTGCCCAGTATTCATGAAAATAATCGTATCAGGTAGATAGAACTCTTACAATACCTTTCATTATCAGTTGTAATATAATTTCCAAGATCGTCGATTTTCCCTACCTAAAGATTTCTCGTAAGATCGGCGTGAATATCATTTCATCCATGAAATGACGATTTCCTTCGAAATCCCAAGCGACTCAGCTGTTGGACTCCTCTCGTCAGGAACCGAATCCATCGCTCTGTGGTGCCATCTTGTCTCTATTCACGTTTACTCGATCATGTTGAACCTCGGATTACCCATAGCGGATATCGTCCAACTCCTTCTCGAAAAGTTCATGGAAACAGCGGACCCCCTACTCTTCTTCTAATATACGCCACTGTTCCGATAAATGTTCAGTTTGAGAATTGTAAGTCCACTCTCAACTTACTGCAAAGTTCGACTTGAGTAAAATAAAAATTTTACTAGATAGTGTTCAAGATTACGATACACCCTGTATCTGTCTATAATATGTAATCCGTGAAAATTGTATAAGATAAAATTCTTATAAATGCACGCTGTAATGTTCATCAGAGCCTATGCTAAACATTCAGTTTACTTGGAATAGTAAAAAGTCGCTTTGAATGTATTATATAACAGCATGGTTATAAGGTTATTTGTGAAAGCCTGTGTTCGAACAACGTCGAAATGAAGCTTGAAATAAAGTCTTCATATGCGATCAGTGTGGTTTTGAAATACCCCGGCTATCTACAATTGTCTTCTCGGCTAGGTCGCCTGTATCAACGACCCGCTCGGCCTCTGTTGCTCGGTGATACGAGAAATGTCGCCTACACTTGCCGTGACGGTTTACGTGTGTTGCGTGACCTTCAATGCCCGTCTCGCTGTGCTATAGAGCTGCTCTGTACTGCTCGCCTCATTGAGCTCAACTGAACTGCTTAGCGCTGTGTCTCAGCTTATGAGCTCCGTGCGGCACGTGGCTAATTCTCCCCACCACGGTGCTTCCACGTCACGAAGATAGTCTCGAACCCGAATCCTCTCGGCTGTTCTGTTATACAATAACTTATTTCCATAAAATTATTTCCACATATAATGCATGTCATATATACTCTTCTAAGTTGTTTAAACTTATTATAATCCCATATATATTTCAATAAAGCTTCACATCTTTATTAATAATTCTATCTTCTTACAGATTTCAATGCCTCCTTGATTCTTGACCTCCTACGTCATCTTGGCTTTCTTCTTGACGCGATCGATGCGCTATCTTATCAGCTTGCTTTCCAAAACCTCAACTACAGCTTAATGTCAGCTGGCGTAGCCGATAGCCTAAAATAGGTATCGGGTACAACCATAGAGCACCATGTTCTTTTTTTATATAATGATAGTCATTTGTTCAATTTCACATTTCACACATTGCAATTTATCAATTTTCCATTTGCATTTTTTTAAATGACAGTTTGATGTTTTTCAATTTCATGATATGGAAACATGGATTTTTCCATTTTCATATTTACACATTTGTCAATTTTCTTAAATGTCCGTTTAAGGTTTTTAAATTTTATCTATATGGAAACATGGATTTTCCAATTTGCTGTTTACAAATTTTTTATATATTTATTTTGTGTGTATGTTGAAAAACGATATTTCCAAAACAAGATTTTTATTTTTCATTTTTTGATTTTGTAAATGATCTTAATGTGAGTGCTTGACCATGGCAATAATACAGTCTATCTATATGTTAGCGGAACCATAGAGGCTTATTACTACTGCAAGTAAGAACGTTTTACAAAAAACTACTATCTACCACTACATTTGAAAAACAAAACGATTGAAAACAAGATGTTCAGTAAAGAACATGTAGCCTACTTTCTCCTAAATGCATGGGTATTGTTATAACTCTTTGTCCTTTTCAAGGAGTATGATTGAATGTTGGTTGTAGTAGCTATAGGGATATTAAACATGAATATGAGGTGCCCTTTGCTAGTGCTACCTCTGTACCAAATTTCGTTCATTCGGTTCCACCGTGTTCGAATTAATAGGGGGAATCAATTTTGACATAAAGATGGCCGCCATCCGCAAACTATTAGGCTAATGACCTATTAGATTGGTCAAAGGATGCTCCCTCCATAAAGGTATGTTGTTGCAAAGTTTGGTAGAGATCGGATGGTTATGTCAGTCGTAATTTGATTTAAGCTTTGAACATTCGTGTGGCCGCCATTACGTTTCAGTCAAGATGGCGGCGATATAAAACATGACACTGAGGTGCCCTTTGCTAGTGCTACCTCTGTACCAAATTTCGTTCATTCGGTTCCACCGTGTTCGAATTAATAGGGGGAATCAATTTTGACATAAAGATGGCCGCCATCCGCAAACTATTAGGCTAATGACCTATTAGATTGGTCAAAGTATGCTCCCTCCATAAAGGTATGTAGTTGCAAAATTTGGTAGAGATCGGATGATTAGGTTAATCGTAATTTGATTTAAGCTTTGAACATTCGTGTGGCCACCATTACGTTTCAGTCAAGATGGCGGCGATATAAAACATGACACTGAGGTGCCCTTTGCTAGTGCTACCTCTGTACCAAATTTCGTTCCATTCGGTTCCACCGTGTTCGAATTAATAGGGGGAATCCATTTTGCCATATAGATGGTCGCCATCCGCAAACTGTTAGGCTAATGACCTATTCATTTGGTCAAAGGATGCTTCCTCTATAAGGGTATGTTGTTGCAAAATTTGGTAGAGATCGGATGATTAGGTTAATCGTAATTTGATTTAAGCTTTGAACATGTGTGTGGCCGCCATTACGTTTCCGTCAAGATGGCGGCGATATAAAACATGACACAGAGGTGCCTTTTGTTAGTACTACCTCTGTACCAAATTTCGTTCCATTCGGTTGCACCGTGTTCGAATTAATAGGGGGAATCGATTTTCACACAAAGATAGCCGCCATCCGCAAACTTTTACGCTGATGACCTATTAGTTCGGTCAAAGGATGCTCCCCCCATAAAGGTATGTTGTTGAAAATTTTTGTAGAGATCGGATGAGTTGGTTAGTCGTAATTTGATTTAAGCTTTGAACATTTGTGTGGCCGCCATTACGTTTCCGTCAAGATGGCGGCGATAGAAAACTTGACACTGAGGTGCCTTTTGTTAGTACTACCTCTGTACCAAATTTCGTTCCATTCGCTTGCACCGTGTTCGAATTAATAGGGGGAATCGATTTTCACACAAAGATGGCCGCCATCCGCTAACTATTACGCTGATGACCTATTGGTTTGGTTAAAGGATGCTCCCCCCATAAAGGTATGATGTTGCAAAATTTGGTTGATATCGGATGATTAGGTTAGTCGTAATTTGATTTAAGCTTTGAACATTTGTGTGGCCGCCATTACCTTTCCGTCAAGATGGCGGCGATATAAAACATGACACTGAGGTGTCCTTTGCTAGTGCTACCTTTGTACCAAATTTCGTTCAATTCGCATTCACCGTGTTCGAATTGATAGGGGGGGACAGACATTCAGAGTACACACACTCACACACACACAGACACACACACACACAGACTCACACACACACATACACACACACACACAGACTCACACACACACAGACAGACACACTTTTTTCGCCCTGTGTTGATCTCATAAGTCTACTTTCATTTTTTGCAAAAATCGAAAGTAGGCTAAAAATCTATTTTCCATTCATATATAAGTGCTAATTCTCCCTCTCCCCACCCTACCTCACCGTATTTTCTCTGGTCAAACAACCAATGCTACCCACACACACACACACACAAGCTTTCTATCTCTCTATATATATATGTTTTCTCTTGTCCACGAGATAAAAATTATGGTTTCTGGATTGTATCCTGCACTGTTTATGCGACATACCTTTGCCAGTTCATAAAACCGTTAGGTATTTCTCTACACATAGCGATTTTACCACTGCTTTTGCTTGTTTGGCTTTCTTGCAGTCTGGTATGTGATAGGAAGCATTAACTGTATGTCAAACCCAGTCCACGTTTGTATTTGTAATCTAAGTAATAATTTGAAAAGAGACAAGTGTAATCAGTTTTAAACATTATCTCTGCTTTTATTTGATTGTTTATGACATGCATATTAACCAAAAATCAAACCCTAATCTACCTTAGTGAAAGGCTAACAGTTTAACCACTGCGTCACCATACCCTTTTTTCTAAGTTTGATTCGTTCTAGGCCTTAGAGCTAGAAATCGAGTTAAGATCTCCAGTGAAAGAGGCACATGTGCTCACCACTATAGCACGTAATGTTTAGCTGATAACATTAGACAACCGAAAATGATTGTATTTCTGTTAGCCAAGCATTTCTGTCATTTACCTACCGTGTGAGCTCTGCCAGCAAGACAGTTTAGTTTAGAACAAGTGTGTGTGAGTGTGTGTATAGATTATTAGCCTCAGGTATTTAAGGCTTGTTGTGTGTAGCGACCATCTTGTCCCAGTAACCACTGAGCAAGTTTTAACAGTCAACCCATAATAACTGCATAGGATGGTTGTGTGTGGTTCATGTACTTGTGTGTGTGTGTGCATTAGCATCATGCACTAGCTTTACCTTACCCTCTATAGGTAGAGCGTTATCCCTTTCCTTTCTGACATTACCAATGCCCACATTCAACCACAAGTTTTACACTTAAACCATTGGCTTGTTTTTGATTAAGTTTGGTTCGGTTTGGTTGGATTTGATTCAGCTTGGTTCAGTTTAGTTCAATGTAGTCACCATTTTGGATTTTAGCTATCCTATTTAACCAATCAATTAAAGATTGACTACTCTTATTTCTTGAATCGATTAATCAGATTTTGTATACACCATTTGTCATTTATTATCCCATACCTACAACCTATACTCTCTCTGTACTGCAGTTTGATCTGAAAACAAGTTCCAATGGTGAAAGATTTGTCAGTCACCATACATGTAGCCTACAATAATTCTTTCACTACCTAGCTATGTTTCATCACTCACTGTAAACATTTCACATGTCCATATCCGATTATAAGTTTATAAAATCTCAGGTCGATGACCTTGATGTATTGGGTATTTTTGGGTAAATTCATTAGCCATGGGAAAGGGTTGACCATTCTAAGTCCTATGACACCTCACATGTTGATATCCGATTATTAGTTTATAAAATCTCAGGTCAATGACCTTGCTGTTTTGAATTTTTGAGGTAAATTCATTGGTCATGGGAAAGGGTTAACCATTCGTAGTCCTATGACACCTCACTTGACCCTCTCTACTGATAAGTTTATGAAATCTTAGGTCAATGACCTTGCTGTTTTGGGTATTTTGGGTAAATTCGTTGGTCATGGAAAAGGGTTGGCCATCCTGAGTCTTGTGACACCTCACTTGTCCCTCTCTGATTATTAGTTGATACAATCTTAGGTTAATGACCTTGCTGTTTTTTTTTTGGTAAATTCATTGGTCATGGGGAGGGGTTGGCCATTTTAAGTCCTATGACACCTCACTTGACCCTCTGTGATTATTAGTTAGCGAGATATTAACGAAAGTGCAGTTAGACCCTTTTGACAAAAAATGAATAATACATTCAAAAACAGGGCGTCACCACAAGTCCAACGACCCCTCATACAAGTTCCTAGCTTTCTTAGTTCATAAGATATTAAAAAGCCGATGACCTATTAGTTTTTGGATCTTTGGTTAATTTGTAAAAAAAACGTATCTATAAATCATTATTCAAAAAGCCCGCCCTCTTACAAAAACCCCAATTGCGCATTCGTAAAACAAAAATGATAAATCATAGCGGCATTCAGTTGTATGCATGCACTTTATGTGGAACGAGTTTAATTTCATATTGGTATACAAACTCCCACATGTTGCCCATGGAAAGCGACTTTTACCTAAAAATTATTATTTCACCCCCTAGTAGGGGTAGATTTTATTTTTGAGTGGAAATAAGCTATCCATAGGAAAGGGGTTGTCTACCGGAGTAATTTGACTACTCGTACATGTCTCTAGCCTTATTCCCACCACTGCCAAAACAGGTTGTGACTTGTTAGCTCTTATCGTGCACGTGCACATGTGAACACCTGTGGCAGGGGCCGATAACCTAGATGTTAGGCCCCTTAAAACAACAATTATCATCATCATCATGAACACCTGTGTGTTAGATCATATTACAAATGAACTCGCATTTTCTCACGTATGAATCAAAACAGAATGTGACTTGTTTCACAAGGAGAATGCTAATAATGACATCTCACACGTGTTCACATGTATTTCATCACTTTCCTTTCATATCGTTATCCCATTATAGTAGTGGGGGATTAGTGAACAACGTCAATTCAACACACACACAAATGTAGTTAGGCCCTTTGATATAATTTAAATAAATTCATGGGCTAGTCCGTAGGAACCAGGCCAAAGGGACCTGTCCAAAGGGATCAGTCCAAAGGGACAAGGACTCGTCCACAAGGACTTGTCCACAATGACCAGTCCACACAGACTCGTCCACAAGGACCTGTCCACAAGGACTTGTCCACAAGGACTCGTCCACAAGGACCTGTCAACAATAACCCATCCACAGGGGCCCGACAGCAGGGGGCTCGTCAACAATAACAGGGGCTCTCACCTCAAGGCCTAACATGCCCCTCTTTGATTATTGGTTTGCAGAACATCGTTACATTCCATATCGGCATTCAAACTCTCACATATTGCAATTGGAAAGAGAGATTCTCTAAAAAATTCAATTTCACCCCCTAGTAGGGTAGGTTTTATTTTAGGGTGGAGATATGTTGTCCAATGGAAAGGGAGTGTTCGCGTGAGTAATTTGACACCTCGTACAAGTCTCTAGCCTGATTGGTTCGCGAGATATTGCCATTTTAGTATTCCAGCGGTGGCGGTGGCGGTGGGTATAGAACTCTCACAAAACCACTACTATTATTGTAATTAACAAGCGATTTAACGCGCACGACTACGCCACGGGTTCAATCCTAAGCTCTAATTGTTAAAGTTGCCAATAGGTGCATATGACCTCGCTGTTTTTTCCCCTAAAACAACAACAACATTCATCTTTATTATCATAAAAGTTGCTAGTACAGTCACCACAGAAACACAGATGATCAGGCAAATTCAACACACATCCAAGTGCACGAGGCTTACGGCCAAGTTATCCCAAGCCCCTAAAATGAATTATCAACTACAATCAACATAATTGCTTTTCAATCGGTCAACACAATGTACCCAATTAAATTGGGCGGGAAGAAACAATTATTTTAGTCCGCCTCGTTGCGTAATGGCTAGCAATCTTGGCTGTCTGCACGGAGGCCCAGGTTCGATTCCCGGCTCTGCTAAGAAAATGAATTCTTGTCTGAAGGCTGGAACGGGGTAACGCAGCCTCGTAAGGCAAATCTGAGAAGAGGCTGGTTCGATTCCTACCTCAACCGTCCTGGAAGTGGTTTTCCGTGGTTTCCCTCTTCTACTCCAGGCAAATGCCGGGATGGTACCTAGATTAAGGTCACGGCCGCTTCCTACCCAAATCCTACCTCAATTACAAATAGCCTACACACACTAGTAGGCCTACAGACATCAGAGTGACACAGGATATCAGACAAGTTCTACACACACCCAAGTAGCTACACGGGGTACATGACCACGATGTCGCAAAACTCCTAAAACAATCAACAACACCAATTCTCGCTATCCCACAACGGTGAAGCTATGAAATGAACGTGTTAACAGCGAAGCTCGGCGGATGTTTCGTTCAGCGCACTCTTGTAACCTCAGTGATCCGTCACAGTGTATTTCCATGGAGAAGTTGGTGTGAATTAGGAATTTCCGAGCGCTCCAACACAAAACAACTGCGCAGTAATCATACGCTGTTTACAGGAAAATTACAAGATGCCCGTCATTGACCATGAAATGAACAAGATTGATGCGTTCCCCTTAATGCAATGGCTAATTCTTCTATCTTCACGTGTTAGATTCACGTGTTCATTCTGCAAGATATGCATGTGATGCAGGGAATATCGGTTTGATGAAAGCTGTCATACCGTAGGGTAGGAAACTAGTCCAACGACAGGACAAGGAATTGCCGATTGTGCTAGCGTTCTCAGACAGGAGTTAGTCATTGCCGCTGAGCACGAAACTACCGATCCTTTGTCAACTTTTGAAATGAGTTGTTGATTCTATACAGGCTTTGCGACATCATGGTCATGTAGCCCCGTTTTTTTAAATTTATTTTATTTACAGCATGCCCCATTACAATGTAGTAATACTTCATGCTTAATTATTACTTATTAATCATTTCAGATTAAAACTATACAATTTATATTATAGGCTAAATATTTTATATCTATGGCCTGTTAAATGAAATTTGTGTCACTAAAATGATTAACAGTTAAGAAAATATAAATACAAATTATCTATTTAGTATTTCAAATGAGATAGAGTTTGCAAAAGTAAAGAATTCCCTAAGGTAGTTTCTAACAAGTTCATCTTTCTTTATAGGCCAGTTGCCTGATCTTAAAACATGTGCTATTAATATATATCTTTCTTTCCCTAGTAACTTACACTCTTATAGTAAGTGATCTACAGTCTGGTGACCGTTATTGCATATACATGTTGGACTATCTATAATTTTAAATCTGTATAAGTATGATTTAATATTGCCGTGTCCTGTTGTCATAACTGTAGAATTGGGCGTTATGTTCATTTTCAATTTTAGTCTGTCCTGTACACTGGGGAAAAATGATTTTGTAATTTCGCCCTTGGATGTATTGTCCCATTCATTCTGCCACTTTCTCAAACTAAACACACTTAATTCTTTTAGCATATTACTTTTTGGAATTCTATTATAGCACTCACTTAAACCGCTTTGTGCTGCTTCTTTAGCCAGCTGGTCCGCTAATTCATTTCCCTCATTTCCGTTATGCGCCTTAACCCAACTGAAGACAATCACCCAATTCTGTTTCTCCATTTCAATTGCTTTTCTTCTAATTTCCTCTATGAGAAATGTATGGTTTTTGTAGTTTTTAAGTGCATCTATTGTAATTTGGCTGTCTGTGAAAATGAGTGCGGTTCTCTGCTCCGTGTCCATGGATTCTAGATGTTTGCAATGCCTTAACGATAGCTAGCTGTTCTGCTTGATTATTAGAACATCGTTTGTCTAGTTTATATTGCAGCTGTTGAAAGAACTCTTTTCCATTGTATATGGCAATTCCAGATCCTACTCCATCCTCACTTTTACTTCCATCAGTGTAAACATTGAAAGAATGCATCTGTTCATAATTTTCGTCTATAACTTTAACAATGCCAGCAGAGTGAGACCATTGATTTACTTCCATGTCCATGTCAATTGAGCGATCTTCTTTACTATTAACTTTAATAAGATCGTTGTATGCTACCGTCTCCTCAATTTGAACATTAATTGGAATTAATCCTGTTATCACACAGAGAGCTTCATTAGGTACAGAGCGATAAGCTTTAGCTATTCTGATATTTATCAGCCTTTGGAATCTTATCAATTTTACTTTATAGCAAGTTTTCTCTAAAACCTTTCTCCATACCGGTGCTCCATACAAAATGAGAGGTAAGATTCCACCTTTGTATATTACCTTCAAAGATGTATGCTTTAAACCCCAGTTTACTTTGCAAATCCTGAGAGACTAAATATCAGTTTCCTACATTTTTCAGTCATATTGGTAATGTGCTCTCTAAATGTAAGTTTGTGGTCGAAAATAATTCCAAGATATTTAACGGTGTCCACCTGATCTAAGCTTTTGTAATTAAGATAAATTTTAATCTCTTTTTCTTCTTGTCTTTTTCTTCTCGACAAGACCATAACTTTTGATTTCTGTTCATTAATTCTGATCTTATTTTGTTTAGCCAAAATTTTTGTCCATTTCTATATTAGTATAATTTTCTGCCTCTTTAATAGATGTTGCTTTAACAAGCAGTAATACGTCATCTGCAAATGCAACTACCTTCGTGCGATTTGTATACTGCAATGTAAGAAGAGAATTATATTGTATATTCCAAAAACCAGGACCACAGCTTGAACCTTGCGGACAACTTTTAGTAAGTCTTCTCTCAGTGTTGTTGCTATTAATGGACATGAAAGCTGTTATTCCTTGGAAATAGTCTTGAGAGAGTTTCTATAGATTTCTAGGGCATTCCATATCTTTTAGTCCTTTTAGAATAGCAGGCCACCAAGCGGCATCAAAAGCACCTTTAACGTCCAAGCTGGTCATAAATATTACGTTCCCTTTTTCTAATTCCTGTTCTATAAATTGCTTCACTTCCATTGCTGCGTTGGTTGTGCTCTTCTGTGGTGTAAATCCAAATTGATTACTATTCATTAATTTATTTTTGTACATATGATGCTTTATTCAACTAATCAATAACTTCTCCAGTACCTTGCCCGCTAGATTCAACAAGCTAATTGGTCTAAATTTCGATGGATCTGTACTCTTTTCTTTTCCTGGTTTAAGTATGAGAATTATTTTTGCTCTCTTCCAAATTTTAGGGAAGCATCCTCTTTTGAGACATTCATTATATATTGACGTTAAAAACTTAGGAAAATTATTGAAAGTTCGTAGGAGTATTTCCATAGTTATTCCATCTTCGCCTGGTGCTTTCTTTGGATTGAAGCTACTAATGGTTTGACGAATCTCCTCCTCGGTGAAATATATATCATCTCAAGTATTAATTAATCATGTAGCCCCGTGTACTTTGGTGAGTGTAGAATTTGTCTGATAATCTGTTTTACTGTGGTGTCTGGATTAGTGAGTGTGATTGAAGTAAGATTTGGGTAGGAAGCGGCCGTGGTCTTACGTTAAGTACCACCCCGGTATTTTCCTGGAGTAGAAGTGTGAAAACACGTAAAACCACTTCCTGGATAGCTGAGGTAGGAATCAAACCCACCTCTTCTCTCAATTTTGCCTAACGAGGCTGAGTGTACCCCGTTACAGCCCTAATATCAGAATTACATTTCTTAGCAGGATCAGCTCAGCAGCACATCGACGGGTGGCATCGGTGGCGTAGTTGGTAACATGCTGAGCTTCTATGCCCTTCGGACGGGAAGTAAAGCGGGCGGTCCCATGTCATAGATTTATGGCATGAAAAGGAATCTTCCACTAACTACACTTGTGTGAAGCCAAAATTTGTAGGTTAGATTATTTGATAACGCTATGTCACTTCCAACGTTCGCCACCAGGTGCTGACTGCGATGGCATCTAGTAACCAAGTCCGCAGCTAGGTATCGTGGACGGCAGCATTTGGTAGCAAGTAGGAACTACTTGACAAATTGATCGTCTGCAGTACTTACACGAATCACAGATAACACACACTAATACAGCCATCACAGTTAACACAGGTTATCAGACAGATTTTACACACACCCAAAGTACACGGGACTCACTGATCTCTATACAGTAGAACCTCGGTAATCCGAGGTAATTGGGACCGAGAGGAGCTCGAATTTGACAAATCTCGGATTACATAAAGTTACGAAATATTAAGACCTTTAATTTAAAATTAGATGCACAAGAACCTTGTGTTTAAATATTCTTAGAGTAAACGGCATTATTTCATCAGTTATCGTATTATGTGTTAGAATTGGGCTTTGTTTCAGAAATATAAAACAATATTCTACAAAAGAAATGCAAATATGTAGATATTTACTTAAAAGTACAGTCCGAGCAGACACTGGCTAGTTGGCGGGAGGGAGATAGCGGGCAGAATTGTAAACAACGCATGCGCGCATCTCCACCAAATATCTTGGGTAAGCTATGCGTCTCACTGTCATCCACCTCGGATTAAACAGAGACTCGGACTACCGGGGCTCGGAGTACCGGGGTTCTACTGTACATGGATGGCTGGTAGCTAAGGCAGCAGTAAGCCGAATAGACGATGACAGGTAGGCCTATAGCAAGATGGCAGCGAGCGCATGGTGCAATATTGCTCGTAGACCACGTGGTCCGTAGAGCGCTCTTGCCTTGTTCAGTGCTTAGCCAACACCACCTAGAAAGAAAGCCTTGCGATACGTAATTGACAAGTGAGTGACGTCACGGAGGACCGGCCATGAAAATTGAGACATAACATTCGAGTTATTGAGGTTATGGTGTGGTTTCCGCGAGTTGTGTTTCGTGTTTTCAGTCCCAGGTACTGATTTCCTCCGATTCCTACCCGGTAATACTTAACGGTTATCAGTGCAGTGTAAAGTTATGCCTTATAAGTGCAGTGTACCAAGTTGTATATGCAATTATGCCAATGGACCGAAAGTAACGTTTTCTTTTTTCCTAATGATAAAGGTAGAGACGAAATGGATTCAAGCCATTCACAGCAAGGATTTTATTCCTACGATATATTTCATGGTACGTGTTACATCAATTATGCTCCAATTCTCACAAGTTTAGTATAATGGGAGGAACGAACCTTGTAACAAGTCTCATTTCTTGTAGGTATGTGGACTCCATTTCAAGCCACATGAGATTGAATGGAGCACTAGTATGTATTGTACCCGATTCTGTCGGAGAATGCTTTATCACAACCTGGCTTGCTACTGCGGCTCCGGGGTGAGTACCGTTCAGCCCACAATTTGATCTCACATTCAGATATGGAAGCACTAATGGATCAACAAGCTACTAATACAACTAACATATTACAATTAATATGAATTTATTTACTAAAAGTGACCAAGAAAATTACAATTACAAATACAAACATAAATTGTTTGGAATAAATCCAAAACCAAAAATCAAAATCAATAAAATCATCCAAAATCATTCAAATCTATATTCTAGAATTATCTTACTTAGCTCACTTGAGCTGATCTCTATCCTTAACGTTCAATACAAAAATTATTTCTTACAGTCTTTATTTCTGTTTATTTAGTCACAAAGCGGATCACTTTATGAAAAAACCTCTAAGGCTTGCGGACGTTTACCGTATATTATTATAGTTCCTTCAGGGCTTTCATTTTATCTTTACCTTCATCACTTGCATTACATTCCGTTACTTTCAAACTGCACTAATTCTTTCCATTCAAGCCTTAGGTCTTTACACTTTAACACAACAAATCAACATTTTTAAAACAACATGAATAACACTTTTAAAGTGCCAATAATAATACTTTAAACATGTCATGAATAACACTTTTAACATGTCATGAATCGAACTCAAGCCCTTCAACTTGTTTCTCATCCTCGAAGGTGGTTCATTAATGATGTATCATGTGCTATTATCATTTTCATTACTTGATTTACTTCCAAACTCAATTATACGTTTACCCGTCTCACTTGATTAATCTTTTGAGGAAGAAATCTTTTTTTTTTTTTCATAATATGTTATTCCTTGACTGCTATGGTCAAATATTACGGAATTACTTCAAACTTAGGATGGGGACAATTTTCTAAAACCCACCAATACAACAATATACATTATACTCTTATAGCACCTTTATTTAACAAATTTGCATAATTCTCCGTTTTATGGCTACTACATGTTCAGATCTTAAAACGTTTGCACACAAAACGTCTATTGTTTAGCTCCCCCTGCTGTCTTGTAAGAGCCAGCAAGGTCGCTAGACTCCCTCCTTCACGCTACTTAGCTTCAAATTTTCGACCTAGTCGTCTCTCCATTCATTTAACCCTCGGGATTTCATCGGTGTACTTTCTCCCCTTACAGGCGTATGAATGGCCAAGCCACTCATTAATTCAATTATTATTCCCTCACTTTATTATATCATTCATTTCATATTCCTCATAACCAATGCATCTATCCTGAGATCACGACGATTTATATACTTTTTAAGGCCGACATTCAGAGATCTCCATCATTCCTGAAGTCCGTCTTACATTTTTCATTTCACACATTTACTGGTCGGATAACCATGCTGGCCAATTTTAGGATAGGTTATATGACCTTAGGCTCGGAGACATCATTAGCCTCCCCAGTTGTATCATATCTCGTAGAAACCTTTTAATCCTTCCAGACTTACATGAACATTTTGGCACTGCCTCAGACTGGCGATCTCCATCCGGCTCAGCGGGACTTACGCTGCACATTACAACAATACAATAACCTCAGCTATTCCAGTAGGAATTACCCGTCCACTTTGGTTGCAACCCCAATATACTGACCTGGTCAGGACCCTAGCCTGCCAGCGGGTCTCGCCCTCAACAAAACGACGACAATATTCCGACAATTAACATACCTTTTTGATCTCTCGAATATGCATGTTATAGGATAACACATTTTCTAGCTTGATGCTACTCATTATTCATTCTTTATTAGCCAATTTTGGCATTACAACATTATAATAACGTTGATCGCACGCTTCAAATATCCCCAGACAAATCAACTTGCTTATATCGCGGCATTACTTATTGGTCTTCACTTCGACGTTTTCCCCTTTAACATGGCCTATAGCCTACAAACTTTATAATATACTCTCAGGGTGTTCAATTTACCACCATTTACTTTACTTCATTACATTTACGACCTGAACAACTTTATTACTTTCATTATTTTCATTATTTTTAAGGTATCACATAGATCCTTTAATTATTCAATTCTTTCAACTAGAGCCCATTATAATTACTCGTTATTACTTATTACTTCAATATTACTCACGGAATGCAATTACTCAATTATTTATTCATTATTCTCGGAGTATAAAAACTCAATACTTATTATTATTATCATTATTATTATTATAGTGCTCATTTCATTATTACTTTTACATTTCACATGTACGGCATAACTTACTTGCCAATAACATCATTATACTAGATTTCTCCTCTCAGATTTCATTTATCATTGTTAATCATTCATTTTTACGGGTTTCAATCATTTTTACTTTGCACTTTAACACTGATATTCTTACATTTGGCAAACTTATATTTGCGATTTTTCCAACACATTTTAAACGTTATTCATTCACTTACTAGTGCATTTAATTGGTTATTTTATACATTTCACAATTTAATAATTAGCACATGACACAACATTAAGGATAATGAAATTTCCTACTCACCCCATCTGACGTTCGGTTCAAGACCAAATCTCTGGATGAATTCATCCATCATACTTCTTCACTGACACATAATTACACAAAACTTGACCATTTTCACTTTCTGATCATCAATTTTACACTTGTACACTTTTAAATACATAATTACTCTGCTTTAACACTATAACACTTAAAAACACTAACACTTATTTAGTATTCACACTTGTTCACACGGACCATGTCTCAGCGTTCTGCGATGAACTTTACGACAATGATGATACCTGATGCGCTCTCTACACTCCGCATCGAACGTGTGACTTCTCCTTCCACGAATCTCCTACTTCTGGTAAGTCTTTCTTTTAGTCTCTCTTGTATCTATTTACTGTACGTGGCTTTCCTAATTTGGCCTATTTGCTTAAGGCAAAAATGATCTATGCCGCCACTTCCTTTCCTACTTCTATCTATCGCAACTTTTACAACTTTATAGCTTGGCTTCCAGTTCGAAGTCCCTATACTTTCTATTCCTGTTTCTAGCTGCTATTTCCTAGAATAGTATTTCGTTTCTTTGAATTCGCGTTCCTCGTAATGTTTCTCCCTATGCAATTTCAATATAATGTTCTTTAAACGTCCCTTCAGGGAGTTAATGTTTTCGAACCGCCTTTACCTTGGCGTAACGCAAATTGTTTTCTCTCTACGAATTCACTAATTGTTGTTTCGATTTCTAATGTTCTTTCTCTTTCAGTCTTTCAATATAAATGTTCTATAGACTTTTGTGATCGCTCAGAGTCCCTAACTCTGGATCGTTTACGTGGTGCAACTCCGTCTAATTATAGCGTAGCGCGCCTCCACTGAAGTTTCAATCTGACTGATTACTTAGTCTTTGAATAGTATGGCCTACACTTAGGCTCGAAATCGAACTGTGCTCTACTGATTAACTATATTCTGATAGCGTAGCGTTACCTCTCCGAGGTTTTGTATCAACTGATAGACTGTCGTGTCCCTACCGAGGTCTTGGATCTAACTGATAGACTGTATTCTCGTAGCGACGTGTCCCTCCGAGGTCTTGAATCTAACTGATATACTGACGTGCCCCTTCCGAGGTCTTCGATCTAACTGACACTCTGGCTTTAGCTCAAGGCTTATTTATTCGATTTGACGCAGAAATTAGTTCCCTACAACGTCGGGAACTCAACTGCTGACTCCTTGCTCCAATCTGATTCACAATTTATTTCCAGATGTAAAATGCATTAACTTTAAGATTGCTCTTTGGCGGAATGAGATTCGTTCATAGGTTGATTTTAATTAATCAAAATAGTTATTATTCACAGTGAGGGGCCAACCTCATTACCTAGTATTCTTTCATAGCACTCCGCTGGAATCTCAAATGACGTAGTCTTAGGTCAGCGTTTTCTCCTGTGTTTATTTTACAGGTCTCCCAACTTTCCGAATTATTCTGTTACTGTGTTCGTCTATATTTCATAGGTCGTTATCACGGTGTATTTAGTTTTTTAAGTTTTATGACGGGGACTTCCTTGTTTATATATTCGAATTTCTGTTTAGCTGGCGTTTTCCAGGGCCTCCTCTCAAGTGTGTCATTAAAAAAGTAGATCTCCCATAACTGTCACACTTGACTTGCAATGAATTCTCGCTAGAATCGCTGTTTCATGGAATGTCAAGGGTCCTTTTAAACTCTTCAGCTCGGCAATTACTTGCTCCTATAATTGCTTCCTAAATGACATTTTATACTTAAAGTGTCAGAATAATGGGACTTTATGTTTCCGCTTAGTATTTTAATAAACCAGCTCCACTTTCTGGCTAGGTTTCTGAAGCTTATTCCACAACGAATTCTCTCCTTGGTTTCTTATAGTTTCTGTAAAATTAGATCATATTTTTATATAAAAGATCAAAGGTTCCTTTGTGCCAATGTCCACATGGGCACAATTCCCTGCTTCAAAGATAAATTTTCAAAATCCTGAGGAAATTTATTTATTAAATCGTTTATTTCCGTTAGTGTTTGAGCATATAACGCTAGCTTCACTTAAAATCGTCACAAGGGTTTGATCTGTCCTTGCCCGTTTCAAATAGTCAATCATTTTTCAGCTTTCTTCATCATTGCGTCTCATCTTTTACTCAAAACATCAATCTACCATATGGGTTAGGCTTGCTCCTACCTGTCTTATTCTAAATGTACTATTTCCTTCCAATTTCTGAGTTTATCATTTTCCTCTCTTATTTCGCCATTTTCTTTCTCAATGTGTCTAACTAATTCCTTTAATTCATCATGACAACTCTTTAGACTACATTCACAACCTAATGTTTTCCATTCCTTTTCTTTCTCCACCTCAACTTCTTCTTCATTTTTCGCCTGGGCTACTAGGGATTGAGTATCCTGTTAATAGTCTTCTGGAGGATGGTAAAGTTTCAAATTCACGGCGTTCATGATCATCTTGTGATCCATTACTTTAATGTTGTACTTTGTATGCATTATTTTTGAGATACTTAGTTATTCTATAGGGTCCGTGATAGTTTTCAGAACTTCTTATAGACGCGATTTTCTGGGTCTGAAATCGCTGGTCGTTTTACAAGCACTAGTTCCCCTTCTACCTAGTGATCTATGATATCGTTTATGACGATTTCTTTCTGTCTCTTTTCTGCCTGGGCTTTCAAATGCTCATACGTTCTTCTAATTCTTAATTCCCTTCCTTCTTGGGCACCAGTAAATGTGGGTAATATCTGATCCCATGGACTTTCTGGTTGCTTGTCTAAATGTAACTTAATAGGTATCTCTCCTGTCGCTTCGTGAACGGTGATGTTTATACAAAATTCAATAGTGGGCAAAATGTCAATCCACTTCCAATTTTCTTCGGAACACTAGATTTTGCAATATTTTTGCACTTCTGTCACGACCCATTCAACAGGATTCGCCTCAGGGTGCCTAATGTTTGATCAAATCTCTTTGATTCCTAAATTTTCTAATTCTCTTCGGAACTCAATACTCGTGAAGCAACTTCCATTGTCGGAAAGTAAGTTCTCTGGCTTTCCTAGGACTGGAATTACTCTTTCTTTCAATCTCTTTACTACCAGCTTGATTGATGTCTTTTGAATAGGACACAACACTACCATTTTGGTAAACACATCAATTGATACCATTATGTGTTTATTACCCCTTCTAGTTTTGGGTAATGGACCAAAGTTGTCTATTGATAAAATCTGGCGAGGCCTTTCCGGCAAAAGTGGTATAGGCTTTTGTCTCATTAGAAAAGAATTCGGTTTGATTCTTTGGCATGTGTCACAGGTTTTTATGGTGTATCTTACCGTATCTCTTAACCTGGGCCATATAAATGCTTCTTGCAACATGCTAACTGTTTTATCTACCCCCATATGTCCAAACGTTCGGTGCAATAACCATACTAACTTCCTTTGCATTTCTGCTGGAACGACAATCCTTAATTTGGTGTGATCAATATCTGCAAATTTATGTAAAAGTTCATTGTAGTAACTATAATCCGTTGCAATCTTCTCCGCTTTAATAAATGCGGGCGGTGCTCCATCAAGCTTTCCCTCGAAGAAGTCAATCAGCATCCTCATCCATGGGACTTGCTTATGTTTTTCTCCAATTCTTCTTAATTCTTCTATAGTTCCCTGATCTTTATTATCTATTTGAATTGCAAGTGCCTCATCTTCTGTTCCTGGATTTCGACTCAGAATGACCGGTACAATGTTTTCTTTTCCGGGACAGTATTCTATTTCAACGTCGTACTGTTGGATGTACAATGCCCACCGTATTAATCGTTGACTGGACAAGTCAGTTTTCATTAAGAACGTCAACGCCTTGTGATCAGTTCTTAAGATGATCGGAAATCTGTAAACTTCCTTGCGCCAGTATTGTAACGCGTACAATATCGCAAGAAGTTCGATTTCACTGACTGTATAATTTCGTTCATGAGTCTTTAATATTCTAGATGCAAATGCTAGGTATTTTCTTTCGCTTGGTTGTTCCTTGGTCTCTTGATACAACATAGCTCCTATGCATATCTGTGAAGAGTCTGTTTGGATTATGAACTTTTCATTATAGTCGGGGTATCCTAATTTTACAAAGTTTAATAGCATGTGTTTGGCCTTTATGAATGCGTTCTCGCATTCCTCTGACCATCTCCATTTTCCCCCCTTCTTGAGCAAATCTTGCAAGGGTGAAACCGTACTTGTGTATGCAGGACAAAGACTGCTGAAAAACCCTATGAGTCCTAAAATTGTCTTACATTTTTGACTTTATAGGTCTCGGAAAATTCTTAATAGATTCCAACTTGTATGAGTTAGGTTGAACTCCATGTTGGTCTATGACATGACCTAAAAATGTCACCTGCCTTTGGTAAAAATTTGATTTCATAAGGTTGATTTTGAAGTTCGCTTGTTCCAGATCTTTTAGCAATTTCCTCAAATTTTCTAAGTGTTCATGAATCGTTTCTGACCTTAATAAAATATCGTCCACATATCTGATAGTACTGGCTTTTACATCCTCCGAAAGGTTCCTGTCTAAGGCCCTTATGAGCGCTGATCCTGCCGTTTTTAACCCAAAAGGAAATCTTCTGAAGCACATTGTATGTTGATCAAATTGGAATCCTGTCAGTCGACTGGTCCTTTCTTCCAACTCCAGATGATGGTAAGAACTTGTGAGATCTATATTCGTGAATATATTCTTCCCTTTAAATTTCCTTAAAATCTCTTTGATTGGAGGTGCCGAGTCATTTTCTGGAATAATTCTTTGGTTCAGATTTCTGGCATCTAAACATACTCGTACTGATCCATCTGGCTTGTTGGCCACCACCAGTGGACTAACATATGGTGTGGCAACTTTTTTGATTACTCCATCTTCCATCATATTCTGCAAGGCTTCCTTAGTTTGCGTGTAGTGCTTTTCCGCAACTGGATATGGTTTTTGACGGAACGGTATCCAATCATTCACCTGGAAGGCATATTTAAAATTTTCCCTGACTTCGAATCAAATACGTTTCATTGATTTAAAATTATTTCTTTCAAAATCTCTTTATCTTCCAATGATATTTTGGCTTCTTTGAGCTTTTCCTGTAAGCATTCTTCAAATTCGACTTCTGCTACTTTCTATAAATCTGCAGCAAGTGTACTTAATTCTTTTTCTAACAATAGCACTTCTTCTTCTGTTACATTGTGACAAGTTTCTTCTTCCATGTGCCATATCTGCTCGCCCTCTTCATGTTCTATTCTCTGTGATGAAATATCTATTTCTGAACCATGACCTTCGTTTCGAAATTTGATACAATTTTGGGATAGATCTATAACAACCTTATGTTCTCTGATAAAGTCTATACTCAATATAATGTTATAACGCAGTTCACTAACTAGTAAAAAGCTTTGAGATAACATTAGATTCCCAATCTGTAATTCCAAAAATACTTGATATTTACAAGCCAAACTTTTCTCCGGAATGATTCCTTTTATTTTTACCGCTGATATCGGGATCTTCAAAACTCGCCCTTTTCTTTGTAATTCGTTAACCAGAGCTTGGGTTACCAAACAAACTGTTGACCCTGTATCCAATAAACTTCTAACTAGAGTTCCTTCTATTCTGGTTAAAATAATTGGCAATTCTCTCTTTACAACGACTGGTACTTCTATGATCTCTTCTATCAATTTTTCTGGTCTTGCGATCAAGTTTACAACTTGTACTGCGTTCCATCCTCCGATTTCCTCTTTCTTTAGCCCTTCAAATTTTGGCTTTTTTTCATGCTCCTCTCTTCTATTGTGCTCCTGTAATTCTAGGCTTTGAGCACCTTCTACATTATGAATATCTGGGGATGTCCTCTCATTCATGGCATCCTCCCATCGAACCTTAGGTTGCCTATCGTATTCTTCCCCCTTTCATCGTAGCACCGTTGTGTGATTTCACGACGTTCCTCGATCTCAGCCTGGTAATCAATATTTTCATTTGGTGGCTGATTATTCCTTGGGTAGTTCTGCTTCCAGTTCCTGCCTTGATAAGGTCTTCCACTGGGTGATCCTCTATTACTTGATCCCCTTTGATTCCATGATCTTGACGTGTTATTCCCTTGATAACCGTTTCCTTGATTATAATTTCTTCCTCTATATCCTCCGCTATAATTACCTCTGAAATTTCCTCTACTGTTTCCTCGATATGGTGGATTCCATTCTCGAGTGCCATTATTTGGAACGTTCTGTCCCGTTCTCCTTTCTTCAGTACTGGTTGCTTTATCCGTACTTGGTTCTTTAATAATCTCAGTTTGCGCCTTTGTGACGTGGGCATGTTCCACGTTTCTATGATGTCTGGGTGGCATGTGCTGTGTCGTGTTGCCCAGCTGACGTAAGACACCCTCTATTTCTATCGCAGTCTTGGCATTGGATGAAATTAAGAACCTTTGAATTTCAAATGGCAGCTGCTTTATGATAGCAAGGCACAAATCCTTTTCTAATGGTGCGCAGTCTAGATCTCGGAACTTACAGAGCTGAGCAGTGATATATTCAGAATAACGCGTTGGCGTGTTTGTACTGTATTTCTTTGAGTATAAATGTAATCGGAGATTTTGCTGTATATCGGCCTTCCAGTATCTTTTAATGAAAGCTTCTCTGAATTCCTCTACGGTATCGAAAGTGTATCGGAAGCTCCTGAACCATAATAAGCAATCACCATCCATGAGCTTCTCTATTGACCGTAACTGACGTTCGGGTGCGACCCTTTTCCCTAAGATATTCAAATACTTCCTTGAGCCAGTATTTAGGGGGTATTTGAAGATATATTTCCCGAATTTTTTTCGGTTTGTCTGACTCAGGTCTAATAATAGTAATTACTTGATTTTGCAAAGCATTGTTATTATTGTATGGATTTGATTTGAGTAAAGGTGGCCCTAGTAGTTTGTATGGGCTTTCCTCCTCCTGGAATTTTTAAACATGTTCTAGGTTCCTGTTTCTCCCCAGTTGTTTCCCAAATCCTCCATTTCAAGTCAAGATGGCGCACGTACAACGCGAGTAAACGTGCTCCGCAATTCACCTGCCATATCAGCAAAATAAGTTGCATTTGAATATTCGTGGGCGTGCTAGTGTTCTACTTAATCGTTTACTCGAATAAAAGTGAAGTGCTATGACGCTGAAGGCCGTAAATGAACGAATAACTAAGTTCGAAGAGCGAATGGCTGAATTCCAAGCAAGCTTGGAACAAGCCATGGCTGCTAGTGCGACCAGTGCTGCCAACCCCTGCGACACACTCACCAGCCTCGCTTCAGACTTTAAGGACTTTCGTGAAGCTATATCAAGTGAATTAGGCGAGATGAAGAAGGAAGTAAACCATCTGCAGGAACGCATCGACCAGCAGGACATTCAGATTGACGAGGCAGAGCAGTATAGCAGAAGGAACTGCCTCCTCCTTCATGGAGTAAGTGAGACCCCTGGCGAGGACACCTACGCTGTGGCATTGGGAACTTTAAAAACCAGACTGAACATCGAATTGCCTATGGACAGTATAGATAGATGTCATAGACTGGGCCGTATGAAGAGGACGACAGCTGAGGTGGTATCCACAGGAAAAAGGCCTATCATCATTAAATTTCTCAGGTACCATGAGAGAGACCGCATCTGGCGTGCTAAGCGAGCTCTTAAAGGTACCATACTACTCGTAACCAAATCTCTGACGTCCACAAGGAAGGAAGTGTTGCGTAAAGCACAAGACTTCTGGGGTATGCGGCGGGTTTCAACGCAGGATGGCCGCATTATCGTCCATTTAGAAGACGGGAAGAAGCTAAACATTAGCACACCTAAGGAATTGAACTTTCACATGGGGCGGTTAGGTGGATTATCAGAGCGATAAGACCATTGTGATGTGCCCACTAAACATTATTACTATTACTATTATTATTGAAAAATGAAAATCCACAACCTGCTTCCAGTCTCCGACCGGGTCAGGAATGGAGTGAATGAAGCCCCCATCTAGCGGCGAGGATACGAACTGTACCGGCTGCCGAGGCCTGACGCACTCCTCTGGGGCAAACTATTATTATTATTATTGTTATTTTTATTACTATCATTATTACTAGGTTTACGTGTGTGATTGTGTGTGTGTGTGGTATATTAACCAGCAAGCGGTCCAGTTCTCCAGGAAATCCAGGTAAGATTTATTTGTTTTGGTCTCAGTTAAAGTATGTCCGTTAGTCAGGTAGCTACGGTGTTTTCCAATGACAACGCCCTTAGCTCTAAGAATAGAACTCTCCCCGCCCCTCTCCCTACCATAGACGCCAGCAGCTTATTAAACACGAACTTTCATCATATCCTCACACCCTCCAGTGTTGTCACTTAAACAGCTTAAGTTTGCCCGCACACTTTGACGAAATTCTGACTATATTTAGCAAAACTAGTGTCCATTTGATAGGAATGAGTGAAAGCTGGTTATCGCCTTCAATTCCAAACAGCATGGTTCAACTTGATGGTTATAATGTCCATCGTCATGACCGCACTAATAAGAGGGGAGGAGGTATCGTTCTCTACTGTAGAGATGACCTGAAGAGCCGTGTCATTTGTACCTCATCGACCGGCGATTTGCCGAGGACGGAGTTCATGTTCGTTGAAGTAGTTGCTAGTGGACAGAAAATACTTATTGGAGTGGTTTACCGACCTCCTAAAGTATCTTATATGGCCGAGTTTGAAACGTATTTACTTAACTTGCTACCAACGTAAGAACATATCATTATATTAGGGGATTTCAACACTAATCTACTTACGAAGAATTACGATACTATGAAATTAGAAGACATATTTTCCTCATGTGACTTGACTATCCTTCCATCAAATCCTACTAACCATGTACATACTACCAACAACATTTCCCACACCTTAATAGATCTCAAAGTGACTAACAACCCTCAGAAAGTGGTAACTCACGGACAGATTTCAGTACCGGCCGTGTCCACCCACGATCTTATATTTCTCGCTTACTCACTACGCGTTCCAAAATATAAACCTAGGTATATAACGTGCAGGAATATGAAAGATATCGATATGTATGAACTAAGGTACGATGCCTACATTCTTCCGTGGAATGACATTTTACATCTGAAAGACATTGATGCAAAAATAAATAAATTTAATTCGTTAATACACAGTCTATACAACAAACATGCACCCAAAAGACAAATAAGAATATCACGCAAACCTAATCCATGGTTAACCTCTGATGTTAAACATATGATGTCTCAACGTGATACACTCTACCGACATTACAAACGTACCCAAGACCCAAGTGACTATGAAAATTATAGAATAATGAGGAATAGAACTAAACAAATCATCCGTAATCTTAAGTTTAAATATTTTCGTGAATCAACAAGGAATCTAAATACGGCTAGTGCTTGGAGGCATCTCCGAGACATGGGCATAGGCAAAACACGGGAAGAGCTTCAAGTACCTGACATTCCACTTGACGATTTAAATGCGTGTTTCACGGAAGAGAGAGTTCAGTCTAATCCGCTTAGCATACCTCATGTAAATAATGACCCATCATTTGTCCCACAAAGTCACCCATGCTTTGCTTTTCGTACTGTCAGCACTAATGAAGTTAAGAAAGTCTTGTATTCTATTAAATCGAAAGCTAGTGGTGTCGACGATATTCCTATAACTTTCATACATAATATCATTGGCGCTATTCTACCCATTCTCACCCATATTTTTAATCACTGTCTCAAAATCGGCACATTACCTGCAATTTGGAAGTACGCTAATGTAATCCCACTTCCCAAGAACCCAGGCTCTAAACTTCTATCCGATTACCATCAAATTTCTATTCTCCCCGCTCTTTCCAAAGCGTTAGAACGGTTGGTACATACTCAAATACTGGAATACCTGCACGCTCACTCTCTCCTGGATCCACTTCAATCTGGCTTCAAGAAGGGCCATAGCACAGCAACTGCTTTACTAAAAGTGACTGATGATATCAGACAAGCAATGGACGAAAGACAACTGACAATACTCACGCTCCTTGACTTCAGTAGGGCTTTTGACACGATACATATCCAGACATTGTTGAAGAAACTTGCATGCCTTTTCGGTAATGAGGCTTTAAAATTTTTCACCGCATATCTTACAGATCGCATGCAACGTGTAATAACACAAGATACTGCTTCACAGTGGCGACTCAGCAAGGCAGGAACCCCTCAGGGTTCCGTTCTTGGTCCTCTTTTGTTTGTCCCTTATATTAATGACATCTCCTCAGTAATAAAATATAATAGATATCATCTTTATGCGGATGACCTCCAAATTTACTGTCACGCTGGTATCAAAGATATAGCGAACGCGATAAGTAGGGGAGTGAGGCCGGTTCTAGGCCACTCCAGAACCCTCCTCGACCCACTACTAAGCCCCAGCCATGTTAAATATTTCTCGAACGCATGGTCCGATTTTGACAAATGAGGTGTCATTGGACTCAGGCAGACGGGGGCATTGCTATGGACCATGTATTATATTTTTTTTTTTGAAATTTTTCGTTTTCGAAAATAGGCGATAGTTTGAAAACCAAACATGATAGAACGTTGTGCCATGGCTCAAACGAATGGTCTTTATGACCTTTATTTTCTATAATGAAACGTTTTTACTTTTATGTTTTTTTGAAAACACTCGACTTTTGAAAATCCTATATTTTGGAAACTAGGAAGTTTACAAAAACGTTTATTTGACATAAATGAAAGGTCCCTATGCCCCCTACCTCCAAAATAAATTTCAAGTCTCTAGGATGAAAACCTGTAGTAGTGGGATGATGGGGGAGCTGCAGACTAACTTATTGAACCCTCCTCGTATTTGCCCCGAACCTGATATCTCGCTAACCAATGGTCGGATTTGAACACTCGTAGTGATGCCCCCTACTTTCCTATAGGCTCTTTATTTAAATAACAGACCAAAACTAAAAGGTCATCCGCTTTTAATATCTCGCGAACCAATTGCGCTATAGGCGTGTACGACGGGTCCAAGGACTCGGAGTGACGTCCTCTTAGCTATGGACCACTCGTTATAATTTTAAAAAAATTTTGGAAACTCGATTTTGGAGTAAACACGTGTTTTTTGTGATTTGTGCCGATATTTCACGAACCAATAACGCTCAAGACGTGTACGAAGTGTCCTAGGACTCGGGCTAACGCCCCCTTTCGAGTGTGGTAGATATTTTTTCCAAAAATAATTCACAAAGGGCCTAACGCCATACATGTTGAAAAAACTTTTTCTTTTTCTTTACCTGTTTATAATGTTTATGAAGCGTGGTGGTTGAGAGAGACGATACGGCTAGGTGTGTGTATGTTTCAACGAACCTGTCGCTAACCACAAGGACCATGCTTAATAGAACAATCGCTATTTCGGCGGGTCGGTGTATGACAGAGCGAGCGTGCGTTTTCTGATATTTTACCTTTAACGTGTAAACGGTGATGAGAACTTGGTTCTATGTTGGTTGAAGCGAGTAGAGAAAACAAACTTGCCGACGAGCAGGAGGTGAATGTCATTTGAGCTTATTGGAAGGCGTCGATCTGACTTGACAATAAGTGCAATGGAAAAAATGACCATGACGCTTCAAGGTGAAATAATCTGACCATCGTGGTGGCAGGAAAGAGCGAAAGGCATGTGAACATGTGTGAAACCATATGTAGGCTAAACCAGTGACATCCTGTCTTGCTTTGTACGTGACAAAATGCAAGTTCATGTGAAATTTGATCTACCACAGGTGTTCGCCTGGGACGTTAGCTGTCCACGTGCGCGATAACTGTTAAAAAGTTACATCCTGTTTTGCTTTGTACGTGACAAAATGCAAGTTGGCGTGATATTTGATATGCCACAGGTTCAAAGCGTGGGAAAAAAGATTATACATGCAACGTAACATATATAAAGACATGTCGTTATCATTTCCACTCTCACTTTCCACTTAACCTTGTTGTGGGGTAGGTATATATTTATTCATTTATATATTTATTGATTTTTATATAAATACTGAACCCGAGGGTGTTATGCTGACTGATATCGAACGTGGATCTCAGAGACTGTGATCTCAGCATAAAGGTTCCACCAGGGAACGAACCCGAGGTCTGCTGAGGGAGTTTCATGGTAAAAACCCCTAGAGAAAAGTGTATATTTAATCACTGGTGTGATTCCAGTTGATAATGACATTATTTATTAAAATAATGCAGGAAATTGAACGAAATACAGCATTATTAGACTACTTGAAGTAGGCTATACTGGACTTGGAGCACGGAAAGTGCAGAGTTTGACGTTTAACTAATTGGCCCTGAATTGTGGGAGGTGCAGCATGGAGCCACGTCCATCTTGCTGACCTCGTTATGTCGTCTGGAGGAGGTTGGGGGCTTGAATAATGACCCAGTTTTTCCCCGACTGAGAATGGATGTGAGAATGGGATGGGAAGATCCCAAGAAAAATCATTGATTACTCATGATTGGAGTAACGCAATGACATGAGAGTGGCACACAGATGAATCTTTAGCCAGGAGGCTAATTTTAGAGCCTTTAATCTGCGAAATTGACGCATATTTAGTGAAGTGCGGAAGAACAGAGACTATGGTTGTTCGCGGCTTGGTTTAACGAGGTTTCCAGGGATTCCCAGTGAGATAGCGTCCCCACGCTATGGAGAAAGGAATTAATATTAATTAATTGGCCGAGCGATTCTTCAGCACGCAGACAGTTCTGGGATCAGTGAAGGAAAAGGAACCCGATGAGCATGGTTTCGAGACCAGAATCGTGCTGGGAGAGGAGTCGAGATAGCGCGGGAAAATTTAGCTCTACTTTTCGTGGGAATCCAATATAAGGGAGTCGACCCTTGGCAGAGCCCCAGTCTGAAGCCAGTCTTAACCCAGTCGTAAGCCAGTATGAAGCCAGTTTGAACGCAGTCTTGCGGCAGTCGCACGCCAGTGTTGCAGCCAGTCTTACGCAGTTTACACAGTTGGACACAGTTTGTCACAGAGAGTCGCAAACAGTCGTCGCTACACAGTTTTAGTCAGCAGTACGAACAATGGTGTGTTCACTTAGGAAGCAACGTGTGAGATAAGTTGCAGATCAATTGTAAATAATAATCTATGTAAAGTTATGCACAGTGTTAAGCGCAATGTATAAAATATTGACTGACCATACATGTCTAATTACGATGGAATGCGCTAAAAGAAACCTTACGAAGCATTTTGTAATGTCTTAGAATACCAAATAATAACGCTCAGGACGGAAGTTAGCATATTTATGCAAATCAGGAAGCTTACCGTAGGAGTATGGATAAACTGTTGGTGAATTCCGAGGGCAAGTGAACCAGACTTTCAATCAGGAGTTGGTAGGAGTACGGGAGATGCCGTCGACACCTGCAATTTTTGATATCTTTGCTAGGGAATTTCAACCAAGGAAAAGTGTACAGAGTGACGTGTGTTATGTATAAATCATATGTGAAATGTCTTTCAAATTAATGGTTTAATAAATGTTCTAAAGTGTCATGTGTTTTGGAAGCAATAGCTTCTTTATAGAAATGCAAAGTGTCGTGTGGTTAACGAAAAATATGTGTCAGAAAATGTGTGTATTCAAGATGAAAATGTCGCACTGAATCTGCATATGGCAGGCGACCAGGAAGGATATGAGTGGTTGGAGCCACCGTGACGAGCCTTAATATATGTAAGTACCCCACAAATTATGTTTAAGTAGAGGTACAGGACACTGCATGTAGTGTGATTTCAGAATTATAAAGATGCCAGTAAGAATCGGAGTAGGAGATAGACTCTCCAAGTTTACTCATTATTGTGTTGATTTTAATAGATTTGAGATGTTATTTTGCATCAGTGAGTGGATTAATCGTTACCACTATTAATTAAAAATGGCAAAGCAGTTATGTAAATGTCACGGACATGGTTGTTCGATTTGTAAGATGGAGTTGTGTCGGATTTTTGGTAAATTTATGTCAGTGAGAATAATAATAATAATAATAATAATAATGAATATAAAGGTATGAATGAACGCATCAGGCAAAATGTTGTAAACAAGAAATATTTACGCTAAAGGGCAAGACTTATCGATCTAAGCAGTAAGATTATACAGTAAGATTACGTTACGGGATTAAGAAAAGAGTTTTATATCAGAATATATTGTATCAATGGGAATATAATTATGCCAGGAAATGGAAGAGCTTTTAGTGAATTGAAGTTGCAGCTTATGTGAAAAGCTTATAGAGTAATTGATAGATTTCTCTTGGTAATTATAGGATGCAGATCATAGCATTAGGTAGAGGGACCAGGTAATCTATTCTTCGTATGAAATCTCGTATGCCGTGGGCGTAATGAGAGATGTACTTTATGCCAGAGCGTATATAGTGAAATGGACCCTAGCTCTGATGATGGATATGGAATGTTCCGGGTTCGAATCCCGTGATAGGTGGGAGGAAAACAATGGACACCTCTGCACGCTATCTGATTCCCCGAGAACTATTTGTTGAGTGATTCGGCTCGTTGAAGCGAATCCTAGAACGGCAGCATGGGCTGGCCGCAATATTTGTTAAAAATACCGGTTACCTAATGGACTAATGTGTTATGAATCTCGTGCCTTCATGTTGAAATGGGCCTATTTTGGAGCCAATTATTATTATCCTCAGGGTAGGAATAAATGTGAAAGCTCATCCAGAACCTATTTGCATAATATTCAGTTTAAATCCATTGAGATATGTGTGTCACTGGGACCACAGTGTTTGTCTTGTAAAATCTTTTACTGCTTGGTGAGAAAGACATATGGCGTGAAACGAGGGTTGAGGTAATGTTGGAACCTCACTCCACTTCTATTGTGTACCGGCCGCTCGGGAAGAGGGTCTGGACGGTCAAGCGAACCGTGAAAGCAAGTTTGAAAGGGGCAGATTTTAGACCCTGTTAATGACATAAGATGAAACATTGTTATATTGAGTAATGAAGTCATGTGGTTTAAGAACACATTGATAATTATAGATTATCCTGATGGTTCATGATTTTAGCTATCTAACGAATGGTTAGACGTTGCATTTGTACTGTCACTGACATCTGTTTCTGAAGTGGGTTACAAGATGCCACAGGCTACTCGCGCAAAGGTAGTTTAATAGTACCGTCCGACACAGCGTTAACTAACGTTTTTAAATGAAATCCCACACGGCATGCAGTGGAACTATATAAATAGAGGAAGTGTAGGGGTAGCTTACATAATTATGGAGTTGTACGTAGACTGCTGTGCAACACCAGAATAGGCTAATGCATGTAAAGCATTTGGTGGGAAGAGAAAGATCAAAACACACACACGATAAACATTATTGTCAAATTAAAACAAGGTTCAAGGAATAATTAATTGTGTAGAGTTAATGAAGTCACATTGAATGACAGAAGAATTAAATTACAGTTTGTGTCTGTAGTTGTATGTGCATCAGCGCACTAGAATACTTTGTGAAGTTCACATAAGGGTAAAGGTTTGTGTTATGATATGATTATATTATGATAATATTATGTTCATATTTGTGGATTGTGGAAATAATTTTTGTTTGCTTTTGTTTTTGTGGTTGTGGGATTTGTTTTGTTTGTGTGAAGCCATGAAGTTTATTACAGAATTAAAGTTTTAGAATAGAGTTGTGCCTTATCATTGTAGAGTTGATACCTTTTAGCCTCAAAACCAAAATATGCAACTGCTACATGGGAGAACGGTACACGCCCGAGTCCTGATGCTAGCTGGAGGCAGAAGCATATTCTCCATCGAGATTACTCACATGGGTACAATACATGCAATTATTTATTGATTAGGTAATTAATGATTTTATTTATTTATTTGTTTGCAGATAACGTGTATAGCCTACCTGTCGTGTGTCTGTGAGAAC
The DNA here is from genome assembly GCA_946902985.2 of Meconema thalassinum. NCBI lineage: Eukaryota > Metazoa > Arthropoda > Insecta > Orthoptera > Tettigoniidae > Meconema > Meconema thalassinum. The sequence continues at coordinate 501,891,358 of OX336390.1, forward strand.
GATATTAAAGAAAGAGAGAAAGACAGACAGCTAGAAAAGGAAACCATTTCCACACTAGCCCACGAGACGGGAATAAAGCAAAGCATTACACGTCAAGGTGAGATTTGTTTTATTATATAATATAACCTGTTTGATTTTGTTTTGTTTATGAAATGCATAAACTATATGGAATGGATATACTTATGGTGGTTTATTTTATTTCTTTTTAGAGTGTTGGAAAACGCTTGACCTCTGTTGATAACCAGGAACGTGTGTGTTTGGGGCCATTGTCAAGCGGTCTACAGCTGAAAACTCAGGTGAGAGTGTTCTTTCAAAATAATGTCTTTTACTGCTGCGGATACGTTAACTTGGGAGCCCCCTGAGTCTTGTTTCAAATCACGTGTCTGCTCTGGTCGTGTGGTCAATGTTAGAAAAAGTTTGATACCCAAAGAATTTTTAGAATCTTGTTTTGAAATTTTCAAAATTGAAATCTGTACAGCGCAAAGGTTGCATACTGCTTTAAAGGTGAATACAGAACTGGTGTGCGATTTCATATATAAAAAGAAGGACGTAGAGCATAAAGAGACATTTTATATTTGCAGTAAAATGCAAGAGCTATTCATAGCCCATAATTTGGAACAGTGGTATCAAAGTCATGTGGTGAATGCCTTGCTATCAAAATTTGATCAACTACAACAAGGACCGAGTGGTTTAGCGTTAGACAAAATTCATCGTCTACAAATCATTTGTCAATTCAACCCGTTGAATGCTGGGTCTAGCTATATTAAAACACCACTAGCCATAGCTTCGAAAAAGGCTGTGGTCAATATAAAGAATCGTGACAATGATTGCTTTCTGTGGTCTGTGGCTGCGTATTTGCAGCCAGCACAACATCATGGTTGTCGACCAGGAATGTACAAGACCAAGTTTGATGAATTAAAACAAACTTTAAATTTAACTCGAGTATCGTTCCCTATGGACTTAACCGAGATCCATAGGTTTGAACAAGATAACCAGGACTTTTCGTTCATGGTCTATGGCCTTAATGGTGATGAGATTGTGGGTCCTCTTTATGCCACAAAAGAATCGAAACGACATCACATTCATATTTTATATTTATCTGTAGGAGAGGTGACTCACTATTGCCTCATTAAAAGCTTGAGTAGATTGCTAAGCAGTCAAGCATCCAAAGATCAACAAAAGAAATATATTTGTGATCGTTGCTTGCAATATTTTAAAACCCCTACGCTTTTGGAACGTCATAGGTTAGATTGTGTTTCTCAGGAAGCGCTGAGATTGATATTTCCACAAGGGGACAAGGATGTGTTAAAGATTAAGGACATTCATAAGCGTGACACTGTTCCCTATGTGGTATATGCAGATTTCGAAGCACTCACCACACCCATGGCGGGATGTGAACCAGATCCCACCATCCGCTCAACCACACCCATTCAAAAACATGAACCCTTTGCCATAGGATTTAATGTGGTGTGTGCCTATGACCCCACACAATCCGTTCACAAATATCGCGAGGGGCCAGATTGTGCCAGATGGTTCTTGGATGAACTTGTCAAGTTGGCCGACCATGTACAGGAATTACTGGACCACCCAGTACCCATGAGCCTATCTCCAGAACAGCAGCAGCAGTATGAGCATGCCACGACATGCCATGTTTGCGAAAAGCCACTGATCAGTGCTGAAGACACCGTTCGTGATCACTCGCACTTTACAGGGGAGTTTCGTGGAGCTGCGCACAGCAAATGCAACTTGAATTTTCCAGCTCCTCGTTTCATCAGTGTCTTTTTCCACAATCTGGCAAATTATGACATTCAGTTTTTGATTCGTGAATTGGGCCATGTCAACAAGGGCTCGTTTACCATTATTCCCCAAATCCATGAGTGTTTTACAGCCCTGACATGGAGGTTGGGCGACTTTAGCATTCGATTTTTGGATTCCTTTAAGTTTATGGCATCCTCGCTAGACAGCCTTGTGAATGGCTTGAATGAGGAGGAATTAAAAATACTAGAATGCATTTTAATGATCCTGAGCAATTTCAATTGTGCATTCGGAAAGGTATATTCCCGTATGATTTCTGCAACAGCTGGGACGTGTTAAAGCAAAGAAAACTCCCACCACAAGAGAAATTTTACTCAAAACTAACACGCAGTACCGTTTCCGATGAAGACTATGCACATGCATGTCAAGTTTGGCGAGTGTTTGGCATGAAGACGCTAAGTGAATATGCTTTGCATTACCTAAAACTGGATGTATTGCTGCTCACTGATGTGTTTCAAAAATTCCGTAACTTGTGTCAACACATTTACGGTCTTGAGCCGGCTCACTATTATACGAGTCCTGGACTCTCGTTTGATGCCGCTTTGAAATACACTCAAGTGGAATAGGATTTACTCACTGATGTAGACATGGTCCTATTTTTTTGAAAAGGGCATTCGTGGCGGCTTTGTGTCACTTAACCAGCGCCATGCCGAAGCGAACAATGTCTACATGCCTGATTATTCACCAGACAAACCAGAATCGTACTTAATGTACTATGACGTGAATAATTTGTACGGTTACGCCATGAGACAGCCTTTGCCCTATGGGAAGTTTGCTTGGCTGGCAGAGAAACAAGTGTCAGAATTTGATGTGAACATGGCTAGCCAAGAAACAGGCCGTGGATATGTGCTAGAAGTGGATATTGAATATCCCTCATCCTTGTATGATGAACATGCCGATTTCCCATTCTGCCTTGAGCAAATGGTTCCCCCTGACAGTAAAGTGAAAATTGAAAAACTCATGGACACACTTTACAACAAAAATCGGTATGTGCTACATATCCAAATGTTGGTGCAATGCCTCGCCCAAGGCTTGGTGTTGAAGAAAATCCACAGGGGTATTTCTTTAGCTCAAAAAGCATGACTTAAGCCATACATGCGACTCAACACAGAGCACCGACAAATGGCAACACAGCAGTTTGAAATTATTTTTTTTTAATTAATGAACAACTGCATCTATGGCAAGTCTATGGAGAATGTCCGCAAATACCGTGACATTAAATTGGTGAATGTCTGGGAGGGGCAGTGGGGTGCCCGGCGGTACATTGCCAAGCCAAATTTCAAATCGATCAAAATTATCGATGAGGATTTGGCTACTATTGAAATGAGTAAGACCAGCGTGACCATGGATAAACCCATTTACTTGGGTCAAGTCATTTTAGACTTTTCTAAATCGGTCATGTATCGATTTCACTATGAGTTTGTCAAACACCATTTTGAGAACGTCTCTCTTTTGTATATGGACACGGACTCATTCATTTACCACATTCGCCACTGCAACCCCTATGACGTCATGAGGCAACATAGTGACTGGTTCGACACCTCTTGCTATAGCGTTGACAACGTGTTTCAGCTGCCCATAAAAAACAAAAAGGAAATGGGCGTTGTAAAAGATGAATGCGGTGATTCCATTATGACGGAATTCGTAGGTTTGGCTTCGAAAATGTATGCTTACCGCACACTCGACTGTAAGGAAGCCAAAAGAGCAAAAGATGTAGGTAGGGCAGTGGTAAAATCGCTACGTGTTGATGACTATTTAGCGGTTTTACGCACTGGCAAAGCTATGTCTCATACACAGTGCAGGATGCAATCCAGCAACCATCATTTGTATCTTGTGGAACAGAGAAAACGCACCCTCGCCTCCATGGATAACAAGCGTGTGTGGGCTGATGACCTGCTCACCAGCCTGCCCTGGGGTTATGATCGCAAGGAGGATGAGGTGTGATTTCACTGTTTAATCGTTTATGGGACATAGCTTTATGTAACATGTAGATTTAGTATTTTGTAAATATTGGTTTCTGTCATTGTAAATAGTAGATTTTGTAAATAGTGGCAACCCACTTGGACCTTATGCTCTTTAAAACAGTTCTATGCAATTTTTTTTAAATTTTTTGATTGGTGAATAGTTTGATTCTTTTAAGCTGTACAAAGTTGTGTTTTTTTAATATGAAATAAGTAAGATTTTTAGTAACTTTAATAACTAGTATTTAATTATTTTTCGTAATGTAAATGATAAACTAAAAAAGTTCTTTTGGGATGAGTGTGCATGTCGAGAATGTGCTTTTGGGAATAAATAAAGTGGTTGTGTTTGTTCCCAAAGACAGGTGCGAATGTATGAGTAGAGAGAGAAAGCTGGTGTGTATGGTTGACCAGAGCAAACACGGTTAGGTAGGGTGGGGTGGGGGTAAATGGTCACTTATATACTCATTTTGTTTTCAATAGTTTTGTTTTTTCATTGAAATGTGGCAGTCAAAGGACATTATTTTTGTAAAAACAGTCTTACCTGCAGTAGTCGTAGACCTCGACGTTTCTCCAAACACCAATAGACACATTGCAGCATCGCCATGGTCAAGCACTTGCATCAACATCATTGTCAAATCACAACTTTCGACATACACCAAATGTAAAATGTGAAAACAGCAAAATGGAAAATCTAAGTTTCCATATCACCAAAAACAGCAAAACTTAAAACGGACATTTTTAAAAACTGGAAATTGCCATGTGTGAAATATGAAAATTCAAAAACTTCAAACGGACATTGTTTAAAAAGAGTCATCAGCAAAATGGAAAAATCCATATCATCAAAAACGTTAAACTTGAAACGAACGTTTTCAAAAAACTGTAAATTGCAAATTGGCAAAATAACAATGTGTAAAATGTGAAAATGAGAAATCAGCCGTCAACATCATGATTTTTAAAAATAATAAAAACACAAAACATCATGCTCTGGCAAACCTTTGTTTTTATTTCATAACCATAAGACAATTGACAAATGAAAAATAGAATACAAACACATCCCAATTCCTCACTCCTCAATTCCTCAATGTTTATGTCCATGCATCATCAACTTTCCTTTCATAGCACTCATGACAATTAGGGCTGCCATCCTTTCACCCACTGAGGCATCACTGGATGTGAAACGTTGTTTAGCTTTCTTCAATAACAATTTATCTGCCACATGTCTACATGTCTTAAACCAGGATGACTATGGCGATAAGAAAGGTCATGTTCCTTGCATGCTTGATCCAGAAGATTAATGGGTACATCACCACGTTGTAAACGTCACCACGTTGTAAACGTTTTTCGAGACGAGTTCCAGGGCCGCAAAAACGATAACCTGGAAATGGATTTCGAAAGGTAGGTATTGAATCACTTTGTCAATGACGCCATTGCCAGTACAGGTCTGGCATATCCTTTTCCATCGATGGTAAAAAGGTTTGGTCTTCCTCCTCCTCTGTGGACGATGTTTGTGTTTGTTGTTGTTGTTGCTTTTTCTCGCCATGACACCCGTCAAATGATTCAACAAAGTCTTTACATGGACTTTTATGACCGTGATACAGTTTCACTAGCTGGCAAGTCGCACACTGACGCACAGACGGAATTTTTGCCATGGCCACTTGCTTATGGTGATCGTAATCCGTACAGGGTTGCAATTCACTCAACACAGGGTTTTGAGTCCATGATTTTGGTACATGTTGCCAGATTTCTTTCACTGCGTTGGCGGCCACATAATAAATGAACGACTTGGGGAGCGACAAGAGTTCCTCTTTGATAAAACTGTCTAGTTTCTTTTTGCACACAAAGAACTTGCCGATGGCTTTGTCCGTAGCATTGCCTTTCTCCATGGTATCACGTGCTGTAGATGTTTACACATCGCTTGTAGAAATCTCACTGGCGTCATTCACAGGTAAATCTTGAGTTATAATTTTGTTCAACAACTCCCAGCAGGCATGGGTGGTTAACCAATGAAAGAGATGCCACGCATGCGATAGGGCTGTATGGGTAATGTTGCCACAGGAACAAGTATCCATGAGCGTTTGCAGGGAGGGGCAGCCCAACTCCATAAGGTCGATACATTGGCAGTAAGACGCCAAAAATGGTTGCAACCATTGACGTTTTTCATTACCTTTCACAAATACCACATTGGCCGAGGACAAGTGTGCTTTCATGACCACGTCCAAATATTTATCGGAAATGGTTCCCTGATTCCAGTCTAGTTGCCAATGATTTTCAATCCACTGGGTTTGTTTACGGTCTTTTTCACACAACAAATCAAAAGCATGGGGTGGTTTAAATAGCAAATGCGTAGCTTGCGATATCCAAAACGTGGTACAATCGATCATGGCCACTTGTTAAAATATAGATTTGTTGTCACCAATTTTAAACCCTTGGCAATCCACAATGAGTGTGCGCAACATGTTGACGCTTGCCTGGACCAAGTTCAACTGACAACTGACTGACGATCAGGTGTGATCATGGCATGGGCTTACCTTCCATGCTGGTTTCAAATTGAGGTTAGGGTAGGACAGGGGGACATGCAAAAATAAGAATTTAAGAATTACATCATTTTATTATCATAACACGTCTTACGGGCTTTTCTCATTTTGGGATAAGGACGATAGCAACTGATACAACAATATAGTCTCTTGTGTTTGTAACGTCCATAACACCGATGATGTTCCAATGTCTCTAAACTAGGCGTTTTTAATGGTGAGCTGCTCACCGAAGCACCATGGACACCATACGGTCCACACGTATCGTAACTTGTTTTCTTTTCATCACCCAGAGACACAAGTGAGGGATAGCTTGAATGACAGGATATATTTCCCACTTCCATTCTACATAGGTAGGGGCAGGTGGGTGACCAGCGCTGATGTTCCTGCATGGGTTCATCGCCCTCCTGCCATTGGTCTATGATGATGGGACAAAAGGCACATTTCACTTCATCTCTTGTTTTTAAATAGTAGAATCCTGCGGCCGCCAAGGCTTGAGGGTTTATGAAAGGCACCGGCCACGTGGCAAAAGTCTTGAAACGTTGTTCCTCAGAGTTTAAATTCATGGATGTGACGTCTCTTGAGGCTTTAAAGCAAGACATGACTGAGCGGCTTGCCGTGGGTTGACCTGTTATTTATACACTCGTCACTTGGTTGGACAGTGGATAATAGTTGACTTGTTTGTGATGAATAATCAAACAGTAGGCCGTGGTATTGGCTGGTACATTGTCATGCGTTTCAAAATCTAGTCGAATGTCGATATTGGATGGCTTGACAGACTCTTCCAGGTAAGAACAGTCAAAGACAATCAGTGGTGCTCTTGCCTTAAACGCTTGGGGTAGTAGCATGGGGCCGTTCTCTTTTTGAAAATACGACCATCGAAATTTAGAAAACAAGTCGTACAGGGGGCCAAACTTATTTTTTGAAAAATCCAAATCAAGTCCTTCATAGGGAAACACGGCTCCGTTGAGGAAAAGACGTGCATTTCTCAATTGCAGGTGATCAAATTGCGTGGCATCTTTGGTTTGTTGATACTTGCGATTCGTTTGAAAACCCACGATCAGGTAGAGAGGTCTCTCTGTATAGCGAGCTGTTTTTACAGACCAACTGTGTGTGTTGGTGGTGGGCAATAGCGGATACTCATGGAGTGCCCAACTTCTAAATTCCATGGGTAGAGGCATATCTCTCTTTACCATTTTGAGTATGTCCAGTTTTTTGCTATCTTCAAGGGTCACATTAGGCACTTTCCATAGCAAGCGTTGTAGTTGAATTTTTGAATCTATGGGGGCATTGTCGGCTCCCTTGAGTGCATTATTATCACTCCTGTCTCTCACTAGGTAAAGCACTTGCCTTGCGTTGACCACAATGCGTTGGTGATCTTCGGCAAAGCCTAAAATCAGTTTAAGAGGTAAATATCCAGTAAAGGTCCCATCAGTGTGTACCATCCAGTCATTGGTCGAGTCAGGACACCAACCTGCCATGCAAAGTGTTTTACCTTCTTCCTCACTATAAGAGGGGTATAGTTTCATGACACTGGAAATGCCCACATTTCGAGTGCTATCCACCACGATATCGTTAATGACATACCGCACTTCAGAAAATAGGAAGGCCAAACCATGGTTGGCCAACTTGGATGTGGTGGGTGTAGAGCCTTCGGCTTTGGTGAGCCGACCTTCAATCTGAATGACACTTTCATGCGGTAGGGTGTAAATATCTTGGTTGTTGATAACAAATTGAATTTCATCATTGTTATTGAGTCCAGGTGTTTGAGCTTGATAGGAATGGAGATCAATTCTTACCACTCCTGGTTGCTCCTCGATGCGGTTCGCTATCTCTAGGATAGAATTCATTATGAGGGTTGACGTGGTAACCCAAATACTGTAAAATCTGCTTGCCTTGAGATGTTAACGTGTATTCACGTGGCAAACAACTAACACCATTCCTAGACGGTGTTGTTGCTTTATGCACAAACTTCATAGTGGCTTTAGCACCAACTTGTAAGTCACTGGTGTGGTAGAATCTAGATCAATGAGTTGTTGCTCTCTATTGATCAGTCTTAATGTTATATTACTAATACTATCGACAGCCACAGAATGAAAAAGCACCACTGGAGGGTTTTCACGAATAATATACCCATTGGGTGATGTCACAATAAAGTCATAAAGCGAATGCTATGGTTCTTGATTGGTGTATACTTGGCTAATAATATTACACGTCACCGACACATGATGGTCCTCAATGAATTTCACTTCATGGTCCGATTCATGTTTTTTGTTGGGCTCCAACACACGTGGTTTAAATCCTAGTAATGGACCAATGGAATCGGGGTGTGTTTTGAAGTCAATGTTGAAGGTAGAGAAAATACTGCAGCGATGAGTGTTGGTATTGCCTACAAGTTCAAACTTGTGCGTTCCGTCGAGAAATGACTTTAAACCATATTGATTGATCAACACCACATAAATGTGTTCTTAAATGTCATCGATCGTGTATCCACCAGAGTTCAAGGTGAGCACAGAATCATCATAGTAAAACTTGTTGTTCAAATTTTCACGTATGTTGTATATTCGATTGTACGTTTCAAGAGAAACAAGTCCTAAACCATAGGGTTTTTCACTCAATTCGATAGGCGGGTAAAAGTCTAGGCTGACTTCAGGTCCACGTCCATGCAGTGTAAACGTTTTACTTTCTGCCGACATACTGGTGGCGTTTTTGCTTATGCTGCGTCTTATATAAAAAAAACTAAACACAAACGTCCACACTGTTGGCTGTTAAACGTTTGCTCTCGTTTCACAAATTTAATATATCTTGATCCTGTTTCCAAAATAGGTCACTAGTTCCATGGGCGGGGGCAAATTCCCAAAACTGTCAAAGTACCATACCATGGATCCCTCTTTGACATAAGCTACATAATGCGTTCCTGGTCCTCGGTGATCATCCAAATTGACAACAGCACATTCCTGTTTCCAGGGTCGTGGGGGTAATTGGTTTCGCATAAACACACCTCGAAAATGAGAAAGCTTTAGTTGTTTAGCATAGCTTTCCACTTGTTGATGCGTCAGGGCATGTCTTGCTATGGCTGAGGTTAATTTTTTTTTTAATACTTCGAAATGGTGAAATCCCAAATCCTTGTTGATAAAAGGCTGGCTTTAAATTAGCATTTCTAGCCCCCATGGCAATCGCTTCAATCGTTTCATTGTGTCGCTGACTTTCTTTGAGTTGTTGCTTGCCCTGCTGCGCGGCTTTAATGGTTTCCGCCACTGCTCTGGCACCGCCCAAAAGTGAACCCAGAGCAGCCAAACCGGCAAATAATGCAGGTAAAAATCCCGCTCGTTTGGGGACGGGAATCACTCGTCCTTGGTTTGAAACCTGTCGCCGACGTTTTGGAATAACATGTCTCTGTGCTGTTCGAAGGGCTTTCCTTATCGTCAATACATTATTTTTAATTTTTTTCTTTCGCAAGGGCTTGTCCACGAATGTCGTAAGCCCAGGCTTTGCCAAGGACAAAGTCCTTTTTTTAGTCTTTCTCACCACAAACCTTTGTTTCACCATGATGATAATGACCCACAACCTTCCACAAGAAAGTTTAAATCACAACTAACGTTAGATGGTTATTTCATGGCTGTATATTCCAATTCCACATAAAGTGGGAAATCGTTTATGGTTTTTCCCGCTTGCTTTTCATCCCATATCAACATGAGGTGAAAGGATAATTCGTCACCTGCATTGACCATTTCATGGTTATGGACCAACATCCTATGACCATTTATCGTTATTTGTAAATGGTTCTCATCAGGTATGGCATATTTGATGTGAATGGTTCCATCATAGTGTAATCGATAGTGGCTTAAACCCGAAGCAAGCACATAGGTCAAGTGCTGATCATGGACTAGCGGTAAATGGTTTCTGTCATTCAAAAGTTTTTCATTTGTCAGATACACTAAAAATACAGATGGGATAAATTTATAAAGCCTTTTCATTTCATGGGTCATGTAACGCTTGGTACAGACATCGTCTTCGTCTTGTGGGTCTTCCACGTGAATAATCCGATGGTGATTAGCGCTATAGCCATTCACCGTAAGCTGGGGCACTTTGTCATAAAACTCATACACTTTGTTATCCACGTACCTTTTCGTAGTAACGTCTGTAGACACTTGAGGATGTTTTACATGGGTTAACCGCTTTCCCTTAAAGTCGTAATCTCCCTGTTTTGTGCGTGGCACTACTGACCTATCCACATAGTGTTTATTAGCAGGATCTGTGTCTTGTTTAGGATCATGTATGGGGACAGACCTAGCTTTGGCCATCAACGCACGTCCAAAGACATCCATCGTCAACCTGTAGTACCAGTCTACTGTTTCTATGACAGGGTTCGGTGTCCTGTATATAGACAGCCTGCTAGCCTGTCTAAGCCTTAGTTGAAATGAAGATTATTAAGCAGCAAGAGTCATTCCCCGTGGGGGACATGATTTCCCATCTCTGTAACACATCACGTGAACAACGTCATGGTTCACTGTTTCCATCTTCCATTCGCTGCATCATTGTGGGGCCTTCCGGCTGTGGAAAGACTAATCTTTTGCTAACGCTCATCACAGCGCCCAATGGTCTGCGTTTTCAAAATATTTATATTTTTGCAAAATCTCTCTACCAACCCCTCTACGTGTTTCTGGATCAAGTCAAGTCTGGATTACAAAAAGAGAATATGGGTTATTTTACATTTTCCATGCAAGAAAATGTGATTTCACCGGATGAGGTAAAGCCTGATTCACTCATGATTTTCGATGATGTATCCACTGAACGTCAAGGCATCATTCAAAGCTATTTCAGCATGGGTCGACACAAACATATCGATTGCTTCTATCTTGGACAAACGTATTCAAAAATGTCCAAACAGTTGATTCGTGACAATGCCAATGTCATTGTTTTATTTCGCCAGGACGAGAGGAACAGTCGTCACATTTATAATGAACATGTGAATCCAGATATGACCTTTCAAATGTTTACTGAATTGTGTGCCAAGTGCTGGAACACTCAACGTCATGCCTGTTTAGTGATTGACAAACAAAGTGAACTCAACCAAGGACGGTATCGCTTAGGGTTTGATCATTATATTGCTATTTAAGGCCCTGTCTCATTCCCCGGCAAATCATTTGTCAAGACACCATGGCGTTAGCAGAGAGTCAATTGAAAAAGCATATTATTAGAGCAAAAAATACTATTCGCCAAAAGTTTCGTCAATTGAAACAATCACGTGCAAATCATGCTTTGTTTATTCAGCAACATTTACCACCTCCGCTAAAAGCCATGTTGAAACCCTCTTCCAAGCCATCTGAAACGCTACCCACTGTTTCACAAGCCGCGCAGACGCTGCACGAGGACCCTGAGGAAGAGGAAGAGGAACAGGAAGATTTGACTAGTGTTAGCGAGGTTGAGGATGAGGAGGAACCAGTGTTTACGCCTCAAAAAAGGCCGCACCCCTTGCAGAGTTTTTGAGAAAAAAGAAATCCTTGGCTATGGTCGAAACACCTTGCCCTTCCAGAGCGTCTCCGTTTTCACAACTCTTGGCCACCCCTCAACATAAAGCTCAACTGACAACCATTTTAATAAAATATTATGGATCAACATTGGAACCCTATTCCACCGATCTATTTATTGGAAACACAGATACCACGTATGGTGTTCGCTATGAGGATGATAGTAAATTGGCGATTCATCCATTAAATTTGCTCGTACTAAAGCTGTCATTAAAACATCAACTATAAATTAACGCCAGGACTGTTAAAGCTGCTCTTTTCTCGGACCCCCTCTCCCCACGATTATACGTCAGAGGATCTTGACAAATATAAATCCATTTTATTGGATACCCATGCCCACAAAAGACAGTATGATCCCGCTCAACAAGTGAATGCCAATATATCTCAAAAATATAAAACCATCATTGCAAAAATGTTTCCCACCAGTCAAAGTACTCGTCGTAAAGCCTCCGCTTCGGGAGTGACATTTAAACCATTAAAACCCCTTGTGGATGTTACCTACTGGCACAATCCCAATAAGCTCGTCCAGCGGCTACAGTTGTTGCATGCCTCACGTCAAGCTGGCCATACCGGTCACGATTGGGAAATTCAAGAAATTGAACAAGAACTTCGAAATGCCAAAATTATTGTTTAAGCCCTCACCCATTAAAATGGGTATTGCTCATGAGTTGCATCGCCCAGCTAGGCGTCACTATCCGCGACTCAAGGTGATTTCGCGAGGTGTGGATGAACTTTGGCAGGCTGACTTGGTTGAAATGATACCCTTTGCTAGTGTTAACGACGGTGTACGCTATATGTTAACCGTCATTGATGTATATTCCAAAATGGCCTTTGTTGAACCTGTGCGTCGCAAGTCTGGCCCACTAGTTACCAAGGCCTTTCAACATATTATTCAACACTCCAAACGTCAACCTCAGCTGCTACAAACCGACCAGGGGAAAGAATTTTTCAACAAGGATTTCTCCAGTTTTCTCAAATCTAAGGATATTCACCATTACACCACGTACAGCAACCTCAAAGCCAGTGTGGTCGAACGGTTCAACCGAACATTGAAAACCCATATGTGGAGAGCGTTTACCGCTCAGGGCACGTATCGCTGGTTGGACATGTTACCTGAGCTAGTATCATGTTACAATGACACCAAACATAGAACGATTGGGACCAAGACACGCCTCGTGACTAAAAATATTCAGCGATTGGATAAACTGTTTAACCCCATAAAACAGCCGATCCTAAACGTCACCGACTGAAAATTGGGGATTTTGTTCGTGTGAGAAAATTTAAGTCTGCCTTCAATAAGGGCTACACGCCACAGTCGGGGACTGAACTATTTCGAATTCGTCAAGTCAACTTGGACACTCCAGTCACCTATTTACTCGAGGACCTCAACGACCAACCCATAAAAGGTAGATTTTATCTCCATGAACTTCAGAAAACAGCATTTCCTCAGCATTATCTTGTGGAAAAAGTGTTGAAACAAAAAGGAAATAAACTCTATGTCAAATGGTTAGGATTTAACTCTACGTTTAATTCTTGGATCAATAAATTACATGTTGTGTGAACCTGTGCAATTTTTAATTTATTCACACATGTTGTACACCACCTATAGCTCTATGTGTACAGTCCTCAGCTTCACATATTTCTTTCTCTTTCCACCTGTGTTCTCTCATACATTACCCCTCTCCTCTCCCTCCCTTCACCTCCAACCACAGCTGTTTGCAGCTCTTGCCTATCTATTGGTTGTGACATCATTCCCACAAGTTGCATCATACTTTTTACTGATTCAGCGATTCCCACGCTTTGAAGATTCTGTTATCATGCACGTGGACAGCTAACGTCCAAGGTGAACACCTGTGGCAGATCATATTTCACGTCAACTTGCATTTTGTCACGTACAAAGCAAAACAGGATGTAACTTTTTAACAGTTATCGCGCACGTGGACAGCTAACGTCCCAGGCGAACACCTGTGGTAGATCAAATTTCACATGAACTTGCATTTTGTCACGTACAAAGCAAGACAGGATGTCACTGGTTTAGCCTACATGTGGTTTCACACATGTTCACATGCCTTTCGCTCTTTCCTGCCACCACGATGGTCAGATTATTTCACCTTGAAGCGTCATGGTCATTTTTTCCATTGCACTTATTGTCAAGTCAGATCAACGCCTTCCAATAAGCTCAAATGACATTCACCTCCTGCTCGTCGGCAAGTTTGTTTTCTCTACTCGCTTCAACCAACATAGAACCAAGTTCTCATCACCGTTTACACGTTAAAGGTAAAATATCAGAAAACGCACGCTCGCTCTGTCATACACCGACCCGCCGAAATAGCGATTGTTCTATTAAGCATGGTCCTTGTGGTTAGCGACAGGTTCGTTGAAACACACACACACCTAGCCGTATCGTCTCTCTCAACCACCACGTTTCATAAACATTATAAACAGGTAAAGAAAAAGAAAAAGTTTTTTCAACATGTATGGCGTTAGGCCCTTTGTGAATTATTTTTGGAAAAAATATCTACCACACTCGAAAGGGGGCGTTAGCCCGAGTCCTAGGACACTTCGTACACGTCTCGAGCGTTATTGGTTCGTGAAATATCGGCACAAATCACAAAAAACACGTGTTTACTCCAAAATCGAGTTTCCAATTTTTTTTTAATTATAACGAGTGGTCCATAGCTAAGAGGACGTCACTCCGAGTCCTTGGACCCGTCGTACACGCCTATAGCATAATCGGTTCGCGAGATATTAAAAGCGGATGACCTTTTAGTTTTGGTCTGTTATTTAAATAAAGAGCCTATATGAAAGTAGGGGGCATCACTACGAGTGTTCAGATCCGACCATTGGTTAGCGAGATATCAGGTTCGGGGCAAATACGAGGAGGGCTCAATAAGTTAGTAAGCAGCTCCCCCATCATCCCACTACTACAGGTTTTCATCCTAGAGACTTGAAATTTATTTTGGAGGTAGGGGGCATAGGGACCTTTCATTTATGTCAAATAAACGTTTTTGTAAACTTCCTAGTTTCCAAAATATAGGATTTTCAAAATTCGAGTGTTTTCAAAAAAACATAAAAGTAAAAAAGTGTCATTATAGAAAATAAAGGTCATAAAGACCATTCGTTTGAGCCATGGAACAACGTTCTATTATGTTTGGTTTTCAAACTATCGCCTATTTTCGAAAACGAAAAATTTCAAAAAAAAAAATATAATACATGGTCCATAGCAATACCCCCGTCTGCCTGAGTCCAATGACTCCTCATTTGTCAAAATCGGACCATGCGTTCTAGAAATATTTAACATGGCTGGGGCTTAGTAGTGGGTCGAGGAGGGTTCTGGAGTGGCCTAGAACCGGCCTCACTCCCCTACTGCGATACGAGATGTAAACACCGACCTGCAACAACTCAGTGTGTATGCTAGTGATAACGCTCTCCTTCTCAACCCCAAAAAGACCCAAGTTATTATAATCGGCTCGCAGGGATTATTGAATTCCATGTATAAAAACTACACTATCCCTCCTGTGACTTTAAATGCAACCGTAATCCCGTTTAGTAAAACAGTGAAAAACCTCGGTATGACTCTGACTGAAACTCTTGACTGGTCTGCACATGTAATAGCCCAGTCAATAAAGGTAAAAATATACGCTTTGTCGCAACTAATTAGAGGAAAGCTGAATTTTTGCAGGATGTTAGTATACAAAGTAAATAGCCAAAAATTACAAAGTCCCGACCCACACCCCTCTTGCTCCCCCACCCCCTCCTATACCTTGCTAGAGCAGTACTATGGTTAAATGCTTACAGCTCGAAAACTAATAAAGCTACAGACGTGATTGTTTTTTTTACTCCTTACAATATTTTTAACAATTTATTTAAGAATGAATTTTTATGTAGACAACCTATTATCGCCATAATACATTAATATATGCGGAAAACTGTCATTGCAAAAAACAAAAAGTAATTTATACTAATTATAACTATTTACCCTTATGTCGTAGAAAAAATATGTTCGATTAAAATGTTTAGCTACTGTCATTATCTTTAACGTTATGGGTCTACAAAATATATTTGTTAACATGATGGCTTCACAGAGCGATGAACAGTAGCGGACACCGCGCATCCCGCCGGGCAGCCGCGTATAGCGTGGTGTGGTGACTCGGCCGCTTGGCTGTCTGCATGAGTCAGACTGCACGTTGCAACTTGTTTGTTTACTGCCCTCTTATCTCTACTACGCTGCTTATTGAGTCCTTTTCGTTATTAGTGGGCCTTGCCTGTTTAGTGTTCGGTTAACCATGGCATTGTGTGGTTCGTTGCATTTTGTGTTTCGTGATAGTTTTTCTTTTTGTACAGAAATACAAGTTGTTGTGTTGTGCCAAGTGCAGTGAAATGCTGATAGTTTTGCTATTGTTATGTATTGTTGAGCGAGATAAGCAAGATAAAAGGTAACCCTTAAAAATAGTAAAAACTTGTTAAATCTGAACTGTTACCCACAAACTTTACAGCTAGGCGCTCTTTATTATCAACAGTTTTCAATAATGACTGATTTTACCAATATATGCGTAATATGTAATGAGGAAGTGAAAGATGCCGGGGTAACAGTCACTAAAGGTATAAAAACTTTAATAAAATGTAGTATTGAGAGAAAAGACGAAATCCATAGGTTACTTGTTAACGTCGATGTAATAAAAGTACATACTGTATGCAGGCAAAATTATACCAGACCTAGCAATATTAAAGCAGCATTAAAAGCTCAAAATTCGGGATCTTCCACCTCGCAGCGCCTTCTCAGAGAATTAGACACCAAATTTGATTTCAAGCATGACTGTTTGTTATGTGAAAAAAATGCTGTGTTTGACCAAAACTTCCTTCTCAATACCGAACCCAAATTCATGAGGTTTCAACAATTGAAATAAAGCAAACTCTCCTTAATGCTTGTGATAATAGGAATGATGATTGGGCCTGTAAAGTTAAGTCCAGGCTTTTAGATGTGATTGATTTAGTTGCGGCCGAAGCCCTTTATCACGGGCAATGTTATAAGGACTTTTGTAAACCTAAACCTCATGAACAAAAGGTAGGACGTTCATTATTAGCCGAGTCTGTAGATAAATTTAATTTGCTTACTAATAACCTTGAGAGCGACAATGAGTGCCAGTATTCACTAAAAGAATTAAGAGAGATAGTAGTGGAGTTATGTGGTTCTGATATAGACTATTGTACAGGCCCGGGGGCTGTACCTCCTGAGAGCCACCCCCCATATTCTACTAAAAACCACCCCAACTGGCAACATCATAAGACCAGGACATCACCTTTACACGGCAACAGGTGGCCACCCAGCTTGGGAGGTTAGCCAACCACTTGCAACACATTCATAAACATTAACACTACAGCTATCTGGGGCAGCTACGTCAATGGAATGCTGACTAAGCAACGACTGGAACTATAAGAAGAAAGGCCTTTTTGAGCATTATCTGTCATACAGTGTGTGTCGCCGAAGGCCCTGTTCCAGCTACCATCATCAGGTGAGAATCAGCAGGTGTTCAGATATCCTTTACTTTGTAAACACCCATCCACAATCTTGTACACTTAACTTGTATAATTATTTACATTCCCCTAAAAAGGGACTTACAATTTCACACTCACTGACCAATAAACACATGGTCAGTAAACTACACTTGTCTTGATAATTACACGCCTCTTTACATCCTCATACCCTTCCTGACTCTCGTCACGATTGACCGTGACAATAGTAGCCAGTAATCGCTTGCTCAGTTTCATTGTGCTTCCCGCACGCGACCGCATAGCAGCGAGCCGCTGACATAAGCACGTCAATTATATCACACACTCCGTCCAGCTGGCAGACCAGCACAGCAGCCTGCAGCCAGAGGACCATCCCCTAACAAATACTTACGCCTTTATAGGAGCACCCCCTAGCATTTAAACACTAAACAACACTCTACACTGGTAAGCTCACCCAGCTACGGGAAGCTACCCTCTCCTAGAAATCACCTTCCAAATTAGTACAATAACACTAATGTTTTAGCCCTAACCACCCCCCAACTAAGGGATCTAAAACACTATAGTGATTATTATCTCAAGTCAAAACTTGTAGATTTTTTCAAAGATCGGCTAGTTGTACATAATTTATCTGGAAAGAGAAGTATTTTATGTATGTCACATACTAGTCACAAGGTATTAGATTCGTGGTACAAAAACAGAGAAACAACTACTGAAGACGAACGTAAAATAATTGTTAGAACAGCAGCAGAAATCGTTAGGGAAGATATACAAAAAATGAATTATGACTGTGGAAAATACGCAAGTGAAAAGGAAGTGAGTACTGTATCAAATGATTTGATTCCTGAAACATTGGCACTACAGCGGAAGGATATGGTTACAACACAGGCAAGTTTCAAGTCTAACAAAGTGAGATCTAAAGAAGTTTCAATTAACTCCCAGTAAATATTCAATCGAATTTTATACATCTGTGACAGCCCCATTAAGTTGAAATCTTATTTTGAGTTCGAATTAGCATCTCACCCACCGTCACTATTTGACGAGGCATCAATACGTAAAGGTACGAAAGCATCGTTTATGAAATTATTTGAAAATGGAATTGTTGAAGAAAGCTTCAAGGCAAATGAAGATGTTTTTGTGATGGATGGTGGATATTTGTTACATGCTGTGGTTTGGAGAAAAAACAGCACTTTTAAGGAAATAATAGATTCTTATTTAAGCTCTATACTTTGTAAATACGGAAATAAAGTTACAGTGGTATTCGACGGTTATCCCAACTTTCCAACCACAAAACAGCAAGAACAAGAGAGAAGAGCATCAAAGAAATCTTCTCACACAATTTTTTTTATGAAAATACAGTTTGCACAACACAACAAGCAGACTTTTAGCAAACCCTCATAACAAAAAGAGGTTCATAGAAGCAATTACAACACGTTGTGTGACTGAGGATATCAAAGTTTTTTGTGCGGAAGGTGACGCTGACACTGTCATTGTCGACCAGGCAATTAAATATGTGCAAACTAATGATACTACAGTTGTTGTCATGGGAACTGATACAGATCTCTTGGTTTTACTCGTAGCATTAGCTCCCCAGCAAGACGCCAAAGTTTTCTTCTTAAAGCCTTCGTCGTCAATGCCCAAACTGTACTCTGTCGATTTTCGTATAAATCAACATGTCAAGCAGCAAAATTTACTGCTTTTTTTTCTCATTCAATGACTGGTTGTGATACGATGTCTGCTTTCTATGGGCTAGGGAAGTAAAAAGCAGCCGACATGATTCGTAAATCAACTGAAGCTAGATCTCAGGCTGAGCTTTCCACAAAACAAAACATTACAAAAGATATCCTTCTAGAAAGTGGAGAACAGTTTATCCTAAGCATGTACAACTTATCAAAGTTCAAAACCCTCAATGAATCCAGGTACTTGAAGTTAAAGCAATTAACCGCAAAAATGTCTCTCAAGTCTAATTTTGATTTAGCAAAACTTCCACCAACTTCAGATGCTGCTCATCAACATATTTTGAGGGTTTGCCACCAGATTCAAACTTGGTTAGGTTGTAAAATTCCGGCAGAAGAATGGGGTTGGCAGTATATATCAAATAACAGACTGATACCTAAGCCCATGACGAATCCTGCTGCTCCAAGTGAACTTCTTCTACTGATAACTTGTAATTGCAAAACATTGTGTGTTACAAACTGTAGTTGTCGTAAAGCTGGGTTCGATTGCACATCTATGTGTGTGAACTGCAGTGGAATGTATTGTAAAAATTCTTCAGACCAAACCGATGAAACATTAGAAAATGACCCTTTATACAAAAAGAAGGAAAAACATAAACGTTGTTTATTATTAGGCCGTGTTAGTTGTGCAGGAATTAATAAGTTATCAAAAATACTATACAATGAAATTTTATTATTTTTCAGCTATAAAAGTGTACTAAGTACAGGATTTTGGTAATGAAAATTTGAAGTTAAAGTTTTTATATTTCATCATCATAAACTCAATGACTATTCAAGATTAAGGATAAGAGTACATACAGCGGTGCCCTTCAGCATCGAGTGACAACGGCGCGGCGCTGCTTCGTCTGGCGCTGCGACGCGGTGGCCATTACTGTTCATAGCTCTCTTTGAAGCCATCATTTGAACGGTAAGCATTATAGTAGACACATATTTTTAAATCTAATTAAATTGTCTATAAGTTTTGTGCAAAACATTTCATTGTATGACGGAAGGATAAAAAGGTACAATAGGATGAAGTTACTTTTTGTGTTTTGTAGTGGCAGTTTTTTTTGCATATATTGGAGTATTACGGTGAAATTACGCTATCTACATAAAAAGTTTATATGACATAATTTGTTTAGAATAATGTTAGGCATAAGATTATTAAAAAATCGCGTTTGTAACATCATTAGTTCTTTAACTGTAAGCATTAAACCAGAGTACTCCTCTTGTAAGGTTGGGGAGGGGGTGGGGGTGGAAGCAAGGGGGGTGGGGGTCGGGACTTTGTGTTTTTTTACTTTATACATTATATACTAACATCCTGAAAAAAATCAGCTTTCCTCTAATTAGTTGCGACACTAAACCTTTATTGACTGGGCTATAAGTAATACTTGCTGGAAGATGTACGCGACCCTACACCCACTCAAACGGCATAAGGACATTTTACCACAAGACGTGAGGATAAAACTTATTGAGACTTTGATACTACCAATACTTGACTATTGCGACGTGGTCCTTGTTGATGAAACTAGCGAACAAACTAAAAAACTGCAACGATCATTGAACTCTAGTCTTCGGTTTGCTTTCAACTTGAATTACGATTCTCACGTAACCCCTAGCTACAAAGCTCTTTCTTGGCTGAAACCTGAAGGGCGTCGAAATTTTCATATTTTGACGTCGGTATATCGAGCCCTAGACGAAAATCTCCCACTGTATATTTCTTCGAAATTTCATTTCCTGTCCTCATTTCATAATATTAATACTAGATCTGGCTCTTCCCTCGTTATTCCCGTTAACCACTCTTCCAAGTACAATAAATCCTTCGTTGTGACTGGGTCGCGACTTTGGAATACACTCCCAGCTGACGTAAGGAAATGCAAGACCTACACAAAATTTAAGACTGCTTGCAGAGATTTCCTTTTGAACACCGCTGACTGTTTCGTGTGACTGGTGATGGATGATAGACAGCATGATTGAGCCATAATGGTATATAAATAAAAATTAAAATACCCAGTTATTTACTAGATCTAACACTATCACTTATTATTATTATTATTAGTTTAAGCATTATTATTATTATTATTGTTTCAGGTAACAATTTTATATGTTTCTTTGTTTGATGTGCATTGCTATCTTTATTTTTTATGTCCTGTATTATTCTAACTTAATTTCTAGTTTGCGTATCTTATTCAATGGCAGTATTTGTGTATTTTATTATAACTATGTGGTTAAGTGTAAGAGAGGGCCACGAGCCCTAACTTCGCCACTGCAAAAGACATAAATAAATAAATAAATAAATAAATACTCCCCTTATTTGATCTATAGTGTCTTAAGTTTGCACCCTCTATGGCAATCATACGGGTCTCACTCTGATTTACTCTACCCTCAATTCTTTCGAGTCTTGCGAAGGATTCTTGCTCGATTTTCTCGATTCGATCCTCATTGTTCTCTGTCCGTTTGCCTATTATTTCCTGTTGCTGTTTCCAGCTTTCTTGGAATTTGGTTACCTCTTCATCCATCTCTTTCTTCGTGTCGAGGATTTGCTGTTCCTTAACCTCGATTTTCACCTTTATATCTGTCTCTACCTCTTCCTTTAAGTTTTCCATGTCTTTATATAGGCTATTCTTGATTTCCTTAACATCCTTTCTTAGAGCCTTTATATCCCCTTGATTTGCCTCTTGTGTTTTCTTCAGGTGAGCTAAATCTACCTGTCTTTGTTCTATTTTCTTATGGGATTCTCCTATGGTAACCTTTAATGGAGTTAAACTTTCATTAATCCTTTATAATTGTGACTTCTGTTCTCCAATTTGTTCATCATGCTTCATGATCAATTTGCCCTGTGATTTTACTTTTACACTAATGGGTTTTATACGTTCCTCTATTCGTTTATCGCTTACCTTATCACTATCATTTAGCCTTTGCTCTATATGTACTGCAATGTTAACTATTCGTACGCCTAGATCTGCTACATCTTTTTTCCTTTGAGCCTCGGATTCTTGTGTTTTCTTTGATAATTTATCATTTTTTTTCTCTAAATCCGGCTTGGATTCTTCGCACTGTCTTCTGCTAGCTGCTATCTTTGAATTAACTTCTCCTTTAATCCCTCCAAGTTCTCATTGACAACAGCTAATTTCTCATCTAATGTTTTCGTGAAATACTAATTCATTTCTTTAAATATATCGTCAATCTGTTCCTTAGTTTCGATCTTTATCCCGTTAATCTTATCATTAATCTCGTCTAAGCGTGTGTTCGCTTTCACCTGTGCGTCTGAGATATCGTTTACATCTGATTTTATAATATTTATACTCTCTTTCATTGCCTCTATTTGTGCTTGAATATCATTTACTTTTCCCTGTGTGGCTTCAAATTTTCTATCCATTTCACTTAACTGAGTGTTTAATCTGCCTAGCTTGGAGTCCAATTGAACTTTTATTTCTCCAAGCTTGGCGTCAATCTGAGTTTTCGCATCATCAATGCTAGTGTTTAACACTTCAAAGTTTTCTTTGCATTCTACATTACCCTTGTTAATGCTCACTTGAACAGCTTTTTGGCTGTCCTCAAGCTTACTGTTTATAGTTTCATTAATACTCTCCTGAACAGCTTTTTGGCTGTCCTGAAGTTTACTGTCCATGGCTACAAATTGTTTCTTATTCTCGTCCTTGCTTTCTTGAAGCTTACGGTTTATCGCTTCCAGGAGCGCCTTCATCTCCTCACTCATAGCCATTCTCTGCTCAATATTTTGAGAAAAGATGGGCTACTAACATCCAAAAATCAGTCATGCTCATGAGATATTGTGACGTTCGATTCTGCATGTAAAAATGTTGTTTTCATTCTTTTGAGGTGAAGTTGCTAATGGGTATGTCTGTATACGAACCTGTTCGCACCTTCCCTCCTTCAAAACTCTAAGCAAGATATTCAAAATTGAAATATTCAAAATTACATTTTTTTAAATCTTGGAAAACTCGATTTTTCCCTGGTTTTACTTCGGAAAACAATCTCCACGTTGGGCGCCAAAAATGGAAAAATGGGGGCTTTCCATTATCATTTATATTTAGTGCAACGGCAGGTTTTCGGTCACTAGATTCCTACTCTCAAACTTTACTCCTAGCCTTAATATTGACCGACTTTCTTGTGATCCAGTGCTCATATCCTAGTACATTTCAAAAGTTTCCCCTGTAGCCGATTCTGTCGGAGAATGCTTGATCACAACCTGGCTTGCTACTGCGACTCCGCGGTGTGTACCGTTCAGCCCACAATATGATCTCACATTCAGATATAGAAGCACTAATGGATCAACAAGCTACAAAAAAACTAACATATTAAAATTAATATGAATTTATTTACTAAAAGTGACCAGGAAAATTACAATTACAAATACAAACAAATTGTTTGGAATAAATCCAAAACCAAAATCAATAATATCATCCAAAATCATTCAAATCTATATTCTAGAATTATGTTACTTAGCTCACTTGAGCTGATATCTATCCTTAACGGTCAACACAAAAAATATTTCTTACAGTTTTCATTTCTATTTATTTAGGCACAAAGCGCGCCTATCACTTTATGAAAAACCCTCTAAGGCTTGCGGACATTTATCGTATATTATTATAGTCCCATCAGGGCTTTCATTTTATCTTTACTTTCATCACTTGCATTACATTCAGTTACGTTCAAACTGAACTAATTCCTTCCATTCAAGCCTTAGGTCTTTACATTTTAACCCAACAGATCAACATTTTTAAAACAACATGAATAACACTTTTAAAGTGCCATGAAAAATACTTTAAGCGTGTCATGAATAACACTTTTAACATGTCATGAATAACACTTTTAACATGTCATGAATCGAACTCACGCCCTTCAACTTGTTTCTCATGCTCTAAGGAGGTTCATTAATGATGTATCATGTGCTATTATAATTTTTCATTACTTGATTAACTTCCAAACTCAATTATACGTTTACCCGCCTCACTTGTTTAATCTTTCTGAGGAAGAAATCGGTTATTTTCATAGTATGTTATTCCTTGACTGCTATGGTCAAATATTACGGAATTACTTCAAACTTAGGATGGGGACAATTGTCTAAAACCCACCAATAGAACAATTTACATTATACTCTTATAGCACCTTTATTTAACAAATTTGCATAATTCTCCGTTTTATGGCTACTACATGTTCAGATCTTAAAACGTTTGCACACAAAACGTCTATTGTTTAGCTCCCCCTGCGGGCTTGTAAGGGCCAGCAAGGTCGCTAGACTCCCTCCTTCACGCTACTTAGCTTCAAATTTTCGACCTAGTCGTCTCTCCATTCATTTAACCCTCGCGATTTCATCGGTGTACTTTCTCCCCTTACAGGCGTATGAAAGGCCAAGCCCACTCATTAATTCAATTATTATTCCCTCACTTTATGATATCATTCATTTCATATTCCTCATAATCAATGCATTTATCCTGAGATCACGACGATTTATATACTTTTTAAGGCCGACATTCAGAGATCTCCATCATTCCTGAAGTCCGTCTTACATTTTTCATTTCACACATTTACTGGTCGGATAACAATGCTGGCCAATTTTAGGATAGGTTATATGACCTTAGGCTCGGAGACATCACTAGCCTCCCCCAGTTGTATCATATCTCGTAGAAACCTTTTAATCCTTCCAGACTTACATGAACATTTTGGCACTGTCTCAGACTGGCGATCTCCATCAGGCTCAGTGGGACTTACGCTGCACATTACAACAATACAATAACCACAGCTATTCCAGTGGGAATTACCCGTCCACTTTGGTTGCAACCCCAATATACTGACCTGGTCAGGACCCTAGCCTGCCAGCGGGTCTCGCCCTCAACAAAACGACGACAATATTCCGACAATTAACATACCTTTTTGATCTCTCGAATATGCATGTTATAGGATAACACATTTTCTAGCTTGATGCTACTCATTATTCATTCTTTATTAGCCAATTTTGGCAATACAACATTATAATAACGTTGATCGCACGCTTCAAATATCCTCAGACAAATCAACTTGCTTATATCGCGGCATTACTTATTGGTCTTCACTTCGACGTTTTCCCCTTTAACATGGCCTATAGCCTACAAACTTTATAATATACTCTCAGGGTGTTCAATTTACCACCATTTACTTTACTTCATTACATTTACGACCTGAACAACTTTATTACTTTCATTATTTTCATTATTTTTAAGGTATCACATAGATCCTTTAATTATTCAATTCTTTCAACTAGAGCCCATTATAATTACTCGTTATTACTTATTACTTCAATATTACTCACGGAATGCAATTACTCAATTATTTATTCATTATTCTCGGAGTATAAAAACTCAATACTTATTATTATTATCATTATTATTATTATGGTGCTCATTTCATTATTACTTTTACATTTCACATGTACGGCATAACTTACTTGCCAATAACATCATTATACTAGATTTCTCCTCTCAGATTTCATTTATCATTGTTAATCATTCATTTTTACGGGTTTCAATTATTTTTACTTTGCACTTTAACACTGATATTCTTACATTTGGCAAACTTATATTTGCGATTTTTCCAACACATTTTAAACGTTATTCATTCACTTACTAGTGCATTTAATTGGTTATTTTATACATTTCACAATTTAATAATTAGCACATGACACAACATTAAGGATAATGAAATTTCCTACTCACCCCATCTGACGTTCGGTTCAAGACCAAATCTCTGGATGAATTCATCCATCATACTTCTTCACTGACACATAATTACACAAAACTTGACCATTTTCACTTTCTGATCATCAATTTTACACTTGTACACTTCTAAATACATAATAACTCTGCTTTAACACTATAACACTTAAAACACTTATTTAGTATTTACACTTGTTCACACGGACCATGTCTCAGCGTTCTGCGATGAACTTTACGACAATAATGATCCCTGATGCGCTCTCTACACTCCGCATCGAACGTGTGACTTCTCCTTCCACGAATCTCCTACTTCTGGTAAGTCTTTCTTTTAGTCTCTCTTGTATCTATTTACTGTACGTGGCTTTCCTAATTTGGCCTATTTGCTTAAGGCAAAAATGATCTTTGCCGCCACTTCCTTTCCTACTTCTATCCATCGCAACTTTTACAACTTTATAACGTGGCTTCCAGTTCGAAGTTCATATACTTTCTATTCCTGTTTCTAGCTGCTATTTCCTAGAATAGTATTTCGTTTCTTTGAATTCGCGTTCCTCGTAATGTTTCTGCACTATGCAATTTCATTATAATGTTCTTTAAACGTCCCTTCTGGGAGTTAATGTTTTCGAACCGCCTTTACCTTGGCGTAACGCAACTTGTTTTCTCTCTACGAATTCATTAATTGTTGTTTAGATTTCTAATGTTCTTTCTCTTTCAGTCTTTCAATATAAATGTTATATAGACTTTTGTGATCGCTCAGAGTCCCTAACTCTGGATCGTTTACATGGTGCAACTCCATCTAATTATAGCGTAGCGCGCCTCCACTGAAGTTTCAATCTGACTGATTACTTAGTCTTTGAATAGTATGGCCTACACTTAGGTTCGAAATCGAACTGTGTTCTACTGATGAGCTATATTCTGATAGCGTAGCGTTACCTCTTCCAAGGTTTTGTATCAACTAATAGACTGTTGTGCCCCTACCGAGGTCTTGGATCTAACTGATAGACCGTATTCTCTTAGCGACGTGCCCCCTCCGAGGTCTTGGATCTAACTGATAGACTGACGTGCCCCTTCCGAGGTCTTCGATCTAACTGACACTCTGGCTTTAGCTCAAGGCTTATTTATTCGATTTGACGCAGAAATTAGTTCCTTACAACGTCGGGAACTCAATTCCTGACTCCATGCTCCAATCTGATTCACAATTTATTTCCACATGTAAAATGCATTAACTTTAAGATTGCTTTTTGGCGGAATGAGATTCGTTCATAGGTTGATTTTTAATTAATCAAAATAGTTATTATTCACAGTGAGGGGCCAACCTCATTACCTAGTATTCTTTCATAGCGCTCCGCTGGAGTCCCAAATGACGTAGTCTTAGGTCAGCGTTTTCTCCTGTGTTTATATTACAGGTCTCCCAACTCTCCGAATTATTCTGTTACTGTGTTCGTCTATATTTCGGAGCTCGTTAACACGGTGTATTTAGTTTGTTAAGTTTTATGACGGGGACTTCCGTGTTTATATATTCGAATTTCTGTTTAGCTGGCGTTTTCCAGGGCCTCCTCGCAAGTATGTCATTAAAAAGTAGATCTCTCAAAACTGTCACACTTGACCTGCAATCAATTCTCGCTAGAATCGCTGTTTTATGGAATGTCAAGAGTCCTTTTAAACTCTTCAGATCGGCAATTACTTGCTCCTAAATGGTTTTTTATACTTAAAGTGTCAGAATATTGGGACTTTATGTTTCCGCTTAGTATTTTAATAAACCACCTGTTCTTTCTGGCTTGTTTTCTGAAGCTTATTCCACAACGAATTCTCTCCTTGGTTTCCTATAGTTTCTGTAAAATTAGATCATATTTTATGTAAAAGGTCAAGGGTTCCTTTGTGCCAATGTCCACATGGGCACAGTATGATGAAAAGAATGCAAAGCTAGTTACTGCACCGTTGTATAAATCGAGACTGATTTAAGGCTAGTAAGCAGATAGTCCTACCCTTTAAATTTAGCATAGGCTAGCTCCTCTGTTCGAAAATTCATTTAGATGTAGAAATCAGAATTTTCTAACCTAAATTATGTGCTACAGGCTACTGTCGTAGGTTAGGTCTTTTTGTTTTATGGGGGCTATCAATTTCAGTGAGAGGTGTAAGTGGGTGTTAATGTGGGTAGTATTCACATTTCTATTGGGGTGGGGAAAGTGGTGTGTGTGTGTCAGGTTGGTGATTGAATACATTTAGAATAAGTAGAGTAATTAATGTAACGCCAGGTGATAAAATGATTGCATCGCAACTTAAATGCCTTAGGAGTCCTCTTCAGGAACCAATAACGACCTACTCGCCTCATAGTTTTAACAACAATTATACATCCGCCTTAGTCAATACATAAACGAAAGAAAATATAGTTAGATTTGCTCCTGGAACATGTTTCAGGGATTAATTGCTTTCATCCCCCTTCATCAGCCAATATTAATACCTGGAGAAAATTAAAAAATAGCGTAGCACTCAAAAAAACAAATGGCTATTAGACTTAATATGGTGCACCATATAAGTAGGTCACAGAAAAATATTTTAAAGCATAGAGCAAAACTTTAAAAAAATGAGACGGTGATGATATTCAGCCATCAAACACAAGCGAAGATATACGTAGAGAACCAGTGGACAGTTCATTCACATATCCGCTCCAAAACACAAGTCAACTTGACTTGGCTAGATAGGTGGAAAACAATTGACGGTAGCAGTGAATGAAGGTAGAACGCGCTATAAAATTCTCTACAATACATGAATTATCCAAAATACCTTATGAAACGCTGGGAAATAAATCAGGGAGCGATGTTTTAGTAGATATTTCCTCCTCCGATGTCTGTGACCCACCCAGCCATCCCAAATAGGTACACGACTTATATAGCAAAAATTGCAGCTGACAGCGCCATTATTCCCATCGATCGTTATCAAAACAGTACCATGACAGCACTGCCAACCTCGCGCTTACGGTACTATGAAAAACAAAGAAGCGCCCAATTCAGTCGCTAGTGCACATCATTCGAGCGCACCACGCAATTCATAGATAGTGCGCCCAATTGAATTGTTTATTGATCATGGATTGTGGAAATTGCCTCCCAAAGGCCGCACCTGCCCCCGACCTTCTGACCTTCGTTTTGTCCAATCCAATGGTTTTTGACAATGGTTACAGCCTAACGTGCCCAGATCAATGGTTTTGAGTCCACCGTGCCCTGCCAGCTGCACGCGGCCAAAGGCCGCACCTGCCCCCGACCTTCTAACCTTCGTTTTGTCCAATCCAATGGTCTTTGACAATGGTTACAGCCTAGCGCGCCGAGATCAATGAGTTTTGAGTCAACCGTGCCCCACCAGCTGCACGCGGCCAAAGGCCGCACCTGCTCCCGACCTTCTAACCTTCGTTTTGTCCAATCCAATGGTCTTTGACAATGATTACAGCCTAGCGCGCCGAGATCAATGAGTTTTGAGTCAACCGTGCCCCACTAGCTGCGCGCGGCCAAAGGCTGCACCTGCCCCCGACCTTCTAACCTTCGTTTTGTCCAATCCAATGGTCTTTGACAATGGTTACAGCCTAGCGCGCCGAGATCAATGAGTTTTGAGTCAACCGTGCCCCACCAGCTGCACGCGGCCAAAGGCCGCACCTGCCCCCGACCTTCTAACCTTCGTTTTGTCCAATCCAATGGTCTTTGACAATGGTTACAGCCTAGCGCGCCGAGATCAATGAGTTTTGAGTCAACCGTGCCCCACCAGCTGCACGCGGCCAAAGGCCGCACCTGCCCCCGACCTTCTAACCTTCGTTTTGTCCAATCCAATGGTCTTTGACAATGGTTACAGCCTAGCGCGCCGAGATCAATGAGTTTTGAGTCAACCGTGCCCCACCAGCTGCTCGCGGCCACATCTACCCTCGACCATCTAATCTTCGTTTTGTCCAATCCAATGGTTTTTGACAATGGTTACAGCCTAACGCGCCGAGATCAATGACTTTTGAGTCAACCGTGACACTACATCAGTGGTTATTGCTCGTATGGTTTTTTAAAGTGATATGATTCCAATTATTGCAAAGTCTTTCTTTGCGATGAGGCAGGCCAAAATGATCATGCCAGCCTAATAAATGCCAATGACCGAGGACTATACTATCCCCATGCAGATGTAGTGAACTGTACGTACACTGTTTAATCTGTGATTGGCACACACTTGAACACTTTTACCAAACATGTTCAATAATATGTACTTACAGTGCTCATAGTCGATGCCGAAAATGTCCTCCCTCTCTTGTAACACACACCTGACATCTTCTGATGAAAGAATGGACAACAATCTCATCTAAAAAGATGGCATATTGGCTTTCACAACCAGTGAATTAAAACTCAGCAATTCTTCTAGGTGTGTGCCGTGTCTTGTGTGGTGTTTCGCCTAGGACACCAAGCTGGCTCATCAGCAGGCTCTTGGTGTCCCCGTTCTGTAAGAACACAGCGTTGTATGTTAAAATGCTTTTTTATTTACAGAGCCTGTTTTCTTGAATCGTTTAGCTAGCCTCCAAATTGTACTGGCATTAGGCACATGTCTTCCTGTAAACTTGATTCGAAATTTTCATCTTGTTTCAGAACGAGACTTTCTACTTTTCATATACGAATTATGGATATACACACGTTCGTGCAATGTGAATTGGTGTCTAGGCATGACCAACAATCACAGTAATCACAATACTCACTAAACGTGCAACACTAACGTCTAAACTTTGCAGATACACATCCATATGAATGACAAAACACGTGTGAACTAACGATATGAGTCAGCGGAGCGGAGTATTGTGAGGTCCACTCGCTCCGCACCTGACCAGCCAAATGACGCCACAATTTGTCGCGATTTTCGGGGCGCACCAAGATAATGACCCTGTAGTTCAATTAATATTGTGTTACTAGATCCACTTCTGTACATGGCTAATTACTAATCTATAAGTATAGCAGTGGCGGCTGGCGGATAATTGTTATGGGTGTTGTCCTTTCGAGAGAATTTTGAAGGAATCCAAGTCGAAGGGAAGAACCTAGCATACCTTGCCTACGCAGATGATATCAGTTTACTCTCCAGCTCTCAGGAAAAGTTGAGGCAAATGACCAGAGCACTCAAGGCAGCTGCCAACAAATTTGGGCTAATCGTGAATGAAACCAAGACGGAGTACCTCAATATGACTCGCGGGCAAGGCCATGTTTTTGGGCAACTACAGTCACTCCGGGTAGGGGACCAGTCCTACAAGAGGGTCCATGAATTTAAGTACCTAGGATCGCTTTTCACGGAGAACTCATCATGTGAGGCAGAAATCAACGACAGGATCCAAGCAGGAAACCGAACTCTCTACAGCTTAACACAGCTTCTTCGGTCCAGAAGTCTCTCCAGACAGTTCAAAATTCGTCTGTATAAAACCCTGATCCAACCATTTGTACTATATGGATGTGAGACATGGAGTATCCGAAAACAGGACTTTCATAAACTACTCGTTTTTGAGAGAAAAGTTCTTCGGAAGATCTTCGGACCGGTGAGGGAAGTACACACGGGTGAATGGAGGATTAGACACAATTATGAAGTAGATGACCTGTACCATGATGCCAACATAGCTGGAACCATCAAAACCAGAAGACTGCAGTGGGCTGGACATGTAGCCCGGATGGAAGACCACCGATGGCCATGGAAGCTACTGGATTTCATCCCCACAGGAAGAAGACCACCAGGGAGACCAAGGAAGCTGTGGAGTGATGGACTCCATGAAGATCTGCAACAGGCAGCGATACGCGTAGACAGTTGGCGGATGGCAGCTATGGATAGGAGACGATGGAGAAGGAAACTTGTAGCAGCGCGCGGTCCGCTGGGCCTGATCGCGTAGAAGAAGGAGTTGTCCTTTTTCATTAAGGAGGGGGGGGGGGGGTTAACGACTGCTTGATATCAAAGAAAACTGTATTCAATTGCGCGGTAAAACGGATGTACCTCATTTATCCCGAATGCCGCAGTTCAGAGAACATCACATTGTCACTGGATCACCGGATGAAATAGTTAGGCTAGATGAAAACCTTCACAAGAACAAAACAACGTAAGTTATAATACGAGGGCGAGAAAGAGCCGTGAGTGCACAAGTATGCGCAACATTGTAAGACATGATATCTGCAGTTGACGGAGCATCTCAGATGTCTCCATCCGCTCCTCGGCTCCCTTGTTGCAATCAGCGGACAACGACCAGCCGAGTTAACTGTTGGGTTAGGACCTACTCGGTATAGCATCTCTGCCATACCCTTCACTATTGAGATCTGGTCGGTGCTCGGGCCTGGCTCCAAGCCGGTTGGCGCGTTTTGTTCTCTCAGACATTTCACAGTAACTTTCTATAAGATTTCCTGAATTATTAAAGAACAGAATTATGAATTCCTATACATATAAAAGGAAACGTACAGCTTTAATTACTAAATATATTATTATGGTATTAATTGTTTTTCTTGAATTAATCTGGTCGTTGTGCAACACTGCAACCTTATTGCTGACCACCACTGAAGTATAGGAAGAATGTTGCACTGGAACAATTTTTTATTTGTACAGATTTTTAACAATGGACTGAATTAAGTCTTGCAAGTTTCTTTAAGAATATTACATCTAGTTTCATTGGATGAACGTTAATGTAGGCCTATTTTAAAAGTTTTAATCTAATCTAACGTGCTAGAGAGTATTTTTAGAAAGTGTTCGCATAAGGACTGTTGAAGGTGCAAATGCCGAAAAATTTATCCACCCTGTAAATAATATAATATAAATTATAAATGAAAGTAGAACGCGGCTTATACACTTGTATCAGCATTGAAATGAGGAAACCTGGTCAATACTGCACCTCATATAAGTTATGTGCTAAAGTACATAAATATGTGTTTTTATTTATTGCTTATTTTATAAACGGTTGCTATGTTCTGACAGTGCTTGCATCTCGTTGAACTGTCAACAAGTCGTACCCGAGCGGCACTCACTGTTGATAATTTTAAAAAAACATTCATTGGGGCGTGTTATGCTGTAACCATTGTAAAAACCATTGATCTGGATGCGTTAGGCTGTAACCATTGTCAAAAACCATTGGATTAGATAAAAAGGAAGGTTAGGATGGTCGAGTGTAGGTGCGACCATGGCAGCGCGCAGCTAGCGGGGCACGGTTGATACAAAACCATTGATCTGGGTGCGTTAGGCAGTAAACAATTTCAAAACCACTGTTATGCGGAAATAAAACAATTAATTATTACAGTTGATCATAGAACCGCCGATTGAAATTATACATCGTTATGAGCCAATTTCCGCAATCCATGGTGAAAAAAACGATTCAATTCGATGCACGATGTAATGAACTGAGTGGTGCGCACGAATGATGCACACTGGAGACAACTGGGCGCTTCTTTGATTTTCATAGTACCATAAGGGCGAGGTTGGCAGAACTGTCGTTTATTTATTGATTGGTGCCTTTATTGTGGCGAAGTTAGGGCTCTAGGCCCTCTCTTACACTTAACCACACATAGTGCAACTTACATGAATACTCAAATATGATATACTTAACCTACCAAACTTAAATACTAGGAAAACTTAAATACTAGAATTAAATTAAATTAAATTGGCGACTGCGTGATATTAACTAAGCTGTACAATTTAAATGGCATACATTTTTAACAAAATTATACTATGGTCATTCACTCACAAATTCATACACAAATTGTTCTAGTTGGCCTACGAATTCAATAGGAAATCTTTACATGCACGTTAGAAAGTTGTTAGGGATGTACAATTTCTAACGTCACGAGGACAATTATTCCAAATTCTAGTTCCCGACACGAGGAAAGAGTTACTGAAGGCAGATGAATGATGTAGAGGAATTGCAATTATACTAGTAGATCCAGATCGTGTGTGACGATATGAAAGGAAGAAAGAAAACGAAAATTACAAGAGAGATAGTGAGGTGTAATTTCATTGAGAAGTCGATAGATGAGGGTACATATGTGCAGGTTTCTTTGTTGTTCTACTTTTGGCCAGGAAAGTAGATCATAAAAAGGAGACACGTGTGAGGAAAATTTCAAGGAGAAAATAAACCTAATGCAAGCTCTGTTTTGATGACGATTGATTTGAACAATAGCGCTGACAGCGGTAATTTTCACTAGGCTATATAAGTCGTGATCCTATTTGGGATGGCTGGGTGGATCACAGACAGCGGAGGAAGAAATATCTATTAAAACATCGCTCCCTGATTTATTTCTCATCGTTTCATAAGGTATTTTGGCTAATTCATGTATTGTAGAGAATTTTATCGCGCGTTCTATCTTCATTCAGAGCTACCGTTGATTTCAATTTGAATAGTCACTACTGAACCTCATATGCGTGCTCAAGTTCTTAAATAAGAGTTTTTTTTTATTGCTACTGTATTTTAAAAACGGCTGCCATGTTTCGACAGCGCTTGCATCTCGTTCAACTGTCATCAAGGCTAACTCTAGCGGCACGCACCGGGGCGCACATATTATTCCCAACGTGTGAGATACAAAATCACTGTTGATAAAAAGAAGTGGGATAGAAAATCACTGTTGATCAAAACAAAATCATCGGGACGCGTTAGGCTGTAACCATTGTCAAAACTCATTGATCTGGGCGCATTAGGCCGTAACCATTGTCAAAATACATTGGATTGGACAAAACGAAGGTTAGAATGGTCGCGTGCAGCTAGCGGGGCACGGTTGACACAAAACCATTGGTCTGGGCGCGTTAGGCTGTAACCCTTGTCTTGAACCATTGGATTGGACAAAACGAAGGTTAGAAGGTAGGGTGTCGGTGCGGCCTTGGCCGCGCGCGGTTGACACAAAACCAATGATCTGGACGCGTTAGGCTGTAACCATTGTCAAAAACCATTGGATATGACAAAACGAAGGTTAGAAGGGTCGGGGGTAGGTGCGGCCTTGGCCGAGCGCAGCCAGTGGGGTACGGTTGACACAAAACTATTGATCTGGACGCGTCAAAAACCATTGGCTTGGACAAATCGATGGGTGTTGGTGCGGCATTGTACCATAAGGGCGAGGTTGGCAATACCGGTTTGATTATGATAGATGTGGGCAATGGTGGCCACAGCTGGAATTTTGCCTATTTAAGTCGTGATCCGATTTGGGATGGCTGGGTGGGTCACAGACAGTGGAGGAGGAAACATATTTTAAAACATAATTCCCTGATTTATTTCTCATCGTTTGATAAGGTATTTTGGCTAATTCATGTACTATAAAAATGTTGTCTCTCGTTCAACTTTCATTCAGTGCTACCAATATAATAGGGAATACAACAATTTTGTATTGAAAAGTGGAAAGGATCTTTTGAAAAGGCGATATTTATTTAACTAGTTTTTTTTACAAAACAGCACAGTTTGTGTAACATATAAAATATGAGAACAACATGTTTTTGCAGATGACTCACTGTATTCTGTTCAAAACAAACTGGGAATTAGCATGTTTGATGTATTGTCGGGTATGCCATGCCTGATATTGTAAGTATTGCAATATGAAAACTACTGTAGGGTTACTCTATATCAAGTGTTGGTTTCTAAATTATTAACACATCATCATGCCCCTATATGAATCATCATCATCAACAACAACAAGTTTCCTCTTTTGTAAATGTTCTCATGTCTCATGACTGCTGCTCTGTTCCATTTCAGTAGGTAACCTTTTCTGTCTTATGCATGCCATTACTAGCCTGTTTTCTTATCACGGATGAAAACTTTCTGTGTTTAGTTGTTGTTGTTGTTGTTGTTGTTTTGTAAGTGGGTTAGGAAATCACTGTCATCAGCCATGTGTACTTGGATATGTGTAAAATGTGTATGTGTGTATTGTGATGCTAGAAATGGGAAGGTTAGTTATTGTAGTTTTAAGGGGAGGAACTACAAGGTCATCTGCCCTTGGAAAGAAGGTGACCATGGTCTTCTGCAAGGAACAATCCCAGCATTTACCCGGAGGAGAAAGGAGAAATCGAACCCACTTCTTCTCAGTTCAGTTTTAACTCATGAGGCTGAGTGAATTTCATTTCATACTCAAATCAGAATTATATTTTTAGAGGCAGATGACTTCGTAATTGCGCCCCTTAAAACAACAATAATCAACATTAACTAACTAGAATTATATTTCTCGGCAGAGATGGGAATCAAACCTGGACCTTTGGACAGATATGATTGACTATACTGTAGATATTAATTTCTGTTTTAACTGTTACAGATTAATTGGTTATTTGTGTATGTGTACTTTCTTCTCGTTGTGTAGTCGACATCTCACGTTAAAATGGGGTGAATATTTTTCAAGTTTTCTATTGAATTCTTCTATATATAGCATTTATTGAGACATCAGTGTTTTCGGTCAAGTTCACACTCGCAAGGTTCGAAATGCATACTTATCGATTATCATCGAAAACGTCGATTTATTAGCTAGTGTAATGTATCGAACGCATCAACTCCTGACCATATGTTTCATTTATGGTTACGTTATTTATTTATTCGCGTCTGAAGAACGTAATTTGATACATAAACACTCAGTTGCGTTTCCTCACAGCTTGTTCATAGCAGCAGCGCTGGGTAGCGCGCTCGCTGACGGCCGGAAGTCTATGACGTCATCAATCGTATTGCAAGGCTTTCTCTCTAGGTGGTGTTGGCTTAGTCTCCAATAATATAAAGCCTACTCAATCGTGCATCAAAACGGTCCTCCTAGCAGTGCGCGTATTGGCCACTGCAGCGCTGATTACCCACCTAACATTTACATTTATTGTAATAGCATTGCTATCGCAAGCTAATACCAGCAAAAATATAACTATACACTATATTTACAGTACATGAATACACATTGTTGAGTCGATTGAAGTAAAATATAAGAGATGTTCACCTTTTACTACTAGGAGTTCGTTTGAACTGCGGATTTCCCGTATTAGATAGGACGCACAACTGTCTTGTATGTAGGCCTACAAGAGTAAGGTACGGTTCTGTCAGTAGACGGTGTGCCCATGTGGACAGTTGGCACAAGAGAACCCTTGACCTCTTGTATGCAAAGATGATAGAATTTTAGTGAAATTATAAGAAACCCAGGAGAGAATTCGTTGTGGAACAGCTTCAGAAACCCAGCAAGAAGATGCAGGTGGCTTATTGAAAAAGCTAGCGGATACTTAAAGTCCCATTATTTTGACACTTTAAGTACAAAAAGCCATTAGGGAGGCCATTATAGGAGTAAGAGAATGCCTAGTTGAAGAGTCTTAATGGACACTCGACATTCCATGAAGCGTCGATTCTTGCAAGAAGTTATTGCAAGTCAAGTATGACATTTATGAGAGATCTAGTTTTTTAATGACACACTTGAGGCGAGGCCCTGGGAAACGCAAGCTAGCATAAATTCGAATACATAAATAAGGGAGTCCCGTCATAAAACTTGACAAACTAAACACACCATGTTAACGAGCTATGAAATTTAGACGAACACAGGAACAGAATCATTCGGAAAGTTGGTGGACCTGTAAAATAGGCACTTGAGAAAATGCTTAGCCAAGACTACGTACTTTGAAATTCCAGCGGAGCGCTATGAGAGAATACAAGGTAATGAGGTTGGCCCCACACTGTGGATAACAACTATTTTGATTAATTAAAAATTAACCTATGAACAAATTTAATTCCGCCAAAAAGCAATCTTCAAGTTAATGCATTTTACATCTGAAAATAAATTGTGAACCAGATTGGAGCAAGGAGTCAGGAGTTGAGTTCCCGATCTTGCAAGGAACTAATTTCTGCGTCAAATCGAATAAATAAGGGCTCGATGAAGCCAAAGTTACTCAGTCTTCAGGAAGCCTCGGGAAGGCACCTCAGTTACGCAGTCTTCAAGAAGTTTCGGTAAATCATGTCACGCTAGACAATCAGTTGATATAAGACCTCAGGGAGGTTATGCTACGCTATCAGAGACTCATTAGACCGATTTCGGACCTAAGTGTAGGTCACAATATTCAAAGACTGAATAAGTAATCAGATTAAAACTTTCAGTGGAGGCGCGCTACGCTAATAATTAGACGGAGTTGCACCTAGTAAATAATCCAGAGTTAGGGACTTTGAGCGAACATAAAAAGTTTATAGAATATTTATATTGAAAGACTGCAAAGTAAAGAACATTAGAGATCGAAAAGAAATCAGTAAATTCGTAGAGCGGAGGAAAGTTACGTCACGCCAAAGTAAAGGCAGCTCGAAAACATTAACTCCCAGAGGGGTCGTTTAAAGAACATTATAGTGACATCGCATAGTGCAAAAACAATACGAGAAACACGAATTTAAAAGAAAGGAAATAGCAGCTATAAATAGGAATAGAAAGTATGAGGACTTCGAACTGGAAGCCAAGCCAAAATTGTAAACGTTACGATAGATAGAGATAGGAAAAGAGGTGGCGGCAAAAATTATGAACACTTTCGTCTTAAGCAAATAGGCCGAATTAAGAAAGCCACATATAATAAATAGATTCCAGAGAGACTAAGGAAAGAAAAACTTACCAGAAGTAGAAAATTCGTAGGAGGAGCAATCACAGGTTCGATGCGGAGTAGAGAGAGTGCATCAGGATCATCAGTGCCGTGATGTCTCATCGCAATACGCTGAGATATGGTCCGTGTGTCGTGTAAATAGTAAATAAGTGTTTTTAGTGTAATAAGTGTTAAAAAGCAGAGTAATAAAGTCAAAAAGTGTACAAGTGTAAAATCGAAGACCATAAAGTGAAAATGGTCCATTTTTGTGTAAACATGTATTATTGAAGCAGTAAGATGGGTGAATTCATCCAGAGATTTGGTCATGAACCGAACGTCAGAAGGGGGGGTGAGTAGGAAATTTCATTATCCTAAATGTTGTGTCATGTGCTAATTATTAAATTGTGAAATGTATAAATAACCAACTAAATGCACTAGTATGTGAATGAATAACGTTTAAAAATGTGTTGGGAAATTCGCAAATATAAGTTTGCCAAATGTAAGAAGATAATTGTTAAAGTGCAAAGTAAAAATAATTGAAACTAACAATGATAAATGAAATCTGAGAGGAGAAATCGAGTATAACGAAGTTATTGGCAAGTAAGTTATGCCCTATAAATGAAATGTGAAAGTCAAAATGAAATGAGCACCATAATAATAATAAATGTTGAGTTTTTATACTCCGAGAATAATGAGTAAATAATTGAGTAATTGCTTTCCGTAAGTAATAATGAAGTAATAAGTAATGACGAATAATAATAATAAGGAGCTCTAGTTGAAAGAATTGAATAATCAAAGGATCTCGTGATACCTTAAAGGTAATGTTGTTGTTCAGATCGTAAATGTAATGAAGTAAAGTAAATGTGGTAATTGAACACCTTGAAAGTATGCTATGAAGTGTAGGCTATAGGCCATATTAAAAGGAAAACGTCGAAGGGAAGACTAATAAGTAATACACCGATATAAGTAAAGTCGAGTTGTCTAAGTATATTTGAGGTGTGCGATGAAAGTCCAAGTTATAAAATATGATATGGCCAAAATGGGCTAATAAATAATGAATAATGAGGAGCATCAAGCTGGAAATGTGTTATCCTATAACATGTATATTCGAGAGATCAAAAAAGTGTGTTAATTGTCGGAATATTGTTGTCAGTTGAGGGCGAGACCCGCTGGCAGGCAAAGGTCCTGGCCAGGTCAGTGTATATGGTTTGCGACCAAAGTGGAGGGGTAAATTCCCACTGGAATAGCTGTATTTATGGTATTATGGTAATTGCATTTAAGTCCCATTAGGCATGATGAAGATCTCTAGTATGGGGCGTTGCTAAATGGGTTCATGTAAGTCTGGAATAAATAAAGAGGTTTCTACGAGATATGATGCAACAGGGGAGATCAGATATCTACAAGCCCAACATCATATAACCTACATCAAAGTGGCCAGCATTGTTGTTGTATCCGACCAAAATAAAGTGTGTGAAATAAAAAATATAAGACGGGATTGGGGAATGATGAAGATCTCCTAATGTCCGCCTTACAAGTATATAAATCGTCATGATCTCAGGATATTGCATTGGTTATGAGGAAAATGAAAT
Source organism: Meconema thalassinum (assembly GCA_946902985.2). Classification (NCBI taxonomy): domain Eukaryota; kingdom Metazoa; phylum Arthropoda; class Insecta; order Orthoptera; family Tettigoniidae; genus Meconema; species Meconema thalassinum. The sequence goes on from OX336390.1 coordinate 501,931,231, forward strand.
GAATAATATAATAAAGTGAGGAATAATAGTTGAATCAATGAGTGAGCTTGGACAATCATACGCCTTTTAAGAGAAGAGGTAAACAGTTAGAAGTCGCTAGGGGTGAATGAATGAAGTGAAGACTAGGTCGTAAATCAAGAGTTAAGTAGTGTGAAGGAGGGAGTCTAGCGTCCTTGCCGGCTCTTACAGACCGCAGGGGTGAGCTAATACAATAGACGCTTTGCGTGCAAAGGTTTTAAGATCTGAACATGTAGTAGCCATAAAACGGAGAATTATGCAAATGGGTTTAATAAAGGTGCTAAAAGAATATAAAGTAATTTGTTGTATTGGTGGGTTTTAGACAATTGTCCCCATCCTAAGTTTGAAGTAATTCAATAATATTTGACCATAGTAGTCAAGGAATAAGTTATTAAGAAAATAACCGATTCCTGCCTCGAAAGATTTAATAAGTGAGACGGGTGAACGAATAATTGAGTTTGAAAGTAAACCAAGTAATGAAAAATGATAATAGCACATGATACATCATTAATGAACCACCTTAGAGCATGAGAGACAAGTTGAAAGACGTGAGTTCGATTCATGGCAGGTATAAAGTGTTATTCATGGCATGTTTTAAAAGTGTTGATTTGTTGATTTAAAGTGTAATACCTAAGGCTTAAATGGAAGAAATAAGTGCAGTTTGAAAGTAGCTGAATGTAATGCAAATATTGCAAGTAAGGATAAAATAAAGCCCTGAAGGGATTGTAACAATATACGGTAAATGTCCGTAAGCCTTAGAGGACTTTTCATAAAGTGATAGGTGCGCTTTGTGCCTAAATAAACAGAAATAAAAACAATAAGATATCATTTTTGTATTGATCGTTAATGATAGATATCAGCTCAAGTGAGCTAAGCAAGATAATTCTAGAATATAGATTTGAATGAGTTTTGATTATTTTATTGATTTTGATTTTTGGTTTGGATTTAGTCCAAACAATGTATGTTTGTATTTGTAATTGTAATTCCCTGGGCACTTTTTAGTGAATAAATTCATATTAATTGTAATATGTTAGTTGTCTTTTCTAGTCTTGATGATCCATTAGTGCTTCCATATCTGAATGTGAGATAATGTCGTGGGCTGAACGGTACACACCGCGAAGTCGAAGTAGCCTATCCAGGTGATGATCAAGCATTCTTCGATTGAATCGGGTACAATGGTTGCACTGAATATTTTTACCAGTGTACCTACCATAGAGTTTCAGTGAAAAGGAACGACTTTTCTTAATATTTGTGAATCTTTCTTTCTTTCTTTCTTTCTTTCTTTCTTTCTTTTCATAATTTGTTTTTCTTCTCAAGACGTAGTCTCGTGTCATTGGTGTGGTTAGTGACTGATGGGCGCAGAAACATTTGCAATTTTATCCTGCTCAGTTCCTCAGGATGATCACTTACTCCACACTGTAGGATATGATTTTTAGCAAAGTAGGGGAGCAGTGCCGGTTCTAAGCCACTCGACGCCCGGCGTCGCGGAGCGTCGATGTTAAATTAGTGGATTTCTCGCAAACCCATGGTCCGATTTGAACATGTGACATGTCGTTGGACTCAGGGTGACGCCCCCTTTCCAATGGACAACATATTTCAACCTCAAAATAAAACCTACCCCTTCTAGGGTGTGAAATATTATTTTCTTAGTAAAACTCGCTTTCCGTGTGCGACGTGAATGCTGGTTAATGCTAATATGAAATTAAACATTGTTCCTCGTGAACGACATGCAAACGGGTCGAAGCCGGTATGAAAAACATTTTGTTTTTGTTTTTTGTTTTTGTTTTTACGCATGCGCACTTGGGGTTTTTGTAAGAGGGTGGACTTTTTGAATAAAGATTTATAGATGAGGAGTGATGGGAGTCCTAAGACACATGGCGTGGCTGTGCCCAAAAAACAAACATGGTGGCCAAGCTAATTTTAAATAATTAATAGCTCGCAAACCCATGGTCGGATTTTGACAAATGAGGTGTCATAGGACTCTGGCTAACGTCCTCTTTCCTATGAACCACACGTTATATTTTTCAATTTTTTTTGCCAACGAGTCGACGCCATAATGAATTAGCTTTTTACGCATGCGCGCTTGGTGATTTTGTAAGAGGGCGGGCTTTTTGAATAAAGATTTTTGGATGAGTGTTTTTTTTTAAGAATTTAACCGAAAGATCGAAAACTAATAGGTCATGCGCTTTTCATATCTCATGAACTAATAAGGCTAGGGGTCTTGTATGAGGGGTCGTTGGACTTGGAATGACGCTCCCTTCTTGAATGTATTTTTGAAATTTTGACAAAGGGCCTAACGACACTTTTGTTAAAAGACATTTGGAAAAGAATAAAAATAAAAAATCTTATCCGGCCACTGTGGCCATGCCCTCTTTGAAAAAATCCATGGCTATTTCGATGGAACGGCGGGTCGTAATACGACGGTTCGTTTTTCGATGTGGCGGACCACGGTAGCCATGCTTGCCAATGCATTCATTGCTATTTCATGAACCATGGATCGCAGAGGTTTATGCGATGATTCGCTGGCCAAGGTGACCATGCTTGCAAATGCATGAATCGATATTTCATGAACCATGGATCGCAGAGGTTTATGCGATGATTCGTTGGCCGAGGTGACCATGCTTGCAAATGCATGAAACGATATTTCATGAACCATGGATCGCAGAGGCTTATGCGATGATTCGCTGGCCAAGGTGACCATGCTTGCCAATGCATGAATTGATATTTCAAGAACCATGGATCGCAGAGGCTTATGTGATGATTCGCTGGCCAAGATGGCCATTCTTGTAAATGCATGAATCGATATTTCATGAACCATGAATTGCAGAGCTGTATGCAATGGTTCAACTCATGCTTAGTAAAGGTGTGATTGAAAAATGATAAATCCCTTATCATAACAGTAATGTATTATTAAAATGGTCAAAGCCTAGCATGCTACCTGTAAGCTATGAATGAACTAAACCGGTTGTCGGGCATGGCGTTTCATGCTTGCAAAATGCATTCATTGCTGTTTAAAAAAATCATGGATCGCAGAGCTGTATATAATGGTTCAACTCATGCTTGGTAAAGACAGGATCGAAAAATGAAAATCCACAGCCAGCTTTCAGTTGACTGAGCAGGTTAGGAAATGGAGTGAATGACTCCTTCATTTAGCGGTGAGGATTTGAAACAGTGCTGGCTGCTAAAGCCTGTCACACTTTCCTGGCTAACACAAAAGCCAATACAAAATCCAATACAAAAGCCAACACAAAAGCCAACACAAAAAGACAACAACTCATGAGCAATGCCCATTTTAATGGGTGAGGGCGTAAACAATAATTTTGACATTTCAAAGTTTTTCTTCGATTTCTTGAATTTCTCAATCATGACCGATATGGCTGGCTAAATGTTCATGATGAGTGGTTGTAGATAGAGAGAGAAAGAGGATACCACTGGGCGTGTGTTTTAACAAGACTATTACTGGTTATAATGACCGTGCTTAATAGAACAATAGATATTTTAACGAGTCGGTTTAGAACAAGCCGAGGGTTCGTTTCCCAATATTTCAACGGGTGGGTTTATGACAGAGCGAGGGTTTGTCTTTCCGATATTTTACTCCCGAAGGGGATCTTAAACGTGTAAACGATGATGGGTTACATGACAAATGATAATTCTATGATCAGATGATATTTCGACGGGTCGGTTTAGGACAGGCCGAGGGTTCGTTTTCCAATATTTCGACGGGGCGGTTTATGACAGAGCGAGGGTTCGATTTTCCAATATTTTACTTACGAAGGGGATCTTTAACGTGTAAACGATAATGGGTTACATGACAAATGATAATTCTATGATCAGATGATATTTCGACGGGTTGGTTTAGGACAGGCTGAGTGCTCGTTTTCCGATACTTCGACGGGTCGGTTTAGGACAGGCTGAGGGTTTGTTTTCCGATATTTTGACGGGTCGGTTTATGACAGAGCGAGGGTTCGTTTTTCCGATATTTTACTCCCAAAGGGGATCTTTAACGTGTAAACGATGATGGGTTACATGACAAATGATAATTCTATGATCAGGTGAAGGGCAAACAGAACTTGGTTATATGTTGATTGAAGCAAGCAGAAAAAACAAACTTGCTGGAGAGCAGACTGACAGGATGTGAATGTTATTTGAGCGTATTGCAATGTGCTGATCTGACATGACTTGACAACAAATGCAAGATTGTAAATCGCTGCATCAGTAAAGGTACCATACACGTGTAGGAATGCGCTATTTGATGAAACATGGATTGTAGAGGCTTATGCGGTGGCCATGCTTGACAATGCATTCATTGATATTTCACGAATCATGAATCGTAGAGGCTTATGTGAGTGGTTTGTTTATGCGAGCTGAAAGCATGGCCATGATGATTGAAAAAACAATTGCGAGAATGACCGCCGAGTCAAAGTAAACGGATAAGCCAATACAAAAGCCGATATAAAAGCCAACACAAAAGCCAATACATAAGCCAATACAAATGCCAACACAAAAGCCAATACAAAAGCCAATACATAAGCCAACACAAGGGGTTAGGTTAGGTTGGGTTATGATATGTTACATTAGGTTAGGTGAGCTATGTGTGACGTCATATCCAGTCTTAAAGCCAGCCTAAACTTGTAGAACATGTCACGTGGCAAGGTTAAGTTAGGTTATGTTAGGTGAGTTGAGGTTAAGTCTTTAAATATTCCCAGTCTTTGAGATACTTTCCAAGATCAATAAAAAATCTACTAAATACAGTGACAAAAATAAATTGTAAAATAAGCCAATACAAAACCCGATATATACGCCAACACAAAAGCCAATACATAAGCCAAAACAAAAGCCAACACAAAAGCCAATACAAAAAAACAATACATAGGCCAATACAAAAGCCAACACATGGGGTTAGGTTTGGTTAGGATCTGATATGTTACATTAGATTAGGTGAGTTATGTGTGACGTCATAGCCAATATTAAAGCAAGTCTAAACTTGTAGAACATGTCACGTGACAAGGTTGAGTTAGGTTATATTAGATGAGTTGAGGTTAAGTCTTTAAATATTCCCAGTCTTTGAGATACTTTCCAAGACCAATAACAAAAATTCACTAAATACATTGACAAAAATAACTTGTCAAATAAGCCAATCCAAAAGCTGATATATAAGCCAACACAAAAGCCAATTCTCAAGCCAAAACAAAAGCCAACACAAAAGCCAATACATAAGCCAACACATGGGGTTAGGTTGGGTTATGATATGTTACATTAGGTTAGGTGAGCTACGTGTGATGTCATAGCCAGTCTTAAAGCAAGTCTAAACTTGTAGAACATGTCACGTGACAAGGTTAAGTTAGGTTATACCTATCACTATTTTTAAAATGAGAAAAAACATCATGCTCTGGGAAACCTTGTTTTTATTTTATAGCCAATAGCTTCTCTTCTCTTTTTCTTAGGCGTTTACCCTCCAGGTTGGTGGAACCCACAGACTCAGCGAGGGAACTCACCACTACCGCCTCTACGGGCAGTGTCCTAGAGCTGGGAACATCTAATCGGAGTGGATACAACTGGGGAGGTGTGATTGGCACCTCGCCCAGGCGGCCTCACCTGCAAAGCGAACAGGGGCCTCATGAGGGAAGGTAATGGATGGTCAGGATGGATAGGAAAGGAAGAGGGTAGGAGGCGGCCGTGGCCTTGAAGAAGGAACTGTCCCCGTAAACCCGGATAGTAGGCTGTCAGATATCCGCCCCCTCAATCGGATTGCCACAAATCAACCGCACCGGCTCAGCTACACCAATGAAAATGGCACTGACAGATACTACCGAGATTTGAGCACAGAAGTTAACAGGAAATCATTGTGGAACACACCAAAATAGACGGGGGTTCATACTTACCTTTACTTACCTCTTAAAAATTATCTCGGGGATTGGGTTGACAACAGGATCTCCAAAGTATGCTCCCACAATAACCTCCACCATGACATTTAAAAATGAACCAGAACGGAGACAAGAACTTTGAACTGTACAAAAGCTTTTATTTCAAATAAAGGGTATGATTTTAACAACTCAACAAAATAAATGTGGCTATCAGTAGCCCATGTCAATCTGACTACGTCCTCCTGAAGGACTTGCAAAGTTTGTTATAGAACATGTTAGCTCCCACGAGCTCAAAATAACGTAATATTCATAACACAATTGGACTGGAAAAGGAAGTCAGGACGAGACACATATACAGAGCATTTGGTTTCTTTTAATAAACATGACACTTGTATTTATAGGCACAAGGCCTCAATGTAGACGACCTTGCCCGCTGATAACCAGTTGTCTGGCCAGCTGCGGTCTACCCTTCAACCTGACGCACACCTGTCAAATGGGCTCACGTGTCATGCCACATTGCGTAAGAATCCAGTTCTCTCTCAAACGCTTTAAATGTCCGCAAGACAACACAAATATAGTTACGCAAATCTTTCAAATGCTTTACTCACATACCACTGGATTATTCTGACAATCCCTAAACTTGTTAAATTATCATCCAAATGTTTAATAAGCATTGTCTAGAGTATAAAACAAACTCTTAAATGTTTATAACAAAACCTCATAAATAATTTATAACAATTAGAAATTGTTTATAATATTGTCGAAGATAATTACAAAAATTTTAAACACGCCTCTAACAATACTTTCGTTCCACATTATTGTCAAAGATATTTACATCATTATTTACAATATTAACATTTAAATTATTCAAATTATTAATTTAAGAAATACATTTAACCACATGTTCATCCGGTTGGTAATTTCATAATCGTGTCAATATAATCGACCAATGAAGGTTAGTTATACATTTAATGTCACAATCTGGTTTAATTGAGGTTGTAATAATTATTATAATTATTTGTGACGGTAATCTTCATTCAAAATCTTATCTCAAATTCTTTCAATACTCTTGTTAATTATAACAGTAAATTCACTTGATTAATTTTCAAAGGACTAAGATAATACACTCCATCGGAAAATACTTCGCTTACAAAATAATGCACAAACTGCATTAAAATAGGCCCAAATTCATCATATATTAATATATATGGCATCAAAATCTTCCACAGAACTTACAAAAACCTCCACTAACAAATTCTTTAACATCATTAATTACTGTGGGAACCTCCTTCATTTATTCAAGGGCATTATACATCAGCGACTTTCAACACGTCCGCTGCACTAGCGATTATACATTCATAGTTCCACTTCAAAAATTCTTATAATCATTAATTGTTTCAAAACTGTTGTCATTTAACCTTCGTGGATTTCATTCATGAATCGAAATGAAGTAAAAATTTGCCAATCACAAACAAATTTAATAGTGAATACGCTTATATACGCCTGTCTGGTCTATCACAATTTAAGATTAACATCATCAAGGAATTGTAGTATAAAAATACTATCATCAAATAAAGTGCGACTAAACTGCACAATAGTCGAATAGAATCCAATTAGACTGGGGAATGCAAACATCATTATATAAATCTCTAATTGAGAAAAAACTCCTAACAAAAGTTCATGACTTTAATGCATTCAATAATTCATAATTAAAGTGCATCTTTCACAAAATTGTCTATGATGCAATGGTCGTTCATAACTGACGATAAATGTCTGTGTTGCAATCAATTCAAATAACGACTAGTATTTCCAAGATCGTCGACAACGTAAGAGATTTTAACGCTCTAAAGTTATTTAAATGTTCTTCCTTCTTGATGATGACAGAAAATTGGTCAAAGTAATTAAACTGGGGTAGAATTACTTTAATAAAGTGACACGCTGTCTGAATTTAAATCTGCCATAAAAATCATTAACTTACAGTCAAATCGTGACTACAAAAATAAGCAAATTACTGAAAAATCTAAATATCAGTCTCAACTGATCCAAAATCGTTTAACTATGCCCATGACATAACAATGTCTTAATAAATCGTCGAAAAAGGCATAACTCATCAAGGTGTACTGAGAATAGGAATCTCAAACAAGAATATAGGGCAAAATACATGAGGACAGAAATATGGGAAAATGGTTGCTCAAATATCGCTACAAAACTCAAATACAACAATAAACATTCACGACTACCTTATCTGCTGGTTGAAGTTCCAGAGGAAAATTCCCCAAAGAAGACTGCTGATGGATCCATTTCACCAACTTGAAGATGAGCTCCATCCTCGAAACAGGAAACAGCACCCTCGGAGAATCGAACTGCTTCCTCCTCCGGAAATTGCACTGCTCCGTGTAGACGAAAGACATCCTTCCGGCAAAATTCTTCTTTGTGAGTCGGGACTACCCTGACCTCTCTTGAAAAATCCCTGAAGTTCCAGTAGAAAATCGCCATGAAGTTTTTGTAGTAATTTCCGAAGAAATATTCATATTCAGTGAGTATGAAATCGTTTCCATTGCTGTTTGATAGTATTCAGCGTTGAACCACGAAACATGGGTGTAGATGGTTATTCACCACATGTTCGCTTGTGTGGAATGGCGATTAGCGAAGTTCCATGCTGCTATCTTACTCCGTTGATATATGTCCCAATTGCATTAAAGTCCTTTAGCCTTCCATCTTCTCTTCGGTTATGGTAATAGAAGAACAAACTGCCATATTAAACTGCTCCATCATACTGTAGCGTTGTGTCACAAAAGCAATCTGAAGTCTCCCTATTTCACTAGCAGTGTCAGCCGTGGCGTAGAATCGGACGATACAAAGTGCTTCTCAGATGGCGAGAAAATCACTTTTGTCAGTCGTCTAAAATTGCCAATATCTTCCAAAATAACTCCTCGAAATTGTTCAACTTTTCTACATTCCTTAATGTAGCACTGCACATTAGAATTAGCTTATAGGCGACCGCTAACTGTTCATAGCTAATCTTGTAGATGCGTTATAATGTGCGTTTTAACTTCACCTAGATTTACTCACTGTAAACTTGCACTGCTTGTCTGCTCGAATCTCGTTCACTGCGGTGACTTTACCACGCGTTATAATGACGACTCTTTCTACTAATTTCACTCGACGTCTCACCGAAATGACTATATAAGAAATGAGCTTCGATGATATGAGCTTCGATGATATGAGCTTCGATGATCTGAGCTTCGATGATATGAGCTTCGATGATCTGAGCTTCGATGATATGAGACTCCTCTCTTCTGCGCAAGGCCTTTTATAAACTTCATAAGGGGCGTATCCATCCCTTCCATAGCGTGTTACTGCGTCATCGCTAGAAGTTCCAACTTCGTCAATACATGACGGATTTTCAAAATTCAAGAACTGAAAATAAATTTCACCAAAATTCCAGATCAATGCCTCTACTGCAAATGGATTTCCACAATTCTGCATTCCAAAAGTAATAAAAATACCATAGTTTCAGCAATCTCCGTCTTTCTTCAAACTATCGTTCATTGGTTCGAGCCTCCCCTCCAATAGCATAATTTCTTCCTCAGCAGAATTCCACTTCTTCTGCGACTGCGTCGTAGATCTCGGATCTTTCTCGAATAAATGCTGACGTCACTGAGAATCTCAGCTCAAGTAGCCTGCTGGCATAACGTCTGCGTCATCCGTGCTTACGTCATGACTACCCACGTCATAACTATGACAGCCATAACTTTCTTTATAATTTTCCAAAATAGCCACCGTGGTCTCTATATAATTCAATTTACGGGGGCATTCTCCCCTCACCACGTTTTAAAAACAGTTGCAAATTGTTTTTAAACTCAGTGTTACAAGTACCTCAACTCTCTTGAACACGAAATTGAATTATTACTGGCTTACTCTAGGATAGTATCTTTTCAAATTTCCAGCATTGAACTTGCCGTAAATGACATTATTCTCATTAATTGTAATCAGGTGTGGTGTGGCAATGTATTTACAAGTTCTCACTGTCTTTGAGAAATCGACGTGTTTTTTTTTTTTTTTTTGTGGTACCGACCTCAAAATTCTGCTGGCTCGTAGAAGGCCCAGGATCGATTACAACATCCTGCCTTTTCTTTTGGTTTTCGGATTCTTTTTCCCGTAATTCTTTCAGGTATTGCTGGCTTTCCCTCTCTCTTTCCTGATACTGATCGGGTGTCATAACCTGACCTTGAGGATTCTGATTTCTGTTTTGGTTCTGGTTATTTCTATTATAATTTCTGTTATAACCATTATTGTTGTAATATCTGCCTCTTCCATTGTTGTAATTTCCTCGATTATAGTTCCAGCCTCTTCTCTGTTGATATGGACGGTAACTTTGCGATCTGTTATTTCGAAACTGATTATTCCTGTGAGGACCTACATTGTCAGTTTTCTCTTCATCTGGCTTGTCCGTTTGTTGGACTTGGTCCATATATACAGTATTTATTTCTTTGAAGTCCTGCCTTTGACCTTTCTGTACCACGTTAGGCATTGGACTTGTGTAGTCTAACCTCCTCAGTAATTCATCCATGCTGGTCAAATCCTTGATGTTTGACGAAATGATTAGTCTCCTCACCTCCACAGGCAGCATACGAGAAATCGCATCAATTAATTGCTCCGTTGACAATGGGGGTTGCAAAAATCTCAAGCGGGACAATTGACTCGTAAAGAAATCAGCGTACCGTGTTGGAAGAGTACCTGAGTATTTTCTTGAATACACCTCCGCTCTTAACGAATTCTGCGCTTCTATGGACCAAAATCGTTTGATTAATGCCTATGCAAACTCGTCAAAGTTACTGAATGTGTATCTAAATGCGCAAACCATTCGAGGGGTCCTCCAATCAAAAATCTTTCCACAATCTTCATCTCTCTCTCTCTGGGAATGTGAGCTTCGATGAAATAATCTTTGAGGTTCCTTATATATTCTATAGGCGTCAAACTATCAGTGTTGCTGAATTTTTGCGGTTTGTCTTCAAAATTCCTGATGACCGTCACGTTCCTCGGATATGAATCCGGGTAGTTTTTCCCACTATCTCGATAGTTCCACTCAGGTTCCATATTCCTCTCGTCATCTTCCTCCCTGAATCTGGATATACGTTCTTCAGGAGTCACGTCTCTCTCTTCTGGATCTAGGTTATATCTTCTGGCATAATTCCTATTGATTTCGCAAGTCAAGCCTTCTGTATCCTTGTCAGTGATTTCCGTTAAGACTTTCTTGATTAACTCTTCTTTGTAGGTCTCCATCAAACTAGCCTCTCCTAGCTTCAAATTCTGCAGTTTGCTCGTCGTTTCATTCACATCAGAGACAACTTTATGAATCTGATCCTCTAATGCAGATTTTAATGCTTGCACATCCTGACCTATTTGTGTTCTATCTTCTACTTGTCTCTCGGATAGCGAATCCATCCTGACGCTTAAATCTTTCCTAATCTGTACTACTTCATTGTTAATATCTATTTGAGTACTGGCAAGTTTTCTTTCAATACGTTCCTGAATTTGGGTTACATGTTCCCCACTTGACCTATTCCACTCGTCTTTCCATACTGCTACATTTGCCGTTAACATTTCTGCTATGTCTACTTCGATATCTTATTTCAATAATCTATTATGGTCTAATACTTGGGTTCTCATGACCTCTACATCATACTTTAAACCTGCTAAAGACGCTGTCGTTCTAACTGACTCATCAACTAATCTAGTCGTTAATGCACTCATATTACGCGTACAAAGTGTTTTCGAATTGTCTATTTCTTCCCTGACTTCATTTACATCAGTTTGGACTTTAGCAATATCTACGAAAACTGTGTTGACTTCTACTTGCATCTTATTTATGTCACTTTGCATCTCATTTATATCCGAATGAATGTTATTAATATCAACCTGAACATTGGACACATCAGTTCTAACATTTTGGATTTCTCTTTGGACTTCCTCAACCTTGTCTTGGACAGTCGCAACATCATTTTTAACAACAACTACTTCAGCCCTAGCACAAGAAATATCACCTCGGACATTAGCCACATCTAGATTCAACATTGTAAGATCATTCTGTACCTTAGAAACATCAATTTTAACATCAGAAACATCCTTATGCATATTAGACAAATCTTTATGGACATTGGACACGTCTGTGCGCATGTCAGTTACAGTATTCTCGATTCCTTGGGTATTAATCTGTAAACGCGACATATTATCCTCTAAGTTAGCAGAACTGGTCTGGAGAACTTTCAAACTTTCATCCATGCTAGCTTTCAAATTACTAGCATTCTCCTCCATCATCTGCTTCATACTGCTATTCATTCTAGCAGACATCTCCTCTAACATCATCCTCAGACTTTCATCTGCCATTACAATATTAATTCAAAAATAGACTGCTGTAGGGACATACATCAATAGAGCAAAATAACAACATCTGAGCAACACTTTTCACCATATATAAGTTTGATCAAATTTCTGTCTTAAATCTAACTTATAACTACCTTATAATTAACCTTCGAAGACCCTTCATGTTGAAACAAACTCAAGCACATGTTCAAATTTCCCTGGCTCATTTTAAAATAACCTAACACAAATAATTTACATTTACAATCCAAATAATTTAATTTTATCTTAAATATGACTAAAATGTCATAAGCCGGTCAAATAAAATAAGATTCCAGATCATAGGCGATTTTCCTAAGTTTCCAGCCTATTTAACCTTTCTCAAGTTGTATAAGATCTGATCTTTTCTGAGTGTAATTTTCCTAATACAATACAACATTTAATTCCTATATAATCACACTCTTAAATTCTACAATTGGCCAAGACATCTAACAAAGAATCAACCTCTTTATTTGAGTCTAATCGAGCCACACGTTTTAGGTTTGCCAATCCTACTGGCGTTCAACCTGGTGATCCACTTATGTTGAACAAGCCCCACACGTTGACTGCGCCAATCTTACTGTCCCCGTAAACCCGGATAGTAGGCTGTCAGATATCCGCCCCCTCAATCGGATTGCCAATAATCAACCGCACCGGCTCAGCTACACCAATGAAAATGGCACTGACAGATACTACCGAGATTTGAGCACAGAAGTTAACAGGAAATCATTGTGGAACACACCAAAATAGACGGGGGTTCATACTTACCTTTACTTACCTCTTAAAAATTATCTCGGGGATTGGGTTGACAACAGGATCTCTAAAGTATGCTCCCACAATAACCTCCACCATGACATTTAAAAATGAACCAGAACGGAGACAAGAACTTTGAACTGTACAAAAGCTTTTATTTCAAATAAAGGGTATGATTTTAACAACTCAACAAAATAAATGTGGCTATCAGTAGCCCATGTCAATCTGACTACGTCCTCCTGAAGGACTTGCAAAGTTTGTTATAGAACATGTTAGCTCCCACGAGCTCAAAATAACGTAATATTCATAACACAATTGGACTGGAAAAGGAAGTCAGGACGAGACACATATACAGAGCATTTGGTTTCTTTTAATAAACATGACACTTGTATTTATAGGCACAAGGCCTCAATGTAGACGACCTTGCCCACTGATAACCAGTTGTCTGGCCAGCTGCGGTCTACCCTTCAACCTGACGCACACCTGTCAAATGGGCTCACTTGTCATGCCACATTGCGTAAGAATCCAGTTCTCTCTCAAACGCTTTAAATGTCCGCAAGACAACACAAATATAGTTACGCAAATCTTTCAAATGCTTTACTCACATACCACTGGATTATTCTGACAATCCCTAAACTTGTTAAATTATCATCCAAATGTTTAATAAGCATTGTCTAGAGTATAAAACAAACTCTTAAATGTTTATAACAAAAACTCATAAATAATTTATAACAATTAGAAATTGTTTATAATATTGTCGAAGATAATTACAAAAATTTTAAACACGCCTCTAACATTACTTTCGTTCCACATTATTGTCAAAGATATTTACATCATTATTTACAATATTAACATTTAAATTATTCAAATTATTAATTTAAGAAATACATTTAACCACATGTTCATCCGGTTGGTAATTTCATAATCGTGTCAATATAATCGACCAATGAAGGTTAGTTATACATTTAATGTCACAATCTGGTTTAATAGAGGTTGTAATAATTATTATAATTATTTGTGACGGTAATCTTCATTCAAAATCTTATCTCAAATTCTTTCAATACTCTTGTTAATTATAACAGTAAATTCACTTGATTAATTTTCAAAGGACTAAGATAATACACTCCATCGGAAAATACTTCGCTTACAAAATAATGCACAAACTGCATTAAAATAGGCCCAAATTCATCATATATTAATATATATGGCATCAAAATCTTCCACAGAACTTACAAAAACCTCCACTAACAAATTCTTTAACATCATTAATTACTGTGGGAACCTCCTTCATTTATTCAAGGGCAATATACATCAGCGACTTTCAACACGTCCGCTGCACTAGCGATTATACATTCATAGTTCCACTTCAAAAATTCTTATAATCATTAATTGTTTCAAAACTGTTGTCATTTAACCTTCGTGGATTTCATTCATGAATCGAAATGAAGTAAAAATTTGCCAATCACAAACAAATTTAATAGTGAATACGCTTATATACGCCTGTCTGGTCTATCACAATTTAAGATTAACATCATCAAGGAATTGTAGTATAAAAATACTATCATCAAATAAAGTGCGACTAAACTGCACAATAGTCGAATAGAATCCAATTAGACTGGGGAATGCAAACATCATTATATAAATCTCTAATTGAGAAAAAACTCCTAACAAAAGTTCATGACTTTAATGCATTCAATAATTCATAATTAAAGTGCATCTTTCACAAAATTGTCTATGATGCAATGGTCGTTCATAACTGACGATAAATGTCTGTGTTGCAATCAATTCAAATAACGACTAGTATTTCCAAGATCGTCGACAACGTAAGAGATTTTAACGCTCTAAAGTTATTTAAATGTTCTTCCTTCTTGATGATGACAGAAAATTGGTCAAAGTAATTAAACTGGGGTAGAATTACTTTAATAAAGTGACACGCTGTCTGAATTTAAATCTGCCATAAAAATCATTAACTTACAGTCAAATCGTGACTACAAAAATAAGCAAATTACTGAAAAATCTAAATATCAGTCTCAACTGATCCAAAATCGTTTAACTATGCCCATGACATAACAATGTCTTAATAAATCGTCGAAAAAGGCATAACTCATCAAGGTGTACTGAGAATAGGAATCTCAAACAAGAATATAGGGCAAAATACATGAGGACAGAAATATGGGAAAATGGTTGCTCAAATATCGCTACAAAACTCAAATACAACAATAAACATTCACGACTACCTTATCTGCTGGTTGAAGTTCCAGAGGAAAATTCCCCAAAGAAGACTGCTGATGGATCCATTTCACCAACTTGAAGATGAGCTCCATCCTCGAAACAGGAAACAGCACCCTCGGAGAATCGAACTGCTTCCTCCTCCGGAAATTGCACTGCTCCGTGTAGACGAAAGACATCCTTCCGGCAAAATTCTTCTTTGTGAGTCGGGACTACCCTGACCTCTCTTGAAAAATCCCTGAAGTTCCAGTAGAAAATCGCCATGAAGTTTTTGTAGTAATTTCCGAAGAAATATTCATATTCAGTGAGTATGAAATCGTTTCCATTGCTGTTTGATAGTATTCAGCGTTGAACCACGAAACATGGGTGTAGATGGTTATTCACCACATGTTCGCTTGTGTGGAATGGCGATTAGCGAAGTTCCATGCTGCTATCTTACTCCGTTGATATATGTCCCAATTGCATTAAAGTCCTTTAGCCTTCCATCTTCTCTTCGGTTATGGTAATAGAAGAACAAACTGCCATATTAAACTGCTCCATCATACTGTAGCGTTGTGTCACAAAAGCAATCTGAAGTCTCCCTATTTCACTAGCAGTGTCAGCCGTGGCGTAGAATCGGACGATACAAAGTGCTTCTCAGATGGCGAGAAAATCACTTTTGTCAGTCGTCTAAAATTGCCAATATCTTCCAAAATAACTCCTCGAAATTGTTCAACTTTTCTACATTCCTTAATGTAGCACTGCACATTAGAATTAGCTTATAGGCGACCGCTAACTGTTCATAGCTAATCTTGTAGATGCGTTATAATGTGCGTTTTAACTTCACCTAGATTTACTCACTGTAAACTTGCACTGCTTGTCTGCTCGAATCTCGTTCACTGCGGTGACTTTACCACGCGTTATAATGACGACTCTTTCTACTAATTTCACTCGACGTCTCACCGAAATGACTATATAAGAAATGAGCTTCGATGATATGAGCTTCGATGATATGAGCTTCGATGATCTGAGCTTCGATGATATGAGCTTCGATGATCTGAGCTTCGATGATATGAGACTCCTCTCTTCTGCGCAAGGCCTTTTATAAACTTCATAAGGGGCGTATCCATCCCTTCCATAGCGTGTTACTGCGTCATCGCTAGAAGTTCCAACTTCGTCAATACATGACGGATTTTCAAAATTCAAGAACTGAAAATAAATTTCACCAAAATTCCAGATCAATGCCTCTACTGCAAATGGATTTCCACAATTCTGCATTCCAAAAGTAATAAAAATACCATAGTTTCAGCAATCTCCGTCTTTCTTCAAACTATCGTTCATTGGTTCGAGCCTCCCCTCCAATAGCATAATTTCTTCCTCAGCAGAATTCCACTTCTTCTGCGACTGCGTCGTAGATCTCGGATCTTTCTCGAATAAATGCTGACGTCACTGAGAATCTCAGCTCAAGTAGCCTGCTGGCATAACGTCTGCGTCATCCGTGCTTACGTCATGACTACCCACGTCATAACTATGACAGCCATAACTTTCTTTATAATTTTCCAAAATAGCCACCGTGGTCTCTATATAATTCAATTTACGGGGGCAGTACCATCCCGGCATTTGCCCGAAGACGAAGTG
Source organism: Meconema thalassinum (assembly GCA_946902985.2). Lineage (NCBI taxonomy): Eukaryota > Metazoa > Arthropoda > Insecta > Orthoptera > Tettigoniidae > Meconema > Meconema thalassinum. Next base: position 501,948,114 of record OX336390.1, read on the forward strand.
GGAAACCACGGAAAACCACTTCGAGGATGGCTGAGGTGGGAATCGAATCCCCTCTACTCACTTGGAACACCCGAGGCTGAGTAGACCCCGTTCCAGTCCTCATGCCACTTTTCAAATTTCGTGGCAGAGCCGGGAATCGAGCCCAGGACCTCCGGGGCGGCAGCTAACCATGCTGGCCGCTACGCTACGGAGGCGACATAGCCAATAGCACTTTACAAAAAAAATAGAACACAAAGAAATATCAATTCCTCATTCTTTTTTTTCAATGTTTATGTCCACATATCATTAACTTTCCTTTCATAACACACATCACAATCAAGGCTGCCAACCTCTCTCCCACTGAGGCATTACAGGATGCTAAACGTTGTTTAGCTTTTTCCAACGACACTTGATCCGTCACATGTCTTAAACCAGGATGACTATGGCGATAAGAAAGGTCATGTTCTTTGCATGCTTGATCCACAGTTGTGTAACCAACTAGGTATTGGTACTTGATAGTTTCACACATGAACAAAAAAAAAATCCAACATGTCTGACATGAATTACATGATTTGAAAATTTGCAAAGAATATCCAATGAACCATTTTTCAGCCCTGTTTATCACAGCATAATGCTTACCACTATGTTCGTAATAAGGCCATGGCCAACTCCTCCCCAATCCTCATCTGCATTACTAATACATACACTAATACAGCCATCGCAGTAACACTGGTTATCAGACAAATTCTACACACATCCAAGTGCACCGGACTACATGACCACGATGTCGCAAAGACCCTAAATTAATTAATCAACAACAAAAGGGAATCTTGTAGTTTAACGTGACCGTTAATCTCGTGATCATGAGCCCCATGACCCCCTTTTTACATGGAATCCGAACCACAGGACATGGCATTTCACTTCGAAAATCTCACATTCATTGACCGGGAATCGAACCCGGTCTGCGTCGGCGAGAGACAGACAGCCTCGCCGAGTCTTTCTGTCCTATCATTATAATTTCTTTACCCTGTCTCTTTTTTTTCTGTAACAGGATGTGACGTTCTCACGATTTGACAAGTGAGTTCATGTTTTCGCTGACATAATTACTAATGTTTCCACACAAGAGCACACCTATGTCGTGAGCAAAGGTATGAGCATAGGGATAGAAAAGTGATAGAAAAGTGGTAGAAAATGGTAGAAAAATTGTAGAAAATGGTAGAAAAGTGGTAGCAAAACGTTTTGGTGGTAGAAAAATGATATAAAAGTGGTAGAAAAGTGGTGGAAAAGTGGTAGCAAAAAAGTGCTAGTGGTAGAAAAATGGTAGAAAAGTGGTAGCAAAACAAGATGTTCGGTAAAAAACATATAGCCTACTTTCTCCTAAATGTATGAGTATAGTTATAACTCGTTGTTATTATCAAAGAGTATAATAGAATCATTTCTTGGTTGAAGACCTGAGAAACTATTTACCTCTACCAAACGCCACAACCTAGAAAAAAAACTACTACCATCATTGAAGAAAGATAGATAAGAAGTATCTCAAGAATGTTATGGATCTGGAGACATAATCGACCGGACTGGCTGCGTGGCTCAGCGGTAACGTTCTCGCTTGCTGGGCCCTAGGTTGCAGGTTCGTATCCTGGCGCAGTCAGATGGCATTTGAGGGTGCACAAATGCGAGGGGGCCGTGTCAGTAGATTTACTGGCACGTTAAAGATCCCCTTTGGGCCGAAATTCCGGCACCCCGGCGTATCTAAAAGCAGCAGTAGTTAAAAGGGACGTAAAACAAATAACATTATTATTATTGTTATTATTACATAGTCGACCTGCCGTGGGCAACATCCAACTTTGAGTTGAGGCATGTCTTTACACGTCTGGTTGTGCATGGCTTTCACAACCCTAATTGAATTAACAAATCTTTCCATGACCCTACAGAGACGTGTGTATACAAACTATGTGGATATTTTCGATTGCTATTTGCCTGAAATAAAAGTATTAATTAATAACCTGAACTAGCACCAACGGCTAGAATTCAGTTACTATGTGAAATCGTTTTGTTCTTTACTTCAAATGAAAATGAAAATCCACAGCCTGCTTCCAGTCTCCGACCGGATCAGGAATGGAATGAATGAAGCCCCCATCTAGCGGCGAGGATATGAACTGTGCCGGCTGCCGAGACCTGACGCACTCCTCTGGGGCAATGATTAAATGGATGACAGATGAAATGAAATGATAGTGGAGAGTGTTGCTGGAATGAAATGTTGACAGGGAAAACCGGGGTACCCGGGGAAAAACCTGTCTGCCTCCGTTTTGTCCAGCACAGATCTCACATGGAGTGACCGGGATTTGAACCACGGACCCAGTGGTGAGAGGCCGGCGTGCTGCCGCCTAAGCCACGGAGGCTTCCTTTACTTCAAATAACATTTTCAAATAACGCACAATAGGCTGTTACAAACCCTTTAAAATAAAAAGTAAAAATTTATCGTAGTATCATCTTGCCATTCTTCAAGTTCGATGCGCATAGAATGCCAATGGTATACGGTACTAACCAATGGAGTCCCACGTAGACCAGTCGTGACATCTAGTGGAGAAGTATCGAACAATATAACCCTAACAGGGCGAGTGCATTCTAGTGGCCATAAGAAGAAACTTTTCAATAAAATCTTTAAGTTAATAAGTAGGTCGGCGTGCAGTTACCTTTTTGGCTGCTAGATGTCTCGAGCAAATCTGCTGGTGAATTATGTTTTAATTAAATATATATTTTCCACCGTAATATGCACAATATAACACTTAATTTTAAAACGTCTGAATCATTACAAAACAATAAATATACAAAATTTCAAGCAAAAAAATAACTCTGATGGGGTTTGAACCATAGGCATATGAGTGATAGGCCAACGCTTTACCACGGAGCCATTTGAGCCAACGAACATCGTTCTATATAAAATCACTTACATATAACTTGTTAGCAAATAATGATTTAGACTAAACGATTTCATCAGTGGAGTATATTATGTATTTATAAAGCATTTCATACAAAGTTTATTTATTTTGTATCAGTACGCTATATTGCATGCAATATTCAAATTAGTGAAATATAAGTCAGGCACAAGATATCCGCTGCCATCTTGTCTTCTTACCGAGACGGCTCGGCTCTTGGCAACGAACCTATAAACATAAGAGCGTTGTTTAAATTCTTAACCTATCCAATTAAGCTTCACACAGGTGCAATTAGTGGAAGGTTCTTTAACATGCCATACATCTATGACACGGGACCACCGGCTTTACTTCCCCTCCGAAGGAAGGCATACTGAGGGATTTTAAAGCTCTTAAAAAACCGCTATCTTGGGCATAGAAGCTCAGCCTGCTACCGACTACGCCACCGAAGCCGCTTTCCCAAGATAAGATGCTGACGGATGACACATAAGCAATTAGTTGGTTCATAGGGTTCAAGGACACACGCCATTTCGCCTTCGTATTGAACCCGAGGAGGTTATGCTGACTGGAATCGAACGTGGTTCTCAGAGACTGTGATCTCAGTATAAAGGTTCCACCAGGGAACGAACCCGAGGTCTGTGGAGGGAGTTTCATTGTAAAAACCCCTAGAGAGAAGTGTATATTAAATCACTGGTGTGATTTCAGTTGCAGTGACATTATTTATTAAAATAATGAAGGGAAATCGAGCAGAATACAGTATTATTAGACTACTTGGTGTAGGCTATATGGGGCTTGGAGCACTGCAAGTGCAGAGTGGACGTTTTACAAATTAGCCCAGAATTGTGGGAGGTGTTCAGTGGAGCCACGTCCATCTCTCTGACCTCATTCTGTCGTCTGGAAGAGGGTGAGGGCCTGAATAATGACCCAGTTCTTCCCCGACGGAGAATGGATTTGAGAATGGTGGGGAGAGATCACAAGGAAAGTCATTGATTACTCGTGATTGGAGTAACGAAATGACATGAGACTTGCCCACAGGTGAATCTTTAGACTGGAGGCTAATTTTAGAGCCTTTAATCTGCGAAATTGACGCATATTTAAGGAAGTGCGGAAGGACCGTAGAACTATCATTGTTCGCGGCGGGATTTGAGGAGGTCGCCAGGGAATCCCAGGAGATAGCGTTCCCACGCTATAGAGAAAGGAATTAATATTAATTAATTGGCCGAGCGATTCTTCAGCACGCAGCCAGTTCTGGGATCAGAGAAGAAAATGGAACCCAATGAACATGGTTTGGAGACCAGAATCATGCTGGGAGAGGAGCCGAGATCCCGCGGGAAGATTGCGCTCTACTTTCTGTGTGAATCCGATATAAGGGAGTCGACCCTTAGCAGAGCGGTCAGTCCTACTCAGTCTTCATTCAGTCTTAAAGAGTCTTACACGTGTTGGAGCCAGTCTCACACCAGTTTGTCACAGTTTGTCAAGAGAGGCGCAGGCAGTCGTCATGGCGGAACATATGTTGGTCCGGTGCATGAAAGGACGCCCGCACAAAGAGTTCTACATTTGAGTGAAGCATTTAATAAGCTTTTATTAATAATAATCGCGCTGCAGGTATACTCAGCAGTACGAACAATGGCTTGTTCACGTAGGAAGCAGCGTGTAAGATGAGTGGCAGAACTATTGTAAATAATAATAATAATAATAATAATTTGTGTAAAGTTATGGACAGTGTTAAGCGCAATGTATCAAATATCGACTGATCATTCATGTCTAATTACGCTGGAATGCGCTGGGAGAAACTTTACGAAGCATTTGGTAATGTTTTAAGGATACCAAATAATAACGCTCAGGACGGAAGTTAGCATATCTATGCGACGCAAGAAGCTTACCGTAGGAGTATGGATGAAAACTGTTGGTGAATTCCGAGGGGCAGGTAAACCAGACTTTCAATCAGGAGTTGATAGGAGCACGGGAGATGCCATCGACACCTGCAATTTTGATCTTTGCTAGGGAATTTCAAGCAATGAAAATTGTACAAAGTGACGTGTGTTATGTGTAAAGCATATGTAAAATATCTTTTAAAGTAGTGGTTTTATAAGTGTTATAAAGTGTCACATGTTTGGGAGCAATAGCTTCCCTATAGAAATGCAAAGTGCCGTATGGTTAACGGAAGTTGTGTGTCATAAAATGTGTGTATTCAAGATGAATATGTCGCGTTAAACCTGCATATGGCGGGCGACTTGGAAGGATATGATTGGTTGGAGCCACCATGAGGAGCCTTGAGATATGTGAGTACCCCACAAATTATGGTTAATTAGAGAATATAGGCCACTGCATGTGACGTGATTTCAGTAAAGATGCCAGTAAGAATCAGATTAGGAGGTAGACCCTCCAGGTTTAATCATTATTGTATTGATTTTGGGGTGTAAGGGGTAGGCTTTCTACTCAAATGTCAACCTCACCTGCACGTGGTGCACCCTGCTTTAGACTAACGAGGCTCTGACGACCGAGTGACTCCCGGGATAAGGAGTCCCCCACTACCATGCCACCGGCTCCTCAGGGAGGCGAATGAGCTGGTAGTGGTTAGGGCACTCTCTTGCCCTTGGGACAGGAAACTTTCCCTAAAGACGGATGAACCACCTGTGGTCAACGGCATAGAAAGTCCTCAACGGCGGACCAGGCATAAGGGCAATGAGTCCCTCCTTGGCTGGAATGGCGGATGAAGGCTGCAGTGACTAGGATTTATTCAATCGTCTTGCATTTGCTTGCCATTGAACATCTTTCCTAAGTCATCAAGTAATGTGCGTTTGTTGATGTGCAGCAACATTCTCACGTAAAAAGATTTCACGCACAGCAGTCTTCCAACAACATTGACTTTCTTCAAAGTCCTGCGGCGATCAAGAAGTTGCGACGGGGGCAGGATTGTGATGTCTGGGAGCCTCTAGTGATAACTTGGCACGTAGGCGGTAGATGTGTGATCGGTCGTCTTGCTTAGGGTTGTGGCTGTAGAGCAATTCGGCCGCTGCAACTACGACTGAGCAGTCCTATTTAGGGTCCACTCTGCTCACCCCACATGGGGAAGGGGCTAGAAAAGGTGCCCTAAACATAGTCAGCCACTTATACTACCGATTGGATAGCCGCGTCCAAAGGTGTCACCTCCATGCGGTCGAAAATGTATAAGTAACAAATTTTATTTTGCAACCTGGAATGTAAGAACACTCACTGATGACCCCGCAAATGAGAGACCTGAAAGGAGAACAGCTATTGTGGGTAGAGAGCTACGGAGATATGACATTGACATAGCAGCACTTCAGGAGACCCGTCTTGCTGAGGAAGGTCAGTTGAATGAGCAAGGTGCAGGGTACAGCTTCTTTTGGAAGGGTAAACGTGAGGACGAACACAGAATACATGGAGTTGGCTTTGCCATTAAGAGCAAGCTTCTCAAGGATCTGTCAGAGCTTCCAACTGGGTATAATGAACGCCTCATGACACTAAGACTTCGGTTATATAACAACCAGCATGCCACGGTGATCAGCGCATACGCCCCCACACTAGATGCTGATGATGACATTAAGGAAAGGTTCTATTCAGATCTGGATACCGTCCTATCAAACATCAACCGTGAAGATAGGATCATCTTACTCGGAGATTTTAACGCTAGAGTGGGCAGGGACTACAATGTTTGGAATGGTGTCATTGGTAAGGAGGGAGTTGGTAGCGAAAACTCCAATGGTGTCAGACTGCTCTCCAAATGCACTGAACATGAATTGGTAATCACCAATACTATCTTTCGCCAAAAGAATCGCTTTAAAACATCATGGCAGCACCCTAGATCGAAGCACTGGCATCTTATTGACTATGTGATTGTACGCAAGAAAGATTTACGAGATGTTCTTATCACCAAAGCAATGACAGGAGCCGATGACTGTTGGACAGATCACCGGCTTATCAGATCAGTTATGCGTATACCATTGTCCACACAGAGGAGGAAGCAACAGAAGAGCTGTAGGCATGTTTTTGATACCGAGAAGTTTGGTAAGTCAGAGCATATCTCCCAATATAAAGAGTTGCTTAGCCAGACACTGCCACAGGAATACCATCCAGATGTAACACTGCACTGGGAGAGTCTGAAGACCGCTATTCAGAATGCTTGCAAGGAAACGCTGGGATATAAGACCAGGAAACATCAAGACTGGTTTGATGAAAATGATGAAGAAATAGAAGCATTAATCTCAGAAAAGAGAAAAGCCTTGCAAACTTGGAGAAAAGATATGAACTCCCGTACTAAGAAAGAAGCATTTTGTCTTGCGAAGGCAAATGTCCAAAGAGGAACTCGTGCTCTCAAAAATGCATGGTGGAGATCCAAAGCTAAAGAGCTGCAATATCTAGCAGACAAAGATTCGCGACAGTTCTTCCAAGCCACAAAAGCGATTTATGGCCCCTCCACGTTTGGTAGAAATCCACTTTGGTCCAGTGACAAAAGTACACTTCTAAAAGATCAATACTCCATCATGAATAGGTGGAAGGAGCATTTTGAAGACCTCTTGAACCAGGACTCAGTTATTGATGAGCAGGTGTATGATATATTAGAACAAGCACCCATCAAAGAAGAACTCGGTACCCTGCCAACACTAGATGAGGTTCAGTGTGCTATTAATCAAGCAAAGCGACACAAAGCTACTGGATGTGATGGAATACCAGCGGAAGCTCTCAAAGAAGGAGGTGAGGAACTCATAAGCCACATACATGATCTTATCATTAAAATTTGGAGAACTGAAAAAATGCCTGCTGATTTCAGAGATAGTCTGATAGTTCCCATATTTAAGAAAGGTGATCGTGCAGACTGCAACAACTATCGTGGTATATCTTTGTTATCATGCCTTGGAAAGCTTATTGCTCGTATTTTGGCGAATCGTATTCTATCCCTGGTGGAGAAAATACTCCCAGAGAGCCAATGTGGTTTCAGGCCTTCTAGAGGAACTGCAGATATGATATTCACTGTTCGTCAGCTTCAGGAGAAATGTAGAGAGCAAAATAGACCTCTTTATATTGCCTTTATAGACCTCAGTAAGGCATTTGACTCGGTAAACCGTGAAGCCTTGTGGAAGATTTTATCATTGTATGGTTTTCCACTGAAATTTATTACCATCTTAAGACTACTCCACAATGATATGAAGGCAAATGTCATTGGTAACGACTCGATTGGAGAACCATTTCATATTAATACCGGCGTTAAACAAGGCTGTGTGATTGCCCCTACATTGTTTTCTCTGTACGTTGCCACTGTCATGCAGTTAGTCAAAGATGATCTTCCTACAGGCATACAGATAACTTACAGGATGGATGGGAAGATCTTTAATTTGAGCCGTCTAAAGGCAAGGACTCGAACATCTCCTGCTGCATTGGTTGAGTTACAGTACGCTGATGATAATGCAGTAGTAGCTCAATCAGAGGACGAACTTAGGAAAATCCTGAATGCTTTTTCTTCAGCCTACAAAAAGATTGGGCTGAAACTTAACACCAGTAAAACCCAAGTCCTCTACCAACCAGCCCCTGGACAAGGACAAAGAAACATCAATGTCACCATCGACGGAGCGAAGCTTCAAGAAGTTAACGCCTTTTCTTATCTTGGCAGCACCCTGTCATCAAGTGCAAATATAGATTCCGAAATCCAACACAGGATTAACCGTGCTGGGGCATCCTTTGCAAGATTGAGGTCTAGAGTTTTTGACAACCATGATATCAATGCTGCAACGAAGATCCTTGTGTACAACTCGGTTGTAGTTCCCACCTTACTTTACGGATCTGAATCCTGGACATGCTACAGACGTCATTTTAAAAAGCTGGAGCAATATCACCAGCGTTGTTTGAGGAGAATTCTTCGTGTCACATGGCAAGACAAACGCACAAACACCAGCATTCTCGAAGAAGCACAGACTACCAGTGTTGAAGCCATGCTTTTAAAACGTCAGCTGCGATGGACAGGACACGTAATCCGCATGCCCAATAATCGCATTCCCAAGCAAGTGTTTTGCTCTGAACTAACTGAGGGCAAGCGCTGTGTGGGAGGTCCGAGGAAGCGATTCAAAGACGTACTAAAGGCTAATATGCAAATGTGCCATATTAATATCAACAACTGGGAGACCTTAGCTCTTGATCGCTCATCCTGGAGATCAATTGTTCATCGTGGTGCGATACTTTTTGAAGAAAACCGCCGACGTATGATAGAAGATCGGAGGCAACGCAGAAAGAACAGAGTGTTCATTAGAAGACAGGGAATGAATGCGGATGTCTCACCTGACCCTGATACTACCTGTCATCACTGCGGGAAACTGTGTCTCTCCCGCATTGGGCTTTTTAGTCACCTCCGGACTCATCGATGAAGAGTCATTCAGTATTGGAAGGCCAACCTACTCGAGACGAGTGTTTGCTATCATCATCATCATCATCATTGATTTTTATAGAGTTGAGATGTTAATGTGCATCAATAAGTGGATTAATCATTACCACTATTAATTAAAGATGGCAATCAGTTATGTAAATGTTACGAGCACAGTTGTTCGAGTTTTGGGAGGATTGGTTGTGTCGGATTTTGGTAAAATATGTCAGAAATATAATAATAATAATAATAAGGAAGGATTTTGGTAAAATATGTCAGAAATCATAATAATAATAATAAGGAATGATTTTGGTAAATTATGTCAGAAATATAATAATAATACTAAGGAATGATTTTGGTAAAATATGTCAGAAATATAATAATAATAATAATAATAATAATAATAATAATAAGGAATGATTTTGGTAAAATATGTCAGAAATCATAATAATACTAATGAATGATTTTGGTAATTTATGTCAGTGAGAATAATAATAATTATGAATATCAAAGGTATTAATGAACGCATCAGGAAATTATTGTAAACAGGAAATAATTACGCTATTTGCAAGACTTATCGATCCAAGCAGTAAGATTATACAGTAAGATTACATTACGGGATTAAAGAAATAGTTTGATATCAGAATATATTGTATTAATGGGAAGATAATTATGCAAGGAATGGAAGAGCTTTTAGTGAATTGAATTTGCAGCTTATGTGAGAAGCTATAGAGTAATTGATAGATTTCTCTTAATATTATAGGACGAAGTCGTAACATTAGGTAAAGGAGCCAGGTGGTCTATTCTACGTATGAAATCTCCTATGCCGGGGGCATAGCGGAGATATAATTTGTGCCAGAGTTTTAGTGATGGACCCTAACTCTGATGAAGGATGGAATGTTCCGGGTTGGAATCCCGTGATTAGGTGCGAGGAAAACTAGGACACCTCGACACTCTAATGGTTCCCCGAGAACTTATTATTGTGAGTGATTCGGCTTGTTGAAGCGAACCTCATACCGGCAGCATTGGGCTGACCGCATATTATTTAAAGACACCGGTTGCCAAATAGACCAATGTTTTACGAAACCTCGTACCTTCATGTTGAATGGACCTGTTTGGTGCCAGTAATTACTTTATCCTCGGGGTAGGAATAAATATAAAGCTCATTCACTACCTGTGTGCATAATATTCAGTTAAAATCCATTGAGATATGTGTGCCATTGGGAGCACAGTATTGTCTTGTAAAATCTTACAATGCTTTGGAAGTAAGCCTTCAAACATAAAAGCGAGGGTCGAGCTAATTGGTGGAACCCCATTCCACATTCTATTGTATACCGACCGCTCGAGGAGAGGGTCTGGGGACGGTCAAGGCGAACCGTGAAAGCAAGTTGAAAGGAACAGATTTTAGACCCTGTTATGACATGAATGAAATATTGTTATGTTGAGTAATGAAGCCATGTGGTTTAAGAACACATTGATAATTATATATTATCCTGATGGGTCATGATTTTAGCTATCTAACGAATGGTTAGACGTTGCATTTATACTGTCACTGACAACTTTTTCAGAAGTTGGTTACCAGATTCCACAGGCTACGCGCGCAAGGTAGTTTGATTATACCATCCGACACAACAATAACATAACGTTTTTATATGAAATCACAAAACGGCATGCAGTGGAACTATATAAATAGTGGAGTAGGGGTAGCTTACATAAATATGGAGTTGCACGTAGTTTGTTGTGCAACACCAGAATAGGCTAATGCATGTAAAGCATTTGGTGGGAAAAGAAAGGTCAAAATACACACGGTACACATAATTGTCAAATTAAGAAGGTTTTTATGAATCAGTAATTTTGTGATATTAAAGAAGTCACATTGTATGACAGTAGTGTCAATGCACAGTTTGTTTCTGAAGTTGTACGTGCATCAGCGCACTAGAATATCTTTGTGATGTTCACATAAGGGTAAAGGTTTGTGGTATGATATGATTTATTATGATTATGTTATGTTCATATTGGTGGATTGTGGAAAGTAAATTTGTGTTTGCTTTGTTTTATGGTTATGGGGATTGTTTTATTTGTTCAAAGCCATGATTTTATTTACTGAATTAAAGTCTTAGAATAGAGTTGTGCCTTATCATTGTAGAGTTGATACCTCTTAGCCTCAAATCCAAAGTATGCAACTGCTCAGTGGGAGGACGGTACACTCTCGAGTCCTGAAGCTAGCTGGAGGCAGAAGCATATTTTCCATCGAGATTATACGCATGGGTACATGGAAAATGATGTCCTGTACAGTGATTTGAGCTATAGGTACAACTAAAGTCGGTCTATATCTAATGCACACAACTCTATTAAAGCAACAATTGACATGAAGTAGGGGACGACCGCACCTAATTCTAGCTAAGCTCTGATACGCACAATATAAATTTTGATAATGCAATACGTCTAGTATGCATTCATTTATCATGGCCCAAGCAACGTGGAGCGGTATAAATCCATTGTGGAACCGCCTGCGTCAGTGCAATATGAGCGATCTTGGCATTGCACATGCATGGCATACTTGACATCATTACATCTTTTTATTATCATGGCGCCCAGATTGCGTGGAGCTTATGGGATTTAGGGAAAACCCATAGATTTTTATGGTATTTCATGGGGAAAACCATAGTAATTGTTTTTGTTGCCTCAAACTGTGTTTGAGTGATTTTTGAGTTCAGTAGGCTTTTGATGTAACGCAGATTCTCTCTATTGAGAAGAGGATTACCCAAGGGTATGAGCGCTACATACCAGATCCACAATTTATCATAATATTATCAGGTTTTGTACGACGTTACAATATGTGTACAGTGTTTGATGTTTCTTTTCAAAACATATCCACACATTTTTCCAGGAAGCCTGCCTGCATATTTAAGTGTATTATTGTGAAAATGTCAGGCACGGAGGAGATTTTGCAGGTTATTGCAGGGTTGAAACAGCATTTTGATGTTGTTAACGAGCAGAATAGGCTGGAAGCTAAGGCTTTCCAGGACGGAATAAACGCTCGGTTAGATGATAACCAGGAGGCAATAAATGCAAATAAGGTTGAAATAAACAACAAGTTAGGTCAAATGCAAGAGGTAATTAAGACCGAAGGAACAGAAACTGTTGTAAGCATTGTATCGGAAATGCAGGTTAAAACAGATAAACGTTTCGAGGCCATAGAAGCCAAACTTGAAAGTAACTTACAAGCGTGTAAGCATGCTCAGGATGAAACCAACAGTAGGTTAGACGCGTTATCGAACGACATTAAGGATATTCAAATCCAAAATGAGGCGAATCTCGAACGCCAAGCGAAACAATTTTCAGAGTTTACGAGAACGGTAGACCAGAGATTAGAGGAGAACGACTCTAAATGGGACCAGAAATTGAAAAGCTATGCTAGAGCAATTAACGGTGATCTCAAGAAACAGGACCAGAATATATTAGGTCAATGTCAAGAAATAGGTGAAATCAAGGCTGTCGTTAACGAGAGTAAAGAGCTGATAGGAAACATGAAGGGCCAGATAAGCAAAGTTCATCAAGAACTGGAACAAGTTCAGAATGACATTGTTGTAGTCAACAAAAGGCAAGAGGAGAATAGAGGTGAAATTATTAAGGTCCAGAAGGAAATGTCAAAGGTCAATGGACACATTCGAGAAGAAATCAAAGGATTGAGGGAAGAACTCGAAGTGAGAGAAGGCCAGAAAACAGAGGCAAGCGACAAGACCCTTGCTCAAATTAAGGAAAATGTAGAGGATGAAATCTCCCATATCAAACAAAGTCTGAAAGAAGACAAGAAGAAAATCTTTCAAGTAGCCGAGGAAAATCGAGATAGGCTTACAAGAATAGAGAAAGAAGTCATTACTCGTTTGGAAAGAGCAGAGATGCGCCACAATCAAATGGAGACTAGGATAATCGCACAGGAGGAAACATTTCTGAAAGATCCTAAGTCAAGTGAAGGCAGCATGGAAGATATGAGGAAAACAAGGTGGGCAGACTTAGAAACCCATCCTATAATAAGGAGTGCTACAGGCCCAGGGGAAAGTCCTTATATGACGCCAGGTATACCAGTTGCGGCATCGACGCCACATGAAAATGCTATGCACACCCAGGTGATAAACGTCATCAGGGCAAGCGAAGAAAAACCAAGGAAATTCTCAGGTAGCCACTGTAATATGACACCAAAATATTGGTTGAAGGAAGTGACTGAATATCTGAATGATGCGCGAATACCACAGGAGCGCAGGCTACGAGCTATCGAGAAATTAACAGAGGGGGAGTGTGCATTATGGTTTCGCAGCTTCCGCTACACTTTCGATACTGTTGAGGAGTTTCGGGAGGCGTTTTTGAAGAGATACTGGGACGCAGCGACCCAACAGAATTTACGGTTGGATTTATATGCAAAGAAATACAGTACCAACAACCCAACGAAGTACGCAGAATTCTTTATATCGCAGATGTGTCGCTTCAAAGAACTGGATCAAAAACCGAGCGAGCTGGAATTATGTATCGCTATCGCCAAGCAGCTTCCATACGAGATCCAAAGACTACTAATCTCGGCTAATGCGAAAACTGCTATAGAAATGGAGACAGTTCTTAGACAACTGGACCTCACAACAGCAAATACGATGCGTCAGAGTCGAACCGTGGAACAGGTACACATGACCAACACGCAGACTGACCAACAGCAAGCTCCAAGGAACAACAAAGCTACGAGCACTGAAACATTAGATTCCTATGGACGGCAATGGGAACAGGAACCCAGAAGATGGCAGTCAAAGTACAAAGGAAATGCAAATAGAGGAGGAAGAGGTCGAAACTCGTGGAATAAGCAGAATACCAGAGGTAAACCGTACCAAAACAATGGAGGTAATAATGGCCAAGAAGGCAGCAATAGAAATTGGAGACCCCAAGAAAGAAGAAGTAAATTCGATGACGAGGTAGAAGAACGATATCACGCTTCTTTGCGATACCTCGAGGAGAGGGGAGATGAGCCCCAGAAACAACAAGTCCGCTGGCAAGAAGTTATGCAGAACAGGACATCGCCAGACAGATATGGAGATGGAGCTAAGAGTTTGGAGCTACAACGCAGCGAACAGGAGAGAAGAAACTCCAAGGGGACGGGCGCTGAAGAAAAAAAACGCCAAAATTAGAAGAGTTCGAGACTGAAGGATGGAAGTCTGTTAACATCATCAATTGGATAGCCAAACCAGAAGAGCTAATCGAGGATACAGGAGGACCACAGGTCATGGTCAAGCGAGAATTGCCTATTATAATAGTAAGAGTGGCAGGATTAAAAGTAAGAAGTCTGCTAGACACAGGGTCAACAGTGAGCCTCATGACACAAGCTTTATATGATGAAATAGCCCGGAGAGAGAATATTTTGAAAATACCGATCTCTAGTGTCAAAATAAAAGGGGTAATTCCAGACCGAACGATGATATGTAAATATCAGGTATTCCTAGATTTACAGATAGGAGGCTCTATTTTCTCACAGAGTTTTCTGTTAGTAAACAAATTGCCTTATAACCTACTTATTGGGGCAGAATTTATAAGGGAATACAGAGTGATAATCGACCTAGCACAGGACAGGGTTATGTTCCATGTGAATGAAGAAGCTGAAGGTTTGGAGGTCGCACTCAATGAGATTGAACCAGGGTCAAGTGAACAAGTATGGCATACATACAGAGACGTGGCTGGAGAAGAAGTGTTAGTTATTGAGCGGTTAGAAGAAGAGCTGAAAACACTAGCCACAGACCTGGAGAAAGATTTGGAACCCAAACTGGAAGAATATATTTCGGAAAAGCTAGAAGAAGCGAAAATTGGGCTAAAAGAGAAGGAAAATTTAAAGCAGTTATTACTGGAACAGAAGGAAGTCTTTGATTCGAGACCTGGTCGTATAAAGAACTTCACTTATGCTTTTCAAGTCAGTGATTGGACACCATTTAGGCAGAAACCCTACCCTATAGCTGAAAAGCATTATGCTAAAGTGAAAGAGGCAATTCAGGAGATGTTGGAGGCCGGTGTTATTGAGAAGGCACCTACGCCTTATGTAAGTCCATTGGTAATTGTACCAAAGACAGACGGAACTGTCAGAGTCTGCCTGGACCTGAGACATTTAAATTTGAAGGTTATTCCAGAATTTGACCAAGTGCCACCTATTAAATAGATCCTCAGGAAGTTCAAAGGGAAAACCGTATTCACAAATCTGGACATCACATCCAGTTTCCATCATCTTGAATTAGAGAAGAAAACTAGTCTGTTGACAGGATTTATGTTTGATCAACATACATACACATTTTTAAGGCTACCTTTTGGGTTGAAAACAGCTGGTTCTGCACTGATAAGAGCGTTAGATCGCAATCTATCAGATGAAGTGAAAGAGAGTACCATCAGATATGTAGACGACATTCTACTCACATCAGAATCTCTGGAGGAGCACATGAGAGACCTGAAGAAGTTGCTAGATGACCTTCGAGAAGCTAACTTTAAGGTTAATATCAAGAAATCGCACTTCTGTCAGAGGGAAGTCAAATTCCTAGGGCATGTTATTGATGCAAATGGAGTGAAGCCTAACCCAGATAAATTGGAGGTAATTCGAAATTTCCCTCGACCCACGAAAGTAAAACACGTCCGACAGTATTTGGGAGTAATTGGATTCTTTTCGAACCACTGCCCAAACTATACTACGACAGTAGCACCCCTGCAGGACCTATTGAAGAAAGGCGGCAGATGGAATTGGACGGAGCAATGTCAGGAAGCATTTACTTGGCCAAAATTAAGAGAAACGGTGAGAAATGCTATTAGGACATGTGATCTATGCCAGAGGGTAAAGCAAATCCCTTTTTAATGAGGCAACGACCTATCCCGTTGTTACCGGAGAAGCCAAGGCAGTTATTGAGCATAGACAACTTTGGACCATTGCCTAGAGCACGTAGAGGCAATAGACACATTTTTGTAGCCATGGATGTATTTTCGAAAATGGTGGTATTATGCCCCATACAAAAGACAAGTTCAAAGCAGGTCTTGAAACGCCTGAAAGAGAGAGTTATTCCGATTCTTGGGAAGCCGGATAACATTCTCTAGGACCACGGAAGTTGCTTTACGAGTGCAGAATTTCGTCGAGAACTGGAAACTCTAGGAATTAGGCAGATTTTATCTACCATTCGCCATCCTGAGGCAAGTCCAGTTGAAAGAGTAATGAGAGAGATCCAGAAATACATGAAGATCTACTGCTCTGAAGCGAATTGGCGTTGGATTGAATTCCTAGAAGTAATTGAATACTGTATAAATAATACTGTACATGAGGCGACAGGTCAGGTTCCCGTGACTCTACATCTGGATCAGAGACCGGAAAGACCGTGGACTGGTGTCATTCCATTACCAGTAGACGCCCAGCCAGGTCGAGAATTGAGGATCCAACGAACCTTCGAATATCTCAAAGCACAGGCGGAGAGACGTCAGAGAAGAAATCGTGCGAAGAGGTATCATAGACCGCTTCTCGTCGGAGAGAAAGTTTTAATTGAAAAACCAGCCAGTTCAGATCCAGAGGCACGGAAGTATAAGAAGTTCATTTTTGCTTACCACGGCCCGTTCGAGGTGATAAGAGACCTACAGAACAATGCATACAGGTTAAAGCATTTAGAAACTGGAAACGAGGTCGTTTTGAATGTAGCCAATTTAAAGGTTTATTATCCGCCAGAAGAATTCGACGAACAAGAAGAAGTATTAACAGCGCACACCCAACTCAACGTGGAGAGCGAAGTCAGCCAGGCAGTCAGAACTGAAAGTTCGAGCGGCAAGACGGAACGAGAAGCAGACAGTTTGCCCAATGGAAGGGACGAACAACAAAGATGCCAGTGTCTGCGAGAATTCTATGAAGAAATGGTTGCAGCGGCGAGAGAGGTTGAGGCAATAAATACGACCCTCCGCCTGGAGAATGAACAGCTTAGAAAGAGCGCAGAGTGGAATGGGGAGCTGTACTAACCTACTCGCAGCCAGACGAGGTGAAGGACCCCAGATGTAAACACAGACAGTGATAGACAGTCAGCTGGTTACTTATAGAAAGCCACTTGCAATTGACTTTTATAAGTTTCGCAAGGGGAATATGAACCCGAGAAGGTTATGCTGACTGGAATCGAACGTGGTTCTCAGAGACTGTGATCTCAGTATAAAGGTTCCACCAGGGAACGAACCCGAGGTCTGTGGAGGGAGTTTCATTGTAAAAACCCCTAGAGAGAAGTGTATATTAAATCACTGGTGTGATTTCAGTTGCAGTGACATTATTTATTAAAATAATGAAGGGAAATCGAGCAGAATACAGTATTATTAGACTACTTGGTGTAGGCTATATGGGGCTTGGAGCACTGCAAGTGCAGAGTGGACGTTTTACAAATTAGCCCAGAATTGTGGGAGGTGTTCAGTGGAGCCACGTCCATCTCTCTGACCTCATTCTGTCGTCTGGAAGAGGGTGAGGGCCTGAATAATGACCCAGTTCTTCCCCGACGGAGAATGGATTTGAGAATGGTGGGGAGAGATCACAAGGAAAGTCATTGATTACTCGTGATTGGAGTAACGAAATGACATGAGACTTGCCCACAGGTGAATCTTTAGACTGGAGGCTAATTTTAGAGCCTTTAATCTGCGAAATTGACGCATATTTAAGGAAGTGCGGAAGGACCGTAGAACTATCATTGTTCGCGGCGGGATTTGAGGAGGTCG
Organism: Meconema thalassinum; assembly: GCA_946902985.2. Lineage (NCBI taxonomy): Eukaryota > Metazoa > Arthropoda > Insecta > Orthoptera > Tettigoniidae > Meconema > Meconema thalassinum. The sequence goes on from OX336390.1 coordinate 501,966,138, forward strand.
CCAGGGAATCCCAGGAGATAGCGTTCCCACGCTATAGAGAAAGGAATTAATATTAATTAATTGGCCGAGCGATTCTTCAGCACGCAGCCAGTTCTGGGATCAGAGAAGAAAATGGAACCAGATGAACATGGTTTGGAGACCAGAATCATGCTGGGAGAGGAGCCGAGATCCCGCGGGAAGATTGCGCTCTACTTTCTGTGTGAATCCGATATAAGGGAGTCGACCCTTAGCAGAGCGGTCAGTCCTACTCAGTCTTCATTCAGTCTTAAAGAGTCTTACACGTGTTGGAGCCAGTCTCACACCAGTTTGTCACAGTTTGTCAAGAGAGGCGCAGGCAGTCGTCATGGCGGAACATATGTTGGTCCGGTGCATGAAAGGACGCCCGCACAAAGAGTTCTACATTTGAGTGAAGCATTTAATAAGCTTTTATTAATAATAATCGCGCTGCAGGTATACTCAGCAGTACGAACAATGGCTTGTTCACGTAGGAAGCAGCGTGTAAGATGAGTGGCAGAACTATTGTAAATAATAATAATAATAATAATAATTTGTGTAAAGTTATGGACAGTGTTAAGCGCAATGTATCAAATATCGACTGATCATTCATGTCTAATTACGCTGGAATGCGCTGGGAGAAACTTTACGAAGCATTTGGTAATGTTTTAAGGATACCAAATAATAACGCTCAGGACGGAAGTTAGCATATCTATGCGACGCAAGAAGCTTACCGTAGGAGTATGGATGAAAACTGTTGGTGAATTCCGAGGGGCAGGTAAACCAGACTTTCAATCAGGAGTTGATAGGAGCACGGGAGATGCCATCGACACCTGCAATTTTGATCTTTGCTAGGGAATTTCAAGCAATGAAAATTGTACAAAGTGACGTGTGTTATGTGTAAAGCATATGTAAAATATCTTTTAAAGTAGTGGTTTTATAAGTGTTATAAAGTGTCACATGTTTGGGAGCAATAGCTTCCCTATAGAAATGCAAAGTGCCGTATGGTTAACGGAAGTTGTGTGTCATAAAATGTGTGTATTCAAGATGAATATGTCGCGTTAAACCTGCATATGGCGGGCGACTTGGAAGGATATGATTGGTTGGAGCCACCATGAGGAGCCTTGAGATATGTGAGTACCCCACAAATTATGGTTAATTAGAGAATATAGGCCACTGCATGTGACGTGATTTCAGTAAAGATGCCAGTAAGAATCAGATTAGGAGGTAGACCCTCCAGGTTTAATCATTATTGTATTGATTTTTATAGAGTTGAGATGTTAATGTGCATCAATAAGTGGATTAATCATTACCACTATTAATTAAAGATGGCAATCAGTTATGTAAATGTTACGAGCACAGTTGTTCGAGTTTTGGGAGGATTGGTTGTGTCGGATTTTGGTAAAATATGTCAGAAATATAATAATAATAATAATAAGGAAGGATTTTGGTAAAATATGTCAGAAATCATAATAATAATAATAAGGAATGATTTTGGTAAATTATGTCAGAAATATAATAATAATACTAAGGAATGATTTTGGTAAAATATGTCAGAAATATAATAATAATAATAATAATAATAATAATAAGGAATGATTTTGGTAAAATATGTCAGAAATCATAATAATACTAATGAATGATTTTGGTAATTTATGTCAGTGAGAATAATAATAATTATGAATATCAAAGGTATTAATGAACGCATCAGGAAATTATTGTAAACAGGAAATAATTACGCTATTTGCAAGACTTATCGATCCAAGCAGTAAGATTATACAGTAAGATTACATTACGGGATTAAAGAAACAGTTTGATATCAGAATATATTGTATTAATGGGAAGATAATTATGCAAGGAATGGAAGAGCTTTTAGTGAATTGAATTTGCAGCTTATGTGAGAAGCTATAGAGTAATTGATAGATTTCTCTTAATATTATAGGACGAAGTCGTAACATTAGGTAAAGGAGCCAGGTGGTCTATTCTACGTATGAAATCTCCTATGCCGGGGGCATAGCGGAGATATAATTTGTGCCAGAGTTTTAGTGATGGACCCTAACTCTGATGAAGGATGGAATGTTCCGGGTTGGAATCCCGTGATTAGGTGCGAGGAAAACGAGGACACCTCGACACTCTAATGGTTCCCCGAGAACTTATTATTGTGAGTGATTCGGCTTGTTGAAGCGAACCTCATACCGGCAGCATTGGGCTGACCGCATATTATTTAAAGACACCGGTTGCCAAATAGACCAATGTTTTACGAAACCTCGTACCTTCATGTTGAATGGACCTGTTTGGTGCCAGTAATTACTTTATCCTCGGGGTAGGAATAAATATAAAGCTCATTCACTACCTGTGTGCATAATATTCAGTTAAAATCCATTGAGATATGTGTGCCATTGGGAGCACAGTATTGTCTTGTAAAATCTTACAATGCTTTGGAAGTAAGCCTTCAAACATAAAAACGAGGGTCGAGCTAATTGGTGGAACCCCATTCCACATTCTATTGTATACCGACCGCTCGAGGAGAGGGTCTGGGGACGGTCAAGGCGAACCGTGAAAGCAAGTTGAAAGGAACAGATTTTAGACCCTGTTATGACATGAATGAAATATTGTTATGTTGAGTAATGAAGCCATGTGGTTTAAGAACACATTGATAATTATATATTATCCTGATGGGTCATGATTTTAGCTATCTAACGAATGGTTAGACGTTGCATTTATACTGTCACTGACAACTTTTTCAGAAGTTGGTTACCAGATTCCACAGGCTACGCGCGCAAGGTAGTTTGATTATACCATCCGACACAACAATAACATAACGTTTTTATATGAAATCACAAAACGGCATGCAGTGGAACTATATAAATAGTGGAGTAGGGGTAGCTTACATAAATATGGAGTTGCACGTAGTTTGTTGTGCAACACCAGAATAGGCTAATGCATGTAAAGCATTTGGTGGGAAAAGAAAGGTCAAAACACACACGGTACACATAATTGTCAATTTAAGAAGGTTTTTATGAATCAGTAATTTTGTGATATTAAAGAAGTCACATTGTATGACAGTAGTGTCAATGTACAGTTTGTTTCTGAAGTTGTACGTGCATCAGCGCACTAGAATATCTTTGTGATGTTCACATAAGGGTAAAGGTTTGTGGTATGATATGATTTATTATGATTATGTTATGTTCATATTGGTGGATTGTGGAAAGTAAATTTGTGTTTGCTTTGTTTTATGGTTATGGGGATTGTTTTATTTGTTCAAAGCCATGATTTTATTTACTGAATTAAAGTTTTAGAATAGAGTTGTGCCTTATCATTGTAGAGTTGATACCTCTTAGCCTCAAATCCAAAGTATGCAACTGCTCAGTGGGAGGACGGTACACCCTCGAGTCCTGAAGCTAGCTGGAGGCAGAAGCATATTTTCCATCGAGATTATACGCATGGGTACAGTATATTACTCATCATTCATGTGTCATACCTCACCTAACACAAATAATGTTTTAAATAATCGCTCAATAACATAAAACTACAAGCATCCTTTTTTATTTTATTTTAATTATCACAGAGCCTCGGGTTTCGACACGATAGGCAAACATATTTGGTTCAGTGAATATACCGTAGATAAATTCGTAATTGAAGTGAATCAAAGGTCCGAACGCAATAAAGTCGTTTGTGGTTAAGGTACTTTGAAATACTCGATCAGATGCGCGCCATGCTCGAAACACAAGACGGGACAGAGAGAGAAGATGCGTGGAGGGATATTTTCCTCAGGTCTTGACCTGGCGTGTTTTTTTTTTTTACAGGCTAAGGCACTCGTAGTCTAATAAAGCCAAATAGCCTACAGTAAGTTGCCTATGTTCGTTGCATGTGTCAATACTGTAGTTTGACCAATTTCGCTGAGAAAGTTACAATTTCACATTTAATAGGCTAATATAATTTCGAGGTTTCAATCAGACGTAATCTTTGACCAACAAGAAATTGAAACAAAATGCGTGTGCTTGGGAAAATTTACCAGTTCTCGTCTTCTTTTGAGAGTATATTCGAGTTTAATTGATAGCTCACAAATCTTTAAAAATCTACTTATCATGCGTAGGCTAAATTGCATTCTTTCTGAGGTATAACTTAACTCAGACTGAATTTTAGAAGCTCGAGTACATCCGAATTAAATAGGTTGATAGGCCTATTTCTAGATTTCCTAAGTTCTAGATTCTAGGTTGTAAGTTCATTTCTCCAGATGATTAACACTTGCTGATAATTATTAACTACAGTACTTAGTTACAAGTCTACAGTAGGCCTATACAAATGGACCATTTAGACCAAATATAGTGGAATTTAATTCTGGCCAGAGGACAGGAGCGGGGTACGATTAGCCTCGTGAGAGAAAGTACACGGGGCTAAATGGCCACGATGTTCAAGCCCCTTAAATGAGACAACAACAAGGAAGGAGCCTTTTTACGTGACCATTTAACTCGTGGTTATAAGATACATTATTGTTTTACGTGGATTCCGAACCAGTGGGCGAGACATTTAACCTCGAAAATCACTTATGCAAAAACCGGGAATTGAACTCTGACCACCTTGGTGGGAGACAAGCAGTTTGGCTGTTGCGTTCGTAAAGGGCCTGGACGCTTTACACGTTTGCAATCAGACGTCATTTTTGGCTATCAAGAAACTGATACAAAATACGTGGGCTTTAGCTTTTCAACAGTATAACCACTTTGCGGTAATCTGTCATTCACCAAATCTACCGTATCTATCATTAGTTGTAAAGCATGGTTGAGAATACGTCCCCCATTCTTCATCACCAGACGCATATTCTGCGATGTACCTTCTACGTATATATGCAATCCTGTTACCTCCGCCGCACATGCGGGGTCTTGCGTATTCTTCACTTCCGTCAGGACCTTGATGCCGACTGTGACCACCAGAATGCACTGTCTCATTCATCGTCTCAGCAGTGGCCTTCGGACCAACTCACTTTTTAGCCTCGAAGCTGAATGATCACGTTATCAGCCCTCTTTGCCATACTTTGTACTTTGGCATAATAATAATAATAGTTAATGCAGCAAAAGGCCAAACAAGAAAATACAAGACAATACTTAAAATTAAAGAACATTCATTACAGATTTGGGTCATGGATTCTTTTCTTCGTGGACATATCAATCAATACGTGACATCTATCACATGTGCACTCGCACAGTCTACAGATGCACTGCGCGTCTGGGTCATGGAATAGCTTATGTTTGCAAATCTTGAAATGAAATTCATGTACCGCAAAGCGTGTTACTGTGTGCCTTTCCATTCTTGTGTCATCTAGCCGTCGTCCTGTCTGTTGCTAAGCAGGATTTCTTCGTTTTCATCCTGTAAGCTTAAAGAATAACCAGTCCCCTGACCCAAATTTCTTAGCAGAACCGGGAATCGAACTTAAATTAAGTATATGTGTAAATTCTTTCAATAGGTCCACGGCCGATTTCCTTCCAATATCCCTTCCCTGACCCGTCCTGAAAAGCAAAGTACATGGCCATTGGCTGCATTAATAAAATTATTATTACATTCACATACAAGAAACAACCCCCCTCCTTGTGCACCAGTGTTTCGGGGCGGGAGCGCGAGAGGTGCCGAAGAAGTGACCTAGGCGCACGTTTGTGCGGCTTGTCTATTAGGAAAACAGAACCATTCAGCAGGTAAGATAGTGAAACCTCCCTGCACATGAATGAACGCGTGTATGACAGTGTCGTATTTGTTTCTTTTGCCACCTTAAATTTAAGAATACGATTGCGTACTATGAAGCGTACAACCATTTGTGTAGCCCGATATACGAATAAAAATTATGCAAGCACGCACGCAGCAGCAACAAACGACCATCAAGGCGCAGGATTGTGCTGCCAACTACTAGGAAACCAGGATAATGTAGGAGGTTTCAAGACCTAGCTCACTGAGAAGCCCGCACGCAATCAATAGGCCTACATGCCGGTGTTGGTCTTATAGCCGAGCTCGGCTTATGTTTCGAATCCGGTCACGGGCATTGATGTGTGTATTGTCTTAAATTTGTAAACATAATAAATTACTAAGCCAATATTTCGGAATTCCAATCATTGCGAGTCACATACTGCAAGTAAAAACGAACTAAAATGTAGCTGGTTGAAAGTAGTAACTTAATAGAAGTAACAGTTTTCATTTCATATTTATTTTTTTCATTATCACCATAGCATAAGGGACAGATGACCTGGTTGTTTCTCTTCTTAAAACAATAATCATCGCCACCACAACAATGCGAAAATGACCTATTTTCGATTTCTGACTGTCCGTAAGTTAGATCATGCATTGATTACGGCTGAATGGAATTTCAAGAGAGTTAGTTGGTATGTAGGCTTCGTAAGCTAAAAGAGTAGAAAGGATTGAAATACTGTTAGAAATTCAGCTGTTACGTAGTGTATTGCACAGATAGTGTTCTTATATTGTACCACAGGAGACTCGATCCATCGCTGTAGTAAGTTAGCGTTTGGACCGAACGGCTCCGGGTTCGATTTCCGGACGAGTCGTGGTATTTTAACTTTGTGGGATTAATTCCCGTGGACCACCTCGTATACCAGTGCTGTCAATACCCTGAGGTTTGGGTTCGATTCCCGGTTCTGCCAACTGATTCATTCTGGTCTGAGGACTGGAACGGGGCGTCGTTTCCCACTTCAATTCCACGCAAATGTCGGAATGGTTCCAAACTTAATGCCAGGGCCGCCACCTTCCAAACCCTCATATCAATTACAAATACAAATGTAATGAATGCATTGTATGCTATCATGCTTCAATAATCGTCATAAACATTATTACTGCTGTCCGTGATTTTTAAAAGCTTTAATTTCAACAGCCTCTGAAGAAGAGGGTTAGGGGAACAAGACAGTAGAGCTAAAGCAATAGTGGCAAGAGTTAACCAGCTGGGGAGATACTATACGATTCAAGATGGCTGAATAAATACTCCCACTGCACTCTGGTGGTCACGACCGGCATCAAGTAGAATCGACCACTGCCGAGAATCGACGCTAGAAGTCCTGGAAGTTCATGGTGAGAACACGGAAGACCTCGCATGTGCGGCTGATATAACAGGGTTGTATGTAAGCGTAGTAGGTATGTCTACCGGTGCGCGTATGGTATTGATGAGTGGAACTACGGAGACTTGCCTTGCTACAGTATATAATTAGGCGGCTTCGGTGGTGTAGTCGGTAGCATGCTGAGCTTCTATGCCTAAGATAGCTGGTTCAAACCCGGCCGAAACCGTCCGGTTTTTTAAGAGCGTTAAAAATCCCTCAGTATCCCCTCGGAGGGGAAGTAAAGCCGGCGGTCCCATGTCATAGATTTATGGCATGTTAAAGAACCTTCCACTAATTGCACCTGTGTGAAGCTAAATTGGATAGGTTAAGAATGTAAACAACGCTCTTAGGTTTCTACGTTCGTTGCCAAGAGCCGACTGCGGTGGAGTCTAGTAGCTAAGTTCTGAACTTGGCCTAGTAGTCGTTGACGGTGGTGCTTGGTGGCAAAAGTAGGAACTATTTGAAAAATTCTAAGTTGCAGTACTTAAATTAAAAAACAGATAACACACACTAATACAGTCATCACAATTAACACCGGTTATCAGACAGATTCTACACACACCCAAAGTACACGGGGCTACATGACCACGTTGTCGCAGCCCCTAAACTTAAGAACCAACCAACCAGTATACAATTATAGATTCTAAGAATTGTATTTTCACGACCGTAGTTTTGAGAAATATAGGCTTTTAGCAATTAGGTCATGTAGGCCTAATGCACACTAAGTGCAAGTCTTGTAGATGGGAGGTAGCAAATTAAAATGTGCGACTCAAGCGGGATTTGGGCATCCATCACACGACACCTTCATTTGTCTTCCCTTAAAAGTCATTCGGCGGCTTCGGTGGCGTAGTTGGTAGCATTCTGAGCTTCTATGCTCAAGATCATGGATTCAAACCCGGCCAGAAGTTGGATCTTTTAAGAGCGTTAAAATCCCTCAGTATGCCTTCCTACCAAGGGGAAGTAAAGCCGGCGGTCCCATGTCATAGATTTATGGCATGAAAAGGAACCTTCCACTAACTACACTTGTGGAAGCTAAAATTTGTAGATTAGTTTGATAACGCTATATTAGTTCCAACGTTCGTCGCCAGGTGCTGGCTGCGATGCCATCTAGTAGCCAAGTCCGCAGCTATGTGTCGTGGACGGTAGCATTTGGTAGCAAAAGTAGGAACTACCTGAAAAATTGATCGTCTGCAGTCCTTCTACCTGAATCACAGATAATACACATCAATACAGTCATCACAATTAACACCGTTATCAGACAAATTCTACACACACCCAAAGTACACGGGGCTACATGTCAGCGTTCTCGGACCCCCTAAACTAAGGAACCAACAACCAACCAGAGTCATTCGGTCCAGGAAGTCGTTCAGTGTTGGCATCGCAGCTCTTTTGAGGCTACAACTAGCATAGAATGTTATATTTTAAATTGATATTTAGTTCATCATCATAGAAATTATGATTATAATCTGAGAATACACATTCGATGATTTGTTCTCTCGAATTGCGGATTTCGTAGCCTACATCATAACGAATTTAACTAGTGAAACATTTTCATCTAAACTTATTTCATGTTTTACATTTCATCAAGAGCAGAGGGTAGTCTATTAAACTACATGAACGTGTCACGTGAATGAAATTTAACACATTTGATGGTGTCTAACAGGCGAATTCATGTACTATTAATGATGATGATGATAATAATAATAATAATAATAATAATAATAATAATAATAGACTGTTCTAACGTGACCAACCCGGGTATAACATGAGTTAAGGCCCAAGGTCAAGGGGCCTCGGAAGATAAGTGAAACTGGGCAAAGAGTTGGAAGAAAGTGGCCGTTATCTCTGGCATTTGCCAAAAGTTGAAAAAAAAAAAACGAAAAATTATTCAAACTCCACCGTCAGCCTTCCTTGAAATGGTTTTCTATTTCCCATTGTTAAATGCCGGTGCTGTACCATGTAATAGACCTAAAGTTTCGACCGCCTCCTTTCCACTTCTTGCTCAGTTCCATCGATCTTCATTTCATATCCCATTAACGCCCCTAGAGAAGAAAGTGTCAGAAATGGCATCCGTCCGTAAAAACTATCCTCCATATAGAACTGGGAATAATAAGGATAGATATTCAACATGAAACTAACATAGCCTACTGTAGTTCCAGCCAAATGCCAGGCCATGGATGATGGTTTCTCGACATTTGAACTAACAGGGTTTATGCTGGCAAAATTGCCCCTTCCAAATTCACATCCTACAGACTGCGAAGGTGTGTTTAGGAAAATTAGTCAAAGAAATGCTTTCCAGTCTGTCTACACGTCAGTTTGCTCAATGAAATTGGACGGGGAGTACAAATAGGGTAAATACCCTGACTGGAAAGAAATATTACGAAGACTACATGAAATACGTACAAAAAAAATGGTGGGGAATAGGCATAAATTGGTGAATGCCCCCACCCCCAATTTGTTGTACAAAAAGTGTGTTAATTAAGTGTTAAATATGTTATGTTCCAATTTCTTTATTAACTTGCATTCGCAGTGAGGGCATCTCATCTCCACTTCAGTGGAGAAACACGTCAGTGAGGAACTGGAAGATCGGCCGAGATGACACGACAATTGTTAGGGAGCTGGATCGGACTCGCTTTACAAGACACTTCCTCCACGCACGTGAGCTACACTCTCCGTCCACGTACATTTTTGCACAGCGTAGTTATCCGTGTTAACAAATATAGCCTATATTTTCGTGCTTAAATTTCTTTCTCGGTACTAGTAGGTCTACCTAAGAAAATATTTGAAGGGTCCGGGAGAAGAAGGGGGAATGTCAAATAATGTAAAATTTTCTGGAAACGAGTTTTAAAGTTGCATTACCTATATGTACTTACATGTACGCGTCAACTTGAAACTTCATTTTATCACGACCCTCATTGTTTTTAGCCAGACACAATTGTGCCTTCAATACGTCGCGTCGCAAAGAGGCCTACCAGATCGCTGATAGCTCAATTTTACAATTTGAGTGGCATTCCCCCTTCTTCCCGTGGACCATTCATGTATAATTCACCACATAGAGTATATTCTCCTCTTATCCCCGAAATGCAACTCCTAAATTGTATTGATATCAAGAGCTTTGAGAAGATTCTATCATGTTTTAATGTAAGTTCAAGAAGACGTGCAAGCTTCCGATAAAAGAAATTGCGATCAGATTCAAGTGTAAGATTGTGTCATCCTTCAAGGTTGGCAACGTAGATGGCATGCCAACAATCGAAGCACAAATATTTCTCCATACGTCAGGTAGAGAGCTCTGGCAAGCAGTCCGACACACCTAGCGTCAACAATATGAACTATCAGGATCACACATCATGAAGTGCCCCCAGTGGATAGGACGTTATAAATCGACAAGAGGTGTACTGAAGATTTGAGAAACCAGTGGTAATGTTTGCAAATTGCGGCTATAATAGCAAAGAATCGAAAGCCAGCGTTGGACTACACTTGTGATTTGGAATAGATTATGGTTCTCATCCACTCCTGATTTTGGTGGGCATCTTGACAACTAGAAAATCCAGACAAGTCTGGAATTTGCTCCAATCAGGCAACTTGCGCTTGGTCTCTCTTCTTCACTTTGCCTATCCGACATCGCTAGGTTATTATAACCCAATGTTAGGCTGCGTTCTTCTGACTCAGATGTTCGTAGACCATTTAAGGGAGAGAACGTCTTTCGTAAACAAGGGCGGGCGAGGGTTGTTCTTGTTAATTTATTAGAGGGTCTTGGGACATATTGGTCATCAGCCCGGTGTACTTCAGTGTGTGTTGAACTTGTCTGATAACTTGTGTTTCTGTGATATCTGTAGTAGTGTGTGTAGCTGAATTAAAGACAGGGATGGGATAGGTAATCCGGGACTTGAAATAAGGTAGCCTACTCTCCCGGAGGGAGTGTGGGATAAACCAGGCAAAAACCACACACTCTAATCATCCTTTCGGCCTAGTAAATACAAGCCTTTTACAATTAACAGGAGCAATCGGAGGATAGCCGCTTTCAGCGCTGGGACTCGAACCTTCGAAGTCTGGACTTACTGCTGCTACGCTGCGGCACGGCATAGGGTGAGAGTATTTTGTCAAGCATCACCACAGGAGACGAAACGTGGACTCGGGGGCTCATACACCGTCAGTGGGAATTTTCTCATACAGTTACGAATCATATCATAGCTTCACTAATATGTAACATAGAGTTATGAAAACTGACATAGTCTATGTATAGTAAATGCATAGAGCTTTCATCTAATTTAGAGAGAGGAGCAGTAGGCTATATAAAGTATTTCGTGATTTATTGGAAGGACCATATTCGTGATTTTTTAAACTCCGTGAATCACAAAAAACACGATTTAACAAGAAATACCAGTCTGAATGGAATGACATTTTTTTCATGTAAAGTAACCGCATAAATAGCGAGGATGAACCACCATGAATGTTATATTGTAAATAGTATATTTAAAAAATATATTAAATTTGTCTTTCAAAAAAATGAACAGTTTTTTTTTGTTATTTATCCAAGTATATCTCAATTATTTTTAAGATAATTTCATAAATGAGGTTCATCCTCTAGGGATCATACGTTGAAATGTATCTGCCGAGTTTCATCCAGTTTCATCACATAGTTCCCGAGATATTGTTTTTTTTTCTACCAAAAAGCAACCTTTCGGGTAAACAGCTTTGAATATTAAACACTCTATTGACAGATAGGTGCGTGGTCTCATGTAATATACGCTATATCTCTGCCAAAACGCTTAATTTACTTATAAAACTTAACATATATATTGAGAAAGGTATTGTCTTTCATTTAAACGTTAAAAAAAACTTAAATTTTGACAACCGACGGTGTATGAGCCCCCTTTAGACCACGGGGTGACGGGACAGTCGATGGCACCATAAGAAGAAATTCAAAAGCGTTTCTTCTGAGGGTGAGTTTTGGTGAGAGTTGGACCTTACGAACGTAGGCGATACATAAAGGCTACAGGCCTAACTGATTCCAAACATCTGACTTGCCAATAGCGAGCACAAATACCGTGCAAAAACCGTTGTAGGTTAGCCGCTCACGACTGAGAAATACAATTTAAAACTACGTTACAACTATGTAGCATGTAGCCTAAGTTAGGAGAAAGTCTGCATATTTTAAATTAAAATAAAAATTAATAATAGTCTAGTAGTCTAATAATAATAATGAGCTGAACACATTTTCTCAGCAGATACAACTGGATATGGTGACCGGCCGATCACCCAGGTGACCGCTAATTTGGTCCTCAGAAAGGGATTTTGGAAAGGAGTCGGCCGTGGACCTGTTGAAAGGAACCGTCTCGGAATTTGCCTGGTGATGAAAATGACAAATCACGAAAACCATTCGGCCAAGGTGGGATCGAACCTACGTTCTCCCGATGCCCCCCGCGAGGCATGAGCTAGAGCATTAGCTCCACCGTTGCTGGTTAATAATAATAATAATAATAATACAAAGTTCGCACGCAATTGTGTCATAATGTGCTGTTATGAGTCCGTAAACCTGGGATGACACCAGCTGTTGACTTAGAAATATCTACAGTAGGTAGGCCTACTTCAAATCCACGAAATTTGAGTCGAGTATTAATGAACAAGGGAATTCCTCATACTGTCGTGGATAGCATGGTTGGTGCTCACCCCTGAGGTCCCCGGGTTGATCCCCGACTCTGCCAAAAATATAATGGTCTAGGTATGGTCTGGTATGGGGTCTTCCAGCCTCGTGATAACGGACGCTTTGACAGGAGGAGGAACGAAAAGGAACTGGCCACCCTACCGCACATAGGCTACATTCAGGCTCAGGATCTCTGGTTATTGATCACTGATAGGTCGCCTACGACTCTTGTGTTTGTGCATAATGAAATGGCCTTTTACGAAAACAAAATCTATGTGTTGTTTAGCTGACAGCTCCTCGGCAGTAGTCCTTTCAGATGAATGGTGCAGTCCAGAGCACAGTGGAGCGAATTTCACTCACTTTTCATGACAATCAGTTATTTTGAAGAATAATGCAGTAAAGTAAAGATTATAAATCGTTGGCGCTAGCGCTCTCACACGGGCACTGGTTTATTGCGCAGCGGAAGTGCTCATGCCGTGGTTAAACCATGGCCGACTGGATGCGAGCTCTGGATGCGAGCTCTCCACAACCGGCCTAGACAATGAGACCTTTTACATGAAATCTTGTTAGTTACTCGACTGCTCACACAGCGCTGTTCACCAAGCACTGCAAGACGAAGACTTAGCTCTGCTTAGTGTAAAACAAAGTCCCCGGTTCTTGGATATCACGGGTAATCTCGAGAACCACTGGATGGATTTTGATGCGGCTTTCACTATTCTGTACAGGTAATATCGAGGAACACTTCTGTAGAAAATAATTTATTTATGATCAAAGGGAGCCAAGCAGTAACGATTTCAGATTTCATTGAATAGGTCGAAACAAGAACCTGGCGTCCGTGCACTTTTTAAGCTTACGCTGGGCAAACCGTTAAAAATATCAATATACTATGAGCGTATAAATTGTTCAGCATGAAAAATTCTGCAAAAAAAAGTCCGCGAGAGCATATCTCTATCTTCGATACATCGCCCACTATAAGTGTTTTTAGTTTGGACGGCGGTGTCTCATGCCCCTCGCCATTCTTAAATTACGTCTGACAGGAATGCCTTGCACATTCATAACTGTTCACGGGCGAAGCCGGGGCGGGTTGCTAGTGACACTATATATTATCATTATAATTCCCGCAATATCAAAATGCAAATTATAACACAAAATAAAATAGCGTGCTAATAAATCGAAGAAAAATTAGACATACCTTGCACCTCGTTACAGTTGAATTCGATGAGAATCACTCAGTTTTCATTAAAGTTGATGCATTTTCCTGCTGAGCGGTTTGTATAGGAGGCGTTTGGAAGCAACCAGTCTTTCAGTTTCAGTTTGCGCGATATTATCCAAAATTGGCGATACAAATTTCTCTCCAATAATGATGGCAAGTCCGTTTGGACCGGTCTCGTCGCAAATTGGACACTGTAGAAGTGGACTCTTAGACAAAACAGGAACTAGTTCCGAACATATAACATCTAGTACATTTCTCCCAGGAACACATGGCGCAGCTTTTTCAACGAAGAGCTGAATTACAGATAGTATTGACACAAAAGCAGGTTTAGGGTAACGCAGATGTCCTAAATCTTGTGTTTTGATAAGGCTCATGAGTGGAGAGGAGTTAGAGTTAGAGATCTGCGAAATGCAGTCCAAACATTCCGTACATGAAATTCTTTCTTCCACTGCGCGTACAATGTAGCCACCGACGTTAGCCAGACTTGCCGTTTTCATTGTCGGAAAAGGTATTGCTGAAAATGAAATTTAACTGAGTTAGTATGATTTAGGTGAATTACACAACTTACTAGTAATTATTGTTATGTGCAGAACTCAAATCATTAGTCCACTTTATAAAAGATAATGTAACATACCAGGCTCCTTTAACAGATCTTGTAGAGTATTCAGAATACTTTGAGGAATGACAGGTCTATTCCCTGAAGCTGGTGCATTTCCAAGAATCATGTTCTGAACTGGGTTATCTGTGATGCTAGATGCAGAGTCCTCTACATTGCTGGAAGTTGATGTACTCAGAATTCCAGTTTTCAAAATCTTCTGCAAACTGAAACTCACTGATCTTGAGTCCAGCATGTCATTTGACCCAGACATACGGCGCAATGTACTGAAGAGTGATTCAACAGTATCGCTAGAGAATGTTCGAGTCAGAACATAATGATACCCATTTTTTAGAAGATACCTTATGCACTGCACAGTTGATTCCGTGGTTAATTTTATAGCTTCGTAAGTCTCAGAAGTCAGGAAGTCCTTTCTAGCAGCGTTACTAGCAGCTTTCAAAGTTTCAAGGTAAGAAACAAAATATTCCTCTAGCCAGTTAAGGCGACTGTCATTTAATGAGAAAAAATGCCCTTTATCTGGATTTCTAGACTGAATATGATGATATGTGTTGCTTACGTCATGCATAGCGAACCATTTATTAACGTTTTTCATAAAAAGTATGGTTGCTTCTGCGTCCATGAATTTGTACGCTTCCGGGTGCATGCCTACATTTTCTTTCAGTGTACTAATGGCACCAATAACTTCTGATGAGAACACTTCCTTGGCACGCCGAACATTCATTTTTTCAAAGTTAGTGGGTTCAATGTGTTTTTTAGTGAGGTGTCTCACAGGTTTGACGATCTCATCCTTTTGCATTTTGTATAGTTAAGACAAGTATTTCCCTGAAATTATTCCAGTACCATCAGTCATCTCTCGTTCCAGAAACTGCGTTCTAATGTTTTTTAGAATGTGACACTGATCAAAACTAAGGAATAACTTCCTAGACTCGTCGTATGGGTGATTAACCATTGGTTGCAAATTCCCTCCCCCTAAATGCCTCATCATTGTGGTGTTAGTTTTGTGATTATCAGAGACAATTCTTATAATTATGAAACCGCATTGTTCAACCTCGAGAATAACGTCCAGCACGAGTTTATGTAAGTCCCGTCCTGACAGCTGCTTTGTGAAAAAGAAGGCACACGGTATCTGATAATTTGTCGAAAGGCCTCTTAGCACAAAACACAACACTCGATTGGCTGCTACTTGTTCCCGGCTGTAATTTTCATCCTCTCTTTCCTTTTGATGAGACGGTGCTGTAATTGCGTCCTTGTACCCGAAGAAGCAGTCGAGTTTCCTATCATAAATAATCTTAGGATTTATTGCAGCCTCATCTACAACCAGGGATGAGAAACGTTCAGGAGTATTCAGTTTGTTTGCCTCTAATATAAGCCTGTCTTTAATCAATGTAGTAACACCTGTCGCACAATCACTAGAACCGGAATATCTACATAGAGTCCTCTTTGAGGGTAATTTCAGAAAGCCCCTTTTCCTTATATGGGAATAACCCTTCGGTGAGATATATTGAAAAATAATACACTCCCTAATTGTATCTAAACTCCAACTCGGTCTGCGTTTACTGTACAAAAGTAGCTGCTCTAAAATGAACTTCGCTCGAATTTCTCCTTCAGTCGCATCTTGCTTCAAGTGCTCAATTTCTTTGTGAAATAAATCATCTTTGAATTGGTTAAGTGTAACTTTTGTTTCCATTAATTCCTCCTGTTTTTTCTGCAGAGAATTGTTCAGCCGTGTTACTTTCACTCGCAACCGATTAATCGTTTTCATCATTTCCTTGATCTCGTAGGCATCAGTCTGCGTGCTCGAGTGTCCTATATTCACAGACTGAGTGTAAGGCAAGGGCGAACTGGGAATTTCCACAGCTGGAGTTTCCTCATCATGTACAATACTCTTCAGTTTTTTGGGTGAGGGTAATTTGAACTTGACAATGCTCCTTCTGGGTCTCTTTATAACAGGTAACTTATAGACTGGATAATTAGCAAACACCGACGGCACAGCAGTTTTCTTTAGCCTTCTGGACTTGCCTACATGTGAATAATCATCTTCCTTAAAATGAAGACTACATACAACAGACGAAGGAGAGTTCGTGTTCGGAACAAACTTATCGCGAGAAATCACCCTAAGCCATTCATCACACCTATCTGTGTCACACGGGAATTCATGAAATGAAAGCACACCTCCGCTTTTCTTCCTATTTGAAGTGCAAAATGGCACACAACAGTATGACATGCTGGATTTGAGCAGCGGCGTTCAAACCATAGTTCATAATTTATCCCAGCATTTTACAACTTCATAAGCGAACACTCCAAACAACGTAGGAATTCAGTATATTAATACCGACTACTTACAATAATTGAAACTGAAACAAAACGTTGTTGTTCTACACGTAACACTGTGAGAAGAACGTACTGTACTGCTTTTTCCTTATCGCGCCTATAATGGGAGGGGAGTGCGCTCTACCGGCAACGAGTAGAAACTTTCCAATTACATGTTATACATGGGTTCTGACTGGGAATGTCAAGGCCGGTATAGAGCGCAGCTCGATTCAGTCGGCCGTGGTTAAACCATAGTAACTGCACCGATGTCGAACAGAGGGCTCTGACAGTTTGACATCCATCGCTAACTTCTTGAACTATTGCAAGTAACAAAGTCCTCCCACTGAATAGGATCACATATACTGTAGAAGGTTGTCGCATTCATGTTTGTAACATTCATCCGAGTGTGGCAGAAGGAGCTTATGACAACCCCAAGTTAAACACGCACTTCGGATGGCCACCAAAAGCCAATGGTATCTGGAATCGAACAATTCAATTTCGTGAAGTGCTTTGGATCAATAGTCTATTGTTTAAAATGTTGTTCCGCAGGCTAGGGGTACGAATTAAGACCCTAATTCACCTGTCCCACAGATCCTAGGTTCGATTCTCAGCTCTTCTAAGAAGTTTAATTCTAGTCCTAGGCTACACTGAACCTGAGAATCAATGAAAACAGGTGGGTTCGATTTACATCGTTGTTGTTGTTTCATTTTAGGGTCTAGGGACAGGTTCATGTAGTCTATCCTTCCTGGTGTAGCAACTTTCACAAACGTTAGTGTAAGTAGGTCTAACTTCGACTGAGATGTTGGTATTTTAATGTTTCATCGAGTCGAGTTTTCAGACAAATGCCCCGATAAATTAGCTCTGCTCGCTGCATGGTTTCTGACATAGGCCTACAGAATTTGGTGTAATAATATTACCATTGCGATTTGTGTTCAGTAGGCAACACTGGGTCAATAGAAAAGTTAAAATAACAGGTGTCCCTAAGAAGGACTTAATCAATAATATTTTTGTTCCATTTTTGATTGGTTGGTTCCTCAGTTTAGGGTCTGTGACAACGCGGTCATGCAGCCCCGTGTACTTTGGGTGTGTGTGGAATTTGTATGATAACTGGTGTTAATTGTGAAGGCTGTATTAGTGTGTGTTATCTGTGATTCAGGTAAGGACTGCAGACGATCAATTTTCAAGCAGTTCATACTTTTGCTACCAAATGCTGCCATCCACGAGACCTAGCTGCGGACTTGGCTACTAGATGCCATAGCAGCCAGCACCTGGTGGCGAACGTTGGAACTAATATAGCGTTATCAAACTAAGCTACAAATTTTAGTTACACACAAGTGTAGTTAGTGGAAGATCTTTTTTTCATGTCATAAATCTATGATATGGGACCGTCGGCTTTACTTCCCCTCCGAAGGAAGGCATACTGAGGGATTTTTAACGCTCTTAAAGAATCCGACGACTTCGGCCGGGTTTGAACCCATGACCTTCGGCATAGAAGCTTAGCATGCTACCAACTACGCCACCGAAGTCACTTGTTCCATTTATATTTTTATTCGGTGTAGCCATTCAATAAATAGGCTATAAAACAGGCACACAAAGAGAATGACGGACGCACGGACAGACGATACAAAGATAGCATACATACTACAAGCACATCACGCTCGAAAACTGATAGGTTACTTACATCTCCAATTTTACTGTTTTTAGGAGAGAATGAGATCATCTCACTCACTTAAAGAAATGCGTTGAATAATAATAATAATAATAATAATAATAATAATAATAATAATAATAATGTTATTGGTTTTACGTCCCTTTCGACTACTGTGGCTTTTAGAGACGCCTGGGTACCGGAATTTTGCCCCGAAGGGGATCTTTAACGTGCCAGTAAACGTACTGACATGGCTCCCTCGCATTTGCGCACCCTCAATTGCCAGCT
This sequence comes from Meconema thalassinum, assembly GCA_946902985.2. NCBI lineage: Eukaryota > Metazoa > Arthropoda > Insecta > Orthoptera > Tettigoniidae > Meconema > Meconema thalassinum. The sequence continues at coordinate 501,984,939 of OX336390.1, forward strand.
GACTGCGCCAGGATACGAACCTGCAACCTTGAGCCCAGCAAGCGAGAACGTTACCGCTGAGCCACGCAGCCAGTCAAATACGTTGATTGGAGGGCTGATATCAGTTAAACTTATTGGAAAAGGCCGAGGAATTAGTATTATATTATTATTTCATGATTATTACTGAAGTTACTAGCAGTAGTCCCGGCTTCACCCGGTGTTTTTTGTTTTGTTTTATAGATTATAATGAATAGGCCTACTACTACAGAACTGGCACATGATACTGTAGGCCTACATAAACTAACAGTAAAAATATTTTAAACATATAACTTTTGTGGTGTTAGTGGGGGTGATAAGTAGTAGGCTACAGTATAATGGACGTAACATCCAGATCATTTTCCCGTAATGATAATGATAACAATGAATACGGAAACGGCTATTTGGTAACTACAGTACTGACACGCATAATCTACAAACGAATTGAAAAATATGATTAGAAAGAGGGGTAGCCTAAGTGAATTAAAAGACACTGCCAAGGGCCTACAGTATAACTCATTGGCTGTTAGAAAAGTAGAGACCAATACTGTCGTCTTTTGTCGCATAGCGCCGTAGGAAAGTAATCAGAGCACTTTGGAAAACTTCGGCTGTCCCGAGCTCCTGAGGTAGCAATAGTGTCATTTATCGCCACATAACGCTGAAGGATATGGGGAGTAAATGAAAGTAAATTTGAAATCAGCAACGCTTATTGCAGCTGATAGACTAACCTCAATGAACTGCACCAAAATCGTCGCACTTCTACAGAGGCATAATATTTTAAGGGACCTGAGAAATCGTTTTGTACTAATTACTAATTACTCCCCGTGACTGGAATTTATAAGCAACGCAAGATGTAACTATTTTCGCAATTTTGCACCAAAACAGGGATAGGGGCGGCGTGATGCAGCCCGCATTGCCAGCCAACAATAGACTTGGTCTATTAAAATATTCTTACTGTTTCACTTCTACGGACATGAATGGTTCCAGGGCCTTAAAACGTCGTTTTCAAGGCCCTTTTGTCTTTTTATTCTAAATGTAGGGAATGGAGAGGGTTGTCCAAAATATCAAGTGGACAGTGTTACCAGCAGGGTTTCAAAGGGTAAGTATGTAAAATTCGGCGTAATTAGGTGAAACGGTGTAGATTTGTGCTAAAGGGCCTAAATGCAGGGAATGGAGTGGTTTGTCCGAAATTTCAAGTAGACAGTGTTACTCGTCGGGTTCCAAAGGGTAAGCAAGTTATGTAAAATTTGGTTCAGATCGGTGAAACGGTGTAGATATGTGCCAAAGGGCCTAAATGCAGGGAATGGAGTGGTCTGTCCGAAATTTAAAGTGGACAGTGTTATTCGTCGGATTCCAAAGGGTAAGTAAGTTATGTAAAATTTGTTCAGATCGGTGAAACGGTGTAGATTTGTATAAATAACAGACAAACCAACATTGAGCTTGATTCATAAGTTATAGGCTAGATTATTCTTCTTCTTGCTTCCGAATTTGGCCAACTGTGGACCGCGTGTAACTTGATGGTTTCTGCCAGTCTTCCTCATTCGTTCACTCCTTAATTGTCTCTGCTCCTCAGATATTACAGGTTTGGGTCTGTTCTTCAGTTGCTCTTCGTGAAATGTGTGATTATCTAGGTCTACTTGAGTTCTGAACTTCTCTCTGTTGAGGATCAATTGAGATCTTATTATTATTATTATTAAGTTATTAGTTATTATTTATTTTTTTATTTATTTAATCGATTGTTCCCCTTTAGGAGAGTGATTGAACTTGAATACATGATTTCATCTCCTGGCGTTTCCGCTTCTCTTCCCAAAATCTCTTCATCCTCTCAGAATGCTCCTTCTTCCGCTCAGCTGTCCATTTTCTTCCAGGCTGTCGTGATGGTCTATGCTCAAACTTAACATTTTTGATTTTATTCCTGCACTCGGTGCGGTCCTCAAGATTTTCAATGTTGACCTGTTGTAGGTCCCTCTGAACCTCTGTCAGCCACTCCGTGCCACACTTACTCCGTGTTATAACGTTGAGCAATTTCTTTGCCATTCTGAAATTTTCCATCCTGTAAATGTGTGTATGAAACTGTACTCGGCGTTTTCTGATTACTTCCGTTTATCGTGTGGATCTTTTGGTAGAGTTCGCTTTGAGGTCTCTTCATCCAAATACCGTTATTATTAACTGCCCCGTAAATCTTTCTGAGAATGTTCTTTCCTGTTTTTCTATATCCTTAATTTTGGAATGACCGTCGATCACCATTGTTTCGGCTGCGTAAGTTGCTTCCGGAAGAATCATCCTTGTATAGTGCCTTAATTTTGCGTCTAGCGAGATGCACTTATTATTATTATTATTAGTAGTAGTAGTAGTAGTAGTAGTATTATTATTATTTGTTATGTATACTCTCTGCATGCTCCACTACATGCGTAATACTGTACGCTCTAAACTCATCTTACATAGTTGTGTGTAAAATCAAAAAATATTTTGACAGACATATTTGTTAATGGCTATTGACGCATTTTCAATACCTGAAAGTTTAAAGAGTTCACAAATGTTAAAAATGGTTTTGAATACCTTTTTGATTAGGACAGACTTGTGCATTGGCCACTTGCCTCCTATATCAACGCTGTTTATTAACATTTCTCCCACACTTTCCACTTATAATTAGACCTATTAGTATTATTATTAGTAGTAGTAGTAGTTGTGGTAGTATTTTTAAAGCCAGTCTGCGTCATCGTCCAGAGCCAAAAGCGATGACTGATAAAGGTCTGTTTCTTCTTTATTCTTTATTCTTCAACCTCCGCCCATTGCGATCTTAGGCGATGAATTCGGTCTGAACAACCTCACTCTTGCCGCTGTAGAATACGCTGCCGAAGTGACGCGCCTAGCAACCGCATGGGCGCAGCCAAATTGGACCCAAACAACTGGTTGCTAGGTTTTAGGTAGATTTCATTAGAAAGCTAACTATTGCAATGGGTCCCATGTTTCGACTTCCGGAAAATTTCGACATATCTTCGCGTTTCACATCCCTCAGACCCCAAAACCACCGTCAGTTCAAAAGTTTATATATAATTTATGTAGCCTATGTATATATGTATATCAGTTTCTTGTGGACACGATAACTGCCGTCATTTTGCCCCAATCAGTTTGAATCTTTTACATAATAAGTATCCCATTAAAATCTCGGTCGAGTTCGTTAATCGGCAAAATCGGTCGAAGGGGGTGAAAAAGGGGGGCTTTTTTCGGAAAAGTGAAATTTCGCTATAACTCTTTTAATACGTGAAATATCGAATCCATTCAAAGTTCATAATATGTGCCGGATAAGTGCCAAAAATTTATGTCAAATAAGTTTTTTGATAGCACCAACCATTGACCAAAGGGGTGGAAAAAAGTGGGGTTTTCGGGAAACATTAATCATATCTCTCTTAATAGGCACAATATCAAAGCCGTACAAAATGGAAAATATTCCCCTAATAATTACCTAAAACTTTTGTCTGATTTTTTTTTGATATGACCCACCATTACGCCAAGGGATCAGAAAAATGATTTCGGAATTAAAGAAAATGACAAGTGCCATCAGAGGTTACCATGACAACGCTTCTAAATCGATGAGGGATGAGCTATCAGAGGTTGCCAAGACAACGCCATTGACGAGATCACATTCATTTTTAGCCTACTTTTCACACTTTGAGGAAAAAGTAGACTTATGAGATCGATCCGGGAAAATGTCTGTCTGTCCTTCTGTCTGTCTGTCTATCCTTCTGTCTGTCTGTCTATCCTTCTGTCTGTCTGTCTGTGTGTGTGTCCCCCTATCAACTCCTAAACGGCTGCAGCAATCGAAACCAAATTTAGTATGAGTAAAGATGTATACCGGAATATCTCAGGCCCATATTTGAAAAAGATGTCAGTGCTACCAACTGCTAAAAAACGCACTAGAAATGTGAGCTCCATGTTGGATATCTTGGAAGGTATACAAGGGAGCTATTCCAAAATTGGCACACATGTAGATAATACTATTTCAGTTTAATTTCCAGGAGGCCATACATGACAGTGTTGTCAAAATAATTTTAAGCCTTCTGATAAGTCAAATTTTTAAATGCATATAACTTCTACACTATCAATTGAGTTTCAACCAAATTTTGTATGTAATATGTATACATAAACAGATATGACTGAGTGTATTCTTAAGAGCCACCAGGGCTGCCAACTGTTAATAAATGCTCTCTCTATTTCTTATCCCAATACCAATATATCAGAAAGTATGCAAGCCGACAGCTTTAAACTACGCACACGTATATTACCTGACATTTTACATTAATTTGGGGTAACTTATATACGTCAGTTCTACCAACATGATTCTAATCCTGCTGATAGGACCAATTTTTAAATACATTTAACTTCTATACTGTCAGTTGGATTTCAACCAAATTTCGTATGTGCTATGTGTATCATAACAGATATGACTATGAGTATTCTTAAGAGCAATCAGGGCTGCCAACTGTTAATAAATGGTGTCTATATTTTTACCCTAATATCAATATATCAGAAAGTAAGCAAGCCAACAGCTCTATACTTTGCACACGTATAGCAGCTGACATTCTAGATTAATTTGGAGTAATTAATATAAGTCAGTGCTGCCAGCATGATTATATGCCTGATGATAGCTCCAATTTTGAAATTTCATGTAACTTCTATTCCAACAAATGGATTTCATCCAAAATTGGCACAGAAAGATATCATAATATTTCAGATTATTTCTGACCAGCACTCGCATGACAATGTTGCCAACATGCTTTTACGTCTACTAATAGATCCAATGTCTAACTCCATGTAACGTCCTTAAGACTTCAACCACATTTTGTATTCTGTACCTTAAGAGATGGAATTAAGAATATATTCAGTCACCAGGGCTGCCAACTGTATTGCTCTATTAGGCTACATTATGCCTAGTATACTGTATTTCGAACTAATTAAGACATTTCGATATTACCAACTTAATTTCGTCATTATTCTAGAAAGGTTCATATACTGTAGATTAATCATTGGCATGAAACTTAATTTTAAGAAAAGTAGGCTCTTTAGTTCGTCACGGAACTTCTTGTTCCATCTGACTATGAGGGAAGCGGCTAACTGGTAGCATGCTGAACTTCTATGCCCAATTCAAAGCCGGTCAAAGTCACCGGATTTTCTAAGAGCGCTAAAAATCCCTCAGCATGCTTTCCTTCGGAGGGGAAGTTACAACGTTCGTATCAAGTTGCTGGTTTCGGTGGCATATAGCAGCCAAGTTCACAGCTAGGTGTCGTTGCCGGTAGTATTTGGTACAAAATTAGGTACTACTACTTAAAATTGACCGTCTGCAGACCCTACCTGAATTACAGATTAATACAGTCATCACAATTAACACCGTTTATCAGACAGATTCTACACTCACCCAAAGTACACGGGGTTACATGACCGCGTTGTCGCAGCCCCTAAACTAAGGAACCAACCAACATTTCTGTGGGAGATACAATTTTGCGTGAAGAAGTAACAGACTGTTAGATAGTTACACATCAGTAGAGACGGGAATTTGCCTATTTGCCTATTTTATTCCTGTGTTTAGAAACGTAGGCTTTCGAGATATAAATGCGTTTTAGGTTATTTTAGGCTAGATTTCGTTGGTTTTATTGTGCCTATAAATGCCTATTTCAAGGGTTTGTGCCTATTTGGAGTATAATTGCCTATTTGGTGCCTTTTGACTGTATTTTAAAGTGCATTATATTGCAGCTGGTGTGCTCGACAGAATTATATTCTCATTTCTCAATATGTGTTTACCCCACGAACAAGAATGGGAATTCTCGAAAGTCACCAGAAATAGCGCCTGGGATCTCGATATTAAGCCTCCAAACTTAACAACCCTTCGTTTTGTATTTCGCTTTTCTTTATATTGAAAATTTACCCGTTAGTATGTGGGTGAATTAATATCATAAACTTTATTCTGATAGAATAACAAAAGAACTAACTTAGTGCCATGTTTTCCCTTTTTTTTCAATCTGGATATTAAGCCTCCAAAGTTAAAACCCCTTCGTTTCAGGTATCGTCCCCTTCAAAAGCCGCGTTAGGTTGGCGCTGCAACCTAACAGTGAATTAATATACGGTATATCCTGTACACGACTGAGTGTTGAATGGGCAGGCAGTTAAAAGCAGCCAGGAGGGATGCGATCCAGCTGGCAGTTAAAATCCCGCGGCGATCACAGTGGGTTGGTGCTATAACCTATCTTGTGTTGAATGGACAGGCAGTATAAAGCAGCTTGGAGGAATGCGATCTAACTGGCAGTGGGTGTAGCATGGCCTCTTACCGAGATAGATGGAAACTTGGTGGTCCCGTCTTGAGCTACTGTTGTCATGCAGCCAGGAGGGATGCGATCCAGCTGGCAGTGAAAATGCCGCTGCGATCACAGTGCGTTGGTGCTGTAACCTATCTTGTGTTGAATGGACAGGCAGTTTAAAGCAGCCAGGAGGGATGCAATCCAGCTGGGAGTGAAAATGCAGCCGCGATCAGTGCGTTGGTGCTGTAACCTCTCTTGTGTTGAATGGACAGGCAGTTTAAAGCAGCCAGGAGGGATGCGATCCAGCTGGGAGTGAAAATGCAGCCGCGGTCAGTGCGTTGGTGCTGGAACCTATCTTGAGGTGAATGGACAGGCAGTTTAAAGCAGCCAGGAGGGATGCGGTCCAGCTGGGAGTGAAAATGCAGCAGCGATCAGTGCGTTGGTGCTGTAACCTCTCGTGTGTTGAATGGACAGGCAGTTTAAAGCAGCCAGGAGGGATGCGGTCCAACTGGGAGTGAAAATGCAGCAGCGATCAGTGCGTTGGTGCTGTAACCTATCTTGTGTTGAATGGACAGACAGTTTAAAGCAGCTTGGAGGGATGCGATCTAGCTGGCAGTGGGTGTAGCATGGCCTCTTACCAAGATATATGGAGACTTGGTGGTCCCGTCTCGAGCTACTGTTGCTATGGAGATGGCCGGCCTTGCTATTACTTCATCAGTTTATTTTCTGCTTTTATTAGCCTTTGCTTGAGTGCAAAATGGCCGAAATCAGAAGAATGAGAAAGACTATCGAAAATTAATGTAGCCAGCCGTTCCTTCTGGGTCCTAAACTATGTGTATGCAAAATTTGGTTGAGATTGGTGGAACGGTGTAGATTTGTATACGGAACAAATCCACTCACCCACATGCATACACACATACATACATACATACAGACTTTCAATTTTATATATAAGATAAGTATGTTATTAAATTATAAGTTGCTTATTGTTAATTCTTTTTACAGTAATTAAATATGTTATTAAATTACAAGAATTTTTTCATGCCTATTTTGTTGCCTATTGTACACGTTAGTGCCTATTTACATGCCTATTTTGGCTATTTTAAGAGCCTATAAGCCTGCCTATTTTAACTGTTTTTAGTGCCTATAATTCTCGTCTCTACACATCAGTTCCAAACCTTGCATAAGGACAGTGTGATCACAAGTATAAAAATGAACCCCAAATGACAAGAAGGTTACCATCCCCATAAGACAATAAAATGTTAAAAATATGCATAGAAAGACGAAAAAAAGTTAATTAACCGCCAATTTTAAAATACTCTCTCGGAATAAATGAGGTCTGATCCTCCTACGAAAACCTGCTTATTTTGCCTATTATAGCCTATCCCCTAGTTTGCCCGGTGAAATCTACCTCCGCCTTCCGGCGTGCCGAGAGGATTTTTTTTTATACATAGGAAGCTGAATTAACGCTGCGCAGCGTCTTCAATTTTGTGGATAAAAAGGTGTAATATGCGTGAAATAAGGCAAACGCCTCCCGTGAAGATCATCTACATTGTTGGAGCTACAAAATAGAAGTGAAGTTTTATGGATAAAGTACGAGAATTTTGCGAGATAGTAAGAATAAAGTTGATCTCACTCCTGAGGCAAGCTTTGCATGGCGGGTACTACAAATTATAAATATTTATTTATAACATCATTTAGTGGATACAGTATACCGGTATCTAATATAGTGAGATATTTAGAACATATATGTCACATAAAGGGGGGTTTGGTTCGTGTGGGGAGTGTAGTTGTAATTAAATGGTTTGTACTATAAGTACCGGTAGGCTATTATAAACGACAACCTACTTAACCTTACAGCTGATTCACTAACAGCAATACATTTTATCCTACAACTTTTCTGAGTGGTGATTTTTCAGTTAATTTATTTAAGCAGTGAATTGTGTTTCCAAATAAAATTAGGCCTATCCCAGACTGAAAATGTCTGCCTAAATATTTTATTTTTTGCACTTTCAGAAAACAATTATCATGTAGGCCTACACCCTGCAACAAAGTTACAGTACCGTATAGTGACATTATTCAAGCCAATGAATAATGGTTATTTCTCAAGTGATGGAGTGGCAAGTCTTGTTGTGATTGTCAGGGAAGTTTCGGTGAAAAGGTCGGTGGTGTCAAGAAATGAGGTGATGAGGATAGTGGCGAACCAGGCTACCTGGTATTATGTCAAGATTGTTAGAAAATGTTTTTAATAATTTCAGCTTGAAGTATTAGTGAAAAAGTCAGTGGTGCTATAAAGTTATCAATAAAAGTGGAAATACAATAATCTAGGTGTGTACTTAGTCAGTTTCTTGTGCATTCTTTATCTGGACAATTTTTCAAACATTGGACAGTAAAATTAGGCTAGTTCAATGAAGTTATGGAATGCTACAGTATTGTGCATTCATGTTATTATGAGTTATAATGAAACTATAAGCTTAATGCTATTCAAAATATCGAAGCTTAATACTTAACTGCAATGTTTATGCCAAACATCTTTAATAGATACGGTATCAGGAAGTACTGGTATATTATTGGGAAATAGGCTACTCCCCTGCGATTCAACTTACATGCCCCTGCAGAAGTGTGGATATGTTTTTCTCCCCTCACAATAGGCCCTTTTGTTATTGAGCAACTGAGTTTAATTGTAGTTGTAACAGGTCATATTATCCCAGGTTGTGGTGAATTATGTAATACGGTACCAAATGGCAGGTAGATGGTTTTGGTGGTTATTGAGGCCATTATCACCAAACAGGAATGTAGGATGATTTTATTTAGTTCTGTTGGTCAAGTAATGAATTTGAATCATGAAGGGGTGGGTAGCATATATATTTTCTAGATAAGGTTTTTGTTAGTATAGGCCTACCTCATTAAATTCATTTCTTAACTCAAACCTACGGTATAATATGGCTACCTCTGCATTAGTAAGTCTGTCATCATACTGTACCGGTACCTTTACAGTGAGTTAGCAACCTAGTTAAATTGGAGGCTTGTGGTAAGTAATGAACATATTTTACACCAAGAATGGTGTAAATGTATATATCATTGTCCAATATTTTTTATTTCCTTACTCCATGGGCTAATAGCCTAATTATCTTTCACCCACTCTTCAGTACCATAAGAACCAACACCCTCATTCCCATTGTTTGGATTGGAACATAGTTATGCAGACCAATTTCCAGCCTTGGAGATTATTCTTTGTGGAATAGTGGAATAATATTCCCCCTCCTTCCCTCCAAATTGACAATCACTGATCAAAGTGTACTAACTTGAGTGTACCATACATGTATGCATCAATTACTTTATGTGATGCATTTTACTAATGTATAATAAGGTGTTGAAGAGGGTAAAATCTAACACCAGAATACAGCCGTTTACTGTTGAAAGAGGCAGTTTTTTGCTGCAAACAGAGCATAATACGTGGTCTGTGAAAAGGTTTGAAGTTGCTACTAGAAAGTCCTATTCAATTTGGTAACTGGAAACTGTGTGAGGCAACAAGTACCATAGCACATGGGTCATCGTTTTGGTACCGAGACTCTCAGCATTTCCCTACATGAACTCTTTGGCCCACTTCATACCAAGTAGGCAACTTGTACCACTTTGACTGTCCAGCACTATTGTGTGAATGTTTGCTAGGATTGCTCGTGAAGATGCAGGGTGGCCATTTTTGTTCCAAATCTCTATATACCAGCTAATTCTATTTAGCTCTTTTGTGGCACACCAGCTAAGTTAATGTGTAACAATAACGAGTGTGATAATCTGCTTGATTCTTCGGAGCAAGGAACAATGTGTTCATTAGCTTAGTGTACTTATTGGGTGAGAGCTGGTAGGCTTTTGCTGAGGATTAACACTACCTAAGGGAAGATGAAAAGAGAGAAAAGGAGATAGGTTTCGGCATAGAGACGAGTATTGGTAGACAGGATGAGAATCCAACACAAAAATCTAAGTATATTTCTATATAGAAGGGAATTTAGCCGTGCAAACCGTATGAAATGACTAACTTTAGTGGGGTCTCACACAAGGCAAGCGGAGAGCGCAGCATTAATAGAGGTTGCCTGCAAGCGCTTGGGAAGTGTACTTTTCCTCTCGAACCGATATTCCAGTACTATGGGGACGGGTGGTAGTCTGGCAAGACAAAGTAAGCCAAAAGGAAAGGATGTAATAACTTTCCCTTCAGAAGGGTTAGATTTTATTATGCATTTAAAAATGCTGGAAAGATTTGAATTTGGAGTGATAATTTTATTTCTGGGCACTGTTGTATCTCTGGCAAACCAATCGAATGCTCCCAGAAAGTGAAGAGACAAAGTTGTTTTGAAGATTTTAGCGATGTTGTTATGTTTTTTGCGAAAATCTTACACGAATACCAATTGTTAAACTTAAGGAAAACTAAGCTTTCACCCAGCAAGATGCCGAATAAAAGTTTAGAACAGAGAAAGACCTCAAACCGAACTCAAACAAAACTTAAATTTTGAAAACAAACCATACGCCAGAGAGAAAATCTCTACAAGTAGGAAGCTTGTGGAGCTAGCTATACTTGCCTCAATGGCTTTTTAGAATTCGTTACGAAAACCAAGAGAAACTTTGAAAATTTTGTTACTTGAAGTTTTAGTTTAAATGCAACAAGTAGTAAAGACTTTATTGTTTGAGGAATCATCCGTTTTAGTAACGAGGACTTAAGCTTAGAGGAAGAATCAGGGAAGAGAAGGTCCTGCATAATCGTGATTCTAGCGGAAAGATAAGCGAAAAGGAAAACAATTGCTTTATTTAACAAGAAGTATAGAATTTAGAAACTTAACAATACTTAGGTTAGGATTTAATTTGAGTTCTGAATAACAATTGTTTGTAAAATGCCAAGGTCTCAGACCTAATAATAAGAGGTTTACAATGAACAATATTAAATATAGTACAAGTGAATATCTATGACTTTAGTCATTTTTCAAGTTTTTCCGTATTGATTTTGATAAGTGCATAAGATACAGTGGACAAGTGCATAACTTATAGTACAAGTTTCGAACCTGATAAAGCACTAAAATCTTACAAAGATTTTTTAAAACGTGTGGTTACGATTAAGAAATTTGAATTTTGTAACGATACTTGTAAAGCAATTGTAACTTTGAAAGTTTAATGGGTATGACTCAAGCACTTTTAGAATGACCTTATGGCAATCGAAAAGGTTATAAACAAATGCATTAGATTCCTGATCGTAACAGAAAAGGAAGAACAAATCACAAGCGGAAATTACCGCTGTTTTTAAATAGAAATTACTAGAGGTAATACAAAAAAAAATGCACAGGTCGTATCAACGAAGCCTGGATTACAATTAGTTAACTCCTTTATAATTAGGAAAAGTACGATTCCCTAATTTTAGAAGGGAAAGATGCATATTAAAATGTGGACTAGCCACAGTGTATACAGAATGAATATATTGTAAATCCGACAAAATGGGAGGGAGCCTCTATGGGCTAAGCCTCGTAGGAAAAGAAAAAAACAATAGTTAAATTTAATTTGGTTAGTAAAGGTATTTGGGAAAGGGAAATAGGAAGTTTAGGAAAAAATTCTTGCCAGATTTATTTTCTCTCAACCAAACGCGGCGCGGAAGATATTTAGCACACGCAAATTCGAAGCACTGATAGTTTTCGATAATTTGAAAAACATCACTATCGTAGTTTATGTAGGTTTGTAGAACAAAAGAAAGTTATTGCAGTTATGAAGAACACTTAGTGTAATTTGAGCTTGAATCAGTTTATTGCGTTGTAAAGTGTATTGGTTGCAGTTGAATGACGAGGTTAAGTCCCCACGGTGGAAAGCAAGTTAGTTGTTGACCAGCAGTTAATGTAACATGAATTCCTCGGTGAGGAAAAGTATTCCCATATTTTTGCGTGGAAAATACTAGATTGCTTGAATAGTAGAAAGATTGGTTGACATAGAAAGTTCTGGAGTTATGATGACGGTTAAATGGGGCAAGAGAGGTCCCGCGGTGGAAAGCTAAGTTTTATAGACAGTGGTTAGTTTAACAGGAATCCCGCGGTGTGGGAAGGTATTGCCATTTAATTTGTACAAGAAGTACTAAATGTTCATGTTTTAAAGTCAGCTTAGATAGCTAGAGCATGACAAGAAAAATCCCTCGGAGACGGTTATTGCACAATAGTTAGCAATTTCACACACTGTCTATAAATTTAAATTAAAAAGCATTTAGCTTCTTAAAAAACCATTAACATATGTTTAAAAAAATTGAAGTTTTGTACTTAGCTTTCTTTTCATGTAGAGCAGGCGATGGTTCCTGGTGACAGTTGGTTTAAAAATTGACATGGCGTCTAGTTTAAAATGTCTCAAGAGGACAGGAGACTGGCCCGTGGGAGGGCTTTGCACTGTACTCGACAGCCGAACTATGAGAAGTGAGAACGAGCGATTTCTCACACGATAGAGGTAGGTAGCCAAGGGGATGGGGAAGCAAGGGAGAGGGGGGTAGGAGACAAGATGTATACAACAGAATGTACATTATGACAAAGAAAAAATTCTTATATAAAAATATTCTTCTTCATGGAGTGGTGTTCAGGGAGATGTTAGCTGGCGACAATGACGACGCCTGGTGGTTTGATGAAGAAGTTCTCTTGAGTTCAGAGAAATTGAAGAACTTCGGCAGTTAGCTGCTAGATGCCGCTAGGTTCTCCATGGAAGTTACATATCTAGAACAGACTCAAGGAGAAAATCAACCTGTGCACAAAGAGAAAATGAAAAAGATCACTGTTGGTGTCTGCGAAGAAGGAATTAAATGAAATAGATAAATCGAAGAGCAGCAAAAGCTAACTCTGACTGACCGTGTATTCCAAAGAATACACCAAGAGCCTCGGATATTTTCATGTCAGTTTTAGTGGCTGAATAGAGCTACGATAGGAAAAGTGCCCCATTATTTAGAATGAGGTAGGAAGATAGGCCTTATTTGTAGACTTCTGTAACCTGTTAGTGAGCATACAGGTTAGGCTTTATTAATTTGATTTGTTTTCAAACAAATGCGGCGTTGCGGTAAACACACAAATTGTATTGAAATGCAGTCTTTGTTTCTTCTAAATCCGTTGATGAGATTTGGCCTAAACTCTCATGCAAAATATTTTAAATTGTTCCCTTATGCATAGATAGACCCTATGTTGATTTTATTCGTCACTTACTGGTAGGGCCTACGGTTCTATATTTTCCCTAGTATTGATCATTCATACGGGACATGATTCACAATATCCAGAAATGTTATATTTTCGTGTTTTCACTTAATTTAAGTTAAATATCGTAGGCCACATCTCTACAACCTATGCTCTAAGACGTAATGTGCATCTCGTACGCAATATTTTACAACTTTATTGAACAACTGTATTAAATTACTGTGGAAAATATACTTTTCTATGCTTTCTTGCCTCTGAACATCCATGCATGTGCAGTTTTATACGATACAAATAGGAAATAATGACGGCCCAAAGACGAAGCAAGCTACAAGGGAGCCATGTTGTATTGTTCCAGTTGCTTAGCAACGGAGCGGAAGTGACGTCGACTTCGGCAGCGTATAGTAACCCATGCCAAGAAAATGCAGAAGAGATCCGTGCAACCTCCTACCACAAGATGTTTCCCTAATGTCGAGGAGCGCTTAACTGCTTCTCGCTCCAGTTGGCGAGTAATTTTTACTGCTTGCAGCAATCACGCACGGTTTTTGGCTTTTATGTTCCTTGGGTACATAAAACTGGTCACTTAATTGTGTTAATTAATACAAGGCTGTTCGGTCACTATACTCGGCCGGTTTCATAATGCATATTTTTTATAGTCTACAGTAGCTTTTGACGAAACATGCTATGGACTATTCTTTGGAACACTCATTTTTGTAACATTTAACCTATTTATTTGTCGCTTTACTGCAAGAGTCAGAATTGATGGGTGTTGTAGCCTATGCTTTGTTGTATCAATATTATTTATTGCTTTGATAGAACCTTTATATAATTCTATTTACTATACTGGAGGTTATCTCACTGCAATTTTTTTTGCCCAGTTCCAATTATGGCCGCTATTTTCTTTTTTTTCTTTTTCAATTCTTGCCCAGTTTTATTAATTTCTGTGAGTGTGTGAGTGAGAGAGATAATCTCACTGTAGTTTCAGAGTGTTCTTGCAACGCACCCGAACACTAACTGATGGCCTTAGAAGTCACCACTTAAATTCACGAAATAATGCTCTGAAGAGAATCAAAAAATTACTTCAGAATATTTGGCCCAACTGAATTACAGCAGATTTAATAAAATATCAACTAAGTTACCTCTTATATTCACTGCGTAATTACGGCCGCTTTTTCTTTCTTTTTTTTTTTTTTTTTCAACTCCTTGCCCTGTTTCATTCATTACATCTCCCATTACCTCTTTTGATGAGAAAGGGCATCTCATCTGGTCTTAAAACAATTCACTACATAGATCATCATCTCATCTCCGCCCAGACCACGTCGAAACAGGAATAACAAACAAGTGTTGATATAGGCCTATTGCACGTACTGGAGAATATAAAATGCGTAACTTATTAACTCTCTCTCTTCGGCTTATCCCAATTAATGGAGTCGCCGGAGCCAACCAGGCTCATTTTTGGTTTTGGCCGGAGATTTGAGACCGGATGCTCCTGACGCCACGTGATTTTTTCAGGTGAAAATTTCACCCCGCTGTCACCGGGATTCGAACTCCGGCCGTCCGGGTGAAAGACGAGCAGCTAAGCCACTGCGCCATTACGCTTCCCAAAATGCATAACATAATAATGATTAAAATATTCTTCAAATTTGTAAATAATGCTCTAAAATTAGCGAAAAAGATGAGTTATTTTAATATAATCAATAACGATCAACTTGCCAATAAGTTATTCAATTTATATTTTTGGGTATATAGGTCCCTATTGATATGCCCCTTCTTCAGCTCATCAATAAAAATACAACCTAAACAAGAACAACTAACACCGAAAAGTCACTTTGAAAAATATAGGCCAGTATTTATTTTAAAATGAAGACATTTATGACAACATAAGAACTAATAAATTCGTTGAAACATTTGCAAATCAATCGCCGAAGTTACAATCTCCCTGAGACTTCTTAGCTTGTTCGCTTGCTTGCTTGCTTGAAGCCCTCATGCTCACAACTACTACATAAAACCAAGGCGCACATGTGTGCTCATAGCCACCAGGAACTCAGGAGATGCAAGGAGTGCACATGTGTGGAGCGGGATGTCTCGTTCTTATAGCATGGCTGAGGCTAGGTTAATACAGGTTCGCAACTCTAGGTAGGCTATGTTCGCCCACCATTATGATCTTCTGCTCCATTCCGTTTTATCGATTACTTGCTAGCGCAAACCTCATTTCTCTCTCTTCTTCCCACTGTTCCCCACACCAGCTATCAAGTACGAAACAAACACAACCATTTAAGTTTCTGGAAGACTTTGGATGGTGGTTCGTTGGTTCCTCAGTTTAGGGGCTGCGACAACGTGGTCATGTAGCCCCGTGTACTTTGGGTGTGTGTAGAATCTGTCTGATAACCGGTGTTAATTGTGATGACTGTATTAGTGTGTGTTATCTGTAATTCAGGTAAGGACTGCAGACGATCAATTTTAAGTTGTTCCTACTTTTGCTACCAAATGCTACCATCAACGACACCTAGCTGTGAACTTGGCTACTAGATGCCACCACAACCGGCACCTGGCGACGAACGTCGGAACTTAATAGAGCGTTAATCAAATCTAACCTAAAAATTTAGCTTCACACAATTGTAGTTAGTTATTGAGGTTTTAAGGGGCGGAACTATGAGATCATCTGCCCCTACAATTGTAGAAGGTTATCATACTAATATATAAAAATGAGATGGTGTGTGTCTGTCTTTCTGTCTGTCTGTCTGTCTGTCTGTTACTCAATAACGCAAGAACCACTGGTCCGATTTAAATGAAATTTTGCATGGATGTAGCTGATTTACCATGTTTACATATAGGATACTTTTAATTTCCATAATTTGCACTATTAAAAAATGGCGACCATTTTAGTGAAGTCACTACACCCTTTGGTTTCAAAATTTCATATTTCCATATCAAATAAAAAGAGAACGGTAGGAAATAGCAAACATTTGATGGCACATACGAGCTTCAAAATTTAATTTTCTATCCGAAAGGTCCTTATCACTTTTCGTGTATCTCCAACGGTTAGCGAGTAAAACCCACATATGTGACGTCACTACACCCTTTGGTTTCAAAATTTCATATTTCCATTTCAAATAAAAAGAGAACGCTAAGAAATAGCAAATTTTTGATGCATGCACGAGATTTAACATTTAATTTTCTATCCAAAAGGCTCTGATCACTTTTCGTGTATCTCCAACGGTTAGCGAGTAAAACCTAAATTTGTGCAATAAAACCCGGTCAACACCGAGCGATGCAGTATATCTCTACATACATAAAAATTAAAGTTTGCATGTTTTTTTCGCAATTTCTACGGAAGTTTGAGTTATATACGCGTTTCAGACTGTTTTATTAGGGATGCGCGTGAAAATATTTATTTGGTCAGTCTGTCTGTTTGTTTGTTTGTCTGTGAACAACTTTGTTCCCTTATAACTCGAGAACGGCTGGGTGTATCAACCTAAAATTTGGTACAGATATCCATCGGAGGCACGACACTAATCATTGATGTAACCCTTCTCCGTACCTCTCATAAAAGAGGGCCTACCCCCTTAAAATACATGCTGAAATAGGAGTAGAAGGACGAGATAAAGATCGTTTTCAGCCCCTCAATGAGAGAGACAAAACTCGGGGGCCCTAAAGGGTCCCCGAAATCTACATTTTAAGGCCCTAAAACCAACCATTTTTGAGATATTCCCAGAAAAATAATTTCATTTAATAAACT
The DNA here is from genome assembly GCA_946902985.2 of Meconema thalassinum. Lineage (NCBI taxonomy): Eukaryota > Metazoa > Arthropoda > Insecta > Orthoptera > Tettigoniidae > Meconema > Meconema thalassinum. The sequence goes on from OX336390.1 coordinate 502,002,173, forward strand.
AATGAACGAATACAAGCCGGTAACCATGGCAACAGATTGTCAGAGGTCCATCTATTGCTGTAAGTCGCAATTAATTACATTGGTGTGAAAGTTTGGAAACGGCTAGAAGGTTATCACGGAACCAAATTAAGCTGTAAAATCCATCAATACGTATAATGCGCTTAAGGGGTTCAAGAGGTACACTAGAATTTTTTCACGCGATTTACACCTGCGGGTGTGGTACGGCAGGTCTATTATATTCCTATCCCTATATTATATTATTATTATTAGTATTATATTATGGCGTACAACGAGGAGACAAAGCCTCTCGGTGCCAGAAACAAAACTTGGGGGCCTCGAAAACTACATTATAAGGATCTAAAACCAACAGTATCTGAAATATTCCCAGAAAACTAATTTAATTTAATTTAACAAACTAATGAAGGAATGGAAATCGGTAACCATGACAACATTATCTCAAGGGGTGGCATCCAACTTTCCATCGTTTTCTGTAAGAAGCAATGTCACTACATTTATACCTTGCCACGGTGGGTGAGTGGATAGCGTGTCGGTCTACTAACCCCAAGATTGCAGGTTCACTCCTGGCCGTGGTACAGGCCGGACGTTTGTTTTAGACGAGTGAAAAATCTTAATGGAAGACTGGAGACGAGTTACTACAGTACCTGTGTTGTTATCAGCTGCCCCAAGCGCACCGATGATTGATAAAGCTGTTTCACACTATTGCTGAAGTATAGTCACTGGCAAATATAATGACGTTCTGTTCGTAACTAGGTAACGTGTACTTCCGTGTCACACAATTCTTCGACGTGGACTGTACTGTCTGCTCAAGTCTGGAATTCCATTACATCAGATCGGTGGTGACAAATGTGAAGTGATAGGGTGAGAGAGTGACTGTGTACAGGCTCACCCGCAGGCTTCAAGGTCAAGCGCAATCGTCTAAAACAAACGTCCGGCCTGTACGTGATTTTTGAAAGGCGGCAAAAATACGACTCGCATGTCATACGATGTTGGCATGTCAAAGAACCCATTTGAATTCAGTAGGCAGTGTTCATAATGGCAAAATTAACCTCAGGAGATTCCGCCAACACAAAGTTCCTCATTTCTCTACTAGAAAGCGCTATAGTGTTCAAGGAGCTTAGATATCTACCCTCCTTGACTTTCATAGTGATTCAAGGAACAACGAAATTTCGACATGCAAGCTACCCTCTGGGCGTCAAATTACGAAGCTTGCACCCGGCACCCGAGGCCATACGATATTATTATTAGGCTACTCTATTTATTACATTTTTATGTAAGTTTGCAAATGGCTATAAGGTTATCACGGAACCAACGTGGACTGTATAATTCGTCAATGCAATTAAGGGGGTCAAGGGGGTAACCTAGAATTTTTTCATGCAATTTCACGTGCGACATATAGTACAGAAAGTCTATTATATCTACAAACAGCAACATTATTTTCAAAAATTCCTGAATTGAATCAGCATTTTTTGCGGCTTTTAGGAATTTGGGCCATTTGAGGCTAAAGAACCTGAATTTTCATACACCACAAGCCTTTATAATTTATGAAAGAGGTCTTCCTGTGTATGGGGACCTAACACAACGTAGAGGGTCATTTTTTATGTGAGGTGTATTGCGTTTCGTCTACAAGGCTGTTAAATCTATTTCACGTCAGAAAGTACACGTTAGGTGAATTTAGTTTGAGAGCACATTTTAACTAATCGTTTTTTTTTGCGACATACGGGTTCATCGTAGGGATGATTTTGTTTGATACGTATGGTAGATATACCCATATTTGGATATCTGGGTGATATGTTGTAGACAATAGAATTGTCTGTCTGTCTTTCTGTGTATCTTTATGTACGCCTATAAATCGTGTTCGGATGCTTGGTGCATCGTAAAATTAGGTATGGTAAACATGAGTCAATACACCAATCATTTATAAAACTCCTCACCGTACTTTTCATACAGTAGATGGGTGGATATAGGGAAAAACTTCTCAAAATACATGCTAAAATAGGCGAAATATAAAAATTATCCTATAAGGACGATCAAAGCATATGTTGCGCTTCTCATTGTGAGACACAAAATTCGCGAGTCTATAAGGGGTCTCCAAAAACCACATTTTAAGGCCCTTAAATTAACAGTATGTGTGATATTCCCAGAAAACTAACTTCGTTCTGATAAACTTATGAAGGAATGACAAACCGCTAACCATTACAACAGTAGCTCAATTGATAATGTCTGGTGTTAATATATAACACCGTTCGAAGAACGGGTACTTCTGCTAGTATTACATAAATCTATGACATGGGCCAGCCGGCTTTTCTTCCACTCCGAAAGAAGGAATATTGAGGGATTTTAACGCTCTTAAAAATCCGACGACTTCAGCTGGGTTTCAACCCGCGATCTTGGGCATAGAAGCTCAGCATGCTACCAACTACGCCGCCGAAGTCATCCCTGTATGACTTTAAGTCACTAATTTCAAATTACACTGAAGAAAATGGAAATTGCAACACCCAGAAGGAGTGGTGCTACATTGCTGCAATTGAACATGCAGGACGAGTGTTCGGTTGTGATTCGATGATTACACTTTCAGGTCCCTCTGACCGCAAGTTTGGACAACAATCAATACAGGATGTGCCCACCACGAGCTGCAATACATTGATGAATTCGGCGAGGAATGTAGTCAATAAGGCCCTGGATCGCTTCCTGAGGAATTGTGGCCCATGCTTGCTGCACTGCACGGGACAGTTGTTCCAGAGTTGTGGGTGGCTGAGGACGGTTGGCCAGTTGTCGACCCATCATGTCCCACACATGCTCAATAGGACTGAGGTCCGGGGATCTGGCGGGCCATTCTAAGGTTGTGATGTCGTGGAGAGCTTCTCGGGAGATGCGTGCAGTGTGAACCCGGGCAATGTCCTGCTGAAACATCCCATTAGCAATGTTTGCCATCATAGGGACAACCACTGGATTGAGTACCCTATCAACGTACTGTCGAGCAGTCATAGTGCCCTCAACAAGCACTAATTGTGATTTCACATTAAAGCCAATAGCTCCCCAGACCATAATGCTTGGTGTTGGCCCTGCGTGCCTCTCGACAATAAGGTCTGGGCAGCTCCTCTCCCCGGTACGTCGGCGCACACGATTCCGGCGATCACTGCGGGCAAGACAGAAGCGCGATTCATCACTAAAGACGACCCTATGCCATTCGTCGACCCACGTCGATCGTTCTCGACACCAGGCCAGCCTTACACGTCACTGTTGTGGGGTCAATGGAACACCTTCTGCAGGGACACAGGATCGTAAGCCAGCTGCACGCAGGCGATTACCAACTGTTTGTTGTGTAACGTGGGGTGCCACAGCTGCTCGAATTTGCGCTGCTGTTGCATGGGGTTCCATCCGGGCCATCCGAATGATGCGGCGATCCTCTCTCACAGTTGTCTGTCGCGCTGGGCCTGTGCCAGTTCTACGAGTGTGGGTACCTTCATTTGACCACTGCTGCCATACACGTTGTACCGTAGATGCCTGTCAGCCAACACGTGCAGCGACAGTCCTTAGCGATAATCCAGCCTCACACAGCCCAATTATCCGAGCCCTCTCAAACGGCGATAGTTGTTGATAGCGTGCTCTTCTCTGTCGTCGAGGCATGTTTGACGGGGAACACTTCACTGCACAGACTGCAAGTAGCAACTAGGCTACACCAGAGTCCGTATACTGAAGTTGATTCCTCCGCGACCAATCACGTGGGGAGACCTGTAGCAACAATCCAATGGAACTTTGATCGTTTACATACCTACATGGCATCGTTCCATATCTTGAAAATCAACACAAACGACCAATGCCTTCATGGTGTTGCAATTTTCATTTTCTTCAGTGCATATCGTTCGTCCGGGAGATTTGAACCAGGGGCGTTGTTTTAGCCTCCGAGAACGGTAAAGTCCTGCAAGGTAGCCTATTGATAAGGATCCGGTGGCGGTATTTAGGGAAGCAAATGGGAAGTGGAGAACAGCAGAATGGCCTATGGGGGAAGGGGACACGAACCTGCTACCTCATGAATTCTAGCTTCCACTGCTGCATTCTGGTGGTCAATACAATTAGTGTTAAAACCATAAATCTTGGTATTTCTCGAATTCTAACAATCAGACGCCTGAAAACAATTTTATAAAACAGTGCTACAGAACAGTAGGCCTACCAGATAACGCTGAAATATCAGAGGTTCCTCCTGTCACATGTGAGGCTATTTACTTTTTGTTTGTTTGTTGTTCCATTTAGGAGCATTGTGACATCGTGGTCATAAAGCCCTGTGTACTTAGGTGTGTGTGTAATTTGTCTGATAGCCTACGTCGTCGTGACGACTGTAGTAGTGTGTATATTTGTAATCGAGGCTAGGATATGGAAGGAGGCTTTCATGGCCTAAGTTAGGAACCATCCCGGTATTTGCCTGGAGTAGAAGTGAAAAACCACAGATAACTACTTATAGGACATCTGAGGTGAGATTCGAACCCATCTCTTCTCAGTTTTGCCTCACGAGGCTTAGCGTTCCAACCCTCAGACCAGAATAACCTCCGGGGCGACAGCCAAACCTCGAGGTGGTCGGACTAAAATTAAGCTGAGGGTATATTTGATGATTTTCATCACACACCTCATCCGAGATAAATACAATTCATATTTTTATTAAATATGTCGCGCGAACACCCTAGTGTAACTTCTGTATTCATTGAAATTAACAAAAGCGTTTGTCAAATCATTATTTCAATACAGTACATGGTGTTGAGGTGCCCCCTCTCCATCTTTCCTTAACTTTATGTCAAAACCTTCTCGTGGCATTGGATTAACATTGATTAACATTGATTAACAAGACATGACATGACATGACATGACATGACATGACCCATGCAAGCGTTGCGTGATATTTTAGCCTCTCAGTCCATATATGGGGCCTTTAGTGCCGTATCAAATCAATAGTCCAAGGTTTAACAGGACTGGTTCGTCTATCACAGTTGTTGGCATCGCTGGCAGACGAAGTAGCACAGCAGCAGCAGCAGCAGCAGCAGCAGCAGCAGCATCATGCCGCAAGCCATATATTAAGCACCAAGAGAGCAGACGTGAACGAGAGGATAGCACAGTTTGTTCGAAACGACTCCTGTAGGGATATAGTATCCTGTTCTCAACAGCTTGTGCTTAACCTACTGCAGTTCAGGGGGAATATCAGCGGATACAGACAGATTCAATACCGACATATGTGTAACATCTTTCCACTCGGTTGCTGTAGCCTATATTTTTTGTGGGGGTGATTCAGAAAAATGAAACGGAAATGGGACGATGAAACGGAAATGGGATGGCAATGCAACGGAAACAATGAGCGCGCGCGGTGGCGGAGATTGGTTACAAGACGTACTGTCGACCATGTGGCTATGTGGAATGTAAATCGCATACTGTTTACTTCAAGGTTTGGAGGCCGAATTGAAGATATTCCAACAATAAATCATCTTCAAATTGTTGTTGTTTGGTGTGAAAATATTCATTATATCGTATTTGCTGAAAACAATTATGATTTATTAAAACTTACTACTTTTGCTGTATTCTTATTAATGTAAGCACTCGAGGTACTGTCGGCCAAAATACAGCACTATGTGGAATATATATAGCATACGGTTTACTTCAAGGTTTGGAGGCCCCATTAAAGATATTCCTACAAAAAATCATCTTCATGTTGTCGTTCTTTGGTGTGAAAATATTCATTATATCATATTTGCTGAAGGGATTTGGCACAGGAGTTTTATCATTTCAAATGATCTTGTCGACGGAGACGGAGACGGAAGTGACGTCATGCAGCCGCGCGGGAAGTGACGTCATGCAGCCACGCGGGAAGTGACGTCATGCAGCCACGCGGGAAGCAGAAGCTAATGGTTATTGGAGTCTGTTGAAAGAGTCCTGGGGCGTCGAGCGACCTGGTGCTTTGAGCGAAGCGAACACAAGAATACAGGGTGACTTCTAAAGAGATATACAAGATGCCATATAAGAATACAAGGTGACTCTTAAAGAGGTGTACAAGATGGCAGAGAAGAATACAGGGTGACCCCTAAAGAGGTGCACAACATGTCAGACAAGATTACAGGGTTACTCCTAAAGAGGTGTACACGATATCACACAAGAATACAGGGTGACTCCTAAAGAGATATACAAGATGCTAGATAAGAATACAAGGTGACTCTTAAAGAGGTGTACAAGATGGCAGAGAAGAATACAGGGTGACCCTTAAAGAGGTGCCCGCGCGGGAAGCCTAAGTTAATAGGTAATGGAGTCTGTTGAAAGAGCCCTCCTGAGACTTTATAACATGTGTAGCATTTATAGCATGCGTCATTTGAAATGATATAACGTCTAGTCTTTCAGACTGACTGTAATTTTTTTTACAAGTAGTTATTTCAATTACCGACAGAGTTCACTGTAAACAAGGACTTTGTGCTCCCGGCAGACACATAGTAGGATAACATGTCACATGTTACACATCATATGCGACTACTGTAAGGCTAGTTTTTTTTAAAGCTTATTGCAGCAGAATGGCCATGAATCTAAACAAAACCTATTTACAGATACTAATCTCTTCTTACACCTTCCTACAAGGTACGGTATCTGTCGCATTGTTACTCACAGAGCTCGCACTTGCAGTCTTCACTTGTATTATAAAATCGTTAATTTTACAGACTTTATGATGGAATCCGTGTCATTAAATGTCTTAATTCATACCTTGGCTTCATCTAGTCATCCGTTAACAATGCGTCAGTTAAATAAAAACCATTCCAAATGTCATATTTCTTCCTTTATAGAATTTGAAGGGTGCGATCCGAGGCGTGAGTATTTGGCCGACAACCTATAATAATTGATTTCGAATATTCTCAATGAAAATACTCTCCTTCAGCCAGCTCATACAGTAGGTCAGTCTTGATGGTGATGTTAACCCCCAAGCCTCTTTTCATGAAACGTGTTTTCACTTTTTCCAGCTTGTTTACTGTAAAAAGGAAGGAAGGAAGCTTGTAGTTTAACGTGACCGTTAATCTTGAGATCATGAGCCACGGGACCTCCTTTTTACGTGGAATCCGAACCACAGGACATGGCATTTCACTTCGAAAATCTCACATGCATTGACCGGGAATCGAACCCGGACCGCCTTGGTGAGAGGCATACAGCTAGACCGCTGAGCCACCACGCCCCCTGTTTACTGTAAGTCACCGATACTAAGTTTATCCCTGATCAAGTGAATTCCGTAACAGACAGGCTATTGTGGAGGGGTGTAGGTATAAAACCTATACAAGACAATAGCCTACTGTGATTGTGGTCACCGATTCAAGTTTCCACATATGCTTTATCTCAATTGCCAACTCAGCGTAATTGGATATTTTAGTGGCAGATGTTTTTTTTTTTTTTTTTTTTTTTTTTGGATGTTCAGCGTGATGGGACATGCGATGTTTACCAGCAATTCCATGAAGCTGGACAAATGTCAAAATTTGCAGTTTTTAATTAATTATGCACCCGGTATAACCTCATCAGCATTGCTCGACCCATCCCGACCTTCACGGGCAGTTTGGAGTGGGGGAAAGTAAAACATGTCTCAGGCAATTTTCCTAGTCGACCCCCGTGGAAATACCTCGTTAACGCAGCTCGGTATCACCCAATTCTACAACCTGAGTTGGGGTTACAGTGGGCTATTAGTGCATACCAGTATTAGATTATGATAGTGAACGACCAGTTGGGACGCTAGTTGGCGTGAGCAATTTACTTACAGGTGCTTTACACACACTACTACCGACAACACATAAATACAGGTTCTCAGACAAGTTCAACACACACCCAAGTGCATGGGGCTGATCACCATAATGTTCCAAGCCCCTAAAATGAATTAAAACTTCTAAATGCGGTTTTGAATCAAAATGCTAATCTTTATTTAGGCCACATGTAGCCTATGTACAGTAGCACATTTTAAAGGAAAACCATTAGCCAGGAGCTCTGTTCTGATTAGGCCTACAGTATCAACTAATAGTTTAAGACCACCTGCCACTTTCACATAATGATTCCGTGACTTTGAACTTTTGAAAGAACGAGCCTGAAATAACCGTCAATAAAAGCACTTGCGAGACGAAACATTTAGGTATAAAGAACATTAAAATATCTCAATTAAAGCACTGTTGATGGACTATTAGTTCAATAAATAGGCTACTTCCTTTAGCACTGTGCAATCAATGTTGAAAACATAACTTACAGCTATAATATACAATGGTACAACAAGGCATACTCAAAACACTAAACACGGGAGTTCAGCGTCCCCTAATTTGAACAATTGGGCCTACTGCTGCTTTGAAAGGTGACCAGCAAAATAACAACTTGGCTACTTCCACAGCTTCCTGGTAGTTGCACTAAACTTTACATAGCCTACCTAGACATACCGTAATGCAGAACCACTACACAAATATTAGGAATACAATTTAAGTAACCTATGGACTATTCGAGAGCGATTTATGTTGCTGACAGCTAAGAACAAGAATAAAAGAAAATTAATACATTTCAAAAGTACTCAGTAGGATAGGCCTACAGTACAATAAAAAGGAATAACATAACATAACCCCTGTCACCACAGCCCGTGAAGGGCCTAGGCCTACCAAGCGACCGCTGCCCAGCCATTTGGCCCGCAGATATTGGGGTGACGCGTGATCAGCGCATCGGGTCCCCTCGGCCGTTAATCTTGGTTTTCGTGATCGGGGCGCTGCCTCACTGTCAGACAGCTCCTCAATATTCTTCACGAGGCTGAGTGCACCCCGTTCCAGCCCTTACGTCAGTTACTAAAATCCCTGACGGAGCCGGGAATCGAACCCGGGGTCTCCGGGTGAGAGGCAGGTGCACTACCCCAACACCACGGGGCCGGCCTATAAAATGGAATAACAAGCCACATTCTTTTAGCCTAGACCTATTTCCGATTTTTGCAAAAAATGAAAGTAGTCTTATGAGATCAACACAGAGCCAACAAGACGTTCCGTGACGAACTAAACAGCCTACTTTTCTTAAAATTTAAGATTCATGCAATAATAAATCTATATGGATGGATCTATCTAGAATAATGACGAAATTAAGTTGGTAATATCGAAATTTCTAATTAGTTCGAAATACTGTATACCTGGCATAATGTAGCCTAATGGAGAACTACAGTTGGCAGCCCTGGTGACTGAAAATATTCTTAGCTCCATCCCTTAAGGTACAGAATACAAAATTTGGTTGAAGTCGAATGGATAGCATGGATGTTACATGCAGTTAAACATTGGATCTAACAGCGCGCGTAAAATCATGTTGGCGACAATGACATACATGTATTGGTCAGAAATAGTCTGAAATAATATGATCTATTGTTGTGCCAATTTTGAATGAAATCCATTAGTTAGTATAGACGTTACATGAATTTTAAAATTGGACCTATCAGCAGGCTTAGAATCACGTTGGTAGCACTGACGTATATAAGTTACTCCAAATTAATATAGAATGTCAGGTACTATACGTGTGCATAGTTTAAAGCTGTCGGCTTGCATAATTTCTGATATATTGGTATTTGGATAAAATAAATTAGGAGCATTTATTAACAGTTGGCAGCTCTGGTGGGTCTCAAGAATACGCTCAGTCATATCTGGTTATGTTCACATACATCATACGAAATTTGGTTGAATTCCAATTGATAGTGTAGAAGTTATATGCATTTAAAAATTGGAGCTATCAGCAGGCTTATAATCATTTTGGCAACACTGCCATCTATGGCCTCCTGGAAATTAAACTGCAATATTATTATCTATACGTGTGCCAATTTTGAAATAGCTCCCATTCATACCTCCGAAGATATCCGACATGGAGCTTAAATTCCAATTGCGATTTTTTAGCAGTTGGTAGCACTGACATCATTTTCAAATATGTCCGTGAGATATTCGGGTATAGATCTTTACTCTTACCAAATTTTGTTTCGATTGCTCCAGCCGTTTAGGAGTTGATAGGGGGGGACACACACACAGCCAGACAGACAGACAGACAGACAGAAGGACAGACAGACAGACAGAAGGACAGACAGACAGACAGACAGACAGACACACATTTGCCCGATCTCATAAGTCTACTTTTTCCTCATTTTTCAAAATGTGAAAAGTAGGCTAAAAATTGTGTGTGAATATGTGTGTGTGTGTGTATGTGTGTGTACTCTGCATGTCTGTCCCCCCCCCCCTATAAATTGGAACACGTTGAAACCGAATTGAACGAAATTTGGTACAGAGGTAGCACTAGTAAAGGGCACCTCAGTGTCATGTTTTATATCGCCGCCATCTTGACGGAACCGTAATGGCGGTGACCCAAATGTTCAAAGCTTAAATCAAATTACGACTAACCTAATCATCTGATCTCTACCAAATTTTTCAACGACATACCTTCATGTGGGAAGCATCTTTTGACCAAACTAAAAGGTCATCAGCCCAATAGTTTATAGATGGCGGCCATGTATGTGTGCAAATCGATTCCCCTATCAATTCAAACACAACGAAACCCAAATCGAACCACCTTTCGTACGGAGGTAGCACTAGCAAGAGACAATTCAGTGGCATGTTGTATATCGCCGTCATCATAACAAAAAAGAAATGGCGTCCACCCAAATGTTCTGAACTTAAATCAAATTACGACTAACCTAATCATCCGATATCTACCACATTTTGCAACAATATACCTTATCGTGGGAAGTGTATTTTGCCCAAACCACAAGGTCATCAGCCAAATAGTTTCAAGATGGCGGATGTATGAATCATGCAAATATTATAGCCTAACCGTAACTTACGATTCAACAAGGCCTGGCCTCAATAACTCAGCTTATCGTTCATAGAGAGGTTTAAACTATCCTCGAGGAGGTGACCGGTAGGATATTACCATATTATAATAGAATATGTAATCGTAGAAGTGACTAACATATCAGGCTGACCATGCCATATCGTTGTGGGTCCGTGCCGTCCCGTAGTCAAGATGGCCGCTATTTTTGCTCGTAAATCCATACATTTCCGTAACTGCGTAAGTTTATATCCATTTCGGAATGTGCTGAACAAAATAATACATATTAAGTTCATAGAAACGCCAGAAAACGCTAATTAAATCGTTGATTTCAACACAAAATACGATACAGTTAGACCTATACTAAACCGGTTGATTACCAAGTACTATCGTAGCGCATCCGTGGCGTAAGGGTAGCGACCTGGACTCATTGTCTGGAAGTAGGTGAAGCAAATCCCTGCTGGTTCATTTTTTACTTCATTTTTTTGTATTTATTGAATTATAACTACTCACACGTTATAATATTCAGCATATATAGTGTGTATTTACAATCGAAAATATTATATATAGTCTACTGTTGGACTGACCAACCTACAGCCCGCGGGCCGCATATGGCCTGCACCGTGTCGGCAAAACTTTGAAACAAGTTCCAGTCGTCGCACTAAACTAAATTATCACGAATTTATTTCATAATTTGGTTATTAAGTGTGTCAAATGAACATAAATTCTCACTCTTTGTCATTCATGCTGTATGAGTGTATTGAATATCATCGTGCTTTTATTTTAAAGGGATTTATTAAAAATATTTAAATATATTTTTAGTGTTTTTTATCCACTGCAAATAAATATAAAAATGGCAACAATGCTAAGAAAACTAAGCTCAAACAACCACAAATCGCACCATATTGCACCTATATAAAAATAATAAAATCCATACCCCTCAAACCCCCTGGAGTGTCATTGGCCCGCAAGGTCCCCCAACTATTTACAATGTGGCCCTTAGTTGAAAAAGGTTGGGCACCCCTGGTCTACTGTATAGTCTACTTATAACACCACATATTTCTACACTCGAATACAGCGATTAATATTCGTTGACCTTGATCCACGGTAGTGTATATTGTTGTTGTTGTTTTTGATGTTGATTCTTTAGGGGTTTTGCGGCATCATGGTCTTGTAGCCCCGTTTACTTGAGTGTGTGTAGAAGTTGTCTGATAACCCGTGTCACTGTGATGTCTGTAGGCTTACTAGTGTGTGTACTTTTATACGAGGAAGGATTTGGGTAGGAAGCTGTTGTTGTTGTTGTTTCATTTGAGATGCATGGACATTATGGTCATTTAGCCCCGTGTACTTGGGTTAGTATTGCATTTTGTCTGATAACCTGTGCAATTGTGATGGCTGTATTAGTGTGTTTATATATAATTCAGGTGAGGATTCAATCAATCAACGTTTAATATCCGTATAGCACGTTGTATTTCAACAAGCTACGACCAGCATCAGTTATAGGCATACTCCTTGAAAAGGACAGAGAGTTATAACTACACCCATCCATTTAGGAGAAAGTAGGCTATAGGCCTATGTTCTTAAATGAATGGGCATCTTGTTTTATCCTCTGTATGAATCAAACTTGATGAACCATTTTGACTGGAGAAAATGTTCAAGATCACTCAGTTTCGAAAGGAAACGAAGGACGTTTGTAGTTTTACGTGACCGTTAATCTCGTGATCATGAGCCACGGGATATCCTTTTTACGTGGATTCCGAACCACATGACATGGTATTTCACTTTGAAAATTTCACATGCATCGGCCGGGTATCGAACCCGGTCCACCGTGTTGAGAGTCCTACAGCTTGACCGCTGCGCCACCACGCCCCTCAGTCACTCAGTTTCGACCAAATAAGTAGACTATAGTCTAGAAATGAAAATCCACAGCCTGCTTCCAGTCTCCGACCGGGTCAGGACTGGAATGAATGAAGCCCCCATCTAGCGGCGAGGATATGGACTGTACCGGCTGCCGAGGCCTGACGCACTCCTCTGGGGCAATGATTAAATGAATGACAGATGAAATGAAATGATAGTGGAGAGTGTTGCTGGAATGAAATTTTGACAGGGAAAACCGGAGTACCCGGAGAAAAACCTGTCTGGCTCCGTTTTGTCCAGCACAGATCTCACATGGAGTGACCGGGATTTGAACCACGGACCCAGCGGTGAGAGGCCAGCGTGCTACCGCCTAAGCCACGAAGGCTTCCGACTATAGTCTAGAAATAACTAATTCAAATAACCTTCTTAAGTTACTTCAATCATTGTGAGGTTGTCTTCTTCGCAAATTTGATGCTCTTGGGAAAGAAAAAAACAACATGAATTATTGTAAAATAGTAGGCTCAAGGAAACCAAAGATGTTAAATATTGTACATACCGGCATTGTATGCTTAGGGACAAAGTAGACCTCCTTTGCAAGTATCAAGTATATTCTTAGACATCATTTACAAACCAAGGCTCAACTTAACTAAATTATTGAGAGAGCAAAGTTCGAGTTCTGTAATTTCTTTAATGCTAAATGTCCCATTTTTTAGTTTGTAATTCTGACACCACGTAGCAGCACCAAAGTGAGACAATTTTTTTTTCAGTTTTCTCTTGAACGAAAGCTCGTATTTGAGATCTGAAAACCACTATTGTAACATGTTTTTCTAGGGGGTTTTATGCCACTAACACAAGTTAGTTGGACTATATCATATTTGTTAAACGCGGCAATAATCCGGCCAAGTTAAATTATTTCAGTTTATTCAATTTCATATTTCATATTATTATTATTATTATTATTAATATTTATAACGTCATTTTTTTGAGCTTTTAAATTTGGAAGATTACAGATAGGATTTCTACTAGTAGAAATCCGTATCTATATTGGATGATTCCAATATAATGATGCACGGCAAATCATTTCATACGTAAAGTCGGGATTTTATTCATTAGGGGTAAGAGAGAGTGGTGTGTGTGACTCACTGGGTATTTCAATACAAGAATAGATTGGAGTACAATAAAATTACGAAATCCGAGGGAACACTTCAAAGCAAGAAAACGTGTATGATCTACGTCTTGGCCGGATACGGAAATATAAATACGGGGAGGCAGCCTCATGGCGGGAATAGCCACCTGAGGTGACCAGCCAATCAAGGAAGAAGAAGTAACGTAGCAGGGGCATGGGGAGATACGTGACGCACGCGGATTGTTCGAAGCAGCAAGGCCGCGGTATTAACCTAGACCCTGGTGGGAGAAGATTGAAGATATAGTGGACGCACGGTGTGAGTGAGGACATTCAGGAAGACATTACGCTTGGAGCAGTAAGGAGGTACCTTGTTCGTTAGTCCCAAGTGGGACAATTTTATTCACGCTGACTCCGCTGATCACATCAGATCATGAGTTCCACGCGTCTTGCAGTGTTTAGCCAGACGACGTGTTGTGGTTCATGGAATAAACTCCACCACAAGCTGTAACGATTACTTTTGATCAACGAGGAAGAATCTGACGCCGTCAACACCAATGCAGAGCATCCGACGCTGCGAGACTTCAACCACGTGGAGACAATGTTTCCGTTGGTAAGCACAAGTAATCTACGACACACACTCTCTGTTTTTCAATAGGGCTATATAAATTCTTTAAGCATTAATTTGGAAATAAGTTAAATTCACGTTATTCTCCCGACCGGCATATTAAGTAATTTTGTTCGTGGCAATGTTTAAAGTAGTGTGCTCCGTTAACAGTGTTAATTTTATTCATGTTGCCATCATATTTTCTAAGTGTATTAAATGCAATTATTACCAAGTAGATTCTTTAATTCCAGTAGGTAGCAATAGTTATAATACCCCATCCTTCTCCACATTCAAATGTTGTCTGGGTTGATGATTCAATCATCCCACGGCCTAGTCATTAAGAATCTCTCATATGTTCTACTCACGCTAGGGGTCGATATTAAATATATAAATTTAGCTTGGAACACAGTGTATCCAGCTTGGCGCCCAACATAGATCAAACTTAGCAGTAGTATTTTCTGGCGAATAGTTCGTCCAGGTAAAACACATTACATTTGTTCGCTCAACTTGGAGCTTAACAAATACCATTACATTTGTCGCTACCAACATGGGGCATTAAAACGTTACATTTGTCGCTCAACGTGAGGGCAAAACCGTTACAATTGTCGCTCAACTTGAGGGGAAAAACATTACACTATGTATACTAGACTGCAATTGAATTGATATTAATTCGATGCATTTTCCAAAATGTGAAAAACAAAAAAGTTACTAACAGTTTTTTATATTTCTGCTTAAAATATGAAAAAAAAACTGGTAACACAGAAACGGAGATTTATTTCCTGATTCCAATGAATTTTTCAGAATTAAAATTGGGTGAATGGAATCGACAGCATTAGTTTGGGAATTGTTTTGAAAAGGGTAGGAGGGGTTAGCGGCGCGGCTTTACAAGATCTCTTGCGCAAGGAAAATGATGAACACGCTGACAGGGCCGAGTGAGAATGGGACGATTTGACGACAGGCAGGAGTTGTCTTCCTCTTGTCATAAATATTATAGTTCGGCAAGTTACACGTACAAGTGCCTACTGTCGACCAAAATATTATGTGTACTCGAGTTTGAAGGATGTTTGTGACGTAACCAATAGACCTACATAAAATCCAATAACATCATCATTTTCGTCGTTCTATTTTACTTTAGTTCTTGTAGGTTTGGAATTTTTAATTTATATTTTAATATTTTTATCGCAGTTGGAACACAATAAGTGCCCGTTTTTAAGCGTGTTTCAACCATGCGTCACATTTAAGAATTATTATCTCACAAACCCGTCGTCAGATCGAATCCAAATTTTAATACAATATACATTGGAATGTTGTAGAACTGGTTTATTAATTTTAAAATTTTGTGTGTCCAAGAAACAAAGTTGTTATCATTTTTGTAAGGTAACTTTTTCTCGGCTCGGGGTCGTTGGAAAATGTAGTTCTTGGTTGCGTTGTAATCCTTATACATCAAAAAGGTATGCTGTATGATTGTGAAATCCGTAAATTAATTCACTTATTTTATATCGGTTTGTATTTGAACGGGGAATTAAGACATGGTTCACCAGTTAGCCGCTCCGGTGAAAGCTGTACAACGTTGCCAAGATGGGCTCCATCACGCGTCATGGCGCGCCTCGCTCAGAAGTGATGGGCTCCATATCAGCAACGCTGTACAGCATTTCCCGGAGTGGCTAGCTGGTTAACCATGTCTTAATTCCCCGTACAAATACAAACCGATACAAAATACGTGAAATAATTTACGTATTTCACAGTCATACAGCATAACCTTTTGATGTATAAGGATTACAACGCAACCAAGAACTACATTTTCCAACGACCCCAAGCTGAGAAAAAGTTACCTTACAAAAATGATAAAAACTTTCGTTCTTGAACACACAAACTTTTGAAATTAATAAACCAGTTATACAACATTCCAATGTACAGTATATTGTGTTAAAATTTGGATTCGATCTGATGACGGGTTTGTGAGATAATAATTCTTAAATGTGACGCATGGTTGAAACACGCTTAAAAACGGGCACTTTTTGTGTTTCAACTGCGATAAAAAAATATTAATATATAAATTAGAAATTCCAAACCTACATAAAATAACGTAAATAGAACGATGAAAATGATGATGTTATTGGATTTTATGTAGGCCTATTGGTTACTTCAAAAACAACCTTCAAACTCGAGTGCACATAATATTTTGGTCGACAGTAGGCGTGGAACGATATCTGAACAATAAAATTATACTGTAGTAGTGTCACGCTTAAAGTTGACACAATGTGTTTGTACAGATACCTTTCTTACCTCCCCAAACATTCTTGTTGTCGTTCTTGTTGATAATAATACATTGTAGGGGCTTGGGACATCTTGCTCATCAGTACCTTTGGCTGGCTGCGTGGCTCAGCGGTAACGTTCTCGCTTGCTGTGTCCAAGGCGCAGCCAGCTGGCATTTGAGAGTGCGCGAATGCGAGGGAGCCGTGTCATTAGATTTACTGGCACGTTAAAGATCCCCTTCGGGGCGCCCCGGCGTCTTTAACAGCCGCAGTAGTTAAACGGGACGTAAAACCAATAACGTTATTATTATTATTAGTAGTAGTAGTAGTAGTAGTAGTAGTAGTAGTAGTAGTAGTAGTATCAGTCATGTGTAGTTGATTATGTGTGTAACTGTATCAGAGTCAGGGATGGGGCACGTGCCCTGAGACTTCACGTACTGTACTATATCGGCATTTACCTGGAGAGAGTGTGGAATAACCGGTGAAAACACACTCAGGATAGATGCTGACAGCACTGGATTCTCATTTAGGTAACTGTTTTAGAGTTATTTGAGGATAAACTCCCGAAAAAAAAACGTATTGTTCCGACATTAGTAATGCTTTGTATGGCATAATCCTTACCACACAGAGCTGCGACTGGTTTCACTCAATGCAAAATTGAATAATGTATAGAATGATATTACTGGTTTGTAGTTAGCACGTTCTTGATATTTCAGAAAAGAAGATGGACAAAATATATTCGTTTTCGGGTTTATTGGGATTATCTATTCTAAAATCCATCCGATGCGGACGTCCAAATCTAGGTATCGTCTTCTAGACATAACAAACAAGACCACACACCGTGAAAAATTCAAATCAAGAGGCCAAATGCGTACGCACATAGAGACCTACATACATACATACATACATACATACATTTTCGTGATTCGTAAGGGTCTTTGGTTCTTTTGAATCTAATTCCCTATATTTTTTTCATGAGATCTTACTTCAATTTTCATGGAAGTAATAATAAAAGTTCATTTATGTAGGACATTTTATTATAATAAACAAATTATGAAAATGAATACCAACAGCAAAATTATTATATACATAAATTATATAGAATTAAAGTTCCTAAGATATTCTCATCTGCCTATTGTTAGCACAGGCACTAGGCGTACCAGAAACAAAAAAGAGTATTATGCCTAATTATTTCCTGTTCTTGAAATCAATGCCTCAACTGTTTTCATATCAACGATAACGTTTCATGATTTACACACACTCAGTATTTTACTTCACCACAGGTTCTCTTATATCCATTGATCTGATCATCCTAGGATCAATGATCTCAGGAAACATGATTCTCCTGTAGCAGAATGTGAGTTACATACGCATTTTTTTTGTCTCGAGAACTCTTCGTCCCTCTTTAGTGTTTCTATGTGAATGTCCTAGGCGTCCATGCTACAAAATAACATATTTTTCGCTGTGTTATTTCCAACTGGCCCTTAATCTGGAAATAAAAATCATGTTAGTGTTAGAGAGTTATCAATCTGTTCTCTTCTGAATGGCACTGTTCTTGACATTCTCTAGGCTTTCTTTTTCGCTTACTTTCTGCCAAACCAAAACCCTTTAGCATTTTTCAGGCTTCCAGTATGGTCATAAACCGTGCAGAATAAGGGCACTTGACTTCGACTATAGCGTCGTCTTCTATTAATCTGTCTGGGGAGGCACCTAAGAACCCATAAGTTTTATGTACGAAAAGACCACATTCTTCGACTTTTCTACCGATTTCTCCTCTAAATTTCGTTTTGCAATTCGCTCATTATCACAGTCATACTGCATTAATTTTGAGTGAAATTCGCCGTACAGAATGTATTTTGATACTGTAGCCCATTTCAAAGTAGGTTTCCACTTGCATACATATCCAAAATTGGATGCCGTAAGTCTGTCTTTTCTAGCTGTGTGCCACTTTTCATTTTCCCTTTGGCCCCTTGTTTCCTTTTCCCGTTTTTGTATATGGCCTTCACTAAGCGTTAGTTGCTTGATCTTCTCATCACTAAACTCTCTCAACAGTACCTCATCGAAATCCAACTGCATTGATCGGTTTCCATAATCCCGTGAGACAGTACGTTTCATTTCATTAGACTGTTGTCGGGACATTATTTTCCTTTCTCGCGACGCAAATAAACTTTTTCGGCAAGCTGATCTTCTTCTCTTTCTGCTGAGTGCAGTGTCCTTCACTATCGAGGCAGTTTTTTTTTCTAAACTGATTTCATTGTTTTATAGTGCCAGAATGGCCCAAACTGAAAGTCCAGCCCAGCAGCTTTGGTTCTATGAGTGAAGAATCCTCGTTTCCCTCGATTGATCTGCTTACCTCCCGTGAATTTTACAATAAGGGACATATAATTTTCGGCAGCATTGCTGGTGGTGTTTGATACTAGCTGGGAACTTTTTGCAATTAGGGGCTGCAAGCAAGAACGGCACCTTGTCACAAGCATTAGTTTGGTCTGCAGTTAGCTGTTTGTCTTCACCTTGCCCGCTGGTAGTGCAAAAGTACTGTTTGCAGTCTTTATGAATCCCAATCCAATCCAATTCAGTATTTCCGGAAACCAATTTTCCATTTTCGGAATCGCTACGTCTTTATTTTTCCACACAACGCATTGTTTTCATTTGAAGTCAAACCTGCTTCTCTGAGAAAAGTTGACACTGAATAGTTCGTGATCTTGTACTCCTACACTTATGTATTAGAAGTAAAAAACAAACTATACCCGTGGCGCGACACCCCATGAAGGGCTTAGGCCTACCAAGAAACCGCTGCGCTGTTCAGCCATGTAGTCTGCAGATTGCGGGGTAACGTTTAGTCATCCTACTTGTAGGCTACAGGTAAAATGAGGAGGTGACACGCAAAGACGAACATGTCCACAATTGAAAAAAAATGAGATACAATATGGAACGGGACATAAGTTACAAGATGAACGGAATGTAAATAGATCGTGCCATTTAAGCAAACTTGAATATGTCCCATGATACAAACCTGTGAAAATGCATGGTTCAGCGCAAATACTAACTTGTCCACATCTACATTTCCTGCAAAGACGAACTAGTCCATATGGCCAGTAGGAAGCGCTGATTCATGTCACGTGATTTCAATTCCGCGCGAGACCAGACGTTCCCGCGCAGAGCAGCTGATATTAGCATTAGTTCCGTGCTTCTGTGCTCCGGCTTAATAATATTACATATTGCTATTAAAATTATTACGTCAGTGTTGTAGCAGAATGGATGAAGAATGTGTTCGTGTGAAGACTGCAAATAAGGGTAGCAGAAAGAGGAAAATGATGATGATGATGATGATGATGATGATGATGATGATGAAAATTAATTGTTGTTTTAAGGGGCCTAATATCTAGGTTATCGGCCTCTAATGGTTTGGGTGATAGTGAAGGATGAGAAGAGAATGAAAAACTATAACTAATACTAACTACAAACTTACATACTAGAAGAAAGAATTGTAAACAAATAAAGGATAAGGCAAATAAAGGACAGGAAGAAAAGAAATGCCCTCAACCCTCGAAGAATAAGGATTGAGGGACTTGGAAGGAAGGAGAGCCACGAAAGGCGGATAGGAAAGGGGGGAAAGAGGAGAGGGCCCGCCCCAAGGTCGGAGGAAAAAGTGGGCAAAACGGACCCAGCTCAGGAATCCCTCGGGGTCGCCAACTCCCAAACTCACCAGCCGTGAGCCCTTGAGGGTGTAGCATTATCCAGGGTGCACCAGAAGTGGTGGGCCTACATACACCCTGCCTCCATGAAGGCCTTGTGCAGAAGGCAGGAGATAACATGAAAAGAAAAAGAAAGCTGACCCCTCGAAGAATGAGGGTATCAGGAAGACAAGGGCCAATTAAGGCGGGAAAGTGAAAGAATTCCTAGGCCTCGGATACCCTAATGTCGTCGCGGTCGGAAACGAACAAGAGTTGACCAAGGGAGGTCGACAGGAGAGAAGTCGGAGAGGAGCCCGGCACAAGTAAGTGGAAGCAATGCCGGACTCAGCTGGGGTCCCGTGGTCGCCAACCCACGTCCCACTGGGTGTGAGCCCCTGGTTGAGAAAGAGGAAGAAGTATGATTCGCGACGTGAAAAGGATAAAAGTAAAGGTATGTTGCACCAAGAGGCTTTCATTCTTTTCATGCATGCTCACACAAAAACAAACAGTTCAGTTGTCAGGAAATCCACCCACGAGATGCATTGCATGTGAGACAGTTGATTTATAGAGTTCAAGAAAAAGCAGTTCAAGAGAGGAGGGTAGCACGAATGATGCCATTGAAGAATGTTCAACGAAAACGACCTCGGCATATTGATGGTGAAAATAAAACGCGTAAATTTAATGTCAATTACTTTATTTTGGTATCTTATGGCAACCATTAATGAATAAAATGTAAGCGATTATGAAAAAATAAAACACCTTCCTTTTGAAAAACATTCAAAGCCAAACTTGTCCAAACGGTTCATGCAAAAGAAAATATGTCCATGATTAAATGTGCTTTTTAAACAAATATTTTCACTGTAGATTTATTTGCAGTCATGAATTGCCCTTTTTGCATGAAAATGAAATTGTTTGCATTTCAATATGTTATTTTCATTATCATGTATGGCTGAAATACGATTTTTGTTAATTGTGAAGAACTGCATTAGGTGGACATGTTCGTCTTTGCGTGTCACCTCCTCAAATATAAGTGAAATCATAACTGCTCAGTGCATTACAGATTCTCTCTTTTTTTTTTCTTTTTAGGGCCTGGCCTTCCTTTTCTTGGTACTTAGTCGGAATCTCCCCTGGGATTTAATGAAACGCCCTTGAATCGGTTTTGGTGGTGGCTCCATTTTTCAACAAAAACGAAAAAATAACTCCACGTGATGACCATAATGCTCTCCACCAGTCGCAGCCTAACTATAAGAACATGTATCTATTCTACCAGAAATACTGTCCGAAAAATAAAGTGCCGAAAATACAACACCTAACGGGCATTTTAAAATAATACTGTTGCAGGTAAAATAAATTAAACAACAAGTAGTTCCGTGAAGAACTATACAGCCTATTTTCATATATCCTACTTATGTTAACTGCCACAATCAACATACAAAATTTCAGTTTAATTGCTGTAACAGATTCGTAGATATTGAGAACCGTCTAAATATTTCAGATGGTCGCCAGGTTGGATTTTTATTTTTGTACTATTACATTAAGATTATTGTGTACGTGTGGTATTAAAACTTCAATCGCATGATTAGACAACAAGAAGTAAAAACGAGATTTTAAAATTACGCACAGCAGCCATCTTGTGATAATGCAAACCATTGAAATAAATTAGATGCCAGTGGATCAACATTTGTATAAGCATTTAACGTGCAACGTTTCACGGCACTCGGATAGTTAATTCGCGAGAAACGTCCATTTAAATATTTATACTTCGCGTCGCCGCCATGTTGGATTTGTGCTCACCAGGTTCCTGAAAGTCCTATAGGTGAGCATATGTTCATAGTCTCTATGAACATTAAAAAATTCAGTTTGGTTGCTGTAAAAGATTCATAGATATTGAGAACCTTCTAAATATTTCGGGAGCTCACCATTTAGGAGTGTTATGTGTATAGGCCATAGAGTTATGTACCATTCAAGGACACTTATTGCCTAGGTTCATTATTCAAACTTTCACTTCGATCGCATGATTACGACACAAGAAATTAAAACTTAATTTTAAAATTTCGCACAGCCGCCATCTTGAGGTTATGTAAGCAATTGAATTAAATTAGATGGCAGTGCATTACAATCTGCAAAATCAATTACTGTACCACATTTCACTGCGCTCAGAGAGTTAAATCACGAGAAAAGTCTATTAAAATATTTTAAATTCGCTTGGTCGCCATGTTTGTTCCGTACTTTACAGGTTTATGAAATATACATAGGTATACCTGTATCAGTACCCTTTATCACCGTACAAAATTGCAGGGTGATATCTGTAATAGTTTCGGAGATATAGAATGTCAGTGAAATATTTTGCACAGCCGCCATTTTGAGGTAATGTAAACAATTGAACTAAATTAGACTCCAGTGCATTACAATGTGTATAAACATTTGCTGTACCATGTTTCATTACATTTAGATAGTTAAATCGCGAGAAAAGTCTATTTAAATATCTCAACTTCGCTTGGCCGCCATGTTGGTTTAGTAGTCACCAGGTTTTTGAAAGTCTCATAGGTGAACTTCTAGTAGTGCCCTTTATCACCGTACACAATTTCAGGGCGATATCGGTAATAGTTTCGGAGATATTGAATGCTAGTGAAATATTTCGCACAGCCGCCATGTTGGATTGCAGAGACGTAACAAAATTTGAAGGGCACGGTCGAGGTCGCCGGGAATAGTGCTATGAACTTCCCGAGTTTCATTGAAATCGCTCCAGTCGTTTCGATTTTATTAGGGGGACACACACACACGAATCACACACACACGCACACACACACACACACACACACACACGCGCGCGCACACACACACGGGCAAAAGGTGATCTCATAAGCCTATTTTTTTCAAAATTGAAAATAGGCTAAAAAGTACGGTAATTAAAGAGATCGATGAACTAAAAAGAAGTCGTAACTAGAAACTGGTAAAATATCAAAGGATCACTCAGAAATATCCAGACCTTGACAATAATTCAGAACTAACCAGCACAGTCAATCGCAACATTGGACTAGATGCTCGGAAATTCGATACCGTCAGGTAAGTTCATCGCTCTCTCAAATCACTCGAGCTCCCCTCCCCTCCCTCAACCCGCTCACCATGACCTTGTTCTACTGCCGTGCCTTTCGTTGCAAATAGAAACTTCCCAAAGTGATCCCGACGATTCTATTCAACCGATTTAGGTTCTCGATACCGGTACCGCTTTGGAATCAGTGAGCAAAACTCAACTTTCGTATTACCAGTTTTTGTTCGAATTTTAATCAGATATTTGAAAAACAAACAGTAACTTTTCTGTTTTTGAAATTAGAAAGTAAGCAATGAATTAATATCAATTCTGCTACTAGACAGAGTACATCGCAGTTTTCAGATCGCAGGTCGGAGCTCCCCTTCGATTAAAAAAAATGAAATAAATAAATTCAGCTTCGCTTGTACTGCCATTTGTTGAAATATTTTCTTACCAAAGTCTCGGGACATTTTGCCTAAGATGATAAGTTCCATTTTTTATTAATCGTGGGTCCTGTCGGTTTTGGAATAAACAACACTCAGTTTTTACTACACAATGGGCTATTAGGCCTGGCAGGTACAACAATATGACTGCAAGATATACTTCATAGCGTGTTGTCCTGTTTAGGAAGGAAGGAAGGAAGCTTGTAGTTTAACGTGACCGTTAATCTCGCGATCATAAGCCACGGGACTTCCGTTTTACGTGGAATCCGAACCACAGGACATGGCATTTCACATCGAAAATCTCACATGCAGTGACCGGGAATCGAACCCGGTCCGCCTTGGTGAGAGGCATACAGGTCCTGTTTAGGAACTAGGCTTATGTATTACTAATGTATTTACTGAAATGAATTAAAAGGTAACGTTTTTCAGTAGATCGGCATTTGGAAAATATGGTATTGTGCTGGATTTAAATGCAAGCTTCCAGTAGGTTGGACAAGTAACTTTATAGTAACACAAGACTCATCAAAATAAACAAAACTAGTTGAAACCCGTCAAAACATGACGGTCAATAGAAAAACATTTACTGAAAAATTTTCTTATATAGGCCTACTGTACATTCTTTGTACGATTATTTTTTGACTCTATTGAAACTATGAGGGCGTCAAAAGATTGCACTCTCAACATTGCAAAATACTGCTGGCCATGACTGAAAAATTGTTGGGGCAAATTGAGGCCTATACGTTCCAGAGTTTCCCCTTGAGCTTTATTGATTGTGATAAAGTATGCCAAATGAATTGGAAAATATTGCCTCTTAAAAGAAAATGATAGTGTTTTATCGGATGGTGTTAAATCAAGTCGAAGGATTAGACATCTCTGTCTAATTTTAACTGCACCTATTATTTCCAAATCCAAGCAATATGGTTGCATTTAGGAGTCCTTGGGAACCGTTCAGATTTCTAAGCAGCATAACGGGCCAAGCGTTTGGAGTATGTGGCGGCCAGTCGTTTAGTTCCAAGGGATTCAAGAACTCTGATGAGTCTAATACAACTGGCCGCAAACCATCGCTTATATTTTTGGAATATAACGATGAAATGCGATGATGTGCAATTCCATACATTTTAAAACAATGTGGACCGTGTGCGTGTGGCACACTAACATTGGCACCAAATGAAACGAAGGAAGGAAGGAAGCTTGCAGTTTAACGTGACCGTTAATCTCGCGATCATAAGCCACGGGACCTCCGTTTAACGTGGAATCCGAACCACAGGACATGGCCTTTCACATCAAAAATCTCACATGCATTGACAGGGAATCGAACCCGATCCGCCTTGGTGAGAGGCATACAGCTTGACCGCTGCGCCATGAAACGAAGGACATAGAATTGTACTGCCGATTAGTCCCTCTGGAATTCCTTGAGATATCATCTCCAGTGAAAAATAATTGTTAAAGCCTGTCAAATATTTTATATTTATTCAGATTAATTTTACCATTACAACAGCAAAGGTCAAAGTAACCAAGTGTAGATTTCTCGCAAGAGAAATACAGTGCAGAACAATGTTTACATTTGTTCGTCAAGGACCCTAAACTGTAACGGCATAGTATCTGGAATTGTTTCTGAAATGCCATATTTATATTGGATTTTAAAAGTGGCTTCTTATTTTTCTCCGATTTCCCACTTTTTTGCGGCTAATGTTCTATTTCGTCAAATGGGTTTATTTATAGCAGCATTTCTGCCCAAATTAACGTCATTTTATATAAAACTATAGTGGCCTGCATCAACGTAGCCGCCAAATATTAAATGGCAAATAATAACTTACTTCCATTGCCAAAATCAACTGCGTGGTTAGACCCATTGTTATGCACTCTAAACAAATAATCAATAAACAATAATATTCACATATACAATGAATACTTCCATTCTCAAGTTGGTTGCTGATGATAATGCGATGAGATTGATCGCCAATAATAAAATCCTTGCAATTTTTTCAATTTGCTTGCAAACGCAACTCAGGATGACGATCTTCATTTTGAAATAAACAGAATGAAATTGCTGTAAATAATGAATTTCCATCACCTGTTGAAGGTACAATACTTTGTATTTCCATGACAGTAAATTATGCAAGGGAGCATAGAATCACTTCGCCACTACTGGAATGAGCATAGACTCACTTCGCCAGCCACAGTAATGGAGGGAGTTTTAGAATTATATGTTCAGTGCTTGTCAAAGATCGTATTAACACAGGGAAGCCCATTCTTAAGGCTACATTCTGAGCTATTGCCCCGGATTCCAGGTTCGATCCCCGCTCTGCCAAGAAATTTAATTCTGGTCTGAGGACTGGAACGGGGCGCACTCGTGAGGCAAAACTAAGAAGAGCAAAGTTTGATTCCCATCTCAACAATCTTGGATTTGGTTTTCCGTGGTTTCCCACTTCCACTCCAGGCAAATACCGGGATAGTTCCTAACTTAAAGCCTCGGTCGTTAACTCCCCATTCCCCACATTAATTACAAATGCACACATCAACACAGCCATCACATTAACACAGGCTATCAGAGAAAAGTTTACACTCGCACACCTGTTCGCCAATATGTTAACGCTGATGTATGTGTTTGAACTACTGGATATAAGTTCAATGTTCCCCATCTCTTGATGAATACAGTACTTTTGCATTTGTCAGTTGGCACAGGCTAGAGTAAAAGGTGGCTTTTCACCGATGTCTCAGTCTCACTCATGGCTGTGATTATATGGAAGCTACTGAGGTATGGGTGGTGCTTAGTAATGGCATTCGGGGCACAGTCAGTGCCTGTGAATGCTGTGAAAGGTTCAACTCATAGGGTTAGGACTACTGTTCTGACTCAGTGAGGAAAGCAATGGCAAACTACCTCACTCCTCTTCTTGCCTAGAACGCCTTGGGTTTTTGTGGGTATCTACTCACATAACGTAACGGCGGTACTTTTTGAGGATCCAACCAGCCTTCGGGCTGACTACCTAACAGACAGACAGACAGACAGACTTTAAAATTAATATCATTGCATTGTTGCAGCTTGGCAAATATTTTATATTTCAGCAGATCAATTTTACCATCACAACAGTAGGTAAAGGCCAAAGTAACCGCGCGTAGATTTTACGCAAGAGAAATACAATGTAGAACAATGTTTACATTTGATCGTCAAAGACCTTTCACTGTACTGCATAACATCTGGAATTGTTTCTGAAATGGCCTATTTATATTGGATTTTAAATGTGGCTTCGTATTATTCGATAACACTATAGTGACCTGCAATATCGGAGCCGCTAAATATTAAATGGCAAAAAATACTTCCATTGCCGAAATCAACTGCGTAGTTAGATTCAGTACTCTAAACAAATAATCATTAAACAACTGTCTTATACAATGAAGTTCAACATGACCGTCCAGAGACTCTCATACTCAAGTTGGTTGGTGAGGAGAATGCGATGAGACTGGTCGCTTAAAATAAATTCCTTATAATTGTTCCTGCCAGCGAAATGTTTGGCAATAGCTTGAAAACGCAGCGCAGAATGACGTTCTTCATTTTGATATAAACAGTACAAAACTGCTCTAAATAAGCTATTTCCATCACCTGTTATAGTTTATGGCAGTACATTTTGCAGGGGAACATAGAATAACTTCGCCAACTACTGGAATGAGCTTAGGCATATACTCAATACTCACTTCGGCAGTCACCCTAATGGAGGCTGTTTTAGAATTCTATGTCCCGTGCATGTCAAAAATCGTATTAACACATGGAAGCCCACCCATTCTTGGCTATCGCCTCGGAGACCCGGGTTACATTTCCTGCTCTGCCAAGAAATTTAATTCTGGTCTGAGGGCAAAAACGGGGCACATTCAGTCTCTAGAGGTATAACTAAGAAGAGGAGGTTTGATTCCCACCTCGACAATCTTAGATGTGGTTTTCCGTGGTTTCCCACTTCCACTCAAGGCAAATACCGGGATGGTTCCTAACTTAAGGCCTCGGCCGTCACCTTGCCATTTCCCACCTTAATTACAAATACACAAAGTAATGCAGCTATCACAATAATACGGGTTATCAGAGAAAATTTTACACTTACACACCAAAGTACATGGGGCTGAGTGACAACGATGTCGGAGCCCTTCAAACGAATTATGTTTGCCAAGTGTCTCTCATGGCGAAAGCAATTGTGGACACGCGCCAGGGCCTGGAAAACTACCTTTTCACTAATAATTTAAGAGTATATCGACGATGCATAATTTATAACTTTTAGTCTAGGATGCTACCAACTTGACCACCGAAGCATTGGGAAGAAATTGCAATATTAAAGTACATAAACAACATAGCCTACACACTCAACTGTCAGTTAATGTTCTTCAACGTTTCCCTTCTTAAAAATTCCCCTCTATAACTCTCCATCACTTGAAAACGCGCCATGTTTTGTGTTTTAAATATATCGATGCAATGGTGCTGCCATCTGTTGTTAGTTACTGAAACTATATGGGCGAGGTACTGCCATCTTTTGTCAGTTACTGCAATTGATGGCAGATATTAGCTCTTTTGACCACATGCTGTAATGCAATGGTAAAACGGAAATAAAACTTATTGAGAGGGAATGTAGGAATCTTTAACTGACATAAAACGTTACTAATAATCCTTGATAAAACAATATTTAACTATCACGCGAAAACTCGCCATCAAGGCCATGCCTTGTGTTTTAAATATATCGACGCAATCTGCTCTCAGTTACTGGAACTATATTGGCGAGGTACTGCCATCTGTTGTCAGTTACTGGAACTGATTGCAGATATTCAAACGACGTATTGAGGACATGCTGTAATGCAATGGTAAAACGGAAATAAAACGTGTTGAGAAAATGTGTAGAAATATGTATCTTTAACTGACATAAAACCTTACTAATACTCCTTGATAAAACAATATTTCAGTGGCAAAAAAAAAATACTGGCGAGAGTTGGGATCGAACCTGCGATCCTTGGATCCACAGTCAATCGCCTTAACCAAATAGCTACTCGCGCACTCACATTTAGATGCAGACGCAACCATTGACTATCTTCAAAAGCCGCTATCTGAAGGAAATAATCCAATTCATTATCAATAAAATCAATATACATTCGTATATGTTCATACTGTTATTATATTGTATTGTCAGAACTTGGTTAATGTATGTTTTCAATTACATGGGAGCTTATTAAATAACTTACATTTTAATGGACTTCTCACCGCCATTTTGTCATGAGCCCAGGCGGATTGTGCGCATGCGCGAGGGGCCAGAATTCTGCTATTTTCTATATTTATTTAAAAATATACCGTATTATATTTGTTTATTTTAGAGACACTCTGCAAATCTACAGGCCAAGAGCTTTCGTTAGAGTGCTCTACGAAGTAAATTGGTTCTGTCGTTCTCTCTATCTCGTGATAACAAAAATCACCTTACTGTTTTAAATATATAGATTGGGAATTAATACTCAATTTCTTTTATAAAGGTACAACAAACAAAAGAACCCTCGGCTACTTCGGTTCGCGCAGCTCACATCGGCTCGTCCCGATCTCCCCCGACAATCTCTACTTAGTTTAAAACTAAGTCCCCGATTCTTGGATGTCACTGGTAATCTCGAGAACCACTGGATGGATTTTGATGCGGTATTCACCATTCTGTAAAGGATATCTCGAGGAAAGTTTCTGTAGAAAATAATTTATTTATGATCAAAGGAAGCCAAGCATTAACAATTTCAGTGAAAAGGTCGGGAAAAAAACTTGGCGTCCGTGCGCTTCTTATGCTTACGCTGGGCAAACCGTTAAAAATACCAATATACTGCACCCTTGAATAAAGCATGGTTTTCTCAAGATTCATCTACGGGGTAGTGTTCAGTCCTGATTGCGTTACACAGCAAAGTTCGCTTAAAACAACATACTCTAATGAATAGAAAGGTTCATGACAGAGACTATACTAGAAATAAAATGAATAACAAGTAGAATAAAAGAAATTTAATGACTGAAAAGGTATGTGCATAATAATAATAATAATAATAATAATAAATAAAAGAAATCCTCCCTGACTTTCACCCCCTTAATAAATAATAATAACACTGAGCGGTAGGAACTCGCTCGTCACAACAAGACAATGTGAATGCAGCTTCACATAAATGATAAAATCATAACATAAGCATTTGAGCGGTAAGAACTCACTCGTCACAACATATGGATACAAGTCCATTTTTCTCTGGTCAAGAAGTTATATAATGTGTGGTGTACTGCTCGTTAATAAGAAACTGAGTAATGATGCGAGTCCGTTTACAACTGAAACAGTCATGTTGCTTACGGAGTTGCATCTTTTAAATCACACTACGGCTATGGGACCCACCCTTAACTAATACACTATAATTACTACTGACACATGCAAGATCTAATAATATAATCAGAATGAAGAATCTCCCTGAGATCCTAGCTGGTGCCGGAGCACAAAACGAACACAAAAAGAGCATTCCAGAAATAGGCCAAAACGCTCTCATCATAACTTGGGAACATAGCTTCGCGCACCCTAACTTGACACGGGTCATGAACGCGTAAAAATAAACACACCAAAAATTGAACCAACAACAACAAAATACAAGCCTAACGGCTGAAAAACTATGTTTACATTTATATAAAACGCCAGACAAACACGAATTTCGGTAGCTACCATACAACTATGGACAGCACCCATTTAATCAATCAATACTCATTATAACCGATCAGGTTTTGTGAATTTTAAACAACATCTTAAATTGCAGTACAGGAAGCAAGCCTGTTACTAATGACAAGTCACGTTATCTGATTTGAGCGCGCCCTTCTTGTATGAGTCAACACTGCCTCAAATATCTCTCTCAGCCCCGCAAGCTAGGTGCAGTTTCCCACTGGTAACGTCAACAAATCTCACCCATCCCCTGGATGGCGAGAAACACAAATATATACCACAAATTCAGCCTCGCGAGGTCATGAACTGGGCTAATGTGGAGCAAGACAGAATAATCACCATGATATATTCTCGCTAGCACATTATAAAAATCACACAACGCACCAAAAGCTTGGACTGACTCTCATACGCACACACTGGGTCGGCTCAAAACAGATCAACAATACTGCGTCCATTGACACATTAACAAAAAATACACAACAAAAACTCGGGTGCAAAGTGCCATCCCGTTCAAACTGCTGGAAAGCAACTATCAAAATAATCCTTATCCGTCATAAAATTCTACTCACAAATAATCTTACCCTCCAAATTCTATTTTTAATCTCAAAATTAATTTAGTTCCATTTTTGTTATAATGCATACCTCCGAATAATAATGCTTGACCGCGATTTACGCAAGCGAACGCGAGCATGGGCTCCGCGTCGCCCCGTAAAGTTGAACCAAATACAATCACAATATTTACAAATTACGCAACGCTCGGCTAGTCCCATATTTAATGTGTCAGTAAAACAAAAACTAAGAAACTACATTACCAAACAAGCAAACAAATATCTACAAAAATATGTCCCATAATACCATAGCTGATTTAATAAATAAATAAATTCATTTGTACTCAATCCTTTAAAACAGCGCCAGGAAAAACGTCTGCAGCCATCTCCTTTAAGATGTTTATCTGGTCATCGACATCTTCTGGCAAATGTCCTGCTGGTTCCCAGTTCCGTTCTCGTTCTTAGACGTCATCTCGTGCTGAATTAAATAAAGTTTTGTCAGATACACACACGATATAATTCCTACTATATTCACCTATCAAGTACTTTATTCCTTGACAGTCTATTTGGTGAATTATTTCGATGAACTGGTCCTACCAATAGTACTGGGACTACAAATAAATCACTGAAGTTACACTTATAACTTGACGACACTGTTACATGTTCAATAACATGAGAATATGCAGAGTATGAATCTTACGTCATCAGACGCACAAAATGAGTGAATGAACGTTACGCCCTCAGACGCACGAAATAAGTGATGAGTGTTCCGTCCTCAGACGTACAAAAATGAGTGATTCTCGAAGCATTTTGGATCCTTATAAATGAAACAGACTAGGGTAGGTGTGGAAGGGGATTTATTAAAAATTATTCCATAATAATTATCAGACTAGCATGCGATCGGTATCATTGAGTTCGTAGCAGTGTGGAGGTTACGATTATGCTGTAGCCGGCTCGAATCGATCGTGGAATTAATCTGTAGATAACTCCCGCGTTAATTTACCAGTGTGCGTTACCAAGCCGAGTTACCGCTAAAACAAGGCGTCTTGATATTATTGGCCCAGACTCTTGTATGTCTTTGCGCGCTTTTACATATTTTTCTGCAGTAGGGAGTGGTTAACATGATGATAGACCAATTGCTTCGTAGCATACGATTTCCTTCTTGGCGCCAACCTTCCTAGCAACAGGCCATAATGTGTGTGCCCAAGCCGTCTTCCGCGCTAAAAGTTGCACCTGTCCTATGTCTCAAGAATATATATGCTTCTTCCTAAAATACCACAGGAGCTTAAACCATTGTGTCCTCTTGGCCACTGATTTCTCAATACTTCCCAACACCGTCAGGCTCTCATATCTGTTGTCTGTAGAAATGTATCAAAAGATGATGAATAATTATTAGAATCCTTTATACAGCCTGTGGATAAAGGGTTCAATACTATGAGCGTAATAAATGTTCAGCATGAAAAGTTCTACACAAAAGTCCGCGAGAGCATATCTCTATCTTCAATACATCGCCCACTATAAGTGTTTTTAGACTGGATGGAAGTGGTCTGAGTGTTTCATGCACCTCGCCATTCTTAAATTACGTCTGACAAGAATCCGTTGCACATGCTATCTCCATGATAATATAATTAATAGCCCAGTCAGTGATTTTAACCCATCATGCCGAGACGTAAAACGGATATACAGTAGTCGTAGTTCATTGACATCGAAAAAAAAGCGCTTTTCACCTAAAGCATTCGTAACTGTTCCCGGGCGAAGCCAGGGTGGGTTGCTAGTACGGGATAAAGGAGTGCGCGGCTGGCTGTCAATCGCCGTCACATACCGTATCGTAAGTACCTGCAGCCAGCTGTTCGATTGAGGTTATTCCTTCATTAATGCTGCAAACGCAATGCAATTAAAAGAACGAGAGTAAATGTAAAGTGACCGAAAGTATTAAGCGCGGAGTTAAATGAAAATACAGTATTTATGATTTCCTAGTTGTAAACTATGTTTTAAAGAAATCTAAACGCTATGGAAATATACTGTTCCAATAAGCATACACACACAGAGGCTATAATATCAACAACACGAAATAATGCATCAGGTGTAGAAAACTGCAGACGACCCTTGGCCATAGACGTCTTCCAGGGCCGGCGAAAGCTAGTAAGGGCTCAGCCACTCTTTTGAAGTTTGGCCGAAGCCGCTTATGCCGGTGAGGGGAGGGAGACGTTGGCCGTGTGACGTCATAGGGTTGTAAGCCGAGCTTGTCCACTTGGCTGTTCCCAAGGAATCACCTGTTGTTTGTTTGATTCAGTGTCACAGAGAAGTTCGTTGTGTGTGTTGTGCATGAGCGTTGCCCATTGTCAGTGTTTAAGCAAGTTATTGTCTAATAATTCGTTACAGTTTTCGAGCTTTAATTATATACGTAAACGATTTAGTGTTTTAGAATCGCAATGAAACATGAGCTGTGCTAATTTTAATTGTGGAAATACCTACCGCAACACCAAGGACTGTGAGGTAGGCGTCATTTACCACCGATTCCCAACTAATAGTGATATTTTAAAGCAATGGGTTACGAAGTGCCACAGGAAAGACGTAAAAAATGCACGTATTTGTAGTAAGCATTTCTTGCCTACTGATTATCAAGATGATATGAAAAACCGCCTTTTAGGACTTCCATTGAAAAGAGTACTAAATAAATCTGCAGTCCCTTCTCAAAATCTGCCCAATGATAGTACACTAAGCCAAACCTCTGTACTTAGGGCAGACAGGAGCAGAAACAGAGCCGTTAGAGCTTCAGCTATAGTAAGGTTGGCACAGTTAAGTCCTTAAAAAGAAGCAGGCTATTTGTGCTGAGGATATTGACAATTCCAGAGAATGTGACGTCACAAAACAGTTTTCAACACATTTTACATAATTTGTACATTCATAGTTTCATCAAAATTATATTGAATTGGTTTTTAATATTTTAAATTGTCATATTAAAGTATTTATAAAGCAATGTAATTATTTATGATATATTTTTATGTATAAAAACATATTTGTGTATTGGTATGGTTTTATTACAGAAGATCAAGATGTCGAGGGCGAAATGACATGGGCTGAGGACGAAGGAGTTAAGTGTTCGGGATATTGACCCTAGCCTTGGATGAATTACAAAATTCGCAACCATTTTGGATACGCACTCTATCATACGGCTGCCTTACTGAACCAAGTGACCAGTGGTTTAGTTTAGTGAAATAATTTGAAAAGGTGTTTTTAGAAATACACGGTCCTCTATTCGGGTTTAATCGGCAACCGGGAATAGTGAAAGTGTTAAAAAATAAGCTGCATTCACTATTCCCGAGTGTATGTAAAGAAGCCATTAACGTGTATGCAAGACTTAGAACATTTATTAGAATTAGAGAACTTAATAGAAACAAATTTAGCGAGAGAAAACACATGAATAAATCTATCAAATGGGTAGGACCCAAGAAGTAAGCATATCTGTAACTGATTTGTTGTGATTTCGAACATTTTACCTTGTCTAGGTGCATTAGCCTTTAATTAAAGCATTATTTATTGACTGTTGAAAGTGTATAATATCAAAGAGGGTGCCACTAGGGGTAGAATGGTATCATGGGGGTCATTAAGTAGTCTACTGAATACATGCTGCCGGCTAATGCAAAGCAGTGGTGATTGTATGGCAGTGTTGGCGCAAGTGACAACCCTGTGACGTCACAGTGTTGAACCGGCTGGCAGCACGTATCGAGGGGAAGTGGTGGAGCCCTTACTAGCTCATTCTCGCCGGCCCTGGACGTTTTCCCTTCCACTATTATACGCTTCACGAATGACTTTATAACACCGGTTGCTTTACTTGTTGAAGCCACAACATTATAATTCAGTTTATGAACGGTTTTCTGTTCTCGTAGGTGAGCAGTTAAGTTATAGACTATTTCTCTACCTTGTCCCATTAATGGTCGTCCAGATTTGCTACCATACTTCGAAGTAGAAGCCATAACGAAACTCAAATGATACTATTACTAGAATAGCATGGTACATAACACTATATACATAAACACATTTACAAATAAAGTACACGCTATACGACAAGGGAGAAAACGTATATAAAACTGGAAAAATAATAAGAACGCGAAAATGGATTGGCCACGATGCTCTTGTCAGCGTTCTCCGCAGTGTGCTTGGTACGGCGGCCAGACAGCATGTGACCCCCTCCACCGCTCCTCTGTGACGTCGCACATCAACTCGGAATGAATGCGCGGGGAAGTGAGCTTTGCGCAGGTTCTTTTGATCGTTGCCACGTTATAATCTCGAAGTTAACATATCAAAGAGAAATGCAATGGTTGATGACTCTGCAGACACTGTAGGCCTACACGTAGAGAATTAAAAATCCCAAAACAGTTGAAATAATGCAGTCCGAAGCTTAGCTTGATCTCATTTGGAAGGTTGTGATTACAGACACTGACTACAAACAGAGTAGTTGGTAAACATGCAACATCATTTTCTTCATTGTTGTTACTATACAATCAAATGTACGGTGTGTCAGTTACGAGGTAAGCTACATCAATGGCTAATGAAAAACCACCGTTTGTCAAAGAATCTTTTTAACTTGTAATAATAGCCTGCTTTGAATTTAGGTCTACTGGTCTACTAATTTTTGAACCCTGCGTGAGTACACTATTTATTTATTTATTTAAATTTGAATTTTCGGTAGTTGAAGGTTGTCACAAGGACAAAGAGTACCCAGGGCCGGATTTAGATTTTACTCGCTCCTAGGCTCGTGGTTTTTTGCCACCCCCTCTTCATACCATCTTGAAGGAGGAAGAATTTAGAACTCAGAAATATCTTTGTGAAGGTAACTTTTATTTTATTCTAATGTATCGTAAAGTAAAATAAATTAAATAAATTAAATTAATGAGAGAATCAACTGTTTCTAAATTTGTATATATAAACTATAAATAAATAGGCCAACGATATATTAAAATTAGTTTAAACCATTTAAGATTCATTATACACTTAGCCTACAGATATTCAGATAGGCCTAGGTACATATACACTACATCATACAACCTACTACTATGCATACAGCTTTAACATTTTATGGAAATTTTCTAACAAAAAAATATATAATCGCGGATTAATTTTGCGCCCCTCAGCATGGTGCGCCCTTAGGCCATGACCTATGGGGCCTATTGGTAAATCCAGCCCTGAGAGTACCCAAAGCATAACTATAATTAAAACTCAGCAATTCTTCTAGGTTTGTGCCGTGTCTTGTGTGGGGTTTCGCCTAGGACACCAAGCTAGGCTCATCGGCGGGCTCTTGGTGTCCCTGCCCGGACCCCCACAGGAGTATCGAACTGCGCGATACCTCCCTTTATATAGAGTGCAACTGCACTCCTTGACTGCGAGAACCAAAAGCTCAAGCAGCCGTAACCTCCCTATGAAGGCTTCCAAAAAGTTGGTGTATTGGCTTTCACGGCCGGTGAATTAAAACTCAGCAATTCTTCTAGGTTTGTGCCGTGTCTTGTGTGGGGTTTCGCCTAGGACACCAAGCTAGGCTCATCGGCGGGCTCTTGGTGTCCCTGCCCGGACCCCCACAGGAGTATCGAACTGCGCGATACCTCCCTTTATATAGAGTGCAACTGCACTCCTTGACTGCGAGAACCAAAAGCTCAAGCAGCCGTAACCTCCCTATGAAGGCTTCCAAAAAGTTGGTGTATTGGCTTTCACGGCCGGTGAATTAAAACTCAGCAATTCTTCTAGGTTTGTGCCGTGTCTTGTGTGGGGTTTCGCCTAGGACACCAAGCTAGGCTCATCGGCGGGCTCTTGGTGTCCCTGCCCGGACCCCCACAGGAGTATCGAACTGCGCGATACCTCCCTTTATATAGAGTGCAACTGCACTCCTTGACTGCGAGAACCAGGGACACCAAGAGCCCGCCGATGAGCCTAGCTTGGTGTCCTAGGCGAAACCCCACACAAGACACGGCACAAACCTAGAAGAATTGCTGAGTTTTAATTCACCGGCCGTGAAAGCCAATACACCAACTTTTTGGAAGCCTTCATAGGGAGGTTACGGCTGCTTGAGCTTTTGGTTCTCGCAGTCAAGGAGTGCAGTTGCACTCTATATAAAGGGAGGTATCGCGCAGTTCGATACTCCTGTGGGGGTCCGGGCAGGGACACCAAGAGCCCGCCGATGAGCCTAGCTTGGTGTCCTAGGCGAAACCCCACACAAGACACGGCACAAACCTAGAAGAATTGCTGAGTTTTAATTCACCGGCCGTGAAAGCCAATACACCAACTTTTTGGAAGCCTTCATAGGGAGGTTACGGCTGCTTGAGCTTTTGGTTCTCGCAGTCAAGGAGTGCAGTTGCACTCTATATAAAGGGAGGTATCGCGCAGTTCGATACTCCTGTGGGGGTCCGGGCAGGGACACCAAGAGCCCGCCGATGAGCCTAGCTTGGTGTCCTAGGCGAAACCCCACACAAGACACGGCACAAACCTAGAAGAATTGCTGAGTTTTAATTCACCGGCCGTGAAAGCCAATACACCAACATAACTATAATATTTCTTACTGTGAAGTGTAGATATTTTAAAATGTTAATCTAATCTGAAAGCAAACGGTATTTTAAAATTGCAAACCACGTTTTGTTCGGTCCTTTAACAACCATTTATGCATGGTTCCTGTAGGATTGATCCCTTTATCGCAGCAATGTCAGTTCAATGGAGGTTTCAGGAGGACCGAACTGTTTGCAGAAGTCAGCACAAGATAAAGTAAGCTCAAGTGCACTACTTACGCTCAGAATGGTGGCTATAGTT
Organism: Meconema thalassinum; assembly: GCA_946902985.2. Classification (NCBI taxonomy): domain Eukaryota; kingdom Metazoa; phylum Arthropoda; class Insecta; order Orthoptera; family Tettigoniidae; genus Meconema; species Meconema thalassinum. The sequence continues at coordinate 502,040,028 of OX336390.1, forward strand.
CTGTCGTAGGCTATGTATTATTTCTGAAATCCGCCATTTCTTCAAAATATCTTCTATTTAAAAGCAAAAATGATGGGAAAATGTCACAGAAATTACTTGCACCGCAAGGATGCACGATAACCTAGACAACCCGCCATATTGATATCTTTGGCTTTAGAACAAAGGTGTTGTTGCTCCAAGAAAGGCCTGATCGTCCCCATCCCTTCTCGCGTGTGGTGCGTGAACCTCGTGTGAACCTCGGAGGAGCGAAAGTGGCGCAAACGAGGATTTTAAGCGTCCCTGAGTATCAGGATCACATACATTTATAGCAGTCCACGCCTTGTCCAGTATTCCTGAGCTACCTCCTGCGGTGATATGTTCTCTTAATGAATGAGGGCAATGCTGTTCCCATGGTGATGCAGACAGATACTTGCGTCTCGCGACAGACTTGGCTGGATAAGCTGATTGGTTGAATGGTGTGACGTCATCGCGCCACACCGAGCCGGCCATGGCCACACACGCGCGCATATAATAATAATACAGAACAATGCGGCACGGAATGGCTGAAAGAGGACCAGAGGGGCCTACAACAGATCAACATAGACATCCTCGAGGACCGCACCGAGTTCCGGATTAAAATCACAAATGTTAAGTTTAAGCAAAGAACATCACGACATATGTTGCAGGTGGTTTGTTTTTACGGCCGGATGCTCCTCCTGACTCCAACCTCATGAGAGGAGTTATTGAGATATGAACATTAAAGTGTGTGGGGGGGGGGGGACAAATTTGTGATCTCTTCTTCTTCTTCTTCTTCTTTTTAAGAGAAACACTGGGCGTAACTTTTTTTTTCTAAATTCGCATGCAATGTAAAGTTCTGTACGGTATTCAATTTTAAATTTAAATTTACAAATATTTAAATACATGTTGCAAGACGAAATGACTTTTCTAAACATGATCTCTTATACTTTCAGAATTATCATTCAAGTCTTTTGTCCACTTTTGATAGTCTCTTTAATGCATTAGCAGCCTATTGTTCTTGCATAAGCACCAAATTTATGAAGGCAATTTCCACATTGGTATCCTTGTATGCTTCAGCATAAAATCGATTTATAGGCTAATGATCGTGACGTGCAGTAAACTCATCACACAGTGCAAGAATCGAGTGTTTCAAAGTATTTTGTAGCTGAGGAACATATTCAAGCCATTTTAGTGCAAAATGCCTATTTTTTGCCATTCTTAGTGGCTGAAATTCGAAGGCCTGATCCTGATTATACCTCTTTATTATCAAGTCCTCACTGCATATTTATTTACATTTAACAAACACCTTTCTTATGTACTTGATCAAGGTTTGCAACTTTAAGATAGACTCAGAGATTTGCTAGTGCATGTGTTGCCTTACGCCTTTCAATTCTTGAAGTATTTTAAAACACCGCTCTTGGCGCATGCTCAATCGAGCAGTTCCCCCTTCCCCTTGACCATTCTGGCGGGCAGAGAGCCATGGAGGAGCGCAGTAGTGCCAACTATACCAGTCTTGCGGTAGTATCGGCCGTACGTCTTGCGTGAAAGAGGTTTCATTCAAAATTTGCATTGAAGGATATCACCCCGGCCATACTGTCTTATGATATTAATGGAATGAAGGAATGAATGCGTTGCGAATATCAGAAGACCTGTCAAACAAATCAGCTGAGTGTCATGTTTGGACCAGTTTGGATTAGGGGAACATACATTGAGAGAGCAGTTGCGAAAATTCGAGCCTCAGCTCACACTATATCTCCTATAATGTCCTGTTCGCTTGGTATATCGCGGAGCATATGCTCCTCCTTACCTCCCAGCGGACACTTGGTTGTGTCCCAGCGGCGTTGCCGAGTGCCGGCCGACACACATTAATTATTATAGCAGGCCAGTGGCACCAGTGGCGTACAGTCCCCACCTCCATAGGAGTTTCAAAATTGAATAAAAGTGATTGATAGTGGATCAAGGACAGACAAAAAGAGAAAAACTCTCCTAAAATAAAGTGCACGTGTGATTATTATTATTATTATTATTTCTACATTCATTTCACCACATAGTGGGACATATCAACATATCGATCGTTGGCTTCTTTGTAAGACGGTATGGCGAATTCTCTTAAGGTGGCACATTGAGAAACGAGCGAACAATGGAACAGGTCTCCAAGATAACAAACGGCCTTCTGCATGGTGATATGTACAGGCCGGACGTTTGTTTTAGACGATTGCCCTTGACCTTGAAGCCTGTGGGTGAGCCTACACTCACTCTCTCTCTCACCCTAATATCGCTTCATACTTGTCACCACCGACCTGATGTAATGGAATTCCAGACTTGAGCAGACAGTACAGTCCACTTCGAAGTATTGTGTGACGCAGAAGTACACGTTACGTAGTTACGAACAGAACGTCATTATATTTGCCAATGACTGTACTTCAGTAGTAGTGTGAAAAAGCTTTGTCAATCATCGGACCGCTTGGGGCAGCTGATAACAACACAGGTACTGTAGTAACTCGCCTCCAGGCTTCCATTAAGAATTTTCACTCGTCTAAAACAAACATCCGGCCTGTAGACCAGGATGTATTCCCAATATTTGTAGATTGCGAGCCAATGATTTGGGGATTATGCCGGTAGAAGAAATTACTATGGGCAGATCCACTACACATTCCGTCTCCACATTTGCCGTATTTCCTCAGCCAAGGGCAGATATTTGGTGATCTTATCACAGAAGGTTTGTTGCAGATTATGGGAATTGGGCACTGCAATATCAATTAGGAAGGTTCTCTTCTGCACCTTGTCCACAAGAACGATATCTGGCCGGTTTGCTGGTATGGTTTTATCAGTAATAACTGATCGGTCCCATAAGAACTAGTGACTAGGATTTTCCAAAACGGCGTCAGAAACATACTGATAGTAAGGCAAAATATGATCAGATAATAATAGGCCCTAAGTGCTTTAGTATTATTATTATTATTGTTATTATTATTATTTATTTATTTATTTATTTATTTATTTATTTACCATAAATCGTACTGGAAGTACAGACATAATTTACATTACATTTGTTTTTTCAATATTTACATGTTTTTCAAAGATATTTGCATTATTTACATACTGTATTTAGAATACAGCCTTCGTGGCTTAGGCGTCAGCACGCCGGCCTCTCACCGCTGGGTCCGTGGTTCAAATCCCGGTCACTCCATGTGAGATCTGTGCTGGACAAAACGGAGGCAGACAGGTTTTTCTCCGGGTACTCCGGTTTTTCCTGTCAAAATTTAATTCCAGCAACACTCTCCACTGTCATTTCATTTCATCTGTCATTCATTTAATCATTGCCCCAGAGGAGTGCGTCAGGCCTCGGCAGCCGGCACAGTCCATATCCTCGCCGCTAGATGGGGGCTTCATTCATTCCATTCCTGACCCGGTCGGAGACTGGAAGCAGACTGTGGATCTTCATTTTCACATACTGTATTTAGAATATTAACATAGTTCACTTAATCTCTCACGCATGCACTTTCGTAACCTCAATCACTCCATACATTCATTCATACATTTGGATACTCATTCGTTCAGCGAGTCAATCACTCATACAGAAGTTTATTCACACAATGATGATAGCAAGTGAATAATTTCGTAAATGCTTAGACATAAGAACAAGAATGTAGGTTAGAAATAGATACATCAATACTTTTAACAACAGTGATTACTAATAGGCCAAAAAATATTGCACCACTCAGTGCCTCGCTGCTCATCTAATGAGTATCATGCCCTTACGGGATTTGAAGAGCTGCATTTATTAGTATTTTTATTAATAGTAATGTTGTTATTATAAATGTCGCTAGGCCTCTATAGTAAGCAATTCTAAATTCACCAAAATAAATTTAAATATCGCTGACTTGACGCCGTAAGTTGGTACGCAGAATAGGAGTCTGAGGAAAGCAAGTCAATGGAAATCGACAGAAAATGTGAAATTTTGTTACGAATCTTTCCGCCTCATTGCAGCTCTCATTCAACCTCTGCCAAATATAGTAAAACCACTCAACATTATAAAGTCCAATAGAAAAACAACTAGAGCGAACAATTCAAGATGGTTGAAAATAACACTCTGGTGGTGCATTCTAGTGGTCACAGTCGGTGGTCACGGCCGACTGGACAGACATAATAAGCAAGCAAGCATGGTTCAAGACCAACTACAATCCTCAGACCTTAATGTAGAAAAAACATGGCGGCGATGGTTGCCCTACCAATAGCTAAGATCATGTCATCGGGCTTGTCACAGTTCGTGTAAATTATTATTTTTACTCACCTAAGAGCATAAAAGATATTACAAGACGAGACTAGGTTCCGAAGAAATGTGCATCAATAATTTAGACTTACCTGAATTAATTTATCTATAGTGCTGGCCTCGAATTATAGGTTTCTTCGTCTTCACCCAAGGGGCAGCTACAATAGTATCACTGTTTCTGAGGTTGAATAAGAAGCTTTTTGGCGAGTTATCACGATTTGTATTTAAGTTCAGAAATTATAGATTAATATTATTAGGAAAAAATCAAACAGATTCTGAAGTACGAGAGAAGAAAGTACCCGGTTACTGAAGTGCTTGTCCCAGCACATGCAGAGTATTTGTGTACACAATCGTAATGGGAATAGTTGCCTGAAATAATCGAACCAACGCCATAGAGTTACAACTGAATTAAGACCTCCCGTGGAATTGTCTAAAATCTCGGGTAAAACATCACACTGAATTAGTTGATTGAAATATGCAATGAAGTCGTCGTGTGGATATTAGAACATAATTATAGAGAATAATACACACGGGACTCGATAATATGTTACCATCTAACCTATTAAACATTCGCTGTTACCGTTGGGAATAGTTGTACGCTGGAAATAGTTGATTTAGTCAAGTACTATAGGTAGGAAAGCACCATCTTCCTCTCACGGAATTATCGCGGCACACAGTCTCGCAATATAAGTACATAATTAGCAAGGTACTCACAACACTTTATTACACACATCATAATAAAAAATAACTTGCAAGCTGTAAGAATCACAAAAGTATGAATAATGACGGAACACAATGAGTTCACTGTTTGGCACAGGGGGAACATCTTCCTTAACCACTAAAACAGAAGTTCACTGTATTATTTGGCGTGTATACAAGGCAGTGTAGAACATCTGCCAGACTGGTAATGATTCACGGAGGCAGATATTGCTGAGCGTTCAAGATAACGTCAAGAGTTTGGTCTAGCCGTAGATGCTCATTGCGTTTTCCCTTTACGTACTTATGTTCGACACTACTGGAGTGTACTAAGCTATTATTATTATATTGTCACTAACTAGCAAATCATTACGGTGTACTTGAGACACTTCTATTATGCTTTAGTCTTAGGTACTTCAACATCCGAAGTAAATGACTCCATGCCATCGGTTGACTGGACAATCATCACACAAACGAACCAGTCCATATTATGCGTATTATCACATATTTACATACGATTGCAGTACATTAACGCGAACTGGACTTTACAGACATACACAGAAGACACTAAAAATTACAGATGAGCGACAGTTTATCCCAACTTTTATCAAACGAAGCTAATTAAAGCTAAATAGTGTATCCCAGCAACGAGTGTAAACAAACACTATGCCGGGGCTTCAGCATGCGCCATATTCACACTTTCGAGACCTGCATTAAGGTCTGAGTATTGTTGTTGGTCTTGCATGGTTGTTGGTGTCTTTTGATCCTGGGAACCCGCGAGACCTCGAATGTGCGGCTGAGGTGTAGGCTGAGGTAACAGGATAGCATACATTAGTAGAAGTTATAACTACGAGTGCGCGTCTTGTGTGCAAGAACTGAACTACTTTAGTAATTGAAAAGTTTCCTCTTTTTGCCGGTAGATCGCACTCACCACCACGTTTAGATCAATGGTTAAGACCACAAAATTTTGTTTCTGTTTCAATTACTGTAACTACAGTAGTTAATGTTAATATACCGGTACAGAATTCCTACATTGTTCGGATGAATTGAAAAATTTTAAAATATGGTTTGAACGCCGCTACTCAAATCCAGTTCCGCATGACAGACATAGGCTACAGTAGGTGTGATGATTTGCTAAACGTGATTTCTCGCGATAATTTTGTTCCGAACACGAACTCTCCTTCGTCAGTTGCGTATAGTCTTCATTTTAAGGGTCCCGCGTGCTCGTTAAATCGTGCATCACGGCCGCGAGGGCAGCTGTATCAAGTCCAGAGATCGTAGGTTCGAAACCCGGCGCTGACAGCGACTATCCTGAGTGTGTTTTTACCCCAGGGTTTTCCACACTCCATCCAGGCAATGACGGGACAGTACGTTACCACTGCTATGTCGTAACTCACATGGACAGGACTTCCTGGCCTCCAAGAATTAAGAAGCTATCCAATTAACCTCGGAATCAACCGTTCAGTGCATAAGGCATCTTCTGAAAAATGGGTAACATAATGTTCTTATTCGAACATTCTCTAACGATTCTGTTGAAATACCGTACTAGTCAGTAGGCTACATCCCCCCAGGTACTCATGACTAGTGGAGCGTGGGTTGGTGACCCCGGGACCCCAGATGAGTCCAGTATTGCTTCCACTTACTTGTGCCGGGCATCTCTGTCATCTTTCCTGTCGACCACCCTTGGTCACCTCTTGTTCTCTTCCAATCCCCCTCCGCAGGGGCTCACAACTTGTTCGTTTGCGACCACGGGAGCCCAGCTGAGTTCGGCATTACTTCCACTAACTTGTGCCGGTCTCCTATCTGGCATCTTTTCTCTCGACCTCCCTTGGTCAACTCTTGTTCTCTTCCGACCACGACGGTATTACGGTATCCAAGGCGTAGGGAGTCTTCCAAATTCCCACCTTAATTGGCCCTTGTCTCATCTTTCCTTAGACACTCATTCTTCGAGGAATCAGGCCTCTTGTTTCTCTTTTCATCATATCTCCTTCTACTGCACAAGGCCCTAAAGGAGACAGGGTGTGTGTAGCCCCACCACTTTAGGTGCACCGTGGATTTGTTTTTCCCCCTTTTCCAGTGACTCAACTATTTCCCTTTCCTATCTGCCAGGCATAGCTCTATTTCCTCCGAAATCCGTCAATTCATATTCTTCGAGGAGGGTATTTCTTTTACCTGTATTTTATTTCCCTTATTCCTTCCTTTTTGTCATTTTTTTTTCTTCTAACCAGTAAGTTAGTTATAAGTTGCAGATAGTTTTAGTGTTCATTTCATCATCATTTTTCATTTTCACCCAAAACATTAAGGGCTGATAATCTCGATGTTAGACCCTTTAAAACACCAATTATCTAATCATCATCATCATCAGCAGCAGCAGCAAATTACATTTTTAGCAATACCTTTGCCTACAATGAAAACTGCAAATCTGGCTTAAACTTACGTTGTATTCACAGTGGAAAAATTATTGCTTGTAGGTTATGGAATGTTTGGATTGCATTTCTCAGAACTTCTCTCCACTCACGAACCTAACAGTAGCACAATATTTTGGAAATCTACGTTGCCCAAAACCTTTGAGTCGCTACTATCTGATATTCAGCTGTGTCGTGTATTCCTGTGAGAAATGTAGGCTAGGCCTACTGGCTGTTATTGTATTCGGAGCTAGTTCGTAGTACCTTTTTTGACTGAGTTCACTTCTACTGTAGCCTATAGTGTCGAATTTGTGACGAGACCGGTCCAAACGGACTTGCCAGCATTATTGCGGAAAATAATATATCACCGATTTTGGATATTACTGCGCAAACCGATAGCCTATAGCCTACTGGTTGCTTCCAAATGCCTTCTGTACAAATCGCTCAACAGGAAAGTTCATGAAGTTTAACAACCGAGTGAACCTGATGGAATTCAACTTAAGTAAGGTGCAAAGTATGTCTAGTTTCTCTCAGATTTAATACTACGCTATTTTATCTTGTTATATAATTTACAGTTTTATATTGCGGAAATTATAATGACACATACAGTAGTGTTAAAAGTCTTTGTCATGCTATCCTTGGCGGAGCAGTTGAGTAACTAACGGGATTTCATGTAGAATTTCTCATTGTCTAGGCCGGTAGATGAGAGCGCAGCTCGCATTCAGTCCGCCGTGATAATAGCCTATTTAGCATTTCCCTTGCCGCACGTGGTTCGTATGGTCCAGTACGACGTTCAATATTTCCTATGTAACCCCTGTGAGGCCATGTATAGCTCAGAAATCGATATTAACACGGATACATGTTTGTGCTTGGGGTCTAGCCTATGTATATGGAATTAGCACGGACAAATTTCCGACACCTAGCTACCATGGCAAAAAGTGCAAGCGTCTAGATAGAGGCGTCTAGTTCTGTACAAGGCGGACGTTTGTTTTAGACGATTGACCTTGACCTTGAAGCTTGCGGGTGAGCCTATACTCAGTCACTCTTTAGCCCTCTCGCTTCACATTTGTCATCACTGGTCTGATGTAATGGAATTCCAGACTTGAGCACGCGACGACACCACCGTGCAGACAGTACAGTCGAAGTCTAAGTATTGTGTGACGCGGAAGTACACGTTACATAGTTACGAACAGAACGCCATTATATTTGCCAATGACTGTACTTCAGCAGTAGTGTGAGGTAACTTTGTCAATCATCTGACAGCATGGGGCAGGTGACAACAAAACAGGTACTGTAGTAACTCGCCTCCAGGCTTACATTACGGTTCTTCACTCGTCTAAAACAAACGTCCGGCCTGTACTTGATCTTTAGAGCTCATCGGTAGGAGCGGCTGTAGAGCGGTGCGGGGAGCGTGATAAATACTTCCCTATCTGAGAACATTGATGCGCGTGACAGTAGGTTCTCACAATCAGACACACACACGCTCAGCATGGCAAATGATTTAAGCTGCAGTAGTATAGAGCTCGTGCGCATTATGTTATTTTAGTTGCTGCCGCTCGTAGCGGTGACTTGTGTAATCTTTCAGGGGGAAGGCAGTAGCTTGTGCAACTACAAGCACAGGGAAGAGCTCAATGTTAAAATGCCGTCTCTAGATATTTGTGTAGGATTTCGAGAAGTTCAGTGGGATGCATCGTATTTCAGAGCTTCTACTTTAAAGAAGGGTGCAAAACTCTGTGACAGTCATCATATACAAGCAAGAGAAGCGTTAGGAGAAGAAATAACCTGCTAGTGTTTGAGAGAAACAAACATCCATCAGCCGCCTTATGCTGTTAAAATTAAAGTAAGCACATGTTTTGTCTTTCTATATAATAACGTAGCATAATATTTGTGTCTATTGCAGTTTTAAGTGTTTTTACAATTAATTCACTCAAGATTAATCTTTTTACAGATTGATTGCGGTCGAAAGGTTAAATCAGCTGAGTGCGATTGCAAAGCCGGACTTTCACACTGCTGCATTGTGTATTTATATTAACACTGAGAGAGATTCTTCCCAGACTTCCTCTCTGCAACAATGGGAGAAACCAAAGAACATTATTGCGGAGTATTGTAAAGAAGGGATTGTAGAAGAAACACTAAATGGGCCATCAAGTAAGCGACCAATTTATTTCGCATCGGAAAGTGTTGAATCCTTAAGTAAAACACAAATATATGAACAAATTAAGGTCATAGACTGTGCTTTCTCGAAAATTTTGAAAGCAGAGTGTGAAGGTGAATCTTTCTTTATCTCCACTTGCCAGGGCCGGATTTAAGAGTATGCCGCCTATTGGCTAAAGTCCATTTGCCGCCCCCTCTATAGTTCATATTTGCTTAATACATTTGTTTTATGCAACAAAAGGATAGAGTTCATTGGCGTTTTCATCTTTTTTAATAATAAAGTTCATTTAGTTTAGATAAACCTACAATTTTAATGGCTTACATAATAAATGTTATAGCCTAATGAAATTAGTTATCTACGTACTTGGTTTCTTACTTACTTCTTTTAAGATTCATTAAAAATTGAAATGGGTTTCGAACTTAATTAATTAATTTGTTCTTGGACATCAGTGATCACTATTTTCTCATATTTTTATATTTTAATGCTAATGACTATCTTTTGCGTAATTGAAGAACTGTGTTCAATTTAATTTAAGTTGCCCTACACGGTGAAATAAAATTACACAAATGTAGTTAAATACTAGTTTATTTGTTTAAAACTACATAAACTTCTCTAAAACAACTCACCCCACGTAATCTTGATGTTCAAATTTACATAACTTTCTTTCGAGATTTCTTAATGGCAAACTCGTTAATAATGTCCTCATATGAAAGTGTTTTTGTTGTATTTGCCTCAATACAAGGTAATGAAAGTAAGTTTACCCGTATTTTGGAAATAGGCCTACTAGTTCGCAGATAGTTCTTAACACTGATAATGCAGAAAAACTGTAGGACTGAAACATATTTTTAAGTAACATGTATTCTTTAATTCGTGCGGAAAATATTATTATCGTCTGAAACACTTCATTTTAACTTTTGAATAAATTGCCAAACTGCTGCCCCTGAAAATTTGCCGCTCTAGGCTGCAGCCTACTTAGCCTATTTAGAAATACGGCTCTGCCACTTGCATTGTTCAAAACATCGTTGAAAGCGCTGTAGAGATAACGAAAAGGATTTCTTATTTCAGTGTCTTAACCAGTTGGGCAATCAAACAGCTAATAAACTATTTAGATGCTATGTTGTGAATAATTTGCCTGGTGGTAACATATCACTAGCTTCCATAAATTATGAGTGCATGTTGCCAAATGATATATTGAAGTTTTATTGTAAAAATGTTAAAGTAACAAATTGTTAATTCACAGAAGCGTGCATTGCAGTTGAGACAAGGGAACACTCTTTATGTCCTTCCTGGTTCTAGGAAAGGAAGTTACGCATTTCGGCCAGCCAGAATGTACACCAGATCAAAACCCTACAGAGTGGAAATTACGAAAGACTGGCATTAGTGTTTCTTTCATCTAAGAATGTGAACACTCCTGCAGTGAGATATGGCTGAACTAATGAACGGAAGGCACTTGAGGAGTAGGTACTGCTTATTAAACGAATGCCGTGTGGTTCAACTCGGGTTGTTTATAAAAGAACAGCAACCATGGTTATGTTGCGTGCTTGCATCACTATGATTTCGAAAAATCTTCCGTGGTACTAGTTTCAACGTTTTTATTTTCAACGTTTATAAACAATCTCGGTACATAACCAGGACTGTCAGGATCTCTCTGTTTTCGCCTCTTGTATCTAGTCGTCATTCGGTGCTCCTCTTCTTGCTGACGTTCGATAGAAATAAGCGGTTTTATAAACAATCTCGGTACATAACCAGGACTGTCAGGATCTCTCGAAGGCGTTCCATTCACAAAATGCCGACTACAAACACGCGAGTTATTCGTTGGTTCCCATGGTTTACCATCACTAGTTCCTCGTTTCAGTGCCGCAATCCAGGCATTTCTCCTAGTTTCATGCTGCTTTTTATTCGGAAACACAAAAAACTTAGTTCCAGGAGGACAGTTAATACGTGAAGTAGCAACCAACCACAGAACAATCTTTTATACTGTTTCGAGAACCTTTTTGCCTGTTGAAGTTGAATCAAGCATATACAAGACCATTCAACACAGGCACATACACTCGACTGCGATTCCCCCTGACTGTTTAAGTGACTTTCCGCCAGAGCGCAGCACCCATCATGCGCACGAGGTCTATACCGGGGGAATGGGATGGGGAAGTGCAGAGCTACAGTACGTGCCGGTCAGTCAAGTTACTTCTTCCAGTGGTTCCCACTCGTTGAAGCGTGCTGCGGCGATACATTTCCCACACCTAGTTACCATGGCAACAAGTGCAAGCGCACTTAGTTCCCACTCGCTGAAGTGTGCACGATACTTGGGCTACAATAAGAATAGACGAATAAAAACATATCCATAATTAATTCTATATTTTGGTTCTGCAACACCTTAATCTTTATTGTTTTAATCGATTCGGTGCAGTCCATTCTAGCAGGAATACCAGTTTTTTGAATGGTTTTCGTTTTAACCTGCCACGCTGTGCCAAATATTTATTTGTTTATAATATAGGCTATAGTAACGCTGTGAAAGATAGCCGATTGAAGTCTCATTTGTGGCAATGAAGCGGAAAAGAGAAAACCGTGTAGGCCTAATCCTCGAACAATAATTTGTAAAGAAATTTTAAAAAAAGTCAAAATGCCAATGCAGCGCCTTAATTAACAACAAACTAATTGTTGTCGTGGTAATTTATCCCCAAGCAGTTGAGAGTGCGAGATACATAGATTTTTGTCTGATAACCTGTGTTATTGTGGTAGTATGTGTATTTGTAATTTAGATTAGGATTGGAAAGGTGGCAGCCGTGCCCTTACGTTATCAGCACGAAACCCTCTTCTAGGATGGCTGAGGAGGGAATCGAATCTTCGAATTTTTGAGGCTCAGTGTACAGAAAGTGAACTAAGTTAAATTTAATTTAAATAAAACGAACGATTTAACTCTGCAGTCGAGTGATCTTCAACCACGGCCGGGTTTGATGCACTGTTTGGAGATGAAAAAATCGTGTCTTGGAACTAACAGCGGCCTACTTCAGACCTTTCAGAAAAAAGATGGCCTGACACTCGACACACAGTTTATTGTGCATTGCACACTCAGGAGACCAGCCTCGAATAAAAGCAACTGCAACTTTAACCCGTCCACACACCCAGTTCATGGATTCTGATCTCTGAATGACCTATCAGAGCTGGAGTCGGGAATTAACCGGGCCCGAAAGTGAGGTGGGCGCGCGTCTGTCTACTCACGCCAAGCCGTAGGGGCTCGCATTCGTTGAAGCACGGACACACAGTTACACCAAATCAACACGTTGTGGAACAGGAGAGCATGCTGAAGTTGGAGGTTTATCTCCGACCTAAGCTGTGGGTGTGTAACTTGCACCTTCTGGTATTTCATGTTCGCCTCATTTCTGAAGCTTCGTTTGTTCCTCCTTATTACATGTTTATGACAACGTACGTCAAGGTCACTTGTTTACTCGTGATGTAGTAATGAGGAACACAAAACGGAGAACTGTTTTTCCTGTTTACTGTCTACTTAATAATACAAACACTTGCAGCTTTAACATAAATCGATGTTTTGAATCAGTTTACCGTACTGTAGACGAACTAAAATAATACAAAATACCTACTTGAAATTTGCCCTTCTGTGAGAAAGACCGGCCCAACTGGTGATTGTTGTTTTAAGGTGTAGAAAGAACATCGAGATATCCCACTTTAAAGTTTGTAGCCGATTCTGTTGGGACGTTCTTAAATGACGTATTTAAGGACATAATGTACTATTGTAATAATAAGCTCAAATGAATTGTATTAATTACAATAAATTCCATTTGGAAGTAATAAATACTACCAAAAAATATGATTGATTCTTCTTTATTTACCTTGTGCTGCTCTAGTGCTGCTCTCCACACGGGCGATTTCGCGCAACATGTTGTCGGCTTAGAGTAGGAGAACATGTAGAGTTAAGAGCTACTTCAACACAAAGAATGACCTCTTGAATCGTCTGCTAACCTAATCTACAAGGCAGCACTCCATTTGAGTCACTCGACCTAGGCTTGCTTTACACACACATGCGAGGTCAGTATTTCGAATTTCTATAGGCAGGACCGGATTAACCTTTGCGGGGGCCCCGGAGTGGTCTTCGCGTGGGACCCTTGTAATATGATTCACATATTTATAAACAGGGTGTACCAAAAGCCTAACTTGGTGAACCTACTCGAAATACCGCAAAAGACACACCAAGAATTGCTGGATTTTTATTTTTATTACTTGGCCATGAAACCCAATATGCCATAATGATTATATACTACCGGTATATATAAATTATATTTCAAAGAAAGAACCGGTACTATTTTTCTTTTTCAGTTGTTTTTATTTCGCGCTTCCTTTGAGCTTTTGAGGAAGTTTGTGGGGGCTCCTTGATCTGCGAGAGCCCCTGGCTAGCCGCTCCTGCATGGAGGACAGCAGTCGACCACTACTACTTTACTTTGAAATTCAAAACTGAAGAAGACGATGCCGGGAACACCCTTTTATCACACATCATGGTCCAAATGTTATTTCTATCTAGCAGAATTCTACAAAGCCATTTTGCAATAAAGAACCTATCGCGGCTCTGGTCAACCAGTTGGAAGTGTGTGTAAGGGGGTCATATTGATCGCGTCTTCCCCCAGTTCGTGCCAGGGAAGGCAGCAGAGTATTTAGGGAGAGCGGTACTACTTACTATTCAACAAAATCAGATGCAGTATTAATAATAGGCCAACAGTATTTGTAAAATATGTCAGTAGAACACTACAGATTATTATTAGAAAAAAAGTAATAATTAAAATAGTAATTTATTTTGCTGGAACGATCACGGTAGGTCAGTTTCGTCTTAGCATATTTATTATTTATGTTTTTCGTCAAACGTGTCGTCCACTCTTTCCCATACGATTGGGAGCGATTTTGTGCTTCCTATGCTCCGCGTAGTACTAGGAGAACATACAGAGTAAAGAGCATTGATTGTTTATTAGTGTTTAATATCGTTCCTCTGAAATATTTTACGAACTATTACAATTGTATTTATTTTGATTTCACCTTGATGAATGTTATGGTGTTATCAATTACTGGTTAACGATACCGACAATGGTATTTTGAAGAGTCGTTTATTAGCCTATAGGGTCTATTGACTTCACCTGACGATATAGCAGTTTTTAGGCTAATTCAGCAATATGTTATTTATAGTCCTTCAGTCGGTCAGAAAGAATTTGCCCTATGACTGGGCTGGGTGCATTATAACAGTGATAATTAACTAATAACCTACATTTTTTTCCCAGGATTGTTATTTAGTCTACATAGACTATTATAGCCTGTACATTGTACCCCACCTGGAGCCTCCGTCGCTTAGGTGGCAGCACGTCGGCCTCTCACCGCTGGGGTCTGTGATTCAAATCCCGGTCACTCCATGTGAGGTTTGTGCTGGACAAAGCGGAGGCAGACAGGTTTTTCTCCGGGTACTCAAGTTTTTCCTGTAAATATTTCATTCCAGCAACACTCTCCACTTTCATTTGATTTCATCTGCCATTATTTTAATCATTGCCCCTGAGGAGTGCGACTGGCTTCGGCAGCCGGCACAGTTCATATCCTTGCCGCTAGATGGGTGCTACTGTACATTCATTCCATTCCTGACCCGGTCGGTCGACTGGGAAAAGGCTGTGGATTTTCACATTGTACCCCACTCAGTCATTGGGCAAATTCGAGTATAGGCATCACATAAAGAATGGCTTCAAAACTTTACATAACTTAGACTACACTGATTCAGCAAGGTAATTGCACAATATTTTGAGCCACCTTTTATTCATATGGTCTAGTTCTAGAGGTAGGCCTACGCATTAAGTCTCGTGACCCGAAGTTCCACCAAGAAATTTAATTCTCGTCAGAATGCTGGAATGTGGTACCCACTTTCATACATATATACTGTAGTATACGTAGGCCTAATTCGTATTATTAATTAGTCAATACGGAACCGATAATTGATTAGCATGGTTGTCTGTGTGTTTCAAGGTAAATGTCGTGGTAGTAACGTAGAGGCTATTAGTCTACGGTATAGTGCCTAGCCTCCATTAGGAAATTTAAATTCTAAAGATGTGCTAAATTATTGAAAGGTACCGTTATGGTCTATGTTTCTGCAAACACAGTGCACCAACGATAATAATAATAATAATAATAATAATAACAAGATGATTTCCCGTGGCATCCCACGAGGCCAAGGTCGGATGTACCTTCATAAGACAACGGCTGCTTTCTTTCCTACCCCTCTCCACTTTGTACCTGTGGAGGCGTTTTCAACGTGGCCCACATTTTAACCGAGTGTGTGGATCTTGCTGACTTACGAAGAACCCTTGGTTTGCAGATGACACTCAAACTTATATTACCCGATGATGCGGTGGCTGCTGTTCTCGTCATCCGCTTTATAAGTGAGAATGGGTTAGGGCCAGCAATCTAAATTTGCCAGTGTACATTGACTCAACGACTTGTTCGTTTATGAATGCAGATTTTTTTTTTGTTTTTCCGTATTTTTTGTTTATATTAGACTGTAATTATTAGTTTTTTTTATTAATGTTCGGTCTTTTCAAATTTTGGTGTCCACCTCTAAATTGTAAATTCCATTCCAAATTTGTATACTTCAATCTGTGTTAAGAGGGGGCAGATGACCTCGTAGTTCCATCCCTTAAAACAACAATAATTAACTACAGTTGTAATACTTAAAGTTGACGTCTGACACTTCTTAGAGGGAGGTCCTTTTACTGCCTACCGGGGTGGGATAAAGAGAGGTGGGGGTATGGTTGTCATGGAAACGGGGTGGGGCGACTGCAGTTGCCATGGAGATAAGCCCTCTGGCCAGCTCGTGTTGAGGAGGAGTTTGTAGGAGTTGCCAGGTAGTCTACAAGAGAACACAGCGGTCAGAATGAACGAACGAACAAGCCAGCCGGAAGTGAGAAGGGTAGGGTATGGAATGCAGGAATGTGGCAACCGCGTGAAATGGCAGGTGCAATGCTCCTCCCTCCAGCACTAGCTGTCAGACCTCAACTTTAAGTATTAAGACCATAACTAACTAACTTCTTTCCTATCCCCGCGGTGTAGGCATGCTCGTTTTATAGTGCACCACGATCGCAGTAAGTCCGGTGATTCGAGGTCTGAACTCAGCACCTACAGTGGCCATCCTGAGTTTGGATTTCCCCGGATTCTTCGACGCTCTTTCCAAGCACATTTTTTTTAGCGTATGGCTTTTAGTGCCGGGAGTGTCCGAGGGCATGTTCGGCTCGCCAGTTTTTGTAGCTGCTTCGAGACGGACACCCAAGGGGTGAGCTACAAGTACCGTTGGGGAGGAAAGTATGGATGTAAGGACGAGGAGTTGGAAGGTAGCGGCTGTGGCCTGTAGTTAGGGACCAACCCCGGCATTTGCCTGGAAGGAAGATGGGAAACCACAGAAGACCATTTTCAAGGTTGCTGGCGGGGGGATTCGAACCTCCTCGCCTCCCGGATGTGAGCGACTGCCAGCAGTCATGCCGTAACGACCACGGCTAACTCACATGCCGGGGCACCAGCCTCATTCACGACCCTAAAAACTACAGCTACACATACTACTACAGTCACCACAGAAACACAGTTTATCAGAAAATCCAACACTCACCCAACTACACGGGGCTGATAAACAAATATCCCAAGCCCCTAAAATGAGTTAACAACAACCATCACAACAAGCTTGCAAGTCTCTTCCATCATTGTTACCAAAAATTTTTATTTATTGAACGTCCTAAACAATTGGAGCCCTACTTAAAAATAAATAACATTCACTAAAGATATAATCTCTTATCATTTGTTTAATAGTCTAATAATAATAATAATAATAATAATAATAATAATAATATGTTGTTAGAAACACTTTTTTTTCTTGTGCGGCGATGTCGAGATTTCGGAATGTTGTGTTCACAGAATTTCATACACGTGCTATTACATCCATCGGCATAAGGCTGTCTTATTTGTTCGCCTTCATTTATTACATGACTGAGCCTAGATCGAACCCTCAAGAAGCATAGCACTCTACTACCTGAGCTACACAGCCTCGCTATCATTAAATCATTATTTATTATTGTTTTATACAGTAGGGTATAGCACATTGCTGGTAGACCTACATCACAACACAACTATACGGGCTTCAGGGAACCAAAGTATAGTTACTGAAACAGCCACTTCTAATCTAGCAAGTCGAAATCGCTACCCATGAACTTCCAGACAATTCGGGTTGTTGAGAGAACTATTGACCGACTTCTGCATTAGTTTGTACAGTTGAGTATCCAGATCCAGTTCTTTAAGGCCTTCGAACAAGGTACTTGGATCACGCCCGTACTTGAGACATTATAATGATAGGTATGGCCTTTAACCGTTCTACATGTCATTGCCTTTTGACAGGGCCGACCTACTCGCTATATTTGCCTTATTATTATTATTATTCTTTATTTGTTTCACCCAACTTTGGGGGTACATGAAATCAATCACTTTTTATTGTTTTGAGCTTTCCTTTTGGCCCAGTATTGCCTCATCCTTTGAGATCTTGCTTCCATTTCTTCGGCAGAGATGTGGATCGTACGCTTTTGTTTGAGTTTCACTTAGAACCGTTGTTTCCTATCCTTGGTGACGGTTTTGGCTGTTTTGTCCATGAGCATGGTGTCTGTAATTTGGAGTTCCACGAGGTCTTTCTCGGTTTCCTTAAACCAAAGAGGTTTTTTTTATTACGGAAGTGGTCGAAGATCTTCTTGGTTAGTCTATTTGAATTCATTCGGAGGATGTGCCCATAAAAATCAATTCTCCGTTTTCTTATTGTGTCCGAGAGTTTTTCTGTCTTTTGGTAAAGAGTTTCGTTTCTGACATGGATTAATTTGTTGTTATGAAATTTGGGGTCTAAGATTTTGCGTATTATCTTTCTTTCCTTGACCTCCAGCCTTTCAAGCGGTCCCTGGTTGGTGAGAGACAATGTTTCGGCTGCATATAAGGCTTCTGGTTTAATTGCCGTGTTAGAATGTCTTATCTTGGTATTCCAGGAGAGAGACATCTTGTTATAAGTGTCCTTCGTAAATTGGAAGGCCAATTCAACTTTATTTCTCCTAGATTCCATTGCCTTTTTCTCTAGCGCATTCCAGCCGATCCATTCCCCAAGATATTTGAATTCTTTGACGATTTCTATGTATTGTTTGCCCACTTGAAGCTTTATTGGTGTTTTTTTTTAATGATCGTCATTATTTTGGTCTTTTCAACTGAGATTTTGAGACCCATTTTTAACGCTTCCCTCTGGAGTTCGAGGATCTGATCCTTGGCTTCTTTCCATGTCTCAGTTAATAAGGCCATGTCATCAGTAAAAGCTAAACAATTGACCTTAATGCCTTTGTTTTTAGTTCCTATTCTGATTCCACTGTGGGTCTTCACATTCCACTCTCTGACTGACTACTTTTTCTAGGGCACAATTAAATAGCAGTGGAGAAAGTCCATCCCCTTGCCGTACACCTGTTTTAATCTCAAAAAGGGTGGCGAGTTCCCCCATGAATTTAACTTTGTAGAATGTATTAGTTAGTGTTTCTCTGATTAGGTTTGTAGTTTTGTTATCGAGGTCTAGTTCTTTCAATACCGAGAATAAGGATTCCCTATCTATAGAGCCTTTTGGAAGTCAATGAAAATGATAACATACGATTCAGCCCGTGATTTTTGGTAGTTCATGATGTGTTTGAGGTTGATAATTTGTTCCGGACAGGATCTCCCTTTCCTGAAACCCGCCTGGTATTCCCCGAGTTGATGGTCCAGTTGAGGTTCTGCCCTTCTGACGACAAGGAGAGATATCCCTCTGTAGTTGTTAGGGTCTGTTTTCGATCCTTTCTTATGAAGTGGATGTATAAGGGCTGTTTTCCAGTCATCTGGGATTCTTTCATGTATCCAAATTTCTTCAAATATATAGTCTATCTGTGAGACTGTATAGCATTTTCGTTAACATTCTTCCAAAGTTCAGCTGTGATTTGATTTTCTGCCGAAGCCTTATAATTATTAAGATTCGATATTATTGAATGGAGTTCTTCGATGGTTGGAGGTTCTGAGTCAGGATTGGTTAATGGGGATATATGAAAGTCCATCTTTTCTATGGGTTCCTCTCAGTTAAGGAGATTTTCGAAATATTCTGCTAATACTTTGCAGTTGTCTTTGTTGTTATGAGCAACATTTCCTTCTTTATCCTGGAGTTGTAGATTTGGGGGACTATACTTAGTCAATTTCTTCTTAAAATTCTTATACAAGTTTCGTACATTGTTTCTGTGAAAGTCTTCATTGATTTGCAAAAGTATGTGATCATCTCGAGTTTTTTTGATTCTCCTAAGATTTTTAGTCACTAATTTTCTAACATTTAAGAAATTTTGTCTGTTATGGTCGTTTTTCTGTGATTGCCACATGTGCCATGCTTTCCTTCTTAGTTCAATGAGACTATCACACTCGTCCATCCACCACGCATGATTTTTGATTTTAGTTAGTGGAACAAGTTGGTCTGCTTTAATTATTAGACTTTCTTTTATTTGATCCCAGCCTTGATTTTGTAAATCTGCAGTGGCGATTGAAAACTCTTTTGAGTTTATTATCTTTTCAGGATCGTATTTGCTATATTTTAGTCTGTTAGAGCGGATTTTTCTATTGGGGATGATTCTGAGTTTTATTTTAGAAAGATAGTGATCAGAATTTAAGTTAGCTCCCCTGAGTACTTTGACATTTTGTATTTCTTTATTAAATTTCCTTTTAACCGCTACATGATATAATTGAAATTCTCCTAAGAGCGGGTTGGGTGAGATCCATGTTTCCTGTTTCCTTGGTAATTTCTTAAAAGCTGTGGATTTTAAGATCATGTCATGTGCTTGGCAAAGTTCTATTAGTCTAACACCATTTAGGTACGTCCTATTATGTGCTGGGTACTTCCCGACAATGTTTTTGTACCTCTTTCCTCTCCCTACTTGGGCATTAAAGTTCCCCATAAGTATGACATTATATTTTTCCGGAATGTTTTGGATAACATCATCTAATTGGTCCCAGAAGATTTCCACCTTTTCTTTGTTCTTTTTATTGTCTTCGTTTATGGGGGCATGTGCATTTACAACGGAATAGGCTATATTCCATTAGCAGATTTAAAAGTAAGAGTTGAATGTCTTTCAGATTGTGATTCAAAGCTAATAATAGGATCCAAAATGTTTTTGGCTATTATGAAGCCAGTTCCTAGGTGTGGTGTGTTCTTCATTATTCCTTTGCCTACTTTTGCTTTGTAAATTCTGAATCCTTCAGAATCAAAACAGTTTTCATCCAAGAATCTTGTTTCTTGGAGAGCCGTTATGATAATCTTGTGGATTTTGAGGGTGTCAGTAAGATGTTTCAATTTTCCAGTTTGTAAAAGAGAATTAACATTGAATGTAGCCTTGTAATTAGGTCTTCTATACTTCATCTTGTCTGAGGTTCCAAGACGCTCCGACTCGTCTCTGTGTAATGCTGCAGACTCCCCAGAATCCGAATGTCTGCTTGTGCACTCCTGTGCAACTGAGGTATTTACATCACACTCTTCACAATCTTCCATGATTGATAATTTCTAGGAGGTGACTTCCAGAGCCGAGAATTTACAACCAAGGTTGTGAGCCCTGGAGGTTATTCTCAGCCGTCCCTAACCTAGGAAACAGACGCTGACCAAAGGCCGCCCAATCTGGGAACAAACGCTTTTGGATTTGGAATTTTGTGTTGGTGGTGAGACCACCAGGCTCTTCCACTCCATCCACTGTTGGGAATCCAAGATTCCCCTTCCGCTATCAGGACAGTTGACCAAGTTTCACCTAGTAATCATAAGCAGGGCCCCTCACAGGGGGCTACCATCCGGAGCCAGATGGATCCAGGTCTTTTAACGAGGTGTTATCCCCCCCCCCCCCTCCTCCTTCCTCATCGCTTGCGAGATGAGGCCCCGCACCATTCTAGTATTAAATCTTGGAAGTAGTTTTCCATGGTTTTCCACTTCTACCCCAGGAAAATGCCGGGATGGTTCCTAACTTAAGGCCACGGTCTCCTTCTTCCCAATCCTCACCTGAATTACAAATAGAATACCCACATTACTACAGAAATCACAAAAACACAGGTTATCAGACAAATTATAACCCCACCCAACTACATGGGGCTAAATGACCAAAATCGCCAAGCCTCTCAAACAAAACAACATCAAGTATTTTACTTCCATCTTAAATGCTAGTTCTGAACAGGTGACGGGATGTCGAATTTTTTTCCCCACTGTATTTCTTTAACTTGCCAGAAGCCAATGACACACCAGGGCAGATTATCGAAATTATATTATTCTTTACATGAACATCAATCAATGACTTCCACACTTACAAACTAGGCTACACAATACTACCGGTCCTAACGTCCCAAGCCATTCAATTGAACTAAATTAGATGCCAGTGCATTACAATTGAACTAAATTAGTTTCCAATGCATTACAATGTCCATAAACATTTGCTGTACCAACTTTCATTGCGTTTGGATGGTTAAATCGCGAGAAAAGTCTATTTAAAAGTTTAAATTTCGCTTGGCCGCCATGTTAGTTTTGTAGTTAACAGGTTTTTGAAAGTCTCATAGGTGACCTTTTAGTAGTGCCCTTTATCACCGTACAAAATTTCAGGGTGATATCAGTAATAGTTTCGAAGATATAGAATGCCGGTGAGATAGTTCGCACAGCCGCCATCTTGAGATTATGTAAACAATTGAACTAAATTATTTGCCAATGCTTTACAATGTCCATAAACATTATTTTGCTGTAGGCCACCAAGTTTCATTGCGTTTGGATGGTTAAATCGCGAGAAAAGTCTATTTAATAGTATGAATTTCGCTTGGCCGCCATGTTCGTTTTGTAGTTAACAGGTAATTGAAAGTCTCATAGGTGAACTTTTAGTAGTGCCCTTTATCAACGTAAAAATTTCAGGGTGATATCGGTAATAGTTTCGGAGATATAGAATGCCGGTGAGATATTTCGCACAGCCGCCATCTTCAGATTATGTGAACAATTGAACTAAATTAGACACCAATGCATTATAATATGCATAAACATTTGCTGTACCAAGTTTCATTGCGTTTGGATGGTTAAATCGCGAGAAAAATCTATTTAAAAGTTTCAACTTTGCTTGACCGCCATGTTCGTTTTTTAGTCAACAGGTTTTTGAAAGTCTCATAGGTGAACTTCTAGATTTGCCATTTATTACCGTAGAAAAGTTCAGGGTGATGTCAGTAATAGTTTCGGAGATATAGAATACCGGTGAAAAATTTCGAACTGCCGCCATATTGGATTGGTGAGACGTAATAAAAATTGAAGGGCACGGTCGGGGTAGGCCAAAATAATACTATTACCTTACCGAGTTTCATTGAAATCTCTCCAGTCCTTTAGTAGTTATTAGGGAGGGGGGACGGACACACACACACACCACACACACACACACACACACACACGGACAAAAGGTGACCTCATAAACCTACTTTTTCGTAAAATGAAAATAGGCTAATGAACAGAAATTGAAAGTGGTAAATATTGTACTATTATAGTAAAACACATACAAATTAATCAGAATGAATCTTATATTATTAATGTGTTAAAACGTGAAAATGTCAAAATTAACCGATTTGGACCTGAACGACTTCCCCGCGCATTTTCGTTACTAGGTTACTCTTACTTGATTTAAAAAATAACATCGTTACCGTAAAAAGAAACTGTTATTAGTGTACCCATTCATCATCATATGGAACATGTGTTCGTATCCCAGCTAACTCACGGTCTTTCGAGGTATGGGACGTCCAACCCACTATACGAGCACATATTCAGGATTTGAGTCTGTCGGGTGACTACTCTACTTGAAAGAAACAACATATTCCTAAGTATAACATTTAATGGTAGTAATTCATGGAAAAACAAAACAAAGCACAAACAAGATGTTCAGTAAAGAACATATAGCCTACTTTCTCCTAAATGTATGAGTATAGTTATAACTCGTTGTTATTATCAAAGAGTATAATAGAACTATTCTTTGTTGAAGACCTTAGAAACGATTTACCTCTACCAAACGCCACGACCTAGATAAAAACTGCTACCATCATTGAAGAAAGAAAGAAAGATAAGAAGTATATCAAGAATGTTATGGATCTGGAGACATAATCGACCGGACTGGCGGCGTGGCTCAGCGGTAACGTTCTCGCTTGCTGGGCCCTAGGTTGCAGGTTCGTATCCTGGCGCAGTCAGCTGGCATTTGAGGGTGCACAAATGCGAGGGAGCCGTGTCAGTACATTTACTGGCACGTTAAAGATCCCCTTCGGGCCAAAATTCCGGCACCCCGGTGTCTCTAAAAGCAGCAGTAGTTAAAAGGGATGTAAAACCAATAACATTATTATTATTATTATTACGACCTGCCGTGGGCAACATCCAACTTTGAGTTGAGGCATGTCTTTACACGTCTGGTTGTGCATGGCTTTCACAACCCTAATTGAATTAACAAATCTTTCCATGACCCTACAGAGACGTGTGTATACAAACTATGTGGATATTTTCGATAATATAATCCTAACAGAGCGAGTGCATTCTAGCGGCCAGAATAAGAAACTTTTCAATAAAATCTGGAAGTTACCTTTTTGGCTGCTAGATGTCTCGAGTAAATCTGCTGGCGAATTATGTTTTAATTAAATATATATTTTACACCATAATGTGGACAATATAACGCTTAATAACATTTTCAAGTAACGCAAAATAGGCTGTTACAAACCCTTTAAAATAAAAAGTTAAAATGTATCGTAGTATCAACTTGTCATTCTTCAAATTCGATGCGCATAGAATGATAATGGTATAGTAATCAATGGATCCCCACGTAGACTAGTCGGGACATCTAGTGGTGAAATATCGAACAATATAATCCTAACAGAGCGAGTGCATTCTAGCGGCCAGAAGAAGAAACTTTTCAATAAAATCTGGAAGTTACCTTTTTGGCAGCTAGATGTCTCGAGTAAATCTGCTGGCGAATTATGTTTTAATTAAATATATATTTTACACCATAATTTGCACAATATAACGCTTAATTTTAAAACATCTGAGTCATTACAAAACAATAAACATATAACATTTCAAGCAAAAAACCTAGCTCTGATCGGGTTTGAACCATAGGCATCTGAGCGACAGGCTATCGCTCTACCACTGAGCTAATTGTGTCAACGAATATCGTTCTATTTAAAATGACTTACATAGAACTTGTTAGCAAATAATGATTTATACTAAACGATTTCATCACTGGAGTATATTATTTATATATAAAGCATTTCATACAAAGTTTATTTATTTTTTATCAGTACGCTATATTGCATTCAATACTCAAATTAGTGAAATATAAGTCAGGCACAAGATATCCGCTGCCATCTTGTCTTATTACTGAATCAGTTCAGCTTTTTAAAATCACGTCTGCACTATAGTATTACAAAATAAACTTTTAATTTCGAACGTGCCTCTTCCTTTAGAACAGTTAAAACGATTCTCGGCTCGATAATCGGAACTGGTGGGTCCCATGATATGGATTATAAAGTTTGCATAATTCGCACGGCCGCCATCCTGAAATGGTATGGCGGACGACCTTGTAGTTTGGTCACAAGACGCATCCTATACGAAGGTATGTTCTTACCAAATTTGGTAGAGATCGGATGATTTGGTTAGTCGTTATTTGATTTTACGTTTTGAACGTTTGAGTGGCCGCCATTCAGTTTTAGTAAAGATGGCGGCGATATAAAACATGACACTGAGGTGTCCTTTGCTAGTGCTACCTTTGTACCAAATTTCGTTCAATTCGCATTCACCGTGTTCGAATTGATAGGGGGGGACAGACATTCAGAGTACACACACTCACACACACACACACACAGACTCACACACACACATACACACACACAGACTCACACACACACATACACACACACACAGACAGACACACTTTTTTCGCCCTGTGTTGATCTCATAAGTCTACTTTCATTTTTTGCAAAAATCGAAAGTAGGCTAAAAATACTTTACATTTATTTCCCACAACAAAAATCAAAATTATCTGTGAGTCTCTTGTCATCAAGATTGGTGCTCCACCGCACTCAAGTCTATCCTAAACATCCTACTGTTGATACTCTTTGACATTTGCGAGTGTCCATATTGTTCTTCACGTGGTACAATTTAACACAAATTGGAATATCACAACACAACAAACACAAATTATATTTAAATGACATTAAATCTGCAATTATGAAACATTTATCCGTTTTACACGGAACATTTACTTTAAATAACATTGATTCATTAGGTTATGCCTTGTTTATTAAGTGTTGTCCCGTGCGAATCGTATTCTTTTCCCATAAGTTTCAAACGCTGAAGTGGTACGCTTTCCCATCCAAAATACACATAGATATAGATATTTTATAGCTTCACCATACAACGATTTTCTGGGTCTGGTCAAAACATTATCGTTACAAACGCGTCATATCATTCAAATTACGCTACCAGTATGAATAAATTAGTGTGAACTGGGTCAATACTCTTTACAAAAATGCTTCTATTTATTTGGTGCAGTTAATTTCTCCTCAGAGAATAACTGGGCCAAATGTTATCCGATTACTTCATTCCAACATTGCATATGTATGGAAATAGTGCATCTAATACAATTGATATCATCATATCAAGCATATCTTAATTACTTTTCGAAATATCGAGATTCTTCAGTGTCCCACTACAATCTTAAAATAAAAGGATCTGGTCTATTGACTTCCTTTCGTGCGCACAATGGATTAGTCACGGGCCGTCCTATGCAAGATGGCTGCCGGGTTAGTGGATTATACCTGCTACCCCGCCTGACTCCCTGCACGGTCATGTGTTCACTCAATGGTGCAGCTGTGCTAGAGGTACCCTGAATGGGTCGTGTCATTACGAATTGAGTCAATCTAATTATTAATACCTACATTTAGAGTATTTAATGGGCTCATCTCGGCTCCTAATTACTATTCAAGGCAAGGGATGGATCACGAAATAGCTTTGCCGTTCTGTGGTCGACATCAGTGGCTTTGTGCGCGTCTCAGATGAGTTTCACTGTTATCTCACTGGACGGGCATGCATATAACAAGAGGAAATCAACGTTTCATACACGAAAAACCATTTGTCTTACCTGTAAGGGCAGATCAATTAATATATCGGCCTACCTAGGGTGTCTAGCAGTTATCCCTGGTGGCGAAGACTCTGCTAACAGTGGATACAGACAGACTCTGTCCCAACTCTGTTGCGAATACACATGTATGCTCTAAGGCAATACTATATCGTAGCTTCGAAGATTTAGCCGACTAGAATCGAGAACGCGCGAACTATTTTCGGATGATCCCCGCAACTTAATGACGTAAATCTCTTGATTCTACGTTACATGCTCGCTGATCGCGGCTCAAACAATATTTCTTACATATGACTCAATTCTTAAAGCACTCACGTCCTTTATACATTTACTCATAAGCCAAAGTTCTTCGTAGCTCCAAAACAAGTATAAATTTACTGGCATACATTTGACTATCTTAATGGCTCTCAAATACAACCCTGTAGAATATACCATAATAAAACATTTATTTAACATTTCAATGACACTGAAAAACGCTCTGTATCTCGATATTTATCTTTCTTTCTTTGTTTCTTTCTTTCTTTCTTTCTTTCTTTTCACAATAACACAGTATTTTTACGCTAGATATGACACACTTTGCACGTACTATAGGCCAGACATGCCGATTTATTTATTTATTATTGTTACCGACCCCAGATTATTATCATTATTAATATCATTATTATTTAACGTTACCGTTACTTTCATCAATGTCTTACGCCTAAATGGCCGTAAGCATGTCATCCTCAAAGCCATTTTTTTTTAACCAAAATACGAGGGATGTGAACTCGTACACAAATGACTGTTAATTCTTAATCGTTGACGGAATGCTTCGTTGTATGGTGAGCTATTAAATCAAATCAACATATTAAATTTGTACTCACTTTCATTTTAGCTGGGTTAGTCCAGCATGCCAGCCCTTCGCCTGTCATAATGCTTGTTTTAAGCCATCATGATATTTTTCACACGACACATTGCATAGATTTTACACATGGTAATTATATTTTTCACTACTGGCATTTTCACTTTAACACAATACACATTCTTTTACCATATACTCATAAACACTTTTAAAGATCACTGTAATATAACTTTATACAATTTTCACACACGGATCCTCGATCGGATTCCCACTATCGCCTGACCTCAGAGATGCGATGCAGCTAACTCCTGACAACCGCTGGTCTCCTTGAAAGTCTATCTTGCGTGTGTGTGTTCGTCTCCCGTCACCTACAGTTTATGTCTCCCCTACTGCAAATTTGTTCAATCCTAGGTCACAACTACTTGTGAGGCCTCCCAGGTTCCCGTAACTGTAGTGTTCATTACTATAGTATGTTATTTTACCCATGCTAACACTTCCTGTGGTTATGTTCATTGTCATCTCTACGCTGTACTGATTCTATACTCGCGTATACTGTTGCTTATACGTCTGCTGTAGAATAATTATTATATGATGCAGAATTACTGTTATTAAGCTGCATGATGCGCCTTTCATTGTTCACTGCTAGTACATTTGAGCGTCAATACTTTATAAATTCCGCGCACTTTCTTGCGTGATCCGACAGCGTGTTACCACACGAGTTGAGTCTAGACGAACTGACTCTCCGCTCCAGCTTCCCCCATATAAAGCTTCCTGATGAAAAGTAGTTCACTGGATTTCCAGGAGCGACTCTCTTCTTAAAATAATACATTTTCAGACAAAGTGAAGTATGATCCTTATTCGTCTATTCATGGAGGTTCCAAATTCACTCGCGTGCAGGCAATTGCTTCGGCCAATTAATTATAATTAATTGCTTTCTTCCATGGCGTCATGATGCTACCCCGGTTCTTCCCCCATGGCTCCATTACAAATCCTGCCTCTGCCGCGGATTAGGTCTGTGCATAGGTTCCTTTATAGATGCAGGCTTTAATTTAGGCGTGAGGACACTCCTAAATTATCTTTCCTAGAATACATGCATCTGGGCGTAAGTTTCATCTCAATTCATTGCTCCATTTGGCCGTAATTAATTAATTTCTGTGGGCGACCACCCCCACTTCGCTTCTCTGCCTTGTTGAAGGGGGAATTTCTTAGTCGTTAATCATGGCCTTCACCCTCCAGCCACGCCGAAAGTAGTGCATAGGCGTCACGTCTACTCCACCCACTTTCAACTTCGCTTTGTCAAATGTGAAGCTGGCTCGCTTTCTTGAGCTCTTAGCATCTTAAACGTACATAGGCTTGTATTTTCTGCAATAATCCGCCTTTAAAGCTATAATATTCCCGTTCTGGCCGTGAAATCATGCTGTTATAATTATATGCAGTTATAACTCATTGTTCCTCGGGTTCAATGTGGCTGTTCCCCCTCAGAGATCAATGATTCGATTCTTCGCAGAATCATGGGCCTGGTCTTCCTTGTGATAAAGACCCCGGTTCGATGCTAGTCAGCCGTGTCCATTGGGCACACCTTTCCCCTGCTAAGTTCGAAAAATTCATTTTACAAGTGAATTCTTTCGAACCTCCAGACTGCATGGACTCTGTAGATTGTGTTTGCGTTAGGCGGTCAGTGCTCCCGGGCAGTGGGTCGTCTCGTTCCCCCACTCCTCTATGCCTGCCGTCTCGTATTTCGTTGTTCTCTTTCCTTAGCCCTTCATTCATCGCTTGGAGCTCTCTCGCAGCTTCCCGTAACTGGTTATAAAACTCTTCCAACTGACAGCTGCATTCTTCCCTCGTTTCCCCTGGGTCTATGAGCTGGCTCTCTTGTTTCCTTTCAACCTGGTGTAGGCTTTTCTGAGGACTCTCTGCGTGCATATATAATGACTCCCCGTACATTTGGGAGTGCATGGCTTGCTCTCCTGTGATTTCATACTCCTCCGGTGGACTATACAATTTGAGGTTGGCAGCGTTTACTACTACTTCTCTGCCTGTTTCTTCATCTTTAATTCTGTAGGCATTATTTTGCAAGTCCCTTATAATCAGATAGGGTCTATGAACCTTGCATTGACTTTTGGGTACCTCCTTCTCCCCGAGTCATAATTGGCTGGTTTTTCTTATGGCTCCATTTCTTGTGGAGTTCTTCTGTCTGTCTTCGTTCTGTTGAAGTTCCAGACTCTTTGCTCCGTCATCATTCTTATAGATGTCGGGTGACCTTCTATTTTTAATTGCTTCATCCCAATGCACTTGCGATTTTCTGTTATCATCTCCACGCTCCTCCATATATCTTAATGATGTGTGATAACGTTCTTCTGCTTCTTCGTCGAACCCGCGACTCTGTTCTTGGGATCTCCAGTCTCGATTATTCCCATCTCGGCCGTAATTTCTCCTGTTATCAGGCTGTTGATTTCTTGTATCGCGCTGATTCCAGGTTTTCCTTCATCGGTGTTCGCGGTTCGATCTCCCTCTGTACACTGGCCTCCAATTCTGGTTTTCACTTTCTTCTCGTTGCCAGTCTGACTTCTCAGTTTCTGTGCTAGTAGATTTACTTTTGGTCTGCACCCTAGTCAGTTCGGTTGGTGCACTAGTCATGTGGACTTGGTCCGCGTTCCGACTCTGCCTCATATGCTGCGTTGTGGTGAGATCGAGCTGTCTGAGTACTTCCTCCATCTCAATCGCTGCCTTGGCGTTTGCCGAGATTAATAGTCTTTGCACTTCATATGGTAATTGCTTGGCTATCGCTAGACAAAGGTCTAGTTCTCTAGGTGCCTCGTCAAGCTGTTTAAAACGGCATAATTGTGCTATAAAGAATTCAGCATATTTCGTTGGATTATTTGTACAATAGCGTCTGGAGTACAAGTCCAATCTTAGATTCTGCTGGATGTTTGCATCCCAGTACCTCCTTAAAAATGCCTGGCGGAATTCTTCTACGGTGTCAAACATGTAACGAAAACTTCTGATCCATAAGGCGCATTCACCCTCAGTCAGTTTTTCGATAGCTCTTAATCTTCGCTCTGGCGGCACCTTTGTGTCATTTAAGTGTTCGGAAACCTCTTTGAGCCAGTATTTGGGTGTCATATATGAGTTACTCCCAGAATACTTTCTTGGTTTCTCGTCATTAGCCCTTACAACAGTGACTATCTGATTTTGTACAGCATTTTCATGCGGTGAGGACATAGCAATAGGTATACCAAGTGTGGTATACCTTGGCATGGCTGTATTTTTCGGAGTGGGCTGTACCTCTATATCTGCCCATCTATTTCTCCTATTTTCATCTATGCTTCCTTCATTAGATCTAGGATTTAGCAATATGGACTCCTCATGTGCGATCCTTCTGGTTTCCATTTGGCTGTGCCTGTTTTCCGCTCTTTCTAAACGAGCTAATACTTCTCGTTCTATTTTTTTTCAGGCGATCACGATTTTCCTGTGCCATAGAAAAGATTTTCTCATTGTCATCTTTAAGGCTTTCTTTTATATGAGAAATTTCCCCCGCTAAACCATGCCTTACCTCGGCAAGCGGTTTATCACTGGCTTCGTTTTTCAAGCCCTCTCGAAGTTCCAACTCTTCTCGTAAACCTGTAACCTCTGGTGTATTCTTTGAATACACGTTACGAGAGATATAATGTCTATTGCTCTTTGCATGTTCATTTCTTCCTTCCTCTTTGCCAAACACCAACAGTGATCATCTGTTTTCTCCTTGTTGGGTATATCTCTTATGTCTTCATAAGTATGTTTCAGATATATAACTTCTGTGATCCACCTAGCGTCATCTAGTAGCAAACCTCTGAAGCTACTCAATTCCTCATCGTGCAAGAGGACTTACTTATCCATTTGGCTACCAGATCTCGTTACCATCGTCAGCTATTTTCTCCTTGAGCAAGAGGACTACGTCTACTGTTTCACTCACCATGCTGCGCTAATATCGCCTACTATCAACTCTTAGAAGACCATCCATCAAGAAGAAAATTATTTTTTGCTAAGTTGGTTATGCTGATATGTATACCTTTTGTTTCCTACCCCCACTCTCCCCTTCCTTGGACCTTCCGTGCTCCGTTGAGCTGCTCTCACTTCTTAGTCGGCAGTCGTAGTAATCAGTTAAGGCTCAACCAGAGCCAGCCTCCTGACCTAACGAGGCATTTTTTAAAATTCCACGCCATGTTGGAACTTTAAGCATCAGTGAGGAACTTCACCTTCGCCATGCAACAAAGATAAGTACCTGCTTCAAGTTTTAACCTCATCTTCATGATTTTACCTACCACATGCTTTTAACTATCTTTTATAGGCAGTGTGAAATTACTTATTTTGGGGCAAAATCATCCTCCGCGGGATTTTCCATGTTGAGCTTTTGTTTAATCAAGCTAATCTTAGTGAAAGCAGCATTTCTTATGCTTGCCAAATGAGAAATCTTCTCACTACGTGGGATATTATCTAATACCCACTGTCTATAATTTACAAAGCAAGTTCCTCCGCTGGATTTACATTAGCCCCATTTTACTACTAAGATTGTTCTGGAACTTTCCAGATTCGGTACTCAATCTACGAGTCCTGCCGTCATGTATTTCTCACGTACTTGGGAGAATTCTGTTTAAAACTAAATTACTACAATAGTGAATTTTCGTCCACCGCTGGAACATTCTATGGCGCATTTAATTGTAAATCACAACTGTTTCAAGAAATAGACTCTCACCTATATAGTGCAATCAGTTCTTCCTATAATTGCAATAACTTTCTTTTCCACAAACTTTGTGTCTCCACAGTGAACATTTCATATGTTTCAATGAACTATAGTGAAAACCAGTGCTTGCTCAACTTTTCTACCGCGTCGCGATCGTCCGCTTATATTCAAATAAGGCCATGAACATTTTCCTCAATTCCCATTTCTCTTTCCTAAACCTCTCACTAACAATCTGCAATAAACTTTTAATCTAGGTCTGTTCCAATAAGGTGTCATTCCAAGAAGTGCCCTTCCATTTTGTTGGTTTATCATTAAGTATCTCTGTATAATCTTTGTGATACGTGTCTAGCACACGTTTCAAATTTACATTGTTCCTCCCTTCAAAATCAGGGAAAACAATTCTCTAAACTCTTGAGCGAGTCATGTTCAGGTTTCACGAAATGGAAACTGCCCCATTTTTCTCGTAATTCCTAATTAAACATAGGAAGTCTAGAAACTTCCTTTTCACTTTCTCCAGGTTTCACCGTAAGTGACCTGCCCTTTTTGTATAATTCTCATATATTAATTCTGTATAAATATAAGAAGTTGTAGGAACTTCTATTTTATTTTTCACGTTGTTATTATTGTTATTTTCAAAGTTGTCACTTTCTCTAGAACATTCTCTCCAGAATTTCTTAAGGTGCACTTTTTGTACTTCAATTCACGTTCAAGCTTTAATTATTTTATTGCTCATTTGTTTAAATCTTATAATAATTTTAGAAACATGTAAGGTTTGAAACCTTGTAAATTGTCAATTGCCTGGAGCAACCGTTTAATGTTGTGAGGTCTGCGACCCTATTTGTTAAAAAGTTCAAATGAACCATGTTTATTAAAATTATATTGCATAATTGTTAATTTCCTCAAACTTTTTCTAATTGTAAAATAAACAAATCTTTTCCCTTTGCTTTTTCATTTTCGAATATAAAGTTTAGGCAAAATCCTGTCTTCCTTGACTCTCCTCACTCAATGATATTAAAATCATTTATAGAGCTTTCACTATTTGTTGCATTTGAGCAAGAACTCTTAATTTTCACCTTACTAAAGTTCTTCTTAGCGATAATAGCTAATTCTAATTGACCAGTAAGGCAAGTAAAGTTCGCTAAGCCAACTACCTGCTTGTGGAGACCCTCTCCGAAAACTTATGGTCAGTTTTCTAAAAAATAAGTGTTTCTTTTTGTCTAAACTTTTAGCCGGCTCCTCGCTGAGTAAAAGCTTAGCCATTGTCCAATGCAACCATTGGTTCATTTACCAAGATTACCCAATAAGGCATAATCTTTTATCATATTCCTTTTTAGAGACACTTGGTCGCCCTTACAGGAACTCCATAATTTTGGAAATTGAAAATACCAAGCTTGAGTTAAATCATTGGCATTCTTCGAATTACTTTGTAAAACCTAATTTCTTTGAGAAAACATACAGCAAATTTGTTCCTCTAAGTCTTGCCAGACCATCACCCTTCCCCATAGTACTTTTATACATGCTCGGGAGGAAATGTACTAAAGCCTCTCTCTTGCAAACCGCCCAAGTCCTAGTTGCGGTTCCCGTTAGCCTCGACCAAGCTCGTACCTGCTTTAGGTATCCGAGAGTTAATTTCCATTGGCAACTTCTTCTAAGTGTATTTAAACCTCAACTTATTAATTTTGTGGGACTCTCCTCCTATTTTTCTATCCTTCTTTTCCAAATCCCAAATCTACTTCCTTCTCTTAATCATCTTCCCTTGGTGGGTGGGTTATTCCCTAGCTTATAATCTACCCAAAATTTGGTGCCGAAACCCGGGAGAGCCCATTTTTTCTTCTCTCTTTTTAAAAAAGTGTCATTTGACAATACTTTGCATATTTCTAATATCTGTGTTGAATATTTCAGCTATAACCACATCGTGCAAAGCCTGTGAACGGGAAAGAGGCCGCTCCTGTCTCCTATGGTGTGTCCTATTCTTTCTACTCATTCGCTGCTGCCAGCTTGACAGCATTTCCAAGGTTCCACAGTTTCGTGAGTTACATTTTCATTTATCTTCTTTAATATGGCTCCCACTGATAAGGATAAGGATGAAAAACTTACTTCTAAACGAGCATCCTATAAAGGGCAAATTACCCGATTCAGAAGGTACATAAAAGAATTAGATCCCTCAGACGCGCAATTAGATTTGTTGAAACATCGTGTAAAGGATTGTGAACGTTCTTATGAAAACTACTGTAACATTCAAACTGAAATTGAAACTTGTATGCTCAATCAAACAGAAGATCGTGTCGAAGTAGAGAACTTATATTACGAAGGCATAGGTTCTGCTTTCAAAATAATACGCCAACTCGAAGAGGAGCAGAAAAAGGACGCTTCTGTTCTTGGTTCCCTTCACGAACCCCAAACTTCTTTCCGTGAGAGCACTCACAAGCCCAAACCTACTTTACCGAAAATTGATTTACCCCATTTTTCTGGAGATGAATCCACTTGGGATTCTTTCTATGAATTATTTTGCTCCCTTGTTCATGACAATGAAGACATTCAAGTCATTTACAAGATTCATTACTTGAGATCTATCCTTCGAGGTCAAGCTTTGCAGTTAGTTGAAGCACTTCCTCTGCGTGCCGAAAATTACCCCATTGCCTTTAACTTATTAAAAGAAAGATATGGAAATTCACGTTTACGTATTCAACGCCATATTAAGGCTCTATTTAACCTACCTGCGTCACAGCACAATGACGTCACTAGTTTGCGTACTTTAATTGACACTACCCAACTCCACGTTAAAGCTTTGTCCCAATTAGAGCAGCCTACTGAACATTGGGATACTTTCCTAATACATTTAGTAGTTTCTAAAGTTGATGCTGCTACCCTCAAAGCTTGGGAAATTGAACTTTCTAAGGAAGACGACTACTCTTACGATCATTTAGTCACTTTCAAAAACGCTAGATGCCAACTTTTAACCGCGCTAGCTAATCAGAGCGAACCTTCATCTCCTAGTTCCAAATTCGAATTAATGTCCATCAAACCCAAAAGCGAACGCTCAGCGTCTAATACCCAAAAACCAGGGTCCAGCTCATCCAAATTCAAATCAAACATTACTGGTTACCCAACTAGGTCTAGTGAACGTCGTGTTGCTAGCTCTATTGTTTTAAACACGCAAGGTGAACCTCGCAAAAGTTTAAACGAACCGGTAAAGTGCATACTTTGTAAAGATCCCCATGCCCTATACCTCTGCAAATCCTTTAAAGAAATGTCAGTCGATGACAGACGAAAATTAGTCGCTCAAAACAAACATTGTTTCAACTGCCTAGCGCCTACGCATTCTGCTTCTAACTGTAAGTCCACAAGACTTTGCTACCATTGTGAAAAGGCTCATCATACTCTGCTACATCGTCATGATCAGGCAAGGTCATCAACAGCATCCACTTCTCCTAAAAATGATAGTGTTAACAGTTCTAATGCTTCATCCTACATTCAAAATGCTAAGTCCATTCGCAGTGCTCAAGTATTGTTGTCTACTGTTCAAATTGACGTTCAGGATAACTTTGGCAACTGGGTCCGTGCACGCGGTCTTCTAGACTCAGCGGCAACTCATGATTTTGTATCTAATTCTCTGATTAGAAAACTAGGCCTACCCGTAAACCCCACTTCTATCAATGTGTCAGGCATCAACAGCTCAAAATCGCAAGCTTTACAATTTTCAAAACTAACCATAAGAGATACTTGTCATAGAAACAACTTTCTTAAACTTAATTGTCTAATTCTCAATAGCATTGGAGAAGACACTCCTAGTCATTCGGTTGATATTTCGGGGTTAAACATTCCCTCGCATTTAAGGTTAGCCGATCCTTCGTTTAACACACAAAATCCCATTGACATACTCTTTAGTGCCAATGTCTTTTGGAACTGCCTTCGGAAACAGGTTCGCAAGCTATCCTCAAACGTGGTCGCTAGAGACACTAATTTTGGATGGATTGTCACAGGGCAACTTCCCCATTATTCACCCCAACCTGCATCGCAATGTTACTTCTCCAATACTGATTTGGAACAGTTTTGGAGGCTTGAAAATGTTGATTCTCCTAATGTAACTTCTTCAGAAAATGAATTCTGTGAGCAACTTTTTTTGAACACGACCACTCGTTCTTCTGATGGCCGGTTCGTTGTTCAAATGCCAAGATTACACAATCCCCCCAAACTTATTAACTCTCAGCCTAAAGCTCGAAAAGCTCTCTTTGCTATCGAGAGCAAATTCAAAAAGGAACCCCTCGTCAAAAAGCAGTACACTGAGTTTATGGATGAGTATGAAAGCTTAGATCATATGGAGGTTGTTAACAAATCCGATGATGAATTGCACCCCCCAATCGAAACGGTTTATTTAAATCATCATCCTGTGTGGAAAAACCCTTTTGTAAAAGATAAAATCCGAGTTGTTTTCAATGGTTCATCACCCGACGTTAACGGCAACAGCCTTAATGACACTCTTTATTCTGGTCCTGCTATTCAATCAGATTTATCTGCTATACTTTTAAACTTTCGATTATTTCCCATAGCTGTCATAGCCGATATAAAACAGATGTACCGTCAAGTGTTAATTCAACCAGAACAACGAGATCTTCAAAGAATCTTGTGGCGTGATGAAATCAATAAGCCCATTAAGGTATTTCGCTTGAAAACGGTTACCTATGGCTTAAAACCCTCTGCTTTCCTTGCTATCCGATCCCTACACTTGCTTGCCTCACAAGATGGTCATTTATTTAACCCCAAAGCTTCTGAAGCACTAACTACGTCATTCTATGTTGACGATTACTTGCAGTCCTTCTCTACTTTGGAAGAAGCTTCTTTTGTGTCTTTAGAACTTCAAGCATTACTAAGGAATGGAGGTTTCCCACTTCATAAGTGGAACTCCAACTCCCCTGAGTTTCTCGCCCAATTTCCCATCGAAGACGTAGATCCCTCTTCTGTCGAAATTTGTGGAAACTCCGACTCTATAAAAACTTTAGGAGTTCATTGGTGCACTAGCACTGACACTCTTATCTATAAAGTTACGCTCGCAGAAGAGCTTCCTAATACAAAAAGACAAATCATCTCTGAAATTGCAAAAAATTTTGATCCGCTTCAATTTCTTGCCCCAGTTATTGTCATAGCCAAACTCTTCATGCAAGAGCTGTGGTCACTTAAATGTGAATGGGATGACGCTGTCCCTCTTTCTTTTCTTATTCGTTGGCTCTCGTTTCGCAGCAATTTGCTGGATCTTTCCCTCATTGAAATTCCCAGGAATTTAATCAGCTCTCATTCTAATGCATCTTTTTTCCTTCATGTGTTCGCGGACAGTTCCGAAAAAGCTTATGGTTGCTGTGCATATTTAGTTTATCACGATTCACTCTATGGATCTCCAGTTTCTAACCTTGTTTGTGCCAAATCGAAGGTCGCTCCTCTTAAAACTATCACTTTACCTAGGCTCGAACTGTGCGCTGCACTAATGGCTGCAGAACTTGTCAAGAAATTACGGGAAGTATTAAAGGTCGAATTTTCGCAAATCTATCTCTGAAGCGATTCTATGATCGCCCTTTCTTGGATCGCCAAAAACCCCTCTCACTGGCAAACTTTTGTCGCAAACAGGGTTTCCAAAATTCAAACTCTTTCTTCTGGATGTCAATGGAGGCATGTTCCCAGTGCGGATAATCCAGCTGATATCATCTCTCGTGGTTGTTTACCCTCTCAATTGGCAGCTTCCCAATTGTACTGGCATGGGCCCTCGTGGTTAATCGACGAATCTTCCTCATGGCCTTCTAAACCCCCAGCTACAAACTCCAACTTGCCTGACGCTAAAGTACCTCTACCCATTGCTTCGTGTCTTGTTTCCAACGCATCTCATCCTTTGTTGTCACGCTATTCTTCCTTCCATAAATTACTACGGATTGTTGCCTATCTCCTTAGATGGAAATATCTTGTGGTTGACCAACCTCTTCTCCCTAAACCACACCTTACCAATCATGAATTGAATCTCGCTACCATTAAGATTTTACAACTGACACAGCAAGAAGCCTTTTCTTCTGAGTTGTCTTTGCTTTCTTCTAAAAGAGATCTTCCCAAATCCAGTCGTCTTCGTGCTTTAGCCCCGTTTCCTGATGACCATGGGTTACTCAGGGTAGGTGGAAGGCTCTCGCAATCTTTACTCTCTGAGGACAAAAAGCATCCCGTTATTTTGCCTTCCAAACATCACGTTACTTCTTTAATTATACGTGACTTTCATTACCGTAATCTTCATGTTGGTACACGTACTCTGCTCTGCCTCTTAAGAGAAAAGTACTGGATTATAAATGGAATTCATGAAGTTTCTTCTGTAATTCATAAGTGCATTCCTTGTTTCAAAGCGAAACCTAAAATCAACACTCAATTAATGAGTGATCTGCCCTCTTTTCGTTCTTCTCCTATACGCCCATTTGCTTTAACTGGCGTGGACTATATGGGTCCGTTCCAATATCAACGAAACTCTCCTGAAGCTAAACGCAAATTGTTTGGTAAGCTTTATGTTTCTCTCTTTGTTTGCATGGTTACCGGCGCAATCCACTTGGAACTAGTAACGAATGCTTCTACTTCTTATTTTTTTATCAGCTGTCTCTCGTTTCACCGCTAGGCGTGGTGTTCCTTCTGAGATGTTCTCTGATAACGCTTCCACCTTTCAGGGCGCAGCCTCCCTGTGGAAGAAAGCTCTCACTTCCTCTCCTGCCATGGAACAAATCTCTAATTTTTCTTATTCAAAAGGTTTCAAATGGCGCTTTATACCTCCTTACGCTCCGCATCATGGTGGTAGGTGGGAATCTTACGTAAAGCTCACTAAACGTCATTTGAGAAAAGTCTTAGGTAATCGAATTCTGACTTACGAAGAATTCAATTCTCTGTCTGTTCTGATTGAAGGTGTTGTTAACTCTCGCCCTTTAACTCCACTTTCCAATGACCCTGATGACCTACTTCCACTAACCCCTGGTCACTTCCTTATCGGCACTTCTCTTTCTGCCCCTCCTCCTCTTCCTAAATCTTACAGGGATTCTAATCTACCTATCGCTTGGCGGAAACTTGAAGCCCTCCGTAATTCTTTTTGGAAAAGGTGGAACTTGGAATATTTAACTTCCTTGCAACGGAGGCAGAAGTGGTTTCTTTCCAGTCCCGACATTAAAGTAGGGGACTTGGTCTTGGTTAGGGATATTTCACCCCCCCTAGTATGGATTTCTGGTAGGGTGACCGAATGTTACCCTGGAAGAGATGGGAGAGTCAGGGTGGCCAGAATCTTGACTACAAATGGACCGATCACAAGACCACTGTCTTTGATCGCTCCGCTTCCAATAAATGAGTAACTGCTTATTTGCTCTCTGTTGGTGTTTGTCCCCCCCAGTATGGTGTATTCTTTGAATACACGGTACGAGAGATATAATGTCTATTGCTCTTTGCATGTTCATTTCTTCCTTCCTCTTTGCCAAACACCAACAGTGATCATCTGTTTTCTCCTTGTTGGGTATATCTCTTATGTCTTCATAAGTATGTTTCAGATATATAACTTCTGTGATCCACCTAGCGTCATCTAGTAGCAAACCTCTGAAGCTACTCAATTCCTCATCGTGCAAGAGGACTTACTTATCCATTTGGCTACCAGATCTCGTTACCATCGTCAGCTATTTTCTCCTTGAGCAAGAGGACTACGTCTACTGTTTCACTCACCATGCTGCGCTAATATCGCCTACTATCAACTCTTAGAAGACCATCCATCAAGAAGAAAATTATTTTTTGCTAAGTTGGTTATGCTGATATGTATACCTTTTGTTTCCTACCCCCACTCTCCCCTTCCTTGGACCTTCCGTGCTCCGTTGAGCTGCTCTCACTTCTTAGTCGGCAGTCGTAGTAATCAGTTAAGGCTCAACCAGAGCCAGCCTCCTGACCTAACGAGGCATTTTTTAAAATTCCACGCCATGTTGGAACTTTAAGCATCAGTGAGGAACTTCACCTTCGCCATGCAACAAAGATAAGTACCTGCTTCAAGTTTTAACCTCATCTTCATGATTTTACCTACCACATGCTTTTAACTATCTTTTATAGGCAGTGTGAAATTACTTATTTTGGGGCAAAATCATCCTCCGCGGGATTTTCCATGTTGAGCTTTTGTTTAATCAAGCTAATCTTAGTGAAAGCAGCATTTCTTATGCTTGCCAAATGAGAAATCTTCTCACTACGTGGGATATTATCTAATACCCACTGTCTATAATTTACAAAGCAAGTTCCTCCGCTGGATTTACATTAGCCCCATTTTACTACTAAGATTGTTCTGGAACTTTCCAGATTCGGTACTCAATCTACGAGTCCTGCCGTCATGTATTTCTCACGTACTTGGGAGAATTCTGTTTAAAACTAAATTACTACAATAGTGAATTTTCGTCCACCGCTGGAACATTCTATGGCGCATTTAATTGTAAATCACAACTGTTTCAAGAAATAGACTCTCACCTATATAGTGCAATCAGTTCTTCCTATAATTGCAATAACTTTCTTTTCCACAAACTTTGTGTCTCCACAGTGAACATTTCATATGTTTCAATGAACTATAGTGAAAACCAGTGCTTGCTCAACTTTTCTACCGCGTCGCGATCGTCCGCTTATATTCAAATAAGGCCATGAACATTTTCCTCAATTCCCATTTCTCTTTCCTAAACCTCTCACTAACAATCTGCAATAAACTTTTAATCTAGGTCTGTTCCAATAAGGTGTCATTCCAAGAAGTGCCCTTCCATTTTGTTGGTTTATCATTAAGTATCTCTGTATAATCTTTGTGATACGTGTCTAGCACACGTTTCAAATTTACATTGTTCCTCCCTTCAAAATCAGGGAAAACAATTCTCTAAACTCTTGAGCGAGTCATGTTCAGGTTTCACGAAATGGAAACTGCCCCATTTTTCTCGTAATTCCTAATTAAACATAGGAAGTCTAGAAACTTCCTTTTCACTTTCTCCAGGTTTCACCGTAAGT
This sequence comes from Meconema thalassinum, assembly GCA_946902985.2. NCBI lineage: Eukaryota > Metazoa > Arthropoda > Insecta > Orthoptera > Tettigoniidae > Meconema > Meconema thalassinum. The sequence continues at coordinate 502,081,346 of OX336390.1, forward strand.
GACCTGCCCTTTTTGTATAATTCTCATATATTAATTCTGTATAAATATAAGAAGTTGTAGGAACTTCTATTTTATTTTTCACGTTGTTATTATTGTTATTTTCAAAGTTGTCACTTTCTCTAGAACATTCTCTCCAGAATTTCTTAAGGTGCACTTTTTGTACTTCAATTCACGTTCAAGCTTTAATTATTTTATTGCTCATTTGTTTAAATCTTATAATAATTTTAGAAACATGTAAGGTTTGAAACCTTGTAAATTGTCAATTGCCTGGAGCAACCGTTTAATGTTGTGAGGTCTGCGACCCTATTTGTTAAAAAGTTCAAATGAACCATGTTTATTAAAATTATATTGCATAATTGTTAATTTCCTCAAACTTTTTCTAATTGTAAAATAAACAAATCTTTTCCCTTTGCTTTTTCATTTTCGAATATAAAGTTTAGGCAAAATCCTGTCTTCCTTGACTCTCCTCACTCAATGATATTAAAATCATTTATAGAGCTTTCACTATTTGTTGCATTTGAGCAAGAACTCTTAATTTTCACCTTACTAAAGTTCTTCTTAGCGATAATAGCTAATTCTAATTGGCCAGTAAGGCAAGTAAAGTTCGCTAAGCCAACTACCTGCTTGTGGAGACCCTCTCCGAAAACTTATGGTCAGTTTTCTAAAAAATAAGTGTTTCTTTTTGTCTAAACTTTTAGCCGGCTCCTCGCTGAGTAAAAGCTTAGCCATTGTCCAATGCAACCATTGGTTCATTTACCAAGATTACCCAATAAGGCATAATCTTTTATCATATTCCTTTTTAGAGACACTTGGTCGCCCTTACAGGAACTCCATAATTTTGGAAATTGAAAATACCAAGCTTGAGTTAAATCATTGGCATTCTTCGAATTACTTTGTAAAACCTAATTTCTTTGAGAAAACATACAGCAAATTTGTTCCTCTAAGTCTTGCCAGACCATCACCCTTCCCCATAGTACTTTTATACATGCTCGGGAGGAAATGTACTAAAGCCTCTCTCTTGCAAACCGCCCAAGTCCTAGTTGCGGTTCCCGTTAGCCTCGACCAAGCTCGTACCTGCTTTAGGTATCCGAGAGTTAATTTCCATTGGCAACTTCTTCTAAGTGTATTTAAACCTCAACTTATTAATTTTGTGGGACTCTCCTCCTATTTTCTATCCTTCTTTTCCAAATCCCAAATCTACTTCCTTCTCTTAATCATCTTCCCTTGGTGGGTGGGTTATTCCCTAGCTTATAATCTACCCAACCTCTTTCTGGATGTGACCGTGCATATTGGAGATTTCGGTCCTTATTTTGGTAATTCCTCCCTGGTTCTCATCTTGCCTTTTATGAATGACTGCTAGATCGTTTTGAGTTTGTTCTAACTCTTTTTGAACTTTTCCACCTGCGACTTCATATTTACGATTATTCCCTTATTTTCCTTAGCGGAAGTTTTTATTTCACTGATCTCCTTGCATTGATCAAGGATATTCTGATCCTGCTCCCTTAACGCTTCATCTACAGCTTTTGCGTAGCCTGCCATACGTTTACTCCATTTTTCGTCGCTATCTTCAAGCCTTTGATCAACGGTCTGAGTGAACGTATTAAACTGCTCTAGCTGCCGCTTAGCGTTCGCTTCGTTCTGATTCTGAATATCTTTAAGCTCTACGGACATATCGTTTAATCTATCATTGACCTCACGTTGCGATTCTCTGCACACTTGCAGATTATTCTCGAGCTTTACTTCTATTGACTCAAAGCGTTTGTCATTATTTGCTTGCATCTCTGAAACCACGCTAACAATCTTTTTAGTTACCTCTTGTTTAATAGATTCTTTAACATCATCAATTTTTTTATTGACCTCTAATAAATTTGAATTTTCTAAATGAAAGTTTACCGAAGCCAACATCTGGCTCACCTCGGTTTGATTAGCCTCCAACCTATTGTTCATTTCAGTTTGATTAGTCTCTGAGTATTTACCGTAGCCAACATCTGGCTCATTTCATTTTGATTAGCATCCAATCTACCCGTTATTTCATCTTGAAATGCCTTAGCATCTTCCCTACTCTTGGCATGAGTAGTATCAAAATGTTCCTTCAACTCTGCGATACATTTTAGTAGCCCTTTTGTACCGGCCATCCTGTATTTCTTATCTTTGAGATATAGGCAGGCCTTTGCTGTGCATGTTGGTGCGTTATATTGGGAAAAGAATTCCGATGTCGCGAAAACAACAACAATCATTTTGGCACAGTGCTGTGACCACCTATGGAATGGGTTTAGACCCTCGTACCCGTCCTTACATTCACTCGTCTGACAACAATGTCTAATGTCTGAGTATCACCTAAAAATACTCACAATCGCTCAAACACAGTTTGAGGAAAAATATACTATTATGGTTTTCCCCCATGGAAACCATACTATTATTATGGGGTTTTCTGAATCCCATAAGCCATCACGTATTCTGGGCGCCAAGATAAATAAATGAGGATGATGGCTGCCCCATTGCAGACCTCGGCCAAGTTCTGATTTATTAGTAAAACCGTCCAGGGAGTGGTTTTTATTGCCGAATGCCCCACGCTGGGCCATGCCATGATAAATAAAAGAGATCATGCGCCTATGGTGACCTGTATTTTCAACTGGCTCCACTCACGGGTGACATGATAAATAAGATGGATCATTGCTTTTACATTTACATTTAAGCATGTCTCATGGAGGATTATCAACATTTATTTCGAACGTGAAAGCTTATTAACTATGGGACGCGGCCTTTTTCAAATATACCCTAGCTTTGCTGCTATACTAGTCTCTACCATTTAATACCTTGGCCGACTTTTAGTAGTACCTGTGACTCAATCCTAGTACAATAACATGTCCTCCATGTACCCATTCGTCATCATATGGAACATTTGTTCGTATCCCAGCTAACTCACGGTCTTTCGAGGTATGGGACGTCCAACCCACTATACGAGCACATATTCAGGATTTGAGTCTGTCGGGTGACTACTCTACTTGAAAGAAACAACATATTCCTAAGTATAACATTTAATAGTAGTAATTCATGGAAAAACAAACCAAAGCACAAAAAATACTTTACATTTATTTCCCACAACAAAAATCAAAATTATCTGTGAGTCTCTTGTCATCAAGATTGGTGCTCCACCACACTCAAGTCTATCCTAAACACCCTACTGTTGATACTCTTTGACATTTGTGAGTGTCCATATTGTTCTTCACGTGGTACAATTTAACACAAATTGGAATATCACAACACAACAAACACAAATTATATTTAAATGACATTAAATCTGCAATTATGAAACATTTATCCGTTTTACACGGAACATTTACTTTAAATAACATTGATTCATTAGGTTATGCCTTGTTTATTAAGTGTTGTCCCGTGCGAATCGTATTCTTTTCCCATAAGTTTCAAACGCTGAAGTGGTACGCTTTCCCATCCAAAATACACATAGATATAGATATTTTATAGCTTCACCATACAACGATTTTCTGGGTCTGGTCAAAACATTATCGTTACAAACGTGTCATATCATTCAAATTACGCTACCCGTATGAATAAATTAGTGTAAACTGGGTCAATACTCTTTACAAAAATGCTTCTATTTATTTGGTGCAGTTAATTTCTCCTCAGAGAATAACTGGGCCAAATGATATCCGATTACTTCATTCCAACATTGCATATGTGTGGAAATAGTGGATCTAATACAATTGATATCATCATATCAAGCATATCGTAATTACTTTTCGAAATATCGAGATTCTTCAGTGTCCCACTACAATCTCAAAATAAAAGGATCTGGTCTATTGACTTCCTTTCGTGCGAACAATGGATTAGTCATGGGCCGTCCTATGCAAGATGGCTGCCGGGATAGTGGATTATACCTGCTACCCCGCGTGACTCCCCGCACGGTCATGTGTTCACTCAATGGTGCAGCTGTGCTAGAGGTACCCTGAATGGGTCGTGTCATTACGAATTGAGTCAATCTAATTATTAATACCTACATTTAGAGTATTTAATGGGCTCATCTCGGCTCCTAATTACTATTCAAGGCAAGGGATGGATCACGAAATAGCTTTGCCGTTCTGTGGTCGACATCAGTGGCTTTGCGCGCGTCTCAGATGAGTTTCACTGTTATCTCACTGGACGGGCATGCATATAACAAGAGGAAATCAACGTTTCTTACACGAAGAACCATTTGTCTTACCTGTAAGGGCAGATCAATTAATATATGGGCCTACCTAGGGTGTCTAGCAGTTATCCCTGGTGGCTAAGACTCTGCTAACAGTGGATACAGACAGACTCTGTCCCAACTCTGTTGCGAATACACATGTATGCTCTAAGGCAATACTATATCGTAGCTTCGAAGATTTAGCCGACTAGAATCGAGAACGCGCGAACTATTTTCGGATGATCCCCGCAACTTAATGACGTAAATCTCTTGATTCTACGTTACATGCTCGCTGATCGCGGCTCAAACAATATTTCTTACATATGACTCAATTCTTAAAGCACTCACGTCCTTTATACATTTACTCATAAGCCAAAGTTCTTCGTAGCTCCAAAACAAGTATAAATTTACTGGCATACATTTGACTATCTTAATGGCTCTCAAATACAACCCTGTTGAATATACCATAATAAAACATTTATTTAACATTTCAATGACACTGAAAAGCGCTCTGTATCTCGATATTTATCTTTCTTTCTTTCTTTCTTTCTTTCTTTCTTTCTTTCTTTCTTTCTTTCTTTCTTTCTTTCTTTCTTTCTTTCTTACTTATCACAATAACACAGTATTTTTACGCTAGATATGACACACTTTGAACGTACTATAGGCCTGACATGCCGATTTATTTATTTATTATTGTTACCGACCCCAGATTATTATTATTATTAATATTATTATTAATTAACGTTACCGTTACTTTCACCAATGGCTTACGCCTAAATGGCCGTAAGAATGTCATCCTCAAAGCCATATTTTTACCAAAATCCGAGGGATGTGAACTCGTACACAAATGACTGTTAATTCTTAATCGTTGAGGGAATGCTTCGTTGTATGGTGAGCTATTAAATCATATCAACATATTAAATTTGTACTCACTTTCATTTTAGCTGGGTTAGTCCAGCATGCCAGCCCTTCGCCTGCCATAATGCTTGTTTTAAGCCATCATGATATTTTTCACACGACACATTGCATAGACTTTACACATGGTAATTATATTTTTCACTACTGGCATTTTCACTTTAACACAATACACATTCTTTTACCATATACACATAAACACTTTTAAAGATAACTGTAATATAACTTTATACAATTTTCACACACGGATCCTCGATCGGATTCCCACTATCGCCTGACCTCAGAGATGCGATGCAGCTAACTCCTGACAACCGCTGGTCTCCTTGAAAGTCTATCTTGCGTGTGTGTGTTCGTCTCCCGTCACCTACAGTTTATGTCTCCCCTACTGCAAATTTGTTCAATCCTAGGTCACAACTACTTGTGAGGCCTCCCAGGTTCCCGTAACTGTAGTGTTCATTACTATAGTATGTTATTTTACCCATGCTAACACTTCCTGTGGTTATGTTCATTGTCATCTCCACGCTGTACTGATTCTATACTCGCGTATACTGTTGCTTATACGTCTGCTGTAGAATAATTATTATATGATGGAGAATTACTGTTATTAAGCTGCATGATGCGCCTTTCATTGTTCACTGCTAGTACATTTGAGCGTCAATACTTTATAAATTCTGCGCACTTTCTTGCGTGATCCAACAGCGTGTTACTACACGAGTTGAGTCTAGACGAACTGACTCGCCGCTCCAGCTTCCACCATATAAAGCTTCCTGATGAAAAGTAGTTCACTGGATTTCCAGGAGCGACTCTCTTCTTAAAATAATACATTTTCAGACAAAGTGAAGTATGATCCTTATTCGTCTATTCATGGAGGTTCCAAATTCACTCGCGTGCAGGCAATTCCTTCGGCCAATTAATTATAATTAATTGCTTTCTTCCACGGCGTCATGATGCTACCCTGGTTCTTCCCCCATGGCTCCATTACAAATCCTGCCTCTGCCGCAGATTAGGTCTGTGCATAGGTTCCTTTATAGATGCAGGCTTTAATTTAGGCGTGAGGACGCTCCTAAATTATCTTTCCTAGAATATATGCATCTGGGCGTAAGTTTCATCTCAATTCATTGCTCCATTTGGCAATAATTAATTAATATATGTGGGCGACCACCCCCACTTCGCTTCTCTGCCTTGTTGAAGGGGGATTTTCTTAGTCGTTAATCACGGCCTTCACCCTCCAGCCACGCAGGAAGTAGTGCATAGGCGTCACGTCTACTCCACCCACTTTCAACTTCGCTTTGTCAAATGTCAAGCTGGCTCGCTTTTTTTTAGCTCTTGGCATCTTAAACGTACATAGACTTGTATTTTCTGCAATAATCCGCCTTTAAAGCTATAATATTCCCGTTCTGGCCGTGAAATCATGCTGTTATAATTATATGCAGTTATAACTCATTGTTCCTCGGGTTCACTGTGGATGTCCCCCTCAGAGATCAATGATTCGATTCTTCGCAGAATCATGGGCCTGGTCTTCCTTGTGATAAAGACCCCGGTTCGATGCTAGTCAGCCGTGTCCATTGGGCACATTAGTAACGGCGATACCCTCTCGTTGCCGAAAAAGTTACTGTTCCTGGTTGCAGCGTTACTCCCCAATCCTGCCAATATGGTGATCAGTTTCACCCGCATTGGAGAGCTGAAGTCATTCGCCCATCTATTTAATCGTCTCAAAATAATAGCAGCCTACGATCCAGTCGATCATTCGAATTTGTTTTCAAACCCTTCTTAACAAAAAAATTCCCAATTCAGAGAGCTCTTAACAAAAATCAGTTAGGCTATGAGTAATCCATCATAAACATTAACAAGAAGTTCCGTGACGAACTAAAGAGCCTACTTTTCTTAAAATTATGATTCATGTCAATGATTAATCTATATGGATCTATCTAGAATAATGACGAAATTAAGTTGGTAATATCGAAATTTCGAATTAGTTTGAAATACTGTATACCTGGCATAATGTAGCCTAATAGAGAACTACAGTTGGCAGCCCTGGAGACTGAGTATATTCTTAGTTCTATCTCTTAAGGTCCTGAATACAAAATTTGGTTGAAGTCCAATGGATAACATGGACGTTACGTGCAGTTAAACGTTGGATTTAACAGCGCGCGTAAAATCATGTTGGCAACAATGACATACATGTATTGGTCAGAAATAATCTGAAATAATACGATCTATTGTTGTGTCAATTTTGAATGAAATCCATTAGTTAGTATAGAAGTTACATGCATTTTAAAATTGGACCTTTCAGCAGGCTTAGAATCATGTTGGCAGCACTGGCGGAGGCCTATATTAGTTACTCCAAATTAATCTAGAATGCCAGGTACTATACGTGTGCAAAGTTTAGAGCTATTGGCTTGCATATTTTCTGATATATTGATATTAGGGTAACAAAAATAGAGACGGTATTTATTAACAGTTGGCAACCCTGGTTACTCTTAAGAACCAGCACAGGCATATCTGTTATGGTACACATAGCACACACGAAATTTGGTTGAAATCTAAATGATAGTATAGAAGTTACATGTATTTAAATTTGGACCTCTCAGCAAGCTTAGAATCATGTTGGAGCACTGACGTATATAAGTTACTCCAAATTAATATAGAATGTGAGGTACTAAATGTGTGCATAGTTTAAAGCTGTCGGCTTGCATACTTTCTGATATATTGGTATTTGGATAAAACAAATTGAGAGCATTTATTAACAGTTGGCAGCCCTGGTGGCACTTAAGAATTCGCTGAGTCATATTTGTTTATGTGCACATAGTACATACAAAATTTGGTTGAAATCCAATTGATAGTGTAGAAGTTATATCCATTTAAAATTTGGACCTATCAGCAGGCTTATAATCATTTTGGCAACACTGCCATATATGGCCTCCTGAAAATTAAACTGCAATATTATTATCTATACGTGTGCCAATTTTGAAATAGCCCCCATTCATACTTTCCAAGATATCCAACATGGAGCCCAAATTTCAATTGCGATTTTTCAGCAGTTGGTAGCACTGACATCATTTTCAAATATGGCCGTGAGATATTCGGGTATAGATCTTTACTCCTACCAAATTTTGTTTCGATTGCTGCAGCCGTTTAGGAGTTGATAGGGGGACACACACACACAGCCAGACAGACAGATAGAAGGACAGACATACTGACAGACAGACATTTGCCCGATCTCATAAGACTACTTTTTCCTCATTTTTGCAAAATGTGAAAAGTAGGCTAAAAATATAATATTTGACACTTTCTGTGGTTTCGGGCTAGACTAGGCTACGTACTGAGACTCTTGCCCCAAAGGTCCTGGGTTTGATTACCGACTCTGACAAGAAATGTAATTCTGTTCTGATAGTTCGAACGGAAACGGAATAGTCTACACTCAACCTCGTCAGGCAAAACTGAGAAGTGGGTTCGATTCCCACCTCAGTCATCCTAGAAGTAGTTTTCCTTGGTTTCCCCACTTCTACTCCAGGCACATACTGGGATGGCCATAGTCGCCTCCTCTCCAATCCTAGCCTCAATTACAAATACGTTGCACACACTGCTACAGACACAACAATAACACTGGTGCTCAAGTCCACCGGGCTGATAACCATGATGTCCCAGCCACTGAATGAAACAAAATTAATTACCTAACTCGGGCTGCCATAAAGCAGAATAATGAGAGAAGAGAGATTGTGTCGTTTCATTTAAGGGGTTTGTTTGGACACCGTGGCCATTTAACCCAGTGTACTTGGGTGCGTGTATAATTTGTCTTATAACCTATGCATGCCATTATGATGTAAGTAACCACGGAACGTAAAACAGTCTTAATCTTGTTCAGCTTGTGGTGTCTCGGGGTTCTTGCGCTTCACATGCTATCGGCTAGTAATAGGGAAACATATGATTCAGGAGTTGATGGGAATTGGAACAGACCACTACCTCTATCATCTTCTGCTCCCTTGGTGCTATAGACTGTCCTCACTCCCTTCACGTGTTACCGTGGCCGGCAAATGTCGGATATGCAACAATGATCTATCTAATTGCAACAACTCACTCCTCCTCATAGGAACAACTTACAATTCAGAATAAATTGTTCCAAGCAGCGACCATGTGGTGGCGGACGCCTGAACTAGAATAAACACTCCATTCAAAATATTATTTTAGCCACATGTGTATATTTTTGACATCTTTCAGTCTAATTGATGAAAATCCACAACCTGCTTCCAGTCTCCGACCGGGTCAGGAATGGAATGAATGAAGCCCCCATCTAGCGGCGAGGATATGAACTGTGCCGACTGCCGAGGCCTGACGCACTCCTCTGGGGCAATGATTAAATGAATGACAGATGAAATGAAATGATAGTGGAGAGTGTTGCTGGAATGAAATTTTGACAGGGAAAACCGGAGTACCCGGAGAAAAACCTGTCTGCCTCCGTTTTGTCCAGCACAGATCTCACATGGAGTGACCGGGATTTGAACCACGGACTCAGCGGTGAGAGGCCGGCGTGCTGCCGCCTAAGCCACGGAGGCTTGTAGTCTAATTGATCATTTTATTTATTTATTTATTTATTTATTTATTTATTTGAAAAAAAAAAGTATGCCTGTCTCGTTTATTCCCACTCCGCGGCGAGCCATTGGCGCACTTAAGGCTGTGCGATCACCACCGCCGTCAATCGCATGGCAAGAGATGGCACACTATCACCGTTGGACAGCCGCTGCATTTGTGTTCGTGATCTGTCTACCCGTCACTTACCACCTACTTCCTCCCCTACCTCTCCTCGTCACTCAATGTCTTCTCTCTCTCACTGATAGCGTTAGACTGTAAGTGGATGTGGATGTGTTGTACGGAGAGTGATGTTTTAAAAGAAATTACAATTTTAGGCTAGTTAAAACTCATTTTATTACATTTCTGGTTTCTAAACAAACCTCAACAAATAGGATAGGCCTAAGCATAAAATTGGGTACAGGAAGCACCTGATCAGATAAAAGCAACAAGCTATATCAATGGAAACCTGACATAATGAGCTAACACAGGTGTTTTTTTTTTTTTTGCATAAATAATATATTATGGAAAACGAAGCATGTGCTTGATGTAATTTCTTACCCAAACGCACATCATTAATAATAATACGCAATCACGTTTACATATTTCAACATTTCTTCGGCTATACAGTTATTCATAAACTAAACTACTAAAAGTGCTGTAAGTCTACTTCCACCGATAAATATCAGCTGTTCGAGAAATAACATGGTTTACAAGGCAGGCTTTTATTTTTTATTTAAAAAAATCTGTTTTATGTTTAGTATTTAGAGCTTTTTATTTATGTAAGAGGCGCTTTGCGGGCCTTTGCTAGGGTACAAGTGCTCATTAAATCGTTCATTTCTAATTTTTTGGCCGTTTCACATTCAATTGACAGAGTAGCCAAACCGTTCAGACGCTCCTGCGCCATCATTGATCGCAAATAGTTTCTTAGCCTATTTTCATTTATGGAAAAATAGGCTTATGAGATCACCTTTTGTCCGTGTGTCTGTGTGTGCGTGTGTGTGTGATTCGTGTGTGTGTGTCCCCCTAATATAATCTTAACGTCTGGAGCGATTTCAATGAAACTCGGTAAGTTCATAGCACTATTCTGGACGACCCCGACCGTGCCCTTCAAATTTTGTTACGTCTCACCAATCCAACATGGCGGCTGTGCGAAATATTTCATCAGAAATCAATATCTCCGAAACTATTACCGAGAATACCCTGGAATTTTGTACGGTGATAAAGGGAACTACTAGAAGTTCACCTATATGACTTTTGTAAACCTGGTAACTACAAAACCAACATGGCGGCCAAGCGAAATTGCGACATTTAAATAGACGTTTCTCGCGATTTAACCAACCAAACGCAATGAAACTTGGTACAGTATATGTTTATACACATTGTAATGCACTGACATCTAACTTCGTTCAATTTTTACATAATCGCAATATGGCGGCTGTGCGAAATATTTCACCGGCATTCTATATCTCTGAAACTAATACTGTTATCACCCTAAAATTTTGTACGGAGATAAAGAGCACTACTGGAAGTTCATTTATGAGAGTAGAGGAGCAAGGAGGGTTCTGCTTCAAATACCGTTATTTATGCAAATGAGGGGGGCGTGGCAAGGTCAATGACCTTGAGGTAGGTCATGGTCAATGACCTTGAGGTAGGTCATTGACCCCCAAGGTCGCCGGGACCCCGGAAGGTAAACAAACCTTGGAGGGTCCAGGAACCGGTTTGAGGGGATGTGGGTGGAGGGGGAGGAGTGGGGGTGGGGAGGGAGGGTGGGGGAGGGAGGGGGAGGGAAGGGTGGGGTGGGGGACGAGGGGGGAAGGATGGAAGAGGCTCTGCACGAGACCCTCCTCGACCCAGTCTCTCTCTTGGACTGAGCGCCTTCTCTGATATTATCCTGGGCTATATAGCTTTGCCTTATGCCCGATGAGATCCGAGTGTTGCCGAAGGTTTCCGAATCTTTGTCGGTGAATGAATCGTCAGATTTGAACGGTCAACTGGCGTGTGTGTGACGTCATAGTATATTACGGGATGTGGGGTAGGTCATGGACGGGGTTGAACCCTGACGTGCTAGGTTGGCGGGTAAACAAACGTGAATGAAGATGGAACTGTGAATGGAGGTTGGGACGTCGCAGGCAGAATGTAGTGTAGGTCATGGATGGGATTGTTTTTTTTTCTAATACTTAACGGTAAACAAATTGTTAATGGTGGGGGATACAAAAACGCATGGCATGTCGGTTCAGCCAGCTCGACATGAAATAAAAACAAGATGGTGCAATGTCTATTGATGACATTGGAATATTCCATCTAGTTGTGAAGATATGAACTGTGCCGACTGTCGAAGCCTATCGCACTCCTCTGAGTCAGCGATTGAATAAATGACTGATAAAATTAAATGATGGTGGAGAGTGTTGGTAGAATGAAAGTTAGTCAGGAAAACTAGAGTACCCGGAGAAAAACCAGTCTGCTTCTGTTTTGTCCAGCACAGATTTTACATGGAGTAACTGGGATTTGAAACACAGACCTAGCGGTGAGAGGTTGGCATGCTTCTCCCTAAGCCATGGAGGCATAATCACAGAGACCTAGTGCAGCCGAAGGATTTTTTTATTTATGCTGACTTGGGAGATTTGAATTTATGTGTTATGGAGCTGAGGATATGGAAGGCGTGCTAGATGGTTAATGGACATGGATGGGTGTTAGAATGAATAATCTGATTTGAACGGTCAACCGATGTGTGATGTCACAGGAGTGAATTTCTGAGATTGACACCTGACATGTTGGCTCGCTCAGCTTCATATAAAAAAATAAAAGTGGGAATGATAGACAAATAAATCAATCAAAACAAGAATATTTTTTATTAATATTGTTTTTTTCTTTTTGGTACATTACTCGTTTAAATTATTTTTTTGGGTAGCTTCTTCTGCCTCCTCTTCTGCCTCCTCTTCAGTTTCGCTGTTATCCACATTTTCATTTTCTGCCTCCATCATCATGCGGACAAAAAACTCCGCCATGACACGGTCATTCGAGAAACTATAAAATAGAAAAAATGTCTATCAATGTCATTAGAATACCCAATCTAGCGGCGAGGATATAAACTGTCTTGATGTTTGTGTCAGGGAAAATTAAAGTACACAGAAGAAAACCTCCTAAGTTATGGAGGCATACTCCTTGCACTTCTCTGCATCAATGATTAAATGACAGGCAGAAGGTAGGAAATAATGGGAAAAGAAGACTGGCCTCTTGCAGAAGGAGGGAATCAGAAAAGATGTGGCAAGGGCCTTGGATACTCTAATACTGTTGGAGTTGGAAGAGAACAAGAGTTGACCAAGCGAGGTTGACAGGAAAGAAGACAGAGAGGAGCTTGACACAAGTAAGTGGAAGCAATGCTGAACTCGGCTGTCACCTCTGTAGTTGTAAAATCCGCGTTCTGCTATATGTAAGCTTTTGGAAGCTGAGTTTAAAAAATGTTTTGCAAGAAGAGAATAATACTGTTAATTTTGTTATCCTTAATTCAACCTTCTTGATTACTCATGCTTCAAAGATCCTGTCCAGAATGATTTACAAGAGGATTGAAAGCCAAATAGAAACAGAGTTGGGCGAAGATCAGTTTGGTTTCAGGAGAAATGTAGGAACAAGGGAAGCTGTACTAAGTCTTAGGCTGATTTTAGAAGGTAGAATAAGGAAAGATAAGAGAACGTTCATGGCTTTTGTAGATTTAGAAAATGCTTTTGATAAAGTTGATTGGACTAAATTGTTTGACATTTTAAAACCAATTGGAATAAAGTACTCCGTCTTACGGAAAGAATACATGATGAAAATAAATGTAAAACATAAATACTGGAATGCAACCGAAATAAATCAGAAACCTCTATGGAGATCAAATTGACAGGTGAAAAGCTGAAGGAAGTAGGAGACTTCTGTTACTTAGGAAGCGGAATAACCAGTGATGGACGAAGCAAGTAGGTTGGCTCAGACAAAGAAAGCATTTCTACAAAAAAGGAATCTGCTGACATCGAATATAGATTTAGGTATTAGGAAGTCATTTTGAAAGCCTTTGTCTGGAGCGTGGCGCTCTATGGAAGTGAAACTTGGACTATTGGTGCAGTAGAAAAGAGGAGAATAGAAGCATTTGAAATGTGGTGTTACAGGAGAATGATGAAGATCAGATGGGTAGATAGGGTTACAAACAAAGAGGTATTAAGACTAGTGGGAGAGGAGAGATGTTTCCGGTGACTGCTAATGAAGAGAAGAGATAGGTTGGTAGGACACATACTAAGACACCTAGGAATAGCAAGCTTAGTTATGGAAGGAAGGGTCGAGGACAAGAACTGTAGGGGTAGACCAAGGTTAGAATATGTTAAACAGATTGCCTCCAATGTAGGGTGTTGGAACTATGTAGAGATGAAACGATTAGCTCAGGACAGGGAGACATGGAGAGCTGCATCAAACCAGTCAAAAGACTGAAGACTCAAACAACAACAATTCAACTTTTGCGGTATCCCTACACAGATCTCACATGAAGTGAGTGAGAAGCTGGTATACTAATGCTAATTTACATAACAGCGCAACACAATTTTAATGTATGAGATATTGAAAGCCCGTTTGACATTAGACTGGTATCAAGATTGATGATGTAGGCTATTAACTTTTATTTTTGTTAAAGCGGTATGTCTTGGCAATATAATGAAAGCCATTATATTTGACAGCGGAAATAAATTTAACAGGTCTCTAACCGGTAATACAATTTGCATTAAATTACAATAAATTAGTCATGTTTCTTAAGTCGGACTGGGAGAAAAAGAAAGCTGTCTGTTCCAAACAATGTATGGATACCAAGTAGGATGCAATACACTGTATTTTTAAAATCGTCAACATGTGTGTGCTTATGTAACATAAAATGTAGGTATATATGATATTATTACAAGGCTGAAACGCTGCACTTAGGTCATGAGTCCAAGCTCTCTGCTTACTCGGTAGACGCGTGGGTTCAAGCCCCACCGTCGGCCGTCCTTGAAATGGTTTTCCGTGGTTTCCCATTTTCAACACCAGGCAAATGCTGGGACGGTACCTTCTGATAGGCCACGGCCGATTCCTTCCACATGCAAATGCTGGGACGGTACCTTCTGATAGGCCACGGCCGATTCCTTCCACATCCTTGCCCAGTTTCATCTTCATCCACTCCATACCGACGCGCAGGTCGCCCCACGGACGTCGAATAGAAAGACCTGCACTCGGCCTCTGAGGAGGTCACACGACAAAAAAAACTAGCTATGAAATTCAATTAAAAGCTTGTCAGGACGGACTCGGTAGACGCGTGGGTTCAAGCCCCACCGTCGTCCGTCCTTGGGCTACACCCGGCTAAGTATATAAAACCTTAACACCTATCTAAGTGTTCAAAGCTACTTGACCACAATTTGACAAACGCTATTAACATTAACAGCAATAGTGTTAGCCAAGCTTGACATTGCATTTAAACAATAGTGTAATAATTAACTTGACTGCTTATTGCGAGACAAGATACAACTATGTGTTTAGCTGTGTGGCTCAACTATACTGTTCTTGGCTGCTGTTAGACTCTGAACTGGAGGGTCCTGGGTTAGATTTTTGGGAGGTCTGTGGGGATTGTATTTTCTGGTGATTAATTCCCCTGGCTTGGGGACAGGGTGTTTTGTGTTGTCTTAATTAAAAATATATTCCGGTCCCATGGTTAATTGGTTAGCGTTCTAGGCTTTGATTTAATTTTTTTAGTCTGGTATCAATTTAAAAAAAATGAATATTACTTACATGAAAATGTCCAAAGACGAGTCCCAATTTGCGGATTCTTCATCATCGCCATGATGGGTGTTTTCCTGATCAGACATAGCAGCAGTGAATGACAATTCTTTGTAAAGTAGCAGGTTCATTTATACTAAATATGGAGGTCATCCAGTTACTGAGAAAGCGGACACTAAATCTGGAGGTCATCCAGTTACTGAGAAAGCGGACAAACCGGTGTGTTGCCTCTGATTGTAAGGGTATATAAGCCCTGACATTATTGTTGCTAGTCAGAGAAGTCCACGAGTTGGTAGTATACACATCGCTTTGCTGCAAAGATCTTCTATCAGGTAATATTGAACACAGTACCTTTAGTTTCTCTAACTGTCGATGGTTATACAGTTGACCTTAAATATTTATCAAGTGGATAATAATAATATCAAATGGGTATATAAAACTATTATTGCAACTAACAGTCATTACCAGGCTTGACGTTAGTCAAAAGAGATATTACCTTATCTCGCTCTATCCGACTGATTTACTGGGACTGAGCGCTGTTAGGAGACTCCTCGTCTTCGCAAATAAGTTTTGTATACACATTTGATGGTTTAGTCTAGAGGTTTGGATGGGGATGCAGGACACACTACTCAAGTGGATATATGAAACTATTATTGCAACTAACAGTCATTACCAGGCTTGACGTCAGTCAAAAGAGATATTACCTTATCTCGCTCTATCCGACTGATTTACTGGGACTGAGCGCTGTTAGGAGACTCCTCGTCTTCGCAAATAAGTTTTGTATACACATTTGATGGTTTAGTCTAGAGGTTTGGATGGGGATGCAGGACACACTACTCAAGTGGATATATGAAACTATTATTGCAACTAACAGTCATTACCAGGCTTGACGTCAGTCAAAAGAGATATTACCTTATCTCGCTCTATCCGACTGATTACTGGGACTAAGCGCTGTTAGGAGACTCCTCGTCTTAGCAAATTAGTTTTGTATACACATTTGATGGTTTAGTCTATAGATCAGGGTTTGAGTTAATGTGCTAATAAATAAAGGTGGAGGGTACCTGAACCTTTTTAATAGTTTACCTAAACACTTTATAATTACCTTTCAGAACCAATATGTCTGCTATAACAGTTGCGAATCTCATTGGCAGAGCAACCGGTCTGGAGACTAAACGTTTACAGGACCTGCCAGTTAACGAGTCCTATTTGGTGACAGCTGTTCGCAAAGTAAACACGAAATATGGCAGAAGAATTGTTTGCGAACTAGAAGATTTCGCTGTCTTCTTACCTGCGAGGTTCATGGAACTCAACGACGAAGCTGTAAATGACCTCAACAAAGGAACCATCTACCTTAAATATTTGGGAGTAGAAAATAAAAGATGTTTGGTAGAATTTATTGAAGAATCAAATAAAATTTAAAATTTGTTAATGTTAAAACAGAATTTGCAGAGACAATAAACTTTGTTTGTTTTCATTCTCTGCAAACTGTTCAGTGATTTGCTGTTTTTGTAGTAAATGTAATTACTGTAAGTGTCATGATGTCAGCATCAGAACTTAGTTGGCAGAACGTGGATAGTTGTTTTAATAATAAGTTATGTAGCTTAAAAATTAATAATGATGCTAAATTTTTAGACCCAAATGAATTTTTAAACGCTAGCTACAACATTTTTCAAAATAAAATGCAAGACTGTTTAAGAGAACATGTAGCGTTAAAGATTAACGCTGAGTTATTATGTGATTTTGTTATTTTAAAACAAGGTGTTGAAATAACCAAACCGATTTATTTACATACGAAAATGTGTGAATTGTACCGCACTGATAATATACACAGTTGGTATAGTAAAAACATTGTCGATAAGCTCATGACGCGCTTTGCAGAGTTTCAAGAATTGGAAAGTGGCAAATCGCTGGAAGCTATCAACCATTTTAAAATTAATGTATGCACCGTAGATCCCATGAACAGTGGTTCAGCTCATGTTAATTTACCTAAACAGTTGGAAAAACATCACGCAGTCATCAATGTGGATAATAATGACGTTTTTTGCTTTGTGTGGTCCTTGGCTGCTGGGTTAAGTCCTGCAACTGAAAATGTTCACAGAATGGGAAAATATCACCAGAAATTTATGGAATTAATGATCAGTCTAAATTTAGCAGACATAGAATTCCCAATGGACCTCAACGCCATTTCTCGTTTTGAATCTAAAAATCCGCTTTACTCCATTAATGTATACGGAGTTGAAGGGGACAAAGTTATTGGTCCATTGTATGTGACAAAGGGAAAAAAAGAAAAGCATTTTAATTTACTGTACATTGAAGGGGAATTGTGCAACCATTATTGTTATATCAAAGATCTTTCTAGACTAGTTCGTTCACAAGTTACAAAAAAAAAAAGGGTATATATATGTGATCGCTGTTTGCAATATTTTACTAGCAATCAAAAGTTGACAGCACATACTATTGATTGCATCACACAACCAGCTGTAAAAATTACATTTCCAGAAAAGGATAAAGCCAGTATGAAATTTCAAAATGTGTCTCGTCAAGAACCGCTTCCATTTACAGTATATGCAGATTTTGAATGTTTAACCACACCCATTGACACATGTAAACCAGATCCGACACGGCCGTACACTCAACAAGTACAGCAACATGTGCCATTCAGTTGTGCCCTAAACGTGATTTGTTCATACGACCCTTCACTTTCATACTTCAAATCTTATCGCGATGCAGATGCTGCTGCTTGGTTTTTAAATGAATTGGACGCCTTGGCAGATCGGGTGTACAATATCCTGCAAAATCCAATTCCGCTTCAAATGTCGGACGCAGACGAGGCGGTTTTTGCAACAGCAACCACTTGTCACATTTGTCAAAAACCAATAGCACCTTGTGACACGCCAGTGAGAGACCATAATCGGTACACTGGAAAATTTAGAGGAGTGGCTCATAGTGTATGTAATTTGGCATATAAAAGAGCACGCTATATTTCTTGTTTCTTACACAACATGTCTCGGTATGACAGCCATTTAATTATTAAGGAATTTGCTAACCTTGAAAACCAAAAGTTTAATTTAATTCCACAAAATCATGAAAATTTTATTTCGTTTTCGAAATGGCGAAATGGAATCAGTATACGATTTTTAGATTCGTATAGATTCCTCGCATCATCATTGGATGCGCTTGGTCAAGGGCTTCACCCAAACAATTTGAATTCTGTACGTCAACACTTTACTGATGCCGAACAATTTGAATTATGCATTCGAAAAGGGGTGTTTCCCTATAATTATGTAAACAATTGGGCATGTTTACAGGAAACTGCACTCCCTCCAAAGGATAAATTTTACAATGACTTAACAAAAAGTCATATTTCTGAAGAAGACTATTTACACGCTCAAAAAGTATGGAACGTGTTCAAGATATCAACTTTGGGCGAGTATGCTGATTTATACCTCAAAATTGATACACTACTTTTGACAGACGTGTTTGAACACTTTCGCAAACTGTGTCTTGAAATCTACAATCTAGATCCAGCCCATTACTACACCCTTGCCGGATATAGTTGGGACTGTATGTTGAAGGTGACTGACATAGAACTGGAACTATTAACAGACATCGACATGTTACTCTTTTTTGAACGCGGAATACGTGGTGGTCTTGTTTCGCTTGTGCAAAAGCACGCCAAAGCAAATAATCCATATATGGATACATACAAACCAAACCAACCTACAACATACCTCACCTACCTAGATTGTAACAATTTATACGGATATGCTATGGAAAAACCTCTTCCATATCAAAATTTTCGATGGTTGACTTCAGATGAAGTTTCAAATTTTAATTTAAAAGATGTGTTGAGCAATGACACGCGTGGCTACGTTCTAGAGGTCGACTTATTATATCCCTGTGAGATACACAATGATCATTCTGATCTACCATTTTGTGTTGAAAAATTACAACCTCCCAGTTCACGTTCCAACAATAAAAAGTTGCTGGCAACGTTAAATTCAAAAAATCGGTACGTCATACACATTGAAAATTTAATGCAATGTTTGAAACATGGTTTGAAACTGCAATCCATTCACCGCATTATTTGCTTTGACCAAAAACCATGGTTACAACCGTACATGCAATTGAATACTCATCATCGGCAACACGCCAAGACCACATTTGAATCAAATTTTTATAAATTAATGAACAATGCGTGCTACGGTAAATCAATGGAAAATATTCGAAAGCATAGAACTATTCATTTGGTAAACCACTGGGACGGTCGATATGGCGCACGAAAATATATAGCTATGCCTAATTTCCATTCTGTACGAGTTATTGAAACTGATTTAGTAACCATTGAATTGTCAAAGACAGAAATCATGTATAACAAACCAATTTACTTGGGAATGGTGATACTTGACTTTTCAAAATTTGTAATGTATCAATTTCATTATGAGTTTGCCAAACAAAAGTTTGGAGATGTAAAATTACTGTATATGGATACAGACAGTCTTATTTATCAAACCAATAAGATAGATGTTTACTCAGTGATGAGAGAACATCCAAATTACTTTGATACCTCAAACTATGAGGTTAACAATATGTTTGGCATAATTCCCATGAATAAAAAAATAGGTCTATTTAAGGATGAGTGCGCCGGTGATGTTATGACAGAATTTGTGGCTTTGGCGCCGAAAATGTACGCATTTTCAACACAAAAGAATAAAGGTCAATGCAAAGCGAAGGGTGTTCTTCGTAGCGTCACACAATTCCTCAATGTTGAGGAATATCGATGTGTACTCTACGCAAACACCTCTCGCTTATACCAGCAAACACGCATTCTTTCAAAGAACCATAATATTTTTACAGTAAATCAAAATAAAACATCGCTGACAACATATGACAATAAACGTCTGTGGGATGGTGTAAATAGCTTGCCTTATGGACATTTCCACACCTTGTAAAAAAGAACACACTTTCATTTTCAATTCTTTTTATTAAAATTGTATGTTTTTTACAAGAAGAAAACTAAACCATATTTTGTGTATACTATGAACTGGTGGACTGACTCTCAAATAAATACTTCACAATATTTGATTCATGTTTATTACTTTGTCCTTTTCCTCACTAATCCACCACCAATCAATAGCTTTGACTTCATCGCTCCTGCTACAATCAAGGCTGCAATCTTCTCACCAATAGAAGCAGTAGATGACATCACACGCTGCATGGCCTTTCTTAGAAGAATGCGGTCTGCAACTCGACGTACTTCTATATTCTTGTTGTTGTAAGCAATGTCATGATCTCTACACGCTGCATCCAATATGTTGATTCCAGAGTTCCCTTGTGCTAGACGTTGGCTTAGTTTAGTTCCAGGTCCACAAAATTGATAGCCAGGAATATGCAGTTCAATGGGAAGTAGATCAATGGTCTTGTTAACTAGACCATGACCAGCAAAGGTCTGGCATATCTTTTTCAAGCGTTGTCTTACTTTTTGGTGCTGGCGATACTGCCGCTGCTGTCTCTTCTTCCTCTTCTTCATCGCAACCATGGAATGATGAAGCAAAGTCTTTACAGGACGGTATATTTGTATGGCCGTGGTACAATTTGATGAGCTGACACGTTCCACACTGTCTAATGGATGGCATTTTAGTAATAGACACTTGCTGGTGATGACTAAAGTCAGTGCATGGTTGTAGTTCACGCAGACCAGGATCTCTGCTCCATTCACTAGGTACACTGTGCCAAATATTTTTCACCGCGTTTGAAGCAACATAAAAAAGGAACGCCTTGGGCAAAGCGTTCAATTCCTCATCTGTGAAACTGTCAAGCTTTTTTTTTACAGGCAAAAAACTTGACAATAGCTCGCTCTGTGGGGTTTGAGTCCAAACCTTCAATTGCTGCCATATTACTACACGTCCACACTGATCACTGGTATGTCTCACTCTGAAGCTGACGTTACAACGCTTTGCACTCAACATGCAAGTTTTGACATGCTCTGCGAGCTAGCCAATCAAAAAGCTTCCAAACATTTTGAAGTGTTTTATTTTGTAGAGGTTCATCAGGCACGGAGAGGTTGTACAGTGCAGGACATCCCAGATCATGAAGGTCAACAAGTTGACATGTTGAATTAACATACTGACGCAACCATTCCTTTTTTTCACTTCCCTTTACAAATACAAGGTCAGCACCAAACAAGTGAGCTTTCAGAACAAGTGATAGATGCTGGTAAGGAATGTCGCCTTCTTTCCAGACTAGTCCCAAATTGCGTTGCAACCACTCTGTTTGTCTTCTGTCCTCGTCTGACTGCAAATGCAATGGAAACGGTGGTTCAAAGACAAAACTGGTTACTCTTGGTGCCCACATGGTTGTGCAGTCAATAATTCCAACTTCTTTAAATACAAACTTGTTTCCGTTCACCTTGAAACCCTGCACGTCGACAATCAATGTTTTCGGCATGGCGACGGATATCACACCTTCCACCACCGCTGCTTCTTAACAACTAACTGATTGGATAGGAGCGGGAAAATAATATACAAACAAAAATCAATTACACAATTTTATTCATAAAGTTATCAGTACATCGCTTACAATTTTTTATCATAGGATTTGGACCATCCCAATCACAGTGAGAATCTCCTCGATGCATAAAGTGTCTACGACAAGGACGGCAGGCTGCAACATC
Organism: Meconema thalassinum; assembly: GCA_946902985.2. Lineage (NCBI taxonomy): Eukaryota > Metazoa > Arthropoda > Insecta > Orthoptera > Tettigoniidae > Meconema > Meconema thalassinum. Next base: position 502,103,455 of record OX336390.1, read on the forward strand.
CGCCGACATACGGAGGTGTAATAGTAGCTTATCCCAATTAAGGTCAATGTCGTGTGCACCGTACGCGGTCAGAAATCCAGCTGGTAAATAGGCAATCAGATGCTGCGGCATTTCACGAAGAAATTGCGCTTTATGGTAGGCGCGTATTGCTAAACTCACCAGGGTGCGATAAATCTCAAATGCTGCATCAGCGTCTCGACTTGTTGAGCAACGATCGCATTTGCAGTCCATGCAATCTACCCGCTCTCCAACATGACAAGATGAAGCTTTGGCAACACCATCGTCCACATTATTTGTTTGATTAGCGATGGGCTTGTTGTTGTAGCCCCTGTCATGAATACCAAACGTAGACATGAATCCATCCGGTAAATAGTGAACCAGATGCGGCGGCATTCTAAGCACAGTATGATTCTTGTGATAGGCAGTTATAGCTTCACTCACTAGGGCGCGATAAATGGTAAACCTTGAATCTTCATCTGAGCCTGGTGAATCACTTTCACATTTGCAGACCCACCTCGCAGAGGGGGTTGTGACTTCATCGTAGCTTTCCATGACTGTGAAGGACAATGGAGGAAGACATGCTATTTATACTCTGGTCACCATATTGGACAGCGGTTGATAAAACACTTGCGCCTCGTGAACAATAAGGCAATAGGCTGTTGTTTTTTCTGGAATAACTGTAGATGTTTCAAATTCTAGTCTGATATCAATAGTTGTTTCCTTCATCGACTCCTCCAAATACGAACAGTCCATCACCACCAGAGGCGCCTTGGACTTGAAGTCTTGTGGTGATAATAGCCGACATGCCTCTTTCTGATAATAGGATGACTGAAAGTTTACAAACATGTCATAGAGCTTACCATATTTGTTCTTGTTAAAGTTTAAATCCATTCCCTCATAGGGAAAGGTAACACCGTTCAAAAAGAGTCGTATATTTCGTAATTGGATGTGGTCAAATTTTGATGCATCTTTATTCTGTTGATATTTGCGATCTGTTTGAAATCCAACCAGGACGTAGAGTGGCCGCTCTGTATACCGTGAGGTTTTTATAGACCAAGTATGTGTATCGGAGAGTGGTAATACCGGGTATTCATGCAGCTCCCAGCTTCTAAATTGAATGGGTAAAGCTGTATCCTTCTCCACAATCTTGAGCAGACTCAATTTTTTCTGATCTGATAGAGTAACGTGCGGTACTTTCCATAGAATTCGTTGCAGTAGAATTTTTGTATCTATTGGCGCTGTATCAGCTCCCTTTAGCGCATTATAATCACTCCTGTCTCGTACAAGAATCAGATCCTGTCTTGCGTTCACAACAATGCGCTTATGATCCTCTGCAAAGCCTAGTATTAATTTTAGAGGTAAATGTCCAGTAAATGTACCATCATCGTTAATCATCCAGTCGTTGGTTGAGTTGGGACACCAACCAGCCATACAAAAAGCTTTACTCTCTTCGCTTCCATACGAGGGATATAGTTTCATGACACTTGTTATGCCAACATTTCGAGTAGTATCCACTTCAATACCGTTGATCACGTAGCGAACCTCAGAAAACAAAAAGGCCAAAGCATTGTTGGCCAACTTTGACGTTGTTGGAATGGTACCATCCAATTTGGTGAGTTGCCCTTCAATCTGGATGTAACTTTCATGTGGAAGCGTGTAGATATCTTGTTGGTTAATAGTAATGCGAATCTCATCATTATTATTTAGTCCCTGAGTATACGGTTGGTAGGAATGGTGTTCAATTCTTACAATACCCTCCTGTACTTCGACAGGGTTTGTCACGTCTAGAATCGAATTCATGACGTAAGGTGTAACCAAGTTGTTGTAGGATCTGCTTGTTGACACGTGTTAACCTGTACACGTGTTGAGCACAACTAACACCTGCTCTTGACAGCGTTGCCGCTTTATACACTTGTTTCATGCTGGCTTCAGATACAGTTTGTAGGTCACAGGTGTATGAGGGTCTAACCGAATGAGACGTTGGTTTCTATTCACCAGTCTTAAGGTAATATTCCTGATGTTGGTCACACTCACAGGATGATAGAGCACCACCGACGGGTTTTCGCGGATGATATAACCACCAGGTGAAGTAACAATAAAATCATAAAGCGAATGCGAGGGATCTTGATTGGTGTAGACGTCTGTAATAATATTACACGTGACAGATACGTGATGATCTTCAATTATTTTCACCGGTTGGTCAGACTTGTGTATCACGTTCGGTACTAACACTTGTGGTGAATAGCCTAACAATGACCCAATCGAATCTGGTTGAGATTTAAAATCAATCCTAAAAGAAGAAAGAATACTGCAGCGATGTGTCACGTTGTTGGCTATGAGTTCAAACTTGCGTGTCCCGTCCAGAAATGCTTTTAGACTAAATTCCTTGGTGAGAGTTGTGTAGATGTGATCGTGAATATCATCTACGGTGTAGCTGCCAGACGGTAGAGTTAACACATAGTCATCGTAGTAGAACTTATCATTGACGTCTTCAATTATGTTGCAGATTCTATTATAGCCTTCAAACGAAACAAGTCCCAGCACGTAGGGTCGTCGTCCCATTTCAATAGGAGGATAAAAGTCAACAGTTACTTCCGCCCCTTGTCCGTGCAGTGTAAACGTTCTACTTTCTGTAGTCATAATGACCACGTCACCCGCCGTGCTCGGTCTTATATAGAAAAGTCAAACATAGACGACCGCACTGTTGCGTGTTAAAATTTTGCACTCGTTTCACATTATAGTGTATTGTTGCACTGCTTCCAAAATAGCGAACAAGCTCTGTCGGAGGAGGAAGATTTCCAAAACTGTCAAAGTACCACACGGTTCGCCCATGCTTTATGTAGGCCACATAATGCGTTCCCGGTCCATGACTGTCATCCAAATTGACAACTGCACTTTCATGGCTCCGTGGACGAGACGGTAGTTGGTTGCGCATAAACACGCCTCGAAAGTGGGAGATCTTAAGCTGTTTTGCATATCTTATAACTTCCTCATGCGTCATGGCTCGTCGTGGCAGTGCATCGATTAACCGTTTTTTGGCGACATGTAAATGCCGAGTCCTTTCTTGTAGGGTGCTAGCTTCATGTTCACACCTTTACCGCGCAGTGCTATGGCCTCCATAGTTTTATTATGCCTTTCACTTTCCTTCAACTGTTGCTTCGCCTCCTCAACAGCTTTCACCGTTCGTGCTACCGCACTTGCTCCTCCAAGAAGTGAACCCAGGGCTGCTAGTCCAGCAAACAGTGCAGGTAAAAATCCACCACGTTTCGGCACAGGAATAACTCGGGCACGTTTTCTAAAACGTAGTTTACTTTTGGGATTCGCATGCAATCGTGCTGCTCGGAGTGCTTTCTTAATAGCCAACTCACTATTTGTTTCTCCGCGCGAAGCTTGACGTGCCGCATGAAGAATAGCTTTAAAGCCTCCCTTTCTTGACAACTTCTTCCTCTTCTTCACCACATATCTCTGTTTCACCATCGCGACCAAAGAACAAGACAACCTCACACCGCAAAGTATAGAACACAACTAACGCTCCTCAGGAAGGGAACCTGTAGTTATTTATTCAATGGTGGCTGTATATTCAAGTTCTATATACAGAGGAAAATCGTTCATCGTTTTCCCCGCCTCTTTTTCTTCAGACGAGAGTTTCAAGTGAAAGAATAATTTGTCTCCGGCTTTCACCGGTTGATCAATAAGTGGTTGAACACTACCGTTTAATCGTACCTCTAAATGTTTCAAATCTGGTGCATACTCAATTACACGAATGGCACCATCATACATTAAACGGTAATTGTCATACCCCGAACGTAGTATGTAGGCGAGGTTATTGGGATCTTTTACCGGTTGTTGGTTTACAATGTGAAGCAGAAATATAGAGGGTATTGATTTAATAAAAAGCGATAACCGTTGTTCCAAAAATCGTTTGGTTGTCACGTCGTGAGGTTGCACAGGATCAGCAACTTCTGCTATTCGTCTTCGCTTCATCTGTAGAGCGTTCTCCTTAATTTCCCACACCTTTTCCATTTCAGAGTTTAAAAACCGTTTTGTACAAACATCTTGATCATCTTCAGGATCAGCCACATGCACAAGGCGTGCATTATTTGCTGTATAGCCCTTTGCAGTTAGGGTGGGCACAATACTGAGCACCTGTTTCACCTTGTTATCTACATAGTCCTTTCGAGCAGCGTCCGTGTTGTTTGTTGGAAGAGCCAGCTGAGTGATTCGACGTTGGTGTACGTCATAGTCCTTTGCTTCTGTTAACACCACAGCATTGGTTAACATATAGGCTTTGGTGCACACATCTTGATCGTTCACAGGATCTGCAACGCCTGTAATACGTTTATTCTGAGCCTCATAATCTCCTTTGATACGTCGTAAGCGGTAATAATCTACATACTTTTTTGAACATGCGTCCGAGGGTAATACGGGTTCTGTTATATTGGTCAATCGCTTTCCATTAAAGTCGTAATTGCCATCTGTAGTGCGTGACAATACATTAGCATCGACATATCGTTTAGTAGCCGGATCTGTATCATGTTTTGGATCGTTTGTCAAAGCAAATCGTTCATTTGTTTTGAGAGTTCTTCCAAAGGCGTCCATGGTTACACTGGAACTGAAACACCCGTTTGTCTCATGTATATAGAGACCAGCTCTTCCCCTTTCACATTTAGTTGATATGCAGATTATTAAGCAACAACATTCACTTCCGGTGGGAGACTTGGTTTCACACCTCTTCTCAACATCGTCCGAACAACGTCATGGATCACTCTTCCCATCCTCCATTCGCTGTCTCATCGCCGGCCCGTCGGGATGTGGAAAAACCAATCTTCTGCTTACCCTCATCACCTCCTTAAACGGAGTGCGCTTTCAAAATATCTATATTTTTGCCAAATCGCTGTATCAACCGCTGTATGTGTTCTTGGAACAGGTCATGTCAGGTCTGCGCAACATGGGCTACTTCACATTCGCAGCACACGAAGATGTCATTTCTCCAGACAATGTTCGCCCCCATTCGCTTATGATTTTTGACGATGTGGCCACAGAACGACAGGGTATTATTCAGGCTTACTTTAGCATGGGACGTCATAAATATATTGATTGTTTTTATCTCGCTCAAACCTATTCGCGAATACCAAAACAGTTGATTCGTGACAATGCCAACGTGATTGTTCTCTTCCGACAGGATGAGCGCAACATGCATCACGTCTACGATGATCACGTGAACCCAGACATGACCTTTCAAGCCTTTACACAGTTGTGTGCCATGTGTTGGAACGCTCATCACCACAGTTGTCTTGTTATTGATAAGCAGAGCAACATCAACAATGGACGCTACCGCATGGGATTTGATCATTTCATTCGTATTTAAGTAGCTGCATTGCTTTTCTGAATATCATTAGTTCAGATGTCATGGCGACAACAGGGAGTCAATTAAAAAAGCACATAATCCGTGCACGAAATAGCATTCGACAAAAGTTTCGCTATCTAAAACGTGCACATGCCGACAGTGAACTGTTTGTCGAAAAACATTTGAAGTCACCTCTGGAAGCTGTGTTGAAAGGAACATCAAAACCTAGTACACGCTCAAAAGAAACACAAACAATTGAAGAGGAGGAAGAAAATGATGAAGAACCTGAGGATGTTTTTTCTCCATTGCTTCCGTCTTCTAGCTCCAAAGAATCACCGCTGCCCCAGTTTTTGAAAACATCAATAATTGCTGAAACACCCACTAGACTCAAAGAAAAGCAGCCTACTCTTAAAGAAATATTAAATACGCCCGAACAATATGTGCGGTTAAAATCCATTTTACTACAAAATTATGGTGCGTTGGTTACTCCCTTCCTTGAAGATCTTTTTACTAAGAAAACTGATACTACCTATGGTGTTCGCTATGAAAACAATAGATTTCGAATTGGCGATTCACCAATCAAGATAAGTGACAATGTTTTGATTGTTAAAACAGTTCGTTATAAATTGACGCCAGGTCTTTTAGAACTTTTATTTTCACGTACACCTTCTACCGAGGACTATGATAAAGAAGATCTTGAAAAGTATAAAGACATCTTGATGGTTACAAATGGTTTTAGACGTAATTATAAACGTTCTGAAGCAGTAAATGCTAATAAGAGCTTCAAATATAAAACCATCATATCAAAATTGTTTCCCACCTATGCAAGTGTTCGCCGTGCAAATTCAGCGTCCGGTATCACGTTTAATACTTTGAAACCATTCATCGATTTCGCCTATTGGAACAATCCAAATAAGTTGGTTAAACGTCTGCAACTGTTGCGTGCATCAGAACAGGCTGGTCATACCGGACACGAGGCGGAAGTTTTAGAAATAGAAGAGGAGCTTCGTCATGCTGGCATTATTGTCTAATGAGTCAACGTGTTCATACACCCTCGCCTGTTAAGGCTGGCATTGCTCGCGAGTTGCATAGACCAGCTCGTCGTCTCTACCATCGTCGTCATGTCATCACACGGGGCGTTGACGATCTTTGGCAAGCTGATCTGGTTGAAATGATTCCCTATGCCAAAGCTAACAACGGGGTCAACTATCTGCTCACCGTCATCGACGTTTATTCCAAAATGGCCTTTGTTGAACCTGTTCGGAATAAATCTGCACAACTAGTCACCGCTGCATTCAAGACCATCGTTCAGCGGTCAAGACGACAACCTCGTTTGCTTCAAACAGATCAAGGCAAAGAATTTTTCAACAAGACTTTTTCCGCTTATCTCAAATCACTTGACATCCATCACTATTCCACTTTTAGCAATCTAAAGGCAAGTGTTGTAGAACGTTTCAACCGCACACTCAAGACGCGCATGTGGGAACAATTTACAGCAAGAGGATCCTATCGCTGGCTTGAACTTGTAGGCGACCTGGTGACACGTTACAACAACACTAAACATAGAACCATCAAAATGAAACCACGCCTTGTAACCAAGAACATTGCGCAATTGGATCGCATTCATCACAAAATCAAAACGGCAGATCCACGACGTCATCAATTACGTATTGGTGATTATGTGCGCATCAGTAAACATAAAACAATCTTCGCCAAAGGATACACACCAAACTGGAGCACAGAAATATTTCGTATTTGCAAGGTAAAACTTTCTAATCCAGTTGTTTATTTACTTGATGACCTCAACAAGCAGCCAATCCAAGGAGGATTCTACATGGAGGAACTGCAAAGGACGCAATATCCCAAGCATTATCTTGTTGAAAAAATTGTACAAAAACGTGGCAATAAACTTTTTGTTAAGTGGCTAGGTTTTAATGCCACATATAATTCATGGATTAATAAATCAGATCTGGTGTACGCCTTCTTGTTTTATTTCATGTCGAGCTGGCCGACTCAACATGCTATGCGATTTGTATCCTACCCCCACCCTACCATTTACAGGAAATACTACTCCTGATTCATTGACGTTTGTTTACCATTGAGCACATTCAACAACCAGTTCATTCCCCCTCTCTCTCTCAATCCCATTCACTACTCCCGATACCATTGATGTTTGTTTACCATTGAGCGCTTTCAACCCCATCTTGTTTGTCTCTCAGACCCATTCACACCTAACCAACCTACCACGTCAGGGTTCAACAACCACCGCCATCCACCGCCATTCATGTTTTCCCATTAAGAACACTTCCAACCATGACCTACCCCACATCCCGTAATCTGCTATGACGTCACACACACACACTAGTTGACCGTTCAAATCTGACGATTCATTCACCGACAAAGATTCGGAAACCTTCGGCAACACTCGGATCTCATCGGGCATAAGGCAAAGCTATATAGCCCAGGATAATATCAGAGAAGGCGCTCAGTCCAAGAGAGAGACTGGGTCGAGGAGGGTCTCGTGCAGAGCCTCTTCCATCCTTCCCCCCTCGTCCCCCACCCCACCCTTCCCTCCCTCTCCCTCTCCCACCCTCCCTCCCCACCCCCACTCCTCCCCCTCCACCCACACCCCCTCAAACCGGTTCCTGGACCCTCCAAGGTTTGTTTACCTTCCGGGGTCCCGGCGACCTTGGGGGTCAATGACCTACCTCAAGGTCATTGACCATGACCTACCTCAAGGTCATTGACCTTGCCACGCCCCCCTCATTTGCATAAATAACGGTATTTGAAGCAGAACCCTCCTTGCTCCTCTACTTATGAGACTTTCAAAAATCGGTTAACTACAAAACGAACATGGCGGCCACGCGAATTTGAAAGTTTTAAATAGACTTTTCTCGCGATGTAATGATCCAAACGCAATGAAACTTGGCACAGCAAATGTTTATACACATTGTAATGTACTGGTATTTAATTCAGTTCAATTGTTTACATAACCTCAAGATGGCGGCTGTGCTAATTTTAAAATTAAGTTTTTATTTCTTATGTCGTAATCATGCGATCGAAGTGAAAGTTCGAATAATGAACCTACGCAATAATTTTCTTTTAATGGTACATTACTCTATGGCCTATACATATAACAATCCAACATGGAGACCTTCCGAAATATTTAGACGATTCTCAATATCTACGAATCTATTATGAAAATCAAACTGATTTTTTAATGTTCATAGGGGCTATGAACATAAGTTCACCTAAATGACTTTCAATAACCTGGCGATCACAAATCCAACATGGCGGTGACGCGAAGTAAAAATATTCACATGGACATTTCTCACAATATAACCATCCGAGTGCAGTGAAACTTGGTACAGTAAATCCTTATACAAATGTTTTCATAACCACAAGATGGCAGCTGTGTGAAATTTTAAAATCTCGTTTTTACTTCTTGTGTCCTAATCATGCGATTGATGTTTGAATGCTACACGTACACAATAATCTTCATGTAACAGTACATAACTCTATGACCTACATATATAAAAATCCAACATGGCGACTATCCGAAATATTTAGTCGGTTCTCAATATCTACGAATCTATTACAGCAATCAAACTGAAATTTTGTATGTTGATAGTGGCAATTAACATAAGTAGGATATATGAAAATAGGCTTTAGGTCTTCAGGGAACTACTTGTTTTGATTAGTTTCAAAATGGAAAAACTCCTTTCCCCCGACGCAACCGTTATAGGAATTGTAAGCATAATTCGATATGCCGTCGTTAAATTAGGATAGGACTCCTTTATCGGGGCTAAGTACTCTAGTGCACCGCAAGCACTTTTTACAGATTGCGGAACAGCGTACCTAAATAATTGTTGCTCCAGAAAAAGATCCTCTGCATCCAAATCTTCAAGCTCCCCGTCTTTTAGAAAATTAGAGTGTGTTTGACAATGGTATTTCAATTGACTTTCCTCCAAATTGGAAAGCTTGGAAGGATCGAAGAGAAATCCAAAGTATTCCGGAAAAAAAAATTAACTTCGTTAAATCTATTTTCTACGCAGCTCAGTGCAGTATCTACGACAGACAAAAAGTAATTTACCCGAAATTTATTTTCAGCTTCTTTTTAAAGTTCCTCTTCAGTTTTTTCCACTTGCTGATAATTTTGCTGTTTTATTTCATCAAGGAACCTTTTGCGATTGCCTTGACGGCGAATAGAAAATTTATTTGCTTAGCCCAAATTTTCCATTATTTCTCTACCGGTGGACATTGTACTGTCAAAGCCAGTGTTGCGATAATTTTGAAAAAATGACTTTAGGCCCTGAAGTTCGGTTAAAGCCGTATCTAACGAAGTCTTCTCAGAGTGGAGAGTTTTACTTGTTGAGTTTACAGAAAATTAAATATCGTACCAGATAACGAGGCTTAAAACAAATTCATACGAACTTGTATGAAGCAACAAAGATTGGGCCTCTAACCGGGTAACAGGATCTTTGGTAGTTTCTGCCAATTCTTCTAGAGCTTCGTTTACCTTGCCTAACTGGTACCTGATGGGCTTGGCACTGCCAATTCAACATTCCCATCTCGTGCTAGCTAAAGATTTTAGTGTGAGGAGGCCAGGACATAGTTCGCACAAAATGTCCCACCTTTCCGTGGAAGCTACAAAGTGTTCAGGCGCTGAACTATACCAAAAAATGCCATAGCGTTCTTATTGCATTAACCATGTCACCCAAAAGTAAGTTAAGATAATGTGCAACACATGCCATGAACATTGTTCGTTTATTAGTATTTTTACTCGCATCTGCACTCCCTTATACTTAGCCTTCATATTAGCACCCTTGTCATACCCTTGTCCCCAACAGTCCATGATATCAAGATCATTATCCTCCAATACTCCTTCTAAAACCTCAGCTAACCCCATTCCCGTAGTGTCGTGTACCTCCAAAAACTCGATGAACGATTCGACGTTCCTTGGAGTTTCAGCTATCATATCATCATAGCGGAGGACAAATTTTAATTTGGGCTGGACTGAATCAAACACACTATCTTTATTTATTTATTTATTTATTTATTTATTTATTTACATTTATGAAAAAAAAATGGCCTGAAGCGCGGGGTCTGGCGAGACCGCACGTCTCGCGACGACCCTGCGTATTACCAATTTGAGGACTAGGCACTCTCCCTCCGTCCAGCCCAATAAAAAAGATTATATTATGATATAGTATGATATGATTGACGGAGAGAGCTGGCCGTGCGGTTAGGGTTGTGGAGCTGTAAGCTTTCATTCCGGAAATAGTGGGTCCGACCCCTCCCCCCCCCCCCCCCTGTCGGTAGCCCTGGAGATTGTTTTCCCTGCTTTCTCATTTTCACACCAGGCAAATGGGCGCTGTACCTTAATTAAGGCCACAGCCGCTTCCTTCCCACGTAAGGCAAATTGTAATATATATATAAACTAGTAGCAGTGACCGGCTTCGCCCGGTGGATTTATTTGTTTTATGGATGATAATGAATACTTTTACAGAACTGGCATATGATACTTAAGCTACCCGAAAGAAAAAAAATACAACTTTTTGTGGTGGAGGTGGTGGTGTTGGTGGTGGTGGATGTAGTGAGGGTGATAAGCAGTACAGTATAATGGACGTAACATTTAGATCATTTTTCCCTAATGATAATAATGATAATAATGAATAGGGAAACGGCTATTTACTAACTACAGCACTGACACATGTAATTTACAAACACATTTCTAAAAATGATTAGAAAGAGTGATAAGCGAACTAAAAGACACTGCCTAGGGCCTATATCTCATTGTCTGTTAGAGATGTAGAGACCAATAGTGTCGTCTTTTGTCGCATAGCGCCGTAGGAAAAGAATCAGAACACTTTGGAAAACTTCGGCTGTCCCGAGCTGCTGAGGTAGCAATAGTATCATTTATGGCCACATAGCGCTCAACGATAATTTTCGGAATAAATTACGGTAAATTTGAAAGCACCAACGCTTATTGCAGCTGATAACCTCAATGTATTGCACCAACACCATTGCACTTATACAGATGCATAATATGTTCATGATGATAACTGTTTTAAGGGGCAAAAGAAGTCGTTTTGCACTAATTACTCCCCTTGACTGCAATTTATAAGCAGCGCAAGATTAAACTATTTTCGCAATTCTGCACCAGAACACTGGTAGGGGCGACGTGATGCAGCCCTAATTGCCAGTCAACAATAGACTTATTAAAATACTCTTACATTTACACTACTACGGACATGAATGATTCTAGGGCCTTAATACATGGTTTTCAAGTTATGTTTGTTTGTTATTCTAAATGTAGGGAATGGAGAGCGTTGTCCAAAATATCAAGTGGACAGTGTTACCAGCAGGGTTTCAAAGTGTATGTATAATTTGGTGCAATTAGGAGGAACGGTATAGATATGTGATATAGGGCCTAAGTGCAGGAAATGGAGTAGTCTGTCTGAAATTTAAAGTGGACAGTGTCACCCGCAGGGTTCCAAAGGGTAAGTGTACAAAATGTGATTCAGATCGGTGAAACGGTGTAGATTTATGCCAATGGACCTAATGCAGGGAATGGAGCGGTCTGTCCTAAATTTCAAGCAGACGGTGTTACTCGTCGGGTTCCAAAGTGTAGACTAAGTATGTAACATTTGGTTCAGATCGGTGAAACGGTGTAGATTTGTGCCAAATGGCCTAAATGCAGGGAATGGAGTGGTCTGTCCGAAATTTCATGCTGACAGTGTTACTCGCAGGGTTCCAAAGGGTAAGTATACAAATTTTGGTCCAGATTGGTGAAACGGTGTAGATTTGTGCCAAAGGGCCTAAATGCAGGGAATGGAGTGGTCTGTCCGAAATTTCATGCAGACAGTGTTCCTCGTAGGGTTCCAAAGGGTAAGTATACACATTTTGGTTCAGCTTGGTGAAACGGTGTAGATTTGTGCCGAAGGGCATAAGTGCAGGGAATGGAGTGGTCTGTCCGGAATTTCATGTAAACAGTGTTACTCGCAGGGTTCCAAAGGGTAAGTATACACATTTTGGTTCAGATCGGTGAAACGGTGTAGATTTGCTGCAAAGTGCCTAAATGCAGGGAATTAATTGGTATGTCCGAAATTTAAAGTGGACAGTGTTACCCGCAGTGTTCCAAAGGGTGTGTATACAAATGTTGGTTCGGATCGATGAAACGTTGTAGATTTGTGCCAAAGGGCCTAAATGCAGGGAATGGATGGTCTGTCCGAAATTTCATGTAGGCCTACACTATGTCACTCGCAGGGTTCTATAGGGTAATATTCAAATTTTGGTTCAGATCGGTGAAACGGTGTAGATTTGTGCCAAAGGGCATAAATGCAGGGAATGGAGTGGTCTGTCTGAAATTTCATGTAAACAGTGTTACTCGTAGGGTTCCAAAGGCTATGTATACACATTTTGGTTCAGATCGGTGAAAAGGTGTAGATTTGTGACAAAGGGCCTAAATGCAGGGAATAGACCGGTCTGTCATAAATTTCATGCAGACAGTGTTACTCGCAGGGTTCCAAAGAATATGTATACAAATTTTGGTTCTGATCAGTGAAACGGTGTAGACTTGTGCCAAAGGGCCCAAATGCAGGGAACGGAGTGGTCTGTCCGCAATTTAACATAGCCTAAACTATTCCTCTTGAATCTGGCTATCATATAAAAAAAGAATTTTTCGAATCCGACTGGTAGTTCCAGAGATTAGCGCGTTTAAACACACAAACAAACACACAAACTCTTCAGCTTTTATTATATTAGTATGTATATTATTTTGATATATTTTGAAGATTGGTTGGTTGGTTATTAAGTTTAGGGGCTGCGACAACGCGGTCATGTAGCCCCGTAATTTTGAAGATTACAACTCACATAAAGTTCTATTGATCATAAACATGTTTTATTCTGCTAATATAACTTACAGAACCGGGTGAGTTAGCCGTGGTGGTTACGGCATGACTGATGGCAGTCGCTCACATCCGGGAGGCGAGGAGGTTCGAATCCCCACGCCGGCAACCTTGAAGATGGTCTTCTGTGGTTTCCCATCTTCCATCCAGGCAAATGCCGGGGTTGGTCCCTAACTATAGGCCACAGCCGCTACCTTCCAACTCCTCGTCCTTACATTCCAACTTCCCTCCATCCCTCCCCAACGGTACTTGTAGCTCACCCATTGGGTGTCCGTCTCGAAGCAGCTACAAAACTGGCGAGCCGAACATGTCCTCGGACACTCCCGGCACTAAAAGCCATACGCTAAAAAAAAAAAAAAAAAAAAAAAAACTTACAGAATTTTATAAAGTAACTGATAAATAATTTTTAACATTCTGTATGGAGTAATGGGTGAGATAATAACACTTCTACGATTTCCTCTAGACTGTGGTCGTGTAGCCTGGCAGGATGAGTCAGGGTAGGAGGGGGGCGGAAGCTGCGATAGCAAAGGTGTTGATGGGGAGGGGAAGGGAGGTGCCCGAGCGCGCTCTTGCCCAAGACCTTGTCTTACCGCTGTGTGTGTGCGGGCGTGTGTGTATGTGTGTGAGACTGATTCAGCCAGCGTTTTTTAGAGTCTGAAAGGAGCATGCACCACGGGTATATCGCTGAACCAATTTTCTTTATCAAACTTTTCTACTGCTCAGAATAAGATCCACTTCAAATTAATATAACTTTGAAGTTAATATAACAATTTTTTCTCACTAAAAATGGTATTCAAATCTGAAGAGGATAATACAAAATTTGAATTTCGAAATAAGAATTGTTCCTATTGCAGGTACTACTACAGGGGTTGTTGTAGAGAAATTTTAGTGTCTTCCGATTATTAGTTTCGTCGTGGTGATCGTACCTTTAACGTTCAAAATAGCCACTTTGATGCCATGTCCTCAGCAAACGAGCCGTCGTTATTTTCTGCAAAACGCATATAATGTCTCACAAAGACCTACATTAGAGATTAAGAATAAAAATAAAAATAAAAACAAAATTTTAATTTTTGACCGCACAGCCTTAATCGATCACCACGACCGCGATACTGTCTCGTTTATTCCCATTCCGCGGCGTAGCCATGCGCACTTAATCGATCACCACGACCGCGATACTGTCTCGTGTATTCCCCTTCCGCGACATAGCCTCGCTTATTAAATCACCCACCACGACTGCGATGGGAAATTGCAACAAGTCCGGAGATCGGAGGTTTGAATCTCGACGCTGACAGCAGCTATCCTGAGTGTGGATTATCCCCGGATTTTTCTACAGGCATCTCCCTCATCTCCCGCGGCACCTACCCAATTCCCGATCCCAATAATATACAGTTACACACACTACTACTACTACTACTACAGTCTATAAAGACAAATCGGACAAATTGAACCTTGTCGATCGTGTGGTGTCACGGGACCAACGTACGAGAGCCCAGGCGATCAGGAGAACATCTCTCAGCAGACAGCTGGGAGCTACTCTGACATCTTATATCCTCCTGCAAGTGATGTTTGCCTGATGAGCGAGGCCTTCCTTGCGACACTGCTGCCAGTCGCGGACAGTTTTATCGAGCAGTGGTGTTGCAACCACCCCCGCGAATTCTGCGGTGCCTTAAATAAGCTTCAATAAGCATAATAAAAATAATACCACAGCTAGAATAGAATGTAACAACATTTTCGGAATAGCTTGCCATACTTTAATAAGAATGCAGGACATTTTACGAATTTTAAAAATTCAGTTACGGCGCTTAGTATGTGCCAAAATTCAGAACAATCCCGCCTTGATTCTCTTGGTCTAGTAATAGTAATTTCAAATAGACATTGCAGCAGCCGATGTCTGCTTGTTGTTTCATATTTTGAGGGGCTTGGATATCGAGGTCATCGCGCATGTACTTGGATGTGTGTGTATAGAATTTGTCTGATAACTTGTGTTATTGTGATGTCTGTAGGCTATATTTGTAATTCAGGTGAGGATTAAGAGGGGGCGGCCGACGCCTTAAGTTAGTAACCATCCCGGCATTTGCCTGAAGGGGAAGTGGGGAACCACGATAAACCACTTCCAGGAAGATGAGGTGGGAATCGAACGCACCTCTTCTCAATTTTGCCTCACGAGGCTGGTGTATCCTGTTCCAACCCACAGACAAAAAAGAATCCTCCGACACTGGCGTTCCACTGTTATTCGCCAAATAAATTATGCTGGACAAAGTCGAGGTCGGGCAATCTTTCTTGTGCAGGGAGTAAATGAGTGGGTCGCATTCCTCAAACGCCAAAGAGAGTCATAAAGGAACACTTGTGATTAGGCGAACATACATTATGAGAGGTTCACAAACTCGAGTTCATGCTTCGCGCGCAATTTACTCCTGTGGATATATGTTTCCCTGATCTCCAAGGCAGCACTTGTTCCTCCTCATCCTGCTCTCATCCTCCTATCGCTCACCACAGGGTCTTTGCGACATCGTGGTCATGTAACCCCGTATACTTAGGTGTGTGTGTTATCGTGATGGCTGTATTAATTAGTGTGTGTATTTGCAATCCAGATGATGATTTGGAAGGAGGAGTGGGTGGCCTTGCTTGGTCATTAGTTAGGAACCAGATAGTCGGCGGGCCGACCAACTCTCTACCAGTCATTTGCCTGAAGTAGAAGTAAGAAACCACAGAAAACCATTTCCAGGATGGATGAGATGGGAATCAACCTGCCTCTTCTCCGTTTTACCTCACGTTCCAGCCCTCAGACCAGAATTAAATTTCTTGGCTGAGCCAGGAATTGAACCCGGAATTCTGGGGCGACAGCCAAAAATTCTAGCCGCTACACCACGAGGTGGTCGAACCACAGACAAACCATCAAACAAAACCATCTTATTGAAAGTGGGTACTAGGCCTATCTCCACTCTAAAAGCACATGTTGGCAAATGGTTTCAGCTATTAGGTCGTGTATTGTACAAAAATACAAGCCTCTTGGATGGAAAGTATGTTTGTTAGGCAGTCAGTCCGGAGGCTTGTCGGATCCTCAAAGAGTGGCTCGATAGGTTACTGTATGAGAGTAGAAATTACAAAACCCGAGACATACTAGGCAAGGTGAGGAGTGATGTAGTTTGTCATTACTTTCCTCACTGAGTCAGTATATCTGTAGGTTACTAACCCTATCAGTAAAACCTTTTACAGCACCCAGAGGCTCTCGCTGTGCCCTGAATGCCATTAGACACACCATCAATGCCTCAATGGCTTCCATGATAGGCCTCATCACAGCCGTGAATAAGACTCAGACATCGGTAAAAAGTCACATTTTGCTCTAGCCTGTGCCAACAGTCGAAAGCAAAAATTGGCCTACTTCATTCAAGAGATAGCAACAAGATGGAAAGCAGAGAATTAAAATGTCTGACCCTGCGGGACTCAAACTGGCGACCTCCCACGGTTGCATCATAGAGCACAGATAGTAGTCACTCTTCCGTAAATCTTGCGTTAGAGAAAGAGAGGAGATAGTTATGAAATGGTGGTAGTGATTTTTAGGGGCTTTTCGACATCGTGGTCATGTAGCCCCGTGTAGCCTACGTAGGTGTGTATATAGAAATATAAAGGAATAATCATACAACATAGAATTTGTCTGGTAACCTCTGTTCTGTTACTGTATCAGTAATGTGTGTGTTTGCAATTGAGATAGGATTTTGGTAGGAAGCGGCCGTGACCTTAAGTTAGGTATTATCACGGTATTCCTACCTCGGCCAACGTGGAGGGGTTTTTCCGTGGTTTACCACTTCTACTCCTGGCAAATGCCGGGATGGCTCCTAACTTAGGACCACGGGCACCTCATCCGAATCCTCACAGGAGTTACAAATAGGCCTACACATACTGCTACAGATACCACAATAACACAGGTGATCAGATAAATTCTACACACATCCAAGTACACGGGGAATGATCAGAATGTCCAAGTTCCTCAAATGAAACATAGTCTACACAAATAAAACGAAGCTTGTAGTTTAACGTGACCGTTAATCTTGAGATCATGAGCCACGGGACCTCCTTTTTACGTGGAATCCGAACCACAGGACATGGCATTTCACTTCGAAAATCTCACATGCATTGACCGGGAATCGAACCCGGATCGCCTTGGTGAGAGGCATAGACATACAAATAAAACCATGTCACCTTTAGGCTCAGGACGATCTAGCACCAATTACAAACAGGCTTCTAGTACTGATACCACAATGACACGGGTTGCCAGCCAGATTCACGGGGTTAGACTATACAACCACGATATTGCAGAACCTCTAAATGAATCAACAACAAGCCTATAGGGTATAGGCTATAACTCTGAAAACAGGGTATAAAGGACCCATTTAAAGCACGAACCCTTCTATTCAGGCATCCATTATAATGGACCACTAAGGCTTAAGAATAATCACTTATTCGTGTATAGTCTACTAGTGGGCCCGTGCGAGCTTTCGCAACGTGAATGTAGGTTTATGGGGTAGTAAGGAAGAATGTGGGAGAACGAAGTTTTAAATATTGAAGAAATGTATTTATTGTTGTTAAATGGCATACGTAGGCCAACATGAGAAGAACACAAAGAATTATGTAGAACAGTGTTTTGTACTTGGCGCAGCACCTCGTTGTAGACAATATTCGATGTTACAACGAATTCATCGGTTATTGTTTGCTCGGGAGTTTCTTCTACAGCAATTTTTACATTTGCAAAGGATTGAACCCTAGAGAAAGTCTTGGCGAGACCACACCGGAGCCATCTGCTGAGAGACTCCTCAGCTAGCAGTACGCCGCGCTCCCGCCAGATGGCTTCCGCCGCCGCTGCCCTGCACTCTAGCGGCAGGCTCGCCAGGTTACGGTGCTCCCATTGTAAATGTACATTTTTAAGGTATTTATTTAATTGTGAGGCATTTAAAGAGGAAGTGAGTGCGTTTCGGGCACACATGGGGTTATGCGGAACCCCATATGTGTAGGTTGGTGTTAACAGGACTTTATTTTCGGTACTAAACTAGAATGGGACCTTAGCGGAATAATATAGGAAGGATATTTTAAATGTAGCCTCATTCCTTTAAATGGCACACAAATCCATTTTCCTCAGAAATAAAATTCCATAAGTTTATCTGATCTCAGGGCCGTGGAGAGGGAGAACAGATTTGCGGGCCCTTCCAGATTTGTTCGTTCAGTAACCCCGGAAGTATCAAATTTGCATTTGCCCCTCAGCATTTCAAAGTAAAATAATTCCGTGGAACCTTAATTTATATAGACTAAGTTATTTATTTAAAAAATTATTAATGCCATTCATTTTATTTTTAGGACGGGTCAGGGAAGGGAATTTTGGAAGGAATTCGGCCGTAGACCTATTGAATGGAATCGTCTCGGCATTTACCTGGAGGTGAAAATGGGAAACCACGAAAACCATTTTCAGGACGGCCGAGGTGGGATTGAAACCCACGATCTCCCGATGCCGTCGAGGTATTTAATTTGTTTTTTACATTTTAATTATTTTAATGACAATTTTAAATATCATTTTTGTTGTAACTTATCTCAAAGAACTATTAGACTCATCACAAGAACAAGTCAAACGCATTTCCCAACCACATGAAATAGAAATCATATTTTACAAAGGTTATCAAGACATTATCCACCGAAGTAAAGGCTTGACAGCTTTGGAAAATGTTGCTATAGACCAGTCTATCTCTGCGAAGATATAAATACAATGGTTATTTACAAAATTCATGCTAGACCTTTGTTCTCTTATGTTACTTTGTTTTAGGCTATAGTCTTTTCACAGGTTTCCGTTAAATAAATAGGCCTATAGGACTAGGTTCATCAGGAAATTTGAAATTTGTTCGGAAATTAAATTGTGTGAATTGAGCTCTTTTACCACTCCAGGCCCCTCAGCAAGCCTGGGCTGCAGCCCCGTTTCCCTCTCCCTCTTGTCAGGCCTGGTCTCGGTGAGACCTGGTATAGCGTGGCAAGTTAGACCTGGCCTGTCATGGCGGAGTCTCGTCTAGGAGGGGAAGTGGTGGGATCACTAGGCGCAAATGCGATTTCCCCTCTTTGGTGCAACCGCTGTTTGGGGCTGCTCGTAGGTCGTCGTGGTTATATTATGCAAGCATAAAGTATCGAATAGGAGCATTCTCAGTGACATAGCATTGGTATTGGTGGTAATGAACTGAGAGCACGCCCACTTCACACACTCCTGACAGCAAGCTTGTTGCCATGCGTGTCAAAGAACGGAGCCGCTCAGTCTTGCTTCGCATGCCTTGACAGCATCTGTACCCTTCCAAGGTTCTGGGAATAATGACTACTTGGCAGCATCTAACCAGCGCGTGATGAAGTATGTGCTCACTGGTTGACAAAGAATCCAGGCGGGGGGATGACGTAATGCAACTGGACGCACATGCGCATCGGAAGGTTCAGATCTAACTTGTTCCGTTATAGCTCTATTCTGAAGTGAATATTCCTGCAGACCTTCGTCAACAGATGGTGTGGATGACGGTTCCTCAGAAATGAATTTCCTAAACTCGCAGTGGAATGATACGATATCGAACCGATACCATGAGTTAAATATCTCTGAATGTATCATTCAAGGGTACAGTAGTTCTTTTAAAAAAATATCCCGAATGTCAATTCGTCATAAATTAATTCTCTTATAGGCCTACTCTGTGAGCTGCCAGAATGGAATCGACAGTTCTCGCCTCGCCATATGGTCAGAGAACAAGATTGCCAAACTGAACAAGCCAGATATACAGCTGACCAGGCACTGAAGCACGTGGGCTGTAATATTGCAACGCAGAGTATTATGACATCAACTATGCGAACATGGATTGGCCAAGAGGCAGAGGGGTGATGACTGACATGGAATTTCCGGCCAAATGTCAATACCATTCTGGCAGCTCACAGAGTATAATTCACTACTTAACGATACGATCTCAGCAAATTTTGCAATGGACAACCGATACATTGTGTTAAATATTCCTGTGGGTAATTTTCCAATGAAGCTATTGTAAATTACAAACGGTGTGCATGTTCATTTCGTAGCTCATTATGGCATGGAATGATGTTTTGGTAGGCCTACAGAATTCTGACCAAACTTATTTTTCTAACATTAATCCTTACAGTTATTTCGATGCAGTTCAAAGATCCATTACGCTTAAGTTATCATGAAAATGCTGATTTGTGAATATTAACGGGTATTATTCGTGACTATTGAGTTGATAAGATAATTTAGCTTAAGCTGGGATTCTATATCTGAACAGATCTTCATAATACATGAAAATAGGCTAATTAGTTCTTCATGGAATTTCTTGTTCCGATAATTTTAAAGTAATTTCCACCATCTTTTTCCTTGATTTTTCCGTCAACAAAAGATCTCTGAGGTCCTCGTGTTAACTGACTGGTTCGCATAATGTGAGAGGAGTCAGAAGTGTACCTCTTGCCACTTCATGTTTCCTCAGTACATAAAGATGCAATGGTGTTTCACTTTCCAGCTCTTCCAAGCGTTTGTGTTGTGTCTGTCTGCTGTGCCCGTCTGTCTGTGTTTTGTTTCTTTCCTATTGCAAACAACAGATCACACGAGACCGTTGATTAGCAGACTGATTGCTATTCATTCATGTTTAGCTTCATAACTGCCTTAACTTTAAGGTAAATAAATAGGCCTAGCTCCATGTTTCATTTAGGGAATTACCGACAGTAGTGGCTACGCTGGCTAAAGCGCAGTGTTAGGTCATGGGGCCAAGCTCTCTGCTGACTCGGTAGACGCGTGGGTTCGAGCCCCACCGTCGGCCGTCCTTGAAATGGTTTTCCGTGGTTTCCCATTTTCAACACCAGGCAAATGCTGGGACGGTACCTTCTGACAGGCGACGGCCGCTTCCTTCCACATCCTTCTCCACTTTCATTCTCCTTAATCAATTCCATCTCTCATCCCGACGCGCAGGTCGCCCACGGGCGTCGAATAGAAAGACCTGCATTAGGTCTCTGAGGAGACAACACGAAAAAAAAAAAAATAATAATAATAGGGAATTGGGATATTGTGATCATTAGCTCCGTGTAAACAGAGAGCCCTACTCATGATCCCAGAATCGCGGGTTCGATTTCCGGCTGATGAAGTCGAACTGATTGACTTGTTTTTCTACTGAGGTGGAGGGGGAAGTGTGTGACTAGTTGGAAAATATTTTCACTTTCTTCAATCGAACTGGTTTTGTCCAATCCTGCCTTAAATGCCGGTAATAATAATAATAATAATAATAATAATAATAATAATAATAGGACCGATCAGTTATTACTGATAAAACCATACCGGGAAACCGGCCAGATATCGTTCTTGTGGACAAGGTGCAGACGAGAACTTTCCTAGTTGATATTGCAGTGCCCAATTCCCATAATCTGCAACAAACCTGCTGTGAGAGGATCACCCAATAGCCTATCTGCCCTTGGCTGAGGAAATACCGCAAATGTGGAGACAGGAAAGAGTAGTGGTTCTGCCCATAGCCATTTCTTCTACCGGCATAATCCCTAAATCATTAGCTCGCAATCTTTAAATATTGGGAATACATCCTGGTCTACATATCACCATACAGAAGGCCGTCATCTTGGAGACCTGTTCCATTGTTCGCTCGTTTCTTAATGTGCCACCCTAAAAGAAGTCATACCGTCTTGCAAACAAGCCGACGATATTAATTATGTTGACTTGTCCCACTTATGTGGTGAAATGAATGTGATTGCAATAATAATAATAATAATAATAATAATAATAATATATATTTTTTTTTTTTACGAGGGACTGTGGAAAATCTTCAAAAGACACTTGTGAAGGGTCCGCACTCCACAGTAGTGTGGGATTCTTACCCACTAAAAACCACATCCCTTTTCCCACGATGCGTTCGTCACCCCGGAACCGCTCTCGCATTACTTCAGGGTGATGTCGTGCTTACTTAGCCTTTCAGACTCCTTCTTTCTTCATTTCTTCTTAAGGGCGTTCGTACGCTTCCAGATCCCGCTTTTTCTGGCGAAGGACATCCTCCACATACACTGCTACATGGTCCCACGATTGCTGGTTCCGTAACATCACAGAAATAATATTATCTGGTGTCAGTTCTCCCAGTTCAGTTTCCACATATTCCCTCTTTAACATCCAATGGCCACACACGAAGAAGGTGTGAAGTACATCATCGATGTCGTCACAATATATGCATGTTGCACCACTCGCTCCGCCTACTCTATGCAGGAATTTCCGGAAATATCCGTGTCCTGTTAGAAGTTGTGTGAGATAATAGTTGACTTCACCATGGACTCTTTCAACCCAGGTATCCAGGCGTGGTATCAGTCGCTTGGTCCATGTACCACGGGGGTCACTTTCCCATCTGAGTTGCCATCGCCTCATCCGTTGATTAAAGGCACGCTTCTTTGCACATTTTTTCCCAGCTCTCCTTGGGTACGCCAGATTTCTTGTCGCTCCAATGCAAGTAGATCTATTGGGGCTATTGCTGCCACCGTGAGGATTGCAGGTTCAGAAACCGTGCGGTATGCACATGCAATACGTAAAGCTGCTCTCCGTTGTACGGCAGCTATCCTTCTCCGATACCATCCAAATCTCAAGGATTCGGCCCAAACTTCAGAGCCATACAGGAGCACTGACTGAACCGTCGTCATGAGGAGGCGTCTTTTACTTGATTTTGGACCGTTAATATTGCCCATCAGCCTACTAAGTGCTGTCATGTATTTTACTGCCTTATCTGTCGCTCTCTGAATATGGTTCCAGAATGTGAGCTTGGAGTCAAGTGTCACTCCTAAATATTTTGTACTCGTAGATGTTTCAATCACTGTATCTCCAACAGTCATTGGTACAAGAGTCTCAATCATTTTCCTCGTCAGAAGAACTATCTCAGTTTTATGTTCTGCTAGTGTTAGTCTGTGACTCGTCATCCAGTTTTTTATGCTCCGCATCACCTGGTTCAATTTGATTTGAGCCATCTCAACATTGCGGGCCACTATCAAGGCAGCCACATCATCAGCGTAACCCACTAGATTCGTATCCTCTGGCACCTCCAGACGTAACAAGCCATCATACATGACGTTCCAGAGATCTGGACCAAGGATCGATCCCTGCGCTGCTCCAGCCGTTAGTCGTTTTGCCCTTTGTCCATCTTCCGTATCATACAGCAAAGTGCGATCCCTGAAGTAGTCTTTCATTATGCGCATAAGATACTGTGGTACTTTGAAAGTCTCTTCAAGAGCTTCCAACATGTCATTCCAACTTGCCGAATTAAAAGCATTCTTTACATCCAGGGTCACAAGAAGTGTCACTTTACGAGAATGATGATTGCCCGTTTGCGCTCTTTCTACTGTGTTCACCACCTCCAATATTGCATCAATAGTATAATGTCCTCTGCGAAATCCATGCTGATGAACAGATAAATCCCCTGCTATCTGAACTGCTGAGAGAATTCTTGGCTGCAGAAGTTTCTCTAGGCCTTTTCCAGCTGTGTCCAACATACATAAGGGTCTATAACCACCAGATTTTCCTTTGCTGATCAAAACCAATCGAGCCATTTTCCATCGGGCATTAAAAACACCCGCTTGCAGGCAATGATTGTACATATTCAACAACAGTTCTGGACAAAGTTCTGATATTATCTTTAGCACTTCTGCAGGTATATCATCTGGTCCTGGAGCCTTCTTGTTTCTAAGGGAGCTAAAAGCTGTATTCAGTTCTTCTACTGTGAAGAGAGGTATATCATTCAGTTCGCTTTCATCGTCAAAATCAGTCCTCTCTGGATGGTCGGGAAATAGTGTATCCACAATTTTTTTAATGGTTTGTGAATCCATGCTCGGGTTTGAGAATTTACCAAGTTTCTTCATTACAGTCTTGTAACCTAGACTCCATGGATCATCTTCCACTTCCTTAGCCAAAGCCCACCATTTATCAGCTTTACTCTTCTTAATTGCTTTGCCGAGTTCCTTCTTTGCTGACTTATACTCCGCTGTGACTGAGGTATTCACTTGTCTGCCTCTCGTCCTCTGGGCCATGCGTCGAAGTCGCAGACAGTTTCTTCTCAATTCTGCAATTTCTTCGGTCCACCAATACGCTGGGCGTCTGCTAGTTCGTGGTCTCTTTCGGGACATTGATGTATTGCATGCTTGCTGGATTAGCTGCATGGTGAGTTCAACACGTACACCAGCTGCTTCTTTTCCTCTACAACAAGAACATTTTTCTGCTATGTTCTCCATTCCATTTTGTATTACATCAAGAAACGTTTCCTTGTCAATGCTGGCTATATTCCACCGTGCTGGCCTGCGCAGTATGTTTCTTGCTTGGGGAACTTCCTGAAGTAAACGAAAGATGATATATTGGTGATCGCTCCCTGTATAGTCCTCAATAACTTGCCATCCAGCAATCTTAGGCGCGATATCCTCCGTTGAGAATGTTACATCCGGTATTGTTCCCTGACATCCTGGCCGTCGGAATGTTGGTACATTTCCAATGTTATTGACCACTAAACCTGTTCTAGCTGCCATTTCCATTATGCGTCTTCCTCTGGAGTCTATTTGCGGCATGCCCCATTCCAACGCTTGAGCATTAAAATCACCAGCGACCACTAGTCTTTGGTCCATTCCACGCAATGCATCCTCAAGGCCATCAAGTTTCATTTGAAAGTTTGGGACAGATTCATTTGGCGTAAAATAACAGCTTACAATAATGATTCCCCCAATCTGTAATAATAATAATAATAATAATAATAATAATAAACATAATAATATACTAATAATAATAAAGCTAGCTTTGGTGGCGTTGTTGGAAGCATGCTGAGCTTCTATGCCCAAGGACGCGGGTTCAAACCCGGCCGAAGTCGTCGGATTTTTTACGAGCGTTAAAAATCCCTCAGTAGGCCTATGCCTTCCTTCGAAGGGGAAGTAAAGCTGGCGGTCCCATGTCATAGATTTATTGCATGAGAAAGGACCTTCCACTAACTAACTAACTACACCTGTGTGAAGCCAACATTTGTAGGTTGGATTTGATTAATGCTCTTAAGTTCCAACGTACGTCACCGGGCGCTGGTTTCGATGGCATCTAGTAGTAGCGAAGTTCACAGCTAGATGTCGTGGACGGTAGCCTTTGGTAGCGAAAGTAGGAACTACTGAAATTATCGTCTGCAGTCCTTAATTGAATTAAAACAGATAACGTCATCACAATTAACACGGTTATCAGACAGATTCTACATTCATCCAAAGTACATGGGGCTACATGACCACGTTGTCGCAGCCCCTAAACTAAGGAACCAACCCAACCAATAATAATAAAATAGTCTAATAATAATTTCAATGTTTTTTTTTAAATTCTACTTGAATTATTAAATACGTTTAGTAGGCTATACGTACCAAAATTCTATTTCAATATTTTTCGTTGGCTATACGGTAATATACCTAGGCCTACCTGTGTAACTTTCAATTCATACCGGTATTCGTATTGAAATAATTTTCAATTCTTCAGTAATGGTCCTAATTGGTGTAACTTACCTAAACATTTATGCTGGTGAACCTGCAGTGAACGTATTGAGTAGCAAAACAACAAAGACGAATAAATGAAGAGTCCGGTGCAAGAACCAGACAGTTCCAAATTACAAATAGGCTAATTTCAGGAGACACAAGAAATTGAACAAAATAGTGAAATGTCGAAAAAATACGGGTTATCCACGTACAATAGCTAGCAGCAATAGTAACATAGCGTACCTACATATTTAAGTGTAACGCATAGGCTACTGTCCGAGATTCTCATTGTCATTACTAGGGCTCGGATTCGAGCATATTTGCATATTTTTTTCCCTGAATAGTACACATAGAAAGAAGCCTTTCGGTGGTATTTTCACCTCTCTGGGACCAACAGAATTGAAATTTATCGAGCATATAAATGCATAAAACCGCGGTTTTCAGAATAGAAGCATATACATGCATATTCTTGTGGTTTTCGTCTAAATAGTTTGTTTTTCTTCGAATTCTCCCCCGAATTCGGGCCCTGACAACCCCTAAGGTTCGAAAACAGAAATAATTATTGAAAAGCCTATCTGGTGCGAATAATAGAACCGCAGGCTTTTAACCTATTGTGAGGTCGTTCTCGTCATTGAAACTTTTATTGACTGATTTAAGAAAATCATTCAAAACTGAAAACATAGAAAATTTCTTGTTGTACAGACCAATGCAGATCTACTTCATTGACTCGCCTAATTCTGAACATTTTGTAAATGAACTTTTAAACTGTATCTTTTATAAGAGCACTTCTCTTATAACTTATATACTTGTAAAACTTGAATGCGAGTATATTGCAGTGTATCATACATACAATTAGAAAATAAAGCTCGTATTTAAAGGTATGTTAGGCTATTGGTTTTTTCGTTTCACTTTCCTTTCTATAGTTTTAACGGTGTTTTTCGAGCATATTTAACCGCATATAATGGGGGTTTCGAGCATATCTAACGAGCATATAATGGGTTTATAGTGTTTTTTTTCCCGAGCATATAATGGTTTTTTCGAGCATATCTATCGAGCATAAAACACATGATCGTCGAGTATATCCGGAGATTTTATCGAGCATATCGATTCGAGCCCTAGTCTTTACTAATGTAATCATCGCACAGTGTATTTTTCTTATTCTCTTATTGTACTGTATCTGATATGGCCATTGGCTGCATACTTATATAGGCCTATTAAAATAATTTGTTAGAAAAGTTCACCTTTTACTAAAACTGAAATATCTTGGGAAGTATTTGCGCTACGACGACGTTTGTTGTCGTGTATTAAACAAGAAGTTCCGTGACGAACTGAAGAGCCTACTTTTCTTAAAATTTAAGAATCATGCCAATGATTAATCTATATTATGGATCTATCTAGAATAATGACAAAATTAAGTTGGTAATATCGAAATTTCTAATTAGTTCGAAATACTGTATAACTGGCATAACGTTGCCTAATAGAGAACTACAGTTGGCAGCCCTGGTGACTGAATATATTCTTAGTTCCATCTCTTAAGGTACAGAATACAAAATGTGGTTGAAGTAGAATGGATAGCATGGAGGTTACATGCAGTTAAACATTGGATCTAACAGCACGCGTAAAATCATGTTGGCAACAATGACATACATGTATTGGTCAGAAATAATCTGAAATAATATGATCTATTGTTGTGTCAATTTTGAATGAAATCCGTTAGTTAGTATAGACGTTACATGCATTTTAAAATTGGACCTATCAGCAGGCTTAGAATCATGTTGGCAGCACTGGCGTAGGCCTATATTAGTTACTCCAAATTAATCTAGAATGCCAGGTACTATACGTGTGCAAAGTTTAGAGCTATTGGCTTGCATACTTTCTGATATATTGATATTAGGGTAACAAAGATAGAGACAGCATTTATTAACAGTTGGCAGCCCTGGTTACTCCATCCCTGTCCCAGATACATTTACACACACAACTACAATCATCACAGCATTACAGGTTGCCGGACAGCTTCAACACACTTCCAACTACACGAGATTGATGACCAAGGTGTCTCAAGCCCCTCAATTGAATTAACAACAACTCTTCAAGTATTTTCATTTCTCTATGAGATATTATTACACAAGAAAAGTTTCATGTATTTTGATCCCGAATTTCTCGAATACAATATTCTCAAAAGACAAAAACAAATCAGTTCTTTAAAAAATTAAGTTAATTTTTGACTAAAATATCTCACCTCAATGGTAAATCTAGAACATTCCTGTTTCCCTGACAGGAACAAATTAACTCAATATCTCTGCTACCAACATGAAGACTGCGTATCTCTCAACAAGAGAAATTATTTACAGAGGTCTCAGCAAAAGTGGGCATGTCCTCTCACGATGTATCATGTTGATTTAAGATATGAGTAATTCAATACCGGCACACATTTTTATATTTATTGTTTTTTTCCAACAAGATCCTGCGCATTATATTGCAATTACCCCTGACTGCCTAAAGTATCATTTTCGAAGATTTTTGTCGCCTACCAAGGTACTTACATATATGCTACATGCAGCCGGAAAAAGGTTTAATTGCTTATACTACTCAGGCGACAAATTTCACTCATTCGTAACTGGGAGATAACCGTAATTCGGAGAATTGCTGGACATAATATTTACGTAATATGAAGCAACTCGGCTGATGGTTATCTCATGCTCAAGATGTTAATAATGATCCCAAAATTAGTGTTATTGTACAAATAAAATTTTCTAAGTCTTTATTAAAAGCGCGTTATTTTAAATTAAAACTAGATTAATTTATATATAACTTCTCTCCCGCCAAGAAAAAAAAAAGCTAATATTATCCCACTGTGTGGGATTCTAAATTATTTGGCGCTAGCCTCAGTTTGAAAAAAGCTATAAGTTATTTCGCGGGGGAAATTTAGATTGGCAACCCTGGGAAGACGGAGTTAGTTGTATTACCACAGTCTAAAATACACAGTCGAGAAGCTCGCTGCGTTACGTAATTGCATCCTCTTTGTAGGTGAAGAGACACTAGCGCTCGCGGCGGCCAGCAAGCTGGCAACTGCCTTGAGCACGTTATTCGCGGCACAGATGATTTAATTTTGCAAGGTTTTTTTTGAATTTTAACTCACCTGAGTGATTATTTCCATTTTAAACATAAGTCACGTTAAATCACCAACTACTACAGAAAAAAGACACAATGTTGATAAACTGTACACTTTTAACTCATAGAAACACAAAAAGAATGCTCCGTTTTTATTAGTTCAGTCCTCTCTAAGTATCTCTAGGTACAGTTGTATGACGTATTTAATGAGTCTTACGTAGAATTCATAGTCCATACTAGTTATAAATTCTTGTATTGGTTTAATGATAGTCGCTGGCATCTCTACATAAAACCAAGTCCACGATTCCTGGATGTAACAGGTAATCTCTAAATCCACTGAATGGATTTTGATTCGGTTTTCACCGTTCAGTAAAGAATTTCTCGAGGAAGGTTTCTGTATGAAAACATTCACTTATAACCAAAGGAAGCCGAGCAGTAACGATTTCAGTGAATCGTGTCGAAGGAAAATTACCGTCCGTGCGCCTTTTAAGCTTACGCTGGGTAAACCATAAAAAATATCCATGCACTATGAGTGCAAGAAATGGTCAGCATGAAAAGTTCTACAATGAAGTCCGCGACAGCATATCTTTATCTTTAAAACATCGCCAACTATAAGTGATTTTACGTTTTAATTTCTTCCAACAATCTCTATTCAGTGGAAATTCAAATTACTAGCTTCGGAGCGAGTTTACAAGCTAGCGAGCGAGCCCATCACCCCAGCTTCGACCAGCATTAACTGTCGAGTCGTGTCGAGTTAAGACGTCAGAGAAGAGTGGACTATAAGTGTCGGAGTTTCGCTGTTCACCTCGGCTTTTCTGAATTGCGTCTGAGACCTACCGTCCGTGCGCCTTTTAAGCTTACGCTGAGTAACACCTTTAAGATACCAGGCGAAGCTGAGGCGGGTTGATAGTATGGGTATAATATAATATCAAATTCTTAACCATATCAATTGAGTAACATTATAATTAATTAGTAAAAATACCAGTGTGATTTGTGAAACGAAAAGTATAAAAAGATCTTAAGGTATTAAATGACTCAATTGTAGGTATTTCGTATTTTTTCTGTGGGTTCGAAACCATTCATTCCTGAATTTGACAAAATAATACAATGCCAATTTTACAAAATATCGGCAAAAACAATTGTGTACCATACCTTCACAGCAGCCATGTGGGAGACCAGGTATTTCATAAGAGAATTAACGAACAGAGTACCACATCTAAGTTTGTGAGCATTATCCTGACGACATAAATTGGCATGCTTCCAAAGGCTTCGAGAATAAGTATATATTATTGTGCAAGATCTTTATTTATTAAATCAGCTCTTGACTGTTTGCCACGGTGGGTGAGTGGTTATAGTGTCGGACTACCAACCCCAAGATTGCAGGTTCGCTCCTGGCCATGGTAAGTGATTTTTGAAGGCGACAAAAATCACGACACTCATGTCATACGTTGTTGGCATGTTAAATAACCCATTTGAATTCAGTAGGCCATGTTCAATGGCAAAATTAATCTCGGGATTTTCCGCCAACACAAAGTTCCTCCATTCTCTACTTGAAAGCGCTGTAGTGTCAAGGAGTTTAGATATCTAACCTCCTTGACATTCATAGCGTTCAAAGGAACGACGAAATTCGACATGCAAGCTACCCTCTGGGTGTCAATTAACAAAGCTTGCACCAGGCACCCGAGGCCATACGATATTATTATTAGCTCTTGACTAGGCCTATTAAAAAGCCATTTTCTATATCTGAAAATTAAAATGTCGGCACGCGTTTGAGATGACATCTTTTACGTTTACGGCAGGCTAACTACCGTATGTCTTAATTTTCAAAATGCATATATATTTATATTTGATTTGCAGCCAATGGCCATAGCAGGGCATTTCACATGAACGCCCGTAGGTTCCCCAATTTCGATGTCAAGTAGTTCCAACTTAAGCTACCAGAACTGAAACCCAACGGCGAACGTTTGAACTTGATAGAGCGTGTCTAACCCAATAGCCTACAAATTTTGGCTACACACTACCAATTGTAGTTGTAAGTTCTTTTACGTGCCATAAATCTATGTCATGGGCCCGACGACTTCGACTGGGTTTGAACTCGCGATCTTGGGTATAGCAGTTCAGCATGCTACCGACTACGCCACCGAAGCCATGCATAGATATCCTACCGAGACATGCTTCTGATTTATAACCGACTGGCTCCGTGACTCAGCGGTAACGTTCACGCCTGCTGTCCCCAAGGTTGCGGGATCTAATCCCGGCGCAGTAGGCTGGCATTTAAGGGTGCATACATGCGAGGGAACCGCGTCTGTAGATTTACTGGCACGTTAAAGATCCCCTTCAGGGCAAAATTCCGGCACCCCGGTGTCTCTAAAAGCCACAGATGTTAAAAGGAATCTAAAACCAATAACCTTATTATTGATTTATAACCAGTTAAAGACCTAGTTCCGTTGTTTGATTGAAAAGCTTTATAATACTTTCTACTGCGTATCCCAATTAATTGGGATCACCGGAGCCTATCAGGTTCATTTTGGTTTTGGCCGGGGATTTAATGCCGGATGCCCTTCCTGACCCCACGTAACTTTTCAGGTGAAAATTCCACCCCACTGTCACCGGGATTGGAACTCCGGCCGTCCGGGTGATTGACGAGCAGCTAAGCCACTACACCATCACGCTCCCCTTGAAAAGCTTTATAATACTTGCCTAAAATCCATAGATCAAATCCTACCGTCTAGGGTCCTTTGGAAACTGGGGTGTCGTCTTGCTATTTGAACTGAACAGTCTGACTTCCCAGTCGGTCAACAGGAATACACCCCATTAGATTGGGCGAGGAGTAACTAATTTCCCTGTGTAATTCATAATACAATAATTATTTATACATTTAATAAAACGCTTCTTATACACCCCCCCCTTATGTGAGAAGTGTTTTATTAAGTGTATAAACTATTCATGTATTTTTATTTTAGGCATTAGGAGATAAATTGCCACTGCCCACCTACTCTAATTGGGCACCGTACACTCGTGTTGACCGACTGAAAAGCGATCATATAGGTTACTTAGCAACACTGAAATATTGCTTCTAATATTAGATCTATTGTGACCTTTATGCATATCTGATAGCATGAAGTCCACATATTATTCCAACAGAATTTAAGTCATGTCTCAAAGCTGAAGTGAGAATGGAAGTTGCTTGTGAAACTAGAAGGACAAAAGGACGGTGCGTACGTGACTTGAAGGAGCTTTCTCCCGGCGCGAACAAAGGTGGCAGGAAAGAGAAAATCCACATCTGGACACCAAATGTTCCAGACAACGCGCGAAGGTCGTTCAACTGCGCGGGCAAAATGCAGAAAACTCAACGATTACCTACCAAATAAACCCCGCCCATTTGAAAGGAATTAGAGCAGTAATTAGGATACAGAGACAGGAGTTATACCATCGTATAGGGGATGATCCCAGCCTCTCAGAAATATCATCAAAATTTAAATCGGATTATTCTGTGATTTTTGCCAGAATTAAAATGAAATCAGGGGGTGGATTTGAAACGACCAATGGCAGTGAGAGACGCTAGACGCGATCAAATCCCGCCGAAATTGAGGGACAATGAAGCAAATTACGGAGCTCATTATCTAACGATCCTACGATCGAATTTTGAATATGAAGGAGTCATTGAGACATTGGGAATGAGGACGTTCTAAGGAGCTAGTTCACATATTCATGTGAGTATTATTTTGGAAATAAATTCTGAAAACCCCCTACTCCACGTCCCTTTAAGAGAAATCGTATAAATAATGGATTGAAACACAGCGAAGTTAGTCTACTCTGGGGCCACGACAGCGGCGGTAGCCCGTGCCGCGAACCTTCGGACAATACGGTGATTTTTTATAAGTTCTGTAAGTCTACTCTGGGGCCACGACAGCGGCGGAAGCCCGTGCCGCGAACCTTCGGACAATACGGAGATTTTTACAAGTTCTATAAGTATACTTTGGGGCATCGTCAAAGGCGAAAGCCCGTGCCCTGAGCGTTCAGAAATTAACATTTTACAAGTTTTATTAAGTCTTAATACGCTGTGGACGCGAGAGCCTGCATTGAGGCATAAGAATAATTAACATTGTTACAAGTTATAAGTAGGAGCTAGCATACCTCCGAAATCGAACATCGCTAAGTATTCGCGAGTGCAATGTAGAACAGTGCATATCATAACAGTATGACGCAGTTGTAATGATAGCTATATGAGATAGGAGCTTCATGTACGAGAACCGTGCATTGTGTTAATGGTAATAATTCACAGTGGACCTTTGTTTTTGGTGAAATTTTGAGAAAAACCGTGTGTAAATTCTCCTCCCATCAAGATGAATCAACTATTGAAGAAGACTGATATCATGGACCAGAACAGCATCAGGAAATATGAGAGATAAGTAAATATTGTATGGGGCATGAGGGTCATAATGTTTCCCATTATTGGGATCGGATAAGTCTATCTCGATCATAAGCAGTTATGATAAAAATAGGTATTTTAGGCATACCGGGCATGGTTGTGTAGATTTGTGTGTTTATCAGTAATAAGAATTTTGTGTGTTTATCAGTGATAGATTTGTGTGTTTTATAATGTAATAAATATATGAGCATCAAAGTGTTATTTTAAATATGGTTTTGTTTTTGGGATGTCATTATCTTTGTGAATGCACAGTCAAGGGAATATTTGTTTGATAGTGCTTATGCACAAAGTAATTGTAAAAGCTAAAATGGGGAAGACCACTCGATAGTGTGACAAGACCGGTAAGTGACAATGAAATTATGAGAGTAATGAAAATGGTAAGTGATTATCACGCGAAGGTACGAATGGTAAGACATGAATGGCTACAGGGTAGTTTGAGATATATTCAGATGAGGCTAAGAGTCGATCTTGGGTCGAGCAGAAATAAAGCGGATGTGGTATTCCCGCGTTCTTCGATGATATAATGGTGAGTGTAATAAAGCGGATGTGGTATTCCCGCGTTCTTCGATGATATAATGGTGAGTGAAATAATAGCGGAGGTGGTATTCCCGCATTCTTCGACGATATATAAATGGTAAGTAATATGATTGAATTCATTAGCTGATGAGAGCCCACTTTAGCTCCGTCGGAAAGAGGTTGAATTGCTCGAGCCCAAAGCAGGTAAAAGGGATCTTAGGAAGCAGGTATAAACTGGTTAGCCGTCTGAATTCTTAAAGCAGCCAAGAAGGTTGTGCTGGCCTGCCGGTTAGCATGGTGAAAGCACGTCTGTCACAAGGTCGAGTTTGGTATTGTATTCTGTGAAGGGAGAGAGTCCCACTCCCCGGGGTTTCTTTTATGTGACGCTCCAGGAAGCGATGTGTTATATTTGTCATTATTTTTGGAGTGCATTCATTATGGTGTTGTTGTTTATTAATAATCACGGCGCACCGGCAGCCGAAGTATTTATTTGTGCTTCATGTATGTTGACTTGTTTATTTTACCATAATTAACGGAGTTATAGCTCTGAGTGAAGTAATTGTTTGTAAAGTATAAAAACACACATGCACGTAACCTAGAATAAACCTATTGCCTTCATTATCTGACTCTTGTGAGGAAAGATGATGATTGTACGAATAGACGTGTCCGATTCCCCAAAGAACAAGTTTTGCAAGTTATAAAAATGAGTGCGCAATATTATTGTGATAGAATGGCTGGTTTATTTAAGCCATAGTTATTTGAATTAAGTCTGTTGACAATAACCCTTGGACTTGAAGCAGTGGACTGCAGTAAAATAGACTATTTTCTATTCCTGGTTTCAGCCAGTGTGAAACATTATTTTGCATTTTTTTTTGATATTGTTGTTTTTCAGTAATTTAAGGGAGTTGATTTTATTTTATTTGTCTATGGTTGGGAGAAAAGGGAGATGATGTTTTTGTGAAATAAATTATTTTATATTAGGAGTTCTCTGACCTACTGATTTTAAGATAAGCCACCTGTGATCCTGTGACAATATTCCTAGGATGTTTAGTATAAATTAGAGCCACCCCGAACAGAGCACCACCCGAGTGAGAGTCGGCATCCTAGAAGAACGCGGAAGGGTATATATGGATTGGTGATAATGATGCAGTTATTCATGTCCATATTAGTTTTTCTTTTATTAATTAGTGGATCACAGTGATGGAAAGTGTCAGAGAGTAGCTAGCCGGAGCCTACTGAAGTCTATATGCCGCCTTGAGGTCATATAAACAGATGTAGAGCATTCCCCTATACATTTAATGGCGAGGTCCAAGTGGGGCATTCGACAGTACGACCGAGTCCTTGGATGGTTGCTGCGATGTCTTACGAGCCAAACCATTAGAGGTATTTAATGGCGCCGAACGGTGTGGCCAAATTAACAAGTAATTCAGGGGAAAGTAAAGCCAGGAGTTTGTTTAAAGTAAATAATCGAAAATGCTGAGTTTATTTTGCATAAGTTAGGTAGAAGCAGCGTTTTCGTGGCGCCCTTATATTTGAATAATTAGTAGCAAACTCCAAATGTATGTTGTAGGACGGCGTGAACCGTAAAAGTGATGTCAGTACTTTATTGACAGAACTGGGAAGTTAAAATTAATGCAGAAGGGTAAACTGAAAGTTTATTCACAAAAGCAAACATCAGATAGGCAGCTCTTCAAGCATATTAAAGTCATTAATGGGATTAACGTAAATTGGGAATAAGCGACTCATTTTATGATTGCAGAAGATGGGAACATGAGACTCCATGCCCCAGTCTTCTCAAATAAGTATTATATTGTGTGATATGGCGTCCGTGGAGGAGATTCGACTTATTATCGAGAATTCAGTGGCTAGAACGATGGAACAGTTCGAACACTTTAAGAGGGAATGCAGGGAACAGAGTGAACTAAACAATGCACGTATTGCGGAACAAATTGCAGAACAGAGTGAACTAAACAATACACGTATTGCGGAACAGTTAGCGGAGCAGATAGCGGAACACACTAAGACAAATAATGCACTACTCGCGGAACAAAATACAGTTACTAACACACAGTTAATGGAACAAATTGTAGAACAGGGTAGGCTGAATAAGAAAGCGTTAAAAGAGGATCTGACAGATAAATTAGCAGAACAAATAGCTAAAATCACGCTCGAGACTACCACACAGTTAGGTCAGATGGAGACGAACTTAAGGCAATCAATAGCGTTCAGTGAAGAAAAGACGGCAGCGAAACTCATACAGCTAGAAGAGATATGTAACGCTAACACAGAAGGGATAAAGACAGAACAATTAG
The DNA here is from genome assembly GCA_946902985.2 of Meconema thalassinum. Classification (NCBI taxonomy): domain Eukaryota; kingdom Metazoa; phylum Arthropoda; class Insecta; order Orthoptera; family Tettigoniidae; genus Meconema; species Meconema thalassinum. The sequence continues at coordinate 502,139,608 of OX336390.1, forward strand.
CAATTCAAGCTACCATAAAAGGAGTAGATAACGAGGTTAAGTCTGCGGCAAAACAATTGCACAGCCTGGAAGGAGAGATGATAGAGATTAGAACGGAAATAGACAAGGCAGCTTTGACATCAGCGGAACGATGGAGCATTCAGGAAAACGAGAATGATGCACTTAAAGAGAGGATCCGGGAAAGCAATGAAATGATAGGAGGCAGGCTCGATCAGCTGGAAAGCGAGAAGAAAGAGGGAAAGAGAAAAGAGGAAAATAGATATGAGGCAATAAGACTGGAAATAAACAAGACATGCCAACAAATTGGAATTGACGGGAAAGAGGATAGAAAGAAACTTATAGAACAGATGGAAGAAAACCAAAGGAGAATAAAGGAGGTCGAACTGCAGTTACTGGGAAAAATGGAGGTACAAGAAAGGAAGATCATTAAGACCGAGATACAGTCTCTACAACAACAGGAAATGCTTCTGGAACTGAAAGCTCACAGCAGCAGTAAAGAAACGAGCAGTGTGGCTAATCACTTCAACACAAGCCAGACCCAGGTAGAGAGAATGAATGAACTCAGTCCGGGCCGTGCGACCGCAGGTAGCGAAAATAATGAAGGGTTTCAAACATTTAGAGGACTTGCTTCGACACCTCAACAGCCGACTGGCGATAATAATAACAATAACTCAACTACACAGTATGTTCAAATAATTAGGATGCAGGAGGACCGCCCACGAAAATTTAACAATGATGGTTCACAAACACCGAAAGCTTTTCTAAAAGATTTGGAACACTACCTTACAGACAATAATATTCCTGAGAATAAGAAACTCAGAATAACAGAGAAACTACTGGCGGATAGCGTTTTGACGTGGTTTAGAAGCTTTCGCTATACCTTTGAGGACATGGACACCTTCAAGCAGGCATTTTTACGTCGTTACTGGAGCATGTCTATACAACATAATTTAAGGATGGAATTATATAGTAGGAAGTACCACGCGTCCCAACCGACACGCTACTCAGAATATTTCTCGGCTCAGCTACTTAGACTGAAGGATATGGATATTTTACCACCGGAGTCAGAACTGGTGATGACCATTGGAAAGCAGCTTCCATTGCCAGTACAACAGTTTTTAATTGCGGCCAACGTCTCGAGCGCACTGCAAGCAGAGGAGGTGTTACGTCAGTTGGACGAGACGTCACTAAATAATCAAAATAGACACGTCAGAGCGAGTGACAGCGCAGCGCTAGTACACCAAGCCGAGCTAGTTAAAACTAGAGAACAAAGCACCAACACTAATGTTAGCCATAGAAGCGGGAATAATAACGGAAGGCCAGACTCGCCGAAAGAGGAGCAGAGGAGATATGAGCCAAGGAACGAGAGGAACTGGCAGCCACAACAGTACAGGAGAGATGAATGGAGAGGGCGTGGTCGCGAAGGTCCATATCATCATCGTAGATATGATAGGAGAGATAATAGAACCTGGAACCGAAGACGAGAGGAGAACCGAGGATATCCGGAAGACAGTCGACGGGAATTACAAAGCAGGCATGAGGCATCACAACGATACCTAGATGAGTTGCATCGCGACCAAGAGACGGAGAAGGATCGCTGGCGAAGAACAATGGAGAATCGCGAGAACCCAGATATGGAAATCACTGGAGCAGAGAGTGAATTAATGCAGCAGCACCGCGAAAGCCAGAATGAGAAAAGGAACATGGGAGCTATAAAAAAAACGTATTAGAGGGTGAACGAGATAGGCTAAATTTCACGCCAGATAAGACACAATGGTTGATAGCGAACATCGAGGAATGGGTCGCAACTCCTGAGGATTTTACACGTGAAATTATTCAACCGGAACGACATTGTTTGAGGAGATTACCAGTCATCATTACGAGGATAGAAGGACTAAGAGTAAAAGGATTAGTGGATACAGGGGCACAGCTATGTCTAGTATGAGATGCTTAAAGGGGGCATAATTAAGAAAGCTCCAACCCCATATTTGAACGCCATATTAGCGGTGGCGAAGCCAAATGGTTCAGTGAGGTTGTGTCTCGATGCTCGCACCCTCAATTCCAGATTAATAGATGAAACCGACCGGGCACCACTAATTAAAGATGTACTCAAGAAATTCCATAAGAAGAAAATATATTCGTCTGTCGACCTTGCGAACAGCTATTGGCACATCGAGTTAGAAGAGAAATCACAGCTGTTAACTGGATTTCTATTCGACAATCAGAGTTTCACCTGGTGTCGCTTACCATTTGGAGTTAAGACAGCCGGATCTGCACTAATCCGAGCATTGGATCGAAATTTAACAGAAGAAGTGAAAGACATGACTGTCAGATATGTCGACGATATCTTACTAGCATCAGAGAGCAATGAGGAACACATGCAAAATTTAAGCAAGTTGTTAGAGAACCTAGAAAGGGCAAATTTCAAGATCAATCTAAAAAAATCACACTTTTTTCAGCACGAAATTTTATATTTAGGACATATTGTTGATGGAGAAGGGATCAGGCCCAATCCAGTGAAAATCGAAGCCATTAAAAATTTTCCTCGACCGACCAGAGTCAAGCACATAAGGATGTTCTTGGGAGCCACCAACTTCTTTCGTGAAAACTGTCCAGGATACACCGAAGTAGTAGCACCATTACAAGAGATGCTAAAAAAGAACAACCGTTGGTTTTGGAACGAAGAGTGTGAGAGGTCATTCATAGCTACGAAGGAATTATTGTCAAATAACATCAAACTGAGCTACCCAGATTTTTCGAAGGAGTTTATAATTCAAGCCGATGCATCTTTAGTGGGCATTGGAGCAATGCTTTTCCAAGAAGACGCAGAGAGAACAGCAAACCGCTCATACCTAGCATTCATCAGCAGGAAATTAAGAAAACATGAGAAAAGTTATACCATCTCAGAGCTGGAGCTTTTGGCGATCATATACGCGCTACAACAATGGCGTCGTATTATATATGGTTTTTCCATAACAATCCGCACTGATCACAAGGCGCTGACCTTCTTATTTAAGACTACCATGGTGAGTGAACGTATCAACAGATGGGCCATTTATATGCAGCAGTTTAATATACAAATTGAGCACATATCAGGAAAATTGAATGTAATCCCGGATATTTTGAGCCGAAATCCAGAAGAAGAGGCACAACAGGAGGAAATGTTAGTGCAGCACATTGAGCTGACAAATGAAGATCGAGATTTCTTACAGGAACTGAGGAGGTTACCGCAGGAACAAGAAAAGGAGCCATGGATGATGCAGATGATTAAATTCCTCAAGAGAGAGATAACACCTGATACCCCAGCATATCGAGAAATTGAAGCTCAAGCGAGAAGTTATTCATACTTCAATAATATGCTCCATAAATTTATAGATGAGGATCATGTCAAGTTACGGATATTGTTACCAGCTTCGTTACAGAGGAAATTAGTGTGGCATACTCATTACACACTTGGTCACATAGGGTTAGACAAGACGCAAGCAACAATAGGTGAAGCTTTCACGTGGCCACGGATGAGGATTACTATACGCGATGTCCTGAAGACATGTGATACTTGCCAGCGCGCAAAACCCAATAACTTCCTCATTAGACAATTCCCAAAGCCAATATTGCCACAGAAACCGTTAGAGCTCATTGCTACGGACTGTCTTGGTCCATTGCCAAAAGGACGTAGGGGAGTGCGACATGTCCTTGTATGTGTAGACGTCTTTTCTAAATTTGTTGTTCTATGTGCTATCCAGAAAACAACTTCGAAACAGGTCCTGAGCCACATCAAGAATCGAGTTATACCTATAATGGGAAAGCCTGAGTTTATTCTTTCTGATCACGGAAGTTATTACACATCAGCAGAATTTAAGCGCGGATTGAATGAGCTAGACATCAAGCATGTAGCCTACTATCTAGCATACGCCATCCACAAGGAAATCCAAGCGAGAGAGTCATCCGTGAGGTCTCGAAGCATATTCGGATGTTCATTCCTACAGAACACCACCGTTGGGCCGATACACTGAAAAATATTGAGATTTGCATCAATATGACACGTCATGAGTCAACTGGACAAGTACCGTACACGTTACACTTGAACCAGCAACCACCGAGATCTTGGACAACAGTACTAGATTGCCCAAGAGATCCGCAACCAGCACCACAGTTGAGAGTCGAACGGACGGTCACCTACATGAGAGAACAGGCTGACAGGAGGCTGAGAAGATTGAAAGGAAAACGCTTTCACAGGGAATTGAACGTCAATGAACTAGTTTTGTTGAAGAGGCCACCTATCTCTGATCCAGCAAATAAAGTATTTCATAAATGGTGTTTCCCATACGTAGGACAGTATCGGATCATAAGAAATTTAGGGAATAATGCATATAAGATACAGGACGTAAACAGTGGAAACACATCAGTTGTAAATTGCTCAAACCTCAAATTATATTACAAAAGGGAACCGTTTGATCAACCACGGAACACCGCGGGTGTCAACATTATGGAAATTGAATAAAGATGAGCCAAATGCACGTGGAACGAGGAAGTAGTCCATCATAAACAGACCCGGTGTTTACAGTGAAAGACCGTGAAGCAAGTAAACTGGGCGAGACAGGCGGACAATAGCTAGCTACCTGCGCCAGACAGCGGAGACACTAATCTTAGCAAGAATGTGGAGAGGGAGACAAGAATCGTACCAAGGGAATCCCTGCACACGACAGCAGTGGCGAACCAAATAAACAATAAGGAGTGACGACGGAACCTTGCAGCATCCGTGAGGCGGATCGAGATTGAAAAAAAAATCATACGTTCCATATCGATTTTTTTTCTTGGCAGAAGGGTAATGTGACCTTTATGCATATCTGATAGCATGAAGTCCACATATTATTCCAACAGAATTTAAGTCGTGTCTCAAAGCTGAAGTGAGAATGGAAGTTGCTTGTGAAACTAGAAGGACAAAAGGACGGTGCGTACGTGACTTGAAGGAGCTTTCTCCCGGCGCGAACAAAGGTGGCAGGAAAGAGAAAATCCACATCTGGACACCAAATGTTCCAGACAACGCGCGAAGGTCGTTCAACTGCGCGGGCAAAATGCAGAAAACTCAACGATTACCTACCAAATAAACCCCGCCCATTTGAAAGGAATTAGAGCAGTAATTAGGATACAGAGACAGGAGTTATACCATCGTATAGGGGATGATCCCAGCCTCTCAGAAATATCATCAAAATTTAAATCGGATTATTCTGTGATTTTTGCCAGAATTAAAATGAAATCAGGGGGTGGATTTGAAACGACCAATGGCAGTGAGAGACGCTAGACGCGATCAAATCCCGCCGAAATTGAGGGACAATGAAGCATATTACGTGGCTCATTATCTAACGATCCTACGATCGAATTTTGAATATGAAGGAGTCATTGAGACATTGGGAATGAGGACGTTCTAAGGAGCTAGTTCACATATTCATGTGAGTATTATTTTGGAAATAAATTCTGAAAACCCCCTACTCCACGTCCCTTTAAGAGAAATCGTATAAATAATGGATTGAAACACAGCGAAGTTAGTCTACTCTGGGGCCACGACAGCGGCGGTAGCCCGTGCCGCGAACCTTCGGACAATACGGTGATTTTTTATAAGTTCTGTAAGTCTACTCTGGGGCCACGACAGCGGCGGAAGCCCGTGCCGCGAACCTTCGGACAATACGGAGATTTTTACAAGTTCTATAAGTATACTTTGGGGCATCGTCAAAGGCGAAAGCCCGTGCCCTGAGCGTTCAGAAATTAACATTTTACAAGTTTTATTAAGTCTTAATACGCTGTGGACGCGAGAGCCTGCATTGAGGCATAAGAATAATTAACATTGTTACAAGTTATAAGTAGGAGCTAGCATACCTCCGAAATTAAACATCGCTAAGTATTCGCGAGTGCAATGTAGAACAGTGCATATCATAACAGTATGACGCAGTTGTAATGATAGCTATATGAGATAGGAGCTTCATGTACGAGAACCGTGCATTGTGTTAATGGTAATAATTCACAGTGGACCTTTGTTTTTGGTGAAATTTTGAGAAAAGCCGTGTGTAAATTCTCCTCCCATCAAGATGAATCAACTATTGAAGAAGACTGATATCATGGACCAGAACAGCATCAGGAAATATGAGAGATAAGTAAATATTGTATGGGGCATGAGGGTCATAATGTTTCCCATTATTGGGATCGGATAAGTCTATCTCGATCATAAGCAGTTATGATAAAAATAGGCATTTTAGGCATACCGGGCATGGTTGTGTAGATTTGTGTGTTTATCAGTAATAAGAATTTTGTGTGTTTATCAGTGATAGATTTGTGTGTTTTATAATGTAATAAGTATATGAGCATCAAAGTGTTATTTTAAATATGGTTTTGTTTTTGGGATGTCATTATCTTTGTGAATGCACAGTCAAGGGAATATTTGTTTGATAGTGCTTATGCACAAAGTAATTGTAAAAGCTAAAATGGGGAAGACCACTCGATAGTGTGACAAGACCGGTAAGTGACAATGAAATTATGAGAGTAATGAAAATGGTAAGTGATTATCACGCGAAGGTACGAATGGTAAGACATGAATGGCTACAGGGTAGTATGAGATATATTCAGATGAGGCTAAGAGTCGATCTTGGGTCGAGCAGAAATAAAGCGGATGTGGTATTCCCGCGTTCTTCGATGATATAATGGTGAGTGTAATAAAGCGGATGTGGTATTCCCGCGTTCTTCGATGATATAATGGTGAGTGAAATAATAGCGGAGGTGGTATTCCCGCATTCTTCGACGATATATAAATGGTAAGTAATATGATTGAATTCATTAGCTGATGAGAGCCCACTTTAGCTCCGTCGGAAAGAGGTTGAATTGCTCGAGCCCAAAGCAGGTAAAAGGGATCTTAGGAAGCAGGTATAAACTGGTTAGCCGTCTGAATTCTTAAAGCAGCCAAGAAGGTTGTGCTGGCCTGCCGGTTAGCATGGTGAAAGCACGTCTGTCACAAGGTCGAGTTTGGTATTGTATTCTGTGAAGGGAGAGAGTCCCACTCCCCGGGGTTTCTTTTATGTGCCGCTCCAGGAAGCGATGTGTTATATTTGTCATTATTTTTGGAGTGCATTTATTATGGTGTTGTTGTTTATTAATAATCACGGCGCACCGGCAGCCGAAGTATTTATTTGTGCTTCATGTATGTTGACTTGTTTATTTTACCATAATTAACGGAGTTATAGCTCTGAGTGAAGTAATTGTTTGTAAAGTATAAAAACACACATGCACGTAACCTAGAATAAACCTATTGCCTTCATTATCTGACTCTTGTGAGGAAAGATGATGATTGTACGAATAGACGTGTCCGATTCCCCAAAGAACAAGTTTTGCAAGTTATAAAAATGAGTGCGCAATATTATTGTGATAGAATGGCTGGTTTATTTAAGCCATAGTTATTTGAATTAAGTCTGTTGACAATAACCCTTGGACTTGAAGCAGTGGACTGCAGTAAAATAGACTATTTTCTATTCCTGGTTTCAGCCAGTGTGAAACATTATTTTGCATTTTTTTTGATATTGTTGTTTTTCAGTAATTTAAGGGAGTTGATTTTATTTTATTTGTCTATGGTTGGGAGAAAAGGGAGATGATGGTTTTGTGAAATAAATTATTTTATATTAGGAGTTCTCTGACCTACTGTTTTTAAGATAAGCCACCTGTGATCCTGTGACAATATTCCTAGGATGTTTAGTATAAATTAGAGCCACCCCGAACAGAGCACCACCCGAGTGAGAGTCGGCATCCTAGAAGAACGTGGAAGGGTATACTATTGTGTATATTAAGGCTTTCACTGCCCGGATTATGTAAATATTTCATGTTTTTTGGTACACACGGCATTAGCCCAAAAAACATGAATTATTTATATTAGATCTATTTATTGAACTGCACATCTCCTCTTGTAAAGCACGTGTTAAATTAAAGAAATAACCTTTTCACAATGCTCACATACAGTAGGCCTAAATCCAGCAACAATAACATAGGCTACACCAACATAGCGCAGTCGGCATATTCTTGCTGGCTGCATGAGAGCATTATTGTCTCGCGTTAGAAAAATACGAGCCAAGCTTCTCGATCTGTAGGGAGATTGTGGTTATACGATGTCATGAAGACGTGTGTAGCCACAAATGGGGACCCGGGCCTAAAGGCGACAACAGTACATCACCAAAGACACAAATCACAACCTGGCAATTTTCTAATGGGAGGGGTTCTAACCCCCCCTAACACCCCCCCTGGCTACGCCACTGGTGATGACTGACGTGGAATTTCCGGCCAAATTTCCCATTCTGGCAGCTCATAGAGTATACTCATGGTATAGGCCTAGTCATCCAATTTAGCTCCCTCCTTGTGTGAGAAGAGTTTTATCAAGTTTATAAATAATGCATCGTACAGTAAAAGTCTCCATTTGCCACTAACAGAAGGTGCTCACTGCAACGTTTCTTCTAACCTTTAAAAATTACAAAACAATACCTTCAGCAATTCATACCTCAGTGAAAATGATTTTAAAACAAAGCTACCCTAGAATACCAGTTATTCATTTTCCCCCCTTATTTCAAGCCTCTAACGTTGAGAATACCTCGCAGTTGTGGTGCGTGTTATGGGCGGGGCTTGTCGTGCTCAGCCGATGCTGCCCACCCAACACGACCAAAGTAAAATGGCGCCTGTCGTACTTTCAAACACACTGTCACTATAAGTTATAAATAATTCATACATATTCAACCAATAATATATCACCGAGTTTCATATATTTTTACACTAAGTATAAAATTGAAGTTATAGAAGCCATTTTTCAGTGTTGCCTAATTCTATTAAAGAAAGCTTTCCGGTCCTTCAATACAATTTGAGCCCAATTACAGTATAAGGTAAAGGCAGTTAAGATTGCGTAGCCTTTAAGATTGCGCAGTGGCATTTTCTTACAGTTGGCAGCACTGGTGACCCAAGCCATTCTGTGGAGAAACGTGTATTGCAAAGTGCTCTTCGAAAGTGTGAACGATTTTGCTGATTCTACTTGTATAAAGAATTAAGAGGTAAGAATAATTGAAAATGAAAATTCACAGCCTGCTTTCAGTCTCCGACCGGGTCAGGAATGGAATGAATGAAGCCCCTATCTAGCGGCGAGGATATGAACTGTGCCGGCTGCCGAGGCCTGACGCACTCCTCTAGGGCAAGGATTAAATGAATGACAGATGAAATGAAATGATAGTGGAGAGTGTTGCTGGAATGAAATTTTGACAGGGAAAACCGGAGTACCCGGAGAAAAACCTGTCTGCCTCCGTTTTGTCCAGCACAGATCTCACATGGAGTGACCGGGATTTGAACCACGGACCCAGCGGTGAGAGGCCAGCGTGCTGCCGCCTAAGCCACGGAGGCTCATCACGAGGTAAGAATAATTAATCATCCTATTTGATGTAATTTGTATTCTTCAGAAAATAAGCCTTAGAACTCCTTTAAATTATGATTTAGTTGAAACAAATACTCCTCTCGCAAGGGGAACTCCTAACAAAGACTGTGAGCGGCTCGATGTGCGTATACGTAACTGCTTCTGCCATCTGTTAGCGAAAGTGTTGAACTACGCAGAAACCTGCAAGACCGCGCACTCTGCGCAGTCTTGGAGGAACTGTGCGCCATCTTACAGGCACATTCTTGTTCTGTAGAAATCGTTCATATCTACGATATTCTTTCTTTCAGACGTCTATTTAACGGCAGCATGAGCTCAGCATACTCAAGAAAATCAGAGAGGAAACTTATATTTACGACAGAAATCTTAGAGGAAGCCAGAAAGAGAATTGAAAATGGTGAAAGTCAAAGAAAAGTGGCTACTTCATTGGGTACTAAGGAATCCGCTTTGAGAAATAGATTAAAATTGGTAAAGAAAACAAGATGTTCAGTAAAGAACATATAGCCTACTTTCTCCTAAATGCATGGGTATTGTTATAACTCTTTGCCCTTTTCAAGGAGTATGATTGAATGTTGGTTGTAGTAGCTTGTTGAAATACAACGTGCTATAGGGATATTGAACATGAATATGAGGTGCCCTTTGCTAGTGCTACATCTGTAAAAAATTTCGTTCAATTCGGTTCCACCGTGTTTGAATTGATAGGGGGAATCGATTTGCACACATACTTGGCCACCATCTGCAAACTATTGGGCTGATGTTCTTGCAGTTTGGTCAGAATATGTTTCCAACATAAAGATATGGTGTTGCAAAATTTGGTAGAGACTAGATTATTAGGTTGGTCGTAATTACATTTTAGCTTTTAACATTTGGGTGGCCGCGATTACGTTTCCGTCAAGATAGCGGTGATATAAAACATGACACTGAGGTGCCCTTTGCTAGTGCTACCTCTGTACCAAATTTCGTTCATTCGGTTCCACCGTGTTCGAATTAATAGGGGGAATCAATTTTGACATAAAGATGGCCGCCATCCGCAAACTATTAGGCGAATGACCTATTAGATTGGTCAAAGGATGCTCCCTCCATAAAGGTATGTAGTTGCAAAATTTGGTAGAGATCGGATGATTAGGTTAATCGTAATTTGATTTAAGCTTTGAACATTCGTGCGGCCGCCATTACGTTTCAGTAAAGATGGCGACGATAAAAAACATGACACTGGGGTGCCCTTTGCTAGTGCTACCTCTGTACCAAACTTCGTTCCATTCGGTTCCACCGTGTTCGAATTAATAGGGGGAATCAATTTTGACATAAAGATGGCCGCCATCCGCAAACTATTAGGCGAATGACCTATTAGATTGGTCAAAGGATGCTCCCTCCATAAAGGTATGTAGTTGCAAAATTTGGTAGAGATCGGATGATTAGGTTAATCGTAATTTGATTTAAGCTTTGAACATTCGTGTGGCAACCATTACGTTTCAGTCAAGATGGCGGCGATATAAAACATGACACTGAGGTGCCCTTTGCTAGTGCTAACTCTGTACCAAAATTCGTTCCAATCGGTTCTACCGTGTTCGAATTAATAGGGGGAATCAATTTTGACATAAATATGGCCGCCATCCGCAAACTATTAGGCTAATAACCTATTAGATTGGTCAAAGGATGCTCCCTCCATAAAGGTATGTTGTTGCAAAGTTCGGTAGAGATCGGATGGTTATGTTAGTCGTAATTTAACTTAAGCTTTGAACATTTGTGTGGCCGCCATTACGTTTCTGTCAATATGGCGGCGATATAAAACATGACACTGAGGTGCCTTTTGTTAGTACTACCTCTGTACCAAATTTCGTTTCATTCGGTTGCACCGTGTTCGAATTAATAGGGGGAATCGATTTTCACACAAAGATGGCCGCCATCCGCAAACTATTACGCTGATGACCAATTAGTTTGGTCAATGGTTGCTCGCCCCTTAAAGGTATGTTGTTGCAAAATTTGGTAGAGATCGGATGATTAGGTTAGTCGTAATTTGATTTAAGCTTTGAACATTTGTGTGGCCGCCATTACGTTTCCGTCAAGATGGCAGCGATATAAAACATGACACTGAGGTGCCTCTTGTTAGTACTACCTCTGTACCAAATTTCGTTCCATTCGGTTGCACCGTGTTCGAATTAATAGGGGGAATCGATTTTCACACAAAGATGGCCGCCATCCGCAAACTATTACGCTGATGACCTATTGGTTTGGTCAAAGGATGCTCCCCCCATAAAGGTATGTTGTTGCAAAATTTGGTAGAGATCGGATGATTAGGTTAGTCGTAATTTGATTTAAGCTTTGAACATTTGTGTGGCCGCCATTACGTTTCCGTCAAGATGGCGGCGATATAAAACATGACACTGAGGTGCCTTTTGTTAGTACTACCTCAGTACCAAATTTCGTTCCATTCGGATGCACCATGTTCGAATTAATAGGGGGAATCGATTTTCACACAAAGATGGCCGCCATCCGCAAACTATTACGCTGATGACCTATTGGTTTCGTCAAAGGATGCTCCCCCCATAAAGGTATGTTGTTGCAAAATTTGGTAGAGATCGGATGATTAGGTTAGTCGTAATTTGATTTAAGCTTTGAACATTTGTGTGGCCGCCATTACGTTTCCGTCAAGATGGCGGCGATATAAAACATGACACTGAGGTGTCCTTTGCTAGTGCTACCTTTGTACCAAATTTCGTTCAATTCGCATTCACCGTGTTCGAATTGATAGGGGGGGACAGACATTCAGAATACACACTCACACACACACACACACACACACACACACAGACTCACACACACACATACACACACACACACAGACTCACACACACACATACACACACACAGACAGACACACTTTTTTTGCCCTGTGTTGATCTCATAAGTCTACTTTCATTTTTTGCAAAAATCGAAAGTAGGCTAAAAATAATTACGGTAGTTGGTTAATAATTGTTTATGGCAATTCATAATTAACTAAAATAAGTAAATTATATTTAAAAATTAAGTTCAATTAAAAATATTTAACAAATATTATAGGCCTACTACAGTACATAAATATTTTCAACTTCAATGTTTAATATTTATTCCTCGAGTAGCCTACGTTATGTAATATATTTCTTCGTTAATTTACAGGGAACTGTACCAATTTCCTTGGGACGTCACAAACCTGTGTTCACGCCAGAACAGGAACAAAAATTGGCCGACCATTTGAGGAACTGGACAAAAGGTTTTATGGAATTATCAGAAAACAGCTCATGAGTTTAGCGTACGAATTTGCTGAGAGGAATGAGATTGAACACAGGTTCAATAAGAAAACTAGATTAGCAGGAAAGAACTGGGTTTTGGCCTTTTGTAAGAGGCAAAAGCTGTCATTACGCACACCAGAGAAGTGCAGCATAGGAAGAGCAATTGGATTCAATCGAGTCCAATGTGACCGATTCTATGATAATTTGGCCAGTGTGTGTGATGATGAAATGTTCCCAGCTCATAGGAAATTTAATATGGACGAGTCCGGTATATCAACCGTGCCTAATACTGTTCCTAAAATTATATCTCCTAAAGGGAAGAAAATTGTCTGTAAGGTCACATCGGGAGGGAGAGGGCAGGCAGTTACCGTAGTGTGTTGTATGGGGCCAACAGGCATATTTGTTCCTCCAGCGATGATCTTTGCGAGGAAGAGAATGAAGCCAGATCTGTACATGGATGCTCCTGAAGGGACATTGCCAATGATATCCAACTCCGGCTATATGAACACTGAGCTCTTTGTAGAGAGGCTCAAACATTTCAAAAACTTTGTAAAGTCATCAAAAGAGGATCCAGTTCTCCTTATACTGGATAACCACATTTCCCACTGCAGCATTGATGCTGTTCTTAACTGCAGGGAACACAGCATCACCTTGCTTTCACTACCACCCTATGCAAGCCACAGGCTTCAGCCTTTGGATGTTGGCTTTTTTGGGCCTCTGAAGAAAGCCTATTCTCAAGAAGCTGATACGTGGTTGGTGAATCATCCTGGCACTGCAATTACACAGGCCAACGTGGCCAGGATCTTCAAATCAGCCTACGAGAGAGCAGCAAAGATGGAGACAGCCGTTCAAGCTTTCATCAAAACTGGAATTCATCCGTTTAACCGGAATGTATTTTTGGATTACGACTTTGCTCCCTCGGAGGTAACATTCCGCCCATCTGTGCAGGAAAATGAACCTGCTGTAGAGGAGCAAATTCAAAATGCAAAAGTTTACGAGCCACAGGTGTCACCTGCTAAGATATCTCCCCTACCAAAGGCAGCTCAAGCAACCAAACGCAAGAGAACTTGCAAAAGGTCTGAAGTTCTATCTTCCTCTCCGTATAAGAATGGCCTTCCTGCAACGAAGAATGAACAAGCAAAAAAACAGGGCAGGAAAACTCTTCACTTCGGTGTAAGTTCAGTAGCGTCAACTTCGTCAGCTGTCACAACTGCCGAAGAAGAGAAAATCGTGTGTCCTTGCTGTGACGAAGAGTATGAGGAACCAATTATTGAAGACTGGGTGCAATGTAGTAGGTGCAAACAGTGGTGGCATCAAGGCTTCATAACTTAACATAACGAAAATGGTTGTTTGGGTAGATTATGTAACAAAATGGGTCTTGGTCACATTGTGGTCGTTACGTTTCATATCCGGAAGTCATTTGTATCGCATGGTAACGTTATTGGGCCATATAAAGTTATTCTGATATTGGTTATCGTAGATACGAAATAGTATTGTCTGACAGAAATAACGTTATTTGAATAAGTTTCTCGAAAAATATCCCCTAATACCGTTATTCGGACTAATAACGTTCTTCGGATATCGGTTATCGTAGAAACGAAATACTAGTGCCCACCTGAAATAACGTTATCGGAATACATTACTCGAAAAAAATCTCCTAATATCGTTATTTGGACTGATAACGTTATTCGAATATCAGTTAACTAAGGAACGAAATGGTAGTGCCCGCCTGAAATAACGTTATCGGAATACATATCTCGAAAAACATTCCTCCAATACCGTTATTAGGATTAATAACGTTATTCGGATATTGGTTATCTCAGGAACGAAATGGTAGTGATCACTAGAAATAACGTTATTTGAATAGATCTCTCAAAAAAAATCCCCCAATACCGTTATTCGGACTAATAACGTTATTCGGATATCGGTCATCGCGGGAACGAAATGGTAGTGCTCACTATAAATAACGTTATTTGAATACATCTCTCGAACATTATTCCCCCAATACCGTTATTCGGACTAATAACGTTATTCGGATACCGGTTATCGCAGGAACGAAATGGTAGTGCTCACTAGAAATAACGTTATTTGAATATATCTATCGAAAAATATTCCGTCAATACCGTTATTCGGACTAATAACGTTATTCGCATATCGTTTATATATTACAAACGGCATCATCGATTGAGAATGGCACCATTTTGATACATTTTGCGTTGGAGAACTCCATAGAGTAGAAAGAGTGGAAGTGTCACTTTGCGACCTACGTCGTGTTAGGTTCTGAGTTTAGCCGCGAGGTTAATAAATACTCGGAAGTGCTTACAGTGATAGGGTATTGTATTTTTAGCCTACTTTTCACATTTTGCAAAAATGAAGAAAAAGTAGACTTATGAGACCGATCTGGGCAAATGTATGTCTGTCTGTCTGTATGTGCATGTCCCCCCCCCCCTTATCAACTCCTAAACGGCTGAAGCAATCAAAACCAAATTTGGTATGAGTAAAGATCTATATCTGAATATCTCAAGGCCAGGAAAATGAAGTCAGTGCTACCAACTGCTGAAAAACCGCAATTGAAATTTGAGCTCCATGTTGGATATCTTGCATGGGAGTAATTAGTGGAATAAATTAAGAAATTAGCTATTCCAAAATTGGCACATAATTACACTGACCGGCAAAAAAAGTGGAACAGTAATTTAAAAAGTATAAAATTAGCCATGAAAAAGATGTAATCACATTTTAAATGCTTTTCACGCATTAGGACACACATCTGAAACATCCGTGAATAGAAATTGACATTTCTTAGGGTGGTTTATTACCACCAATTACCCCCAATCTTCGATGAGCCTAACAAGCTGTCATGGACGCTAAGGGTGGAAACACTCGTTTTTAGTGACCAGTGTTCCGGTACAGTGCAGTGCAAAAATTAACACTGCTTTGTTTGGCATAAAAAAACAGCCCAAAGGAACATTAGTAAAAAATAGAAAACTGTTAGATTTGTGAAATGTAACGAAATTTGTGAGTTAAAGCGTGTTGTAAAACATGTTTCAGTATTTTCTGTAGCCAACCATCGAACATTTACATGAATAATGCAAATATTGGAAAACCGATACATTTTAGTGGAATAAATTAAGAAATTACATAAAAAATTGAAGTGTTCCACTTTTTTTTGCCGGTCAGTGTATATAGACCATAATATTTCAGTTTAATTTCCAGGAGGCCATACATGACAGTGTTGGCAAAATGATTCTAAGCATGCTGATAGGTCAAATTTTTAAATTAATAGAACTTCTACACTATCAATTGGATTTCAACCAAATTTCGTATGTAGTCTAGGCTATGTGTACATAACCAGATATCACTATGCGTATTCCTAAGAGCAACCAGCTGCTGACAACTGTTGATAATTGCTGTCTCTACTTTTTTACCCTTATATTAATATATCAGAATGCATGCAAGCCAACAACTCTAAACTTTGCACACGTATAGTACCTGACATTCTAGATTAATTTGGAGTAACTAATATTATGCCAATGCCGCTAACATGATTCTAAGCCTGATGATAAGTTTAATTCTAAAATGCATGTAACTTCTATACATACAAATGGATTTCGTCCAAAATTGGCACAACAATAGATCATAATATGTCAGATTATTTCTGACCAAGACATGCATGACATTGCTGCCAACATGATTTTACGCGCACTGATAGATCCAATATCTAACAGCATGTAACGTCCACGTTATCCATTGAACTTCAATCAAATTTTGTATTCTGTACCTTAAGAGATGGAACTAAGAATATATTAAGTCACCAGGGCTTCCAACTGTAGTGCAGGTATATTTCGAATTAATTAGAAATTTTGATATTACCAACTTAATTTCGTCATTAACTTAGATAGTTCCATATAGATTAAACATTGGCTTGAATCTTTAAGTTTAAGAAAAATAGGCTCCTTAGTTTGTCACGGAACTGCTTGTTGAACTTGCGAAAGTGGCGAATGTCCGGAAAACACTCTTAAATGCGCTTTTGAAGAAAGGAACAACGGACCGACACCACTTGAAATACATAGGACTAGGTGGATAGCAAACGACCTGAAGCTTAATAGAGATCAAGTACTAGCGAATCAACTAGACAACGGGTAAAATTCAGTGTACATTAAATTAGTGTACACCTTACTTTATGAAAACATATTATCTCGACATGAAGGTGTGAAATCCTTCCGGCTAGCTAGCGGTAACACCACTAAGATAACTATCACTGCTTCAGACTCTTTAACAAAACGTGTGCGTGTCTGTTTAATCTCCTCCCGAAGTCAACAATGAAAGGCTCTCCCGCGTGCTTCCTACGCATGGAGTTCTCAAGGACATACGGAACGAGTACTGGAATGAAGTATACGAATTTTCTGCTGTAAGTAATGGCATACGTATTGTAACAATTGAACTTAAATACCCCATTCCATCATATTTGACGGTCAATGATTGTAAAGTTCTGTTAACATATGAAGGACAAGCTAAGTATTGCTTTTATTGTAAAGAAACCTCCCACTTACAAATAGACCGTCCGAACAGAAGGAATCGGCCGGTATTCATGTCAGACAACAAACCTACACCACGGTGCTGGGCGAGTCAGATGGGAGTAGTAAGCTAAGCATCACTACCGACATGGAAACTGAAGTACCTTCCCCTGAATATCCAGCCATATCAGAGGCCTTTCATAACAGGCCCCATTCTACAAACACATATAGCATTGCGGAAGTAACTCAACCATCAGATAACGTAGCTGAAACATCCCTGACTACTTTACATAGCAATGAAGAGGGAACTGTGACGTCACGATCGGACAGCACGGGGAAGGGACACACCAGCAGGCAACACAGCAGTCTGTGCAGCAGCCAGATACTATTAAGACTAAATGTCCCGATTTTTATTTTGTAATTCTGACACAACGTAGCAGCACCAAAGTGAGGCAATTTCTCTTGAATGGAAGCTCGTATTTGCGATGTCAAAACCACTATGTATACTAGAGTGCAATAGAATTGATATCAATTCAATGCATTTTCCAAAATGTGAAAAACAAAGACGTTACTAGCAGTTTTTTATATTTCTCCTTAAAAATGAAAAAAACCTGGTAATACGGAAACGGAGATTTATTTCCTGATTCCAATGCATTTTTCATAAATAAAATCGGGTGAATGGAATCGTCGGCATTAGTTTGGGAATTGTTTTGAAAAGAGTGGTAGGAGTAGCGGCGCGGCTATACAAGATCTCTAGCGCAAGGAAAATGATGAACACGCCGAGTTGACGAATATTGTAGTTCGGCGAGTTACATGTACAAGTGCCTAGGCGTGGAACAATATCTGAGCAATAAAATTATAGTAATGTCACGCTTATGTAACGTTGACACAATGTGTTTATACAGATACTTTCTTACTTCCTCAAACATTCTTGTTCTTGTTGATAATAATACATTGTAGGGGCATGGGACATCTTGGTCATCAGTCCCATGTAGTTGACTATGCGTGTTTCTGTATTAGAGCCAGGGATGGGGCAGGTGCCCGGAGTCTTCAAGTAAGGTACTATCTCGGTATTTACCTGGAGGGAGTGTGGAAAACCCTGCGAAACACAAGACACAACTGAACTTCAGGTGCAACCACAATGGTAGGATGATTGACAGGTGAACTAGTCAATGAGAGATGTTGGACTGATGACAGTTTCCTAGGAAAAAAAATCACAAAATAAGAAGACATTTCTGAATGGCAATAAACATCTGCTGTAAGAAACATTGCTTCAGTTCCATACCTTTTATTTCGTTCAATACGCCAATACACAAGCTCTGCTGGGACTTTCCTTAGTTTTCTGTGAGCGTACAAAGGAAGTGGATATTTATGCAGGACGCTTGCACCTAGAGAACATGCGCTTGACTGTCGTCAGTATCTATGGAGAACAATTTTCCATTTTCACAATGGCTACGTCTTACTTTTCCACACAACGCTTTGTTTCCGTTTGAATACGAACTCTCTTCTCTGAAAAAAGTTGTCACTGAATAGTTCGTGGTCTTGTACTCTTACAATTGTATATTAGAAGTTCAAAAAAAGACTAAACCCGTGGCGCGACAGCCGTTGAAGGGCCTAGTTCTACCAAGCAACCACTGTTCAGCCATGTAGCTTGCAGATTGTGGGGTGACGTTTAGTCATCCAACTTGTACAAATAAATTTAAAGTGAAATCAAAACTGCTCAGTACTTTACACATTCTCTAATGCAAGCGTAATTTCAAATATAAACTAGGGAAAAAATCTTATGTAGGCCTATGTGTAGAGGTTTTTCTTAGGGCCTGGCTTCCTTTTCTTGGTACAGTACTTACTGTCGACCAAAATATTATGTGCACTCGAGTTTGAAGGTTGTTTGTGAAGTAACCAATAGACCTATATACAATCCACTAACATAATCATTTTCGTACCGGGTGAGTTAGCCGTGGTGGTTACGGCATGACTGATGGCAGTCTCTCACATCCGGGAGGCGAGGAGGTTCGAATCCCCCCGCCGGCAACCTTGAAGATGGTCTTCTGTGGTTTCCCATCTTCCTTCCAGGCAAATGCCGGGTTTGGTCCCTAACTATAGGCCACAGCCGCTACCTCCCAACTCCTCGTCCTTACATTCCAACTTCCCTCCTTCCCTCCCCAACGGTACTTGTAGCTCACCCATTGGGTGTCCGTCTCGAAGCAGCTAAAAAAACTGGCGAGCCGAACATGTCCTCGGACACTCCCGGCACTAAAAGCCATACGCTAAAAAAAAAAAAAAAAAAAATCGTTTTCGTCGTTCTATTTTATGTTAGTTCATGTAGGTTTGGAATTTTTTATTTAGCCTATATTTTAATTTTTTATCGCAGTTGAAACACAAAAGGTGACCGTTTTTAAGCGTGTTTCAACCATGCGTCACATTTAATAATTATTATCTCACAAGCCCGTCATCAGATCGAATCCAAATTTTAGCACAATATACATTGGAATGTTGTATAACAGGTTTATTAATTTCAACATTTTGTGTGTTCAAGAACGAATTTTGTTATCATTTTTGTAAGGTAACTATTTCTAGGCTCGGGGTCGTTGTAAAATGTAGTTCTTGGTTGCGTTGTAATCCTTATACATCAAAAAGTTATGTTGTATGACTGTGAAATACGTAAATTAATTCACTTATTTTATATCGGTTTGTATTTATACGGGGAACTAAGACATGGTTCACCAGCTAGACGCTCCGGGATATTCTGTACAGCATTGCTGAAATGGAGCCCATTACTTCCGAGCGAAGCGTGCCTAGATGCGTGATGGAGCCCATCTTGGCAACGCTGTACAGCTTTTACAGGAGCGGCCAACTGGTGAACCATGTCTTAATTTCCCATACAAATACAAACTGATATAAAATAAGTGAATTAATGTACGTATTTCACAATCATACAGCATACCTTTTTGATGTATTAGGATTACAACGCGACCAAGAACTACATTTTCAAACCAACCCGAGCCGAGAAAAAGTTACCTTACCAAAATGATAACAACTTTGTTTCTTGGCCATACAAAATTTTAAAATTAATGAACCAGTTATACAACATTCCAATGTATATTGTGTTAAAATTTGGGTTCGATCTGTTGACGGGTTTGTGAGATAATAATTCTTAAATGTGACGCATGGTTGAAACACGCTTAAAAACGGGCACTTTTTGTGTTCCAACTGCGATAAGAAATATTAAAATATATTTTAAAAAATCCAAACCAACATGAACTAACGTAAAACAGAACGACGAAAAAGATGATGTTATTGGATTTTATGTAGGTCTATTGGTTACTTCACAAACAACCTTCAAACTCGAGTACACATAATATTTTGGTCAATGGTAGTCGCAATTCCCCCTGGGATTTAGTGGTATGCCCTTGAATCAGGGCTGGCATGCGAAACGAAATGTATGGCTGTGGGGGTGAATATATTTGAATTTCGACGTGAGCACGATACTCGGGAGCGAAATGACAATGATTGTCGGCGGGAAATTAAATCAAAGCGAAACTTAATTAGAAGCGAAATGATATAGCGAAATCAACGCGAAAGTTAATAGCAACGCGATATTACATTGTACAATTGAATAAAATTTCACTCACGGCGCGAAAAAAAAAATCGTTGCAATCTTTTAATTTCGCTCCCGGCGCGAAATACAATTCATTACAGACTTTTAATTTCACTCGCGACGCAAAATAAAATTCGACACAGACTTTTAATTTCGCTTCCGGTGCGAAATAAAATTCGTTACAGGCTTTTAATTTCGCTCCCGGCGCGAAATAAAACTCGGTTACAGACTTTTAATTTCGCTCCCTGCGCGAAATAAAATTCTTACAGACTTTTAATTTCGCACCCGGCGTGAAATAAAATTCCCAAACGGTATTTAGTTTCGCCCTCCGATGTGAATTTAAAATGAATGGAACATTTCATTTCGTTGTTGAAATTAAAATGTATTCGTTTCGAGAGTGAAATTATGTTCGGAGCGATGTTCAAAGTCCTGACGTTGGCAGCAGTAGCAGTCTTATTACCGTTCACCGCCTGCCCAATCTGCAGGGCTGCAACAGCAACGTGAGTCATTCAATGGTCATCACTCCAGTAGAGGAGAAAGTCAGTGCTATGGCATCAACATCACCATCGTCGTTGACTGCACCTCGGACTCGTGGCTGGCCCTCCCTGACGTTCATAACGCAATGGGGCAACAAGTACCTTTACTTGTTCTATAGCGAACAAGAAGGCGAATGTGCTGTGTGGACAGACAGTCAAGATAAGTGACGAACTCCAATTACAATACAAATTGTCAGTTGTAACTCTTCAGTCAACACTAATTTGCCCAATAACTGGGAGGGGTACAATGTATATACAGTAATATGTAAATAACATTATATGTATTAGTTTATGGTCACGATACCGACAGTAGTGGCTACGCGGGCTAAAGCGCTGCGTTAGGTCAAGGGGCCAAGCTCTCTGCTGACTCGGTAGACGCGTGGGTTCGAGCCCCACCGTCGGCTGTCCTTGAAATGGTTTTCCGTGGTTTCCCATTTTCAACACCAGGCAAATGCTGGGACAGTACCTTCTGACAGGCCACGGCCGCTTCCTTCCCCATCCTTGCCCAGTTTCATTCATCTTCATCCATTCCATCTCTCATCCCGACGCGCAGGTCGCCCACGGGCGTCGACTAGAAAGACCAGCACTCGGCCTCTCAGGAGGCTACACGACAAAAAAAAAATGGTCACGATTATAATGCAGCAATTTTAGTGATCTTAAATCTAATACATGTATTTACATCTTATATACGTTGTACCCCACCCAGTTATCGGGTAAATTAATGTTGACTGACTGAAGATTTACAAATAACAGAAAATCGTCTGTGGTAGTACCGCAGCGTATATGGAGTTCTGTTTCGGAGGCGGGTTACTCGAACAACAGGGTTGAGGGGTCATTCCTCTCATTTCTACATTCTTTATTCTTACACTTCCGGAAATTTCAGGGGGGGGGGGGGGGCTTGGCATTCCTCACTACTTCCTTCTTACCCTCAGCTCATTTATACTGACCATGGCACGAAAGTCAAACCCCTGTGCCACGTACAGGATTTAGTTTCGCACTGCAATTAGTTTTGCGTCGCCTTTCACTATGTTATTGTGCTTAGAATTACATTGTGCTTCCATTTTAATTTTCGCGCTTACAATCAATATCATTTCGCACCCGAATATCACGCTCATGGCGAAATTAAAATGTTAACGCGTCCACAACCATTTTGTTTCGCATGCCAGACCAGATTTAATTTCAGACATGAAATGATATGTTCCATGCATTTTAAATTCACGCCGGGGGCGAAACTAAATGCTGTTTGGGAATTTTGTGTCATTAAAATAAACCGTGGCACTACATCCCATGAAAAGCCTAGGCCTACCAAGCGACCGCTGCCCAGGCATCTGCAGATATTGGTCAGCGCATCTGGTTCCCTCGGCCGTTAATCTTGGTTTTCGCGACTTTCAGACAGCTACTCTCGAGGCTGAGTGCACCCCGTTCCAACCCACACGTCCGTTTCTAAAATCACTAACGGAGCCGGGAATCGAACCCGGGGCCTGCAGGTGAGAAGCTGGCACGCTATCCCCAACACCATGGGGCTAGCAATTTTTGTCATACCAGGAGCAAAATTAACAGTCGTTAAAAATGTTATTTCGCGCCTTGAGCAAAATTAAGAGACTGAAGCGGTTTTCATTTCGTGCCTGGAGCGAAATGAAAAGTCTTGTATCGAATTTTATTTCAGGCCAGGAGCAAAATTAAAAGTCTGTAATGAATTTTATTTCGAGCCGGGAGCGAAATTGGAAGTCTGTAACGAATTTTATTTCGTGCCCGGAGTGAAATTGAAAGTCTGTATTTTTTTTTTTATTTCGCGCCGGAAGCGAATTTAAAAGACTAACGGTTTTTATTTCACGCCAAGGGCGAAATGAAAAGTCTTTAATGATTTTTATTTCTCGTCAGGAGCAATGTTAAAAGTCTGTTAAGAATTCTGTTTGTAGCCGGGAGCGAAATTAAAAGTCTGTAACGGATTTTATTTCACGCTGGGAGCGAAATTTAAAGTCTGGTACGAATTTTATTTCGCACCGGGAGCGAAATTAAAAGTCAGTAATGCATTTTATTTCGCGCCGGAAGCGAAATTAAAAGACTAATGAATTTATTTCGCCTCTGCAGCGAAATTAAAATTCTGTTACCAATTTTATTTTGCGCCAGGAGTGAAATTTTATTCCATTGAACAATTTAATTTCGCGACGCTAATTTAAATTGATGATACATTTCGTTTTGCATGCCAGTCCTGCCTTGAATCGGTTTTGGTGGTGGCTCCATTTTTCACCTAAAATGTAAAACTAACTGCACTTGATGACCGTAATGCTCTCCATCACTCGTACCTGTATGTACATCGTTCATGTATATGATCTACCAGAGATACTGTCCAAAAATAAATTGCCGAAAATAGAACACCTAACCAACACTAAAAATAATGGTGTTGCAGGTAAAATAAACTAAATAAAAAGTAATTAAAGGGATCGATGAACTAAAAACAGGAAAAACGACATGGAAAATTAGAAGTCGTAAGTACAAACTGGTAAAATTTCAAAGGATCACTCAGAAATATCCAGAACTGAACAATAATTCAGAACTAGCCATCACAGTCACAGTCAATCGCAACATCGGACTAGATGCTCAGGAATCCCATACCGTCAGGTAAGGGGTAAGGTCATCACTCTCTCACTTGACTTTCGCTCCCCTTTCCTGCTGCTGCGGTGGCCTTAGTCGAGCTTGTGGCGCGCCGTGGCCGCCTGCTTTAAGCGTGTGTACAATCCTGTATGAAATATTACCTTATAAAAGATGCTGGAAGTGTCGTCCTTCCTGGGTTATACAGGCATTGTATCCGGTAACCACATTTTGGCTCACGCGAATGAGTTCTGCCACTGTAATGTTTCTGATTTTGTATTTTATGTTCTTTAATGAGCACTGAGTCAGTAGGCCTAGTGTAAAACTTATTTACAATTACGTGAATCTGTGCTAGTGAAGGTGACACTTCATCAGGCAATTGCTGAAATTACCCACCGGGCCGACTCGTACTTAAAATAAGTTTTACATACAAAAATACGATGTTGCAATGATAACTGTCTGAACATGTTACCATCTGAGGTTCAGACTGGCGACTGACAACACCTGCACGCTTATTGCAAGGTCAAGTTTGTACTATGCGCGCGCTTTCAATACTACAGCAGGGAGCCGTGGGGCGCCAGAAACTCGGCCAAGCCCGCTGCAGTAGCGAATAACAAAACCGCCGCTCGTCGTTCTTACGTAATATGAAAGACCATATATGTAGACAATAGAGTTATGTACTATTAGATGACTATTATTGCGTAGGTTCATTATTCAAACGTTGACTTCTATCGCATGATTGGGACACAAGAAATAAAAAAATAATTTAAAAATTTTGCACAGCTGCCATCTTGAGTGTATGTAAACAATTTAACGAAATTAGATATCAGTTCATTACAATGTATATAAACAATTGCTGTACCAAATTTCACTGCGTTCGGATGGTTAAATCGCCAGAAAAGTCTATTTAAATGTTCAAATTCACTTGGCTGCCATGTTCATTTTGTAGTTAACTGGTTTATGAAAGTCACTTAAGTGACTTTTATCACCGTACAAAATTTCAGGGTGATATCGGTGACAGTTTCGGGGATATAGAATGCCAGAGATATTTCGCACAACCACCATGTTGAATTGGTGAAACATAAGCTTTGAAGGGCACGATCGGGGTCGGCCAAAATAGTAGGCCTACTATGACCTTACCGAATTTCATTGAAATCGCTCCAGCCGCTTAGATTTTATTAGGTGGGGTGTGGAGGAAGAGGGGGGAGGGGTGGGGATGCACACCAAGGCCCGGCGTAGGTGCGTGACGTCATGTCATGTCAGTAGGTATTCTGTGTCCTTGACTCTCCCCGCCTGCCGCTAGCTACGTATGCGAGTGAGCTTTGTATAGTATGTCGTGGTACCCTGCAAGCCAGGCTAGTGCTTTTAGGGCCATATGACCCAGGCGCACACTGTCTACGCTGGAACTCTCAGTTCAGGGGCGCGTGGCCGGCCTGTCGCGGCTGGATTTCTCGAAGTCGTTCTTCTCTTCTCTTCATATTATTATTATTATTATTATTATTAGACTATTATTATTGGCAATAAAATGTTATTGGATACCAATAGACTACGTCTCATACTGCTCCCGAGTACATTGTAGATCATTTCTCTATTATTGAATGGATTCATTTGATAGCAAAATTATGCCATTTACACTTAAGTTAGGCATACCCAAACACGATAAGTTATTAAAAAATGTTGATTTTGTTTCTTTCCCTTATTCGAAACGTACCACAAGCTTTCAATTCTCTTTGAAGCCTATCGTTAGCTCTAAACGACCTGTCTTGTTATGCCGATGGTTACTTCACATCTGATGGTGGGGTCCAGCATAAATCTTGTATCCTTCTTACGGCCAATAACAATTATTATTCTATTGTACTTTTGCTTCTAACACGAGGAAGACACGAAAACATGGATCGCGTAACATTTCTGAAATGTTACAGATGCATCTTAAATCTATGTCGGTGATTCCCTTCTTAATTTTGGTGTTTCAACGGAGCTAGGTTATCAGACACTCTAGAGTGGTTGCAGCATACAGTCTCACACAAGAGCAACCTTTGCCTCACCTATTTGTGCTTGACTACTCCCTTTCACGTGTACTTCTGGATAAGTTGTTCTCCATAAAATATGGTGATTAGACACTTTCGCAATCAACCAGCAAGTTCATTTAGTTTTTTCCATACATCCGCTTCAGGCTCAATTCTCAAGTATTCCTTTGGTTCCTAACTAGTAAATCACCGTCTTCATCGTTACCACCATCTTCATCATCATCACCGTAATGAAAACCTCATTCGTTGTACAAACACAAATTACGCACCAAGTCACATTGCCTTCAAGCAATCCTTGCACTCTCTGTGTATATGTGGCACGGTGTCCCTACATGATGATTACTATACTTTGGATGTTCATTCACTGAAAATTGCGAAATTAGCTTCGAGGTTTTCCTATGCCCAGAACATAGAATGCTATGAAAATCAAATGTTCTTAAATACGATGTGTGGATTACATATAAATATGCAATTGGATTAACTCACGACAGCTACTTGTAGCATTGGCCTTTGAGAATATTTTACGGAAGCTATTCTAACAACTCTACGAGGTGAGTTTCTCTCCGTGTTCCCATATGAATGTTCGAATTGCAGAATAAGAATGTAGAAAAAAAAAAAAAAGGAAAACTTGTGCTCACTGACCTGGTGCAAGTCCTCAAAATGAACACCCCTTTGATGACTTAGGTATCATCGATACCATTTCAGTACCTCAAACCGAAATTAAATTTCTTGGCAGGCCAGGGAATCAAACCCTGACTTTGTTAGCCGCTACACCACAAGGTGATCTCTTTCATTGTCAGCGCAATCTATTGCACGATGCCATGTAATTTCAGCACGAACTATAATAGTACACCTTTCTTCGTATTTTTGGCATTACAGTGCCCCTGGTAAGTTA
This sequence comes from Meconema thalassinum, assembly GCA_946902985.2. NCBI lineage: Eukaryota > Metazoa > Arthropoda > Insecta > Orthoptera > Tettigoniidae > Meconema > Meconema thalassinum. The sequence continues at coordinate 502,166,478 of OX336390.1, forward strand.
GAGAGATGGTTCGCATACCATAACCAAAGAGCCGAATAGTTCCAAAAACCAACAAACAACCGAAAGAAATACCGACAAGCTGGTAGAAAGACAGACAACAGATTTTGTAATTTTCAGAGCAAAATTGTTTTACGATGAAGAGCACTCTTGGTCTCCATACTGTTGAAATAATGAAAATTGTCCTAAAACTTCAAAAGTTAGAAGGATTTCATGTCAACTTGCTTATTTTGCCGTATATCTTATGTGTAGGTAAATTCCATGAGTTATTGTTTCAGGCGATGTTGAAAATACGAATAAAAGACATAAATTACCTCAGATTGCGACGGAATATTGTTCAGTTTAAAAACCTGATAAATTTACTAACGCACGTTTCTCGAATTCACATATCCCTGAACAGCACCAATCTAATCAGTTGGTGAATTCAGAATCTTGTTATTGAAATACTGTAGACTATAGCTTTATAGTCCTAATGTAGTTTTTTTGTTCTACCCGTAATTATTTAGGTTGCTATGAGGAAGGGGATATGGTGAGACAGTTTCCTTGTGGGAATGATATTACGGATAGATGCCCTTCATGACGTCAATCTAATGAGAGGATTTAATGACAAATGAAATTAATGAGGCAAGGTATGAAATGGTTGTGTGTGGTATTTCGAGTTCGGTGTAGTCTGACCATGCCCATTAGCGTGTGTAGCTACGTCGGCTGGTTTGTGACAGTATTTCAACAAATTTAAAAAATATATTTTAACACTCCTGATTCCATACCGGCCCTGTTACTGTCACATGCATGATTACCAATATGCTTGATTCCATTTTTAGGATTATTATATCTCTCTGCACCTGCTACATCACCCAAAAAGTAGGGGCAGATGACCTCGTAGTTCCGCTCCGTAAAACAACAACAATAACTAACCCAACAAGTAGTTCCGCGAAGAATTATACAGCCTATTTTCATATATCCTACTTATGTTAATTGCCTCTATCAACATACAAAAGTTCAGTTTGATTGCTGTAATAGATTCGCAGATATTGAGAACCGGCTAAATATTGCGCATGGTTGCCATGTTGGATTTTTTATCTGTAGGTCTTAGAGTTATGTACTGTTACGTGAAGTGTATTGTGTACGTGTAGTATTCAAACTTCAATCGCATGATTAGGACACAAGAAGTAAAAACGAGATTTTAAAATTTCGCACAGCTGCCATCTTGTGGTTATGGACACAAATGAAAAAATTAGATGCCAGTGGATCAACATTTGTAGAAGGATTTACTGTACCAAGTGTCACTGCACTCGGATGGTCAAATTGCGATAAACGACCATGTGAATATGCATACTTCGCGTCGCCGCCATGTTGAATTTGTGATCACCAGGTTATTGAAAGTCCTATAGGTGAACGTATGCTCACAGCCCCAATGAAGATTAAAAAATTTAGTTTGATTGCTGTAATAGATTCGTAGATATTGAGATCCATCTAAATATTTCGGATGGTCGCCATGTTGGATTGTTATATGACAGGCCATAGAGTCACGTACCATTAAAGGAAAATTATTTCAAGGGTTCATTACTCAAACTCTCACTTCGATCGCATGATTACGACACAAGAAATAAAAACTTAATTTTAAAATTCGCACATTCTCCATCTTGAGGTTATGTAAACAATTGAACTAATAGATACCAGTGCATTACAATGTGTATAAACATTTCCTGTACCAAGTTTCATTGCGTTTGGATAATTAAATCGCGAGAAAGGTCTATTTAAAATTTTCAAATTCGCTTGGCTGCCATATTCGTTTTTTAGTTAACCGGTTTTTGAAAGTCTTATAGATGAAATTCCAGTAGTGCCCTTTATCTCTGTACAAAATTTCAGGGTGATATCGCTAATAGTTTCGTAGATATCGAATGCTGGTGAAATATTTCGCACAGCCGCCATGTTGGATTGGTGGGATGTAACAAAATTTGAAGGGCACGGTCGGTGTGCTGTGGAATAGTGCTATGAACTTACCGAGTTTCATTGCAATCGTTCCAGCGGTTTAGAAGTTATTAGGGGGGCACACACCATATCACACACACGCGCACACACAGACAGACACACTTACAAAAGGTGATCTCATAAGCTTATTTTTTCATAAATGAAAATAGGCTAAAAAGTATGCAACTTGTTGTATCCTTGTTGCAGATCTGGTTCATGTACGTCCAAATATCATGTTTCATACGTCTTCGGTGTGTTTCTTTAAGGAGTGACTTTCCCACTATGGTATGTTTGTGCTCCCCAGGCACAAAAGACGTTATGAGCACGGCAGACCACAAGCATTATGACAAAATGTTGGCTCCAGTGCGCCTAGTGTCCAGGCTCTGCGCTCAGTACTAAACGTACTGCAGCACCCCGTCAAATGGACAGTGCTTGTGCGACTAAGCGCTGCAGTGCTAGTGTGATGTCGTGCTGCCCTGCTCTGAAATAGGCAGGATAGGGCTGCGCTTCACCTGCTAACACTGCTTCACCTTGCCCATTGCATGGCCCTGGTGCACACACACGGACAAAAGGTGATCTCATAAGCCTATTTTTTCATAAATGGAAATAGGCTAAATACGAGATTTTAAAATTTCGCACAGGCGCCATCTTGTGGTTATGAAAACAATTCAGTTTGATTGCTGTCATTGATTAGTTGACATTGAGAATCGTCTAAACATTTCTAAATATGTGTAGACCATTGAGCTATGTACTATTAGATGACGATTATTGCGTACGGTAGGTTCATTTTTCAAACGTTGGCTACGATCGCATGATTAGGACACAAGAAATTAAAACGTAATTTTTAAATTTCACACAGGCACCATCTTGCGATTATGTAAACAATTGAGTTGAATAAGATATCAGTGCATTACAAGGTGTATAACATTTGCTATACCATTTGACGGCGCTCGAATGGTTTAATCGCGAAAAAAAAAAAGATCTATTTTAATGTATCAACTTCGCTTGGCCCCCATGTTCGTTTGTTACTTAACAGGAATTTTGAGAGTCCCATCTAGTAGTTCATTTTATCACCGTACAAAATGTCAGGGTGATATCTGTAATAGTTTCGAAGATATGGAATGCCAGTGAAATATTTCGCACAGTCGCCATGTTGGATTGGTGAGCTGTAATAAAATTTAAAGATCACGGTCGGGGGCGGACAAAATAGTACTATGACTTTACCGAGTTTCATTGAAATCGCTCCAGCCGTTTATATTTTATTAGGGGACACACACACATACGCACACACACGGACTAAATGTGATGTCATAAGCCTATTTTTTCATAAATTAAAATAATAAAGAAAGCATTTCATTCGGTCGACGCGAATTTCGTGTTGACCGACTGAATAGCTTTCTTCATTAGAAATAACCATCACTGAAAAATGGCTTCTATCACTACTAAATGAAAATAGGATACCAAGTAAACGAAAAGCAAGAAACGGGAGGTTTCATTTAGGAAAGAAATACTCTTATTGGTCACAAAGGAGTGAAAGTTTGGTGTGTAGGTTACACTTTACCTTATATGGCAACACTGCGAGAAGGTGAGTTCGATTCCCATCTTAGCTATCTTAGAGTGTTTTTTTGGGGTTTCCCACTTCCACTCCAGGAAAATGCGTGGATAGTTCCTAAGTCAAGGCCATTGCCAACTCCAAAAATAACAAAGTTTATCAGACTTCAACTACATGGGACTGATGAACAATAGGCTATGTTCCAAACCCCTATATGAAGCAACAGGAAATATTTCGAATCAATGGGATCCATCGTATTGATTTTAGGAAACATGTTTCTAACGTAGGCTAAAATATGACCGCGATCGAAACGAGCCAGGTGCCTTGCCCTGTCTGATGGGGCACGCGCTCAGATTGAAATCATTATGTTGATTATTATTGATATTTCAAGAAGTAATTATCCTATGTTTGAATAAATAATTGGCCTGGAATTACATATGGCCCAGCATCGTCAGTTCAAGGTCACCTTCCATGCTTGTCCGGGAAGCGGGCAAATAGACACTTCCATAACGTTATTGACGAGATTCTTTTCTGAAATAACGGAATCAATTTCTCCGCTTAGAATAATGTTACTAATAGCGCATAGCTGGTAAAAATCGCATGGATACCGTTATTAGACTTATAACGTTGTTGGTGGGTTTGCATTTCAAAATAACTGAATTAATTTTTCTGCCCTGAATAACGTTATTGATAGCGTATGGCTGGTAAAATTCGCTCGTATACCGTTACTAGACTTATAACGTTATTGGTGGGTTCGCATTTCTAAATCACGGAATTATTTTTCTGCCATGAATAACGTTATTGACAGCGCAAAGCTCGTAAATATCGCTCGTATACCGTTACAAAGCTTATAACGTTATTGGTGGGTTCACATTTCTAAATAACGGAATTAATTTTTCTGCCCTGAATAACGTTATTGATGGCGTATAACAGGTTAAAATCTCTCGTATACCGTTACTGGGCTTATAACGTTATTAGTAGGTTTGCATTTTGAAATAACCGAATCGATCACTCTGCCTGAATAACGTTATTGATGGCGCGCAGCGGGTCAAAATCGCTGTAATACCGTTACTAGACTTATAACGTTAATAACGGGAGCGCATTTTAAAATAACGGAATCTTTTCCTCTGCTGGTTATAACGTTAATAGCTCAAACCAGGGAAAATTATAACCCCTTATTTCGTTGCCGCACTGAAAACGTTATTCATATACCATTTGTTTTGGGTACGGAAGCAGTAACGTAACAAAAATTAATTCGTTATTTCTGACAATTCTGTTACGTTATGAAGCCTTGGGTGGCATGAAAGGTGTTCGAACTATGAAGGCATAGGACTCTTCAAATGCGAATTGTGCTAATGCGTATTCTTACAGGACATCATGCGCATTCTTAAAGGACAGTGCCTTTAAGATTGCGCATTTGCAATTAATTAAAAACATTTTTTTACATTTAATATACACAAGCTGTACCCGGCATGCGTTGCAATGCCAATCAAAGAAAGTGTTGGCGTTGAAATTCTGTTTCTTGAAGTGCTTTTGGATACACAACATGTTAACTGCCTCTAAGCTATCGTGAAATGGATTTTCTAATTTAGAACCATTCGTGGGAGCGTGCACAACAACTTTCAAAAGTTTCATCGCTGTCACTCATTTGTTGAATCTACTCGTACGCTACCTATTGTGAAATGGATTTACTAAGTCGAAACCCTTCCCTGGCGTGTACACAATAACTCATCAATGATTCATCACAATCGGATGAATGGTATATGCACGGATACGGGTTTTTGTTTAAACGATTCGTGCGCTGTCACTCATTTGTTGAATCTACTCGTGCGCTACCTATTGAGAAATGTATTACTAAGTCGAAGCCCTTCCCTGGCGTGTACACAATAACTCATCAAGGTTTCATCGCAATCGAAGAATGTTATATGAACGCAATAGGGGATTTTGTTGAAACGCTTCGCGCGTCGTCACCCATTTGTTGCATCTACTCTTGCGCTACTTATTGTGAAATGGATTTACTAAGTCCCCTTCCCTGGCGGGTACACAATAACTGATCAATGTTTCATCGCAATCGGATGAATAGTATATGAACGCATACCTGATTTTGTTAAAACGATTCGCACTCCGTCACTCATTTGTTGAATCTACTCGTGCGCTACCTACTGTAAAATGTATTTACTAAGTTAGAAACTGTCACGTAAGTGTCCACAACATCTCACCCAAGTTTCATCGCTATCGGACTAATGGGATATGAAGACATAGGGGACTGTATTGAAACGCTCCGCGTGTCGTCGTTCATTTGTCGAATCTACTCGTGTGCTACCTACTGTGAAATGCATTTACTAAGCCAGAAACCTTCCTTGGAGTGTCCACCATATTTCACCCAAGCTTCACCGCTAACGGCAGAATGGTAAATGACCTTATACGGGACTTTGTTGAAACGCTTCGCGCGTCGTCCCTCATTTGTTGAATCAACTTGTGCGCTGCATATTGTATAGGGGATTTACTAAGCCAGAAATTTTCCATGACGTGTACACAACATCTCACCCAAGTTTCATAGCTACGGACGAATGGTACATGTATGCATACGGGACTTGGTTGAAACGCTTCGCGTGTCGTCGCTCATTTGTTGATTCTACTCTTGCGCTACATATTGTAATATGGATGTACTCAGCCAGAAACCTTCCCTGGAGTGTACACAACATCTCACCCAAGTTTCATCGCAATCGGATGAATGGTATGTGAACGTATACGGGACGTTGTCGAAACGCTTCGCGCGTAGTCACTCATTTGTTGAACATAAACGTGCGCTTCGTATTGTAAAATGGATTTACTTAGCCAGAAACCTTTCCTGGAGTGTACACAACAATTCACCAAACATTTATCACTATCAGACGAATGGTATATGACTTTATACGGGACTTTGTTGAAACGCTTCGCGAGTCATCGCTCATTTGTTGAATCTACTGGTGCGCTACCTATTGTAAACTGTATGTACTAAGCAAGAAACCTTCCCTGGAGTGTACACAACATCTCACCCAAGTTTCATCGCTATCGGATGAATGCTATATGAAATTATATGGGACTTTGTTGAAACACTTCGCGCGTCGTCGCTCATTTGTTGATTCTACTCGTGCTCTACCTATTTTTAAAGGGATTTACTAAGCTAGAAACCTTCCCTGGAGTGCACAAAATCTCAGCCTAGTTTCATCGCTATTGGACGAATGGTATATGAACGCAAACGTGACTTTGTTGAAATGCTTCGCGCGTCGTAGCTCATTTGTTGAATCTACTCGTGCGCTGCCTATTATAAAGTGGATGTACTAAGCCAGAAAATTTCCCTGCAGTGTACACAACATTTTACTCAAGTTTCATAGCTATCGGACGAATGGTACATGAATGCATACGGGACTCTGTTGAAACGCTTTGCGTGTCGTCGCTCATTTGTTGAATCTACTCGTGTGCTATCTACTGTGAAATGTATTCACTAATTTTGAAACCTTCATGTAAGTGTACACAACATCTCACCCAAGTTTCATCGCTATCGGACGAATGGTATATGAACACATACGGGACTTTGTTGAAATGCTTCGCGCATCGTCGCTCATTTGTTGAATCTACGCGTGCGCTACCTATTGTAAAATGGATTTACTAAGTCAGAAACCTTCCTTGGAGTGTACTCAACATCTCACCCAAGTTTCATCGCAATCGGACGAATGGTATATGAACGCATAGGAGACATACCCACAGACATACCCACAGACAAACTATCACGTTACATTGATTTTTATATACTGAACCCGAGGTGGTCATGCTGACTGGTCTCGAACGTGGATCTCGGAGATAAGTTGAGCTCTGAATGAAGGTTCCACCAGGGAACGAACCCGAGATCTGTTGAGGGTATTTCATTGTAAGAACCCCTAGAAGAAATTATATATTTAATTACTGGTGTGATATCAGTTGTTACTGACATTATTTAGTGAAATAATGCAGGAAAATAGTGGAAGATAGCATTATTTGGACTACATGAAGTAGGCTATGCTGGATTTGAAACACAGGAGTTTCAAAGTTTGACGTTTAGCAAATAGCCCCAGAATTGTGGGAGGAGGCCCGTGGCGCCACGTCAATCATGCTGACCCAGATAAGTCGTCTGCAAGGGGTCGGGAGGTTAAATAATGACCAGGTTCTTCCCCGTTTGAGAATAGATTTGAGAATGGAACGGGAAGATCCCAAGGAAAATCATTGATTACTCATGATTGGAGCAATGCAATGACATGAGAGTTGCGCACAGGTGAATCTTTAGCCAGGAGGCTAATTTTAGAGCCATAAAACGGCGAAATCAAGGCATGTTTAATGCAGTGCGTAATGTTACAGGACTATGGGTGTTCGCGGCTGGACTTGAGGATGTTGCCAGGGATTCCCAGTGAAGTAGCGTCCCCACGCCATGGATAAGATAATTAATATAAATTAAGTGGCCGATCGATCCTCGAACACACATACATTTTTGTGACCAGCGAAGAAAAAGGAACAATATGGATATTATTCCAAGTTCAGAATCACCCTAGGAGAGGAGCTGTATTTATCGCGGGAATTCTTGCCCTACTTTTTGTGTGAAACAGATATAAGAGGGTGGACCCAGTCGAAGCGTACAGTTGAAACTTACAGTTTTACAGTTGACAGTTTTAGACCCAGTCGGAGGGAGAGTTGTTTTGAAGCAGTCGCAGTTGAAAAGGACACGGAGCGCCCAGGCGCACACAAAGACTTAAACATTTCACTGGTAATCAGCATGTTAGCTGTGCAATGTGACACACATGTGAGAATATATTCATGCATGGTCATGAACTAAGAATGAAGTCGGTAATTAACAAACTTGATTATGCGAAATGCATATTACCGAAGTTAGGAGAGGATGCTCGGACTTCAATGTGGGAAGTCGTGCAGTAAGACTGTTATATATAATTTTTATTAAGTGCCGTGTGATATACTAGGCAGGACTGTGAAAAGTAATAATTCATGTAAATACAATGTACAATGTTGAGCGCAGTAAAGTATAGTGATTGGTTATACATATTTGGAGTATACCAGTAAGTAGCGTTCATGACGAGATGTAAGCATATCGCTGCAATAGTAGGAAGATTATCAAGGGATGATCGAGAAACTGTTGGTGAATCCGTGAGCAGATGATCGGGAGATTCAATCAGGAAGGGGTAGGACCGAAGAAAGGGCCGTCCGCACCTGTACTTTCGATACATGCTAGGGAATGTCAACCAATCAGGATTTAAAGTGTAACGTGTGTTTGTGCACCGATGTTATGTAAAATATCTCTTTAAGTCATAATATAACCAGTGTTATATAGTGTTATGTGTTTTGGAAGCATTAGCTTCATTATAAAAATGGAAAAGTGTCGTGTGTTTGTAAATCAGATGTCATATAATATGTGTATTTGCAAGATGGCAATGTGTCACTAAGTAAGCCGATGGCAGGTGACACTGGAATATGGTGGTTGGAGCCGCCTGGATAAAGCCGACGTAAGTACCCCACAAATCATGTTACTATAGAAGGATAGTCACTGCATGTAATGGGATTTCGGAAGTATAAAATATGCCAGTAAGAATCAATATTAGGAGGCATATCCTCATATGTTTATTGTTTGATTTCAGTAAAGTTAAGATGTTGAATACATCAGAGAGTGGATTAATCTTTACCACTATTAATGCTAATAAAAAATGGCAATTCAGTTATGTGAAACTTAACGTGACGAACGCGAATGTTCGATCATTGAAGCAGTTACGTTGTGTCGGAAGGATAATTTATGTCAGTAATAATAATAATAATAATTATAATAATGATAAACGGTATAATTGAATACATCAGGATGAAAGGTTTTAAGCAAGAAGTATTTACGCTAATTGGATTATTTATCTAGCCAAGCAGTAGATTACATTAAGGGAAGAGAAAAGAGTTAATATTAAATAGATTGTATTAATGGGAATATAATTATGCACGGGAATCTTGGAGCTTGACAGTGAATTGAATTTGTGGCTTGATTAAGCTTGTAGAGTACAGTTAGAGTTCTCTTTATTATAAGGCGAGATCGTGGACAGGTAAGGGGCCAGGTAATCTAATCGACGTGTGAAATCTCGTACAGCATGAGCGTACAGAGATATTAATTTATGCCGGAGCATATTTAGTGTGTACCCTATCTCCGATGTTGGATATGAAATGTTCCGGGTTCGAATCCTGGGATAAGCGCGGGGAGAACATTGGACACCTCGACGCTATACCTGATTCCCCGAGAACTTAATGTTGAGTGATTCGGCTCGTTGAAGCGAATCATTGGCGGCAGCTGTTGACTGACCGTAATATTTTATTTGAGATACCGGCTAACCACTAGACCTGTGTTCTAGGAATCTCGTGCCTTCATATTGAGATACGGACCTGTTGAGGCCGTTATTAATGTCCTAAGGATAGGATTAAATATTCAAGCTCACCCAGAACCATTGCAAAATATTCAGTTCAGATCATATGGGATCACGTGGATCATTGTGAACACAATGTTATATTCAAAGTTGTAATACTGCTTGGGAGGTAAAAGTCCAGGAAACGGGGAGACAAGGGGCGGTTTACAGCCGTGAACGACCCTACTCTGCCCATTGTATGCAGGCAGCTCAAGGGGCTGGGGTTACTAAACCAACTATGAAGGTTCGCGTTCTTGAGCGGACAGATTTAAGACCTTGCTTGTAATGAAAGGAAGAATTGTTATAATGTGTAAAGAATGTGTGTGGTTTAAAAACACATTGCTAATCATAGATTTCCCTGATGATATAAAAATTTAGCAATCTAACGAATGGTTGGATGTTGCATTTGATACTGACGCTGACACCTAGTTAATGAAGTTGGTTACTCGTTGCCACAGGCTACGCTCGTAAGGGTAGCGTAATAGTATACTATCCGACACAACGATAACAGAAGTTATTTAATGAAATCACAATGATATGCAGTGTAACTATAAAAAGAAGGGAGTGGAGGGGTAGATTTACGTAATTGTGGTGTTGCAAGTAGATCGTAGTGCAAACCATGAGTTGGCTAATGCATGAAAGCATTTGGTGGGAGAGAGAGATGTAACACAGATAGTACACATGATGTAAATTAAGATATATAGTAGGATACAAGTAACTTTGTGAATATAAAGAAGTCACATTAGGTGACATGAATGTAATAGTTCAGTTTTGTGAAACATTACATGTGCATCAGTGCACTTGAGTAAAGTTTAAAGTCCACATAATGGTAAAATATTGAATAGTGATATGGATTTAACTTATTCAACTATGTGAATAATTAATGGATTGTGGGAGTAACTTTGTTTGTTTGTGTATTGTTTATGGGATTTGTGTTCTCATTATTTGTTTGAAGCCATGAGTTTTACTGAATTAAAGTCTTTAGAGTAGAGTTGTGCCTTATCATTGTAGAGTTGATACCTTTTAGCCTCAAATCCAAAATATGCAACTGCTCAATGGGAGAACGGTACACGCCTGAGTCCTGACGCTAGCTGGAGGCAGAAGCATATTTTCCATCGAGATTACTCACATGGGTACATGGAAATTGATGTCCTGTACAGTGATTTGAGCTATAGGTACAACTAAAGTCGGTCTAGATCTTGTGCACACAACTCTATTAAAATAACGACTAACATGAATTAGGGGATGACCGCGCCTAACCTTAGGTAAGCTCCGATACGAACAATATAAAATTTGATAAACACCTTCTATTAGCATGATGCATTTAATTTATCATGGCGCTGGTATGTGGGCCGGTTTAAAATACAGGTCACCATATGCGCAAGAGGTGTACTAATTTATCATGGCGAGACCCAAGTGGGGCATTCGACAGTACAACCGAGACCTTGGAGGGTTGCTGCGATGTCTTAACGTGGACCACCTCCCATGATATACTAATTTATCATGGCGCCCAGGTTCGTGGAGCTTATGGGATTTAGGGAAACCCCATAGATTTTTTATGGTATTTCATGGGGAAAACCATAGTAATTATATTTTTGCCTCAAACTGTGTTTGAGTGATTTTTGAGTTCAGTAGGCTTTTGACGTAACGCAGAGTCTCCCTATTGAGAAGAGGATTACCCAAGTGTATGAGCGCTACACACCCAATCCATGATTAATCCATAAATTCAAAGTTTATACAATCTTACAAAATGTGTGCAGTGTTTTGTGTCTCTCTCCAAAATGTATCCACACATATAATGCCAGGAAGCCTGCCTGCATCTCAAAGTATATTATTGTAAGAATGTCGGGTACAGAGGAGATCGTGCAGTTGATTGCAGGCTTAAGACAGCATTTTGACGCTGTTAATGAGCAAAATAAGTTGGAAGCAAAGGCTTTCCAGAATGAAATAAACACTCGTTTAGATGCCAATCAGGAGGCAATTAATGCAAATCAGGTTGCAATGAATCATAACCAGGTTGAATTGAGTAACCGGTTAGATGCCAATCAGCTGGCAATTAATGCAAGTCAGGTTACACTGAATGCCAATCAGCTGGCAATGGAGGCGAATAAGGTTGAGTTAAACGATAAGTTAGGTCAGATGCAAGAGGCAATTAAGACTGAAGTTACAGAAACTGTTGTAAGCATTGTATCGGAAATGCAGGTTAAGACGGATAAACGTTTCGAGGCTATAGAAGCCAAACTTGAGAGTAACTTACAAGCGTGTAAGCATGCGCAGGATGAAACCAACAGTAGGTTAGACGCATTGGCTAACGACATTAAGGATATTCAAATCCAAAATGAGGCGAATCTCGAACGCCAAGCGAAACAGTTCGCAGAATTTACCCGTACGGTAGATCAAAGGTTGGAAGAAAACGACAGTAAATGGGACACGAAATTGAAAAGCTATGCTAGAGCAATTAACGGTGATCTAAAGAAACAGGATCAGAATATATTAGGTCAATGCCAGGAAATAGGTGAAATCAAGGCTGTCGTTAACGAGAGTAAAGAGCTGGTAGGAAATATGAAGGGTCAGATGAGCAAAGTTCATCAAGAACTGGACCAAGTTCAAAGTGACATTGTCGTAGTTAACAAAAGGCAAGAGGAGAATAGAGGTGAAATCATTGAGGTCCAGAATGAAATGTCAAAGGTCAATGGACACATTCGAGAGGAAATCAAAGGATTGAGGGAAGAACTCGAAGTGAGAGAAGGCCAAAAGACAGAGGCAAACGACAAGTCGCTTGCTCAGATAAAGGAAGATGTAGAGGATGAAATATCCCATATTAAGCAAAGTCTGAAGGAAGACAAGCAGAAAATATTTCAAGTAGCCGAGGAAAATCGAGATAGGCTTACCAGAATAGAGAAAGAGGTAATTACTCGTCTGGAAAGAGCAGAAATGCGCCACAATCAAATGGAGACTATGATAATTGCGCAAGAGGAAACCCTCATGAAAGATCCTAAGTCTAGCGAAGGCAGCATGGACGATATGAGGAGAACTAGGTGGGCAGATTTGGAAACCCAGCCTATAATAAGGAGTGCTACAGGCCCAGGCGAAAGTCCTTATATGACGCCAGCTGCACCAGTTGTAGCATCGACGCCTCACGAAAATGCTATGCACACACAAGTGATAAATGTTATCAGAGCAAGTGAAGAGAAACCAAGGAAATTCTCAGGTAGCCACTGTAGTATGACACCGAAATATTGGCTAAAAGAAGTGTCTGAATACTTGAATGATGCGCGAATACCGCAAGAGCGCAGGCTACGAGCTATAGAGAAATTAACAGAAGGGGAGTGCGCATTATGGTTTCGCAGTTTCCGCTACACTTTCGATACTGTTGAGGAGTTTCAAGGGGCATTTTTGAAGAGATACTGGGATCCAGCGACCCAACAGAATTTACGGTTGGATTTATATTCAAAAAGATACAGCACTAACAATCCAACGAAGTATGCAGAATTCTTCATATCACAGATGTGTCGGTTCAAAGAACTTGATCAAAAGCATAGCGAGCTGGAATTATGTATTGCTATCGCCAAACAGCTTCCATACGAGATACAGAGACTGCTAATCTCGGCTAATGCAAAAACTGCTATGGAAATGGAGACAGTTCTGAGACAACTGGACCTCACAACAGCAAATACGATGGGTCAGAATCGAACCGTGGAACAGGTACATGTGACCAACACGCAGACTGACCAGTATCAAGCTCCAAAGAACAACAAAGCTACTAGCACAGATACGTTAGATTCCAACGGACGTCAATGGGAACAGGAACCCAGAAGATGGCAGCCGAAATATAAAGGTAATGCTGGCAGGGGAAGAGGCCGAAATTCTTGGAACAAGCAGAATACCAGGGATAGGCCGTACCAAAACAATGGAGGTAACAATGGCCAAGAAGGCAACAATAGAGATTGGAGACCCCATGAAAGAAGACGTAACTTCGATGATGAGGTAGAGGAGCGATACCACGCTTCATTGCAATACCTCAATGAAAGGGGAGATGAGCCCCAGAAAGAACAAGTTCACTGGCAAGAAGTTATGCAGAATAGGACGTCGCCAGACAGATATGGAGACGGAGCTAAGAGTTTGGAGCTACAGTGCAGCGAACAGGAGAGAAGAAACTCCAAGGGGACGGGCGCTATTGAAAAAAAACCCGCCAAAATTAGAAGAATTTGGAAATGATGGATGGAAGTCAGTCAACGTCATCAATTGGATAGCCAAACCAGAAGAGTTAATTGAGGATACGGGAGGATCACAGGTCATGGTCAAACGAGAATTGCCCATTATTTTGATAAGAGTGGCAGGGTTGAAAATAAGAAGTTTATTGGATACGGGTTCAACAGTGTGCCTTATGACACAAGCTTTGTATAATGAGATAGCGCAGAGAGAAAATGTTTTGAAAATACCTATCTCAAGTGTCAAAATAAAAGGTGTAATTCCAGACAGAACGGTGGTATGCAAATATCAAGTATTCCTAGAGTTACAGATAGGAGGCTCTACGTTTTCACAGAGTTTTGTATTAGTAAACAAACTGCCTTTTAATCTGATTATAGGGGCACAATTTATAATGGAATACCGAGTGATAATCGACCTAGCACAGGACAGGGTTATGTTCCATGTGAATGAGGAAGCTGAAGGCTTAGAGGTCGCACTCAATCAGAATGAACCAGGGTCAGATGAACAAGTATGGCATACATACAGAGATGTGGCTGAGGAAGAAGTGTTAGCTATTGAACAGTTAGAAGAAGAACTGAAAACACTAGCCGCAGACTTAGAAAAAGATCTGGAACCCGAACTGGAAGAACATATTTCGGAAAAGCTTGAAGAAGCAAAAATTGGACCAAAAGAGAAGGAAAATTTAAGGCAATTATTACTGGAACAGAAGGAAGTCTTTGATTCGAGACCTGGTCGTATAAAGAACTTCACTTATGCTTTCCAAGTCAGTGATTGGACACCATTTAGGCAGAAACCCTACCCTATAGCCGAAAAGCACTATGCTAAAGTGAAAGAGGCAATTCAGGAGATGTTGGAGGCCGGTGTTATTGAGAAGACACCTACGCCTTACGTAAGTCCATTGGTAATTGTACCTAAGACAGACGGGACTGTCAGGATATGTCTGGACCTGAGACATTTAAATTTGAAGGTTATTTCGGAGTTCGACCAAGTGCCACCTATTAAAGAAATCCTCAGGAAATTCAAAGGGAAAACCGTATTCACAAATTTGGATATTACTTCCAGTTTCCACCATCTTGAATTAGAGAAGAAAACTAGTCTGTTGACAGGATTTATGTTTGATCAACACACATATACGTTTTTAAGGCTACCTTTTGGGTTGAAAACAGCTGGTTCAGCCCTGATAAGAGCGTTAGATCGCAATCTATCCGATGATGTGAAGGAGAGAACCATCAGATACGTAGACGACATTCTACTCACATCAGAATCTCTGGAGGAGCACATGAAAGACCTGAAGAAGTTGCTAGATGACCTTCGAGAAGCTAACTTTAAGGTTAATATCAAGAAATCGCACTTCTGTCATAGGGAAGTTAAATTCCTAGGGCATGTTATTGATGCAAATGGAGTTAAGCCAAACCCAGATAAATTGGAGGTAATTCGGAATTTCCCTCGACCCACGAAAGTAAAGCATGTCCGACAGTATTTGGGAGTAATTGGATTCTTTTCGAACCACTGCCCAAATTATACTACGACAGTAGCACCCTTGCAGGATTTATTGAAGAAAGGCGGCAGATGGAATTGGACGGAGCAATGTCAGGAAGCATTCGTGAGGTCAAAGCAAATGCTTTTGGAATATGTGAAGCTGGGATACCCGGATTATACCCAGAAATTCATCATACAGACGGATGCATCACTTGTTGGTGTAGGAGCGATGCTATTCCAGGAAAATGTTGATAAGCCTGAAAGGAAAATTTTGATTGCCTTTATAAGTAGGAGGCTGAAAGCCCATGAGAAAAACTACACGATTACAGAGATAGAGTTGCTCGCAATTTTATACGCGTTGCAAACATGGCATAAACTCGTGTATGGCTTTCAAATAGTCCTCAGAACAGACCATAAAGCTTTAACATTTTTGTTAAAGACGGACTTGTCTAGCCAGCGGTTGACAAGATGGTCCCTGTATATTCAACAATTCAATGTGGAAATAGAATACTGTCCAGGGAAAGAAAATGTAATACCGGACATATTAAGCCGTTACCCTAGAGAAGAGGAAACTCTCGCTGTCCAGATTGAGAATCGAGAACAGAAGACGTTGAATGACTTGAGGAATCTTACCAACCTACAACGCGAAGACCCGTGGTTGAAGATGATGATCGATTACTTCGAGGGACGATTAGCAAGGGGAACTGCAATATACAGAGAGGCAGAGGCATTATCAACAGATTATGTATGGTATAATCAGATACTACACTAGTGGGATGAGTTAGAACAGGCTCGTTCGAGGTTATCAGAGACCTACAGAACAATGCATACAGAATAAGGCATTTAGAAACAGGAAATGAGGTCGTTATGAATGCTGCCAACTTAAAAGTTTACTATTCGCCAGAAGAATTTGACGAACAAGAAGAAGTATTAGCAGCGCACACCCAACTGAACGTGGACGGCAAAGTCAGCCAGGAAGTCAGACCTGAAGTTTCACGCAGCGGGACGGAACGAGAAGCAGACAGCTTGCCCAGTGAAGGAAGCGAACAACAAGAGTGCCAGTGCATGCTAGAATTTTACAAAGAAATGGTTGAAGTAGCGAGAGAGGTTGAGGCCATAAATACGACCCTCCGCTTAGAGAATGAACAGCTTAGGGTTGAGCGCAGAGTGGAAAGGGGAACCAGACTAACCAACTCACAGCCAGACGAGGTGAAAGACCTCTAATGTAAACACAGACAGTCGGACAGTCAGCTGGTTACTTACATAAAGTCACTTGAAATTGACTTTTATAAGTTTTGCAAGGGGAATATGAACCCGAGGTGGTCATGCTGACTGGTCTCGAACGTGGATCTCGGAGATAAGTTGAGCTCTGAATGAAGGTTCCACCAGGGAACGAACCCGAGATCTGTTGAGGGTATTTCATTGTAAGAACCCCTAGAAGAAATTATATATTTAATTACTGGTGTGATATCAGTTGTTACTGACATTATTTAGTGAAATAATGCAGGAAAATAGTGGAAGATAGCATTATTTGGACTACATGAAGTAGGCTATGCTGGATTTGAAACACAGGAGTTTCAAAGTTTGACGTTTAGCAAATAGCCCCAGAATTGTGGGAGGAGGCCCGTGGCGCCACGTCAATCTTGCTGACCCAGATAAGTCGTCTGCAAGGGGTCGGGAGGTTAAATAATGACCAGGTTCTTCCCCGTTTGAGAATAGATTTGAGAATGGAACGGGAAGATCCCAAGGAAAATCATTGATTACTCATGATTGGAGCAATGCAATGACATGAGAGTTGCGCACAGGTGAATCTTTAGCCAGGAGGCTAATTTTAGAGCCATAAAACGGCGAAATCAAGGCATGTTTAATGCAGTGCGTAATGTTACAGGACTATGGGTGTTCGCGGCTGGACTTGAGGATGTTGCCAGGGATTCCCAGTGAAGTAGCGTCCCCACGCCATGGATAAGATAATTAATATAAATTAAGTGGCCGATCGATCCTCGAACACACATACATTTTTGTGACCAGCGAAGAAAAAGGAACAATATGGATATTATTCCAAGTTCAGAATCACCCTAGGAGAGGAGCTGATTTATCGCGGGAATTCTTGCCCTACTTTTTGTGTGAAACAGATATAAGAGGGTGGACCCAGTCGAAGCGTACAGTTGAAACTTACAGTTTTACAGTTGACAGTTTTAGACCCAGTCGGAGGGAGAGTTGTTTTGAAGCAGTCGCAGTTGAAAAGGACACGGAGCGCCCAGGCGCACACAAAGACTTAAACATTTCACTGGTAATCAGCATGTTAGCTGTGCAATGTAACACACATGTGAGAATATATTCATGCATGGTCATGAACTAAGAATGAAGTCGGTAATTAACAAACTTGATTATGCGAAATGCATATTACCGAAGTTAGGAGAGGATGCTCGGACTTCAATGTGGGAAGTCGTGCAGTAAGACTGTTATATATAATTTTTATTAAGTGCCGTGTGATATACTAGGCAGGACTGTGAAAAGTAATAATTCATGTAAATACAATGTACAATGTTGAGCGCAGTAAAGTATAGTGATTGGTTATACATATTTGGAGTATACCAGTAAGTAGCGTTCATGACGAGATGTAAGCATATCGCTGCAATAGTAGGAAGATTATCAAGGGATGATCGAGAAACTGTTGGTGAATCCGTGAGCAGATGATCGGGAGATTCAATCAGGAAGGGGTAGGACCGAAGAAAGGGCCGTCCGCACCTGTACTTTCGATACATGCTAGGGAATGTCAACCAATCAGGATTTAAAGTGTAACGTGTGTTTGTGCACCGATGTTATGTAAAATATCTCTTTAAGTCATAATATAACCAGTGTTATATAGTGTTATGTGTTTTGGAAGCATTAGCTTCATTATAAAAATGGAAAAGTGTCGTGTGTTTGTAAATCAGATGTCATATAATATGTGTATTTGCAAGATGGCAATGTGTCACTAAGTAAGCCGATGACAGGTGACACTGGAATATGGTGGTTGGAGCCGCCTGGATAAAGCCGACGTAAGTACCCCACAAATCATGTTACTATAGAAGGATAGTCACTGCATGTAATGGGATTTCGGAAGTATAAAATATGCCAGTAAGAATCAATATTAGGAGGCATATCCTCATATGTTTATTGTTTGATTTCAGTAAAGTTAAGATGTTGAATACATCAGAGAGTGGATTAATCTTTACCACTATTAATGCTAATAAAAAATGGCAATTCAGTTATGTGAAACTTAACGTGACGAACGCGAATGTTCGATCATTGAAGCAGTTACGTTGTGTCGGAAGGATAATTTATGTCAGTAATAATAATAATAATAATTATAATAATGATAAACGGTATAATTGAATACATCAGAATGAAAGGTTTTAAGCAAGAAGTATTTACGCTAATTGGATTATTTATCTAGCCAAGCAGTAGATTACATTAAGGGAAGAGAAAAGAGTTAATATTAAATAGATTGTATTAATGGGAATATAATTATGCACGGGAATGTTGGAGCTTGACAGTGAATTGAATTTGTGGCTTGATTAAGCTTGTAGAGTACAGTTAGAGTTCTCTTTATTATAAGGCGAGATCGTGGACAGGTAAGGGGCCAGGTGATCTAATCGACGTGTGAAATCTCGTACAGCATGAGCGTACAGAGATATTAATTTATGCCGGAGCATATTTAGTGTGTACCCTATCTCCGATGTTGGATATGAAATGTTCCGGGTTCGAATCCTGGGGTAAGCGCGGGGAGAACATTGGACACCTCGACGCTATACCTGATTCCCCGAGAACTTAATGTTGAGTGATTCGGCTCGTTGAAGCGAATCATTGGCGGCAGCTGTTGACTGACCGTAATATTTTATTTGAGATACCGGCTAACCACTAGACCTGTATTCTATGAATCTCGTGCCTTCATATTGTGATACGGACCTGTTGAGGCCGTTATTAATGTCCTAAGGATAGGATTAAATATTCAAGCTCACCCAGAACCATTGCAAAATATTCAGTTCAGATCATATGGGATCACGTGGATCATTGTGGCCACAATGTTATATTCAAAGTTGTAATACTGCTTGGGAGGTAAAAGTCCAGGAAACGGGGAGACAAGGGGCGGTTTACAGCCGTGAACGACCCTACTCTGCCCATTGTATGCAGGCAGCTCAAGGGGCTGGGGTTACTAAACCAACTATGAAGGTTCGCGTTCTTGAGCGGACAGATTTAAGACCTTGCTTGATGAAAGGAAGAATTGTTATAATGTGTAATGAATGTGTG
Organism: Meconema thalassinum; assembly: GCA_946902985.2. NCBI lineage: Eukaryota > Metazoa > Arthropoda > Insecta > Orthoptera > Tettigoniidae > Meconema > Meconema thalassinum. The sequence goes on from OX336390.1 coordinate 502,186,440, forward strand.
TGGTTTAAAAACACATTGCTAATCATAGATTTCCCTGATGATATAAAAATTTAGCAATCTAACGAATGGTTGGATGTTGCATTTGATACTGACGCTGACACCTAGTTAATGAAGTTGGTTACTCGTTGCCACAGGCTACGCTCGTAAGGGTAGCGTAATAGTATACTATCCGACACAACGATAACAGAAGTTATTTAATGAAATCACAATGATATGCAGTGTAACTATAAAAAGAAGGGAGTGGAGGGGTAGATTTACGTAATTGTGGTGTTGCAAGTAGATCGTAGTACAAACCATGAGTTGGCTAATGCATGAAAGCATTTGGTGGGAGAGAGAGATGTAACACAGATAGTACACATGATGTAAATTAAGATGTATAGTAGGATACAAGTAACTTTGTGAATATAAAGAAGTCACATTAGGTGACATGAATGTAATAGTTCAGTTTTGTGAAACATTACATGTGCATCAGTGCACTTGAGTAAAGTTTAAAGTCCACATAATGGTAAAAGATTGAATAGTGATATGGATTTAACTTATTCAACTATGTGAATAATTAATGGATTGTGGGAGTAACTTTGTTTGTTTGTGTATTGTTTATGGGATTTGTGTTCTCATTATTTGTTTGAAGCCATGAGTTTTACTGAATTAAAGTCTTTAGAGTAGAGTTGTGCCTTATCATTGTAGAGTTGATACCTTTTAGCCTCAAATCCAAAATATGCAACTGCTCAATGGGAGAACGGTACACGCCTGAGTCCTGACGCTAGCTGGAGGCAGAAGCATATTTTCCATCGAGATTACTCACATGGGTACAATACATAGATTATTTTTCGTGTTCTTTGTATACGCATTGTGTTCGCAAATATTTGAAGTCTTGTTAATAAATTTTGTGTTAAATTGGTCACAAAAGTAGTTTGTCTATGGACATAAATGCACTAAGTGGGCCATCTTAAGTGCCTTTACCTTATTAAGAGGGAAACGAGTACAGTATTTACATTTTGTACATAAAAGCGTGTTAGTTTGTAATAATTTCTCGTTTCTTTCAGGTTAGGGCATGTAAATACTTGTTTTCCGCCAGACGCAATTGGGCACAATTTGTGGTGACAAGACAGGAAAGCTTTCTTTAATAAACTAAATATAAATTTAATGAACGTAATTCATACACTCGATACATAAAGTATTCAATACTGTGTGCACAATAATTTATTATACTATCTTTCACTCCCACACATAGAACGTTAAAAAATCCCTCAATATGCCTTTCTTCGGAGGGGAAGTAAAGCCGACGGTCCCATGTCATAGATTTATGGCATGTTAAAGAACCTTCCACTAATTTCACCCGTGTTAAGTTAAATTATATATAGGTTAAACATTTGACTAACCTTCTTAGGTTCCTACGTTCGTCGTCAGGAGCCGACTGCGGTGGCATCTAATAACTATGTTCTGAACTAGTTGGTCGTTGACGGTGGCGTTTGGCGGCAAAAGTAGGAACTACTTGGAAAAATTGAATGTCTGCAGTCACAGATTACCTACTACTACAGATAGCCGACAGCCATGCTAATTCTTGGCACCTAAGACTTCAGCGCTGTCTGGTGTTTGACCGCGGTACTAGTTGAGCACGGCCGTGCGGGTAGCCTACCCCACCCCTTCCCCTCGTTCCGCTAAATATTCTCGTCCTAACTGCTCTGCCCACTTCAATGTTCCGAAAATCACAATCTTCCCAATACTTATAGCACACGTTTTTAAGTGTGGAGATAATAATATGATCTACACGAAATAAATCACATTCAAAATAGCAATAACATTTTTTTAAAATAATACCAAAGTGGGAAATTGTGAATTCCGGAACTCTGAAATGAGCAATCACAGCATTTAGGACATGACCTCATCAATAATTTACATGTTTACATTTCTTTCAGTTGCAATTGGAGCATATTGCATTGACAAGAATTAGACTACTATAAGGTCTGCAGCATATTATTACTCAATTTAAAAAAAATGGTCCCTTCCAATTAACCACTGTAGGCCCAATTATAACCGATTAGTTCCGAGATTAAACTAGAAAGGAAAAGTACTGGGAAGGGAGAATATTCATATCTTAAAATGCTTGATGCTGTTCGCAATAACAGGAAAATTTTAAGAGAGAATACTAAGGAAATAGGTGGTGTAACCTGATCCTCATCACACTAAAATTGTTAGTGTAATTAATGCCAAATTCATTAGTTTCAGAAAAATAATTGGATATCACAAAATTTATATACAGTAGTTCATTTGATATTCCCTTTAAAATATATCCATTCCACCAATTTTGAAGGGTGAAATACAGTAAGTACATGTACATAAACAAATTTCATGGCACACTAATACAGTAAATTCTATGACATGCTGTGAAGGGGAAAGGAGAAATAGGACTTTCAATAAAAAACAAGAAACACACTCAATACTGCTAGAAATCATCATGTTTTATTTAAAAAGTTTGTCAACGAAGAAAAAATAACAGGGAGAGCCAAAATCAAACTTAGCAAAAATACAGAAATCAAATCTGGTCCTTTTAAAAGTATGTGTTGAGGCATGTTCTTCTTTCTTGCCAAGGTATAACGGTAGGCTACAGCACATGATAATGGACCTATTACCTCCTTGACGCCATGGCTGACACCGATGAATCGCAAATTCCTACAACACATGCAAGTTTGTATGTTGAAACAGTTAACTTAATAAATGTGTAATGCTTGAAATGGAGAACTTGAATTTGCTGTTATGTGTATGTTTGCACCTACTATAACTATATTTTAAAAGAATCTCTTATTATAGAATCATTGTGTTTTTGATATTAATTTTAGGGCTTTTGATAACATATTCATTTAGCCCCGTATATTTGGAAGTGTATAAGATTTATATGATAATCTCTGTTATTGTGGTATCTGTAGTAGTGTGTAGGCTATCTGTCTGTTAGGTAGTCAGCCCGAAGGCTGGTTGGATCCTCAAAAAGCACCACCGTTAGGTTATGTGGGTAGACACCCACAAAAACCCAAGGCAGCGCTATTTTGAGGCATACTAGGCAAGATGAGGAGTGAGGTAGTTTGCCATTGCTTTCCTCACTGAGTCAGAACAGCAGTACTAACTCTATGAGTAGAACCTTTCACAGCATCCACAGGCACTGACTGTGCCCTGAATGTCATTACTAAGCACCACCCATACCTCAGTAGCTTCCATATAATCACAGCCATGAGTGAGTGAGACATTGGTGAAAAGCCACATTTTACTCTAGCCTGTGCCAACAGACAAATGCAAATGTACTGCATTGATCAAGAGATGGCAAACAGGCCAGTGTAGGCTATACTTTCTGTAATTCAGATGAGGACTGGAAAGGTGGCAGCCATAGTTAGGGACATTTATTTTTAAGAATTTTTAATAATACTGTATGTACTAAAATGAAATTGAAATACCAACAGGAACAGTTACAAATTCCCTGTCCACTCAGCCAAGATATTCTGCAGATCTCTCCTGTGGGCCTCAACATTATTTTATTTTGTTCCTTTCCTGATGGAAATCCGGTAGTACCTTATTTCAACTCCTGGGGCACCTCCCCAAGCCTGTCCCTTATAAAGCTACACACACTACTACAGTCATCACATAATCGGAGCAATTCTACCCACACCCAACTGCATGGGGCTGATGACCAAGATGTCCCAAGCCCATAAAATGAATTAACAGCAGACAAAATCAAGTCATTATGTTATTTTGTGTTGTGTTGGATTCTGACACATGTATGCGTTTGACAGAGTGCCATTTAAGCTCATGAATAGGAATGAATGAATACGACTACTCTACTTGTTTACGGATTTACAGGAGGCAGTCAAGATAGGAATTACCTAGAAATTTATATTCTGTATGTGTGGGAACCCATGATAAACCACTTGCTGGGTGGCTAAGCGGAGAATCAAACCCAACATTTCCCGGTTTAGGCCTACCTCACTAGGCTGTGTGTACCCTGTTCTTACCCTCAGACTAGAATTAGATTTCTTGACATTCAGCAATCAAACATGGACCCCAGAAGTGTCAACCAAGAACTATACCACCTGGTTGGTCTCATTTATTTTTAAGAATAATATGTACTAAAAAGAAATTGAAATTGATCCAAGTTATTTATTTTTACTGTGCTTCGAATGGAGGTTGCGGCATTGTGTATAGTGCAGCCATTATATCCAATGTTGCAATGAGTAAATGATCCCCGATATTGGTATAGGACACATTACCTTTATGTACTCTGAATAAGTGAAGCAATAGAGCAATACTTAATTAAATTACTGGAACTGAAAGTACCGGTAACAATTCCATAGCCAAAATTGTGACGTGCCTTTTATTTCTTAGTTGTTTTGCAGAAAATACCATACTAAGAGTGTAGAGTTGAAATACAACTTGAACAAGAACACGACAGCCTAGAATAAATACACACGAGACACGACAATAGAGCACTTTTGAACAGTAACGAGAGCGAACTTTCAGTGGAGATGTTGGCTACCATGTGAATACAAACAATTTATGACCAGAACGTAAAACTATGCCAGCGCTCAGAGCATGTTAAAACAATTGGGATCAGTTCAGTCGTTTGCAAACGACTTGTTTATGTTACGGTGAGTAGTCGTTGAATTCATTCGACTGTTTTCTAAAAGCAGTCAAACAAGTCGATGGTTTTAACTTTTGTCAGTCGACTGCTGATGCCCATCTCTACAAACCAATTGACAACCAGAATCAATTTGAGCGTACACACCCTCCGACTTGCTAAAATGCTATTAATATTGGATCCCAATATAAAATATTTTCTGATTTAATTTTCCTGGAAAATCTATTCTATGTTTGCATCGATCATTACCATCACGCTATGGGGAGAATTTCATAATAATTTTCTTGTAATTCATTTACCACGCGGTAGAATAAATGAATGAAATTCAATCATAAAATAAATAGAACTCTAAGCCATAATTGGTAAGCCCATGTTCAAGTTGTGTAATAATTCAAGAATGCACCCAATTCTCATTAAAAGTGTATAGACTGTGTTAAGGAGTTCAAACATAACCTAAATATTGAATGCTTAACATTTCCAATGAAATGACATACATATATATTTGGACAACTGGGCGTAGGCTATTTCATTGAAAGAATCTACGAACAAGAAACTGTATAAAACTATAGGCACCTACAGCCGTCAAGCTGTCCTCACAGTACCCGCTGGAGATTTACATCACCACTCTATCTGTACGGTACCTCGAGATAAGCCTAAGTGCGCCAACTGTGAGGGAACACATAAACTCTTCCATCCTTGCCCTCATGTCTTTGCCACTAACCCCCCCTCCCACACAGCGCGCCACTGCTCTGACACAGTTGTTAGGCCTGCTACAACAACTCTCAGCCATAACCCTGTAAACTACAGCTAAACCAAACCCAGAACCCCCTAATACACTTCATTTGCAGAGCAATAAAATCCATAAAACAACTCCGCAACGAGCTTCACAAAACCTAAATTATAAACGAAAAGACTACTCCACAAACACCAAAATCAGTAAACCTCCCTCATTTCAGCCACACTACACCTTAAACAGACATAGAAAGCATAGTCATGACCCCTTCATGGAGTAGGCTATTGTCTAAACACGATCATGTCTCCTTCAACTTTACTGAAGACTTCATTAAATTCTATTAAAAATTCATAAACTCATTCCACAAATCTTAAAATCAGTATACATCCCTCATTTCAGTTACTCTATTCAATAAACAAACATAGAAGGCGTAGCCATGACCCCTTCATGGAGTAGGCTATTGTCTAAATCTGACCACGCATACTACAACCTTGCTCTAATTCAAAATTACAGCCAAATGATCCATCTGACTGGGAGGCTTGCCTGGGATGATGGGCCAGAAAACCGGTATCTGGAGTTCAAGCATAACCTAAATATTGAATGCTTAACATTTCCAATAACTTGGACAACTGGATTTAGGCTATTTCATTGAAAGAATCAACGAACTGTATAAAACTATAGGCACCTACAGGTATACTTAACTTATTAATTAAAGCTCTACAATAACATACAGCACAATGAATTGTAGCATGAAGTTATCCTGAAGAAGTCGTTTGATTAGAACGACTACTTAAATTCGAATGATTCCATTCGTTTGGAATTAGTCGTTTGACAACGACTTGTTTCATTCCAATGATTTCCAACGATTGTTTTGAGATCAGTCGTTTGCAAACGACTTGTTTATGATACGGTGAGTAGTCGTTGAATTCATTCGACTGTTTTTTTAAAAGCAGTCGAATAAGTCGATTGTTTTAACTATCGACTAATTCGACTGTTTTCAGTCGACTGCTGCCCATCTCTACACACAACTAATGTTCTACACCAGCCGCTACTGAGCACGAGCTGTGACTGGCTTAGACATTAGCATCCTACGTGTTGAAAAATATTGTAAGTAACGTGTAGGAATAAAATACTACCTATAGGTATGTCAACCATTACATTGGCATATAATAAATGAATTATATTTATCTTGTAATTATCTATCCCACGATATAACATAATACAAGGTGAAGAGTCCTTTAAAACAAATTGTTTACTGTGATACTGGAAGAAACAATACAACACAGTGGTAATAGTTCTAGCCTGCACCTATTTGTTAATAAAATTTCATGTGATTTCACTCAGATCTCTGTTGTAGTGGCTTATTATATGTGCACCTTGTAACTTAATAGTACATCATGCAACGAGCCAATAATGACAATAATTAAGACACGAGTTTTATAATTTCCATACGAGTGTCTTAATTACAATTATAGACGAGTTGCATACGACTGTTTATGTTCGACGATAATTATAACTATTTTATGTTCGAACATAAATATTCATAAATATCTGTCGAGATTTAACCAGTTTTATGTACTGAACAGAGCGCATGGGATGCAGAGAATACCTTGTATTTGACCATGGCCTCCTGGAATACCTCACTATGACACTCGCCACGCAGTGAAATTTAAAATAGGGGGCCATGGAAGTGAGCGCAGGTGCGAAGCTATCCTCACCTAATTGGTCACACAACTGTTTCTTGAGCTCTGATTGGTGGGAGAAACTGTATCATAATGAAAACTTGTACTATAATGAGCCTCATTATAGTACAGTTTTCTGACATAATATTTACATTTCGCCAGTGTCGAACATAAACATATTAACCAATCTTCTTTACACTGTTTTATGAGTTAACACCACATCAAAACTGATGAGGATTTATTTTAGTTGGACACAGAAGCTTATTTATTAATGTAATAGACATCTATGATTGATGAAACCCATAAGATTGCCTCTCTCACCTTTCAGAAAATAACTAAAATTTTAATTCTGCGATTAATGTAACTAATCCACGTGTGTTTCTATTACACAACAATTAAGGGTAACTCCAGCATATCTTCTAGATTTTTGATGTGTCTGGTGAGTGGTTTTGTTACTGCTTCTGCAGGTATCACCCTTCTGAAAGATGTCTCATCGTTTCTAATTCTATTCTTTATCTTCTGCCAGAGGAGAAATAGTTTTGCAACGCATAAATAGTGCTGTAGCTGTTGAATTTTTCTAAAAATAATTATGGAATGATGGGAAGAAAAATAAATATAGCCTATTCTAAAATAACAACATACGCATAAAATGAAACCATTCTGATGAACTTAATATGCTTCAAATTCAGAGTACAAATGCGTTCACCATTTGGTCCTTCGTTCATTTGTATATTTGGACCAAAATGTAGACCTGTGAAATAAATTTTAATGTTGGACTTTGCTCCACAGAACAAGAGCACACAGCCACCCATAGGACCAGTGTGTGTTAAGATTTTAGAACCTGTAATTACAGTTCTACATCAGTAATGGCATTACTACATATTCGACCAACTGAATACTTGCCACTGCACCAGTAACTAACATGTGCAAGAACTGATCTTTTTTGAATACGGTACCAATAATTTGAAATTCAAGGAAGGGGAAAATATTAAAGCTTAGACACGTTGCCATGAGCCATGACATTTTTAAACTACCGCAATGTAAAATGAATTATTAACACTCCTCAAGAACTTGAGTACACATATGCAATAGGCTCATGGTACTGTAAGTTATGTATCTCTGCAAGATGTAATCAAGTTGAAAACATTACGGTAACATAGACTTTTACCTGGTCATTTCTCAGGAGAGTAGGCCTAATTGCCACATTCATCTGCTATTTCGAGAACAGCAATTTACGATTTGTTTGTTGTTTGTTCACAGAATTTGGTAGGCCTACCTGTGGAATAAATAATAGTGAAAGTTAATTAATATGTCAAGTAGAATATCACCTGTACACTGCGTCTAATATCAATTCAAAACTAGGCTACCGGTACGGTATATTTTTCACAGGCACTACAGAAACAAGTTTTCACTTAAACTATTAAAATAAGCGTACTTACTTGGCGTAGCAGAAGAAGAACTGTTCACTTCTCATTACCAAGAAGACGATTTGATGAAAGAAAGATGAGAAAGAACACAACATTAGCTTATTATAAAATATTAATGTACGGCCAATATTGTTTACACCAAGCACGACATAAACAGAGCGTCCATGTTGGTCAATGCCGCCAACCCAGTAGAAATAATGTTTATTTAATGATAAGTGCCGTAATTATCGTCGGTGAGCAAGATAATTGCAAGGAAATGTCAATTAGGAATTATGTGTATATTTATTGACTAAATATAGGGATATATTTGCAATTTAATTACAACGTGTATCATGCATATGTAGGCACACAGCCATGGCGGCTTGCCTTGTATTTCATCTTAGTTCAAATCTGTTTTAAATGGCTAAGTAGATTAATCTTAAATTTAGTTGCATTGCTCACATCGACACTGTGAGTTGAGAATCACTTTGTAGGTCCGAAGGAAACATACAGTTTATGGAATAAGATCAGACGCTTTACCTGTTTCTGTGATGTTGCCATAAGAACTTGAAATGGCCAAGCTCCAAGAGCCCGGTCGCGGAGCAACCAGTTTGTTTCATCGTTGTAGGCGAAGTGGGAAGGGACGCGCTCACAGAGCACGCGGGTCGACGGGCGGCAAGAGTGTCGCGCGCGCCTTGCGGAGAATTTGGGAGGTAGGCGCTACCAACATTAGTAGGTCTCTAAAGTCACATATTGGCCTGGCCAGAAAGCAATTTCAGTTGGCAGGCTTTAGCTAAGTTTATCCACAGTACAAGGCGATGATATGGGAGCACACCATTGGTCCATTTGAAATAGCCGGCCCAATAGCAACGAAGAAGAAGGTCGGGAATTAGTCTTGCCTGGCCGGAACAGTTCACACATAGAGCCGGGACAGTTCATTCGCCGGGAAAAGGGGAGTACGGCGTCAGCTGCGGGACATTCAAATATCCCAAGCAAAGGGACACAGGGTGTCGCAGAAGGGTCGCCGGGGAGCTGCGGGAGGGGCAGAAACGTGTGCCAGTCCATAGAGTGGCACAATAATCAAGGAGTAATATTCCTTGAAAATAATACGCTAGTTACGTATCAATAGCACCATGGCAACTGTTGTGCCTTGTATTTGAAAAAGTCAGGGAGAGTCTATCTTTATGTAACTTCCGCGACCGACACCAGAGTGCTCTTTAACGGGATATTACAGTCTTCCCTGGGCAAAAGAAAATCATTGCACATAGTCACTGTGGTAAGCTGGTAGTCGTCTGGGGCGCTCAGAATGTCGAACTTGCACTCCAACTCGATTATCTATGACTGGCTCTGCTGCTGGATTAGGGTTTAAATTCACTGGGTTGTTGAAGTCCATGAATACGATCTCTGGAGGAATATACTGGGGAGTGGAAGTTTGGTCCTGTACGTTCTCGGCGAATGATACATGGATTTTGGATTTCGGTTGAACCCCAGTCCTTCTCATTTGATTTACGTGCCGTTTAATGTTTGATCCATCGTCGAGGAGAATAATGTAGTGTAATTTTCCTAAACATTTTGCTATCTCTCCAAATCGCCAGGTAGGTTTTCTGTTTTGTGGATACCAGCGAATTTGTACTCTTTCTCCTTCTGAAAACTTGCGAGTAGAACTTTGTACTTTCTGTTCATTTGAGTTACACTGTTGAGCCTTTGAGTGACTCCGGACAAGTGCATCTAGACGAGTTCTAATGGTTCGTTTCAGGTATAGCTCTGCTGGAGACTTCCCGCAGGCTAAAGGAGTTGCTCGATACCTGAACATGATTTCTTGTACAGTAACTGCTGTCGTAGTGACAGACCTGAACTGTTCATGGCATTCAGCTTCACTTTTAATGTTTGCACGTATCTTTCGGCTAATCCGTTGGTTGAGGGATGATGTGGAGCACTAAATTTCTGAATAATTCCATTCTTAATGCAGTCTTTAAATTCCATTGATGTAACAATTGTAGCGTTGTCTGACACGAGAACTGATGGAAATCCGTGTGTAGAAAAAATGTCACTAAGGGCTTCAATTGTCGATTCTGATGTGGGTGCACTTGTTTGAGTTCGGACTTCTGCCCACTTAGATTTGGCATCAACTAGAACCAGGAAATGGAGGTTTCTGTGCGGTTCCGCGTAGTCAATGTCAAAGTTTTCTCTTGGTTCATCCCACTGGTGCACAGGTACTTTTGCAGGGCTTTTCTGTAGCAGTGCACAAGCTTCACAGGATCTCACTATTCGTTCAATGTCCCTGTCGATCCCTTTCCAGTAAACATATCTCCGTGCTAGCTGTTTCATCTTAACGATTCCAACGTGTGTGTGGTGTAGTTTGTTCAACACCGCTGGCCGTAACTGATTTGGAACAACTAACCGATGGTCTCTGAAGAGGAGTTCGTCCTGAATGGTATACTGTGAATCTGTATTTAATGTTGAATTGAGTTCATTTCGAATTTGGATGATTTCATCGTCTTCACGGGATGCTTTGATCAGGTTTTCAGGGGTTATTGCAGCTCTCGAAATCTGATTAATGATCTGATCACTCAGCATTAAAACTTCGTTGTCAAACACTTGTTCGCTGGAAGTTTTATGCTCTGGATTCGGTGCTCGAGCAAGACAGTCCACATTTATATGATCATCCGCCTTACGGTATTTCACTTCGTAATCAAATTCATGAAGGAAAGATGCATAGCGAAGTAATCTTGCTAAGGTAATTGCTGGAATATTTGAATCTGGATGTAGAATTCTTGTAAGAGGTCTATGGTCTGTAATAAGTTGAAATTTTCTTCCGTAAATGTAAACGAAGAAATGATGAACGGAGAACATTATCGCCAGAGCTTCTTTGTCCAACTGACTATATCTTCTTTCTATATCCGTCAGTGATCTGGATGCAAATGCTATAAGCTTAGGTCTTTCAATACCATCAATTACATGAGACAAGATTCCTGCGACACCCACTGGACTGGCATCGCACGCTACAACGAGTGGCAATTCTGGATCGTATGGAGTAAGCACCTGGTCACTTGAAACTTTATTCTTGAGCTTTATGAAAGCTGCGTCGCATGCTGCTGTCCACTAAAATTTTTCTTCCTTTGGAAGTAGTTTTCGGAGAGGATATGTCTTTGTGGAAAGGTCAGGAATAAACAGTGCGTAATAAGTCACCATTCCTAAAAACCTTCGAACGTCGTCTGCAGTTTTGGGTCGAGTCATTTCATTTATTGCTTTGGGCTTTTTCCTCAGATTTCGATATTTTGTTGTGTTCTACTACGTGTCCAAGATATTCTGTTTTTGTGCTGAAGAATTCACACTTTTGCATGTTGACATGCAGATCGAACTTACGTAATCTCTGGAGACAGGAATAGAGGTTTCTAGAACACTCTTCCAGTGTTTCTCCATGCATGATGATGTCATCAAAATAGGACATGGTCTTCGGAAGGCCATTCAATATTTGGTCGATTATTCTATTGAATTCAGCTGGTGCAGTCTTAATTCCGAAAGACAGTCTATTTACCTTGTACATGCCCCGATGCGTAGTAATAGTTTGAATCTTTGCACTTTCTTTATCCACGGCCAAATGTAGGTAGCCTATGCCTTGTAAAGATCGAGACGACAAAAGTAATTAGAATTTCGAAGATTGTTCAAAATGTCGTAGATTCTTTGAATCGGGTAGTTTGAATCTATCAGCCTTCTGTTGACACCTATTTTTAGTCGACACACAGTCGCACATTACCGTCTGGCTTTGGGATGACAACGAGAGGAGATCCTCAGTCACTTGCCGAGATTTTGGTGATGATGCCATCGGGTTCTAGGTTGTCCAACTTTGTTCGACTTTGGCTCGAAGACGTTCGGGACATCACGCTCCTTTGAATAGCAAGGTTTGACTTCCGGTCGGAGCTTTAGTGAACATGTGATGTTCGGCACTCTTCCCACTTTTCCCACGAATATTTCAGGGAACACTTGAACTGCATCTTCAGCTGTTTTCATCATATCAGCTTGATTGATGTTTGTATCGGTACATCTTCCATGATCAACAGTAGCGAGATCAATTTTCAGATGTCTGATCCATTCTCTTCCCAATAGGGGTTGGAATTTATCAGAAACTATGTAGAGTTCTTCGGTCGACTGACAATAATTGTATTCTACTTTGACCTTTACGCGTCCTTCGGGTAGGAACACATCATGAGTGTATAATCGAAATGCAATGTTAGCTGGTTGAACTTCAGCATCAAGGCAATTCTCTCTTCTGTAACAGTGTGTATCCTGCTCCGGAATCCACTTCGAACTTCTGACGTCTTCCTTCGATAAGTACGGTTGTATAGAACTTAGCTGTGTCATCTGTGCTGTGATGCTCGTAAATGCCCATGACGTTATCAATACTATTCCGGACTAGATATTCTTCTGTAATGTTGTTTGTGGACTCTGTGGCGTAACTGTTTGTCCTTTTCTTCCCTAGCAGAGTTGAAAATCATACTTTGGCCTGACTTACATGAGTTACATTTGAGGTTATGGGGTGAGATACGGCAATTTTTTGCTGTGTGGTTGTCACGGCCGCAACGCAAGCATACATTTTCTATTCCAAGCTTTCTATAATCTATCCTAGGCCTAGATTTCGATCGATGATTTAGCTGGTTCTGCCTCTCTTTAGAGTGTGGTTGAAATTTTGTTCTTGAAGCATCTCTGGAGGTACGCTGATTCCGTGTTACCTTATTGATGGAGTTACTGGTTTATGTTGAATGGTTTGAAGGAGATTCCTTTGCTAAACATTCACGGCTGTAGATTTTTGATGCTTCCAGTGCGATAGCTTTTGTTGCTATTTCTTCAAATGCTGAAATATCTGACTGTAAGAGTTGCTCTCGAATGAAGTTTTCTCGTAGACCTCTAATGAACTGGGCTCGTAAAAATATGTCAGCAATGGAAATTTTGCAGTCGCAAGGGGATACACATTCGCATTCAATAATGTTCCTACGTAATGCTGCAATGTAATCTGAAATGGATTGTGCATCTGTTTGATATGTTGAGAGGAACCTGTGCTGTGTTACAAGTGCATTCCTCTTTGGGCATAAATGTTTTTCTAATGCTTCTGTTAGATCATCATATTGTAGTTCATTTGGAAGTTGTGGGGCTACAAGTGCTGCTAGAGTGTTGTAAATTGAAGATGAAATAGAATTGAGTAACATATGTGTACAGTAATTCTTATTTTGAAATACATTTTGCATTTGAAGATAGTTTTCAAATCGTTACCGTTAATATTTGAAGCTCTCTTTTTTGCTGTCAAAATTCTCGAAGGGAGGTATCAATGCTGTATGTACAAGAGGATTAGATTTTGAGGTTTGCGGAGCAGGTTGAATTGGAAGTAGACGATTGAGCAAATTATCCTGGTTCTGATTCATCAGTTCAAGCAGAAGTCGAAATTGGTCTGCATCCATTGTAGGCCTATTGCTTTTATTCTCGTCGCCAATTGTTATGTCTTGGTGGTCGAATGCACACTTGATATACTGTAGGCTAATTGAAGTAAGGACACACACTAAATACCTAAAGCCTTTCCTTACTCTAATACATATACTAATCAAGGAGTAATATTCCCCTTCACACGAGGCCACTTAGCAGCGCTTCTTCGTGGTGCGTTGGTGGCGCTTCTACCAAGTGTTAGTGGCGCTTCTACCAAGCGTTAGTGGCGCGTTGGTGGCGCTTCTACAGAGCGTTAGTGGCGCTTCTACCAAGCGTATCTCAGTTTTCCAGTAAACATGGACTTAGAAGGTGATATAATTCTTGCCATGCCCCTCATACGGAGGAGAAAGAGACTTAAACGGAAAACAAGAAGATTCTGGGTGCATCCATTGGTTTTGGAAAGTCAGAATCCAGGACTGTTCTACACCTTATTCGATGATCTACAACAGGATGACGAAAAGTTATTTGCGTACTCTCGCATGTCCAAAAAATCATTTTAAGAGTCCCACGCCGTAGTTGTGATCGTAGTTGTTTATTTATTGAGGTTTTAAGGGGCGGAACTACGAGGTCATCTGCCCCTGTAGTTGTGGTCGTTTAATCATGCACCACGGCTGTGAGGGCAGCTGTAGCAAGTCTAGAGATCGTAGGTTCAAACCCCAGCACTGACAGAAAATATCCAGAGTGTGGTTTTTCTACACTCCATCTAGGCAAATGCCGGGATATTACTCTACCACTGCTAGTAACGCACATGATAAGGACTTCCTGGCCTCTGAGACCTACGAAGATATCCAATTAACTACGGAATCAACCGGCCAGTGCATACCCATAAGGTATCTTCTGAAAAATGGGTATCATAATGTTTTCTTGCGATTCTGTTGAATCATTCTTCAGTACATCCCCTAGGGGCTTACGACTAGTGGGACGTGGGTTTGGTGACCACGAGACCCCAGCTGAGTCCGGTATTACTTGCACTTACTTGCGCCGGGCCCCTTTCTGTCATCTTTCATGTCAACCACCCTTGATCACCTTTCGTTCACTTACGACATTACGACACTCCCCCTCCCTCAGGGGCTTACAACTTGTGGGACGTTGGTTTTTGACCACGGCCCAGCTGAGTTCGCGATTGCTTCCACTTAATTGTGCCGGGGTCCTCTCTGGAATATTTCCTGTCGGCCTCCCTTGATCAACTCTTGTTCTCTTCCAACCCTGAAGGTATTAGGATATCCAAGGTCTAGGGAGTCTTTCAAATTCCCGCCTTAATTGTACATTGTCTCATCTTTCCTGATACCCTCGTTCTTCAAAGGGTCAGATCTCTTGTTTTTCTTGTCATCATATCTCTTTCCTTCTGCACAAGGTCATAAAGGAGGCACGTGGTGTGTAGACCCACCACTGAAGGTGCACCCTGGATAGTGCTACACCCTCAAGGGCTCACGGCTGTTGAGTTCGGAAGAATACCTGAGCTGGATTTTTTTTCCTTTTTCCAGTGACTCTGGGGCGGACTCTCTTATTTCCATTCCTATGTGCCTTTCATGGCTCTACATCCTGCCAAATCCATCAATTCTCATTTTTCGAGGGTTCAGGGTAATTCTTTTACCTGTATTTTATTTCCCTTCTTCCTTCCTTTTGTTATTTTCTTCTCTTAATCCGTAAGTTAGTTGTAAGTTTTAGTTCTAGTGTTCATTTCATCATATTTCATTTTCACCCAAACATTTTGAGGCCGATAACCTCGATGTTAGGCCCTTTAACATCAACAGCTTGCCACGGTGGGTGAGTGGTTATAGTGTCGGAATACCAACCCCAAGATTGCAGGTTCGCCCCTGGCCATGGTAAGTGATTTTTGAAGGCGACAAAAATCACAACACTCATGTCATACGTTTTTGGCATGTTAAAGAACCCATTTGAATTCAGTAGGCCGTGTTCAATGGCAAAATTGATCTCGGGATTTTCCGCCAACACAAAGTTCCTCCATTCTCTACTTGAAAGCGCTGTAGTGTCAAGGAGTTTAGATATCTAACCTCATTGACTTTCATAGCGTTCAAAGGAATGACGAAATTCGACATGCAAGCTACCCTCTGGGTGTCAATTAACAAAGCTTGCACCAGGCACCCGAGGCCGTACGATATTATTATTAACATCAACAAACATCAAATTACATTTTCAGCATTACCTTTGCCGATAATGAAAACTGCATGTCCGGGTTACGTTGTATAGGCTAAACAGTGGAAATAATTTCTTGTATGAAATGTTTGGATTGCATTTCTCAGAACTCTAACTCATTAATCTAACCGCAGCAACAGACTTGCCAGCGTCATTGCAGAGAAATTTGTATCACCGATTACGGATATTAGACCGTATTGCACAAGCCGAAATAGGCTACCGATTGCTTCCAAATGCCTTCTGTACTAACCATTCAGCAGGAAAGTTAATGAAGTTTTATAAAAACCGAGTGAACCTAATGGAATTCTATTTAAATCAGGTGTAAGGTATGCCTAGTTTCTCTCAGATTTAATATCACGCTATTTTATTTTGTGATATAATTTGCATGTTGATATTGCGGAAATTACACACATCAAAAAAAGTTTTGCATCACCTCGGTTCCAAGAGTTCCGGAACCGTTAAATACAAAGGGAATAGAGATCAACACAAACAACATTTCAGCTCGTTTTATTGCTCATGAGGCCCACACATTGCATGTTGTACCATCATACAGCTAGACTTTCAGCATTTGTGGTCCAGATTGCAGTACACACCACTACCTCTAATACCCAGTAACACGTCCTCTTGCATTGATGCATGCCTGTATTCGCCGTGGCATACTATCCACAAGTTCATCAAGACACTGTTGGTCCAAATTGTCCCACTCCTCAACGACAATTCGGCGTAAATCTCTCAGAGTGGTTGGTGGGTCAAGACGTCCATAAACAGCCCTTTTCAACATATCCCAGGCATGTTCGATAGGGTTCATGTCTGGCGAACATGCTGGCCACTGTAGTCGAGCGATGTCGTTATCTTGAAGGAACGCATTCACAAGATGTGCACGATGAGGTCGAGAATTGTCGTCCATGAAGACAAATGCCTCTCCAATATTCTGCCGATATGGTTGCACTATGAGTCGGAGGATGTCATTCAGGTATCGTAAAGCCGTTTCGGAGCCTTCCATGACCACCAGTGGCGTACGTCGGCCCCACATAATGCCACCCCAAAACATCAGGGAACCACCACCTTGCTGCACTCGCTGGACAGTGTGTCTAAGACGTTCAGCCTGACCAGGGTGCCTCCAAACACGTCTCCGACGATTGTCTGGTTGAAGGCATATGCGACACTCATCGGTGAAGAGAACGTGATGCCAATTCCGTGGGGTCCATTCAGCATGTTGTTGGGCCCATCTGTACCGCGCTGCATGGTGTCGGGGTTGCAAAGCTGGACCTCGCCATGGACGTCGGGAGTGAAGTTGCGCATCATGCAGCCTATTGCGCACAGTTTGAGTTGAAACACGACGTCCTGTGGCTGAACGAAACGCATTATTCAACATGGTGGCATTGCTGTCAGGGTTCCTCCGAGCGGCAATCCGTAAGTAGCGGTCATCCACTACAGTAGTAGCCCTTGGGCGGCCTGAGCGAGGCCTGTCATCGACAGTTCCTGTATCTCTGTACCTCCTCCATGTCCGAACAACATCGCTTTGGTTCACTCTGAGACGCCTGGAAACTTCCCTTGTTGAGAGCCCTTCTTGACACAAAGTAACAATGCGGACGCGATCGAACTGCGGTATTGACCTTCTAGGCATGGTAGAACTACAGACAACATGAGCAGCGTACCTTCGTCCTGGTGGAATGACTGGAACTGATCGGCTGTCGTACCCCCTCCGTCTAATAGGCCCTGCTCATGCATGGTTGTTTACATCTTTGAGCAGTTTTAGTGACATCTATGAACAGTCAAAGGGACTGTATCTTGGATACAATATACATAGTCAACGTCTATATGCCGGAGATCTGGGAACCGAGGTGATGCAAAACTTTTTTTGATGTGTGTATAATAAGTCATAAGTCTTTGTTATGCTATGCGGTGTTGACTGCGCTGTGTGAGCAGTTGAGTAACTAACGGGATATCATGTAAAAAGCCTCATTGTCTAGGCTGGTAGTGGAGAGCACAGCTTGCATCCAGTCGGCCGTGAAAATACACGACCATGTGGCAAGCCGTCCGTTAGTAGCGCTACCAACGCGCCACTAACGCGCTACGTATGCACCACTAATTAGTGGCGTGGCTGCAGCCTCGTATGAAAGCAACTATCTAGTTCCTGGTTTCGCGAAGAGAAGCGCTTCTTTTTGTGGCCGCCACCAGCGGCGAAGTCAACACACAGAGCGTCTGCTGCGCCACTTTTCTGCAATAGAGTGCGCATTGCCACACTGCGCCTGTACTGTGACGTGAAACCAACATCTGGATCAGCTGACTAAAGGGAAAACAGAGAAACTCGTAATGGAAGGTGATAGGAGTTGGTGGGGAAATGATTTTTAATGAGGGTTTAAACACACATTTTCGTAATTTATACGACATTGGAAAAAGCATCGCATGTTTCTTTACGTACCGGAAGGTAGCAAAGGTTAAGAATGTAACATATTTGGTGTTAAAAGTGGCTGTCATGTTCCGTAATACTCATACATCCAGGATCCCCTCTTATAAATACTTAATAACAAATCCAACTCTGAATTAGGCCTACTGATTTTTGAACAGAATTGTGTTTGTGTAAAAATTGGCTGCCGTGTTCTATAATATTCATACATCCAGGATCCCCTCTTGTAAATCATTAGTAACAAATCCAACTCTGGATTAGGCCTACTGATTCTTGAACAGAATTGTGTTTGTGTAAAAAGTGGCTGCCGTGTTCTATAATATTCATACATCCAGGATCCCCTCTTGTAAATCATTAATAACAAATCCAACTCTGAATTAGGCCTACTGATTTTTGAACAGAATTGTGTTTGTGTAAAAAGTGGCTGCCGTGTTCCGTAATACTCATACATCTAGGATCCCCTCTTGTAAATAATTAATAACAAATCCAATTCTGAATTAGGCCTACTGATTTTTGAAATGAATTGTGTTTGTGTAGCTGGTCATTTTTAATTGTACGCCCGAGAGCTCCAAACAAGTTCAATCTATTACTACATCATTTCCTAATTTATTTTTCATCATTAGAAAATGTATTTTGGCTAATTTCAGTACCGGTGCATTACTTAACAAAATTTTATCGTACGATTAGCTCTTATTCAGCGTTACTTTCCACTTCAATATTTTATGAAGGTGAACAAAACATAGGCAAATGGAAATAAGGAAGTCTATTGATTTAGTAAGCGTTGCTTTTTAACAACTATGCATTACATTTGCTACAACGGAAAACATTACAAGCAATGAACTGTTTCCTTTTAAATTCCATTTTCCACGAATCATAGAAACCTTCGCAGTAATAATCCAGAACTTTGAAATCCTACGAATTGACTAATTTAGGTCTGCAATGTATCCTAGAGGATCTGAAAATTTCCTCAACCAAACGCACTGTCCATACGTTTAATAAGATGACAAATATTACCTCAGCGTATTTATTATCGAAGACTACATCGTCACATCAGTAGCATAACCCACAATTTGACACTGATTGAAAAGGAAGGCTATTTGATGTTGTGATGGTCCTAATTTTGCTTCATAGGCCTGTTCAGTGGAGTAAGGGATAGAGTAAATTTTAATAATTTGTAATACATTTACAGATTTTTTTTTTTTTTTCATGTCTCGGATTTAAGAGGAAACGTAAAGAAAGGCAAGTAGTGAAGTCAAGAATTTTAGGGTTATTTTACAATGAATTAATTTAGGACTACCTATGGAAAGAAATGCCCGATCTTTTCCTAAATGTCTCCTTACATCCATACGCTGCACAGTAATACACCATTCTGGCTCAGTACGGTAATGAATAGAACAGAATAGCCCAATTCTATCGTCACGTGTAGTATTTCAGTACTCAAAACTATCCGCAGTTCCCGGCAGTTCCCTTTAGTCAGCTGATTGAGATGTTGGTTTCACAAATGTGACGTCATCAGCAATCTATTGTATTTATGATCTAAGATCTCTAGTATGTATGAACGGAAGCGCTTCAGAGAAGCTCTGCTAAGTGGCCTCGTGTGAAGGGGCCCTAATAGTTACGTATCAATAGCACCATGCCAATTGTTGTGCCTTGGTATTTGAAAAAGTCAGGGAGAGTCTATCTTTATGTAACTTCCGCGACCGACACCAGAGTGCTCTCTAACGGGATATTACAGATTCAGATAAACCAGGATCTAATTTCTAAATTTAGAAGTACGGAGCTCTGAAGCGCCGAGGGATCTGGAGGTTATGGAACAATCCACAGAACGAAGCATCCAGAAATTAAAACATACACATCTTACATCTTACTTTAGGGGCAGATGACCTCGATGTTCCATTTCCATGATTAATTTCTAACTAAGAAACATTTTCATCCAACGACACAAATTTGTGTTTTCTTAAATTTATTTTTTATTTCCATGGAAAGACGTATCGACAGTTTTCTGCACCATGATGAATGAATGTTTTTGATAAATAAAATGGTTATAGGGCCTACGGTGTCACGTAAATCTCGGAATCTTCCAGTTCCCGTGAAATTAGACATGGTCCATTGCACGTCTCGGTATTTGCCTAGCGTTGAAAACGGGAAACCGCGGATAACCGTCACGGCCAACGATGAGAATCGAACTTTGCTCGGCCGGTATAAATAACAATAATTCATTATACGATCGGAATTTAGCCTCCGTGGCTTAGGCGGCAGCACGCCGGCCTCTCACCACTGGGTCCGTGGTTCAAATCCCGGTCACTCCATGTGAGATCAGTGCTGGACAAAACGGAGGCAGACAGGTTTTACTCCGGGTACTCCGGTTTTCCCTGTCAAAATTTCATTCCAGCAACACTCTCCACTATCATTTCATTTCATCTGTCATTCATTTAATCATTGCCCCAGAGGAGTGCGTCAGGTCTCGGCAGCCGGCACAGTCCATATCCTCGCCGCTAGATGGGGGCTTCATTCATTCCATTCCTGACCCGGTCGGAGACTGGAAGCAGGCTGTGGATTTTCATTCGATCGGAATGTATCGTTGTGTGACCTTCGTTAACATTGATCAGCCTCAACGACGTACAGTATATGGGTGACAGGGATACAAAATGTGATTTGGAGTAAACTATTAGGCCTACCTACTGACTCTACATGTTTGCTTGGTAGCTAAGATTGGTACTGTTCTGTCTCTTGGATCGGCACACACATGGGGATCATGCATATACGCAAGCTCCCTTAAATGCCGACGAACTGTGCTTTGATCTCGTAACCTCGTGCATAAGTCATGCCGGCAATCGAACCCGGAACCATTAACATCAAAACCTAGCATGTTAACTTCTAAATAATGATACCAAACATGATGATGATGTTAATCATTTTGATGCCATTTTAAGATACCTAACATCCAAGTTATTACCAACAGTTCTTAATTGAGGATAATTTGGCCTATGCTTATTAATAGGCTACTTTTATTAGTCCCGTACCGGGTGAGTTAGCCGTGGTCGTTACGGCATGACTGCTGGCAGTCGCTCACATCCGGGAGGCGAGGAGGTTCGAATCCCCCCCGCCGGCAACCTTGAAGATGGTCTTTTGTGGTTTCCCATCTTCCTTCCAGGCAAATGCCGGGGTTGGTCCCTAACTATAGGCCACAGCCGCTACCTTCCAACTCCTCGACCTTCCATTCCAACTTTCCTCCCCAACGGTACTTGTAGCTCACCCATTGGGTGTCCGTCTCGAAGCAGCTACAAAACTGGCGAGCCGAACATGTCCTCGGACACTCCCGGCACTAAAAGCCATACGCTAAAAAAAATAGTACCGTAGGCCTACATACTGTATTTCTAACACAGTTAAGAGAAAAAAAAAGGCTAATTAAAGGATAAAGAAAATTAAACGAGAGAAAGGAAACTCCTGAAAAATGAGGAAAGGAAGACAGGAAAGAGTGGACAGGGGGACTGGCCCCTAAAGTTACCAGAAGCGAACTCGCATCAGTCACTCTCTGTAGGCGAAGAGCTTTACCAACCACAACCATATGGGTAATTGGTAGGCTTAATTCACATGGAAGCAGTGATAGGTGTTTAAATGGGTGGAACAGCATCTCATTGGGCTCTTAAAGCCCTGCGCGGATGCGGATATCTGCTAAATTTTTCACCTTGCGGATATACGAGTCTGCATGACTGTGCGGATAGCGGATAAGCTGTGGATAATGTTTAAAGTAAATTTGCGGATAGTTCTTAGAATATAAAGTTGAACTGGATTTTTTAAAAATACGATAATGTTTTTGCTAAGATCTGTGTCTTTCAATTTTCTTGTTATTTCCCTATTTGCTTTCGCTTGAATTGTATGAGTAATAGAGAAGTGAGAGAAGCCTAACATGGACATATCCTCAATTAGTGTTGACTTTTGCCTAAAAAAAAATCCTTTATACCGGAGCTTGCCTGCGTAGGTATATCTGACGACTACGTAAGTGCTATAATTAGCCACCCACTGTTTCACACGGTGTTATTAGGCCTACTCAGATTTTGTTTATCCGCGCAGGGCTCTATTATAAGATACTGTAGACAGGGCCATCCAGACAACGCTCCCCGAGCGCTAGCGATCCGGCCGCGCTCTAAGGCAGTGCTCCGAGCGCTTTGTTGGTAGGTAGTTTCAGAAGTGGTGGGAGGAGCTTGGCTGGCTGAGCGCACTGAAATGTACAGCCGATCCATCAGTCGCTAGTCTAGTCCAATGCGCTTTGTTGAGAGCGTGTAAGTAAATCAGTTTCACAGTGGTGATGAGTGAACAGCATATAAAAAAGGAGTGGTGAAGCAGCAGTCTTTAAAGCAGAATGGGAAATTTCATTTTTCTGTACAGCTTTTAAAGGGCATGCCAAATGTTTTGTGTGCAACAGAGATGTAATGTGTTAATAAGAACACAATTTGTTGTTAAATTTTCCTCTCTAATATAGGCTATCACATTTCAGTTTGGAATAAATCACAATATTCTTTACTTAACACTTGTGTTCGTTTCCTGCACATTCCATACATCGGAGTACCATTCGATTTGTATATACGGTATATTTGTTATGGCAAATAAGTCCTACTAATATATCAACAATCCCACAATAGCCGTCGGCCGCACGACTGTACGTACTGTACGTATCTAGGCAGCGTGGTCCGATCATCGTCCGTCTTCTCGCTGCCACAGTGTAGTGGTGGTAGGGGAAGGAGCACTAGTCTGACTGCCCAGTGCTCCCCGAGCGCGGCCGCGCTCCCGGAGCGCAATGACTGGATGGCCCTGCGTGTGGACTATTAAAGTTATTACCCGTCTGACGAATCCTTGTGGGCTGTAGATGTATGAACTACAAACTGTCAGCTGTGTATGCAATCTGTTTACCCAGATATAGGCCTATTGGTACAGTCTGCACTGCATGTCGATGGATCACTGTGGCACAAGCAGCTTCGGTGGCGTAGTTCGTAGCATGCTGAGCTGCTGTGCCCAAGAAAGCGGGCTCAAACCCGGCCAAAGTCGTCGGATTTTTTAAGAGCGTTAAAAATCCTTCAGTGTGCCTTCCTTCGGAAGGGAAGTAAAGCCGGCGGTTCCATGTCATAGATTTATGGCATGTAAAAGATCCTTCCACAGACTAAACTTGTGTGAAGCTAAATTGTTAGGTTAGATTTCGTCGGAACGCTCTATCAAAGTTCCAAAGTTCACCACTAGGTATCATTGATATCTGGTAGCGAAAGTTGGAACTACTTGAAATTGAACGGAACTTGTGGCTCACCCTAAGGGTGTCCGCTGGAAGCAGCTACAGACTCAGGCGAGCCAAACATGTCCTCGGACACTCCCGGCACTAAAAGCCATACGATAAATAAAATAAATACTGTGGCACAAGTCATGCGATTGGTCCAGTGGGTATTTTAAATTTGTGATAGGCCTATGGGAATAGTTTTCAAGGGATTCATACCCTTAACGGAAGAGTAGTGAATTATTACTGTAGAATTGGTATTATTAGCACCCGTAGCAGAACAACTCACCTAACCTTCCCCTCCATATTTAGTTAATTCAATTTTGGTGGCTAGGGACTTCCTGGTCATCAGCCCCTGTAGGCCTACTTGATTAGCCCTATGTGATGAACTTGTCTGATAACTGCGATTACTGTAGTGGTGTGTGTAGCTGTATTGGTTGTTGTTAATTCATTTAGGCTAAGGTAAGGGCCTTGAGGCATCTTGGTCATCAGCCCTGTGTAGTCGGGTGTGTGTTAAACTTGTCTGATAATCTGAATTGATGTGATGACTGTAGTAGTGTGTATACCTTTATTAGGGACAGGGATGTGGAAGGTGCTCCGGGACTTGAACTAAGGTACTATCCCGGCATTTGCCTGGAGGGAGTGTGGAAGAGCCTGGGGGAAAATCACCCTCAGGATAGCCGCTGACAACGGTATTCGAACCTGCGATGTACGAGCGTGTTGTACGATTTAAGAAGCACGGCTACGCCGCTGGGTGCCAGCTGTATTGGGAAAAATGTTGTAATCAAGTCAGTGTATTTTAGGTCATAGATTTTAATTCTTACCCGTGAAAAGATATCCTGCTCCCTTTTTCACACTTTTGACTGCAATTGTAAGCAGCGCAATATAGGCCTATTACCATTTTCGCTATAGTTCTTTACATTCAGCTTCTTATATTAAGGAAAATACGTATTTTATCCTATTTGTAATATATTATAGGGTACCAGAAAAACATTATTTCGTATAGCCTATAGTCAAAAAACGTCAACCCCTGGCACTATCCAGCCCATGACGGGCTATAGTATAGATGATAATTATGTATAGTCTACCCACTCACGCTGACAGCTCTGGCATATGCGCCATATAATACCAACATCAGCTGATTTTATTCTGGCCCCCTGTTTCGCTGGCAGCGCCCTTTCTATCCTATTGTATGCTCGAAGGACACACAGTCCTAACGCAGTCTGTGTTCTGGCATATTTTGAGGTTGATGTTTAGTTTCACACGTGTAGCCTAGGCATTCTCTGGTTAATGTGTTAATTTTCCCTATGTTTATGCTATGTCTCCAGAATTCACCAACGACCTTTCTATGGAGGAAGAAGAGCAGCGTGCAGAACTTCGGACAGACCGAACACTTCAAATGAAGTAAGGTGAACTACCACATATCAAGTTTTGGTTGATTGGGAAGAAAGAGTACCCAGTTTATTTATTTAGGGCATGGATTTTAGTGCCGGGAGGGTCCGAGATCATGTTCGGCTTGCCAGAGTTTGTAACTGCTTCTATATGGACACCCATGGGGTGAGCTACAAGTAGCCCACCAGTAATAGCAATGGAAGAAATTAATTCCCTGTTGCATTTAACCACCACCTAATTGTGCGAGTTGGGATTTTCGGCACTAACCAACACAAAGAACAATTAGGCCGACACCACGAATTGAACTTTTGTGTAAGACGCGACAGGCTCAAGTTTCTCATTGATAACTCGAAGTTGTTGTAAGGCGTAAAAGCAATAAATAACTTATAAATAAGTTTAAGTTCTGGAACATATATTCTGTTGTTTTCTTTTTTAAATAAATATTCAATTAAATTGTCTCAATTATATTTATTAGCAATGTAGAGATGTGAAGCCAATCTTCCAGTGTTATCTATACAAAATTGTCATTTGTAGCTCTTCAGTTGGTCAACACCATTGTGCCCAATCATTGGGAGGGGTACAAGATGTAAAATATGTAAATACACTCCTGGAAAAAATTACATGTATTAGCTAAATCATCACTAATTGCCCCATTTAATAATGATAATTAGCTAATATATGTAACCTTTTCCAGGAGTGTATTCATCCAACATTCTTTTAGCCTATATCTTGTACCCCGCCCATTCATTGGGCATATTCGTATTGACCAAGTGAAGAGGTATGCTACAAATGACAATTTTATTATCAATATCATAAACCCTGAAAATTACCGCGTCACGCCGGTTGAGAACCACTGCTTTAGACAGATATCAGGCAGACAATTGAAAGTACATACTATGTTTATTATTGCCTTTCTATATGAATACATCCCTATGAAAATAAATCATAGAGTAACAAAATTAACAATATTATAGTTTTCAACATTCAAAACATCTTTTTCAAAATAATGGCACATCACTAATAAGTAATAATAGCCTATCATTGTTTCTTACACCTTAAAACATCTTAAAAATATTTTAAACGTCATGTCTTTTTTTGATTGTATTAATGATTAGTAATACTGTACCAATTATATGGTTAACTTATCATAGCAATCGCTTGCGCACCTGACTTGCTTGTAAGGTGGCAAATCCCTTGGTAGGCGTGGTATACGGGCTGCAGGAGCACTCAGTCGCACACGTGCGAACTTGTATAAGATAATTACAGAGTTTATTTCTGAGCTCGTCATTTTGAACTTTCAGAGTTTTATATTCTTGAGCCAACACGTCTTGCGTTAACCTTGCTCTTCCCACGACGTGAAAGAACTTCAGCAGATTTCTGTTAAATTTAACAGCCTGAAACAAAAGAAGAAGAAGAAGAAGAAGCATAAGAAGAATAAGAAGGAGAAGAGGACTGAATCCACTCACAACTTTTGCCAAACTCCTCAACATTTTGAATAAAAATAGTCTATACTGTAGGCTACTTCAATTAGGTGCTTCGAACAACGTGTTCATCAGCCCCATGTACTTCAGTGTGTGTGTGGAATTTGCCTGATGTGTGCCAGTTCTTTTGCAGTAAGGCAGAGTCACAAGTAGACGCTGCTCTGCACCAGTAGTCCGCGAGGGTGCGGCTAGTGCTGCTGTGATGTCCATTTGCGGTGTGCCCCTGATGTAGATATGTTTATCTCTATCTCTCTCTGTATATACTGTAAATGAAAGTTTGCCTGTTTTTTTCTGAATTTCTACAGAAGTTTGCGTTATTGGTAGGCGTGTAGACAGATTTATGACGATTGTGCGCAAGAATAAAAGTTTTATCTGTCTGCCTGTCTGCACGCTTAATAACTCAAGAACGGCTTGGTGAAATAAACGTAAAATTTGGTATGGCCATCCATCACACGCAAGGCACCAATAATTTATATAACCTATCACTGTACCTCTCATAGAAAGGGGTTTATGGGGAAAACTCCCTCAATAAACATGCTAAAATAAATGTAATATCAAAGTTCTCGTAAGGGGCAGATAACCTAGCTGTTCCACCCATTGAAACAACATTAACTAACTAACTAACTAACTAACTAACTAGGGACAGATGACCTAGCTGTTCCGCCCCTTAAAACTCCAATAACTAACTAAAGTCGTCGAGCTCAGTTTGAGCTCCTCGATGAGGGAAACTAAACTTGGGATCCCCAAGAGCACTCAAAAAACCAACCGTTTGCAAGATAGGGACTATTTGCATCATAGCCTACCAGCTATACCAGGCAGAACGAGAAAAAGCTAAGTGTACATTAACTATGGCAACGCAGCTCAAGAGATGATAGGTAGGCTAATTCCCTTACATTTATCCCCTGAAATACGATACGAATGTTATGTATTGAGCGGCTTCGGTGGCGTAGTTGGTAGCATGCTGAGCTTCTGTGCCCAAGATCGCGGGTTCAAATCCGGCCGTAGACGTCGGATTTTTAAGAGCGTTAAAAATCCCTCAGTATGCCTTCCTTCGGAGGGGAAGTAAAGTTGGCGGTCCCATATCATAGATTTATGTCATGTTAAAGAACCGTCCACTAATTACACCTGTGTGAAGCTAGATTGTATAGGTTAAGAATGCAAACAACGCTCTTAGGTTCCTACGTTCGTTGCCAAGAGCCGACTTCGGTGACGTCTGGTAGCTAAGTTCTGAACTAGTAGTCGTTGACGGTGGCGTTTGGCGGCAAAAGTAGGAACTATTTGAAAAATTCAAAAGTCTGCAGTCCTTACTTGAATTAAATAACAGATAACACACACTAATACAGTCATCACAATTATCACCGGTTATCAGACAGATTCTACACACACCCAAAGTACACGGGGCTACATGACCGCGTTGTCGCAGCCCCTAAACTTAAGAACCAACCAACCAACCTGTTATGTATTGTGGCCATCTACCCTATGAGATAGAATGTAGGCTATTTGTCTCCATAAATACTGTAACAATAATATTAGGTTGGTGCATAAGTTCGTAGCGTTTTTGTTTTGCTTGTTAGTATTCCGGTTGCTATCATGGGCGCCCGCAGGATTTTTTCTAGAGGGGGGCCAAATTATAATTTTCATATCATTACCCCCCCCCCCTCCCTCAATTTTCATTTCATTTCTTACTCGATTCGTGAAATTCATCATTTGACTGCTCTCAATCCGTTGGCTACTTTATGGCAAGATTCTGAGGAATATTTTGTTTTTAGTTCACAGTTTTTGTCCATGAAATTCTGCATTTCGTCTTTTGTGATTCATTGTCATAATGTTGAGGTCTTAAAAAAACAGGTAAAACA
The DNA here is from genome assembly GCA_946902985.2 of Meconema thalassinum. Taxonomy (NCBI): domain Eukaryota; kingdom Metazoa; phylum Arthropoda; class Insecta; order Orthoptera; family Tettigoniidae; genus Meconema; species Meconema thalassinum. The sequence goes on from OX336390.1 coordinate 502,214,919, forward strand.
TAGCGGTATCACCATGTATCGACAATACCGTAATATAAAAATCAAGCAGTTCATTAAAATGCTCATGTAAATCCAGTTCGCCTATTTTCTAAATAACTGGAGGACATATTTTCAGATATTTTCAAATTACTGACTTAAATTAAACTGTGGAAATTATCCCTACATATGAATCAGTCTAATAATTCAAATAGCACTGTTTTCAAACATCTAGATTGTACTGGCTGTTACAGCGGATCCATCACGTAGTTCCTCTTCTTCACAAGCTATCAGGAATACTTCGCATTGCTCTTCTTATCATAATGAATTTTGTGCGAAGTGATAAATTCGTATTGTACGTTACTCGTACTTGTGACGCCCATGGTTTAAACAAATGTTTGTTTTAGAAAGAAAATATTACGGTACGTAACTTGATTATTGCTGGCCGTTTTATAAAACTCGCTAAATCATGTACTTCTTACTTAGTCGCTTTGATAACGACACAAACATCGCAGGATCATTTAGCCTAACTATTATACATTCGTACTTAAGAAAGTCCTATAAATATTCTTGTCAGGTCTGTAATTTTCTTCTTTCAGAAACACATCATTATCAATCCCCCCTTGAACTTTGGCTTTATCACCTAATTGATCTACATTGAATTGTAACTTTCAGTTGGTCAATACGACTATAAGCCCAATTAAATTAGCATTAAATTGGCTTCTCCGCTCATATAAGTAGGCTACATGTTGCGCATCGAAAATTGCCTTGCAAGAAGATTCCATTGGAATCATATAGCCTACAACATTACGAAGTCGATCAGTATTGCATCACCATTTTGTCTCAACTGAATAGGATCTGCTGTCTACATTCGATTGAGAGTGCGAATCTCAGTCGCTTTAATAACGGCACAAAACACCGCAGAGCAATTTAACTATTACCTATAAATTGATTCTATCGTAGAATACTTATCACTACAGGTTAAGAATCTACAACAATGATAGATTGCTGTTCATTTGTAGCAATAATGTATCACAGAACTATGGCACACCTTGAATAAAAGTATACGGCATTTCTCAGCAGGAATATCGATCGCAGTAAGGCATCATGGCGCAAAATTAGACGAGTGTGCAACCAGTCAAGCCCGTATTTAGGGCTCCTGAAGCCCTTGGGCAAAATAAAATAAAAATAAAAAATCTTTGCTATCCCGGACTTAAATATGTGGATTTATTAAAGTTTCCTTACTGTTTCTTCACCGAGCGTGTATTTAACTATGAGTGGCAAACACTAAAAATGTGTCTACTAAAATTACAAGTAGAAATAAAAACTTAATACTGTGCCCTTGCGTGCAAGAAATATGCAAATCACTGTCCAACTGCTCAGTCTTATTTCTTCGGGGCATTGAACGTCCTCCCACTGAGTGATTCACATATTATAGGATCATGCTTAGGATAACACTTCAATGAAATGAAATTCAAAATCCTGCTATAAAACTATTTAATTATCAAAATTAGGCGCTACAGGCACACACAAATAAACTGAATAAGCTTCACACTTGTTCTAATGAACAAGGAACAACTACAACATTAATCTATAAAAATCAATATTTGAGGTTCCACCGAACCCTAAAAAAATATTATCAAAACTGCTCTCACTTCCATTTAGCAACACTACAAAAATTTCTCATAAACGAGCTCTAAAAGTCTCGGTAAAAATTATTACATAGAAATTTCTATTTAAACACTCTAAATATTCTTAACTTGAATATTTTATAGATTTGAGTTAATGTTAATAAAAAAATGGTGTCAACAATTACCATTTATTTGGGTACCCCCTGATATTCACACTATATCATCCCTCTTTCCAACTTGCCACGGTGGGTGTGTGGATAGCGTGTCGGTCTACCAACCCCAAGATCGCAGGTTCGCTCCTGGCCGTGGTAAGTGATTTTTGAGAGGCGGAAAAAATACGACACGCATGTCATACGATGCTGGCATGTCAAAGAACCCATTTGAATTCAGTAGGCCGTGTTCATAATTGCAAAATTAATCTCGGGAATTTCCGCCAACACTCCTCATTTCTCTACTAGAAGCGCTATGGTGTTCAAGTAGCTTAGATATCTAACCTCCTTGACCTTCATAGTGATTCAAGGAACAACGAAATTCGACAGGCAAGCTACCCTCTGGGTGTCAAATTACAAAGCTTGCACCCGGCATCCGAGGCCATACGATATTATTATTATCCCTCTTTCCAACACTACCAAATTGTATTTGTCTTCGGGAAACTCATGCACCACAAGCTTTGGAAACTACTGATTTACTCAACTCAAAGTAGACTCCCGGCTACCTGATATTTCCAACAATAACTTGGGAACAATAACATATAAAATGCAACAATACAAAGGGATTTTCATTATTGTCTCAAATGACAATCTAATTATTCATGAAGTGCGGATCTATAATGTAACGGCAAGGATAAATAATCATAGCAAAATTCGGTACAGATTACCGGTCTATTAAAAGTTCATAAACGACAGACCTCAGACAGGGTCTGGCTTTGTAACTGGCCTACCTCAACAGTGGCCTCCATTAAGAACACGTCAAGACACTTGAGGCTTTAAATTTATGACGGTCGAGGACGAGTCAATGCTTCCTCCCTCCTGGACGGTACATTACAACGGATTTCAATCAAGCGTGACTTCTTAAGACTTGGAAAGGCGACACATCACTTTCATTTAACAAAAACAATCTGAGGTTCTAATGACCTATTTCTGTGGCTCAGGTATAATTATAATTGCGGAGTTTTATCACTGGCAAGTAAGAACTCAATGAAACCAATAATAATTAAGGGGCTTTCGACGTGAGAGAACTCCGGTTCGATTCACTAGCCAGCCTCTAGGACATTTCCATTTTCGAGGACTTAGGGCTAACACCGGGAGTGAGGGTATCTGACCACTCGTCCGAGTAATAATAGCGACTTTTGGAAAGGTATTCGCATGCAATCCCGTGCTTAACAGTAAACTTAGCACCCTTCAAAGTTTGTCATTATAAACACACACATAATCATTTACTCTGAACAGCTGATCCCCGTAATCATAATCTCCTGGCATTATTTTTCACCGCATTTATAGCGTGACCATTAATAATATAGCGCTCATTGGCGACAATCAGTACATTCGTGATGCCTTTCAAAGCCCAATATTTATTCCAACATAATGAATTTCTCCGTCCAAAAATAATAGTTTTGCCTTTAACGTAATCTTGACTTTTCGTTTACAAGAACACACCTGGTTCAATAATTATCATTATCATTATTATTATCATTAATTCAGCACACAACGGCTCATACTTGAATACTACTTCAATAATTGGTTCATTCATTACATTATTCTTATCATTCTTAGCCCATAATGGCTCATACTTGAATATTATTTCAATAACTTATTCATTCAATACATTACTATTATTATTATCCGGCTTGCCTTTAAATAACATTATTATTTTTCATTTACTGGTATTCCACTGAACAATATTTCTTTTTATTACACCTTTACATTTAAGTAATTTTTACTTTAATTATTAGATCCCGCACTTCTCATTATCACACAGTTTTTTTACAACCCTGTTTTCAATGTTGGAGAATACTTTCTCCATGGTAACTATTGTTAAATGAGCTTCCCGAATCCAAAACATATAATAAAATTTGGTGTTACTTACATGAATTAACCGGCCAAACTGTCCGGATTCCAGCGGAGCGACATTTGGCCCACGCTAAATATCTCATTCCATGGTGGCACACATATTATCACTAATTAAATTTTCCTCTATTTTACACATATTTAACCCATTTAAATTAATATGAGGGATTACACACATTTTTCACAACACTAAAAAGAATCACTAAAAATATAAATTTCACTAATAATTATATTTACACACAGAATTTCACTTTTGTGGCATCAAACACTGCCTGACACACGTGAATTCTTTTTGATCCAGATCCTAGGGGTGCAAATTTCGACCGCTGCCTCCTAATTCCTAGTTGGATAATGACAGGCTCGTACGAATTTCACCTCCTTGGCTACGAATATTCTCCTACTTCTGGTGTTGAATTTATCGGCACTTACAGTACTTCACGATAATATTGTCTCTTCCGGTATGCAATTGTCTATATGGTAAACGATCTATGGTTTACGTTTACCCCTGGAGTCACTGTACTGCTCTCGACAATTTTCTTTATTATTTCGCGTCTGAACTGAATTCTGACGACTATTGTCCTTACTTGGTGGAATACTTCCCTATAATTCCACGTGGCTACTGTGCCTATTTGTAGACTTCTAACTCTATCGCCACTGATCACGCTAATCTCCTCAATTCAGGAAAATTAGGTGTTTGCTATTGTTGACCCTACTGTGGTTATTTAACGCACTGGGAAAAACGTTTAGAGATTCACTTCTCTAATGATGTCTCGTATACTTTCGAGATACTACGATATAACTTCAATACTAGTGTCTGGGCTTCGATTACCCTCGCCGGCTAACGTATTTTGCTCATAGTTTAAAACTTGGTCTAAGTCTGTAGACTATTAATTGTTTGAAGTTTTGACGATACTTTTCCTTTTGAAAAGAACTTCGATGTTTTAAGGCGCGGCGACACTGATGAATGCTGGACAGTACTTCTCTTAAGAGTACTTCCGCGTTGTGATACAGATTCGAGTCCCACCGGACCGAATAAGACTGCCTGCGCTGTGGAACAGCACGACCGTACGTGGTCTGATGATTACTGCATGTACTGTTGAATACTTGCTGCACTGAATGACCTCCCCTGAGGTTCATACGTCTGAATACTTTTCGATGCAGCAACTCCAAATAGGAGTGCTCTTGTAGACTGTATGTAGGTGAAGCAGCGTGCAGCGCCTCTGCGCTCACTGATACTGAAACTGCATGACTTTGCTTGGGCTCCTGGCCCTTATATCTGATTCTGGTAAAAATAAATAAATTTCTTATCTTCTCCACCACCATCTTCCAAAATAATCGTCATACGATGTTAAAAAGTATCTCTGAAAAGCTGAGGTTTTAAATGTCTCAAAATATCTAAGTTTCCAAGAATCGATCGTACAAATCTTTAATATTAATTAAAATGGACTCCTCTATTATGTGGGCGGTGTCTTCGTTTTGTCCCCTACCACAAGCTCCTGGTTCGGGGACTCACCGACTACGCAATGCTGATTGTGCACTTCTTTCTTGTACAATTACTGTTAACTTTATCCACTCTAAAAATCTCTTTCCCTGGATAATTAACATTGATGGAGTCCTTTCTTTAGTTTAATGCCCGCAAATGGCTCAATTTTAATTATTTCTCTGATTTCATGCCTCCTCCCTTGATGCGGCGATGCCATTTTACTGTCGAGTAAGGGCTTTTTCCGAAATTCTATCTCTCTCAACTCAATGGAATATTTTCAAATCTATATTTATCGAGTGCGTAACCTGGTTTCCGGTGAGTCGTCAGTGACATCGCCCTGCAGCTGTGGCCTGGCAATCTGTGGTTACACAACTTTTCCATGCATCACGCAATATGATGCAGTATTACCCTTCTCAACTAACTTCAGAACTCCGTTCTAAAGCCTGCATTAATTCTTTCTTTTTTTGAAATACAAGGATATGGGTTCGATACTGTACCTCTCCCATGGGTTCAATACAAAGAATTTACATTTAAATTTTAAAAGATATCATACACAACCAATAGGAAAAACACCAATTATTTAAATAACAAGGGGATTCCTTCCTGCCTTGTCATTTGCAACAAGATTAGGATTTCATTAGTCCAATTTCACTTTCAAGTCAGAATCAAAAGCAAGAACACCAAGATGACTAACAGGATCCTTATTTTGTGTGTCCTTAAATAATCAACATTGCATGTGTGCGACAATGAATAGTTCTCTTGTGTGTGTGTGAGTGTGTGGAGGAGTGATTAAACTTTAATAACTTGGTGTTTAATGTCCATGCGGTTTTGTAAAGTTTTCCAGAATTTTGTCCACCCCTAAAACCTGCCACTCAGGGCAGCTGCCCGGTTTTCCCCCCGTCATTACGGGTCCGAATACAGTATTTATCGACTGTCATTGTTTCTTTGTAGTTCAATGTTTGTTCTTGAGTTTACATATTGAAGTTTTGTCATTTGCTGATTTTGAGTGGAGCCGTGGATGCTAGAAAATGGAGTGCCAAGTGGAGAAATTGGAACATTTCCGACATGACCCAATATTGTAAGCACGACCTTAAGCAGTGTTTTACTAGTCAGCAAAGAGAACCTCGCTTTAGGGGCTGAAAGCAGCTATCGGTGTTGCAATGTATAAACATATCTCCGAAAAACGTGCTTTCACTGCCAAAGTGAGGAGGCGAAAGTAGTAGCCAGCCTAATCACTTTAGATAGCGGTGGGTGAACAAACATACGGTATTTACACTAGGCATAACTATATTGAAAAATGGAGCTTTGTTTCCATTGGTGGTCTAGTGCATGCCATCATTAGAACTATATATTTTTGAATATAAATACATATTACGTCAGCATTATTAAAGAAGTTTTCTATTGTAACATTTGTCAGTTGATTATCAGAATCTTCAATTTATGAAATAATCTGGTGACAATGACCAATCGAATTCGATCGAATTTGGTATGACATTCTCGGAATTCCAGGGGGAGGGGCACGGCCCCACCTTGCCACCTTTCTACAGGCGCGGAATCTAAAAATTACCACAGCGTCGTCGGACTGTTGTAAATAGTGAAGGAGAATATGTTACTGATAATTAATTACGCTCTTAGGTGTATCTGATGTGATTAATAAACTTATAAACATCATGTGGATAAACTTATGGAAAACGCTACGGTCTTATGCACCAACCCAATAATAATAATAACAACAACAATAATAATAATAATAATAATAATAATAATAATATTAATAATAATCAATACAGGGCTATTCTCCGGAATAATCTTATCCCTGAAGCTAGAATGAACACCATTAAAGAAGAAGTACGACGTGAGAAGGAAGGTGTGAATGGAGACACTCAGAACAGTGTTCCTGAAGAACTGGAGTCGGCACAAGCTGATAGCCAGAACCATCAAGAAGTAGATACAGTTTCCATGCAAATTATCGATCAACACCAAATTGGAAAGTTGAAGAATGAAATGATAACTACAGTCATAGAGTTTTATGGAACTGATACAAATTTCAGGCCGAAAATACCGAAAGTCAATGGTTCAAGAAAGCTGACTAAGGTAATATCATGAATCGGGATGTTTTGCCGGAACATGTTGAAGCATCTGGCAATCTGGAATCCCTTCATACTATTATTTACTGTGGTGCAGTAACTGTTGTGAGAGCTATGGGTATTAGACAACATGAACGGAAAAAGCAAATGCCATCGATGCCAAACTGGGAAAGAAGACTTGTTGGAAGGATTGAACAGCTCAGGGCAGATATTGCTAGAATGACACAATATGTTCGTGGTACAAGAACAATAAAATTACTGAGGAAAGCTGAGCATATAATGAGACAAAACACAGACCACACACAGCGAGATGTACCGAATTCAACACCTGAAGAGTGCTTAAGATACCTTGAAACAAAGGCTGTCTGTTTTATCCGCCAGACTTGCAAAGTATAGGGAGAGTATGAAGAGGAAGAAAGATAACTTCCTTTTCGCCAACTCATAGAGAAGGTTCTATCAGACTCTGGGTAAGATAAAGGTTTCTGCGGACAAAAACTATCCGACTAAAGAAGAAATTCAAGAATTTTGGGGCAAACAACTGTCTACACCATCTCATCATGACACTCAATCAAGTTGGGTAAGAGAAGAACAGCAAGCTTTCCAAAGATTTGAGCAAATGCAGCACGAGAAATTCACCACAAATGATATTAAGGAAGTTATCAACAACTTAGCGAATTGGAAAGTCCCTGGCCCTGACCAGATTCAGAATTTTTGGTATAAAAAGTTCTGGAGCATCCACAATCGACTAGGTGAGTTCATTAATGATGCCATCCTTCAGCGTGATAGCTTGCCCGAATTCATCACACGTGGCATCACATATTTGCTTCCAAAGGATCTTCAGTATACATGGGATCCTACAAAATATCGTCCCATCACATGGCTGCCCACGTTGTATAAGATCATTACATCATGCTTGGCTAACAGGATATATGCACACTGTGAAAGAAACAATACAATTGCCGTGCAACAGAAAGGTTGTAAAAAGGGTTCAAAAGGGTGCAAAGAACAACTAATAATTGACTCAGTTGTGTGTGGCCAGGCACACTTAAATCACCGAAACCTTCACATGGCGTACATCGATTATAAGAAGGCCTTTGATTCTGTGCCCCATGACTGGCTAGTAGCAGTGCTGTGATTGTATAGGATCAATGAGTTATTTGTCAGTTTCTCGGAAAGGGTTATGTCAGCATGGCAAACTAGACTGTGTCTCAGTACGCCACGCGGGGATATACGAACAGATGAGATATCGATTCGGAGAGGCATCTTTCAAGGAGACTCCCTTAGCCCCTTATGGTTTGTCCTGGCAATGAATCCTTTATCTACCCAGCTTAACTCTACTAACTACGGCTTTTCTATCAAGATTGGAAAGGGAGTTGGTACTCGGCTAAATCATCTGCTATACATGGACGACCTTAAACTCTATGCCGAAACAGAGTCGCATCTGGAAAACTTGTTGAGAATATTTGAAGCATTCTCACGAGACATACAAATGGGATTTGGTTTGGACAAGTGTCGGACACTAAAGGTGGTGAGAGGAAAGGTACAGAAGTCCGGGTATGAGCTGGAAGATGGACAGCATATTAGGGCTATGTTGGCAGAAGACACCTACAAATACTTAGGAGTAAAACAAGCTAAGCATATTGACCATGTGTCAATAAAGAAAGATCTGTCCTGTGAATTTGTCAAAAGATTAAAACAAATCATAAAAACGCACTTGAACAGCAAAAACCTAGTGAAAGCTGTTAACACGTATGCTGTACCTGTGCTGAGCTACTCCTTTGGCATAATCAAATGGTGTAAAACGGAAATCGAAGGACTTGAGCGAAAAATGAGAACGATGCTCACAAAAGGAAAGAAACACCACCCACGATCTTCAATAGAGCGATTGACTCTACCCAGAAGCCTAGGTGGACGTGGGTTCGTTGACATTGATAATCAGATGAAACGACAGATAGTCAGCCTTAGGGAGTACTTCTACGCAGAAGCGAGGTCATCTGTACTTCACAGAGCCATCAGTGAGGCGGACAGATCAACGCCACTAGTCTTGTGTCAACAAGAGATTCAACACCACCTACATACTGACCTTCAGAAGATGGAAGCATGGAAAGCAAAACCTTTGCACGGAAGACATCCAAATGAGGTGAGTCAAGCAAATGTTGATATAACTGCGTCAAACTACTGGCTCACTTCAGGACAGATCTTTCCAGAAACTGAAGGTTTTATGCTAGCAATTCAAGACCAAGTCATCCCTACAAGGAACTACCTCAAGTTCATTGTAAAAGATCCCGCTGTACCAGATGATAAGTGCCGCTACGGATGTCAACAGTCAGAAACAATACAGCATATTACATCTGCATGTAGATATTTCCTGGCAACAGAGCACAAACAAAGGCATGATGCAGTTGCTAAAATCTTGCATCAGGAGTTGGCTGATAAGTTTCAGCTTTTGAAAGGAAAGAAAGTTCCGTACCACAAATATCAGCCAGAGTGTGTTCTTGAAAACAATGAATACAAGCTGTATTGGGACCGAACTATTTTGACTGATCAATCGGTATCACACAACAGGCCGGATCTGGTGGTTGTAAACAAGAAAACCCAGCAAACTACATTGATTGATGTTGCGATTCCTAAGAACAAGAATCTCCAGTCAAAACACATTGAAAAGATCAGCAAATACAGCGAGTTGGTCGACCCTATCAAAAGACAATGGCATGTAGAGCGAGTGAAGACCATACCTATCATTGTCTCGAGTACGGGCGTGATCCCAAGTACCTTGCTCCTGTCTTAAAGAACTGGATATGGATACTCGGCTGTACAAACTAATGCAGAAGGCAGTAGCTCTATCAACAACCAGAATCGTTCGGAAGTTCATGGGTAGCGAAATTCTAGCTTAGAAGTTGAGTTTCCGTAGCTATACCTTGGTTCACTGAAGCCCGTATAGTTACGTTGTAATGTACCAGAAATGTGTTATATGTAAGGTATAAACCGAAAATAATAATAATAATAATAATAATAATAATAATAATAATAATAATCTCTATATATAATACGCTAAGGCGTATGTATCACAAAACTTAAGCTCCTAAACCAGATGGATGAGGAAGTGTGGTTTGTACCAAAATCTTCCAAATCATCTCAGTAGTAATGGAAAAATCTTGCATTTCTTGAAAAGTCAACGGAAATATATTTATTTGTTTATAAAGTGCTTTTAAACAAATAAACAAGATGATAGCCCCTGGCAGAACTGTGTCGCATACAGCCACATAGCACTAGAGCCAGGCGGGTAGTCTGCACACATGGGGCGCACACAGGCCATTGTGCAACCAGCAGCAGTGATATTGCACTCTGATTTCATAAATATCGACGTTTAAAAAGTGCGCTTAAACAAATTAACATATTTATAGAAGCCCGCATAACAGTAAAGCCAGGTGGGTGGTTTATACACATGCGAGAGTCTCGCACGAGTCCGCTAGTAATAATAATTCATCTCGGAAATTTGTATACAGAAGGGATAATGCCAGCAACTAACCCAGGTCACATATGAATACATGAGATAAATTCAGATCTCTATTTGCACCGTAGATGAATAAATATGGATAATTTCAAGAACGTATTGAGCATCTGAACAAGTGGCGAGTAGCCTATACGAATACCGTTGAATTTGAAAGTTAGACACCGGGAGAGAACATTAGCCGAAGGAATGCGGCACTCCTAAGAAACGTGCCTGAGAACATATGCGGGTGGTTTACCAGTGAGGGGTGGCCGAGCGGTCGCTTACGACGCGATATTGAGCAAGTGAGAAAGAGATACTCCAAAGTACTATCGGGAGTAATCAAATAAGCTAAGCTACCCCAAATGATGTAAAAGGGAGAAAAACATTACGAGCCTTACAGTAGTCGCATACGATGTGTAACATCTGACATAGAAGAAACCTCACGTGAAATGTTGATACACCGGTATTTTATAGTATTATTGGCACAAATATTAATATATTGTAAAAGGGAGTGTTTTACAAATATTGTAGTTTATAATACGGAACTCATTTTATTAGATGATTTGTAGCTTCCACTAGCACTAGCCTAAATAAAGAATACGATATGGATCAACTAGATTAATAGACGCGAGACCGCTCATAACCTTAAATTCCTTATAAACAGGTCCTCTTGATTCACAGACCAACACGTAATTTCATATTTATTCTGTTAAAATGAGTCATATTGATATGATAAGTATAGTTTAAAATGATAATCTTGTAGCAAAAATATCTACCTCGTCCTGGATTCGAACCTAAGATCCCTAGATTCACAGCAATACGCACTAACCCCACGGCTATTTCGACTACGTAAATTTTGTGCACAAGATGGTGACTTATTTCCACGTTCCAATAATACTGCATTACGGAATTGATTTTCATTTATATTTTGCTTGTTTCGATAATGTTCCTGCGTGAAATTGAGTTTAAAATGCCTTATAAATACGCCCTCTTGTGAGTAAAGAGAATGTAGGCTATTCAGTAATAGTTCATGAAGGCTTGCTCAATTCTCGTATAACCACAACGATTATATTATATTGATGACTGCATTGCCGTTATGTGGGTTAATATTTGAATAGCCATTGTGCAAAAACATAATACCGGCAATGTCGACTACTTACAATGTTTGATATTAAGGCATTTTACCATTTAAATACTGATACGAAGACTTCGAACATGTGCCATGTCATTTGTTTCAATCACTTGACACCAGAGTTCGCATGAGCGTTTTCCGTTCAATAAGTCATATACATTCCACATGGCAGAGACTCTGTCATTGTATCAATTTCCGACACCGCGCGATCATTGTTTCTCGTACCACTGCCAGCTGGGTCTTACCACTGCCCGCTGCATACTTCCATTTTCCACCACTGCCAGCTAGTACACTTCCGTTCGATCGATCGAGCGGGCAGTGCGTACTTCCGTTTTCCACCACTGCCAGCTAGTACACTTCCGTTCTATCGATCGAGCGGGCAGTGCATATTTCCGTTCGATCCACCACTGCCAGCTCGATCGTTCCGATCCACTTCCGTTCCCTAATAGAACGGAACTCTGCCGACGCGTGTGACGGGTTGAGAGTGATTAGTCACTGCTAGATGATTAGCATTTGACGTTAACACAACAGCAGGACGGGAAGTCGCGAATGCTGGCATTGCATTTATTACGGAGCTGGCAAGATATGTTAGTTGAGATAATCACGACTTGTGAAGTACTGTAGGCTATCTCGTATCCCGTCAACATGGTTAGGTATGGAACAAAACATTGATTTTTCATAGAGGAAACTTATCTTCTCAAGAAGAAATCTTTCAGTAAATGTGTTCGAAAGTTTCAGCGCCGTGTGATTTTAACTTGTGGTGGAATCTCAAACAAAATGTATACAAAAACAATTCGCGTACTCAGGAGGCTCTCGAGAACGATATAACTACACGGATACGAAATATCACTGAGGATGAATTACATCGAGTTGACCAAAACTTCCTACGTTGGTGCAATGTGTGTTTAGAAAATGAAGGACAGCATTTCCAGCAACTACTCTGAAATTCATGTAAGTAAATATGAATATTAAATACGTTAAAAGTGTAAATGTGTTAAACTAATTGGGCACTACGATGCTGCTAGCGCCAGTGCCTTGCTCGACACGATGCAATACACAGTGGCCCGACCGTCAAGCGGCGACAGCGAGACCCCATTCTATAGCGGAGGCTCTCACCGTAGTTAATCGCCTGGAGCGGAGATATTAATTACAAACCAGGACTGGAGCCTATCAGTCCGTGGTTTGAAATGAGTGACTGATTTCAACAAATTAGCATAATATCCGCGCGTGTGTATTACTAGTCAGGACTACCACACACATAGGCAGCTTCTTGAAAGTAGCAAAGCCCGAGACCGTGTATCATTGTGATACGGACAGCTGTGTACAGTACGCCCACATAATATTAATCCTAGTGTATGGGTTAGAACATTATTATAAGCTGCGAATAAAACCCAGCCTGATACGAACTGATCCTCACCTGAATTAAAAGTAGGCTACTCACACTAATACAGCCATCGAAATAATACAGGTTATCAGACACATTCCACACACACAGCTAAGTACACGGGGATACATGACCACGATGTTACAAACCCCCTGAGTTAACAATAACAACAATAGTATTTACAATTTATGATCAAGCAAAGGTTAACATTGGCAGCCATGCCATGGGCTATCTATTTTGGAATTACGCCCATTAGTTCAAAACTAAATATTTTTAAAAAATTTTAAAACTTCCCTACGTGGCAAGTCTTGAATGCTCTTGCTTATTAGAAGGCAACTTTTCCCCCAAGCAGTCCCTTATTTTTATTCCTCGGGCAATTAATCTTACCACATTTTCGGAATAAATATATATCTTCTTTTGTTGCCAAAACCCTTTAACATCAACAACGCCACTTGGTTTCATCTTCAAAAAATCTAGAATATTACCCAATGACCAAAAAATTGGTAACATTAATGTATAGGTTGCACACTTAAAACATAACTACTGACTCACGCGCTCACCACCCACTCACCCCCTACCCTTCCCCTCCTTCGCAACAAAAGGGCGGAAAGGACAGGAACAGGGAGAGAGAGAGAGAGAGAGAGAGAGAGAGAGGAGAGAGAACGACACAAAGGCCGGGGAGGGAAGAATAGGCTTAATTTTATTCAGAGGTCCGATGGATATTGCTACCAGGTACTTGCTTGGTTGGTTCCTTAGTTTAGGGGCTGCGACAACGCGGTCATGTAGCCCCGAGTACTTTGGGTGTGTGTAGAATCTGTCTGATAATCGGTGTTAATTGTGATGTCTGTACTGTACTACTGTGTGTTATCTGTTTTTAATTCAAGTAAGGACGGCAGACATTGAATTTCAAGTAGTTCCTACATTTGCCGCCAAACGCCACCATCAATAACTACTAGTTAGGAACATAGCTACTTGACGCCACCACAGTCAGCTCCTGGCGACGAACGTAGGAACCCAAAGAGCATTGTTTAACCTATGTTAATTTAGCTTCACCCAGGTGTAATTAGTGGAAGGTTCTTTAACATGCCATAAATCTATGCCATGGGACTTCCCCTCCGAAGGAAGGCATACTGAGGGATGTTAACGCTTTTAAAAAATCAGACGACTTCGGCCGGGTTTGAACCCGCAATCTTGGGCATAGAAGCTCAGCATCATACCAACTACGCCACCGAAGCCGCTACCAAGTACTTGCACCAATAAACAACACAGGTGATGAGGAAAAAGGCTTTAATCATATGAAAAGGGGAACAGGTCAGGGAATAAGCACACATACATGAGAACATCGTTGACACCCCGCAGCATCAGGGAACGCGTCCGGTTTCTTACCCCTTAAAACATTGATAAACATAGGGAAATATAGAGTAAAACGAAGGGCGCGGCTTAACAACATTCCATGTCAGGCCCACACTGGTCTGCATAAAATAGCACTCAAAGCGGCGTAGGTTAACATCCAACTTGTCCAAAGCAAATCACACGGTACGAAGAAAGGTAAAATGCTTACTAACACAGTCAGGCATATAAACACAACAGCAAAACAAACTGCCCTGGCTTCACCACATCAGCCTCAAGTTGGCCACGCTTCCAAATAATTAAACAGTACTCACGTAACGTCCAGACCAATATACTCAAACAGCCTTTCAGCTGCCCTGGTTATTCCAATAATATCACCACGTTTTCCACTTCATTACACCACCATAATTAGGGACAATATTTCCCCTCATTAACAGCATTTGGCGATTTGTTTCAATTCGTACATCACTCAGATTTTATAGTATGTAGCTTCTTTTTGACCACACCACAAAAAAAGAAGACAATTGACTATGCCCACACAATTGTTGACGTTTTATCAAAACAATGAACCGCAGTCTTCCCGATCGCTGACCCGATGCAGAAGAATAGTAACACATAATGTCAAATAAGATAGCCAATGAATATTGTTAAGGACCCTAAGGTCTTAGCGCCCTTAAGAGACACATTTGCATAATCTACAGCTATCTACAGGATACACCCACATCTACAAATACTCCTTCAACAGCTACATTTATCAAACCATCTGTCCCACACCCAACACCATTTTCACCCCTTAAAAACCTCCAAGCTGGAAGCAACAGCAAACACAACACACTTATAATTACACCAAGCCGGCAGAGTTACGTAATGGCTCTTGCCCAAGCTTGACAAACACATCAACATGTACACAGAAGCTGCTACCAAAACAGCTATGCAGCAATACGGCAGTCAGCACTTCGGAAATGTTTAAAAGAACCACCTCCCAAGGGGAAGGTATCTGTTTACGTCGGAGACTCTGTCCAACTGCCAACTGACATCGTGCCTCAGGTAAGCGTGATTCTCAGATTCAACACACAACTTACACTTCCTTCCTCTCGCCACCCCAATTTGATTGTACCATTCACACTTTGTCTTACTAGCCCTGAATCAAGGGAGATCTACATTATACTTGGGTCCAATAAATAAGTGACCACCATTTACACAATCCAGTTGCAATCATTGTTTATCCACACCGTTTTTACTGCTCATTTCCCTACCTACACCTCAGCCCGTCATTGCATTGTTCCCAAAACCGCTGTGCCAGCGCTAATAACAGTTTCATTGCCAGTAGCCTTGATTTCTTGGTCGCACACACGTTGACCGCAGTGGTGCACGATCAGCAGATACTTGTATTACTCATCGCCGTACTCACTCTGTAGGCATTAGCTCTCGCCTCAAAGCACACCCCATTGGATTGCAACTCTTTATCACGCAGAGCTCCATTCGGTCCTATACCACATTTTCCAACATTCGTTCGGAATTTCCACTCCTCCAGCAGAACTTCTCTTAATTAAACACCACTCTCTCCACACACCCTCGTCCCCCAGTTCAGCCAACCATAGTAAAGGGACTGAACAATATGGCTTAGGAACTTTGGTTATGTGTCGGTGGGACAGGGAGGGCAAAATAACAATAATCAAACAATAACAGAGCTCAAAGGGCCCGCAACACGGAAGGGATTCCGTTACAAGATAAAGGAAAGCAGACAAAACACACAGCTCCGGTAGCACAATAGCAATAATAGTAAAACAAGAAAAACAGTAGGCCTACAGAGCTCCGGAGCTTGATAAAAAGCAAGAAAAGGCAAAACCAAATCACAAAATGAAAACAAATAAAACATGAGCAAAGTCCCATCCGACACATAACCGCCCTGAAATAAGAAAATACTACATCTCCACACCGAATATAAGTTGTCCATCAGGACCAAGAAGCTCACGAATTCTGCATTATCCTCATAATTGAGACGGATCCGAGTTCGCTTGATAAAAGCCAGGCCCGCCTCCCTTACAAAAAGGTTCGCTTGGCTTCCTTTTCTAGGTAAAATCTTCTTGGTATTGTACCCGTTCGTCCTGGGGATGCGATGACCCATCTGCTATTACATCGCATTCCTGGAGTTCCAGGACAGAGCGGAGTTAAATGAACCTCTAGTCAAATAAGGAATGTGTCGGAAATTCAGCTGAGTTATCGAAAAAGCAGTGGGTAACACGAGACAAAATATCTCTAGGGTCGTTACGGGCTTAAGTTTAATAAACAAAATGCAAATTTAAATGGGCTCCATCAACTGAACTCCTAGCAAACCACATCCTTTCCGGTTAAGCCTTAATCAAGACAAGGAAAGAAAGAGGAAAATCACACCATCATCAGATCACAACTAAGATAAAAACAAATTTATTTCACTTTGATAGTCAGACAGACATTTTAAATATACCTCCTACCTGAGAGTATGGTCGAATGCCAACGTTAAATTGTCATTGTCCAAAAATCGAACCATCTCTTTTCTAATCAAAAGATATTTCATCCACATAAAACAGAAACATCTCTAAAGTTCTCTTGGGTTCTCAGGATCACTGTAGCACTATGTCTTTTGTCACTGACATTTGTGATACCTGAAACCTAATTTCTCTTTAATTTAACATCATTAATGTGGATTTGAAAAAATTATTAATCTGTCTAAACATACACATATTATAATCACATATTTTAAATATCACGTATTTTATGGCTTGCATGGCATAATTCAAATGTTGAAATACGATAGTAAATGCTCCTAAACATCGAATAATTAATTTACACTATTTACATTGTCACTAATAATTACTTGTTCGTGAATTACAGAAAATCCACGGCTCATTGGTCATCATTATCATCATCATCATCATCATCAAAATTAAATATTTCTCACATTAATTCTCATTTCAAAATTCAACATATTCCTGTCAGAATCATTAACTCATCACCATTAAATCATTTAAATCCTCAACTCAAGTTGCAATTTCTTCAAATTATATCTCAATTAAATTTATTTAATTCCATATAAATTCATTAATCATCAGCTTCTTTAATTAATTATCACCTTCTAATTCAGTTATTCATCATCTATCCAATCATCTATTAATTTATTTAAATCAGTTTATTTATCCAATCTTTAATTCATCCATTTATTTAATTCATTGATTTATTCCAAAATTTAATTTATCAATTTATTTAAATTTCATTCTTCTGGTTATTTAGATTTTTTATTATTTCATCTAGTCATTCTGATTTTTATTTCATTAGGTCAGATCATTAATATGCTTAAATTTCAGATTATTATCTCATTAATTATTATTCTCAGAAAATCTTGCATTATCAACTTTATTTATTTGTTTAATTTCCTAACAAATTGTTTAATATGGGTTATAGAACGTTGTCTTACAGTTTTATCACTTCCAAGTTATATTTCGTATTTAATTATCATGCCAAAAAATATTATTGCCTTCACGACATCACGTTGGATCTGACTATCCACAACGACATTATATATCCTCAATTCTTCAAATATCACATTTGAATACCACAATTATTCCACAAAACTCCATAAATATTCAGCACATACAGCCTGAATCGCAACAATTACGCTAGACTGGGTTCGACAACCTCATGTCTGCTTCAAAATACATTAGCAACATTACAACTATCACTTGGCAACTTCCACAAAATGCCTATCACAAACTTCACTTAAACACGTTGCATGATCTACAAAAAATATATAACTGGCTTCAAATTATCAACGCACACAATCTCCAATAACTGTAATTACTCTGATCACATCTAGACAACTTCTTAAACAATTGGAAAAAATATTACCTTAGTAATTCAAGATCTGCTTTCAAATAGCATAAATTCTCCTACAACTCTCATAATTCACATCACAGAAAAAACACCAATGTGCTATAATCTCTCATATCAAAATCTGCAATACTGATCTGCCTTATAATAAATCTGACCATTAATGATTCATCTTACAAGATTCAATTACTTTAAATCCTTCTCAAAGGTATCAAACACAATTATAAAAATCATCAAAAGCATCAGCTGTAACAGCTGTTAAACTGAAAGTAGTCTCAAAAGAGTATAGCAACAAAATATTGGATTGGCAAACAAGAATTACTAAATGTAACCCTGCTGACATGTATTTTTAGTTTATCTAACAAAATTTCGACTGATATGTGACTAGTAGTTCCTTGTTTGATTCACTTACAATCTCATGTACACTCGGATGATAAAATGAGTCCCTCAATGGCAAGTAAGATGAGTAACCACCGTACAATCGTATAAATACGAAAGACCTCGCCCCGTCGACTAACATGATAGTGCCCTGAACGATGGGTAAGATGAGTAACCACCATACAATCGTATAAATACGAAAGACCCCATCTCGAAGACTGAATGAGTGAATGTACCAGATAGGAATCAACAAGTCTCTAGTTGTCATATAAAAGCGATATTCATTCACCAAAGTGAGTAACATCTTAATATCTCCAAACAATCCAATGGAAAAAATCCCTACTGATGAATAATACACACTCGCTAGTATGCAATGAACTGATGAAGTAATTTTAGATAATCAATTGCAGATCACGAGTTCGAAATACTCGTTACACAAAAAAAACTATTCATGAAAAATATCCTTGCTGGAAAAAATGTCTAAAAGACCAAACATCTGCTTAATAAAGCCAACCAATGGTGAGAATTTCGTATAATGATGCCTGCCATATCATATGGTCACGCCATATTCTAGCAAAAATTCGAAGCATATAAAGTCAAAGCCATGTCTAAATAATCGTATCACTCCTATTAGAAAGATATACATGTGTGCCCAGTATTCATGAAAATAATCGTATCAGGAAGTTATAACTCTTACAGTAGCTTCTCATAATCAGCTGTTAATAAATTTCAAAGATCGTCGGTTTTCCTTATGTAATGAATTTCTCGAAAGATCGGCGTGAATATCATTCCATCCATGCAATGACGATTGCCTTCGAATCCCAAGTGAATCAGCTGGTGGACCTCCTCCTCGTCAGGAATCGAATCCATCGCTCTGTGGTGCCATCGCGTCTCTGTCTGCGTTTACTCCGACATGATGAACTTCTGGTTATCCATAGCGGATATTGTCCAAATCCTCACGAAAAAGTTCATAGAAACAGCGGACCCCCTATTCCTCTTCTACGTTACGCCACTGTTCCATACAATGTTCGGTTTGAGTGTTGAAAGTTCAATTTCCACAGCGGTTAAGTTTCACTTGTAGAAAATAAAATTGTTTTATGAGAGTGTCTAAGTTTATGAAACACCCTGTAGCTGTGTTCATACTCGGTAATTTATAACACTGCATAAGAAATAATTGCATTAATGCACGTGCTAATGTTCAGAAGTGCATATGCTTACAACATTCCGTTTGCCTAAAATTGTTAATGTTACTTGGAATGCGTTATGAAATGCATAGTCGTAATGTCATTGAAAAACTTTGTTCATTCGAAGTTCACAGTTGCAGTATCTCGTAACTATTTGTCTTTACAATTCAAATGCTGAATAAACGTTCCAACTCAATGTAGTAATGAAGTTCAGCTTCTGTCATAATGCTTGCGTATATAATGGGAAATAACCCGCTCGGTCCTACTGCAATGCTATAATCATCTCCGCCTAAAGCTGGCCTCGCCATGTCGCTTTACTATGCTGTTCTGCGTTGAAATGCAGCTTGGAATAAAGTTCTCCAACTACTCGCAATGCTGTCCTAAAACCCCGGCCTCCTCATGCTGTTCGACCTGTACAGCTGGTTCGGTAACCGGTCTTCACCCTGCCTACTGCGGATGTCCGCCCGGCTCACTGACCTACTTTGCGTTCGCTGCTCGGTGAAGTTAAAACTGTCGCTTTCACTTTCCGTGACAAAACTGTTCGCTGTGCGACCTGTATCACGCGCTTGGCGTGTGCTACTGAGCTCGACTGTCTGATCTCGACTGCTTGGCTCACTGAGCTAGACTGACTGTCTCTGGACTGCAATGACCCTTACCTGCCTGGCGCAGTCACGTGACGCTCTCCCCACCTCTGTGCTCTTGCGTCACAACTATAATCTCGAACCCCCATCATCTCGGCTATTAAGTTATAAAATAACTTAAGGGTTATCTGACTTCCTTTAAATTATTACCATATATAATGCATGTTATATCTCCTCTTCTGAGATGTTTAAATACCATGTTCCATATAGATCTTAATAAAGCTTCATAATTCCATCCATAATTCCATCCGCTTACAGATGTCAGTGCCTTCTTGATCCTAGACCTTCTACGTCATCCTGACATTCCTCTTGATTCGATCTGAGCGCTATCTTTTCTTAACTCTTCCCAAAATCTCAACTACGGCTTAATGTCTGCTGGCGTAGCCAATAGCCTCAACTAGGTATCGGGTACATCTCTCCCGTACATCTCCTTTTTTAAATCAGGATTGAGAAAAAATACACTCTCAGGCATTCTATATATAACACATGTACACGATAGCTCTACAATCCTCTTAATCAGCATGATGGTACTTTCTGACTCTCAACAATGATGATTGATTTCCAATGATTAGCATCTTGATTCTGTATTACTTTGACGTCTATTTCTTCCTTCACTACTCGTGCTTGCTCGATTGACATCTCTGACTGTCTCCTCGAGTGGTGTATTAGGCTGTCTATTTTCTTGCCTCGATCTCTCATATTCACGATTATCTCGTCTTTCATTAGGATCTTTTCTTCGGCCATCCTGCCTGTCGTTCCGATTATTCTGTTGACCTTGGCTCCAGTTATTTCTACCACGATATCTATTGTTGTATCGATTCCTATCTTGGTATGTGGAATTCTGATTATAATTTCTATATCGGCTATCTCTTGCTTCCTGATCGTATGGCCTCTCATATGGTCCTCTATATCGATCATTTCCACGAACGTTACGGATGTTTCCTCGATTTCCTTCGTTCCTTCTGTGTTCCCAGGAATCTCTTCTGTCCGTCTGAGCTGCGTTATCAACGACTACCGCATTCACCTCTTGCGTGTTTCGATTGTCGTTTCTTGCATTTCTAGGCGTAACTTGAGCGCTTGTATAGTCTAATCGCCGTAAAATATCGTCATAGTGCTCAAGTGTGTTTGCTCCCGACGCTATGAGTGATCGCTGTACCTCAATCGGTAACTGTCTCGCTATAGCTTGCAAAAGCTCTTCTTCTGGCAATGGAGGAATCAGAAACTGTAATTTAGCCAACTGTGACGTAAAATAATTGGCATAATGCGTTGGATGTGACGTAGAATAACGCTTCGAGTACATTTCTGCTCTTACGTTCAGCTGATCCTCTGCACTCCAAAATCTCCTTAAGAATGCGATTGCAAATTGCTCCATATTCGCAAAATTGCTTCTGAATGCTCTAAACCAAGTTAACGCAGACCCGTCTAAGGCGCGTTCGACTATCCTTAGCTCTCTTTCCTTGGCTACTCTATGCTCCGCCATGTAGTCTCGAATATCTCGCAGAAATTCGACTGGTGTGACTCCTGTGTTTCCAGAAAACTTCCTCGGCTTGTCATCCAGATTTCTGATAATGGTAACTGGACCTGAGTATCGTTCACTTGTACCCAACGTACTCCTATTCGAACTCGGATTATCCTGAGGGGTTGAACTTGCCCTTTCGAATGTCACATTCTGTTGCGATTGACGGTCTTCTCCCATGCTAACTTCTTGATTACTCATACTGCGGTCTATCGCTGTCTGATTTATCGATATTTCCCCTGATGTAATATTTTGACTGGTGAAACTGTTAATCATAGATTCTAGTTTAGTTATCCTATCTTCTGCCAATTTCTCTACGGTCTTGACCTGAGTCTTCAACTCATCTAACGACGTAACATTCTGCGTTTTATTACTCTCCTCTAAATCGTTTTTCAACTTGTCAATCTTGTCTTCGCATGTATTCTTTACTGACGCGACTTGTTCCTTTAACAGATCAACATCTGTCCTAAATAGAGTTGAATCTATCTTCATCGCTTCCTTGTTCTCCGTAAATCTCGCTTCTAAGTTCGCCATACCTGCGATTAATTTTTCATCTAATCCTGCACGTTTTTCTTTTGCTTCGGCATCGACCTCACTATACCGTTCTTCCACGATTGCACCGACTCTATTTTTGAATAAAGCTAAGTTTTCATTAACCTTTTGCTCTATATCATCATCCATTTTCCTAATATCTTTCTGCAATTGATTCTCTAATGATTTTAAATTAGAATTAACCTCTCCTAAGACTTCCTCTAATGGTCCCAATTACTGACTTTAAATCCTTAATCTCATTACCTAGATTCATCTCTAGACCTTTGATTTTAGTTTCGAAAGATACTTCGGTAGACCACTCTTGAATTTTGCCTACATCTGCCACTAAACCATCAATGTCGAATCTCAACTTCGATACATCCGATTTAATGTCTTTCTGTATAGACATAACGTCTGTTCTTAAAGTAAGAATGTTTTCTTCTCCTCTACTTTCTAATTCAATGATATTCTTTCTTAATATTTGAACATTTTCCTCTCCTTTCATATTTACTGCAATTATATCTAATTGTAAAGTCTTAAGCATTTCATTATTCTTTAAAGTTAATCTATTCTCTAACCTAGTTAACTTGTTTTCTAACTCTGTGTTAGTTTCTTCACTACGAGCTTGTAATTTCTCTTCCAACGATTTAAAACTATCCTTCAAGTTAGCTTCACTAGCTTTCAAATGACTTTCAGTACTAGTCTGTAATCTAGTCTCTAATGACTTTAAATTATCTTCACTATTTGACTGTAACCTAGTCTCTAATGACTTTAAACTTTCTTCACTAGTTGACTGTAATAATTTTATATTAGCTTCGTTACTAATCTGTAATGATTTCAACTCATCCCTACTACTGGACTGTAATCTGGTCTCTAATGACTTTAAATTTTCTTCATTACTAGTCTGTAATGCTTGCACATTTTCTTTACATCTAGCTTCTAATCTAGCTTCTGAACTATTTATCTGTTCTTTAACTTCCGTTTCCATTTTAGAAATAGTTTCTGCAATACCAGACATACCACTCTGTAACTCTCCTAACACCTTAGCTAAATCTTCCGGCAACATAATTATATTTTCAATAGACGTTTTATTCAGAGACGTTAGACAACAACACATCACAATGTCTCAATTCCTGCATTCACTTGGGTATAGGAAAAATGACTTATAACTAACATGATATAATACTAATACGATTAACATGAACACTGGAATGGGCACACAAGTATATTGTCTGACTAAGTTTAATAAATTTTGTAACTCAATTAAATGAACTTGAGATCAATCTCTCAGTACTCTAAATCTGATGTGATTCCATAGAATAAACAAAATCGAAGCCCCACAGGTGGGTAAAGCCAATTTTCCCTCTCTCTCTCTGTACCCGTTCATCCTGGGGATGCGATGAGCCATCTGCTATTACATCGCATTCCTGGAGTTCCAGGACAGAGCGGAGTTAAATGAACCTCTAGTCAAATAAGGAATGTGTCGGAAATTCAGCTGAGTTATCGAAAAAGCAGTGGGTAACACGAGACAAAGTATCTCTAGGGTCGTTACGGGCTTAAGTTTAATAAAAAAAAATGCAAATATAAATGGGCGCCATCAACTGAACTCCTAGCAAACCACATCCTTTCCGATTAAGCCTTAATCAAGACAAGGAAAGAAAAAGGAAAATCACACCATCATCAGATCACAACTAAGATAAAAACAAATTTATTTCACTTTGATAGTCAGACAGACATTTTAAATATACCTCCTACCTGAGAGTATGGTCGAATGCCAACGTTAAATTGTCATTGTCCAAAAATCGAACCATCTCTTTTCTAATCAAAAGATATTTCATCCACATAAAACAGAAACATCTCTAAAGTTCTCTTGGGTTCTCAGGATCACTGTAGCACTATGTCTTTCGTCACCGACATTTGTGATACCTGAGACCTAATTTCTCTTTAATTTAACATCATAAATGTGGATTTGAAAAAATTATTAATCTGTCTAAACATACACATATTATAATCACATATTTTAAATATCACGTATTTTATGGCTTGCATGGCATAATTCAAATGTTGAAATACGATAGTAAATGCTCCTAAACATCGAATAATTAATTTACACTATTTACATTGTCACTAATAATTACTTGTTCGTGAATTACAGAAAATCCACGGCTCATTGGTCATCATTATCATCATCATCATCATCATCAAAATTAAATATTTCTCACATTAATTCTCATTTCAAAATTCAACATATTCCTGTCAGAATCATTAACTCATCACCATTAAATCATTTAAATCCTCAACTCAAGTTGCAATTTCTTCAAATTATATCTCAATTAAATTTATTTAATTCCATATAAATTCATTAATCATTAGCTTCTTTAATTAATTATCACCTTCTAATTCAGTTATTCATCATCTATCCAATCATCTATTAATTTATTTAAATCAGTTTATTTATCCAATCTTTAATTCATCCATTTATTTAATTCATTGATTTATTCCAAAATTTAATTTATCAATTTATTTAAATTTCATTCTTCTGGTTATTTAGATTTTTTATTATTTCATCTAGTCATTCTGATTTTTATTTCATTAGGTCAGATCATTAATATGCTTAAATTTCAGATTATTATCTCATTAATTATTATTCTCAGAAAATCTTGCATTATCAACTTTATTTATTTGTTTAATTTCCTAACAAATTGTTTAATATGGGTTATAGAACGTTGTCTTACAGTTTTATCACTTCCAAGTTATATTTCGTATTTAATTATCATGCCAAAAAATATTATTGCCTTCACGACATCACGTTGGATCTGACTATCCACAACGACATTATATATCCTCAATTCTTCAAATATCACATTTGAATACCACAATTATTCCACAAAACTCCATAAATATTCAGCACATACAGCCTGAATCTCAACAATTACACTAGACTGGGTTCGACAACCACATGTCTGCTTCAAAATACATTAGCAACATTACAACTATCACTTGGCAACTTCCACAAAATGCCTATCACAAACTTCACTTAAACACGTTGCATGATCTACAAAAAATATATAACTGGCTTCAAATTATCAACGCACACAATCTCCAATAACTGTAATTACTCTGATCACATCTAGACAACTTCTTAAACAATTGGAAAAAATATTACCTTAGTAATTCAAGATCTGCTTTCAAATAGCATAAATTCTCTTACAACTCTCATAATTCACATCACAGAAAAACACCAATGTGCTATAATCTCTCATATCAAAATCTGCAATACTGATCTGCCTTATAATAAATCTGACCATTAATGATTCATCTTACAAGATTCAATTACTTTAAATCCTTCTCAAAGGTATCAAACACAATTATAAAAATCATCAAAAGCATCAGCTGTAACAGCTGTTAAACTGAAAGTACTCTCAAAAGAGTATAGCAACAAAATATTGGATTGGCAAACAAGAATTACTAAATGTAACCCTGCTGACATGTATTTTTAGTTTATCTAACAAAATTTCGACTGATATGTGACTAGTAGTTCCTTGTTTGATTCACTTACAATCTCATGTACACTCGGATGATAAAATGAGTCCCTCAATGGCAAGTAAGATGAGTAACCACCGTACAATCGTATAAATACGAAAGACCTCGCCCCGTCGACTAACATGATAGTGCCCTGAACGATGGGTAAGATGAGTAACCACCATACAATCGTATAAATACGAAAGACCCCATCTCGAAGACTGAATGAGTGAATGTAACAGATAGGAATCAACAAGTCTCTAGTTGTCATATAAAAGCGATATTCATTCACCAAAGTGAGTAACATCTTAATATCTCCAAACAATTCAATGGAAAAAAATCCCTACTGATGAATAATACACACTCGCTAGTATGCAATGAACTGATGAAGTAATTTTAGATAATCAATTGCAGATCACGAGTTCGAAATACTCGTTACACAAAAAAAACTATTCATGAAAAATATCCTTGCTGGAAAAAATGTCTAAAAGACCAAACATCTGCATAATAAAGCTACCCAATGGTGAGAATTTCGTATAATGATGCCTGCCATATCATATGGTCACGCCATATTCTAGCAAAAATTCGAAGCATATAAAGTCAAAGCCATGTCTAAATAATCGTATCACTCCTATTAGAGAGATATACATGTGTGCCCAGTATTCATGAAAATAATCGTATTTGGAAGTTATAACTCTTACAGTACCTTCTCATAATCAGCTGTTATTAAATTTCAAAGATCGTCGATTTTCCTTATGTAATGAATTTCTCGAAAGATCGGCGTGAATAACATTCCATCCATGCAATGACGATTGCCTTCGAATCCCAAGTGAATCAGCTGGTGGACCTCCTCCTCGTCAGGAATCGAATCCATCGCTCTGTGGTGCCATCGCGTCTCTGTCTGCGTTTACTCCGACATGATGAACTTCTGGTTATCCATAGCGGATATTGTCCAAATCCTCACGAAAAAGTTCATAGAAACAGCGGACCCCCTATTCCTCTTCTACGTTACGCCACTGTTCCATACAATGTTCGGTTTGAGTGTTGAAAGTTCAATTTCCACAGCGGTTAAGTTTCACTTGTAGAAAATAAAATTGTTTTATGAGAGTGTCTAAGTTTATGAAACACCCTGTAGCTGTGTTCATACTCGGTAATTTATAACACTGCATAATAAATAATTGCATTAATGCACGTGCTAATGTTCAGAAGTGCATATGCTTACAACATTCCGTTTGCCTAAAATTGTTAATGTTACTTGGAATGCGTTATGAAATGCATAGTCGTAATGTCATTGAAAAACTTTGTTCATTCGAAGTTCACAGTTGCAGTATCTCGTAACTATTTGTCTTTACAATTCAAATGCTGAATAAACGTTCCAACTCAATGTAGTAATGAAGTTCAGCTTCTGTCATAATGCTTGCGTATATAATGGGAAATAACCCGCACGGTCCTACTGCAATGCTATAATCATCTCCGCCTAAAGCTGGCCTCGCCATGTCGCTCTACTATGCTGTTCTGTGTTGAAATGCAGCTTGGAATAAAGTTCTCCAACTACTCGCAATGCTGTCCTAAAACCCCGGCCTCCTCATGCCGTTCGACCTGTACAGCTGGTTCGGTAACCGGTCTTCACCACGCCTACTGCGGATGTCCGCCCGGCTCACTGACCTACTTTGCGTTCGCTGCTCGGTGAAGTTAAAACTGTCGCTTTCACTTTCCGTGACAAAACTGTTCACTGTGCGACCTGTACCATGCGCTTGGCGTGTGCTACTGAGCTCGACTGTCTGGATCTCGACTGCTGGCTCACTGAGCTAGACTGACTGTCTCTGGACTGCAATGACCCTTACCTGCCTGGCGCAGTCACGTGACGCTCTCCCCACCTCTGTGCTCTTGCGTCACAACTATAATCTCGTACCCCCATCATCTCGGCTATTAAGTTATAAAATAACTTAAGGGTTATCTGACTTCCTTTAAATTATTACCATATATAATGCATGTTATATCTCCTCTTCTGAGATGTTTAAATACCATGTTCCATATAGATCTTAATAAAGCTTCATAATTCCATCCATAATTCCATCCGCTTACAGATGTCAGTGCCTTCTTGATCCTAGACCTTCTACGTCATCCTGACATTCATCTTGATTCGATCTGAGCGCTATCTTTTCTTAATTCTTCCCAAAATCTCAACTACGGCTTAATGTCTGCTGACGTAGCCGATAGCCTCAACTAGGTATCGGGTACAGTATCATCCAGTCACATCACCAAGGGTGACAGTAAAATGTTTTTTGGTTCGCGCTAGCACTCCGCCCGATAGTAAGTTACCAGTTTCCAAAGGCGTCAAGGCGAGGACACAGCCGGCGTAAGTTGGCAGTATGTCCGCTAATACATAGGCATCTTCAACGGACTTGCACTTATTTCTGGTATATTGTGCGGTTGCTTTTACTGTAGTAAGGGACGGATCACATAAGGAGAAACTCAATGAAACCATAGGCACAAGTCAGTGATACGACTTGGCCTACGAAATGAGATGCTTTGTCCGTCCAGAGTTATGAGTGTACTACGGGCTCTTATGAGCTTTTACATTTAGCGGACTCTCCTAGAATTGATGACTTCGAAGTCTTTAAAACTGGATATTCGCTATGGTATATAATAGGTTAATGCTCATGCGTGGAGAGTTCATGATCCTCAGCATTCATTTACTGGTATGTAATTCTTACATTCTTGATATGCAACATGATTTCGTAATGTATCTGACAGCAGAGTCTGGGCGCTGGATGGAACAGCCGCGCGCTGTAGTACGTGTCTTAGCTGTTCACTGAACGCACGAGTCCAGATCTCTCCAAGATATTTGAAACAGTGTTGGAGTGTAAGGATCGTTTTGTGTAATATAAAAATAATTGTGATTTAGGTATAAGTGGCATTAAAGATATGGCTGATGTTCCGTTTGCGAAACGTAAACCCGGGGAAATGTTAAGGCGCAGAGAACGACAGATAGTTTGTAACGTCTACAATTATATAAAGACCAAGAATCAGGAGAAAAGTGCTGCTGTACGTTTTTGAAAAACCCGTGATGATATTATATTATTATTATTATTATTATTATTTACTACTCACCTGCAATAATGTGCGTAACAGAACTTTGGTTGGTTGGTTCTTAAGTTTAGGGGCTGCGACAACGTGGTCATGTAGCCCCGTGTACTTTGGGTGTGTGTAGAATCTGTCTGATAACCGGTGTTAATTGTGATGACTGTATTAGTGTGTGTTATCTAACAGAACTTTCATGCAGTCAAATTACGCGATTTGAGCCGAATGAGAAGCTTGTAGTTTTGTGTAAAATAAACCGCTAAGGCTCATTATGAAATGGATAATGATTGTTTTGAGAAATATTTTAAAGAACAGATTGTCGCAAATTTCCCACATCAGTCTGTAGTATTTGCCATTCATTGTCCAATGTACGTTGTGCCACTGAATTTTTTGATTACTTTCTTTCATCTATACCGAGCTCGATAGCTGCAGTCGCCAGTATTCAGTATTCGGGAGATAGTGGGTTCGAACCCCACTGTCGGCAGCCGTGAAGATGGTTTTCCGTGGTTTTCCCATTTTCACCCCAGGCAAATGCTGGGGCTGTACCTTAATTAAGGTCACGGCCATTTCCTTCCCACCCCCTAGCCCTTTCCTGCCCCATCGTCGCCATAAGACCTATCTGTGTCGGTGCGAAGTAAAGCAACTTGTAAAAAAAATCTTTCATCTACGCGTGTAATAATATGTGAAGTGTCATATGATAAGAACAAAATTACTTGTTATTTCCGGGTAGTCTCTTCGCCTCTGCAGATGAAAGTGACTCACTGGGATCTGTGTAGGTGTCGTTGCGACAGATGCTTTGTATCCTGTCACTGACTTAGGCTGACCTTGGAGAATATCATATATATTATTTCAGTAGTACAGATCCCTCCTGTGGCACTCACAAGCGACCGATAGTGACAAATGAGCATTCAAATGAAAGAGAATAGACATTAGCAGTGACGAATTGCACTCTTAATTTCATATATAACTATAATTTCTTTAAAAAGATACTTTTGAAAAACTGTGCGATTAGCAGATACTGTTGCTGTAGGAAAATACGCTCTATAATTGCTGTCCACTTCACATTTTGGCCGCTGTGACGCCTGTTTCATGTCATTTTTACCTTCTGAGGTCTTTCCTTTATCATTTTCCATGGATTTCAAAAACAGTAAATCAAAGGAATGTGTACTCAAATCGTATAATATCATAAATATCGAATAACCGGTGATTGTTACAGCTAAGCTGTCAATCAGCACACAAATGACATTAGCAGTGACGAATTGCATTCCAATTTTTTAAATATAATTTTTTGTAAAAAGTGTGCGATTGCAATACTGATGCTGTAGGAAAATACGCGACCCTTCTTAAGTTAGGGAACGTAGAACTTGGAATTCTAACTGAAATGCAAATAGTGTTCTACTGTTTAATCATTTGGTTGAAATAAAAACATAGCAACCTTTCTCCTTAAGTCTCTCATTATAAACCGATTGGGGAAAGTGTGGTTTATTAACATGCGAGATTTCTCGCACGGGTCCGCTAGTATTGCCATATTACGTATTAAACTTGATCCGAATCTAACGGATGACTCAGGTTAGCTTTCATGTCATTTCAATTGTTTTGTCATAGCCATACAATCGGTACGTAACTAAAATTCCAATGTAAATAAATAGTAAATTGTCGCAGTATTTATAATCCGTTCTAAGCATTGTTATGTAAATCAATTACTATCCTCAGATCCCCCACTCCTTAGGGGAATAACTTAGTCTTTATCTTTATTAAAAACTGTTCATCCAAATTCTGTTATTCTTACGGGAATTATAGTAAAAGGTTGCAGATTATAATGGCGCGAGGGATCGAAATTCCGTCGGGATGAGGAGCTTGCTGATAAGTTACTCAGCCCGGCAGCGGGCTCTACTAATCGTGTGGAGTGCTGTACAATAGCTGCCCTTCTACACTTGCTAGGCGTGGCAACGCTTGTGCCATAAGAGCCCGTAGTACACTCTTAACTCGGGACGGACTGGGCTCCACTGACCTCACAGGCATTCAAGGAGCAATTAGCACCAAATATGATGACGTCATCTCAGGACAGGAATTAAATGGAATAGGCCTACCAAGTATTCAGATGTTAGTTGGGTATCTTCGGAGACTTGTCAAAAACACGACAAGATCCGAGGGAATCAGAAGCAGGAAAGGAAAACATGGGCGAAATACCTTTCAGGTTATGGTCGGGAATTTGTGACAACTGTCACAAGTACCTGCCTTTCTTTCTTTCTTTCTTTCTTTCTTTCTTTCTTTCTTTCTTTCTTTCAACTCCATCTCTAACACTAATTTAAAAAAAATCAGTGCTTTAAAAGAATGACAATGGTCTTTGTTGGGTGTTTTGGTAGTTGTTCGTACTATAACAATTATTGTATTGTGATACATAGTTCACCATCCCATATTATGGTATGATCGGTAGCATTGATGCCATAGAGCCTGGTTCGCTGCTGGAATTTTGCTACTTATGGCACATTTTACTGTGCAACCGAAGTCCGAGTGAGAACTGGTTACTGTGATACTAACCACTGATTGAGTTCTTGCAAACCCTCATATATTATAATTATAATGTAAATTAGAATTTATTACCTCACTGTTAATTCCTCAAATTTAAGCAGAGAGTGAACAAGTTAATCTTTAAAATGTTCATCTTACCTCATCAATTGGATCTTCATTCCACACAATGTGCGCTCTTTTTTTAGTTTCCTTAGAGTAAATAATATCGCATGTTAGGCCCTTA
The DNA here is from genome assembly GCA_946902985.2 of Meconema thalassinum. NCBI lineage: Eukaryota > Metazoa > Arthropoda > Insecta > Orthoptera > Tettigoniidae > Meconema > Meconema thalassinum. The sequence continues at coordinate 502,246,999 of OX336390.1, forward strand.
TCTTCAGACAAAGGGATTCCTCCATTGTCGACCACCAACTCAAACTCAGTCTGCAAAGTCCTGCACATGCCAGCCAGTGTTATAATGTGTTCGCCCTTTCGAACTAAATCTGTAAGCCACTGAAAAGATGTATTATTATTAATTATTATAACAATTTCAACTAACATCGCTCGGCGTTGACCGTGTTTTATAGCACAAATTTAGGTTTTACTCGCTAACCGTTGGAGATACACGAAAAGTGACAAGGACCTTTCGGATAGAAAATTAAATTTTAAACCTCGCATATGCCATAAAAAGTTTGCTATTTCTTAGCGTTCTCTTTTTATTTGAAATTGGAAATATAAAATGTTGAAACCAATGGGTGTTGTGACATCACTAATATGGTCGCCATCTTTAAATGGTGAAAAATATCGAAATCAAAACTAACCTGTATGTTAACTAAGTAAATCATCTACATCCATGCAAAATTTAATTTAAATCGGACCAGTGGTCCTTGCGTGATTGAGTAATACACAGACACACACAGACACACACTATCTCATTTTTATATATTAGCATTGATGTATTTTTTGTATATTCAATTTCACACTGTAAGTGTTTCTGACATGAATGAATGAATCAATAAATGTCAAACAAAAATATTGGAATGCAACCGAAATAAATGAGAAACCTCTATGGACATCAAATTGGCTGGTGGAAAGTTAAAGGAAGTTGGAGACTTCTGTTACTTAGGAAGTAAAATAACCAGTGATGGACGAAGCAAAGACGATATAAAAAGTAGATTGACTCAGGCAAGGAAATAATTTCTACAGAAAATAAATCTGTGACACGGGGCTACATGACCGCGTTATTGCTGCTCCTAAACTACGGAACCAACCAATCTGTTGACATCGAATATAGATCTCGGTCTTAGGAAGACATTTTTGAAAGCCTTTGTTGGGAGCGTGGCACTATATGGAAGTGAAACTTGGACTATTGGTGCAGCAGAAAAGAAGAGAATTGATGTGTTTGAAATGTGGTGTTACAGGAAAATGATGAAGATTAGGTGGGTAGAGAGGGTAACAAATGAAGAGGTATTAAGACGAGTAGGAGAGGAGATATGTTTCTGGCGACTTCTAATGAAGAGAAGAGATCGGTTAGTAGGACACATACTAAGATACCCAGGGATAGCAAGCTTACTTATGGAAGGAAGGGTCGAGGACAAGAACTGTAGGGGTAGACCAAGTTTAGAATATGTTAAATAGATTGCTTCGGATGTAGGGTGTGGTAGCTATGTAGAGTTGGAACGATTAGCTCAGGACAGGGAGGCATGGAGCGCTGCATCAAACCAGTCAAAAGATTGACGACTCAAACAACAACATAGGCTACATTTTCTAAAGTAACTTTTTCTCAGCCCAGGATAAACATACAGCAGGAAGCTTGGCTTTATTTTGAAGCTCTTATTCGTGATTATCGTAAATTACTACCACTGCAAATGTACTGTGTAAAACCGAATTTATGAAGAGTAATATTGATGGGAGGTTTTGTGCGCGCTAGCTTGTGCCATTAAAAAGCAGGTGGGCTGGTGAATTAGGGTGCAGCGGTGACACGTTCAGTAGCAGTAGTCGCAGTAGTTCTTGCAGTCAGGTAACGACTAGAGCCCTACCTCGTGCCTCGCTGGCATCGGAAGAGCGTGGGTTCGAATCCCACCTCGGCCGTCCTGAAAATGGTTTTCGTGGTTTCCCATTACACCACCAGGCAAATGCTGGGACGGTTCCTTTCAATAGGTCCACGGCCAATTTCCTTCCAAAATTCCCTCCCTGACCCGCCCTGAAAAGGAAAGTAGCCTACATGGCCATTGGCTGCATTAATAAAATGAATATAATCTCAACTTATTGTTGAGGAGATGGCACTCATATGCCACCATCTAGTAATATAGCCTGTCCGCCTCGTTGCGGAGTCGATAGCAATCCTGGCTGTCACCACGGAGACCCGGGTTCGATTCCCGGCTCTGCCAAGATATTTAATTGTGATCTGAGGGCTGGAACGGTGTACACTCGACTTCGTGAGGCAAAACTCAGAAGAGGCGGATCGATTTCTACCTCAGCCATCCTGGAAGTGGTTTTCCATGGTTTCCCACTTCTACTCCAGGCAAATGCAGGGAGCTACCTACCTTAAGGCCACGGCCGCTTCCTACCCAAATCCTTCCTCAATTATAAATTCACTTACTAGTACGGACATCACAGTGACACAGGTTATCAGACCAATTCTATGCTCACCCAAGTGCACGGAGATTAATGACCACTATGTCGCAAAGCCCATAAAAGAGGCAGATGACCTCGTAGTTCCACCACTTAAAACAGCAATAACTAACCAACTAGAATCAACAACAATAATAAAACCATTAAAATATTTCTCTAATCAAGAATTTACATACAACACCGACTGTGGATAAATAGGCTATTTATAATTAAATAACATCATCGTAATTTAATGCTCTTCAGTCGGTCAACACGATTGTTTCCAATTGTAATGGGTATTTCCATAACCCTGATAAAGAATTACATGAGAATAATGAATTCACCAGTTTCGATCGTCAAGCTAACATCCATAGATCCTGTTACACTTAAGCTATTAAATCTATGTCTACAAGTGTTAGAGTGATTTGATAGCTTATGTGTAAAAGATCTGATGATGATCGCTTGACTGGTCACCCAAGTGAATGTATTAATCTCATGTAATTCTTTTTCACAATATTACAATTTGAATCCATCGTGTTGACCGACTGAAAAGCATTACATTTCAATTTCTAAGGCAACCAACACGATAATAGATAACTTCAGTAATGAAGAGTCGTTACTTGGTGGGAACACCATATTCCCTAGTTCAGTTGTTTTGAATTGTTGCCAACTGCGTTATAAATGTCCCCCAAATTGCTGTATCAAGCACATTGGACTGAATAAACTTACATCTGTGCAGGCATGAAAAAAATATTCTCAGACAACTTAACGAGTTGTTTTATTTGAGGGGCTTCGACATCTTGGAAATTAAGCCCTGTGTACTTGTGTATATACGAGTATGTACACTGCGTCTGTGTTTGGATTTTCAATTTTGTAGTATTTACTCTCATTTGCATATCGGTAAATTATAGCCCCGGAGTAGGTGTCTCTGTATAAATAAATAAATAAATATATAAATAAATAAAATTATTTAAAAAGACTGATAACCTGTGTTATTGTGATGTCTGTTGTATGTGTGTATTTGCAATTCTTGTGAGATTGGGAAGGAGGAGGAACCATCCTGTATTTGCCTGGATAGGAATGGGAAACCACGAAAAACCACTTCGAATATGGCGTAGGTGGGAATCGAACCTGCCTCTACTCAGTTTTGCTTCGCGAGGCTGAGTGTACCCCGTTCCAGCCCTCAGACCTGAATTAAATTTCTTGGCAGAGCCGGGAATCGTACCCGGACCTCCGGGGGGGGGGGGGGGGTCAGCCAAGAATGTTAGCTGCTACACCAGGGCTCACCTATAGTGTCATTAAGCCAACATCACAATTACGAGTAGGCCAATACTGATAATTTGACAAGCTCTGTACAAAGAAACTGAAAGTGTTAGATTTCACAGTCTATTTTGTAGCCGTTTCACCGTAATGTGCCAGTGGGCTCATCAGTTGGTATGGTACACCTCAGAGCCGTAACGCTATCAACAGCCCTCATGCAATGATATAATATTAACACTGTTTCGTTTGAGGGGTTTGTTGTTAATTCATTTTAGATGCTTGGGGCATCTTGGCCATCAGCCCCGTACAGTTGGGTGTGTGTTGACATTGTATTTACAACATGACTGTCTTAGTGTGTGTAACTGTATTAGGGACAGATACAAGGTAGGTGCCCCGGAACATGAAATAAGGTACTATTCCAGCATTTGCCTGAAGTAGAGTGGGGAAACCAAGTAAAACCACTGCCAGGAATCTGAGGGGGGAATCGAATCCATGTCTTCTTAGTTTTGCCTCACGAGGCTTAGTGTAGGCTACCCCATTTCAGCCCTCAGAGTTAAATTAAATTCCTTGGCACAGCCGGTAATAGAACCCGGGCCTCTGGGGGTGTCAGCCAAGGATACTAGCCGCTACACCACGAGGTGGTCGATATACATAAGTTGGCGTGGGAAACATCAGGAGGTATTATGAGCTGCATAGTTTGCATGGCAATAACCAATTGAGTGGAATTCAGCAAAGAATCAAACTGGCGAGCAAGTATACTTACTCATTCTTTATAGAGTGATGACTTGTTACCGTTGGGGTCGGGGACCATAGAGGTCATCCTTTTACAGATGACTCAAAATGCTTCTTCGATGCAAAATACAGACCATAATCCTTGAAAATACTAAATACTTCCAGTAAAATAGTCTTCCTTACCATTAAAATTGTTCAATTTAATCCTCCAAGCTGGAAGCATATCTTACCAGAAGTGTTTGATATTTTCAATTTTGTTTTAAAATGGGCTACCATATTGTATTTTGTATCGAAAATACTCTTTGTGAGTTAATTGCCCAACTCTGTCTGATTATAAGAACACATCAGTAAGTTAGGCTATAGGCCTACGGCATTTAAAGAAAATTAAATTAAATTTAACGGAGAAAAATATTGGAACAATTATCAAACTAATGTATCATGTGGTTTCACACCTTTATAATGCGATTACTTATCACTACCAAGTCTTTCATGCGGTTAAAATCGTCTTTCCGTTCTCGTGTAAGATCATTGCGGAGTCTCTCGTACGTGGTGTTGAACTCTTTCCTCTCCTCCTTCACGCGGTTTATTGGAGACGTCTTACTTTTTGTTAGCCTGTCTTTGATTTGTATGTCCTTGATCTGTGCCTGTAATGAGAGAATACAGTAGGTCCAAAGGTATTATTGATTGAAAATATCCTTGGTAATATACACTGATCAACAAAAGTTTTACTACAATGACGTCTTATAGTAAACCCATTGCGGTTTATACAATAACTTATTAATAGGGTTCGGAAGTTTAAGACCTAAAGAAGTACAAAATATGCAAGCAAATATGCCCTAAAACTATAAAATATGACCTAAAAACTATGACATCCCATTGAAAGGCGGAAGCACACTATCGTCATGTTCCGTGACCTCATGCGTACAGTATCGCAATCTAACTTGTCCAGAAAGATGTGCTAAAAGACGTCCGTAGAGGAGCGCCTTCTTGGAATAGGTCTTTTAAACCTACTATCTGCCTGTTCCGGGAAAAGAAAGAAAAATATATCTTCTACACTATTCGGAAATCCTGTGTTTGAAACTCGACGCAGATAACACGTACCTTATTAACGACGCCTCATTTTAAACAAGAATGCTGAAATTATAACCAAATATGACCTTATATCACTAAAATATGACAAAATATGATCAAAGCAATAAAAATGGCCGAAATATGCATTTATAGGCAACATCAAATTGCTTTAAACGTGGTCAGGGACCCGTCATTCAAACTTATTTTTCAGATTTCGGGTAAAATGAGCTCAGGAAAAAAATATGACTTTTCCTTAACATCCGAACCTTACTTATTAACAAACTAAACAGCAGTCCTTCTGAAAACAATAACAATCGTGGTTAAATAACATTTTTTTTCGTTTTTTTTTTTCGTGTGGCCTCCTGAGAGGCCGAGTGCAGGTCTTCCTAGGCGACGCCCGTGGGCGACCTGCGCGTCGGGATAAGAGATGGAATTGATGAAGATGGATGAAATTGGGCAAGGATGTATAAGGAAGCGGCCGTGGCCTGTCAGTAGGTACCGTCCCAGCATTTGCCTGGTGTTGAAAATGGGGAAACCACGGAAAACCATTTCAAGGACGGCCGACGGTGGGGTTCGAACCCACGCGTCTACCGAGTCAGCAGAGAGCTTGGCCCCATGGCCTAATGCTGCGCTTTAGCCAGCGTAGCCACTACTGTTGGTGTTAAATAACAATGAAACGGTACAAAAGCAAAGTGAACTCCCTTCTAAGTGTCTCTTTGGAAACAAAAACATTGAAATTCTGTATCTCATGATTAGAGACGGGAATTTGCCTATTTGCCTATTTTATTCCTATGTTTAGAAACGTAGGCTTTCGAGATATAAATCCGTTTTAGGTTCTTTTAGGCTAGATTTCGTTGGTTTTATTGTGCCTATAAATGCCTATTTCAAGGGTTTGTGCCTATTTGGAGTATAATTGCCTATTTGATGCCTTTTGACTGTATTTTAAAGTGCATTATATTGCAGCTGGTGTGCTCGACAGAATTATATTCTCATTTCTCAATATGTGTTTACCCCACGAACAAGAATGGGAATTCTCGGAAGTCACCAGAAATAGCGCCTGGGATCTCGATATTAAGCCTCCAAACTTAACAACCCTTCGTTTTGTATTTCGCTTTTCTTTATATTGGAAATTTACCCGTTTGTATGTGTGTGAATTAATATTATAAACTTTATGCTGATTGAATAACAAAAGAACTAATTTAGTGCCATGTTTTCGCGTTTTTTCAATCTCGATATTAAGCCTCCAAAGTTAAAAACCCTTCGTTTCAGGTATTGTCCCCTTCAAAAGTTCGTTAGGTTGGCGCTGCAACCTACCGGTGAATTAATATACAGTATATCCTGTACGCGTCTGAGTGTTGAATGGGCAGGCAGTTTAAAGCAGTCAGGAGGGATGCGATCCAGCTGGCAGTTAAAATGCCGCGACGATCACAGTGGGTTGGTGCTATATCCTATCTTGTGTTGAATGGACAGGCAGTTTAAAGCAGCTTGGAGAGATGCGATCTAACTGGCAGAGGGTGTAGCATGGCCTCTTACCGAGATAGATCGAAACTTGGTGGTCCCGTCTTGAGCTACTGTTGCCATGCAGCCAAGAGGGATGCGATCCAGCTGGCAGTGAAAATGCCGCGGCGATCACAGTGCGTTGGTGCTGTAACCTATCTTGTGTTGAATGGACAGGCAGTTTAAAGCAGCCAGGTGGGATGCGATCCAGCTGGGAGTGAAAATGCAGCGGCGATCAGTGCGTTGGTGCTGTAACCTATCTTGTGTTGAATGGACAGGCAGTTTAAAGCCGCTTGGAGGGATGCGATCTAGCTGGCAGTGGGTGTAGCATGGCCTCTTACCAAGGTAGATAGAAACTTGGTGGTCCCGTCTCGAGCTACTGTTGCAATGGAGATGGCCAACCTTGCTATTACTTCATCAGTTTATTTTCTGCTTTTATTAGCCTTTGCTTGAGTGCAAAGAGGCCGAAATCAGAAGAATGAGAAAGACTATCGAAAATTCATGTAGCCAGCCGTTCCTTCTGGGTCTTAAACTATGTGTATGCAAAATTTGGTTGAGATTGGTGGAACGGTGTAGATTTGTATACGGAACATATCCGCCCACCCACCCACCTGCATACATACATACATACAGACTTTCACTTTTATATATAAGATAAGTATGTTATTAAATTATAAGTTGCTTATTATTAATTCTTTTTGTAGTAATTAAATATGTTATTAAATTACGATAAATTTTTTCATGCCTATTTTGTTGCCTATTTTACACGTTAGTGCCTATTTACATGCCTATTTTGGCTATTTTAAGAGCCTATATGCCTGCCTATTTTAACAGTTTTTAGTGCCTATAATTCTCGTCTCTACTCATGATGATCAGTATCAGTATTTAGTAGTTCTACTCGCACACGGAGGAGGCTTACTCTGAATGAGACCATCAAGTTTATCTTGGGGTGAGAGGTCCCACTCCTCTATGGCAGCGTCAGCATACTTTTGTTGAGCAGTGTAGTTCTTGCACACTCCTACTTAACGTGCGGCTCGCCTTTGAAATCTAGCTGACAAGGGGAGAATACGATGCATGGGTCACCGATTCGAATCATCTTCTTTAGTACACGTGTAGGGCATGACCAGGCGTACACCAGGTGCAAGTAGTAAGGTGCGCTTCTCAGCCGTCTCCGAGAAAATAATTAATTGGAATTGCAGCGCGGCGTCTATCCCGCGCTTACGAAGCAGGGCTCTTACCGCTACACCACGCGCTCGTCAGATTCTTGCTAGCGTACAACGCACATGGACGCCGCACTGCAATTGCGAATAATTAATTTCTCGAAAACGGCTGAAAAGCGCACCTTGCTACTTGCACCTGATATACGCATGGTCATGTCCTACACGTGTACTAAAGATGGTTCGAATCGGTGACCCATGCATCGTATCCTCCCCTTGAGAGCGAATATGTTAACATTTCATGGCTGCCTGGAGCCAAGGCATTCCCAGCGCGAGACACAGCGTTGTAACTTTCCACCGTAGTCACTGAGAGCAAGCAAGACTGGACAGAACTACGTGCAGATGTGCAACACTGGACACCTGATACCTTCATGAGACACGAGCTGACCGCCAAGGCGGGACTTTGGAGTCCACGTGGAGTGATAGAGGAAACATTCTATTGGTCAACAACCATCAGCTATTGGTCAGTAGAGAACAATAGTTATTGTCAGCACGTGCGACTGCCTTACGTTTGAGTCGCCGCTCGTTAACCAGGATAGTGAGGGAACTATAACAAAGGCCTGGACTTGAATGCACCCCGCGATGAATTACATCGCGCACCACAACCGCAATATTCCTCTATTTGTCCATTTTACAGACAACTCCCACCAGTATAAAAACACAGGTTCTGAAACAAATCCAACACACACCAAAGTTCACGGGACTGATGATCTCGATTTCAGAAACGCTTACAAACAATTAACAATAACACATTTTATGCAATAATAACTCCAATTTTGTGCAATGGAAAATACATGCTGAGACATCTCGAACCAAACCGAACATACCCAAATCTGTTTACTTCTCAATACCAAGTTTTTAAGGCAAATAAAATCATCTTCCCATGCAAGAGTTCTGCGGAGTCTCTGGTACACGAATACGAACTCTTCCCTCCTTTACTGTTCCCCAATTCCTGACCCTAATTATCACAGTTACACACACTATTACAGTCCATCACAGGAACACAGGTTATGAGACAAATTCAACACACATCCAAGTACAAGAGACTGAACAAGATTTCCGAAACTCCTACCGTGGGTGTATTCTGCTCCGGAAAGCTTAATCAAGTGAAGGATAATGTCCGAGAACCTGGTCCTCACAATTACGCTTGGGTCTGAAACCTGCCTGTTCAACTGGAAGGATGTTAAGAATTTGAGGGCTAATCCTGTTGTAGATAAGTCTTTCCAGGAGTTTATAGCAAGCACTCATTAAAACAATTGGCAATTAATGTATTAGTCATCAATTGCTGATACACAATCACAAATGGAACTTACAAAGTTGGAGGTTAGGGTCCTTCTTCTGCTTTTACGGCCGCATTGGACTACTTCAGTCAATCATTTCTTGGTCCTCTTCTTCAGGAAGTTTTCTTTCCGAGTTGCCCAGTAGCATTTCATTCGCTCTGATCTTTTCAGACGTTCCTCATATGTTAATACCCTTTTTACTGTGTGACTTCTGTCTATTTTTGGTTGAAATCTTATTTTTTTGTCTTTCAGTTTTTTAATTTGTTTGTTTTGTTTTGTTTTGCAAGTCATACAGGGTTATTTCTAATTATTTCATGTCTTCTCTAATTTCCTTAATCCAACCTATTTGTAGTTTCATATTCCTAAGTTTCTGAACAATTTTTCTAGATAATCTGGTTTCTGGTGTCCTCTTAATGTGACCAAGAAGAAATCCGTTTCTTCCGAATAGTATCAGTGATAGGCTCCAGTTCTCTGTATACCACTTTATTTGGTACTATCCGCCATCGTCCATCTTTCTGATAATTTTTATTTATGCATGTTCTAGCTATTCTTCTTTCTACTTTTAGAATTTTGTCGATTTTTCCGAGTAACTTTAAAAATAGTTCCGTTTCCATATGTCACCTCTGGGTGAACGACCGTCTTGTAATGTTTTAATTTTGTTGTGATTGATAGACATTTTCTTTTATATGTAGACCATGTTCATTTTTGGGCTTTTATAATTTTATTATGTTAAATTTTGGGCTTTTATCATTTTATTAGTTCTTTCTTGCCATGTAGGTTTCTCATCCAAGTTGTATGTTATAATTTCTCCTAAGTATTTAAATTTCTTCACTATTTTAACTTTCTTGTTATTTACTATTATGTTGTTATGTTGATTACAAGTGGTTTTGCTACCATTATCTCAGTCTCTTCAAATGATATCTGAAGTCCAATATTTTGTGCTATATTTTGTAGGCTTGTTATTTGATTTCTGGCTTCTTGGATATTATTAGCCAGTAACACTAAGTCATCTGCGAATCCCAAGCAATTTAAGTCTATCTGATCTTTCTTGTTTCCAATTCTTAAGCTCCTAGGATTTTTCCTGTACCACGGTCGACTCTAGAAAGGTCGGATTGTTCAACCTGACAACACTGTAGCTACGGCTATTGTCAGTCATACTTCGTCACGAGCGCCTGAACTGAACAGCTGTTTGATAGCAAGGGAGGCGACAAAAACTACGGAATTAATATTGGACAAACATAATGTACATGTTTAGCAAAACAGCTGTTGATTTTTATTTACACATGACCAGTGTTACAATCGGAAATAAATGAATAACGTGCATATGATCGTGAAAAGTTGTTATAAGAGCCAAGCAGCTGATATTAGGCTTGAGTGACACGGAATAATTTACCAACATAAAAGTGCTTAGCAAAATAAAGAAAATTATTTTGGTTTCTTTTCGTGTTTTACTACTCTGAAGTATGGTAATAAAACAATTGGCGGTGTTATAATATTAATAATATGGAGTAAGTAGATGCAATTGAGGGCTATGTGATACAAATATGTAGGCTATCTCCCATAACATCTTCACACTGTAGGCCTACAAACCTTCGATTCCGCCGCACAAGTATGTAGATAATTTACTACCATTATAGAAATAGCCTGTTGCTGCTGGTATTCCATAACTGTATCAGATTACTTCTGTTTCCTTCCTAAAGTGCTGCAAATTTCTCTTCCCATAACCAAGTTTGCTGACCTCAACAGCATCATTCCTTGCCTGTGAATAATTGTTTAGCAATACAGTGGCAATAACTGAAATTATTTTTTCACTTAATTGACTATTTCCACTCCACAAAGGCACACATCATTTGGGAAACCAGTATCACCAAACAGAATTGTTTTAGACATAACTACTAACATCCTCTTTTGATCTTAACAGTTTAAGAACATGTCATTAGCACAGCTAGCAGTGTCAGCAATGTGGTACACTAGGTCTGGTGGAACCTCTGTTAAGCAGTGGCGTAGCTACAATGGGGCAAGCGGGGCACCGCCCCGGGGCCCCCGAGGTTAGGGGGGGCCCAAAACTAAAGAAAAATTATAAATAAATAATAATAAATAAATAAAAGTAGTACTAGAAAATATATTTGAGAATTCAATTTAGTTCAGGGGCCCCAATTGTACGGAACTAAGCGTCTAAACTTGTGTTTAGAAGCTAGTCACGTTCAGCGCAATCTGTATGTAAGATATATCCATCCATTTGTGTGGTATTCTATGAGTATTTTTTGATAGCCGGGCGCCCGACCCTGGCGCCGGACAGACAATGCATTGTTCCCCATTCAGCGAATGACCATGAGTCATCGTTCCACCCCCTTCCCCCTCCACTGCAACATCACACCACAGCAAAGCAGAGTAGTAGCAGTAGTGGAGTTGGTACGTCGCCACAGCGGTTCCCGGTTAAGTGGCTGAATTTAAGTTGTGGCTTGCATTGTGCTATTTTTAACGACGCTATGAAACGTTCTTATGAAAGTGGAGCTAAAAAAGGAAGGATGAAAGAACAAAAGAGGAGACGGTTCATGCTTGTACTAAATCGTTAACTGCATGGTTACACCCTCAAACTCAATCAGGTTTAGAGTACGTTTCGGTGCAGAAACAAGATCAAAACGAAGAAAATTAAAATAATAATGAAAAGAAGAAACCTAAGTTAATTATATTGTAAAAGTGTTATAAGTTGTTAGGCAAAGTAAAATTATTGTTATTAAGAGTTCCATTAACAGAACGTAATTTTTTATAACAAACTAATATTATAATATCATATTACGTTCATATTATAAAAAGCATAGAATGTGTGAGAAAACAACAAGAATAAAGCTGTTTGCGAATTGCGACGGTTGATTCACTTCACTTGGACTGAGCACATTTCTTTGTTTTTCACTTCACATTAAAAATCACACTGTATCGGGTATCCAGTATGCATCGTTGCAACGGACGACTATCATTGGTGACACAGTCTTTTTGTCCCGTTAACCAACCAATAATCAGTTAGTTGGCTTAGTTCAACAGTTAGTTGAATCTGTTTCTACAAATACAACACTACAATCAACTATAAACCACTACTCTAAATTTTATTGCTCAATATTGTTCACTATGCAGTTTTTTTCAGATGTTGACGCTCATCAACATTCTGAAGTACATAAAATCGATGTTCCGACCACTCATAGTGGCCTTTCATATCTTGATCAGACAGTCGGTAATGACAAGGACGCAGTAAGCTTGACTGAAACTGGACACGCTGAAAATTATGTTTTGCAAGACAAAATTGAATTCTACTTAATAATGTATAGACTGTTGCATCTTTTCAATACTATTTGTATTCAAGAATTAACACTGGTACATGTTTCGGACATTTATGTGTCCTTCTTCAGCCAGAAATACATATTAAAACATTTATTATAAGTAATAACAATACCCACGTTAAAATACAATGTAAAACACTGAGTAGTCATTAGATATAAAACCAAGATGCCCTGTAGTTCATGCACCTGGAGGAAGTTGTCCCGTTTAACAACTATTTAGGCATGTCAACTCTGCTGGTTGACAGTAGTCATTTTGTTCTTGTTGGCTCTTTCCTGTGCCTAAATAGTTGTTAAACGGGACAACTTCCTCCAGGTGCATGAACTACAGGGCATCTTGGTTTTATATCTAATGACTACTCAGTGTTTTACAATGTATTTTAACGTGTGTATTGTTATTACTTATAAATGTTTTAATACGTATTTCTGGCTGAAGAAGAACACATAAGTGTCCGAAACATGTACCAGTGTTAATTCTTGAATACAAATAGTATTGAAAAGACGGAAGAGTCTATAAATTATTAAGTGGATTTCAATTCAATACGGACCAACATGGATAATAACAATAAAATGAATTCCCCAGTCCCGTCAATAATCCAGAAATGAAAAGGTTAATAATAGCATCAGGACCTTGTCAAGCTCGTGGTCCCTTTCCAAAACAGCCTGATGGACGAGGAAGTAAACGATCATTTTCAATTAATTACTACAGTTCTCTTATGAAATGTAACAGACTCTGGCTTTGCTATTCGCAAATGTTAGACCGTGTCTACTGTCAACCATCTTGGCTGTTCCCACAACATTCACAGAACACTTTCGGTAGTACGGGACTAAATGACTGGAGACATTTTTCTGATAGAATTAAATATAATTAACAATCCTATGACCACATATTTTCTTGTGTTATATTTTTGAGAAATGGAGGAATGATGAAACAATGAGTGATGCTTTTGAAAAACAGTTAAAAGAAGAGAACAATTACTGGAGGAACTTTCTAGAGAGAATAGTTAATAATAACAATAATACTATCGTATGGCCTCGGGTGCCCGGTGCAAGCTTTGTAATTTGACACCCAGAGGGTAGCTTGCATGTCGAATTTCGTTGTTCCTTGAATCACTATGAAAGCCAAGGAGGTTAGATAATAGATATCTAAGCTCCTTGAACACTATAGCGCTTTCTAGTAGAGAAATGAGGAACTTTGTGTTGGCGGAAACTCCCGAGATCAATTTTGCCATTATGAACTCGGCCTACTGAATTCAAATGGGTTCTTTGACATGCCAACATCGTATGACATGCGTATCGTATTTTTTCCGCCTTTCAAAAATCACTTACCATCGCCAGGGGCGAACCTGCAATCTTGAGGTTAGTAGACCGACACACTATCCACTCACCCACCGTGGCAAGCTAGAATAGTTAATGTTTCATTAACTTTGGCCACCTGTAACCTTGCGTTCCGCGGAAGAAATAGTAAAATGGAAGATCCAAATAAAGGAGATTTCTTGTCTGTAATAGAACTTCTGTATGACTATGACCCTGTACTAAAAACTCTTTTGCAAAAGCCAGCAGGAAGTGTAAACTATTTAAGCCCTAGCATCCAAAATGAAGTTATTTCTTTGATGGCAAATGAAGTACCTTACTGAAAGAAATCAAATATGAAATGCAGAGCTCTCCTTTTTTCTCTCTTATTATGGATACAACTCAGGATATAAGTAAAGTTGATCAGTTAAGTAAAGTTTTCAGGTACGTCAAAGTGATAAATGATGAAAAAAATAAACCCAAATAAATAGATTTGCGAGGCGTTTACTTCTCTTACAAAAGTTGAAGATCAAAGTGCATTTGGTTTGGCAAGTAAAATAGTGGAATCTATTAAAGATTGAAAAAATGTCGTGGCCAAGGATATGACGGCGCAAGCGTAATGAGTGGAGTATACAATGGAGTGCAGAAAAATGATTCAAGAAGTTGCGCCACATGCATATTTTGTACATTGTGCAAGTCACAATTTAAATCTGGTGTTGAAAGACGCTGTAGAAGCCAAGTGCAGGAATACCTTGTGAGTTTTCTGAGAAAAGACTAAAGCAAGTTAAAAAGCATTTTGATGAACTGAGTGTAGACCACCGATTTCTCAATCCTGAAACTAGATTTCGGGTATCTGTGTTTTACCCCATGATTGATACAATTATGGCTCAGTAAAACAGCATATTTGAAGGCATGAAGTCAGTTATTAATGCCTACAAAGTTGTTCAGCCTTATATCTTGAACAATGCTTCAGATGACGAACTGATTAAAGAGGCAAAATGTTTCGCCGATACTTTGTCTGATGATGTGTCGCCAACATTTCCTGCAAAAATTTCCAGTGTGCGTGCATCTTTTTCCTCTAAAATTAAGGAAATGTCGACTGTTAAGCAAATGAGAGACCTCCTCTACATTGAAAATCACATTCTGGTTGCAAACTATCCTGACGTGTGTACTGCTTGTTTTATGTTCTTGACTGTACCTATCACAGTGGCTAAAGCAGAAAGATCTTTTTCCAGGCTGAAAAATATCAAGTCCTACCTAAGAAGCACAATGAGCCAAGAACGTTTAAGTGGGTTGGCCCTTTTATCGATTGAAAATGAATGAGCTCGAAAACTTAACTTCTCACATGAAATTAACACGTTTGCAGATGCAAAGAGTAGGAAAAAAAGTTTTGTGTAAATTAGGTTAGTTGATAAGTTTATTTGTTTTAAACAGTTTGTTTAACGGTAATAATAATAACTCAACATTTTTTTTGTAAACAATGAGTAAAAATTTATCGATTTACTCTATTTCAAGTTATTTGTACAATACATTTATAATTTTGAGCTTTCGACTTGGCGTGTATTTTATTTTTAAAGCCTATTACTTCATAGACGTTCCCTTTTGTTTTCTACTCTAGCTTCATTATTGTCAGTAATAAAAGAACACATATGTGTACCGTACTTATAATATATATTTACATGCAGTTTTCTTCTCTTTCTAATTGATATTTGTGTAGACGTAGTTTTCTTATTACGATATCACAATTTTACAAATTGAAAAGCTATGGCTATTATTTGTTAATTATTTAGGAAATTTTATGGAGCTAACAGCCAAAGTATAAATTACATATTTCTAGAAAAAGGGAAGTGGCAAGGGGGGAGGAACTCGAAAAGTGCATAAAGTCACTTTGATAAGTACTTATCTTCAAACATTATTAATATTAAAGGCCTGCAGTTAGGTCAGGTTTCAAAAGATAGTGAGGGGGGCCCATTTCAACTTCTTGCCCCGGGGCCCCTTCAGGTCTAGCTACGCCACTGCTGTTAAGGGTGTCAAAGTAAGTATCATTGGTAGAGGCTTCATTTCCTATTAAACAATCAACACAAAGTGAACATTCTAGCTTTAAGGAGACATGGAATGGAGCATAACCTGATACATGCAGACGACAGGAAGAGTTAACTTGAAAGTCAAAAATATTTGTTTTCTGAACAATGCTTAAAAATGGGGCTGCATTTGTAGAACCTGCCCCTTCCGTATTTGCATTTTGTAAGTCTTTGTAAGTGTCAAAGGACCATTTCAGATCACCATACTTGGTAGATTTTGTGCCCAAGAGAGATTTCAATCTTAGTTTCTTTTCTGCCTCTAAAACCTGAAGAAATGAAACATTGTTATCTGTGGAATCTCTCGAAAGTTGCACTGATACATTACTACACTATCACAACTGGTATAAAAAATACACCAATCCTTGAACAGCTGTGGTTTATTGTGAATGCTAGCAGCAAAATGAAGGAAACTGTCTAATAGTGTGCTTCACCAAAAATGCTTGTGCTTTCAATTCAAGAACTTCACCCAGCTTGACTCTTCTGTCCTCGGGATCACTTCCTAGTTTCAGGAATAGACAAGTCAGACGGCAAATATAGAAAAATGTAGGCAGGGCTCCTGATGCCAATTTCAATCTATCCATCGGGCGTTCCTTCCATTCTTCAGATGAGTCCTTATATTTCTCTGCTTTAATAATGACCTTTTTGAAAATGATTTATGCAATCTACGAACCATTTCGAAGGTTCACTAATCCAGGCCTGGTGCAGATTTTCGTCACTTGGGAACCTAAACATTGGTGTGAAGCCTCCGTTACTTGGTTAATTTGCGTTACAGTTGGGGATACAACATGTATCTGGCATTGTTACGGTGCCGAAACATTCCAGGAAAATCACAGTTTAAAACATGAAGTACGATATGTGATAATTCCATGTACCGTAGGTATTTAAAAATACCATAATTGCCAGATACAAAGCACACTCGTCAGTGTGTTCTCGATTGGGGATTACAGTAAAAAAGACTCATCTGGAAGGGTAGTATAAACGATACTATAAAGCGTATAAACGTACAAAGCGTAAGAAACAAAATATAGAAGGAAATATCCCTATGAGATAAACAAGAACACCTGCCAGATTGAACGATCCCTCGTGTTCCCGCCTGACAAGGGTATGACTGATGAACATGTTGCCAAGTCTCAGCCTTCCGACCAGTCTAGAGTCGACCGTGCCTGTACAATTCCCTCATCATGCACAATTGAAAAGTAAAGGCGATAAGCCATCTCGTCTTAATCCTGTTTTAATCGTAAGCGGCGCGCAGATATCTCTCTTCTGAATTTTACTTTAGATTTTGGTGTTTGTTAGAATTAGTTTTTATAACTTTTATTAATTTGGGATGAAGCCTCCTTAGTTTTTTCAGCAAAGAAGATCTACGTATACAATCATAAGCTTTTTTTGAAGTCTACGAAGGTTATGATTTGTTGTTTTTGTCTACGTTTGTAGTAGTCCTTTACTATTTTTAAGGTGATTATCTGTTTAGGGCAGCTTCGCCATGGCTGAAATCCACCTTGGTATTCTCCTACATCCAGTTCTAATTGATCTTTACAACGATTATATAGAATTCGTGAAATGATTTTATATGTGATATTCAAAAGGATAATTCCTCGATAGTTGTCAGGATTTGATTTTTCTCCTTTCTTGTGTAATGGATATATTATAGCTGTAGTGCAATAGTCTGGCAGTTCTTCTTTGATCCAAATTTTTACTAAGCATTGATGTAATGAAATCTTTACTGGTTCTGCTGCATATTTCCATAATTCTGCAAATATTTGATATTCTCCACTCGCTTTGTAGTTTTTGAACTCTCTCAGAGCTTTGTAGACTTCTTGGATTGTGGGTGTATTTACATTTTCTGATGGTGTTTTAATAGTGGTGTCTGTATTTATTTGAAGCAGTTCTGATGGATCTTCGCAATTTAGTAACTTGTTAAATGTTTCTGCTAAAATTTCCGTATTTTTAAATTACTATGAGCTAACTCGCCATTTTTGTATTTAAACATTAATGTTGGAGGTTCATATCTTTGTAGTTGTTTGCTAACAATTTTGTAGTAATCTCTTGAGTTTGTTTTCGCGCTATTTGTTTCTATCATCAGAAGTATTGAACCCTTAATATAATAGTCAATATATTTGTGTTAATATTTTCTGTTCGGTGTGGAGAGGAAAGATGAGTATTTGAAGGCACTCCTGTAATGTGTCGAAATAAGAGGCTACCTGTAGCAAGAAAAGGGGCGCCTGATAACCTGTGAGAACAATAAGACAGGTTGAGTTGGAATGCAGCACGGAGAGAAGAAATAGCCTGGACACCGTTACTCTGAGTTCAAGAACCCAGCTTGGCGCGAAGGATATGTGAGTCACCATGAGAATATGTTATTTGTAAACGAGACGAAAGACGGAGAACGCAAGAGAAAATTGAGAGGAAACTACTTTTCGTTAACGCCTACATGGGAGGAGCCTGCAAAAATGCCGCGAGGTTGAGAATCGTATCAACGAATGAGAGAAGATGATGCTGAGGATTTCGCGCTCTTTCAAAGGCACGCTATCAGCTGGAATTAAGGAGGGAACTCGATTATGATTAATCCCCCGATCAAAATGATTCCCGCTCGCATATGATGTACGGTTCGCATCAAGGCGAGTTCAATGATATAAGTTGTTTGTCTGTACGACCTCTGCTAAATAAAATAGATATTTGATCCAGTCCCGCCCCTACGTTTTGGCTAATATTGTATAAATACGGAGTGAGGTGTTCACTCGAGGCTTATTCAATTCTGATTCTACGAGGCTGACTCTACGTTATTATTTTAAAGAAGTTACCATGTCTGTGACCTTAGAAAATTTCGAGGCATTGAGAGTAAAGGACTTAGACTTTGAAAGTAGAACATTGCTGTTAGGAGATGTATTTTATGTCATGTCGTGTGTATTTTAAATAAGTGTTTGCGTGTGAAATTATGTGAGATAGCGCACTGCTATAGAATTTAGGGCCAGTCGACGTTTAGTATTGCTCATAGGACTGTGGATGGATGTAGCAATCTACTCGAGCAATCTAGAAAGGGATAACAGTGTGAGAAATTTATTTGAAACTAACAGACATTTTATTGAAGCAGCGCACCAACGATGGAGAACTTGGTACCCGCTGATGATGGAAGGAGGTCAAGACTGGAAACGACTACTAAGAAGATGACCGCGTGCTAAACGCATATGGAGGGGTCATGACCTGATACATCAGTAATGAAGGGAGCTGATAGGATGAGTACCCAATGAATTAATTCATTATGTAGCCTAGCTTTGGTTATCGGGATTCCTTGTATATATTTTGTATTGAATTTTTTCTTCTGTTGTGTGTTGGTCTTGTTTTAACCGACTACTATTTAATGTGTGAAACTCGTCGTGGTTATTATTTTGTATTTTGTGTAAGAATTGTGCGGGATAGTAGATTAAATTGTACTCGCGTGTACAGTGTGGTTATTTGACAAATACAGCACAGGAATGAACTGGATAGTTGATGATAAATGAAGCATTTGTTAGATAACGTAATTGAAGTGTTGGGGGGGGGGGGGGGGAGTATGGAATTTGTTTTGAGAGTTTCGGATTACACAGGCTATAAACTATTATGCGATATTGCGTATTTCCTAGCAGGAAGCCGTAAGCTTCTGAGGTAATTATTATAAAGTATTTGAGCACATATTTAAATTATTGTGTTGTTTGAACACATTTCTGTGAGGTATTTCTGCGATCTGAAGCATTTTGATGGAGGTGAAATGTTGAACCAAGGCATGGGTCTCTTATATTATCCTGCGAGGGGTGTGACTCTGGGTCATTTACCTGTCGGCTGCATGGCGTCGAAAACAGGGCACTCAAGGGAGATGTCACTGTTAGTTATTCTACAGTACTAAATTGCGAGGTGCAATCTCTGGGGACGAATCTACGATTTATGTGTTTTTATTTCAGAGGTGTTATGCTGAAATTCTTCGGATCTGAAAGTTTGGAGCTTGAGGCAATTAAGACCTGCCTGGTCTTGCTAGCTCAAATCCCAGATAAAGATGGTGAGGCAATTAGTGGCCGAGGAGTGTGCTCGTAAGATAACGATCAGTTTTGAAGCCTGTGTAATTGGAAGCAAATTAGATGATTAAATAATGGGAGTTTTCATATTAAAAATTAAGTTCAGGAATTTGTTGATTTGTGTTTTCTTTTCATGTTAGTTACTGTCCCATAATTATTGTAGATATTTTTGATGCATATTTGTGTGCTAAGTGTAACTTTGTTGTGTTCGGGAAACTTCCGGTTTGCCCAATTGTTAGTTGCTGATGACCACGTTCGAGTATTCATGATATGTGTCTGTAAGACCTATGTTTTAGGCAATTTTGATTTTGTGTGCGTTCGCACTTGTGTAAGACTTCACGCGGAAGTATTCTTGTATTATAGTAAAGGGTAGCGTAGTCGGTTAATAATTATTTTCATGTTAGCCATTTTAAGTGTGGATTCCGATGCAAAGGTCTGGTGAAAACGTTCATAAATATGCATTCTGGATTTAGGGAGGCATATTCGTGACAAGTGTACTAATGCTAAGCTAAGTTCTGTCATAATCGTCATACGCAAACACACAAGAATAAGTGAAGTAAGGACGAGGTCCGTGCATTATGTTTTTATTGGACAGCATTTACAGCTGTGATTTTATTCATGGTTATTAACTATTTGTTCGATGGAGTTTTTATGGTTTAATAAGGGTGTCACGTGGGGTATTTGTGTTGTTATGGAGTCTATTTTTGAGTATTAAAGTTGTTTGTTTTGTTAAAGTTTGGGTCATCTCTCTTGTTAGTTATATTCTCCCTATGTTAACTTGAAATTATGGAAGCAAAGTACACATTATCCAACCTCAGGACGATGGACTGAATACCCCCGAAATTAGTCTCGTGTACGCTTTCTCAAGCGGACAGTATATCCTATTGGTATTGCCGTTTAACCCTTCTTATTCGTTTTGAATTATCTTCCTTTGTTTTATGAATTCCAAGTGTGATTCATCTGTTTTTTTTGACTCTGATACCGTAACCAAACCGGATGTCTATCTTCCACTGTTTTATGACACTCATAGTTCCACCATTGGTGTTTATTCCTTGGATCTATTGGGGCTACTTGTTCAGCTATTTGTTTCAATTGGGGAACTATTTCCTTTAGATCTGTTATTTTAATATATCTAGTTCGTTCTTTGTATCCCTTGTTATTTAGTAGTTTATGAGGGTCATATGTTCTCTTTTTTTTCAGGTGAGATTTTTTTCTTTGTCAACGGGGTGAATTTAATTTTAATCTTTATCATGTAATGATCCCAACCAGTATCTGTTCCTCTCAGAACTTTCACATTGTAGATCTCCCTATGATAGTTCATATCCATTCAAACATGACCTAGTTGACAATCACCTTTTCTCCAATCTGGATGTTTCCAAGTTTTGAGTTTATTTGGTCTTCTCTTGAAGTAAGTCGATGAGATATATCATGGTTCCTGCAAAGCTCCACCAGTCTTATGCCATTCCTGTTTGTTCTTCTCTGTGCTGGCCTGTTATGTATCTATATCTTTTTCCCTTCCTAACTGGGCATTAAAGTCTCTAATTCAAATTTTGGTGTGACTTGTATTTATGTTTGCTGCTGTCTGATCCAAAAGCTCCCAACATCCCTCCACATCTTCTTTGTGTTCTTTCCTATTATTTTTATCATTAGTTGGGGTATGGCCATTTACTATGGTAAATGTCCTATTGGCAGATTTTAGAGTTAGTGTCGAGAGCCTAGGAGATAGTGCTTTGAATTCTATGATGGACTCAATTATTTTGAGATTGACTACAAATCCCGTTCCGAATTTTGGACATTGCTTCATTACACTTTTTTCTGGTATTCCCTTGTAAATTCTATACCCTTGTGATTCTGTTGGTTCCTGATTAGTGTTTCCCATTTCTTGAAGCCCAGTTATTAAAATCCCCTTGCGATCCATTTCGTCTGTCAAAATTTTGAGTTTCCCTGGCTGTATGATGGAATTTATATTGCGTGTTGCTATATAGTTTAACTGTCCTGTCTTCAGTCCAAATCTGGTTTTCTATCTGTCGGGGGTGTTTTTAGATACTCCGACTCATCTAGGGTATCTTTCAGGCGACTGCTCACCGTATCCGAATGCAGTCTGCCTTGGCAATCGCAAGGCGGTGTAATATTCCTTAAAAGATTTCCTTCCATGTTTGACTTTCAAAGGCAGTCAACCTTGTATGGAGCAAGCTCCGAGTTACAACTGCAGTTGTTAACCGTAGAGGTTGTTGTGTGTTTGGTCCGCGAGAGCTATTTTATTTTGTTCAAGTCCACCGGCAAGCCGGTTCGTGGTCAGGGTCCTTCTATAGCACTACTGGAAACAAGACAACAAAGCAGCTGTCGCGGGTCGACGAATATGTGAAGTGGAAGGAGATTATGTCATTAGTGAAAACACTACAGATTTACCGCGTTTTGGAAGACCTAAACTATGGGATATTGAGAATACACATCAAGGTTTGGAAGAGAATCCGCAAAGAAGTACTCGTAACTTGTCAGAAGAGCTAGGTGCATCAAAAGATACCATACATCGCCAGATTAAGAAAATTGGAAAATCAAACAGAAGCTGTAGATCTGTACCTTATGAATTGACCTTTGAACAGGCTCAACGTAGATTAGTTAGTTAGTTAGTTAGTTATTGTTGTTTTAAGGAGAGGAACTACGAGGTCACCTGCCCCTTCAACGTAGAGTGGATATCTGTCGTCAGCATATAGGTAACCCCATGGATGATAGATTTATCAGGAGAATTATCACATGTAATGAAAAATGGGTCTATTACCGCAACGCTGACGCCTCGAAACAGTGGCTCAGTCCCCTGCCAAAGTCATCGATAAAAAGGATCGGTTCGGCCCCAAAGTAATATGTGTCTGGTGGAATTTTGAAGGAGTGATTCACTGGAAGTTTGTTCCAAACAGGTGTGCAGTCAATGCGGAACTTTATTCTTAACAATTGGAACGAGTTTAAGAAATGTTGAGACGGAGATACCCATCATTACTTAACCGAAATAGAGTTCTCTTGCAGCAGAACAATGCGAGACCTCAAACTTCACGAACAAACCATGGACAAAATTCAGGAATTGGGAGGAGTGGAACTGCTAGCACATCCAACATACAGCCCTGATTTTCGCCTTCAGATTACCATATTTTTCGATCCATGACTCATTTCTTGCGTGGAATAAATTTCGAAAACATTGAAGTTGTGGAAGTAGGACTCGCCAAATTCTTCGCATCAAATCCCAGAGACTGATACCGTCGCGGGAAGATAAATCTCGCTGAAAGATGGCTCAATATCATAGAATCTAATGGTCTCTACTTTGAAGAATAGTTTAACTTCTTGTCAGAAAACTTTCCAAATAAAATTTTCTAAAAAAAAGACATTACTTATGAGACATCCCCTGTATTATTAATGCAACGGATGATTTATTATTCATGGGGCCATTCACCTGGGGGTGTATGGGAAGAATATTGGCTACGAATTACGCTGGTACCCACACCCAATTACCGTCATTTACCGCTTGGCCGGTAAATAGGATAACCCACATTCAACGAAGTGACGACGATTCAACAGGGTCACAACATGTATACAAGATATACAAGTTAAGGCTAAATGTCCCGACACTTTGGCAAGACTATATTTCATCAGATGGCAGCACAAACGAAGCTGAATTTATTTAATGATTTATTTTTGCATCGAAGGGGAGCTCCGATCTGCAATCTGAAAACTGCTATGTACTCTGTCTAGTAGCAGAATTGATATTAATTCATTGCTTACTTTTTAATTTAAAAAACAGAAAAGTTGCAGTTTGTTTTTCAAATATCTGATTAAAATTCGAAAGAAAACGGATAATACGAAAGATGAGTTCTACTCACTGATTCCAAAGCCGCATCGAAAACCTAAATCGGTTGAATGGAATCGTCGGGATCACTTTGGGAAGTTTGTGAATAAAAGTGTTACTGTATTTGCAACAAGGCGCGGCAGTAGAACAAGGTCATGGGGAGCGGGTTGCCGGACGGTTGGGGGGGGGGGGGGGGGAGGGGAGTGGAGCTCGAGTGATTTGAGAGAGCGACAACCTTGCCAGACGGTATGGAATTCCTGAGCATCTAGTCCAATGGTGCGATTGACTGTGCTGATTATTTCTGAATTATTGTCAAGGTCTGGGTATTTCTGAGTGATACTTTGATATTTTACCAGTTCCTAGTTACGACTTCTTGTTTTTAGTTCATCGATCTCATTAATTACTTTTTGTTAAATTTATTTTACCTGCAACATTATTATTTTGAATGCCCGTTAGGTGTTCTATTTTCGACACTTTATTTTTTGACATTATTTCTGGTAGAATAGGCATATGCACATATAGGTAGGCTACGACTGGTGGAGAGCATTACGGTCATCACGTTGTAACGTGTTTTTCGTGGGGTTTTATGCAACTGGCATAAGTCAGTGGGAAGCCATTCTATATTTATTTACGCGGCAAATTGTTCAGCCAAGAGAATTTTTCATGTTAATTTATTATTATTATTATTAATTTATTATAATTATTATTTAGGTATTTTCGGAGCATTTTATAAAAATTATTAGCATTCAGATAGGGTTTCTATGTCTTAGAAAACGCTATCCAGCAAATTATTACGAACGACAATATTATAGAAAATTATGTGATTACGGAATTTTACGGAGTTTTCGTCAGTTAGGGTATATCGAGAGACGTGACTCACTGGGATTTCAAGTACACGCTTAATCTTGTCGAGAAGCATGACGCAATCTTGGGTCGCAAGGTCTAGAAAAGGCGAATTGTTGGGACGGAAAACGACTTCTCCCTCTCGCGCGCCGAGTGTAAAGAAACCAGAGGAGGGGAACTAGCGGCGTGCTCTGCCAATCAGTGAGGACGACGTAAGCTAGATGTCGGTACCATGGTGGGGGAGCCAACGTGTGGATATATCGTTCGACGCGCCGTGAAACGGGGACTATCTGTGAAATACTTGAGGAGTATGGATGCGCGTGCGAGTCGCTCCGATGTTCGGTGGAGTTAAGGACAATCTGTGTAGAACTTGCAGAGTACGGTCGCAAGTGCGTGTCGCTCCGATGTTCAGTGGAGTTAGCGACGAACTTTTGTAAAACTTGGTTGTACGAGTGTTTGGGTCCGAGGTACGGACCATAGAATTATCTAATCTACCAGAATATCATCAAATTCCGACGGAGATGACGACGTCCAGGAGACTGTGGGAAGCTCACAACATCATCAAGAACGAGGGAAATGCTTTGGCAATTTCCAGTGGTAAGCGCAAATGACGCGGAAATACGCAATCTCTCATTTTTCTTTGTTTTACATTTCATATTTCAGTAACTTCATAGCTTGGAAATAAGAGTAAAATCAATTTATCAGACTCCGTTTTCACGTAATTTTCTATCGGTAATATTCAAATCACAACGCTCCAATTTAAATTTTGTACTTATTATTATTATTAATTTTGCTATACTTGTTTTATATAATAAATTCATTTCTTTTACAATGCAATCTTTGCTTTCAGTAGGTAGCATTAGATATAGACCAATTCCTTCTCCTGATACAATTGTTTGTTGGGTTAATGATCAAATCATACCACGATCTGAGTGAATAGAGTCTTGAAGGTGTTCTGCCAGAGCTAGACGTTGTTAAATACAAATTTAGATTTCAACATTGCATTGAGGTCTTGGCGCCCATTAAAACAACATAGCTTAGGCAAAGGTAAACAGTTACATTTATCACCCAACAGTGTGGGCTAGAAAAACTGCTACATTTGTACGCTCAACGTGGAGCAAAGTAAATACCGTTTCACTTGTCATCCCAGCCTAAGCAAAACTGCTACATTTGTCGCTACCAACATGGGGCACTAAAGACTGCTACATTTGGCGCCGACAACTTGGGGCTGAAAACCTAATAACATTTGTGGAAGGAGAAGGGTATATATTTCTGTGCCTGTATTTTGGGGGTTATTTGTCTGTATCAGTGTATATCATTATGGGGGATGAGAAAGAAAGACAGATGAGGTTACGTAGTGGTCATCAACGGGAGAGTGATGATACGAGCAGTATGTCGAGTGATGGTAGTAACGGGGTAGCGGAGGTAAATCCCGATACTGAAATAGGGAGTGTAGGCGGCCAACCAGAATTAAAAACTTTACTTCTCGAGTTCATGTATCAGAACAAAGTTAGTAGTGATGCCTTAAATGCAAAATTAGAACAAAACAGTAGGGAAAATAAAGAAAGTACAGACGCTTTAAATGCTAAACTGGAACAAAACAGTAGGGAAAATAGAGAGAGTAATGAAACATTAAACGCCAGATTAGAACAAAACAGTAGGGAAAATAGAGAGAGTAATGAAACATTAAATGCCAGATTAGAACAAAACAGTAGGGAAAATAGAGAGAATAATGAAACTTTAAACGCCAGATTAGAACAAAACAGTAAGGAAAATAGAGAGAGTACTGAAACTTTAAATGCTAAATTAGAACAAAACAGTAGGGAAATGAGTGACAAATTCGAACTGATTAGAGGTGTGATCAGGGGGGTGATGGAAGAAAAGGCTAAAGAGATTATTGCAGATGTAGACAGAAAATTAGGAAAAGTACAGGAGGAGTTGGAAATTAGAATCAGTACACAGGCTGAAAATTTAAAAGAACTAGTGCAACTGGAAACACAGCAGGTCAAAAAGCAATTGGGGGGAGAAATTGACAAAATTCAGGTAGCAACTAAAGAGGTTAAGGAACAGCTGGGGGGTAGAATTGAGAAAGTCCACTCGCAAATATTTGCAGAAGTAAATGATTTAAGAGAGAGTAATAGAGAGAGCATTAGCAAGATTGAGGAGAAACAAGCAAAGCTATATGATAAAGTAGAAGAATCAGAAGGAAACATTAAATTAACAGTAAACAGTATTGAGAGGAAGGCTGAGGAGAAAATCGCAGAATTAGAGTTAAAATTAAAAGCTAGGATCAGGCAAGAAAATAGTCAGAATAGGCCAGTTTTTGTGAATAGCACACACAGGGAGGTAGAACTGGGTAAGTTCAGCAATCGACAGGGGTGCCCAATGGAGTTCATGAACACTATAGAAAAAAAATTCGGGGAGAGGTTGGAAAATGGTAGTATTGAGTGGTGCCAGGTAGTTGAAATTTTAGATCAAGTGTTTGTGGGGGAAACGAGGAATTGGTTTGCTGTCTACAGAGACAAGTTTACTGATATTAATGATTTTAAAATGAAATTCTGTGAAAAGTTCTGGAATGAGGTTATTCAGTCGCAGCATCGTGAGGGAGTAGTGTGTGGTAAATATAACCCTAAAGGAAGCTCCACCATGACCGAATACTTTTTAGGGCAGGTATTAGTGTGTAAATATCTTGATGGCTTGAAGGAGGAAAGTGATGTGGTAAGGTTGCTACTTAGGCACTTTCCCTATAGGATCAAGGAGGCTGCTTGTATCCAGAATGTAAAGACTATATCACAAGTAGAAAATTTGTTAAGCACATTTGATGCACTAGGGAGAGGGGGTTATGAGGACAATTTCAATCGGAACCAGGGTAATAATAATAATAGACCTAATGAAGCCAGGCATCAAGAAGTTCAAGGGAACGGTGGCGAAGGGGCCAACGCTCAAAATAGAAATAATAATAATCAGCTAAATCAGAACAGAGGAAATGGCTATGGTAATCAGTATCAAGGGAGGAACAATGATTTCAGGGGAAATCAAGGGAGGAACAATGATTACAGAGGAAATCAAGGGAGAAACAATGATTTCAGGGGAAATCAAGGGAGAAATGATAATGACAATAATTACAACCAGAATAGGGGTCAAGGAAGAGGACAGCCTAGTGGTAGTAATATACAGCCAAACAATGACAACACAGCCCAGAACAACCAGACCAATTCAGTAGTTAGTAGTACGACGGCCAGCTGTAGCGGTTCTTTAAACGCGAACCAGGCTGCGAAGTAAGGTCAGAATCTCAGTCTGTAGCATGCCCTGTCCATACAATTATACAGGAACCCTATGACCTAAATGTAAGAAATGAATTATTACATGAACTAAATGATGAAGGTATTATTCAGGAAGTGGTTAGTAAGAGCCCCATAGTTAAATTTAACGTGTCCGAGGCGTACACAGATGTTTTAATTGATAGTGGTTGTATGAAGAGTTGCATAAGTAGTGCATTTTATGATAAAATGAAAGGAACTGGAGTAAATTTTGAGGAGATGCCAATTAAAAGCACTTTTGTTATTACAGCTGTTGGGAAGAGGTCTAAAGTAATTTCTAAGCAAGTTTTAGTAGACATTAAAATTAATAATCATGTAGAGAAGCAGATTTGCCTTGTAATTCCAAATTTAGTATTCAGTGTTATCTTGGGTTCAGAGTGGCTAAGTAGAGTGTCTGGTAACTTATGTTATGATGTAGGGAGTTTGAAATTTAAATGGGGAGATTCTGAAGTAGAAGTAGCGTTCAATGACCATATTCAGAGGAGTAGTATTGTAGGTGTGATTTGTACTTTAAATGAGATATCGCCAGCCGTAGAGCGGGGTTCTCCATGTTTTGTGGGCAGTGTGATTACGAACGGAAGTCTAGAGGACTCGTTACGTGAGGCTGCATTTCAGGGTAATATAGAGGTGGAACAATGTGTTCGGCTCTATGATGTGTTATGGTGTAATAGGAGAGTTTTTGAGGATCGCATTGGTATGGCCAATTGCTATACACATTCATTGAACGTTATTGATAGGTCAGTATTCACAGGACATAGATATCCTGTACCTTTCGCTTATCAGAGTGCAGTTGAGGCACAAATTAACCAGATGCTTGAAGATGGGATTATTGAGCACTCGAACAGTCCATATGTTAATTCTTTGATCACGGTACCCAAGACCGACGGCACTGTTCGTATTTGTTTAGACGCTCGTTTGGTTAACAGTAGAATTAGTTCAGATCAGCTGAAATCTATGTCAATAGAAGAATTAATGCAAACATTTGAGGGGAAGAAGTATTTCACTTGTGTAGATTTGAGTTCCAGTTTTTGGCAAGTGCCACTTATGTACGAAGATAGACCATTTACAGCTTTTAGTCATAAATATAACCTTTATCAATTTTGTAGAACACCTTATGGGTTAAAGAGTAGTTCAGCAGCTTTATTTAGGGCTTTAAACATCGCATTAGGGGATGACACAGGAGAGTTTGTAACCATTTACATAGATGATATGGTAATTAGTTCACGCAGTTTTGAGGAGCATCTACGTCATTTAGATATATTTTTTCAGAAGTTAGATCAGGCAGGGTTCACTTTGAAGCTGTCTAAGTCGTCATTCTGTCAGTCAGAAGTGACATTTTTAGGTCATAGAGTGTCAAGTAGAGGTGTTACACCAGAGGAAAGTAGGGTTAGCATGTGTGGACAGTAGCAACAGGGCATCGTTACCGATACTGAGAAATATGCTAGGTAGAGCAACGTGATGACTTTCATTTAAGGGAGCCACTTGCAAGGTTGGAAGCAGGTGACGCAGTAACATTTATAGTTTCCAAACGTATTGGGAAAACAGCATATGTGCTGGAGAATAGTGAGGGAAACAGATTATACGGAACGTATAATATACATAGTCTACGAAAATATGTGTCATAAAGTGAGTGTGTTTAGCTGGCGAGCCAGCCTATCAAATGAGTAAGTGTGGTGTCTGGTGCGTGGAAGATCTGGTCTTAAGGCAGGCGTATCAGAAGTCACACAGGGGGGTAGTATGTAAGTAAATGAGAGTTTTTAAGGTACAGGGAAATATGACGGGATTGTCGGATGCTCTTGAGCACTAAAATGTCTCGATACACCAAGGCCAGAATTTGGTAGCGCTGGTGAATTCCCATTTGCCTCCAAGAGATGGGTGAGCGCTTGTACATGGTATTTTTGCTTAAGGCGTCCACGAGGCAAAAGATGGGCCATCAGAATGCGAGACAGTCCTTCATGAAACTCATACATATCAGCACACGTGATTTCTGTTTACGGCCTCGCCATGTAAGATTTGTAAGTGTGTAATTTAAGGTAATTTGTTCAAAGGTATTATTTGAGTGAGGAGAAATGGTCTGTGTTGAGAACTAGTATTAAGTAGAATATGGTTAACGGGAACTTAACAAGACAGGGCGATTACGGCACAGAAATATTTGGTGTTATATGTAATGCGCATTTACTGTTTTTTTTTCAGAAGTCAATATTAATTTAATCTACTTTAAAGAGAGATTAAGTATTATGGTCACGAGGCGCTGCCACAGTAGTGTGATCGTGTGCTCAGTGATAAGTGAGATTAAATTTCACCATAAGGAGGGGACCTCCAGTGAAATTAGGAAGTTCTATGGAGATATAAATATATCAGAACACCTTCAATGCGTGTGATATGACATCATAAATACATAGTGCTCACACATTAATTATGTCTATTTCTCCAACATAGAGAAATTTGAGAGGCGGAAATATCCGTGGAACACTATTCCATATGTAAAACATTGGACTGGTTGCAAAGTGCAATCCATAGTGACAACAAACTTTGACGCAAAGTGCGTGAAGAAAAAATATGAGTGTATATATCTGTAATTTAGGGTGATTTCGTTTATGTAATATGTATTTTGGATGGGGTTTATTAACGTGTCTGGGATAATCGGATAATGGACCGTCGTCACGGTAAATCATCCGATGATCCGAGACGAATATGTAACGTGTTTTTCGTGGGGTTTTATGCAACTGGCATAAGTCAGTGGGAAGCCATTCTATATTTATTTACGCGGCAAATTGTTCAGCCAAGAGAATTTTTCATGTTAATTTATTATTATTATTATTAATTTATTATAATTATTATTTAGGTATTTTCGGAGCTTTTTATAAAAATTATTAGCATTCAGATAGGTTTTCTATGTCTTAGAAAACGCTATCCAGCAAATTATTACGAACGACAATATTATAGAAAATTATGTGATTACGGAATTTTACGGAGTTTTCGTCAGTTAGGGTATATCGAGAGACGTGACTCACTGGGATTTCAAGTACACGCTTAATCTTGTCGAGAAGCATGACGCAATCTTGGGTCGCAAGGTCTAGAAAAGGCGAATTGTTGGGACGGAAAACGACTTCTCCCTCTCGCGCGCCGAGTGTAAAGAAACCAGAGGAGGGGAACTAGCGGCGTGCTCTGCCAATCAGTGAGGACGACGTAAGCTAGATGTCGGTACCATGGTGGGGGAGCCAACGTGTGGATATATCGTTCGACGCGCCGTGAAACGGGGACTATCTGTGAAATACTTGAGGAGTATGGATGCGCGTGCGAGTCGCTCCGATGTTCGGTGGAGTTAAGGACAATCTGTGTAGAACTTGCAGAGTACGGTCGCAAGTGCGTGTCGCTCCGATGTTCAGTGGAGTTAGCGACGAACTTTTGTAAAACTTGGTTGTACGAGTGTTTGGGTCCGAGGTACGGACCATAGAATTATCTAATCTACCAGAATATCATCAAATTCCGACGGAGATGACGACGTCCAGGAGACTGTGGGAAGCTCACAACATCATCAAGAACGAGGGAAATGCTTTGGCAATTTCCAGTGCTAAGCGCAAATGACGCGGAAATACGCAATCTCTCATTTTTCTTTGTTTTACATTTCATATTTCAGTAACTTCATAGCTTGGAAATAAGAGTAAAATCAATTTATCAGACTCCGTTTTCACGTAATTTTCTATCGGTAATATTCAAATCACAACGCTCCAATTTAAATTTTGTACTTATTATTATTATTAATTTTGCTATACTTGTTTTATATAATAAATTCATTTCTTTTACAATGCAATCTTTGCTTTCAGTAGGTAGCATTAGATATAGACCAATTCCTTCTCCTGATACAATTGTTTGTTGGGTTAATGATCAAATCATACCACGATCTGAGTGAATAGAGTCTTGAAGGTGTTCTGCCAGAGCTAGACGTTGTTAAATACAAATTTAGATTTCAACATTGCATTGAGGTCTTGGCGCCCATTAAAACAACATAGCTTAGGCAAAGGTAAACAGTTACATTTATCACCCAACAGTGTGGGCTAGAAAAACTGCTACATTTGTACGCTCAACGTGGAGCAAAGTAAATACCGTTTCACTTGTCATCCCAGCCTAAGCAAAACTGCTACAACGTGGAGAGTTATTTTTTCGTTTTTGTTGAAAAATGGAGCCACCACCAAAACCAATAAGTTTTTTTTCCTAGTTTATATTTGAAATTATATATTTCTTTACGCTTGCATTAGAGAATCTGTAATGTACTGAGCAGTTATATTTCACTTATATTTTACCTGTAGCCTACAAGTAGGATGACTCCCGCAATCTGCAGGCTACAAGGCTGAACAGCGCAGCGGTTGCTTGGTAGGCCTAGGCCCTTCATGGGCTGTCGCGCCACGGGTGTAGTTTGTTTTTTTACTTCTAATGCATAAGAGTAGGAGTACAAAATCACGAACTATTCAGTGTCAACTTTTTTCAGAGAAGCAAGTTCGAATTCAAATGAAAACAATGCGTTGTGTGGAAAAATAAAGGCGTAACGATTGTGAAAATGGAAAATTGGTTTCCGGAAATACTGGATTGGATTGGGATCCATAAAGACTGCAAACAGTACTTTTGAACTACCAGCGGGCAAGGTGAAGACAAACAGCTAACAGGAACCAAACTTAAGCGTTATTGCTTGCAGACCCTAATTGCAAAAAGTTCCCAGCTAGTATCAAACACCACCAGCAATGCTGCCGAAAATTATATGTCCCTTGTTGCAAAATTCACGGGAGGTAAGCACATCAATCGAGGGAAACGAGGTTCCATCACTCATAGAACCAAAGCTGCCGGGCTGGTCTTTCAGTTTGGGCCATCCTGGCACTATAAAACAATGAAATCAGTTTAGAAAAAAAAAACTGCCACAATAGTGAAGGACACTGCACTCAGCGGAAAGAGAAGAAGAGCAGCTTTCCGAAAAAGTTTATTTGCGTCGCGAGAGGGGAAAAGAATATCCCGACAACAGTCTAATGAAATGAAACGTACTGTCTCACGTGATTATGGAAATCGATCAATGCAGTTGGATTTCGAGGTACTGTTGAGAGAGTTTAGTGATGAGAAGATCAAGCAACTAACGCTTAGTGAAAGCCATATACAAAAACTGGAAAAGGAAACAAGGGGCGAAAGGGAAAATGAAAAGTGGCACACAGCTAGAAAGGACAGACTTACGGCATCCAATTTTGGACATGTATGCAAGAGGAAACCTACTTCGAAATGGGCTCCAGTAGCAAAAACATTCTGTACGGCGAATTTCACTCAAAAGCAATGCAGTATGACTGTGATAATGAGCGAATTGCAAAACGAAATTTAGAGATGAAATCGGTAGAAAAGTCGAAGAATGTGGTCTTTTCGTACATAAAACTTATGGGATTTTAGGTGCCTCCCCAGACGGATTAATAGGAGACGACGCTATAGTCGAAGTCAAGTGCCCTTATTCTGCACGAAATATAACCATACTGGAGGCCTGCAAAAAGCTAAAGGGATTTTGTTTGGCTGAAAGTAAGCGAAAAAGAAAGCCAAGAGAATTTAAAGAACAGTGCCATTCAGAAGAGAACAGATTGATAACTCTCTAACACTCACATGAGTTTTATTTCCAGAACAGGTCCAGTTGGTAATACCATAGCGGGAAATATGTTATTTTGTGGTACGGACACCTAAGGACATTCACATAGAAACAATAAAGAGGGACGAAAAGTTCTGGAGACAAAAAATGCTTATGTAACTGACATTCTGCTACGAGAAAATCTTTTTGCCTGAGATCATTGATCTCAGGATGACCAGATCAATAAATATAAGAGAACCTGAGGTGAAGTAAAATACTGAGTGTGTGTAAATCATAAAACGTTATCTTTGATATGGAAAATATTGAAGCACTGATTTCAAGAACAGGAAATAATTAGGTATAATAATTGATGACCAGATCAATAAATATAAGAGAACCTGAGGTGAAGTAAAATACTGAGTGTGTGTAAATCATAAAACGTTATCTTTGATATGGAAAATATTGAAGCACTGATTTCAAGAACAGGAAATAATTAGGTATAATATTTTTTGTTTGTTTTTAGTACGCAGTACTAGTTCCTGTGATAACAATAGGCAGATGAGAATATCTTAGGAACTTTAATTCTATATATTGAGCCCGAATTCACATCTGCTATGTGACCTCCATGGCTCATGAGGAATAAACATCTATGGACGAAGCGAGGACTTCCAAGGAGGAAGCATGAGTAGCGCTCATTTGATTTATTATGAGTTGCCGCGCCGCCAATGTAATTAATATTTTTGTTTTCTACGAGACTGTATTGTTAACCAGCGTTTGTACATATTTCGTTGCACTGGAAGAATATTTAATTTATGCTGAAAAGGAAACATAAAGATGAAACCCCGCAGAGAATGCTATGAACATTTTACAGTCGCACTTTTGACTGATAGCTAGATAGAGCATCCGGCAGCTATCTAACCACCACTCTTACTGCAGGCATGGTCCTGTTGTGACGTCTAATTTTTGTCATAATCCAAATCGACGAACATCTTACGTAAAAGATTTAATCCAGTGAACAGTGATGTGCATAAGCACGCAGCAGAGCTGCTAGATCAGTTTGAAACCAATAGTGAAAGCAAATTTCTCATATTTGGGAATCTATCAATTTTTCATTCACGCCGGTATCGAACACGCCGTCCAGCACGTATTTTGACGAGTGCACATAACGTACGGTATTACAGTACTACCGGAAAACGTTTAGTGAATAATGCTAAGAAAAGGTTTACGTGTGATTTAATGCACCAGTTTTGAGTGAACCTAGTGGCAAAAAGCTGCTAAACTAGAATCTGTGAGCGAATGATAACCCATGCCCATTTATTGCTCTTACCCGCTATTCAAGTGTAGATTCAGTGAGAATTGCAACTAATAATCCAACACGATTAGAGTCAGTGAAAACCTTTCAAATACTGCATTACTATGGAATTTATCCTGCACATTCAACGCGCTGAAGAAATGATTAATATTCCTATCATGATGGTGTTTGAAATGGCGTAAAACCCCATGATGGAGGGGTCTAGTGATGGCTGAAAACTACCAGGAAGGAAGGACGGTGTTCCTTGGCACATATCCACCATGCCACTTTGCAACCGAGACCAGGCAAGCAAATTCACGATGAAAGCGTGAAGGAAACATGTGAGTCCGACTGGCAGTCGAAAACCTTTTTATGTACGATCTTGTTAAGGGGATTAGTTGTAATAAGACCTTACGCTGCACATTCTTAGGTAGGGACTTAATTAATATGTTTTCCTAGTGGTTAGGTAACCACCACATTATTCGTATTATTTGCCAGAGCTTGGGATAAACGCTCTTGCCCTCATTATTGTAAATATACATTTTTATAGTTCAACTAGGCATCGAACCAACACTCTTTTATGTGTAGGTAATTTTTCGTTATATAATCATGTCTGAACTGCATTTCACTGAAGCACTAAATCCTGTTTCCCACCTGTTAGCCAAGGCTATGAAACAAGCCAATGTCACATTCTTTTATTGACCTTGTAGACGCGATTACAGCGCACTCTTTACCAGTGATATTATTTAAAAGGCAAGAGTGATATGGACGCTAACCAGCACCGCATAAAACCTGTTTTATGTTCGACCACGGCCAAATGTAAATATTATATATCAGAAAATTTTACTATAATGGGGCTCATTATAGCACAAGTTTTGATTATGAAACAGTTTTCCCACCAATCAGAGCTCAAGAAACAGTTGTGTGACCAATTAGGTAAGGATAGAATCGCACCAGCGCTGACTTCCACGGCCTCCGATTTTAAATTTCACTGCGTGGCTACTGTCATAGTGGGGTATTCGAGGAGACTCTGGTCGAATACAAGGTATTCTATGCGTCCCATACGCTCTGTTTAGTACATAAAGCTGGCGAAATCTCGACATATAGTTAGTTAGTTATTGTTGTTTTAAGGGGGCGGAACTACGAGGTCATCTGCCCCTCTTAACACAGATTAAAGAATACAAATTTTGAATTGAATTTAAAATTTTGAGGTGGACATCTAAATTAAAAAAAAGACCAAAAATTAATAAAACAAAAACAAAAAGAAATTAAATAAAAAACAAAATCATAAAAATAAACAAAAATTACGGAAAAAACAAAAACATTATCATTCAAAAACGAACAAGTCGTTGAGTCAATGTTCACTGGAAAATTCAGATTGCTGGCCCTAACCCACTCTCGACAGATATTTATGAATATTTATGTTATCTCACCTATATTGGTAATTAGGACACTCGTATGGAAATTATAAACATACTCGTGTCTTAATCATTGCTATTATAGGCTTGTTGCATAATGTACTATTATGTTCGACGATGTCAAAAAGGAAACATTGTGTGTCGGAAAACTGTATCATAATGAGGCTCATTATAACACTATTTTTCATTATGAAACAGTTTCTCCCACCAATCAGAACTCAAGAAACGGTTGTGTGGCCAATTAGATAAGGATACCTTCGCGCATGCGCTCAAAATCCAACATATTTCTGTGTTGTCAAGCAAAGTGAATGGTCTCTGCTTCCGGAGTGCCTTGACCACGCATGTGCTCTGTTCAGTCACCAAAGCCGCGCTGGCTTGTTCACTAATAACTGAATTAACTGAATCCCACAGATATTTAATAATAATGTTATTGGTTTTACGTCCCTTTTAACTACACTGGCTTTTAGAGACGCCGGGGTGCCGGAATTTTGCCCCGAAGGGGATCTTTAACGTGCCAGTAAATCTACTGACACGGCTCCCTCGCATTTGCGCACCCTCAAATGCCAGCTGACTGCGCCAGGTTTCGAACCTGCAACCTTGGGCTCAGCAAGCGAGAACGTTACCCCTGAGCCACGCAGCCAGACCCCACAGATATTTATGAATATTTATGTTAAAACATATAATTAAGTTATTCGTCGAACATAAACAGTCGTATGCAACTCGCCTATAATGGTAATTAAGACACTCGTATGGAAATTATAAAACTCGCATACGCTCGTTTTATAAAGATACTCGTGTCTCAATTATAGCCATTATAGGCTCGTTGCATAATGTACTATTACGCCACATGAAGACACGGGAGTGTTACTTTATTCATTTTGACATTCAGACGACTATGATACAAGCTGTAATCTGCATTTTATAAGATGAGCCAAGCAATCTATCTTGGGTTCGAAGTGAGGGGTCATTTTAGGATTGTAAATGAAAGACCCTGGTTTATTAATACAAGTTTTCCAGACCGTAGAAGTCTGACATAAGAGCACCTGTTGCACACTTTCATTTGTTTAGAACAATGTTCAGAATCCACAGCTGTTAGCACAGCAGATTAAAAATACTGTCCACAAGCTGGAACTGTATAAAGTTAGTGAAACCATTGTTATGTTTTGATTGTACTACAGAGGTAGGATATGATTACCCTTAGTAGCCCAGTACAAGTTTTGGTACTAATTGAGCTGATAACGTGTATGACTTTTGTCTCGTTAATCTAGCTAATAAACGACGGGTCAGTGATATTGTTAAGCACATGGAGGTGCTAAATGAAGTTTGGAATGGACTTTTCTTCCAATGAGGAGTATGATATTGGATTTTTTCTACATCCATTTTTTACACTTCTCGAGGTTAACATGGTCACTAAATAAATACAACGAAACTGATAGGACTAAAATAATCTGCTAAACAAGAAAAGTAATAAACAAATATCAGGATTTCCTGTCTGAACATGAACGTAAATAAAGTGTTAGGAAACCTTCTAAAACGTAAATAAACCAATAAACTTAAAGGAACTTTGATGACCAGTGCTTGGATTTGTTTCTTCGACACATCTAAATACAAATATATATGTTCCCTATTGTGAGACGACAATCAGTTAGTCACGTGTTTAAACACGGTGGCCAACATGATAATGCGACGTTAGACATGTTTTACTCATGCAGTTGCCGACCTAATTTTCTCTCCCATATATTCATGACCCACTTTCACAAACAGTGGCGCCCATTGCGCAGTATTAAAAGGGTTACATGTTATTCATTTGTGTTGTAAATTAGGGTAGCTTTTTCATATTTTTCTGTTAGGTTCAGAATGTGCTTAGATTTTGCTTTGGAATAAATTTTGGATGAAACGCTTCTCGTTTACATCATTGCTATTCTTAACGTACGATAGGTATTAGCTTAACTTACTGTAACGTTAAATGTTAGAGGTGACGCCATCACAGCATAGCTTTAAAACTTATTATGCCGTAAATGTAATGAATTCCTTGCATTGTAAACAAGTAAATATCTTTCTTTGCTGTAGATTCATGCTTGTATTATTATTAATATTATTATTATTGCATCTCCGAGGTAATTGTATAGGGAAGGATTACGCGTCATCCTCTTAGCTTGCTTATTGACTTCTTCATTTTTAGTAGGACTTCGAGAGGCTTAAGTCTTAGGATTTACGGTACGAAGACGAGTTCGGTTATTATCACCACTGTTTAGCACGGATTAGCCGCTTTTACCTCTCTGAAGTAGTTAGGGGTCTGCCATCTTTTTTGAATAAACTGAGTGCGATTTAAATGTAAGCCTGGCCTCTTTATTGTATTTTGAGTTTGTATTCCTCTGGACTGGTAGTTTCGTCTCATTATACCCGACACCCCCGAGTTAAGTTTCCCGATGCACCCCAGTCCAAGAATGCATTCCTCCCCGTCCTATATGTCTTCCTGCGAGAGGGGGATTTCGGAAGGGTCATTTAAGGTCTATGGCTCCCCGAAATCCTCATCAAACGGGCACAATATGTACATAATAATTTTGCTCTTGGTATGCATTTTCATAATTTGTTTATTGTAATAAAATATCCTACATAAATGAACTTTTATTATTACTTCAATGAAAATTGAAGTATTGAAGAATTGAAGTCTTTTGAAGATATCAACGACGGCAAGATGAACGCTTAAAGATTGCACCGTCATTTGCGAAAAGTATGCAAGTAAATGCGAAGGAAGACTTCTTAAAGCACCAACAGACCCGGCGACTTGCAAAGAAGTATGACACGCACGCTGAAACGACAGCAGAAATTTATTTCCTTTCATTCTACAGAAAGGAGTTCCGAATACTTGTGGATGTTTTTACTACAAGCGTGCAAGACAATCTCGCCAAACTAATTTCTTTCCTAGAGCCATTCCACATAATTTTCAAGATACCCGCTGATAGAAAAAACTGCACCATCGAGCGCGTCCGATCTATAAAGCAATCACACCTGAAAATCATCCTTCAAGATGAAGAGCTGTGCAGGCTGAGCTTGAAATCCTGCTTGATGCCAGTAAACAGTGCTCATCTTTTAAAGAAATCGCAAAAGTTGCTGTTAAATTAAAGAGGATTATCCCGTGTGATTATCAAGTAGTTAGACTGATTTTAACATCCCCAGTGTCTTCTGCTTCTTCTGAACGGTCCTTCAGCCAGTTAAAGCTCATTTTCAATCATTTGCGGACATCGATGGGTGACGACCGCTTAGACTCCCTCATGATGTTGTTTTTAACGAAAGATAAGGTCGACGACATTGAAATTACGGAGATAATGGAGAAATGGTCGTTGTTAAAACATCGTATAGTAGGGATTTAGAAAGATAACTGATGTTTTTTTATTCTTGTAATATTTAAACACTCATTTATCAAATTTTCCTGCGATTCAAAATTCTGGAACTAATAAAATACATTTTAAATGAAAGCCGTTAATTAAGTAGACTATATTTGTCTTGTGTATCGTTTGCGACCGCCACCCCCCCCCCCCCCTTCCTCCCTTTCCCTCCCATTGCTCAGTTTTTAAGCGTATAATCGGCAATGTTAAACAGCCAGTCGGCATTTTTTAAATTCTCACCCCCCCCCCATTAGATGTACAAGGTTCAACCAGCATCCGAAGATGATCTGCAGTGGTCGGTATTCAACCTCCAGAAAGTGGCATCAAAATTCAGTATGTGCATTTCTACGGAAAAGACTAAAGTAATGGCCTTTTAAGGGTAAGGACCCTATCCCCAGTAAAATTTGTCCGGATGGTAAAATGTTAGAAAGAGTTAACGAATTCAAGTATTTAGGATATAATTTATATTTTCAAGAAGAACGAGTCATAACTGCAAAAATAACAAATTGATGATGATGATGATGATGATGATGATGATTGTTGTTTTAAGGGGCCTAACATATAAGTTATCGGCCCCTGATGGGTTGGGTGGCAGTGAAGATGAAAATGAAATGCAAACTTAAAACTAAAACAAACTACTAACCTACATACTAGAAGAATAAATGGAAACCTAAAGGAGAATAGGCAAATAAAGGACAGGAGGAAAAGAAATGCCCTCAACCCTAGAAGAATGCGGATTGGAAAATAACAAATTATACCAGAACAACAGGAATTATTAATCACGTCATGAAGCCATCTCTTGTCCAAAGGCATACACGCTTACGTTTTTATAACACATTAGCCAGACCAACCCTACGCTATGACAGCGAGGCATGGACAATAAGATCTCATGACATCTCCAGACTCACAGCACGCGAAATTACATTCATGCGCCGAACAGCAGACTATACTAAATGGGATCATAAGAGAAATGAGGATGTGCTGATGGAACTAAAAGTGAAGCCAATAACTACCTACATTTGTGACTACAAGAGAACTGGAAACATCATGTCCAAAGTATGGAACCTGGAAGATTTCCAAAGGAGATCCTTCGCTACCAGCCACGGGGAATTAGATCAATAGGACGTCCGATGAAGAGATGGAGGGAAAATGCAAGACCGTAACGGGACATTTGGCCCAATACTTGGAAGGAAGACGATGATGATAGAAAAAATGCTTTAAATTTATTGTATTTACATAAAAAATAATTATTTACTTAAAAATCCGAGTCCTAGTTATAACTCTTTGTCCTTTTCAAGGAGTATAATTGAATGCTGGTTGTAGTAGCTTGTTGAAATACGTGCTATACGGATATTATACGTTGCTTGATTGAATCCTCACCTGATATATATATATATATATATATATATATATATATATATATATATATATTGTACCCATGTGAGTAATCACGATGGAAAATATGCTTCCGCCTCCAGCTAGCGTCAGGACTCGAGCGTGTACCGTTCCCCCATTGAGCAGTTGCATATTTTGGATTGGAGGCTAAAAGGTATCAACTCTACAATGATAAGGCACAACTCTATTCTAAAACTTTAATTCAGTAATAAAATCATGACTTCAAACAAACAAACAAACAAACAAACAAACAATCCCCACAACCAAAAACAAAATCAAACAAAAATTACTTCCACAATCCACTAATATGAACATAATATTATCATAATAAAATCATATCATAACACAAACCTTTACCCTTATATCAACTTCACAAAATACTCTAGTGCGCTGATGCACATACAACTTCAGAAACAAACTGTACATTGATTCTTCTGTCATCCAATGTGACTTCTTTAATTTCACAAAATTACTTATTCCTTAAACCGTCTTAATTTGACAATCATGTGTACCGTGTGTGTTTGATCTTTCTCTTCCCACCAAATGCTTTACATGCATTAGCCTATTCTGGTGTGGCACAGCAGTCTACGTGCAACTCCATAATTATGTAAGCTACCCCTACACTTCCTCTATTTATATAGTTCCACTGCATGCCGTTGTGATTTCATCTTAAAAACGTTAGGTTATTGCTGTGTCGGATGGTACAATTAAACTACCGTGCGCGCGTAGCCTTGGGCGTCGAGTAACCAACTTCTGAAAAAGTTGTCAGTGACAGTACAAATGCAACGTCTAACCATTCGTTAGATAGCTAAAATCATGAACCATCAGGGTGATCTATAATTATCAATGTATTCTTAAACCACATGGCTTCATTACTCAATATAACAATATTTCATCTCATGTCATTAACAGGGTCTAAAATCTGCCCTTTTTAAACCTTCTTTCCTTCACGGTTCGCTCGACGGTCCCAGACCCTCCTCCGAGCGGCCTGTACACAATAGAAGTGGAGTGAGGTTCCAACATTACCTCGACCCTCGTTTCCTGTCTCAAGTATTTCTCCCCAAGCAGTATAAGATTTTACAAGACACATACTGTGGTCCCAGTGACACACATATCCCAATGGATTTAAACTGAATATTATGCAAATAGGTACTGGATGAGCTTTAACATTTATTCCTACCCTGAGGATAATAATAACTGGCACCAAATAGGCCCATTTCAACATGAAGGCACGAGGTTCATAAAACATTGGTCTAGTAGGTAACCGGTATCTTAAATAAATGCTGCGGTCAGCCACATGCTACCGTCATAAGATTCGCTTCAAAAGAGCCGAATCACTCACTAATAAGTTCTCGGGGAATCAGATAGAGTGCAGAGGTGTCCATCGTTTGCCTCTCACCTATCACGGGATTCGAACCCGGCACATTCCATATCCATCATCAGAGTTAGGGTCCAAACACTAATTACACTCTGGCACAAAGCATATCTCCCAGTATGCCCACGGCATACGAGATTTCATACGTCGAATAGACCACCTGGTTCCTAACCTAATGTTATGACCTTCGTCCTATAATTATTAAGAGAAATCTATCAATTACTCTATGAGCTTTTACTCAAGCTGCAAATTCAATTCACTAGAAAGCTCTTCCATTTCCTGGCATAATTATATTCCCATTAATACAATATATTCTGATATTAAATTCCTTTCTTAATCCCGTAATGTAATCTTACTGTATAATCTTACTGCTTAGATCGATAAGTCTTGCCCTTTAGCGTAAATATTTCTTGCTTACAACATTTACCTGATGCATTCATTCATACCTTTTATTTATTCATTATTATTATTCTCACTGACATAAATTACCAAAATCCGACACAACTAATCATCTTAAAACTCGAACAACCGTGTTCGTTACGTTTACATAACTGATTTGCTATTTTTAATTAATAGTGGTAACGATTAATCCACTCACAGATGCAAAATAACATCTCAACTCTATTAAAATCAACACGATAATGATTAAACCTGGAGGGTCTATCTCCTAATCTGATTCTTACTGGCATCTTTATAACTCTGAAATCACATTACATGCAGTGGCCTATACTTTTACATAAACATAATTTGTGGGGTACTCACATATATCGGCTCATCATGGTGGCTCCAACCACTCATATCCTTCCGGGTCGCCTGCCATATGCAGATTTAGTGCGACATTTGCATCTTGAATACACACATTTTATGATACATTTCTTCCAATAACCACACGACACTTTGCATTTCTATAAAGAAGCTATTGCTTCCAAAACACATGACACTTTATAACACTTATTAAACCATTACTTTAAAAGATATTTCACATATGATTTATACATAACACGCGTCACTTTTTACACTTTTCATTGGTTGAAATTCCCTAGCAAAGATATCAAAATTGCAGGTGTCGACGGCATCTTCCGTGCTCCTACCAACTCCTGATTGAAAGTCTGGTTCATCTGCCCTCGGAATTCACCAACAGTTTATCAATAATCCTACGGTAAGCTTCCTGCTTTGCATAAATATGCTTACTTCCGTCCTGAGCGTTACTATTTGGTATTCTTAAGACATTACCAAATGCTTCGTAAAGTTTCTCCCAGTACATTCCAGCGTAATAAGACATGTATAACTAGTCAATATATTCTACACTGGGCTTAACATTGTACATAACTTTACACAGATTATTATTTTCAATAGTTCCGCAACTTTTATCACACGGTGCTTCCTAAGTGAACACAAACCATTGTTCGTACTGCTGACTCCACCTGCAGCACGACTGTCATTAATAAAAGCTTTCTAAAATGTTTTACTGCACGGATTCCCAAGTCGAAGTCCGGGCCTCCTTCCTTGCCTTCGGTAATACACATTTCATACAATAAAGTTCGTTGATTACCGTACTTCTTATTAATTTCTGACTATACATTATTATCTTCTCACTTGGTGCATTACGATGTGCGGTAAATATAATGGTTCACTCACATGTACAAGTCTTTGTTTGAGCGTCCTTTCATGAGCCGGACCGACATACGTTCCGCCTCAACAACTGCTTGACAACTGTGTTCTGACTGTCCGACAAAACTGTGTAGCGACGACTGTTCTGCCAAGGGTCGACTCCCCTTATATTTGTTTCACACAAAAAGTAGAGCTAAAATTTCCCGCGCTATCTCGACTCCTCTCCCAGCATGATTCTGGTCTCGAAACCATGCTCATCGGGTTCCTTTTTCTTCACTGATCCCAGGACTATCTGCGTGCTGAAGGATCGCTCGGCCAATTAATTAATATTAATTCCTTTCTCCATAGCGTGGGGACGCTGTTTCACTGGGAATCCCTGGCATCCTCGTCAAACCCAGCCGCGAACCTCCATAGTCTTATGTCCTTCC
Source organism: Meconema thalassinum (assembly GCA_946902985.2). Classification (NCBI taxonomy): domain Eukaryota; kingdom Metazoa; phylum Arthropoda; class Insecta; order Orthoptera; family Tettigoniidae; genus Meconema; species Meconema thalassinum. The sequence continues at coordinate 502,291,522 of OX336390.1, forward strand.
GCACTCCATTAAATATGCGTCAATTTCGCAGATTAAAGGCTCTAAAATTAGCCTCCTGGCTAAAGATTCACCTGTGTGCAACTCTCATGTCATTGCGTTACTCCAATCACGAGTAATCAATGATTTTCCTTGGGATCTCTCCCCACTCTTCTTCGTCCTATTCTCAGTCGGGGAAAAACTGGGTCATTATTCAAGCCCCCAACCTCTTCCAGACGACTTAACTAGGTCAGCAAGATTGACGTGGCTCCAAGGGTCACCTCCCACAATTCTGGGCCTATTAGTAAAACGTCAAACTCTGCACTTTCTGTGCTCCAAGTCCAGCATAGCCTACTCCAAGTAGTCTAATAATGCTGTATTCTGCTCAATTTACCTGCATTATTTTAATAAATAATGTCATTATCAACTGAAATCACACCAGTGATTAAATATACACTTTTCTCTAGGGGTTTTTACCATGAAACTCCCTCAACAGACCTCGGGTTCGTTCCCTGGTGGAACCTTTATTCTGAGATCACAGTCTCTGTGATCCACGTTCGATATCAGTCAGCATGACCCCCTCGGGTTCAATATATATATATACATACATACACACACACACACTAATACAGCCATCACAATAACACAGGTTATCAGACAAAATTCAACACTCACCCATGTACACGGGGCTAAATGACAATGATGTCCATGCATCTCAAATGAAACAGCAACAACAACAACAACAACAGCTTCCTACCCAAATCCTTCCTCGTATAAAAGTATACGCACTAGTAAGTTTACATACATCACAGTGACACAGGTTATCAGACTTCTACCCACACCCAAGTGCACGGAGCTACAAGACCATGATGCCGCAAGACCCCTAAAGAATCAACAAAAAAAGCAACAACAACAACAACAAATATAGACTCTACCGCGGATCAAGGACAACACATTTTAATCACTGTAGTCGAGTGTTGAAATATGTGGTGTTATAAGTATGTATATAATATTTTTGTGTGCAAATACACACTACATATGCTTAACATTATAACCTGTGAGTAGTTATAAATCAATAAATACAAAAATAACTAGGTAAAAATTGAACCTGCTGGGATTTGAACCACGAACCTCCAAGCTGTGAGTCAGAGACACTATCATGAAGCTATACACGCGCAATACCAACATTGCGTTAATGTCAGCTTTAGTATAACGCTATGGTATAACTGCCTAGAATATTTTGTCTTGCAATGAACGATTTCATTAGCGTTTCCTGCCGTTTTTATAAACCATTTGATACTTAACCTTTTCCTCTCGTGTGTCGACCTGAGGTCGACAGCCTTCACTTAGCGTTATAGCTCGTGTGTCGACCTGAGGTCGACAGCCTTCACTTAGCGTTATAGCTCGTGTGTCGACCCTGAGTCGACACAATGTTTGGCCGCTCGTTTCTAGGTTTCCTGGCATGCCAGGGTTTTTGTACTTCGTTTGGTAAGTGCTGGCCCCTTCCGGAAACTGGAAGGAACCAAACGGGAGTGTTTTAGTTTCTCTTTGCTCGGCAAAACTGCTCCGTTTCCTTGACATGGAAAGCATTCGCGGTGAAGCAACATGGCGGCGCGGCACCTCGTTTGTAGGTTACCTGGCATGCCAGGGATTTTGTACTTCGTTTGGTAAGTGCTGGTCCCGGAAATCGAAAATAACGAAACACGAGTGTTCTGGTTTCTCTTTGCTCGGGAAAACTGCTCCGTTTCCTTGACATGAAAAGCAGTCGCGGTGAAGCAACATGGCGGCGCACAGTCTGACCGAAGTTGAGATCCGGGCGTCTATTTCGGCTGATTTTGATGATAGTGACGATAAGAGCGATGCAATTTTTGAATCTGGCGATGAAACTGATATATCCGTGAGTGGTTCAAGTGACGATATTGATATCGGCGTCGCAAGAAATCATGGAGGAGGCGATAACATTATGTGAAGCAATCAGGGTCAATCCAGGCATTTGCTTTGAACGCTTCCACACACTCAATATATACCGTTAAGAAAGTTAAAAACATTATTTTGTTTCATGTAAATGCCATACTTTCATGAATTTTGTACTTCCTTCCTGTATATATTGTTACAACCAGTACTTAATACCAGGTTTTAAAATATGAAGAATGCTGACAGAAATAAATACGAGTGGGGAGGAACCGGGACTTACAATAATTCGAGTGGAAAGGGTTAATATGTGTTATATTGTTCAGTATATTCCTAAAAGGATATAAACTTACGAAGTTACGGAAATATATGAATTTACGAGCAAAAAATAGCCGCCATTTCGACTCAACGGGACGGCACGGACAAGCACGATATGGCATGGTCAGCCTGAACTATTAGTCACTACTGCGGTTACATATTCTATTTTAAAATGATAATATCCTACCGGTTCACCTCCTTGAGGGCAGTTTAAACCTCCCTATGTACGATGAGCTTATTTGGTAAGGCCAGGCCTTGTTGAATCGTAAGTTACAGTTAGGCTATAATACTTGCATGATTCATACATCCGCCATCCTAAAACTATTTGGCTGATGTCCTTGTAGTTTGGTCAAAAGACGCTTCCTACACGAAGGTATGTTGTTGCAAACTTTGGTAGAGATCACATGATTAGGTCAGTCGTAATTTTATTTAAGCTTTGAACATTTGGGTGGCCACCATTACGTTTCCGTCAAGATGGCGGCGATATAAAATATGACACTAAGGTGCTCTTTGCTAGTGCTACCTCTGTACCAAATTTCGTTCAATTCGGTATCACCGTGTTTGAATTGATAGATTAGAATAGATTAGAATACCCTCTGCTCCAAATTTCGGATAACCAGAGATTGGGAAGAGAGTATTATTTATTCCAATCATCACCTGATACATGTGATTACTACAATGTTTACATAAAATTTAAAAATAAGTCCCACAACTAATTTACATTGTAAACAATTAACAAGACACTAACAATGACTATTAATTATGTACTAACTTAATCTTATCCTAGTTGATACAGAGAGGCTCTCCTAGACTTTAACTAAGTATTATAGTTAAGGAAACCATCTCCTGTACCTGTATTCTTTTCACGTGCGTCTTTGTTCTGGATGTCATCAGTCGCTTTCCTATTCCACATCCCCTGATGATCGCTAATTGACCTGCCTTCCTCCATTCCCTTTTTAGTAATTTTATTAAAGTGTGATACCTATTCTCATTGTCTATTCTGTTTAAATCTGACTTGTCTACAAACATTGCTCTTATCATTTAAATCTCATTGCATTCTTTGATCAGGTGTACTGCACCCATAACCTTCCCAAAAAAACAGGCAAAGGTCCTTTTTTCCTACTTCTCTCAATGCATTGTTCTTATACACCCCCATTAACCACCAAATTATCCCTCTCATTTCTCTTTCATTAGACATTCAGGCTTTATGCTCATAAATGTCCTCCTTTCGCAGAACTCCGTTCAAGTTCTCCTGTTGGCACACTCTTATCTTAGTACCTGGAACTCTATGTTATTAGCCCTTCTGCACACTTTTTTACACACCTTACCTTCCTCTCTTCGTAAGACCCTATCCCATAGATAGATAACCCATTCCTAATCTTTCCAGTATATTTCTTACCCCGTCCACCCAGTACCCCTCTTGCTGATGCTTCATTTGGTGCAGGTAGGCTAACTTTAGAATTTCACCCCCTCCACCTACTTTCAACGAATCCAAGACTTTATGATCCTTTTTATAATATGTTTTCGAATACTTACATCCATACACAACATTCTTGCTCCACAATTCGCCATGCAACTAGGTAGCCCCAAAATTATCTTAGCAAACGTACTTACAATACTGTCCAGGGTTGCCGTTCCTTCCTCTACAGGGCCGATAACCTAGATGTTAGGCCCCTTAAAACAACAATTATCATCATCATCATCCTTCCTCTACATCCGATATTTCCACTCCATATAATACTCTTGATACGATAAGTGCATTGATAAGGGTGGGGGGAGGGGGAGGACATGCAGAGTACACACACATACACACTCACAGACACATAGACAGACACACAATTTTTTGGGCCAGTGTAGTAGGCTAAAAACAAACAAGGAAGGTCACGATGTGATCGAAACCGGTACTATTCTAATTTAAAGTACGTTTATTGACTAAGGGGGGAGACCCAGCTTAACAGAGGAAAAAAGGCCAGTAGTCATTCGATTGTTAAATATGCTACAAATATTGTTGACAAATGCTGCACATATCCCAGTATTGGTATGCTTCTTGGCAACCAGAAGCAACTTCAATAATGTAAAAATTCTAATTATAACATCTTAAAATAAAATGTTCAAAATTTCCCGCCTTTTTAAGAATGTATCACTGTTTCCCTTATACTGTAAATTCCAAGTTTATAAGAATTTTCGTACTTTTCCTTTTTTAAAGTGTGTACCAAACCTCAACCTACAAAATTAACCTCAATCACTAATATACACTGTGATTTAGATATTTTTATAGAGTTTTTATTTATTTTATTTTATTTTATTTTATTTTATTCAGGTGCTCAGAAATAAAACTCTGTAAAAATATCTAAGCCGAACATTCGCCCGAATGTTTCGCCGAATGTTCGGGTGGGATTGTGACCGCGAATGTAGACGAATGTGCAACCCGAACCACCCCGAACTAACCAAGTACACCATTGCCTAAGTTCGGCCGAACCATGCCGAACCCAATCGTGCGTATTCGCTGCAAAACATTCCCGCCAAACCCACTCATTGTGACCTTTATCGTTAGAACAAAACTTTTCCCCCCAAAAAAGTCCACTTTTGAAATTCCTATATTTTTGAAACTAGGAAGTTTACAAAAAAGTTTGTTTCACGTAAATGAATGGTCTTTACCCCCTTTACCCCCAAACTAAGTTTCAAGTCTCTAGGACAAAAACAAAAAAAGTTCAATTTTGAAAGTAGGCGATTTTTCGAAAACCATTCTTAAAGTGTTATATAGGCTAACAAGAATGGTCTCTATGTCCTTTATCGTTAGAACAAAACATTTATTATTTTTTCATTTTTTCCAAAAAGGTCCAATGTTGAAATTGGCTATATTTTGGAAACTAAGAATTTTACAAAGAAGGTTTGTTTGACATAAATGAATGGTCTTTACCTCCTCTACCCATAAACCAAGTTTCAGGTCTCTAGAAAAGTAACAGTAGGGGGGTAGTAGGGATGGGCTTTTTGTATTGGTTTATGTATTGCCTTTTGTATTGGCTTTTGTGTTGGCTTTTTGTATTGGCTTTTTATGTTGCCATTTTGTATTGGCTTTTTATGTAGGCTTTTTGTATTGGCTTTTGTATTGGCTTTTGTGTTGGCTTTTTTATTGGCTTCTGTATTGGCTTTATCTTGTTTTTATGCATTGGCTTTTATGATGGCTTTTTGTGTTGGCTTTTTATGTTGGCTTCTTGTATTGGTTTTTATGTTGGCTTTTTGTGTTGGCTTTTGTATTGGCTCTCTCATATTTGCTCTTACTTGTTGGCTTATTTGGTTTGGAAAGTATCTCAGCCCTTTTATCACAGCGTATTGCTTACTGCCATGTTTTTAAGCAACAAGAACAGCACATTAATATTCCAAAAAATCCTAAATACTCTATGGTTATTTATTGACTCTCAACTCTTACATTTACCTCTATCCCACTCTCAGTCAAAAATAATATTGATATTTTTATTTAAAAAAAAGTTGAATTGAGAAAGTAGGCTATATGTTAAAACTAAAACTCATATAAAGTCATATGTTAACTCCTACACCTACCTCTATTCCACTCTCAGTCAAAAAATGGTGTTTTTTCCCAAAACTTTCAAAAAATAGTAATTGGAAAGTAGGCTATATTTCGAAAACCAAACATTCTAAAAAGTGTTATATAGGCTTAAAAGAATGGTCTTTAGGTCCTTTATCATTAGAACAAAACTTGATATTTTTTACTTTTTTTTTTTGGAAAACGTTCAATTTTAAAATTGGCTATATTTCCAAAACTAAGAATTAAAAAAAAGTATTCTACGTAAATCAATGGTCTTTACCCCTCTACCAAGAAACCAAGTTTCAGGTCCCTAAGACAAAAACAAACAAAAAATCAATTTTTTAAGTTGGCTATATATTGAAAACCAAACATCCTAAAAAGTGTTACATAGGCTTATATGTCTTTTATCATTAGAACAAAACTTTATATTTTTTCATTTTTTCCATAATAGGTTCAATTTTCAAAATTGCCTATCTTTTGGAAACTAAGAATTTTACAAAAACGTTTGTTTGACGTAAATGAATGGTCTGTACCCCCTCTATCCACACACTAAGTTTCAAGTCTTTAGGACCAAGGGGGATGGTGGGGCTTCTGACGTCGGAGGGAGTGGTGGTGGGGCTTAGAAACAACAGCGTTTCCCCATTAGACCACTCCATCAATAAATAAAGAAATCGCACCAGTTAACAAAATAATACATAATCAACGATCATTGTAGACAGAGTGCGTGCGTGGCTACACGAATGCAAACGAGTGTGTACTGGCTCAAGTTAGTACCTGTCCGCGCTCGGCATTCGCCCTAGTTCGTCTCCTCTGATCCGTGTCGGTGGACCGCCAAAATAGCGAGCGCAGCCGAACACGAATGTTGGCGATGCGAACTACCCCGAATGTACACGAGCACACCGGGTACACTATCGCGCTCATCTCAGTTCGCCTACATTCGGCGATAGTGCACTGCAGGCTATAAAAAGGCGGGAAATTTAGAAGATTTTATTTTAAAATGTTATAATTAGAAATTTACATTGTTGAACTTGCTTCTGGTTGCCAGGAAGCACACCAATACTGGGATAAGTGCAGCATTAACAATATTAGTAGCATACGGTATTTAACAATCGAATGAATATTGGCCTTTTTTTCCTCTGTTAAGCTGGGTCTTCCGCCAGGTTATAATTCTCATAATACGTAACTATATTAAAATTTGCTAATAAGGAATTGCGCAGATATAGTTTTATTCATGACTTTTCACACAATATATAACTCACGTTCAGGGCTATTACACGCTCACGATCCACTTGAATTTCAGCTGTACGTTTCTCATCCTGCTGCATTAAATCGGTATACGCGTTATGGAGATCCTTGGTTCTCTTGTGGTATTCCATTAAGACATTCTTGATCTCATCCATAACTGCTTCCAACTTGCGCTCAAGTATAGCGTTCATCTGTTGCTCCTGTATCGATAACTGAGTGGAAAGCATAATCAATATTATTCAGTCATTGTTAAAATTCGAGATTTTATTAAAATGTCCCCATAAAAAGAGGCAAATGTTAGTCATTCACTCATTCATTCAATATCATACCATACCTCTGAATCCTCTGGATCTCGACCCTTACAAGATGTTTCATGGAGGTTCCTTCAAGTTCATAGGTAAGGGCGAGACGCAATTTTTTGAAATTCCATTTCTAGGTAGTATAATCATATCGTATGGCCTCGGGTGCCAGGGGCAAGCCTTTTAATTGACGCCCAGAGGGCAGTTTGCATGTCGAATTTTATTGCTCCTTGGAGCGCTATGAAAGCCAAGGAGGTTAGATAGCTAAACTCCTTGGCGGTATAAGCGCTTTCTAGTAGAGAAAGAAGGAACGTTTTGTGTTAGGTGAAAATCCCGAGATTAATAATTTTGCCATTATGAACACGGCATACTGAAATCAAATGGGTTCTTTAACATGCCAACAACGTATGGCATGCGTACCGTGATTTTTGTCGCATTTCAAAAAATCACTTACCACGGCCAGGAGCGAACCTGAAAGCTTGGGGTTGGTAATCCGACACGATAACCACTCACCCATCGTGGCTTTCTAAGGAGTAAAAAAATAGGGATTGAATAAATAGGCTTGAAAAAATATAAAACAGCTTGAGTTACAAGGACATATTTTGGGATTAAGCTGTAAGTTACGCATCCGTTAGAATTTATTTTGCAACAAAATTCACATTTGGCAAAAAATATACTAAACTTGTTGGACGATTTTAGATATTTCGTCCTAAGACACGTTTTGTTGAAGTGCACGAAAGTCTCCACAGACAAATAAACCAGAAATCTGATACTTGGGAAGAACAGAAAGAGAGAAACACTTGGCCACAGGCCGGGTAAAAGGTGTGGGTTAACGAGTTTGACCGCAAACGGAAAAGAAGGGGCTGTAGAAATATACTTTGGAAACTTTCTTGAAGGATATAGGTGTATCTGACAACGCGTACAAAGAAACGTGAAACTTCTTAAATGTGTCAATGAAACTGATCGGTGGTTATTAATAAAATTTAATTCACCAACTCTGCGTGACTTCATCCATAACATCGCATCTTCACGAGCTGGAAATATGAAGATAGGTAGTAATTGTTACTTTGATGGGAGGAACAGTGAGGTTATCTGTCCCTCATAACACAGATAAAATATTACAACTTTAGTAGAGTTATCATTTAGACTGACAACGGTAGCTACGCTCGCTAAAGCGCAGCGCTAGGCCATAGGGCCAAGCTCTCTGCGGACTCGGTAGACGTGAGTTCGAACCCCACCATCAACTGTCCTTGGAGTGGTTTTCCGCGGATTCCCCCTTTTCAACTCCAGGCAAATGCTGGGACGGTACCCTCTGACAGCCCACGGCCTAATTTCATTAATCTTCATCCATTTCATCTCTCATGAGGTTGGCGTCAGGAAGGGCATCTGGCCGTAAAATCCGTCCGCCACATAGAATTTCATCGCATCTCATCCCAGACCCCGTTGGAAACGGGAATAATAAGGAACTGCCATACAGTAGAGTTAATATTTAGATTAAAGAAAGCTTTCCACTCGATCAGCACCCCCTATTCATGTTTGTTTTACATAAAAGCGTGTTATTTTCTGTTAATTATCGTAAGTAATATTTTTCATGTAAGGGGAGTTCCAATGGCCTATGTTCTTAATGTTAATATTTAATAAATTCATGTTCCTATTTCGTAGAAACTACTGGGTAGATTCAGATGAAAATTTATTGCCGTAATTAGTGATCAATTCTTAGTGCTTTAACACGGGCGTTTGGTGTTTCTACTATTGTGACCATAATAATCTTTTTTCTTTAATGTCAAATTTTTCGTTTTAAAAATCTAGATATATCAATTTTTTTCATAATGTATTAGAGCTAGAACAAGATCCCTGTGTTAAAATCTCATTTACAAGCCAAGCTACAGGTGGGAAAAATTTGAGACTTCTGTGATAAGTAACAATTGAAAAATATGGACCGTTTATGTGCAAAAAGTAAGTTCTGAGAAAATGCCTGCAATAAATATTAGACATATTTTGCAAATAACAAATATCAAGTGTTATACATCATTTTAAACGTCATTCTTACATCGTATACAAATCTGAAAATTGATATTTTTTCATGTTTTATCCATTGGAACTCCCCCTTTAGGGCACATAAATAAGTTACTTGTTTTCCCGTCTGAAGTAGGGGCAGATGACCTCGTAGTTCCGTCCATTAAAACAACTAATTAACTTTTTTTTAGCGTATGGCTTTTAGTGCCGGGAGTGTCCGAGGACATGTTCGGCTCGCCAGTTTTGTAGCTGCTTCGAGACGGACACCTAATGGGTGAGCTACAAGTACCGTTGGGGAGGAAAGTTGGTAGGGAAGGGCGAGGAGTTGGAAGGTAGCGGCTGTGGCCTATAGTTAGGGACCAACCCCGGCATTTGCCTGGAAGGAAGATGGGAAACCACAGAAGACCATCTTCAAGGTTGCCGGCGGGGGAATTCGAACCTCCTCGCCTCCCGGATGTGAGCGACTGCCATTAGTCATGCCGTAACGACCACGGCTAACTCACCCGGTAACTAATTAACTAACCCGTCTAATGTAGTTGGGCACAATTTGTGTTGACCGACTGGAAAGCTTTCTTTAATAGAAATAGGCAACACTGAAAAATGGTTTCTATCACTTCAATTTTTAAAATTTAGTGGTGGATGCAATAATACATAAACTGCCTAATTTATTTCATATTTTATGGCCAACATAGAACAACTACAATCAATACAAAGACAATTTTGCTTTTCTACGCTTGCAATATTTCTTCGTCCTCTCAAATGTCAACATTCCTTTTTGAGTGGAGAGCTTAATTATTTTGGTTTGAAGTCTCACGTGTGAATCGTGTAGGATCTTGATTTTATCTGTTTTATTCTTGAGATCGTCTAATGTTATTTGGAGTTCTTTGATAACCTTAATTTTTCTAATCCATTTAATCCTGGTATAGGTATTCCATAATTTTTCTAAACGTCATCGGTGGCGTAGTCGGTATCATGCTGAACTGCTATGCCCAAGACCGCGGGTTCAAACCCGGCCAAAGTCGTCGGATTTTTAAGTTTTAAAATCCTTCAGTATGCCTTCCTTTGGAGGGGAAGTAAAGCCAGCGGGCCCATGTCATAGATTTATGTCATGTAAAAGAACCTTCCTCTGCAATTGGTGGTGTGTAGCAAAATTTGTAGGTAATACTTGACTGGTTAGAAACGCTCTATCAAGTTCCAACGTTCACCGCTAGGTGTTAGTGACAGTAGCACCTGGTAGCCAAAGTAGAAATTACTTGAAATTGAACTTGTTGGGAGCCCACGGGCGTTCAATTAAAATACCCAGCTGCAATTCGGCTGCAATTCATATATAATATTTTTTCTAACAAAGTCTAGTTTCCGGTGTTCGAAAGAGATGTTCGAAATATGAGATGCGTTTCTTCCTAATTGTGCTCAATACTGGTTCGATTTCCTTATATACACTGTTATTTGAAGTTATTATCCAATGGCCATTAATTCTATATTGTTTATTTCTTCTTCTTCTTCTTCTTCTTCTTCTTCTTCTTCTTCTTCATGTGCCGTCTCCTCTAAGAAGGTTGGCGATCATCACAGAAATCCGGTTTTTGGATCTAGCAGCACCGAGAAGTTCACTGGAACTACACTTGAACCATTTTTTTTTAGGTTGTCCAACCAAGAGATCCTTCTTCTTCCTCGACTCCTTCTGCCCTCAACCTTCCCTTGAATAATTTCTTGTAGAAGGCGATACCTGTCTCCTCTCATTATATGGCCCAAGTGTTGTAACTTCCTAATTTTGACCTATCGTACGCGATATCTCAAAGGCTTTATTATAATCCAGAAAACAAACATAGGCTATATTGGCTGATTCATTTCCAGGCATCTTTGTGTGAGTACATTAATGGCCAATAATGCTTCTCGTGTTTCCAGGGCATTCCGGAAACCAAACTGAGTTTCATCTATATCTTGTTCTAGTTTACTATGTATTCTTTGATGTATGATCTTCAAAAATATTTTCATCAAGTGACTCATTAAACTAATTGTCCTATGGTCATTACATTCTTTACATAATTTATTTTTGGTATAGCTACCAATAACCCTAAATTTTCTTGATTAATGAGTTTTATTAATTCAGATGATATTGAATCTGGACCTGGTGCTTTGTTGTCTTTTGTATTCTGAACTGCGTGAAGTTTTTCTTCCTTTGTAATGTCTGGGCCACAGTCATTCTGTTGTTCTTCATACGCCGGATCAATTTCTCTTTCATCTGCATACAAATCTTGTATGTATTTCGTCCGTCTGTTTATTTTTCCTTCCGCATCACAAAGAATATCACCATTTTCCCCCCGCAATATATGTGTCTAACTAATTAAATTCGTACCAGTTAATTCTTTAACTTTCTTATGAAGATTGAAACTATCATGTTTTAAGGCAAATCTTTCAATATCCATACACGTCTCATTGTACCATTTTTCTTTTGCATTTGGTATTTTCCTTCTTATCTCTGTATTAATGCTTTTATATGTATTTATATCCTTATTTTTATTAATCCTTCTCTTGTCCATTAACTGTAATATGTCATCCGTCATTCATCCCTTCTTGCCTGTCATTCTATCCTCTTTCAAAACTTCATTGCTTGTCATCAATAGTACCGTCTTTGCCTTTTTCAATTTATCTGCAACATGAAGGTTCGATGTATTATGTATTGTACTCAACTTGTCATTAATTTTATCATAAATTTGGTTTCTTACAACTGGGTTCTTCAATTTAGAAGTCGACATTCTACCCATTTGCTCTCTTTTAAGTACTTTCTTGAACTTGACACAAAACTTTGCAACCAATGGATTATGGTCTGATCCTATGTCTGCTCCAGGGAAAGTTTTCACTACTAGAACCGAATTACGGTAGCGTTTATTCGTAAGAATATAATCTATTTGATTCCTTAAAATTCTGTCATTTTGATCTGCTGGGGATACCCAGGTATATAACATTCTTGTAGGTAACTTGAAGTATGTATTGGTAATAACCAGTTCATTATCTTGGCAAAACTGTACCAGTATTTTCCCTCTATCATTTCTAGTTCCTAATCAAAATTCTCCAATTAAGTCTGACTCTTTACCCTTACCAATTTTTGCGTTTAAATCCCCCATGACGTTGGCAATGTGTTGAGATTTCGCCATCTTCAGTGCCTGTCCCAATTCACTATAAAACTGTTCTTATTTATCTTCATCCTTATCAGTAGTCGGTGCATAGACTTGTATTATATTGACTCTTGCTTTCGTTGTTTGAATTTGCAAGGCAAGAACTCTGTCCAATATTATAATGACGCCAGTTACAGCTCGACTAGTGACCTTATTTACAACAATTGCTACACCATTCCAATGATCTGCGTCACTATTTCTTCATTTTATTAATCATAATTTCCCCTGAACCTGGCCATCGGGTCTCACTCAACCCTAATATATTAATTCTGAGTCTCTGCATCTCTTGGATCACATTGTGAATTTTTCCTGCCTGATTAATTGATTTTACATCCATGTTCCTAGATTCATTTCTGGAACTAAATTTTCCTATGTCCAGCAGCATTCAAGGCATCCAAGTGGGAGAATTGAAACTCCGGAATATTTTACAGTGAACGCAGCCATGATGATTATACTAGGGATAACCGAAGATCTTTAATGTGGTGGTTTCCAGTTACCTTCCACATACTGACGCTGTTGATCAACCATGATTCATCCGCCTTCAGGAAAGATTTCTCATCCCAAGGACAGCAGTGTGCCCTAAACCTCTACCTGCTCATCCATCCTCTGAAGAAGCCGTTGGCATTTGATGGAGGGGATATATTTGATATATGGCAACCACATACCTTTTGCTCTTAGGCATGTTCTAATTATTTTTCCTATGCCCAAGGTCGCGGGTTCAAACCCGACCAAAGTCGTCGGATTTTTAAGAGCGTTAAAAATCCCATAGCATGCCTTCCGTCGGAGGGTAAGTAAATCCGGCGGTCCCATGTCATAGATTTATGGCATGAAAAAGAACCTTCCACTAACTACACTTGTGTGAAGCCAAAATTTGTAGGTTATAATTGATAACGCTATATTAGTTCCAACGTTCGCCACGATGTCATTTAGTGGCCAAGTGTGCAGCTATGTGTCGTGGACAGTAGCAATTGGTAGCAAAAGTAGGAACTACTTGAAATTTGACCTATGCAATCCTTACCTGAATAACAGATAACACACACTAATACAGTCATCACAGCTAATACCGGTTATCAGACAGATTCTACACACACCCAAAGTACACGAGGCTACATGACCGCGTTGTCACAGCCCCTAAACTGAGGAACCAACCAACCTAATTATTTTCTTTCGGTTTTAAGTATTTTATCTATTTCAGCTGTATTAGTAGTTTTGGAGATAGTTTCACTAGCAAAAGTCACCTCATGCTGTGTAACTATTTTATAATGTCTTAATTTTGCTGCAATTGGTCAGCTTTTGTTGTGTGTATATTTTGTAATATTCTGTAATTTGCTCTAAAGGGATGGTATATTGGTATATAGAAAGAATGCTGAGTTATAATTTGCTCTATTCAATTTATTTGTTCAGCCAGTTTTTTTAGATGATAAGTGATAATTTCACATAAACATTAAAATGTATCCACAATTTCCTGTTCATCAATAGTAATTACACTTTCGTGTGGTGAACTATCAGTATAAAGTTAACATTGAACAAGCAAGGAAGGAAATTGGAGAAAAATTAAAAGTGGGAGTGAAGATTCAAGGAGAAATAATTTCAACTCTGAGATTTGTTGATGACATCGTCATCTTGGCGGCCGACACGCCAAAGGATTTGAATGAGTTTTTTAATGGTATGGACTCCGTCTTGAGGAAAGAATTCATGATGAAAATTAATAAATGTAAAACAAAAATATTGGAATGCAGCCGAAATAAATCAGAAACCTCAATGGATATCAAATTGGCAGATGAAAAGCTAAAGGAAGGAGGAGACTTCTGTTACTTAGGAAGCAAAATAACCAGTGATGGACGAAGCAAAGAGGATATAAAAAGTAGGTTGACTCAGGCAAGGAAAGCATTTCTACAAAAAAGGAATCTGTTGACATCGAATATAGATTTAAGTATTAGGAAGTCATCTTTGAAAGCCTTGTCTGGTGCGTGGCACTCTATGGAAGTGAAACTTGAACTAACGGTGCAGCAGAAAAGAGGAGAATTGAAGCGTTTGAAATGTGGTGTTACAGGAGAATGATGATCAGATGGGTAGATAGGGTTACAAACGAAGAAGTATTATGACGAGTGGGAGAGGAGAGATGTTTCTGGCGACTGCTAATGAAGAGAAGAGATAGGTTGGTAGGACACATACTAAGACACCCAGGAATAGCAAGCTTTAGTTATGGAAGGATGGGGCCAGACCAGGGGTAGACCAAGGTTAGAAAATGTTGAACAGATTGCCTCGGATGTAGGGTGTAGTAGCTATGTAGAGATGAAACGATTAGCTCAGGACAGGGACACATGGAGTGCTGCATCAAACCGGTCGGAAATACGAAAAAGAATAAGTTCTTTAATGATTTATTTATTTATTTATCTATCTTATTTATTTATCGTATGGCTTTTAGTGCCGGGAGAGTCAGAAGACATGTTCGGCTCGCCAGAGGCTTTAGCAGCTTCTAGCGGACACCCATAGGGTGAACTACAAGTGCCGTTCAATTTCAAGTAGTTCCAACTTTCACTACCAGATGTCAATGATACCTAGTAGTGGATGCTGGAACTTTGATAGAGCGTTCCAATGAAATATAACCTAAAAAATTAGCTTCACACTAGTTTATTCTGAGGAAGGATCTTTAACATGCCATAAATCTATGATATGGGGCCGCCGGCTGTACTCCCCTCCGAAGGAAGGCATTCTGAAGGATTTTAACGCTCTTAAAAATCCGATGACTTCGTCCAGGTTTGAACCCGCTATCTTGGGCAAAGCAGTTCAGCATGCTACCAACTACGCCACCGAAGTTCTTTAATGAAATACACACTTACTGTAATTACCATTTGACCACAATCACCCACTTCAGAAAGCACGTAAGCTAGAAGAGGTGGTTTGGGGGAAAATATTTGTTGGTTGGTTCTTCAGTTTAGGGGCTGCGACAACGCGGTCATGTAGGCTCGTGTACTTTGGGTGTGTGTAGAATCTGTCTGATAACCGGTGTTAATTGTGATGGCTGTATTAGTGTGTGTATCTGTAAGGACTGCAGACATTGAATATTTTGCCGCCAAACGCCACCGTCAACGACTAACTAGGTCAGAACTTAGTTACCAGATACCACCGCAGTCGGTTCTTGACGACGAACGTAGGAACCTAAGAGCATTAGTCAAATGTTTAACCTATATAATTTAGCTTCACACAGGTGTAATTGGTGGAAAGTTCTTTAATATGCCATAAATGTATGACATGGGACCACCTGCTTTACTTCCCTCCGAAGGAAGGCATACCGAGGGATTTTTAAGCTCTTAAAAAATCCGACGACTTCGGGTGGGTTTGAACCCGCGATCTTGGGCATAGAAGCTCAGCATGCCACCTACTACGCCACCGAAGCTGCCAAGGGCGGGGGAGATTGGAGGAGGCTATGTGAACGAGCTGCGTAAGCAGAAACGTTTTTAGGAAGAAGAATAAGGAGAACATTAGGTTGCAGCAGTTATTATAAATTAGCGCAACTTGTCAGATTTCTTAGTTACATGTGATTTCTTGTTAAGATTTTGTTAGTGGTGATTGATTTTCAAGTTTTAGTGTGATATCTGTGATTGTTATAGTTGGTGTATTCTTGGAATACATGGTAAGAGAGAATATAATTTTTAATGTTCTTTGCATGTTCATTTTTTCCTTTTTATCAAACACCAACAGCGATCTTCTAGTTTCTCTTTGGTGGTCATGTCTCTTATCTCATTGTGAGTCTGTTCTAGATATATATCTTCCATGACCCACCTAGCGTCATCTAGCAGCGAATCTCAGAAGTTCCTCAATTCTTCCCTGTACAAGAGGACTTACTTATCAATTTTGCCATCAGATCTCGTCGCCATCGCCAGCTATCATCTCTGTGATCAAGAGAACTCCGTCTACCTTTTCACCCACCATGCTGTGCTAGTATCGCCTGCTATCAACTCTTTGAAGACCATTCATCAAGAAGAACTTTTAGTTTTATAAAGTTGTCTATTCTGTTATGTTCTCCTTTTGTCTCCTACCCCCACTTTTTTTCCTTCCTTGGTCCCTCCGCGCTTCGCTGAGCATGTCTCACTTGTACGTCGGCAGTTGACTTAGTCAGTCAAGGCTCAACTAGAGCCAGTCTCCTCAAACCAAGAGGCACTCTCTACATTCTACGCCATGTTGGCACATTAAGTTTATACGTCAAAGGGAACTTCACCTTCGCCATGCAACAAAGATAAGTACATACTTCAGGTTTTAACCTCATCTTCATCGGTTTTACTATCTTCATGCTTTTAACGACTATTTTATAGGCAGTGTGAGATATTTATTTGTGGCAATAATCATTCTTCGTGGGATTTTCCATGTTGGGCTTCTATCCAATTAAGCCAACCTTTGTGAAAAGCAGCATTTCTTATGCTAATTAAATGAGAGATCTTCTCACAACGGGGGATATTATAGAATACCCACTGTCTACAAATATTAAGCTTGTTCCACCGCTGGAGTAACTTTGGCCCTATTCTTCCATTAGGATCGTTCTGGAACTTACCAGAATCTGCATTTTATCTACAAGTCAAGCCGTTATGTATCTTTCACTCACTTGTGGGAATGCCATTTCAAACTAAGGAATCTACCTTATAAATTAATGCTCAATAGCTAAATTTTCTTCCACCGTTGGGATTTTTTTCTGGCGCATTTAATTGTAATCCACAACTTTCTCAAGTAATAGACTTTCGCCTACCTAGTGCAACCAGTCATTTTTCACAATTGCAATAACTTTCTTTGCCATAAACTTTTGCGCTACTACAGTGAACTTTTCATTCATTCAACAGACTATAGTGAAAACTAGTGCTTGTTCAACATTTCTACCTCGTCGCGATCGTCCGATTACCATAAATAAGGCCATGAATATATATCCTCAATCCCAATTGATCTTTCCTAAACCCTTTACTAACAAACCATAATAATAAATTTATTACTTTAAGTCTTTTTTTCAATGAGGTGTCACTCTATAGAAGTGCCCTCCCCTTTTTCTTATATAACATTAATTAACTTCTGCATAAATACGTGTCTAGCACACGTTTTAAACTTACATTGTTTCTCCCTTCTAATTAGAGAATACAATTCCTTCAAGTCATTAGTGAGTTATTTCTAGGTCTCACGAAAGGGAAACTTGCCCTATTTGTCTCGTGATTCCTATTTAACCATAGGAAGTCTAGAACCTTCCTTTTAACTTTCTCTTCAGGTTTCACAGTAAGTGACCTGTCTTATTTTGTAACTATTATAAAAGTAATTCAGCGTAAATATAAGAAGTTATAGGAACTTCTCTTCCATTCTACCTGTTTTCTATTTTTGTTATTTTCGAAGTTGTAACTTTTTCTAAGATAGGTACTTGGGAATTTCTGAAAGTACACACATTGTACTCGATTTAATGTTTAAACTTTAATCACTTCATTTGTCTTTTTTAAATCTTACAAAGATTTTAGTACATATATAAGGTTTGAAACCTAAAGAATTGTTAATTGCCTGGAGCAAACTTTAAATGTTAGGAGGTCTGTGACCCCAAATTGTTACCAAAAATTGAAACTATATACTTGTCAAATTTATTAGACTTTTTTGCATTGTTAAATAAATTCAAACTTTCCTTTTCGACTCATCATTTCTCTAATACAACGGTTAGGCAAGATCCTGTCTTCCTTGGCTCTTCCTACTCAATGCCATTAAATCTATTGATAGGGCTTTCACCACTCGTTGCATTTGAGCAAGAACTCTTAGTGGTAATCTCGTTAAAGTTTCTCTTAGCTTTAATAGCTAATTCTAACTGGCCAGTAAGGCAAGTACAGCTCGCTACGCCAGCTACCTGCTTGTGGAGATCCTCTCCGAAAACTTATGGTTGGTTTTCCAAAATATAAGTGTTTCTCTTTGCCTAAACTTTTAGTCGGCCCCTTGCTGAGTAAAAGCTTAGCCATTTCCAAATGCAACTATTGGTTCACTTACCTAAATTACTCCCCAAGGTATATTTTTTTTTATCACTATACTTCTTGGAAGCACTTGGTCGCTTTTTCAGGAACTCTATAACTTCGAAAACTGGGAATACTAAACCTGATTTAAATTATTGGCATTCTTCGAATTACTTTGCAAAAACGAATTTCTTTGAACAGACATACAATAAATCTGTTCCTCTCTGTCTTGCCAGACCATCACCCTTCCACATAGTAGGCATATGCATGCTTGAGAGGGAATACACTAAAGCCACTCTCTTGCAAACCGCCCAAGTCCTAGCTGCGTTTCCCGTCAGCTTCGACCAGGTCCTTACCCACTTTAGGTATCAGAGAACGGATTTGCGGTGGCAACCGCCTCTGAGTGCATTTAAAGTTAAATTTATAACTTTTGTGGGACTCTCCTCCTATTTCTCCATCCTTTTTCTCCAGTCCGAAACCCACCTCCTTTTCTTTATCATCTTCCCTTGGTGGTTAGGTTATTCCTCAGCCAATAATCTACCCAAAATTTGGTCCCGGAAACCCGGGAGAGTCCATTTTCTATTTCTATTCTTTTTTAAAAAGATCATTTGACAATACTTTGCAAATTATTAATATTTGCCTTGAATCTTTCAGCTATAACTACATCATGCAATGCCTGTGAAGGGGAAAGAGGCCGCTCCTGTCTCCCGTGGTGTGTCCCTTTCTTTCAACTTATTTGCTGCTGCCAGACTGACAGCATTTCCAAGGTTCCACAGTTCCGTGAGTTGTACTTTAATTTATCTACTTTGTCATGGCTCCTACTGAAAAGGATGAAACTCTCATTGCCAGACGTTCTTCCTATAAAGGGCAACTCACCAGATTCAGAAATTTCATCAACAAAATAAATCCCGCCGAGTGTGATTTAGACATCTTGACACAACGCCTTAAGTTGTAGGAACGGTCTTATGATTATTACGATCAAATTCAAACCGAGATTGAATCCGCTTGCCCAGATCTTCAATCGGATCGGGACGAGGTCGAACCCTTGTACTTTGAAGGGATTGCTAAGGCCCACCAACTTATCCGCAGTATCTCAGAACCGGACACTAGAGTCATCAATCCGGCCCAGTTCGCACCCGCTTCAGTTCACAAGAACAAACCGAAACCTTTACTTCCAAAGATAAGCCTACCTCACTTCTCAGGCCAGGAAGGTGAATGGTATTCTTTTTATGAACTCTACTGCTCCCTCATTCATGAAAATGATGACATTCTCGACATTCATAAATTCTACTTCTTGCGTACGTCCTTGGAAGGCGAGGCCTTGGCCTTGGTCGAGTCACTGCCTTTAAGCGCAGATAACTACCGCATCACCTTTAATCTCCTTAAAGAGAGATATGGCAATTTACGTTTGAGTGTTGCTCGCCACATCCGCTGTCTGTTCAACCTGTCAGCCGTCAAACCTAATGACGTCACCTCTTTAAGAGACCTGTTAGACTCTATGCAATTAAATATCAGAGCATTATATCAACTCAAGCAACCAGTCCAAACTTGGGACACTATTCTTATTCATCTAGCTACATCAAGATTCGATTTTTCGACATTAAAGGCTTGGGAGATCGAACTCACTCGCAACGAGGTACATTCGTTTGAACACCTCATCTCGTTTCTCAACAGCCGGTGCCAAGTCCTTACAGCACTCTCATTTCAGGGCGAAAATGTCGAAACGAGTCATAAGTGTCACATTTTTTAGAAAAAACTTGTCTCTTCAAATGGTCATCAGCCCCCATCTGTCGAGAACAAGCAAACCCGTCCTGATTCTTTCAACCAACCAAGAGAACATATCAGGCCGCTCAACAAATCTTTAAAATGCATGCTCTGCAAAAAGTTGCACACTTTGTACTTGTGCAAATCCTTTAAAGAATTGTCTGTCGAAGACCGAAGGAAGTTTGTCTTTAATAGCAAACATTGCTTCAACTGCTTGTCACCTAAGCATTCTTCTTCAAACTGTACGTCTTCCAACCTCTGTTTCCATTGCAAAAAACCGCACCATTCTTTATTGCACGTTCATGATCAATCGAGGTCACCAGTACCCGCTTCTTCAAACTCCATGCAGAGCAGCTCCGAACAAACTAATGCTTCTTCCTGCATTTCTAACGCCGAAACTTCTCACAGTGCGCAAGTCCTTTTGTCCACTGTACAATTCGAAATCCACGATAAATTTGGAAATTGGTTTCGAACCCGCGGTCTTCTCGATTCCGCTTCAACTCACAACTTTGTTTCGCAATCATTAATTAAAAAACTAGGTCTTTCGTCATCGCCTACTTCTATCAATGTATCCTCAATTGACAATTTGAAAACTCAAGCCTTGCAGTCTTCAAAATTGAAAATCAGAGACATTTGTCAAAGAAACACCAATCTTAACTTAAACTGTCTCATTCTTACCAGTATTGGCAAGGACACTCCTAGCAGCTCTATGAATACTTCAGGTTTAAAGATTCCTTCGCACTTAAGGTTAGCTGATCCTCAGTTTACGGCTCAAGGTCCCATTGATGTACTTTTCAGTGCCAATGTTTTCTGGAATTGCCTTCGTAAACAGGTTCGTAAGTTATCCTCAAACGTGGTCGCCAGAAACACCGATTTTGGTTGGGTTATTACTGGTGAAATCCAACAACCCAGTCTTCAAACCAAATCGCAATGTCATTTTCTTACTGCTGATATAAATCACTTTTATGAAAAAGAGAACGCTTATGTTTCTGATCTCGATACTTTTGAAAAACACTTGCCGAAAAGATGTCTCATCGTAAACAACTACGCCACCTTTGTAAGTTGTTTAAATGGTTTTGCCTTCATCCCGCACAAAATGGCAATTCAAGTTCGCCTCGCCTTGTGTCACTTAGTTTACTCTCTCATGTCATTTTTATAGCAGGTAATTGCTTAAACTCTCTATCGAAAACTATCTTCCACTTGTGTAAAACCATGGCTATCAGTCTCCATCACTTCGCTGTAAGCTATGTTTCACTTCTTTCGCTATTTAGTAGGATGGCCACGGCCGGCTCCTTCCCCCTTCCTCATAATTGGAAGCCGCTTTTGAAACCGCTTGAAAATCTGAATTCTCTAGCATCTAGAATAACTATTCTTATGCATAAACTCCTTCTCAATGTCCCAGCTTCTCTTCTCTGTTCGGAAGAATTAAGCTTTTTTCTGTTGAAAATTGTCGGATTCCGTGATCCTCAAAATTATGCGAAATTCATTTCCTACTTTATTTCATATGTCTCTAAATTGGTTTTTCACGTCCAAGCCACGAATGACTGCATGTCTTGTCACTTGCTCCGCTTTAAGTCACAGCTGATTGCGCTAGTTTTGTTTGTTTATTTCGAACTGCTTGTTTGTCAAACTTGTTTGTATACAAGATCGGATAACGCCAAGCTGTCGTTTATTTCCTGTATGCTTGCCAAAGGTCAGAGCAAGTTTTCCTTATCTCAACTCTGGCTGACTGCCAACCATTGTCTTGCGAGTTGCTTCCGTAAGTTCAGAAGCTGCTCACCTCATTGCCAAAATAAACTTGTTCCGGTCAAGGACTCTTTCAGCTATTTATATTCCTTATCTCGCTGTACTATGTGGGTCAAGGCCGTGTTTGCCTGTCTCTCCCACTTGCTCACATTCGTATCCTATAGCTGCTTCGATTCCTGTTTCATAACATCGTTGCGTATTTTTTACGCGCACATGTATTGCACCTTGCTTATATATTTTGCACCTTTATTGTTCATTGATGAACAAACTTGTTTTTTCGCGTCGTTACATTCCATGTGTTTTTGTATTTATGCTTTTCATGTCACGTTTCTCGCTGACAAGTATTTTTCTGATTAACCCCTTTGATACTTATTATAACTTGAGGTCATTGTTTATGGCTACTAGATTGTTGTTACTTATGGCGTTCTTGCCTCCTACTCGCATAGTTCCTTTGTTTATTTGGTATATTCTCATCCTTAATCGATGTATTTGTTTCTATACGCTTTGTTTAAACTTGTTAATTTTTTTTCGCATCTTATCGCGATCTTTACTAGAGCTATATTTCCCGCAGCTTCTAGCTACTTTGTGATTGAAGGTGTTGTTAATTCTCGTTCTTTAACTCCGCTTTCCAATGACCCTGATGACCTACTTCCACTCACACCTGGTCACTTCCTTACAGGCCCTTCTCTCTCTGCCCCTCCACCCCTTCCTAATTCTTACAGGGATTCTAATTTACCTATCGTTTGGCGTAAACTTGAAGTCCTTCGCAATTCTTTTTGGAAGAGGTGGACCTTGGAATACTTAACTTCCTTGCAACGGAGACAGAAGTGGT
Source organism: Meconema thalassinum (assembly GCA_946902985.2). Classification (NCBI taxonomy): domain Eukaryota; kingdom Metazoa; phylum Arthropoda; class Insecta; order Orthoptera; family Tettigoniidae; genus Meconema; species Meconema thalassinum. The sequence goes on from OX336390.1 coordinate 502,314,312, forward strand.
TTCTTTCCAGTCCCGACATCAAAGTGGGGGACTTGGTCTTGGTTAGGGATGTTTCTCCTCCCCTGGTCTGGATTACTGGTAGAGTGACCGAGTGTTATCCTGGAAGAGATGGGAGAGTCAGGGTGGCCAAAATCTTGACCACTAATGGTCAGATCACAAGACCACTTCTCTTCAATTGCTTCATTACCTTTAAATGTTTAATTGTTTTTCCTGCTCTCTGTTGGTGTTTTACCCTCCCAGTATGGTGTATTCTTGGAATACACGGTAAGAGAGAATATAATTTTTAATGCTCTTTGCATGTTCATTTTTTCCTTTTTATCAAACACCAACAGCGATCTTCTAGTTTCTCTTTGGTGGTCATGTCTCTTATGTCATTGTGAGTCTGTTCTAGATATATATCTTCCATGACCCACCTAGCGTCATCTAGCAGCGAATCTCAGAAGTTCCTCAATTCTTCCCTGTACAAGAGGACTTACTTATCAATTTGGCCATCAGATCTCGTCGCCATCGCCAGCTATCATCTCTGTGATCAAGAGAACTCCGTCTACCTTTTCACCCACCATGCTGTGCTAGTATCGCCTGCTATCAACTCTTTGAAGACCATTCATCAAGAAGAACTTTTAGTTTTATAAAGTTGTCTATTCTGTTATGTTCTCCTTTTGTATCCTACCCCCACTTTTTTCCTTCCTTGGTCCCTCCACGCTTCGCTGAGCATGTCTCACTTGTACGTCGGCAGTTGACTTAGTCAGTCAAGGCTCAACTAGAGCCAGTCTCCTCAAACCAAGAGGCACTCTCTACATTCTACGCCATGTTGGCACATTAAGTTTATACGTCAAAGGGAACTTCACCTTCGCCATGCAACAAAGATAAGTACATACTTCAGGTTTTAACCTCATCTTCATCGGTTTTACTATCTTCATGCTTTTAACGACTATTTTATAGGCAGTGTGAGATATTTATTTGTGGCAATAATCATTCTACGTGGGATTTTCCATGTTGGGCTTCTATCCAATTAAGCCAACCTTCGTGAAAAGCAGCATTTCTTATGCTAATTAAATGAGAGATCTTCTCACAACGGGGGATATTATAGAATACCCACTGTCTACAAATATTAAGCTTGTTCCACCGCTGGAGTAACTTTGGCCCTATTCTTCCATTAGGATCGTTCTGGAACTTACCAGAATCTGCACTTTATCTACAAGTCAAGCCGTTATGTATCTTTCACTCACTTGTGGGAATGCCATTTCAAACTAAGGAATCTACCTTATAAATGAATGCTCAATAGCTAAATTTTCTTCCACCGTTGGGATTTTTTCTGGCGCATTTAATTGTAATCCACAACTTTCTCAAGTAATAGACTTTCGCCTATCTAGTGCAACCAGTCATTTTTCACAATTGCAATAACTTTCTTTGCCATAAACTTTTGCGCTACTACAGTGAACTTTTCATCCATTCAACAGACTATAGTGAAAACTAGTGCTTGTTCAACATTTCTACCGTGTCGCGATCGTCCGATTACCATAAATAAGGCCATGAACATTTATCCTCAATCCCAATTGATCTTTCCTAAACCCTTTACTAACAAACCATAATAATAAATTTATTACTTTAAGTCTTTTTTTCAATGAGGTGTCACTCTATAGAAGTGCCCTCCCCTTTTTCTTATATAACATTAATTAACTTCTGCATAAATATGTGTCTAGCACACGTTTTAAACTTACATTGTTTCTCCTTTCTAATTAGAGAATACAATTCCTTCAAGTCATTAGTGAGTTATTTCTAGGTCAAACGAAAGGGAAACTTGCCCTATTTGTCTCGTGATTCCTATTTAACCATAGGAAGTATAGAACCTTCCTTTTGACTTTCTCTTCAGGTTTCACAGTATGTGACCTGTCCTATTTTGTAACTATTATAAAAATAATTGAGCGTAAATATAAGAAGTTATAGGAACTTCTCTTCCATTCTACCTGTTTTCTTTTTTTTGTTATTTTCGAAGTTGTAACTTTTTCTAAGATAGGTACTTGGGAATTTCTGAAAGTACACACATAGTACTCGATTTAATGTTTAAACTTTAATCACTTCATTTGTCTTTTTTAAATCTTACAAAGATTTTAGTACATATATAAGGTTTGAAACCTAAAGAATTGTTAATTGCCTGGAGCAAACTTTAAATGTTAGGAGGTCTGCGACCCCAAATTGTTACCAAAAATTGAAACTATATACTTTTCAAATTTATTAGACTTTTTTGCATTGTTAAATAAATTCAAACTTTCCTTTTCGACTCATCATTTCTCTAATACAACGGTTAGGCAAGATCCTGTCTTCCTTGGCTCTTCCTACTCAATGCCATTAAATCTATCGATAGGGCTTTCACCACTCGTTGCATTTGAGCAAGAACTCTTAGTGGTAATCTCGTTAAAGTTTCTCTTAGCTTTAATAGCTAATTCTAACTGGCCAGTAAGGCAAGTACAGCTCGCTACGCCAGCTACCTGCTTGTGGAGATCCTCTCCGAAAACTTATGGTTGGTTTTCCAAAATATAAGTGTTTCTCTTTGCCTAAACTTTTAGTCGGCTCCTTGCTGAGTAAAAGCTTAGCCATTTCCAAATGCAACTCTTGGTTCTCTTACCTAAATTACTCCCCAAGGTATAATTTTTTTTATCACTATCCTTCTTGGAAGCACTTGGTCGCTTTTTCAGGAACTCTATAACTTCGAAAACTGGAAATACTAAACCTGATTCAAATTATTGGCATTCTTCGAATTACTTTGCAAAAACGAATTTCTTTGAACAGACATACAATAAATCTGTTCCTCTCTGTCTTGCCAGACCATCACCCTTCCACATAGTAGGCATATGCATGCTTGAGAGGGAATACACTTAAGCCACTCTCTTGCAAACCGCCCAAGTCCTAGCTGCGTTTCCCGTCAGCTTCGACCAGGTCCTTACCCACTTTAGGTATCAGAGAGCGGATTTGCGGTGGCAACCGCCTCTGAGTGCATTTAAAGTTAAATTTATAACTTTTGTGGGACTCTCCTCCTATTTCTCCATCCTTTTTCTCCAGTCCGAAACCCACCTCCTTTTCTTTATCATCTTCCCTTGGTGGTTAGGTTATTCCTCAGCCAATAATCTACCCAATAGTAAATTGCCAGGTTAGAGTGGATTGTCGACTTAGCTCATTGTTCTAGCCAGGGGCGTATAAACTTTTTTTTTCGGCGAGGGTGACTATCCTGGGAAATTGTGAGTACTTAATGCATTTTATATTATAGCCTGTTGTTGTTTGAGTCTTCAGTATTTTGACTGGTTTGATGCAGCGCTCCATGCCTCCCTGTCCTGAGCTAAACGTTTCATCTCTACATACTGTAGCTACCACACCCTACATCTGAGGCAATCTGTTTAACATATTCTAACCTTGGTCTACTCCTACAATTCTTGCCCTCCCTTCCGTAACCAAGCTCGCTGTTCCTGGGTGTCTTACAGTAGTATGTGTCCTACCAACCTATATCTTCTCTTCATTAGCAGTCGCCAGAAACATCTCTCCTCTCCCACTAGTCTTAAAACCTCTTCGTTTGTAACCCTATCTACCCATCTGATCTTCATCATTCTCCTGTAACAGCACATTTCAAATGCTTCAATTCTCCTCTTTTCTGCTGCACCAATAGTCCAAGTTTCACTTCCATTAAGTGCCACGCTCCAGACAAAGGCCTTCAAAAATGACTTTCTAATACCTAAATCTATATTCGATCAACAGATTCCTTTTCTGTAGAAATGCTTTCCTTCCCTGAGCTAACCTACTTTTTATATCCTCTTTGCTTCGTCCATCACTGGTTATTTTGCTTCCTAAGTAACAGAAGTCTCCTACTTTCTTTGGTTTTCACCTGCCAATTTGATGTCCATAGAGGTTTCTGATTTATTTCGGCTGCATTCCAGTATTTATGTTTTACATTTATTAATTTTCATCTATGGAGGATGAATGGCAAATGCTTGTCAATTTATTAAGCAGAAAGGTAAACACTCATATTCTTTTACAAATTGATGATTATTTCATAAAAGTACTGTGAAATACATTGTATTTTGTACCCAAGTTTGCTTTTTTCTGGGTGTGGGGTGGGGGGTGGTGCTGGAGTTGCAGTAATGGGGCGGGGATGGTAAGGTTTCGCCAGCAGTAACGTTTGTTAGTTGGCTTAGGGTATATTCTTGAATCCAGATTAAGTTCTTACCTCGCCTTTAAAATCATCCAATAAAAAGTCTTTCACAGCCTCATCCTGTTTTCGTAAGTGATGGGCCACTTTTTGGATGCCGATGGTTGACACTTGCATATCAAAGCAATCTTCTTGGAGCATTGAATTTATGTCCCCCTGCCACTCTCTGCCTTCAGAGTACTTCTTAACTAAAATCTTATGATATCTGCGACGGAAATCTCCCAGTTGATTCAGGTAAATACCTAGAAAATTAATATAAATTATTTAAACTTTCATTTTAGAATATGTACAATAATCATTATTTATTTGAATCAGATATTTCACAAAATTAAATAAGAGGAAGGAAGCTTGTAGTTTAACGTGACCGTTAATCTCGCGATTATGAGCCACTGGACCTCTTGTTTACGTGGAATCCGAACCACAGGACGTGGCATTTCTCTCGACAATCTCGCATTGACCGAGAATCGAACCCGGTCCACCTCGGTGAGAGGCATACAGATTGACCACTGCGCCACTACGGTTCCCGCCTCCTCGCCGAAAATTAAATAGAAGAATGCCAATGTTGGGCCTATATACTGAATACAGAAGAATCTATGTAATACGATTCTTTTTCTACGCCTTGAATTGAATTTATGTCCCCCTGCCACTCTCTGGCTTCAGAGTCCCCCTGCCACTCTGCCCCCTGCCCCCTGCCACATAGCCATAAGCCTTAACGCGCTTAACATAGACAGTTACATTGAGCAATAGACATTCAAACCACTCCCTTTACTGATTCGTATCCACAAAAATGTTTGAGGTTGTCTTTATTGTCGGTAGATAAGCACTAATTCTGTAAATCTGGTAAGGGACTTCCAGGTCATCCAGTCTTCCGTGTGACCAGAAGTTAGCGATTACTCGTCTACCATCCAGTTGGACAGATAGCAAGTTCTTCCCTTCCATCTGGTGATCTTAACGTGGATATGTTTTTTTGGCTTGGTGTCAAAACTGGACTTAGCTTACTGTAGCGTGGACACATTTCCAACACCTAGTTATCATGGCAACAAGTGCATCCCGGAATTGATTTCCGTGGGTTTCCGCTTCTATTCCAGGCAATGCCTGGATGGTACTAATCTTAAGGCCACGGTCGCATCATACGCAAAGCCTACCTTAATTACAAATACACGCACTAGTACAGACATAACAGTGACACAGGTTATCAGACAAATTCTGCACACAGCCATGACCACGATGTCACAAAGCCCCTAAAATAATCAACAGCAATAAAAAACTACATACAGGGTGGTCACAAAGTCCCGTTACCTCTATGTAAATTATTCTAAACAAGTCTTTGTGTATCTGTTTCAGACAGTATGCAGTAAACAATGGCTGATACGTCTGCTTATACTGTTGAAAACGTAGCCTATTATAACGAGTTGTTTGGTGCATGACAGAACTCACATTGGAAAGACTATTGAAGAGGTCCATTCTGACTTTCGCCAGCGTTTTTGACGGGATCCTTCTCCGAAACATTAACTCTTTTCCCCAGGTGATGAAAATGATTAGAAACTGTCAGAAAAAACTGGCAAACCTTCCAGCAGGAAGAAACGTGCACGCTTTTCGAGAAGAGCATGAGGAGATCGCCAAAGAATACGATGCGCGGGCGATCAGCAGAATTGTGTATGAGGCCTACTCCTGTCGATCATGCAGAAACACCTGGAACACGTTTGTTTCAGAGGGCGATCCCGTCGAATACGCTGTCCAGAGTCAGAATGGGCTGTAAATAATAGCATAGCGTATGGAAGAAGAATTGTGTGCTCTTCTCTTTACACCCATACGCCAACTGAAGAGAGTGTTGGTGTTGCCACCAGTAGCAGCACCATCGATTGAGACGGCAATAGACGATACAGAATTTGTCATGAGTGCGTGCTACATTTGTGTCAACTTATCGGATTTTTTATTGTTCTCCATTGTCACTGTTTGGCAGTTTATATTGAAGTGTTCATGAGTGAGTAGTGTGAGATGAGTTATGTCTTACCTTCTACATTGCTACAAGATAGGCTCATCAGCGGGCTCTTGGTGTCCGTGTCCGTCCCCGAACCCCAACAGGAGTAGCGAACTGTGCACTACTTCTTTGGGAGTAATTAATTGTAATTGTTACTTTCTTAGAGTATTTAATTGTAATCGTTACATTTTCAGGGGTATTTAATTGTAATAGTTACTTTTTGGAATATTTACTTGTAATCGTTACTCTTCGCAAGCTGGTAAAGTTTTACAAGAGATGCCATTGCAGAGAGTAGTAAACAGGTTCATCAGCAATCCCACCCGCTATATGGCTATGCACCAGTAACCCCAAGGTTGAGGTCCGGGAGAAGCTTCCGCACAACCACTGCAGTCTTGCAAATCACAGCAAAAATGAAATGTGGATTTCGCGAGTTGAGAATAACTCTCTCAGGTCTCGTCCTTCGGAAAGCCTCCCACCTGGTCATTAACAGAACTGGATCGTGTGGAGGGCACTTACTGTAGGTCGAATCGTCTTTTTTTTTTTTAGTTGGAAGAACCATGTGTAATCTACAGAAATGGCTCTTCCCTGACGACACCACCACCTGCAACCATGTTGCTGTGCCCTGCTACTTTTACAGCAGAAGACCTCCCTGCAATATCAAATGCGTTTGAGGTTGCCGGTTTCTGGTCGTAGTGTGACTTGTTTAATAGTCACTATGTGTGTAAATAGGTCAATATGCATGTAATTTTGTTTGTATAACATGTAATTTGTTTGCTTCTGACTCAAATATATAAATCGTTACGGTTTGAAAAATGTAAATTTTACTCATATTTTAAAAAATCGCTTATTCTCTCTGCTCGGCGTCACCCACGGACTCTTCAAGGGATCATTCCTCTACCGTGTGGTGTATTCCTTGGAATACACGTTCAGTCAGAGTTAGCTCTTGCTGCTCTTTGTTTATTTATTTAATTTCTTTCTTCGCAGACACCAACAGGGATCCCTTTGCATTTCATTCTTTTTCTCTTCGAATAGGGATTTACTTTGTTTTTGTGTCTGTTCTTGGTGTGTAACTTCCATGGAGAACCTAGCGGCATCTAGGAGCTAACTGCCGAATTTCTTCAATTTCTCTGAACTCAAGAGGACTTCCTCACCAATCCACCAGGCGTCGTCCTTGTCGCCAGCTAACATCTCCTTGAAGACACCGCTCCAAGAAGAATTCTATTTCCTGTACAAGAATGTTTAATTTTCATGTTGCCCATTCTGATGTATGTCCTCTTGTTTTTACCCCCTCTCCCTCGTTCTCCCTGGTCCCTTCCCGCGCCATTCTGCTGCTCTCACTTCATCTAGTCCTGTCGTCAAGTGTACAGTACCGAGCCCTTTCAGGGCCAGTCTCCTGTCTTCATGAGACACTTTTAAAATAGACGCCATGTCTACTTTTTAAAGCTAACGGTCACAAGGAACCTTCGCCTGATCAACAAGAAAAAGCTAAGTACAAATCTTCAATGATTTTAGCCTCAGTTTACTGGTTTTAAACAGCTAAATGCTTTTAATATAATTTTATAGACAGTGTGTGGAATTGTTCACTATTGTGCAATAACCGTCTTCGTGGATTTTATTTTTCAGGCTTTAGCTATCTAAACTGGCTCTATAACATGGAATCCAGTAATTCTTGTACGATATAAATGGGAATACCTTCCTAGAACGTGGGATTTAATTCAAATTTAACCGCTGTCTATAAACTTAGCCGTTTCCACCGTAGGGACTTTCTTGCCTTATTTAACTGTCATCATCGTTCTAGAACTTTCCACATGAACCAATCTTTCTAGAAGGCAAGCAATCTAGTATTTTCCAACCCAAATAAGGGAATACTTTTCCACAGCGAGGGATTCATATTTAATTAACCGCTATTCAAAACTAAATTTGTTTTCCACCGTGGGAACTTTACCGCAGCATTCAACTGCAACCCACAAACTTTCCAACGCAATAAACTTGTTTAAACTCAAATTAAACTATGTGTTCTCCATAACTGCAAAAACTTTCTCTTGTTCTACGAACTTACATATACTACAATAGTGAAGTTTTTCAACTTATCAACAAACTATCAGTGCTTCGAATTTGTATGTGCTAACTATCTTCCGCGCCGCATTCGATTGAGAGAAAATAATTCTGGCCAGGACTTTATCCCAAAGTTCCTAAACCCACTTCCCAAATACCTTTTACTAACAAACCTAAACTAATGTAAAGCTAGTTATTGTTCTAAGAGGCCTTGCTTAATTAAGCGCCCTCCCAAATGTGTTCCACTTCTCATATAGTAATTCTGCATCAAATCCTGTGGCTAGTCCACATTTTAAAAAGTCTTTGTTCTTCCTTTCTAAAATTAGGGAATTGTATTTTTTTCTAATCATAAAAGAGTTAGCTAATTGTGTAATCCAGGCTTCGTTAATAAGACCTGTACATTTTTTTTGTATTTCATATCTAGTAATCTCTGCTTAAAATAGCGGTAATTTCCGCTTGTAATTTTCCTTTTTATTTCTCCTGTTACGATCAGGAATTTGAGCTATTTGTTTATTGCCTGTTGGCTTGCCAGAAGTACATTTAAATAACGCTTGTATCTTACTTAACCAAGTTATGAAAGTTGTAATTACTTTACCATTGTCATTACAAATTTTGGTGCTTGTAATAGGTTCTAAACCTTGAAACTCTTAATTGTTAAGTGTAAACTTTACTTTTCAAGAAGTCTGAGACTTCAAAAATTTGGTTAAAACAAAGAAATTTCTCTTAACTTAAAATTAGATTCTTAATATTTGTTAAATTTTCATAATTCTATAAACTGTTAACAAATTAGTTATTTTCCTTTTGTTTTACCTTTCTCGCTAGAATTACGATTAGGCAGGACCTTCTCTTCCCTGATTATTCCCCTAATCTTAAGTTCTATTTAAGGAAAAAATAATAATGTTTTCATTAGTAAAACCTTTACCAAAAACAAAAGTTTGGTGATTTTCAGTCGGTCAACACGAATGTACCCAAATAGAGCTGGGTTATGCCCTAATCCTGAAATACATTACATGAGATTAATAAATACACTAGGATGACCAGTTTCGATCGTCAAGCGATCATCATCAAATCCATTACACTTAGGCTATAACATCTATGTTGGAGAATACAGGTGAAAATATATACAATATGTACAATTATTTAGTTGCAGTGTTGGTAATGCAACTGTCGGTGTATGCTAAATGTAGTATATCTAATGTTAGGTGAACTTCTAAAATGGTGATAAAAATCCGGAATTTGTTCGTTTGGGGTGATTATATGGTTATACAAAATCAACTATGGTTATACTGTAATAATACAGGCTGATACTTCTCCGGTTATCTCCCTAACTGGAACTTCAAGCAGTTTCGTGTTCGCTCTGGCACCAGTTATGGTCGACTAACCCGGGTGTTAACTGGGCGAGACTGGTTTTTCCCTTTCTCCCCCTTTTGTTCCTACTTTCTTTCTGAGGTCAGTGCCATGCTTATTTGTGTGACGTTGCCAAATCTAGATAAGAATGTATGTTACTGAATACCGGAAGATCTACCGAATTGTTGGATTTTAAGTTATTTTCGATAGTGTTGATTGCATCATTAATATGAATATTGGTGTACATGTTAGATACATCGAAAGATACAAGCCTCATGCTAGGTTTCATTTGTAGGGTGTTCAATGCTGTTACTAATTCCTTTGTGTTCTTTACAGAGTTGTTTCAGTCGATGGAAAGGCGGTGTTTTAAGATTTTTAGTAACTCTTTGCTGATTTTGAAATTAGGCGCATTCCTACAATTGACTATTGGTCTCATTGGGCACTCCTTTTTGTGTATTTTTGGTTGTCCCCACAGCTTTGGTCAATATGTATTCTGTTTCTTTTAATACACTTTTTATTTGTTTTTGGAATTTGTTGGTGGGGTCTTTTGCTAATTCCTTGATTTCATTGTTGTTTAGGAATTCGACTGTTTTTTCAATGTATACTGTTTTGTTCAAAATTACTGTGGTATTTCCCCTATCTGCTTTTGTGATGATTAAGTCATGTTCTTTTATTTTTTGTATCGATGACTTTATTTCTTTTAGTTGTTTGTTATTTTGAGTGTTATTGTTTTCGCCCTCTCGTTTGAGGATTTTTTTGGCTTTGTTGGTGGCAAGATTTTTGGTTAATTCTCTGTCTTCTGGTGGGAGCTTGTGACTGGCTATCTCGATATCTGTGATTAACTGTTTTATATTATGGTTCGTGTGTGCATCTGTGCAGTTGTATTTCAAACCTTTGTCTAACATATTCATTTCATTTTGAGAGAAGGTTACGTTCGTTCTGTTGTTTACCCTGCAGTGGAAATTGAATTCATTGTTATTCGTGTGTTGTTCATTAGAATGATTATTCTGTGTTTCTCCTAGTTTTCTTAGTTTATATTCTAGCGTTTCGTGCTTCCTCGTTGCTCTGATTTTGATGGTGTCATGTAGGTGCTCGGTAAAACTGTCCCATTGGGATGCGTGCCAGAAGTTACTTAGTTGCAATTGAATATCGTATAGTTGTTGGTTGATTTTTTGCTTTCTTATGTATGCAAATCTTAGTTCGTTTTTTTATCCAAAGCGCTTTGGCTTGTTTGGTTGAAATGATTGAGGCTGGTGTAATCGGTACGGGTTTAATTGGTACGTATTTAGAGGTGAGATTTAGGTCTATACATTTTTTGTTGAACCAAATTGACTTGTCTATGTTCATGAGTTTAAGCCTGAGTGTTTTGAACCTCTTGGCATCACGATTTGCCTCACTAGTCGCGAACATTGTGAGGTTTGAAGCCATTTTTCAGTGTTGCCTAAATAAACAAAAGTTTGGTGCTTTTCAGTCGGTCAACACGAATGTACCCAAATAGAGCTGGGTTATGCCCTAATCCTGAAATAAATTACATGAGATTAATAAATACACTAGCATGACCAGTTTCGATCGTCAAGCGATCATCATCAGATCCATTACACTTAGGCTATAACATCTGTTTGAGAATACAGGTGAAAAATATATACAATATGTACAATTATTTAGTTGCAGTGTTGGTAATGCAACTGTCGGTGTATGCTAAATGTAGTGTATCTAATGTTAGGTGAACTTCTAAAATGGTGATAAAAATCCGGAATTTGTCTGTTTGGGGTGATTATATGTTAGTTAGTTATTGTTGTTTTAAGGGGCGGAACTACGAGGTCATCAGCCCCTCTTAACACAGATTAAAGAATACAAATTTTGAATTGAATTTAAAATTTTGAGGTGGACATCTAAATTTAAAAAGACCAAAAATTAATAAAACAAAAACAAACAATTAAATAAAAATTATAAAAACAAACAAAAATTACGGAAAAAACAAAACATTATCATTCAAAAACGAACAAGTCGTTGAGTCAATGTTCACTGGAAAATTAAGATTGCTGGCCCTAACCCACTCTCACTTATAAAGCGGATAACGCGATCAGCAGCCACCGCGTCATCGGCTAATATAAGTTTGAGTGTCGTCTGCAAACCAAGGTTTCTTCGTAAGTCAGCAAGATCCACACACTCGGTGAAAATGTGGGCCACGGTGAATATGGCTCCACAGGTACAAAGTGGGGGTCTTCCCTTCTCATTAGGTACGACTGGGTGGATCTTGTATGACCTATCCTTAGCCTACACAAAATGACGGACTCTCTCCGGGCCCGGAAGGAGCTCCGCCACATGCGAGTAGTTCCCTTGATCGCTCTCAGTTTACTGGGCAGTGGGTCAGCTAGCCACTGACTCTCCCAAAAAGCCAGAACTTGTAGGCGTAACTGAGAGTGAATATCTCTAGCGGGTACCTCCATTGGTCGAGGTGGTAGTGATACCGCCTCTTTCGCAGCTTGATCTGCTAACTCATTTCCCGCAATTCCCATGTGGCTTGGAAGCCACAGAATGGTGATTCGAGTGTCAGCGAGGCACAGCCTGGCTAGTAGGTCGTCGATTCGCTGCACTAGGGGGTGTTGTGGGAAACATGTAGCAATTGACTGCAACGAACTCAAAGAGTCGATACACACGAGGAAGTGGATTCGTGCATCCTGTAGTGCAAACTGCAGAGCTTCATAGATGGCAACGAGCTCCGCAGTAAACACACTACAGGCCTCAGGTAAAGAGATCTTGGTATTTGCACCATCAATAACGTAAGCACAACCCACTTTCTCGTCCACCTTCGAACCATCCGTGTATAGTATGCCAGCGTCCGGAAATTGGTGAACTATGCTGTGGAACTGCCTCCGGTAAACGGACGCATCCGTGTTCACCTTAGGACCTTGGTGAAGATCTAACCGGACGCGGGACTTGCCACGGAGGCACCTCGCTAGATGTCCGGATCATACAGGGACCTACAGCCACTCCTATTTCAGTACACGAGTTAGCAAGTCTAATACCAACCGGCCGAGTGGCACGAGGCCGGTTGGCGTACCCCTGGTGGTTTTGGGTACCGAAGAGAGCTTGATAGGTCGGGTGTTGCGGCATTTGACGCACATTGGCAGCATGCTATGCAGCATATGCTAAAAGCGTATGTTGGCGTCTATAATTTAAAGGTGGAACACCCGATTCGGCGAGTAGGCTGGGTATCGGGCTGGTCCGGAAGGCACCGGTAGCCAGCCTAACGCCACTATGGTGGATACTGTCCAGCATTTTCAAGGTTGCCGGCCTTGCTGAACCGTATGCCGCAGAACCATAGTCTAGCCGGGACAGGACGAGGGCTTGGTAGAACCGTAGCAGCACCGCACGGTCAGCCCCCCACGTAGTGCCACTAAGAAACCTGAGCATGTTCAGTTTCCTGAGACATGTCATTTTCAATTGCCGTATATGGTACTGCCACGTTAACTTGCTGTCAAAATGGAGCCCCAGGAAGCGATTAGTGTCAACCAACGGCAACGCAGCATCCCTGAGATGTAGTTCAGGGTGTAAATGTAGCCTCCGTAGCCGACAAAAATGGACGACGGAGGTTTTCGCTGCTGAAAAACGAAAACCCCGGTTGATAGCTAGCTGCAATTGCCGTTCCACGACTGCCATACTTCCAGAGCTGTAATGCAGAGCTAAATCGTCTACATACAGCGATGGAACTACCGCGGACCCGGCGGCGGCAACAATGCCATTAATGGCAATCGCGAACAAGGTGACACTCAGCACTGAACCCTGAGGAACTCCATTTTATTGGGTATAGTATTGCGATAATGTCCTACCGACCCTTACACGGAAGAGTCGGACAGACATGACATTCGCAATGAAAGTCGGTAAGTTACCACGGAGTCCCCACTTGTGAAGGGTGGAAAGGATCCCGTAGCGCCATGTGGTGTCGTAGGCTTTCTCGAGGTCAAAGAAAACCGTGACTTGGTGCTGCTTTCGGAAAAAGCCTCCTGTATGGCGCTCTCAAGTCGCACCAGATGGTCAGTGGTGGACCTATGAGAGCGAAATCCACATTGGTACTCAGGCAGGAGACCTCTCTTCTCCAAGAACCACACCAGTCGACGGTTCACCATCTTTTCGAGCAGCTTACATAGGCCATTGGTCAGACAAATGGGCCTATAGCTGCTTACAAACTTGGGATCCTTTCCAGCCTTAGGAATTGGTACCACGATCCCCTCTCGCCATTGAGATGGAAACTCCCCTTCAATCCATATACGATTGAAGAGGATCAACAGTTTTGTTTATACTGGATTCGCACAGATGTTTTAATATTTGATTATGTATGTTATCCGGTTCAGGAGCCGTATCCCTGCACAGTGCAAGCACACTGCGCAGTTCCCATTCAGAGAATGGTACATTATAGGACTCCGAAGCAGCAGTGGCAAAGGACAAGGGGTGAGTCTCTGCCTCCGCTTCAGAGTCCGAAATGTAGGATCGTAACTCCCGGAGCAGGATACATCGGAGAAGTGCGAGCCAATGCTGTTGGCAATGGCGAGATGGTCCGTGATGACGTCTCCATTGATGGACACTCCGGGTATCGACAGTGATGTCGGGAGTCCGGAGATCCGACGAAGCTTAGTCCACACTTGAGATGAAGGAGTATGCGCCGTCATGGACGACACATACTTTTCCCACGTCGTTTTCTTACTCTCCCGAATCAGATATCGGGATCTAGCACGCATCCTTCTGAAGGTGATAAGGTTGGCCATAGTGTTTTGCCTCCGATAGCATTTCAAAGCACGTCGACGATCTTTAATGGCTGCTGCAATCTCGGCTGTCCACCAAGGGACATGCTTCCGGCGTGAGTTGCCGGATGAGGTAGGTATTGTTTCCTCAGCAGCAGCCAAAATACCATTCGTTATGTGAATGGTATGATCGTCGACACTCTCAAAGGTATTTTCGGCAAACACCGCACGTGCCATGAAAGTTGGCCAATCAGCCCGACGGAGAAGCCATCGACTTGGTAACTCGATGGCTCTCTGGTTCGGAAGAGTAACGATAATTGGAAAATGGTCACTATTACAAAGGTCATCGTGTACACCCCACTGTAGCAGGGGAACCAGCGCACGACTGCACAGGGTAATATCGGTACTTGAATAAGTACCGTGCGCAATAGAGAAGTGCGTAGGTTCCCCTGTGTTCAACAGACACAGGTCCAGCCGCCTGATCAGACTCTCAAAATCTCTCCCTTTACCGCTAGTGGTAGCGGACCCCCAGATGGTGTTGTGGGCATTAACATCTCCGAGAAGGAGGAAAGGAGGGGGGGAGCTGAGAGACTAGATCCACCAGCTGGTCGTAATCCGGCTGATAATCAGGCGGGATGTACACGTTACATACTGTTGCCATTACTGGCAACGAAGTACGATCTGCAACTGCCTCTAGCTGAGTACGCAACGGCACCTCTTCACTAAAGAGGCTAGAGTGGACGAGACTGCAGACGCCACAGCTCCGTCCACCCGGTCTTTAGAGAAGAGTTTGAAGTGACGCATTGTTGTATCATGTCCATTACGAAACCTGGATTCCTGAAGACAGACAATGGTTGCCGAAAACGAAGATATTAACTGTCGGAAGTCAGCGAGATGAACAAAATAGCTATTACAGTTCCATTGTAATAGTGCCATGGTGTGGACTTAAGTAGAAGTGGGTCTTCTACTTATGCTTGACCGTTTGCCACCCTTCCCCATCTCTAGTTGGAGATGATGGGGCTGGAGAGCACACCCCAATCTCCACATCTCCTTCCGAAGACGAAGAAAATGGAGCGGGCGCTCTCTTGGGTTGCGCGCGGTCGTCGTCGGACCTCACGAGTCTCACTCTTGGGGAAGAGCGAGAGCGGTGTCGAGGGACTTTCTCCCGGTCCGAAGACTGGGTGTCTGTCCCCGACTCGTACCGAAGAGATTTCTTCTTGGATCGGCGCCGACGTGTGTTTGGGGAAGTAGATGGTCCCTTCCCCACAGACGCCGGGTCCTTATAAAACAAGGTCGCTCCTGCTGGCACCGCTCCACTGGTAGTGGTGGGAGCGGGATGGCCAGCAGATACGTGAGCAGCCCTCCCTTTAGGAGAGGAAGAGAAACGGCGCTGAACCGTTCCCCCCTCCTCCGCCGATCTATTTTCTTTTCTATAGGGGAGTTCCTCCATACGGACGGGCATGGCTTCAGCAGGCTTCGCTCCCTTGGTGGTAGTGGGAGCGGAAAGACCAGCAGAGACAGTAGCCACCCCGTCAGCAGGAGGGCGAGAGAGACGGCGACGAACCGTCTCCCTCTTCTCCCCTATATTTTTCGTATTAGGTGGGCTGGAAGAAGGACCAGCCCTGGTCGGCAAAGTCTTCTTTCCCCCTTTAACTGGGGAAGACTTATTCGCCGACCGTTTCGGAGAAGAAGATGACTTCTTCTCCGATTGCGCCGGTTTAGATGGTGTAACCGGCGCCTTCTTTTGCTGGGCCGAAGAAGGTTGTTGTACCTCCTTCGGGCTGACATTTTTCGCTGGTACAGCGAGGGGTGATTTTAATACTACTGAAAATACGGGCGTCGAGGGTACTACACTCGGTAAAGATGCGGCAGGGGTGAATGAGGGCGTCGTTGCAGCTGCAAACGATACCCGAAATTCGGGGGCATTCATATCACGGTACCTCTTGCGAGCGTCGTGATATGAAAGCCTATCAAGAGTTCTTATTTCTTGAATTTTTGCTTCCTTACAGAACTCAGGGCACTTCTTCGATCGTGGAGAGTGGCTTCCTTGGCAGTTAGGACAAATCGGGGGAGGCGTACACCTCTCACCCTCATGTGTCCCCTTGCCACACTCTCTACACACGGCCTTGGCAGTGCACCTGGCGGAAACATGCCCGAATTTCTGGCATTGATAGCAGCGCATAGGTGGAGGGATGTACGGTCGAACATCGCAGTGGTGCGATGTGACCTTCACCTGCTTAGGTACTACATCACCCTCAAAATGGAGAATAAAAGCGCCGGTATCGACGCTGTTCTCTCCAATCTTTCGGGTGATGCGCCTAATCTTGGTGACGCCTCTCTTCCCCAGATCCCGCAACAATCCGCATCGCTATTTAAAATGAGGTCACGATGGAAAATAACTCCTCGGACCTCATTCAGCGTTTCGTGTTTTGAGACCTTAACGGGAATTTCGCCGAATTGCGTGCATTCCAGCAACGCTTCGGTTTGCTTCCGATCAACGGTGAGCAGCAGCAGCTGACCGTTCCGGAGCTTTGAAATCCCGCTTAGGTCCCCAAATTTCCCCTCGATTTCCTCAGAAAAAATTATTGATTTTACTAGTTTAAAATCACCCCCGTCAGTCCTCGTAGTTACCAGGTAGCGAGGAGACTTATCAGCGGGGAATCTTCTATTAAAGGCTTCATCCCAAGGCGTATACACCTTGGGATTAGCTCGACACTCAAGAGACGGCTTTTTGAGGGTGCCACCCTGTACAGGTGTCCGTGATCGCTTAGTACGCATCCCGGACGAAATCCTCCCCGAATACTGCCCACTCCGAACGGGGGCTATCACTGTGGGCGCCACCCAGCCAAGGCAATACCTACCTGGCATAGCAGATATTGCCCGGTGTCCCAGTGCCTCGAACAGGCACTTCCCCCTCGGCATGCACAGGATTTATGCAGCTCCAGTATTCGGCCATGCAGGGACCTTCGTTGTAAGGCGGATACTACTGTAGGGTACATGGCGCACCCACCTGACGGGATGGGGCATACCGTCTAGGCTTTCTGGCCAGATGGCCAGCCTGGTGGCCCTTCCCCTAACATCATGCATGTTTATTTCTATTGGTCAAACCAGAGCTGGGACCAGAAAACCAAAATCGACCTTTATAAGGCCCCCTCTAAGTCGCCTTTTACGACAGGCAGGGGATACCGTGGATGAATTCTGCCCTCCCCATCCACAGGGGGTCTGGACAAATCAAAAACTGGCAAGTTATTCGGCCATGTCAGCCCTAATAGTCGCCTCCTACGACAGGCAGGGCATACCGAGGGTGTATTCTAACCCGCACCCACACGGGGGGTAATTATATGGTTATACAAAATCAACTATGGTTATACTGTAATAATACAGGCTGATACTTATCCGGTTATCTCCCTAACTGGAACTTCAAGCAGTTTCGTGTTCACTCTGGCACCAGTTATGGTCGACTAACCCGGGTGTTAACTGGGCGAAACTGGTTTTTCCCTTTCTCCCCCTTTTGTTCCTACGTACTTTCTGAGGTCAATGCCATGTTTATTTTTGTGACGTTGCCAAATCAAGATAAGAATGTATGTTATTGAATACAGGAAGATCTACACCTATTAAAGACCGTGGAACTATCTTCGCCACGCGTGGACTAAAAAGCCATTCAACTAAGCGGTACACGGTCTATTGAAGACTTCCCGGCACCTTTAATACTGCCGCGCATACCGGCCTAGGTTTATTGCAGAAAAAAATACATAGTACACCTGATCCAAATAACATCTACCTATAACCACCGCTATTTTCCCCTTTTTTACCTAGCTTGGCTGCATCGCTAAGTTGTGTCTTGTTTTCGACAGGGTGTGTTTTTTAGTAGAGTGAAAATGGGTGAACTCTGCATAAAAGTGTGTTGATTTAAATTGTTGGGATTGTTTTGTTTGGCTAGGTGAAACTCGATTGCTTCCTTTATGTCGAGAGCTCTGCCTTTCGATTCGTGATGAATTATTTTTAGGTTAGTCTCGATTTTAGAAAAGCTGAATGTGTTCCGTATCTTATCGCGTTCCTATGTTCATTATAACGTGTATCTACTCGTCTTCCACTCCGTCCAATGTAATTAGCTTGACAACCAGTGTCTTGGCATGTAATAGAATATACCCCTGACTTTGAATACGGGTCTTGTTTATTTAGTTTACTATTTTGCAGGTGCCTCCCGGTCGTATTATTCGTTGTGAATGCTATTTTTATGCCTTGCTTGTTGAATAGATTAGTGATTTTATATGTGTTCGCATTCACATAGTTGAAGCGTGCGAATTTTTTCTCATTAATGTCCGGTTTTGGAATCACTTTATCTTTATTTTTATGTTTGGCTACAATTTGGTCTATTTTGTTTGGCGGGAAATTGTTTTCCTTTGCTATTTGTTTCCTTATTATAATTGTCTTTTGACATGGGTATGTTTAAAGCCCTGTGCACCATTGAATTGAACCCCGCTAATTTATGCGTACTGAGGTGATTAGACTGATTGTCGATTGCATGCGAGTTTTGTGTGGCGTTTCGGAATATGGAAAATGAAAGCTCGTTGTCTTTAAGTTCAATAGTTATGTCGAGATAATTTATTTTTCGATCGGTTTCGGATTCCTTAGTGAATTTGATTGAGTGGTGTGGGCTTAGCGATGGGATCACCACTAAAGGGACTAATCACTGATATCTTCATTAATGCACTAGAAAATGAGTTCTTAGAAATGACTTTAACAAAGGGAATAGTAATACGGAAAAGATACGTTGATGATGTAATTTGCATCTACGATACTGAATTAACAAGCGAAGAAACAATTCTCCAATCCATTAATAGCCTACAACCTCACAAAACCTTTACCACTTGTTGCATTAGAAACAAAATTTCAAATAACAACGTTTTCAAATTTCCCTTAGCTGTCACAGCTAATCCTAGCAAACCATTAAGACAAGTATAGCTCGCTCCGCAAGCTTCCTACTTGTAGAGATTTTTTCTCTGACTTATGTTTTGCTTACAAAATCTTAATTTTGTTTAAATTAGGTCTGAGACCTTTCTCAGTTCTAAACTTTTAGTCGGCATTCTGCTTAGCCTACCTTTATTGCAACAATTGGTACTGCACTCGAAATCATGTCTAGAAGAGAGGAGAAGGCAGGATGAGGTATGAACCAAGGACCACATAAGAAAAATGGCATATTTTAAATTTGGAATTATCGACTAAATTAGCTGTCCAGATGGAAGAGAACGCTAATACAAACATTTGGGAAAATTTCGTCTGAAGAAATATTTTTATATCATGAATTATGGAGAATTTAAGATTTGGTAAATTTTTAACCGTGTATAAATGATTGAGATACTGTTCTGGAAAGTCGACACTTTTACGAGGTGAGCGGCGAGAAACCTGTTTTTGATGCAGAGGGGAGCGAAGGTGGCATTGAGGTCACGACACACGCCAGTATCAAGTGTGGGAGAAGCTAGCGCGTGGCAGGAGTGCGCCACTTTTTAAGCAAGAACCAATAAGAAAATA
This sequence comes from Meconema thalassinum, assembly GCA_946902985.2. Classification (NCBI taxonomy): domain Eukaryota; kingdom Metazoa; phylum Arthropoda; class Insecta; order Orthoptera; family Tettigoniidae; genus Meconema; species Meconema thalassinum. The sequence continues at coordinate 502,334,167 of OX336390.1, forward strand.
GTTTGAATACTAAGGAAGGAATAAATATTAAAATATTTATTTTAATATTTTATAAGAGTGTTGCACATTGAATTCACCAGCAGAGAAAAAGAAATTTAATTGGCAAAACAGATTTTAAATTGAAAGACTGAGAGAGTTTATGTGTGAATTTGTTAATATTCATAGCAGTTGGAGGCTAGTTAATCAGATTTACGAGGGAAATCTAACCGAGGATGCTAGGAGACGTGAGGAAAAGAGGTTCTTTCTACACAGACCTTCGAGAAGACAAGACGTATATTGTATTTACTCTTCAGAAGTATTACACAAAGGTTTTGTAAGCTGAAGATTTCAAGATGAAACGAGCAGTAATGAAAACGAACAATTTATATATTACAAGTCTACAGTATTGAGAAAGTTATTCATCATATTCTACAAGAAGAAATTTACGACGATAGAAAACGTTGCAAGTTACAAACTGAACATCGAACAAGTAACTACGCAGAACGAAAGTCTGAAGAAGGGAGACTTAAACCATTGGAAGTTCAACAATCTGTACAAGAATGATTAAGAATTTAGGTCGAAGGGAAAGAACTACGACTACAAACAAGTGCGCGATGAGAATGATGTTTTAAATTCACCATGTTGGGAAGATAGCACTATACTGGACCGGCGAGATTCCGAAATGACCAGGATGACATAGCAGTATGCAGAGCGAACAGCAAACCACCGCAGTTTCGCTAACATAACGTTGCAAGCTACTACAATGGAATTTCACGACATGGAGGTGATCTTTCATGATGGAAAGAACTATGCAAACTACCGACTTCAAAGAACATCTAGATCTGAGAAGAAGAAGACGAGCGGATGCGTGAGGGAGACAACAAGGAACCCAGGACTGATGGACGCGAGGCCAGCAGCAGAGCAGAGGCGAGGACGTGTCGTCATCTTGCAGGATAGAAGTGGGTCACGAGCGGGCAGCCAGCTGATAACCAGTTCTGAAACAGCCCACCAGGTCGTTGAACTGTACTGCAGTCCAAGCAAGGCCGTGGTGATGTAACCCAGCAAGACTGGAGCAGCTCACAGCATTCCGGAAACCATATGGTGAGGTTACGAGGACACCAGGGTCATCAGGTTTGTCACCAACGATCTCAGAAACCAGGTAGAAGAGTGCATATATTCCATATCTGTAGTTAGACTTTGTACACGTTATTCCAGCATTGACCAACATATTTGCATTTATAACCTATTTTATTATTGTCTTGAAAGTTTTAGTAAATTTTTGTAAAATGCGATAGTTATTTTCATACGTCATTTGGACGTATTTTGATCGATGATTTTAGACATCGTAAGTATTTTTCATTGCCATTTTTAGAGCGTTAAAATATTTCTTACGAACGATTTCGTTGCGATTGCGAACGTATATTCCGTAGACTTGTTGTAACATTTGAAAACTCCGCAGATTTATTGTAACATAGGAAAACTCCGCAGATTTATTGTAACCTTGGAAAACTCCGCTGATTTATTGTAACATTGGAAACCTCCACGGATTTATTGTAATATTGGAGAATTTAGTAGATTTGATGATGTGTTCGAGCATTTTGTATATTTGTCGAAATGTTGAAGAACGATAATATATTTGTATTGAAAGAAGATAATGAAACACAATTTTGTGAGAAATAAATCAGTAATGTATCAGAGAAAGAATACAGTCAGTTGTTTGATGAAAATCAATAGTTTATTACTTGAAGTAAGAAAAGGGAAGTCAGAAAATCTCATAAGTGGAGAGTTTATTCATTTCAGAAACGAAATAAGATGTATAGAACGATAAAGTTAACAGATGTACTCTATATTGGCATAGAGGTAACTTTTGTATGCTAGTAATGGAATGACATTGTAAAAACTAGAATTTTGATGTACGGAAAGGAACAGTATGCGATAGTTGAAAGGCAAAACTGACCGAGAAATGTTATTATCAAATGTTATGGATGTATATTTATCATGAAACGATACTGTCAGATGGAAGGAGAGATATAAATATTTATTATTAACTTGAACGTGAGGGAAGATTATTGTTATTTTTGTAACAGACAGAGGCAGACTTGGAATTCAGAATTAAGCGATAAATTGTAACAAAGTAATATGTGAAGTGAAGGAGGAATTATGTGGAAAGTATTTGGACATAGCACGAGATGTATAATCGATAGAGGAGTTTGTAGGAAGGAGAGAGACGTATTCTTGAAAGTTGTTACAGTCGTAATCTCTAGTAGGAATACTAAATATCATACTTTGATGAAAGTAATTGATATGGAAATGTAGAAGTTTGTGAACGTGCTAAAAGAAAGGGAAGTTGATGAAATGTATTTGTATTAATGAAAGGCGTAACTAAAGACGCGATAATATGCTACGTGAGTAATTGAAGAAAGGTTTTGTAATATTTTGTGATGAGGAAGAGAAGTCATATGTTGTATTTGGAGGCAATAAGAGTGTGGGAGTGAGGATTCATGCCACACACACTTGATTTTTGGTTGAATAGCTTATCTGAACAGTTTTGCTTTGTTAGTTTGTTTTATTATTTATTATTGAAATACCAGAGTTGTACACTAGGTGATGAAATATTAACTTTACTGTTCGTATTTATGATTCACATGGAATTGACACACAAGCACCTATTTTGACTAGTTCATTGTGTGAGATACGTAGAAAGTTGGAAATACACGTAAAAGGAAAATGATCAGACAGGAGGAAAGTGATAAGATGAACTCTAATGTATTAGAGACAATCATGTTATATCATGCGGGACGCGATTATGTATAAAGTGTAAATACGTTATTATTTTAGTATTAATTATTATTTTAGTATATTTAGGAAAATAAGATTTAAATTGAAGACTTTAACGAATGTATTATGTAGGGAGAATATTTGTTGCGATGAGCGTTAAAGCATAAATATTTAGTAAACAAGTAGGACAGACATTACTGTCAGTAATTAAACTCTGTGTTTAATATTAAATGTTATTAAGCAAGAGATATTTGTTGCAATAGGATAAAGATGCAAGAAGACTTTTATTAAACCCATCAGGCCTAAGTGAGGCACATATAATTATTTTATTTTATATTTTGGTGAAGGGAAGATTTTTGTCATGTGATAAATTCTTTACTAATAAATGGCAAGAACGTTTTTATTCTTGCTGAGTTTTTTAGAACTGTTTCTTTGATTCAATGCTCAATTACAATAGAACGATACCGCTAGCTAGATGCACGCAGATGATCGACGACTTATCTTAACGCCCGAGAGCCGAGTTGCTCGTTAATGCTCTACTGTTATTTGTTTATATTTTCTGTACTGTATGCAACTAGTTAGTGGTATAGTTAGAGATGTATATATTTGTTACTAGGGTTCCCTTGTCATCAGTCCGGTGAGAGGTGTTTAACTCATAGCCGGGTGTTGATATTCTCACGATCCTTTTACTATCTGTGCGGATTTGGGACTGTGCTCTTGAGGAATTCGGGCGCATATATAACTTATCTAATTGATGATCGCCCAACTAGTGGGGATTCGACGTTTTCAAATGCATGGGTCTATCGAATTTGTTAATTTGAATTCCCAGTGCTGAGTGACCAGCGGTTGTGTCGAATTTGTTACACTAGGTGATATTTCGTAATCACGGCTATTTTAAGCATGTTTGGTGTACGACACAGTCGTGTTTTGTTTGTATTTTAAATGCCGATCCCAATCTGACAAGTTGAGGAGATGAATTCCCGTTGTTTGATATGTGGAGTACAATTCGTTGTGAGGCATATATTGCATTGTTCCGGCGAAAGACTTTTTGGTCGAATATAACGATAAATGTAAACTGATGTCATATTTAAAAAAAAATTGGTTAGAATTAAGTGTTGAAGCAAGTTCAGTGTTAGGTAATTGATAGTGATAGATACCGTTACCTTTAGTATTGACGTAGGTAAGGTAGGAGAACATATCTACGGAATGCGTGAGTATATCGTAAGAAATTATAAATGTTGGTCATTCTGGAATTTCGCTGTGTTTAGTATTGTAATACTTCCCATATTTTTCTCATTGTATAAAATTATGTCGTCTGAGGACATGGCCTACATAAGGTCGATACTGGAGCAGATGAGGACCAGTCAGGCAGGAGTAACTGCTGAAGTTGAAGCCCTACACACTATTACACATGAAAACACGAAAAAGATAAGGAAAGAAATTAAGGACATTTCGGCAGCTTTGAAGGAAGAGAGTAAGTTAGCGCAAGGAGAGAGCAAGAAAGCACAGGAGGAGATTAAAACAACCTTAGAGAAGACACAAGAAGAGAGTCGACTAGCGAAAGAAGAAAGTAAGGAAGTACAGGAAGAGATTAAGATGTCTTTAGAAAAGACACAAGAAACACAATAAGAAGCGAAGAAAGTACAGGAGGAGATAAAGAAGGCTCTAGAGAAGGCGCAGAATGAAGGAAGAGTATCACAGGAAATGAGTAGACTAGCTCAGGAAGAAAGTCGACTGGCACAAGAGGAAGCCAGAAAGGCGCAAAACGAAGCCAGAGAGAAACAGGAAAAGGCACAAGCAGATGCAGAGAAACGACTACAAGAGCTACAGCCAAATCTACAAAATAGCATAGATACTATAAAGGTCGACAACACAAACCATTTCAACACAATATCAGGGTCCCAAGGCGAGTTGCAGAATCAGCTGACTACCTTAACTGGTACAGTTGGTGAGATCCAACAAAAGGTAACAAATCAACAACAATTGATATCTGAGGGCATAAATGTGGATATAAACAAATGTATTGTTGAAGCTGTGTTAAAATTGAAGGAAGATGTGTTAGAGTAGTAGTGAGTACATCTATGAAATGTATGGTAAGATAATAAAAGAGGTTAAGGACATAGAGAGTAAGACTAATGTTCATGTAACTGGGTTGCGAGAGGAATTAACGAAACGAATAGACTCTTTAGAGGAATCCCATGTTACAACAATTAGCGTAATTACGAGCAAAACCGATAGAATCAAACTTAAAGAATTAGATAAAATTAGACAATTAGTTGATGAGGTTAATACTGAAATAGCTATGGTCAAGTCTAAACAGGAGAAAGAGATAGGTGATCTCAACGAACAGATAAAAGCACTGTCGATGAGGGACACATCTAGCATGAAAGAAGATCTACACGAATTCTTTAAAGAGAGAGACAGTCAACTGAGAGGAGAATTGCACAGACTAGGATGCAGCCAAGGTGAACAGGAAGAGGATAAGGAGAGCGTAGACACTCCAATGTTTAGTAGGTCTCGCTATAACACTTTCGGAACAGAACGCACTGAGAGGAACATAAGAGAACCAGACACGGTAGGGAGGACATACGATCAGATTCCCTGTAGGAACAATCAGAACGTGGTAGTGATTAAGAGCCACGGAGAGAAACCTGATAAGTTCACGGGGGAAGGAAACGTTACCGCCTTTGAATTTTTAAGAGACATGCGTTACTACCTGGAGGAGAATGAAATATCCTTACTCTGTACCGACACGTTTTGCGAGCTACTTCACGAATCAATTAGCCCGCCTGCAACATCTTCATACACCATTGGCAGAACCGGAGCTGATACACGTCATATCCAGACAGTTACCAGCCGAGGTTAGGAAACACCTGATATCGTCTAATGTCAAAACTTCAGAAGACATGGCTGAGTTGCTGCGAAGATTAGACCACACAAGTTCTATAACGCAATCTCAAGGACAAACCAACAGTCAGAATACGAGAAACAGACATGAAAACAGAGAGGTACACACAGTGTTAGTTGATCAGCAACAACAGACTGATGTAACACCAGCTAGGACTGGACCAATAAGACATAACAACTATGGTAGGACTAGGTATGATCCAGGCTACAATAGAGCCAGAGAAGGTTGGCCATATAAAAATAGGTACTGGAACGACAGACAAAGGGGGTCCAGATACCAAAATAACAGCTATAATAATAGGGGATTTCAAAGAAATAACTACCCCGACAGGCAGAATGAAGGAGATCAAAGAAGGTATTCCAGATATAGGAACTGGAACTATGGCAACCAACAACAACAACAGAGACGTCCTATACAGCAGCAACAACAATAACAACCGAGGAACAACTATCAGAGGAGTAGATGGAGAGTTGATGGGAATGTTCAAAGATACTATGAAGAACGAGAAGAGAAAGCCGGGATTACAGAAGAAATCAAAGAGATAGAGAAGAGAGAAAGGAACAACCCCAACAACAGGCGCAAGTGAGTGACGAACCTCAACCAGGAACCAGTCGTGAAGGCCAAAACCACGACAGGAATGGACAAAAAAATAAATAATCAGAAACGCAGGTAGATGAAGACGTAAATCACACAATAACGAGGCATGAGATCGCCATCAACGAACTATACGAGGTTACCGATGAAGAATTGTTATACGAGAGAGAGGAGCCGAAGAAAGGAAATACAGCCAAATTGCCTATAATCCATATGAAAGTAGGGGAGAACACTTTAAAAACCCTTATGGACACTGGTACTACAGCCTCAATATTATCTGAGAGTAGTTTCCAGAAGTTAGAAGCGGAGAATTTGTTAACTACATTGCCTGCATCCACTATAAAAGTGAGAGGTGTATTTAATGACAAAACCATGAAGTGTCAAGTACAAGCATTGGTGGAATTTTATATAAATGAGCAGAGATATGAACAGGTATTCATAGTGCTCAGGCACATTAGTTTTGATGCAATACTGGGTATTGACTTTATTACACAGTCAGCAGCTGTCATTGACCTGAAGAATGGAATTATCAGATTTAATAATAGCGAAGCAGAGGCTGGAACTTCAAGCTCGAAGGAACAAGAGTACTGCATGTAAGATGACATTGAAGAAGGGAGATTGGAAGAGATGGTTTTGGAAGTACAAGAGGAACGAAAATGACGTCCCAACTATCCCATAGAAAATTTTGGATACTATCAGGAGAAATTGGAGGCACTAATTTCACACTTCACTGATATTTTTGATGATAAACCAGGGGTGATTAAAGGTTTCAAATATCAGATTCGCTTGATAGATAACGCCCCATTTCAGAAGAAACTCTATCCGATACCTGAAAAATATCACGAAGAAGTTGCAGAAATTATTAAAGGCATGGAAAGGGATGGTATTATTCAGAAGCAAGCCACTCCTTATTTAAACCCAATTACTGTGGTGAAGAAGGCAGATGGAAGCTTGAGAGTTTGTTTAGATGCACGTCAAATCAATATGTTAACGATGAAAGAACAAGACAGGCCACCTAAGATAAGGGAATTACTGAGAAAATTCCGTGGAAAGACCTGTTTTTCTGTAATCGACCTGACGGCCAGCTTTTACCAAATTGAGTTCACTGAAGATAGCAGATGCTATACTGGTTTTCTATTTAACGAAACTAGTTTTACGTTTCGTCGGGTTCCGTTTGGTTTGGTGAACTCGAGCCCAGCACTTATTAGAGCTCTCGATAATAAGCTGAGCGAGGAGGTAAAGAAGTACATCATAATATGTTATGTCGACGACTTGATAATTTCGTCAGAAACGCCAGAGCAGCATTTATTGCATCTGAGAAGGTTATTTGAAGACTTGAGAGAAGCAAATATCAAAGTCAACTTCAACAAATGTCACTTTTTTCAGGAGAAAATAAACTTTTTAGGACATACCATATATCAATTTGGATATCATCCAAACAATGACAAAATTGAAGACCTGAGAAAATTAAGGATCTTCGAGCATTTTTAGGTCTTTGCCAATTTTTGAGTAGTCATTGTCCACGTTATTCGGAAGTGATGGCTCCACTTCACGAACTCTTAAAGAAAAATAATCGAGGGATATGGGACACTACAGTAGAAAACGCCTTTGTACAAGCTAAGGAGATGCTTAATAACAACATCAAGTTGGAATATCCTGATTTTGAGAGGACATTCATTGTGGAAACAGACGCATCTAGGATTGGAATAAGCGCTGTATTATATCAGAAAGACTCTGAAGGGAACAACCACTACATAGCTTTTCATAGCAGGAAGCTCAGGTCACACGTGGTGAACTACTACACTACAGAGCTGGAAGCTTTAGCGGTCATAAATGCATTACAACATTGGAAGAAGCTATTGATAGGACATCCCATAATTATTAGAACAGACCATAAGGCATTAGAATTCATGCTGAAGTCTGATTTGTCTAGTGACAGAATGACTAGATGGATTATGTTCTTGCAGCAGTTCAATGCAACCATTAGTCACGTTCCAGGCAAGGATAATCTGTTAGCAGATATACTGTCAAGGCATCCAACTGCCAAGACTAACGTCAGAGTAAATGTCATACAAACTGATGACGAAGACCAGGCAACATTGGACAAGTTAGCGAGAATCTCAACTTTTCAAAGGAAGGACGCATTTCTGAGAAACATGTATAAGTATTTATCAGGAAGATTAAATGTATAGAATGCTACTTACGATGAGATGAGAAGAAAATCTAGACACTTTGTACTGCAGGGAGACAAAGTCTGTAAATATGTGGATATGAATCATACTAAGATCAGAGCAGTGATACTACCAGAATTGATTGTACCAGTAGTATGGTTAACACACAAGTCTATAGGTCATGGAGGATTAGACAAAACCTACAGTACTGCTCAGGAATTTTTTTACTGGATTAACATGTGAGAATCCATTGCTATTGTCATACGATCTTGTGAGCTTTGCCAGATGAACAAATACAATTCGGAGTTGCTATTTGAGAAACCGAAGGCTATTATACCAACGAAGCCATTGGAATTGTTTAGCCAGGACATTTTCGGGCCTGCACCGAAGAGTTTACGAGGAAATCAATATGTACTTGTCACCATGGATGTATTTTCGAAAATAATTATGCTCATCCCCATGCAGAAATCAACAACAAAAGCAGTTCTGAAGCATTTGGAGAAGAACGTGATACCGAAGCTAGGAAAGCCAGAGAAATTAAAAACGGATCATGGAACTCGATATACAGCTGCAGAATTCGAAGAAACGATGGAGAGATTGGATATAAGTCATATTTATAGTTCTGTGAGAAGCCCACAAACTAATCCTATTGAAAGATCGATCTTGGAACTATCAAAGTATATTCGCTTATACAGTTCTGAAAATCATGCGAACTGGGTGAAAGTGATACCACTGGTGGAATATTGCATGAATAGCTCTCGTCATGAGAGTACGAACGAGATTCCAACAGTACTACATCATAACGAAAAACCTAGAAGACCATGGGATGGAATCATAGACATCCAAGAAGATATAGAGATACCGATGGACAGAAGGATATAAGAAGCCAGAGAACATCTCTACAAGTCCGCAGAAAAACGATTGACGTGAACGAGAGGCAAGCGATTCAGCAGACCACTGAAAGAAGAAGATTTGGTTCTAACTAGAACAAATGTGAAGGCTGACGTCTTGAAGAAGATTTTTGTGAAATTTAGTAACGTTTTCAAAGGGCCGTTCAAAGTAGCGAAAGTGTATGGAAATAATTGCTACGCCATAGCTAGAATGAGTGATAATCGTATTATTGGGAAATACAATGATTCTAAGCTAAAGAGATTTTACCCCAAGATTCAATAGAGACACAATTTCGAGAGCATATCTATGATTTGTAACGATATGTAGTACCAGAAAGTCCATTCTTATACTTTCTATTAAGGTCGATTGGGGAAATGCACTCGAAATCATGTCTAGGAGAGAGGCGAAGACAGGATGAGGTATGAACCAAGGACCACATCAAAAAAATGGCATATTTTAAATTTGGAATTTTCGACTAAATTAGCAGTCCAGATGGAAGAGAACGTTAATATAAGCATTTGGGAAAAATTTCGTCTGAAGAAATATTTTTATTTCATGAATTATGGAGAATTTAAGATTTGGTAAATTATTAACCGTGTATAAATGATTGAGATACTGTTCTGGAAAGTCGACACTTTTACGAGGTGCGAGGCGAGAAACCTGTTTTTGATGCAGAGGGGAGCGAAGGTGGCATTGAGGTCACGACACACGCCAGTATCAAGAGTGGGAGAAGCTAGCGCGTGGCAGGAGTGCGCCACTTTTTAAGCAAGAACCAATGGGAAAATAGTTTGAAAACTAAGGAAGGAATAAATATTAAAATATTAATTTTAATATTTTATAAGAGTGTTGCACATTGAATTCACCAGCAGAGAAAAAGAAATTTAATTGGCAAAACAGATTTTAAATTGAAAGACTGAGAGAGAAGTTATGTGTGAATTTGTTAATATTCATAGCGGTTGGAGGCAAGTTAATCAGATTTACGAGGGAAATCTAACCGAGGAGGCTAGGAGACGTGAGGAAACGAGGCTATTTCTACACAGACCGTCGAGAAGACAAGACGTATATTGTATTTACTCTTCAGAAGTATTAGACAAAGGTTTTGTAAACTGAAGACTTCAAGATGAAACGAGCAGCAATGAAAACCAACAATTAATATATTACAAGTCTACAGTATTGAGAAAGTTATTCATCATATTCTACAAGAAGAAATTTACGACGATAGAAAACGTTGCAAGTTACAAACTGAACATCGAACACGTAACTACGCAGAACGAAAGTCTGAAGAAGGGAGACTTAAACCATTGGAAGTTCAACAATCTGTACAAGAATGATTAAGAATTTAGGTCGAAGGGGAAGAACTACGACTACAAACAATTGCGCCATGAGAATGATATTTTAAATCCACCATGTTGGGAAGATAGCACTATACTGGACCGGCGAGATTCCGAAATGACCAGGATGACATAGCAGTATGCAGAGCGAACAGCAAACCACCGCAGTTTCGCTAACATAACGTTGCAAGCTACTACAATGGAATTTCACGACATGGAGGTGATCTTTCATGATGGAAAGAACTATGCAAACTACCGACTTCAAAGTACATCTAGATCTGAGAAGAAGAAGACGAGCGGATGCGTGAGGGAGACAACAAGGAACCCAGGACTGATGGACGCGAGGCCAGCAGCAGAGCAGAGGCGAGGACGTGTCGTCATCTTGCAGGATAGAAGTGGGTCACGAGCGGGCAGCCAGCTGATAACCAGTTCTGAAACAGCCCACCAGGTCGTTGAACTGTCCTGCAGTCCAAGCAAGGCCGTGGTGATGTAACCCAGCCAGACTGGAGCAGCTCACAGCATTCTGGAAACCATATGGTGAGGTTACGAGGACACCAGGGTCATCAGGTTTGTCACCAACGATCTCAGAAACCAGGTAGAAGAGTGCATATATTCCATATCTGTAGTTAGACTTTGTACACGTTATTTCAGCATTGACATATTTGCATTTATAACCTATGTTATTATTGTCTTGAAAGTTTTAGTAAATTTTTGTAAAATGCGATAGTTATTTTCATACGTCATTAGGACGTATTTTGAATGTCTTGATCGATGATTTTAGACATCGTTAGCATTTTTCATTGTCATTTTTAGAGCGTTAAAATATTTATTACGAACGATTTCATTGCGATTGCGAACGTATATTCCGTAGACTTGTTGTAACATTTGAAAACTCCGAAGATTTATTGTAACATTGGAAAACTCCGCAGATTTATTGTAACATTGGAAAACTCCGCTGATTTATTGTAACATTGGAAAACTTCGCAGATTTATTGTAATAATGGAGAATTTAGTAGATTTGATGATGTGTTAAGAGCATTTTGTATTGAGCCCGTCGGTGGAGCTGCCAGGATAGCCAACAACCGCAATGACTTCCCTAACATCTCATCCGTCGGACCTAATTGCCGTGAGGATCAGGTGACTTCCTAATAGGCCAAAGCAGCACGAGAATCTGTAGTCCACAGGGATCGTGGTACATGGTGACGAAGGTCATAGACTGCCTAACGAAAGGTTCACCTTAAAAACTAGACTGAGAAAATAAACATCCAGACTTATGTAAAACACCGTGAAAATTTATTATTAAAATTCACAAGCCCCTAGCCTAGTTCAGAGGACTTCAATCGGCTAGTTCGCAAGCTAATAAACAAACAAAAATAAAGAGCAGGTCCCTACATGAGAAGTTACGGAAAACCCTCGCGAAAGATCTATCTCACAATAACAAAGCAACAACAACAACACTAGGAAAATGGTACGACACAAATCCCTAGGTGAAGTTACAAGATCAAGCTAATATCGGAATTTACATTTAACAGGGTAGCAAAACAAATCTAAGTTAGGATGATACCATCTCCACATTTACATTTAACGTTAATTCATCTAGCTAAGTCCTATCAATTAATAACAAAATTTACGGCGATGACGTCCGTAACAGAAAAGAATTACATTCAAAGCTAAGTGAATAGCCATGTAAAAAAACATCTAATTATTCCTAGGAACTAAGTGCTAACAGCACACAATTGGGTTACATGTAGGATTCATTCACTTGTACATCATAAATAATTAATAAGAGACAACAGTTTTATTAAAATGCCTGCCTGCACCTTGGTTTACTCTTTGTAAGCCATAGTCATCTAATGTGTGTAGTTACGGTGACGACTGCATAATAAAGACTACGTCTAACATCGCATGGCCTGCGCTCCACAAGCTACGAACTCAAGGTTCGAGCAAGCTTCAGATCGCTACAAAAGTGTCAGCTGTTCTCAGTCATTTCCTCAAAAGGAAATACCTTCATTAGCACGGCCATGTCAACAGGTTCAAAATGCAAAAGAACAAGGTTAGATAGAAAGAATTCGTTAGTTAGCTTTTGTTTTACCAAAATTATGCGTTTTATTATTAAGATGTCGGTTTAGGTTATCGTTGGTTTATGGCGAATAATACTGACAATAGCCTGGGCACGGAGTGTGTCCACTGAGATCAATCTCCACCAAAAGCCTCGACTCAAAAGTCGGAATACAATCATCGAGCAACAACAACTCGGACACACAATAACACAAGTTACCAGCGGCGCACAGGTCGCGTTCAATAACTCTGGGATGGGCCTGCACACAACAGTCACCCTCCAATAACATCTGGTCAACGGGAACAATCCCGGGCAAGGTACACACAAATACCTTCATACAGTAAATACCTCCTATAATAGGGCAGCCTACAACGTACTATAGAAAACCTGACATAACTGTACACGTCAACAACGGTACACGCAAAAGTGCGCTTAACTAACAAAAGACAATCTATAAAAACATGTGATCAGATACAAGGTTGGACACTGGGTTCCATGAGCTAAATAGCAATGAAAGGAAGAGCGAATACAACAAGTATTCTATCCTCTGTCAAAGTAGTTCTGTCTCATAATACAAGCGTGCTCTCAAGGGCACTGGGTCACAAACCAGTTTGTGTCGCTGCAGGCAACAACATTCCTGCGCTGTCTGACACAACACACTAACTATCAAGGCCGGCGATTTAAGCAAAATAAAAACTGTTCAATGGCCTCATCATAAAAACTTTACCATAGGTTCTAAACCTCGAAGAATACGTGTATAAAACACGCTATGAATCTGAATACAATAATATGATTCTGTCTTTTACACCAAAGACACCTAAACGGTAGCAATGTCACATTGCTGGAGTTCTTTGCTCACAAAGATAAAAATACTTCAGTAGTTGCTTGTATAAACATGAAACAAACACGTGTCTTCACATGACACTAACAAAATAATAATTGTGGCGCAGATTCACACTCTGGATCTGCTTAATGATAAGTTGGGAACTGAGTTCGATGCTAGACAACGAAACATCCCTTTTACTTATAAGGTCCACTTGACCTGATGGCTTCTGAGCAACATCTCAAATGAAATATAATGCAGTTACAAAACTGGTAATTACAGTCGATTACCTAAATGATACGACTACTCTAACGAAGTCAGGGGTGTAACAAAGACTGGTAGCAAAAAATGCAGTTAAAGAAATACTTGAAAATCACCCCAAATAGGGTTAAACAAAGTAGCCTCAAATGATTACGGTCACGTTTAGCAAAAGATAGGCATTGACGTTCTACGACGTCCATCAAGCTGCACCAGGGTTGACCAAAATGTCTGACCCAAGGGTGACTCACTCTAACTGAAATAAATGACATCTAATTAGACTAGTTACATTCCCTACCTATAAAATGGCTGTCACTAAGTTCGGTTGGTTCACAAACTACATTAAACCTACTATACCACCAGAAACTAGAACAAGAAATTGTGTACAAAAACTCACGAAAAGGAGAAGCTATCACTCAGCTCTCTGTCCAACGACAAGGGTTGAACAAATTCACCTCTGGCTTTTCGGAACGGCATCGTCCTCATCAGGACTCCCATCTGGACTCTCCCAAAGACCAGGGTTCGATCTGTCCCTGTCGATAACCTCGTGGATGTACTGGACCTGCCTGGGAATGGCATCCAGGGTTCCTTCCTCCTCGTTCGCTGTTCTGGAAGTTCCACCATCATGCTGGTTCCAATAGATACATCACCCTCATACCATGGCGGTATTAGCCCATGATCTCGGTCTCAAACATGGTGTAGAATAATTTGATCACGTGGGTGGTGAAATAAATCGTTTAGTAGTTCATAATTTCACTTCAAAATCACAATGTTCGTAGTAAATGTTACAGGCTTCAAAGCAATTAATAACACAGCCTTTACTTCGCAGATATTGAATCATACGTCAGCAAGCACTGTTCTGTGGATCTTCACGTGTGCTGACGCCACTTTTTACATCACGTGGCATCCGTGAAATGTGCGTCGTTTTGTAATTGAAAAATTCACTGTGGCAATTCAAATATATTATGCTTTCATAATCACACTTGCTTAAAGTAGTTACAACACGTTTACCTCTATATTTTTCACCAGGCTCTCGGCCCTCCACAAACACGTGCGTATAAAAATGTGGTGTTACGGTAATGTTATAAAATTCACTATACTTGCCAATTATATCACAATATGATTCTCGTTGTTCACTGTGCATCAATAAACAGTGATTTGTAGAATATTCGTGCACGATGGCACCCGATGATAACTTCCACGCTAAACAGCGGATATTT
Organism: Meconema thalassinum; assembly: GCA_946902985.2. Taxonomy (NCBI): domain Eukaryota; kingdom Metazoa; phylum Arthropoda; class Insecta; order Orthoptera; family Tettigoniidae; genus Meconema; species Meconema thalassinum. Next base: position 502,349,179 of record OX336390.1, read on the forward strand.
TCCACGTCTGACACGACGGCTATTACTTCACGCCTTCACAGGGCGGATTTTTCCAGATGTAGTGCAAATAATTCACTATACAATTCTTACTTATCACTCGTATCGTAACTTATCTGTGCTCGATGGCAACTGATAACAATTTTCCACGCTAAAAGCGGATATTTTCGACGTCTAACACGACGGATGTAACTTCACGCCTACACGGGGCGGATTTTCCAGACGTAGTGCAAGGCACTGGGTGTCTCGAGGAAGTAGGTCGTCAAACCAAAGTCGTTGAGCGACTACTTTCATTCCTGTTTGCGTATCTGCAAGGGTATTACCTTACCTTAAGCGAAAATAACATTCTCAAAAATGTTTTAATAATGCTGAATGATGAAATGGAATATTCTGAGTCTTGTGGAAAGATAAAATTGATTAATAAGACCTCAGATAATTAATTAGCAGACTTCACCAAAGTCAAAAGTGCGATTCACCACTACTTCAAAGAGTATAGCGTGAGCTCTCAGCTCCACGTGGCTTTCTGGGTGTGTTCAAAGGTACTACATCCCATCATAAATGTGCTGTCTTAAAAAAATCACATGAACCTTAGCCCAGCGGGTTCATCTGCCTCTCCGTCGTTTCAAATAAAATGTTGGGACGACAGTTTTATTTGACTTAAAGTTCATTCATAAGTGATATTTTTTTAGATGAGCTGCATCGAAGGTTCCAATGCGCTCTCCTGTCCTAATGTCTTCAATCACATAACTTCCATCGTTCAAAAGCTGTCGGATACGACTGGGGCCATAATATAAAGACAGAAATTTCCCATATATGCGGTCTATAGGACTTGAAATTCCGGGTCTCCTTATAAGGACAAGGTCTCCCTCAACAAGTGGTTCTCTAATTCTGTGGCGTCTAGTTCTCCTCATGCGTTTGGCAGCTTGTCTGTCCAATGTATCCCTTGCAGCTAAAAGTATACTGGCATGTGATGGTTGTAAACAAGGTGGATTTACAATCACACGATTCCATATCCTCAGCGGCATCTGGTTAAAATGCAAAACCATAGGTATTTGACCAGTGCTCTCATGGACTGTTGAATTAATACATTTTGCCATAATAACCAGGACTTCGGTCCATCGCCAGTGTTCTTCCTGACAATATAATCGACAGAATTTTGCGATAATAGACATTACGCATTCTGCTGGGTTGCTCTCTGGATGGCGAAGAGATGATAATACATGACCTATTTCCAGCTCGTTGATAGCATTGGCAAATTCTGCGGAGGTGTACTGTGATCCATGATCAGTCAACAGGAATTGTGGCTTTCCTGCCTCCGGTATCACTTGTCGTCTAATCCTCTGAATAATCTGATGAGCGGTGGCTTTCTGAATCGGATGAAGCATCGTATATTTCGTAAACACATCAATAGTTACAACTATGAAGCGATTCCCACGACGAGCCTTAGGTATTGGGCCATAAAGGTCTTGTACGTATAACTCTCTGACGCCACTTTTTTATATCACGTGGCATCCGTGAAATGTGCGTCGTTTTGTAATTGAAAAATTCACTGTAGCAATTCAAATATATTGTGCTTTCATAATCACAATTGCTTAAAGTAATTACAACACGTTTACCTCTATATTTTTCACCAGGCTCTCGGCTCTCCACAAACACGTGGGTATGAATATGTGGTGTTACGGTAATGTTAGAATTTTCACTATACTTGCCAATTATTTCACAATATGATTCTTGTTGTTCACTGTGCATCAATAAACAGTGATTTGTAGAATATTCGTGCACGATGGCACCTGAAAACAACTTCCACGCTAAACAGCGGATATCTTTCACGTCTGACACGACGGCTATAACTTCACGCCTATACACGGCGGATTTTCCAGATGTAGTGCAAATAATTCACTATACAATTCTTACTTATCACTCGTATTGTACCTTATCTGTGCTCGATGGCACCTGATAATACTTTCCACGCTAAACAGCGGATATTTTCTACGTCTAACACGACGGATGTAACGTCACGCCTACACGGGGCGGATTCTCCAGACGTAGTGCAAGGCACAAATTTCACTTCTCTCTGGAAGAATCGACACTTGTCAAATTTCACTTTAAAATTAGCCTGTCGAAGATTCTCAAAAACAAGGCGTAAGGTCATTAAATGCTCTTCCTCTGTTTCCGAAGCTATGATGATGTCATCCACGTAACATATCACCTTCTGCTTCACTTCAGGAGTCAGCTTCGCATCAAGTGCTCTAATTAATGCAGCTCCGGCATTTTTCAATCCAAAGGGTAGTTTTCGAAAGACATAGGTGGTCTGATCAAACAGAAACCCTATATACTTCTGAGTATGCTCAGATAATCTGATATGGTAGTAAGATTGTACCAAGTCCAATGACGAAAATATTCTCTTTCCCTTGAACTTCCTGAGGATGTCCCTAATCTTGGGCGGTCTGTCATGCTCAGGAGCTAGGCGTTCATATAAAGCTCTTGCATCGAGACAAAGTCTCAAGCTTCCATCCACCTTAACCACAGGTGTTATAGGATTCAAGAATGGAGTCGGTGACTTCTTGATTGTGCCTGCTGCTTCCATCTCATGGATCTTCTTAGCAGCTTCCTCGCGGTGTTTCTCTGCGATAGGATAAATCTTCTTTTGGAATGGGGAATCATCCAGTAGTACAAGATCGTACTCGTAGTCCAATATCTCACCAGGTGTGGTGTCGAATATATCCCTGTATTCGCTCAATATTGCATCAAGTTTCTCTCGTATGGGTGCTGATAATGGTTCTGCCTCTTCGTCGGCATCTTGTGTCTTCTCAATTTCCTTGCCATTTAAATTTTCGACAACGTCGACTTCGGATAGGAATTGCGGTTCTTCTTCAACTATGTTCATCTGGATGGGTTCGTTCGGCTTAAACTCTACCGTATTACGTCCCATGTCAATGATTCCATCATACTTCCTAATGAAGTCTGCACCTAATATGGCATCATGATGCAAGCCTTTCATTACAAGAAATTCGTGCAAGTACACCTGGCTCGAAATCGTCAAAGTGCATAGAATCTGGATTTTGCACGTTACAACACGGTCAGGTATGACTCCTCTGACTCTTACAGCAGAAACTGGCAGCTCTGTCACCTCAGAGTTTGCTTTCAGTCTGGCATGGCAATCGGCGGAAATAACACTAATCATCGTCCCAGTATCGATGAGAATGACTACGTTGCATCCATTCAGGGTGGCTACAATCTTCGGTAGACGCGTCAATTCGTAGTTGTGGTTCGTCGTTCGTCGTTTGTCTAACAAGTCTTCCTGGATTGGCTCCCAGAGTAAAATGGTGGCAGTTACTCTGTGCTCAACCGGGCAGAATCTATTGATTTTTCGGCGTTTTTTTCTGTCCTGGCGGGAAGTACCGGGCTGGTTTTGCTCCGTCTCCTGCGCCGAGTTCCTAGTTTCCCTCGAAGTCGGGTTCTGATCTCCCTCTTCTCGGATTTGAAGTTCTCGGAGTAGTTGAAGATATTCACGGCTCTCCCGTGCTCTTCCTCTCCAATCTCTATCTGGCTGGTATCTGGGGTCTCGATCTCTATTATACCCTTTACTGTAACGGTAGTCCCTACGGATACTTCCGTGCTGTGGGTTTCGACCATTATTCCCTCGGCGGTCGTTTTCGTGACGACGGTCGTCGTTCGTCCCTCGGTCGAAGCACCGGTTCCAATGACTACGACGGTCATCTCGCTGGTTTCTGGCATATGGAGTGTTGTTCCATTCTCTTCGGCCATAGTTATAATTATTACGTTGTTCAGAGCTCTCTTGGGTCTGCGTCTGCTCTGGCGTCTGGCACACTTTGTCGACAGTAGTTAAGTTGACATGTCTCTCCTCACGCCTGTCAGCCTTCTGCTGACGGTGTGTCGGGAACTGTTCAGTGTTTGCATCCAACCGTCGCAGGATTTGGTCACACTGCTGAAAAGTGGAAGCTCCTGCAGCAATCAATACGCGTTGCACGTCTGCAGGGTATTGCCAAACGATGGTGTTTACTAGGTCTTGCTCAGACAATGGGGGTTGAAGACAACGAAGTTTCGCAAGCTGGGTCGCGAAGTAGTTCGCATAGCGCGTCGGGGTATTTGAGCTATATCGGCGAGTATACATCTCAGCTCTGATGCTCTGCTGGATGTCGCTCGTCCAATAAGTTCTTAACAAGGCTTCTTTGAAATCCTGGTAGCCCACAAACGAGTATCGGAAGGCTCTAAACCAGGTGCTGGCTTGCCCCTCTAGCAAACGCTCAATAACTCGGAGCTCCCTCTCCGGAGTTACCATGGTGTCTCTCAAGTAGCTTTCCACGTTGGCCAGAAATTCAACTGGAGTGATACCACTTCCAGTTCCTGAGAAGCGAGCTGGTTGCTCCTCTCTCGAACGGATAATAGTTACATTTCCCTGCGTATGCGCGGGTCTAAATGAATTCTGCATGTAGTTATGCGTAGGTGTATTCGTTTCATGACTAAGTCGATGGGGTGCTGGTTGAAAGGGATGGGCGTCAAAGTTCAAGGTTTGACTTTGCGCTGAACCGGTGAACTGAGATGGTTGCGGTTCTATGGGTGCGCTGGGTTGGAAATGAGTAGGCATCATCCCTGCGGATTGAGATACTGGTGTCGCCTGAGAGTCTCCCATCTGTGAGGGTAACTGTCTCTCTCTAGGAAGCGTCTCAAGTCTGTCAAGACGTCTCTCAATAACCTCGAGCTCTGGAATGGTCCTAGCTGTGACTTTGTTACCTAAGTCGTTAAGTTGTAGCTCGATCCTTTCGACTTGTCCTTTGAGGTTCGTGTCAACTTCGCGTATAGCCATCCTCAGGTTATAGCTGAGATCTAACCTCTCGGTTACCGCGACTTCCTCGAATCGTTTTTGTAAGGAATCGATTTCTCCTTCGACCTTCGACACGTTGTCTTGGATCTTTCCAACATCATCTCTGACCTCGGCTACCTTAGCCTCCATTGTGGTCTTGTGTTCGTTGAGGTCACCCCTCAATAACATGAGATCGATTTCATGTTCCTCACGATGAACGTCAACTGTTTCACGCAGGCTTGCTACGGTTTCTGTTAACTCAGTAATATCCTCCTATTGGTGTTTAATTCGTCCTTGACTTCTATCATGCCATCGACGATCGTCTTGACGTTGTTATTCACAGCATTTGCTGCACCTCTCATTAAAATCAATCCAATATTCATGGTCGCCATGTCCTTTTTCACGGCGTCCACAAATCCCTCGACGTGAGTCAATCGAGTCCCAAATTCTTCTCGAGTGTGCTCCAAGTCGGCCCTCATATCTATCTGGACTCTGTTTATGGTCGTTTGAATTTGAGCTGTGTGCTCCTCCAATCGGGTCTGCACGTCCTCCCTAGCTCTATTCATCTGGTCGGTTAAGCTATCTATACGCTGGTTAGCCTCTTGATTGTGTCGTATGTCATCAACCCTAACAGCTGCTAAACGTGCTGTAAGATCATTCCTAGCTTCGACTCTATATGCGTCCATGTCGGCCCTGACCTGTGTTAGATCAGCCCTAACATTATTGATCGACTCTGTGACTTGGTCTACATGACCACTTACAATATTTATAGACTGGGTGTTAACCTCTAAGTCCTGTCTAACATTGTTGACAGCTTGGGTATTCTGACCTAAATCACCTCTTACATCACTTAATCAGTCCTTACAGTACCTAATTCAGCAGTAATCTGCTGAAGGTTGGCATTAACACCTGCCATCATCTCCCCAAACACACGACAATTAGTTTCCTCAGCCATTGGCAAGAAATATATATGAGAAAGTGAGGGATCAATCTCTAATGGAACTTACAGCTATGATTAGTTACTTGGTGGTATAAAGCTTGTTTCATTTAAATAAATATCACGAGTACAGCTGGAGTATACAAACTAAGTACTTCTACATTTACAAAGACAACGGCGAGCAAAGCAAAGTATTACATTTACTCAGGATGAGGCATCATCAAAGAAAATCCTATCCTTCATTTATCTAACACTAAAGCCTCACCCCATGGACTTGTATCAAACATGAATGCCATGCGGTCAATTGATCTGCAGTACGACTTTCTAAGTTCGTCCCAGTCCGGTCAATTTACCATTAATCAACATTAAGATCCTCCTAAATAACATGGAACTGACGGTCACCACGTTAACGTCGGCAAATGAGTTGGGCGCCATTTTATGAGCCCGTCGGTGGAGCTGCCAGGATAGCCAACAACCGCAATGACTTCCCTAACATCTCATCCGTCGGACCTATCTGCCTTGAGGATCAGGTGAACTTCCAAATAGGCCAAAGCGGCACGAGAATCTGTAGTCCACAGGGATCGTGGTACATGGTGACGAAGGTCATAGACTGCCTAAGGAAAGGTTCACCTTAAAAACTAGACTGAGAAAATAAACATCTAGACTTATGTAATACACCGTGAAAATTTATTATTAAAATTCACAAGCCCCTAGCCTAGTTCGGAGGGTTTCAATCGGCTAGTCCGCAAGCTAATAAACAAACAAAAATAAAGAGCAGGTCCCTACCTGAGAAGTTACGGAAAACCCTCGCGAAAGATCTATCTCACAATAACAAAGCAGCAACAGCAACGCTAGGAAAATGGTACTACCCAAATCCCTAGGTCAAGTTACAAGATCAAGCTAATATCAGATTTTACATTTAACAGGGTAGCAAGACAAATCTAAGTTAGGATGATACCATCTCCATATTTACATTTAACGTTAATTCATCTAGCTAAGTCCTATCAATTAATAACAAAATTTACGGCGATGACTCCCGTAACAGAAAACAATTACATTCAAAGCTAAGTGAACAGCCATGTAAAAAAAAACATTTAATTATTCTTAGGAACTACGTGCTAACAGTACACAAAAGGGTAACATGTAGGATTCATACACTTGTACATCATAAATAATTAATAAAAGAGACAACAGTTTTATTAAAATGCCTGCCTGCACCTTGGTATACTCTTTTTAAGCCATAGTCATCTAATGTGTGTAGTTACGGTGACGACTGCGTAATAAAGACTACGTCTAACATCGCATGGCCTGCGCTCCACAAGCTACGAACTCAAGGTTCGAGCAAGCTTCAGATCGCTACAACTGTTCTCAGTCATTTCCTCAAAAGGAAATACCTTCACTAGCACGGCCATGTCAGCAGGTTCAAAAGGCAAAAGAACAAGGTTAGATAGAAAGAATTCGTTAGTTAGCTTTTGTTTTACCAAAATTATGCGTTTTATTATTAAGATGTCGGTTTAGGTTATCGTTGGTTTATGGCGAATAATACTGACAATAGCCTGGGCATGGAGTGTGTCCACTGAGATCAATCTCCACCAAAAGCCTCGACTCAAAAGTCGGAATACAATCAGCGAGCAACAACAACTCGGACACACAACAACACAAGTTACCAGCGGCGCCAAGCTCACGTTCAATAACTCTGGGATGGTCCTGCACACAACAGTCACCCTCCAATAACATCTGGTCAACGGGAACAATCCCGGGCAAGGTACACACAAATACCTTCATACAATAAATACCTCCTATAATAGGGCAGCCTACAACGTACTATAGAAAACCTGACAAAACTGTACACGTCAAACGACGGTACACGCAACAGTGCGTTTAACTAACAAAACTAATCTATAAAACATCTGATCAGATACAAGGTTGGACACTGGGTTCCATGAGCTAAATTGCAATGAAAGGAAGAGCGAATACAACAAGCATTCTGTCCTCTGTCAAAAATATGTCTGTCTCATAATAGAAGCGTGCTCTCAAGGGCACTGGGTCACAAACCAGTTTGTGTCGCTGCAGGCTACAACATTCCTGCGCTGTCTGACACAACACACACACTAACTATCAAGGCCGGCGATTTAAGCAAAATAAAAACTGTTCAATGGCCTCATCAAAATAACTTTACCATAGGTTATAAACCTCGAAGAATACGTGTATAAAGAACACGCTATAAATCTGAATACAATAATATGATTCTGTCTTTCAAACCAAAGACATCTAAATGGTAGCAATGTCACATAGCTGAAACTCTTTGCTCACAAAGATAATATACTTCAGTAGTTGCTTGTGTAAACATGAAATAAATACGCGTCTTCACATGACACTAACAAAATAATAATCCTGACGCAGATTCCACACTCTGGATCTGCTTAATGATACGTTGGGAACTGAGTTCGATGCTAGACAACGAAACATTCCTTTTAATGATAAGGTCCACACTTGACCAGATGGCTTCTGAGCAACATCTCAAATGAAATATAATGCAGTTACAAAACTGGTAATTACAGTCGATTACCTAAATGATACGACTACTCTAACGAAGTCAGGGGTGTAACAAAGACTGGTTGCAAAACATGCAGTTAAAGAAAAGTCTGCAAAGACTTGAAAATCACCCCAGGTAGGGTTAAACATGGTAGCCTCAAATGACTACAGTCACGTTTAGCAAAAGATAGGCATTGACGTTCTATGACGTCCATCAAGCTGCACCAGGGCTGACCAAAATGTCTGACCCAAGGGTGACTCACACTAACTGAAATAAATGACATCTAATTAGACTAATTACATTCCCTACCTATAAAATGGCTGTCACTAAGTTCGGTAGGTTCACAAACTACATTAAACCTACTATACCACCAGAAGCTAGAACAAGAAAGGGTGTACAAAACCTCACGAAATGGAGAAGCTATCACTCAGCTCTCTGTTCAACGACAAGGGTTGAACAAATTCACCTCTGGCTCCCCGGAACAGCATTGTCCTCATCAGGACTCCCATCTGGACTCTCCCAAAGACCAGGGTTCGATCTGTCCCTGTCGATAACCTCGTGGATGTACTGGACCTGCCTGGGAATGGCATCCTGGGTTCCTTCCTCCTCGTTCGCTGTTCTGGAAGTTCCACCATCTTGCTGGTTCCAATAGATACATCACCCTCATACCATGGCGGTATCAGCCCACGATCTCGGTCTCGAACATGGTGTAGAATAATTCGATCACGTGGGTGGTAAAATAAATCGTGTAGTAGTTCATAATTTCACTTCAAAAATCGCAATGTTCGTAGTAAATGTTACAGGCTTTAATACAATTGATAACACAGCCTTTACTTCGCAGATATCGAATAATACGTGATCAAGCACTGTTCTGTGGTTCTTCACGTGTATAGACGCCACTTTTTTTATATCACGTGGCATCCGTGAAATGTGCGTCGTTTTGTAATTGAAAAATTCACTGTAGCAATTCAAATATATTGTGCTTTCATAATCACAATTGCTTAAAGTAATTACAACACGTTTACCTCTATATTTTTCACCAGGCTCTCGGCCCTCCACAAACACGTGGGTATGAAAATGGGGTGTTACGGTAATGTTAGAATTTTCACTATACTTGCCAATTATTTCACAATATGATTCTTGTTGTTCACTGTGCATCAATAAACAGTGATTTGTAGAATATTCGTGCACGATGGCACCTGATAACAACTTCCACGCTAAACAGCTGATATCTTTCACGTCTGACACGACGGCTAAAACTTCACGCCTATACACGGCGGATTTTCCAGATGTAGTGCAAATAATTCACTATACAATTCTTACTTATCACTCGTATTGTACCTTATCTGTGCTCGATGGCACCTGATAATACTTTCCACGCTAAACAGCGGACATTTTCTACGTCCAACACGACGGATGTAACTTCACGCCTACACGGGGCGGATTCCCCAGACGTAGTGCAAGGCACAGAGTGTCTCGAGGAAGTAGGTCGTCAAACCAAAGTCGTTGAGCGACTACTTACATTCCTGTTTGCGTATCTGCAAGGGTATTACCTTACCTTAAGCGAAAATAACATTCTCCAAAATGTTTTAATAATGCTAAATGACGAAATGGAATATTCTGTGTCTTGTGGAAAGATAAAAATGATTAATAAGACCTCAGATAAATAATTAGCAGACTTCACCAAAGTCAACAGTGCGATTCACCGCTACTTCAAAGAGTATAGCATGAGCTCTCAGCTCCACGTGGCTTTCTGGGTGTGTTCAAAGGTACTACATCCCATCATAAATGTGCTGTCTTAAAAATATCACATGAACCTTAGCTCAGCGTCCCATGGTGTAGAATAATTTGATCACGTGGGTGGTGAAATAAATCGTGTAGTAGTTCATAATTTCACTTCAAAATCACAATGTTCGTAGTAAATGTTACAATGTAAATGTTTGTGGAGGGCCAAGAGCCTGGTGAAAAATATAGAGGTAAACGTGTTGTAACTACTTTAAGCAAGTGTGATTTTGAAAGCATAATATATTTGAATTGCCACAGTGAATTTTTCAATTACAAAACGACGCACATTTCACGGATGCCACGTGATGTAAAAAGTGGCGTCAGCACACGTGAAGATCCACAGAACAGTGCTTGCTGACGTATGATTCAATATCTGCGAAGTAAAGGCTGTGTTATTAATTGCTTTGAAGCCTGTAACATTTACTATGAACAATGTGATTTTGAAGTGAAATTATGAACTTCTACACGATTTATTTCACCACCCACGTGATCAAATTATTCTACACCATGTTTGAGACCGAGATCATGGGCTAATACCGCCATGGTATGAGGGTGATGTATCTATTGGAACCAGCATGATGGTGGAACTTCCAGAACAGCGAACGAGGAGGAAGGAACCCAGGATGCCATTCCCAGGCAGTCCAGTACACCCACGAGGTTATCGACAGGGACAGATCGAACCCTGGTCTTAGGGAGAGTCCAGATGGGAGTCCTGATGAGGACGATGCCGTTCCGGAAAGCCAGAGGTGATTTTGTTCAACCCTTGTCGTTGAACAGAGAGCTGAGTGATAGCTTCTCAATTTCGTGAGTTTTTGTACACACTTTCTTGTTCTAGTTTCTGGTGGTATAGTAGGTTTAATGTAGTTTGTGAACCAACCGAACTTAGTGACAGCCATTTTATAGGTAGGGAATGTAACTAGTCTAATTAGATGTCATTTATTTCAGTTAGAGTGAGTCACCCTTGGGTCAGACATTTTGGTCCACCCTGGTGCAGCTTGATGGACGTCGTAGAACGTCAATGCCTATCTTTTGCTAAACGTGACCGTAGTCATTTGAGGCTACTTTGTTTAACCCTATTTGGGGTGATTTTCAAGTATTTCTTTAACTGCATGTTTTGCTACCAGTCTTTGTTACACCCCTGACTTCGTTAGAGTAGTCGTATCATTTAGGTAATCGACTGTAATTACCAGTTTTGTAACTGCATTATATTTCATTTGAGATTTTGCTCAGAAGTCATCAGGTCAAGTGGACCTTAGAAGTAAAAGGGATGTTTCTTTGTTTAGCATCGAACTCAGTTCCCAACGTATCATTAAGCAGATCCAGAGTGTGGAATCTGCGCCACAATTATTATTTTGTTAGTGTCATGTGAAGACACGTGTTTGTTTCATGTTTATACAAGCAACTACTGAAGATTTTTTATCTTTGTGAGCAAAGAACTCCAGCAATGTGAGATTGCTACCGTTTAGGTGTCTTTGGTGTAAAAGACAGAATCATATTATTGTATTCAGATTCATAGCGTGTTTTATACACGTTTTCTTCGAGGTTTAGAACCTATGGTAAAGTTTTTATGATGAGGCCATTGAACAGTTTTTAATTTGCTTAAATCGCCGGCCTTGATAGTTAGTGTGTTGTGTCAGACAGCGCAGGAATGTAGTAGCCTGCAGTGACACAAACTGGTTTGTGACCCAGTGCCCTTGAGAGCACGCTTGTATTATGAGACAGAACTACTTTGACAGAGGACAGAATACTTGTTGTATTCGCTCTTCCTTTCATTGCTATTTAGCTCATGGAACCCAGTGTCCAACCTTGTATCTGATCACATGTTTTTATAGATTGTCTTTTGTTAGTTAAGCGCACTTTTGCGTGTACCGTTGTTGACGTGTACAGTTATGTCAGGTTTTCTATAGTACGTTGTAGGCTGCCCTATTATAGGAGGTATTTACTGTATGAAGGTATTTGTGTGTACCTTGTCCGGGATTGTTCCCGTTGACCAGATGTTATGGAGGGTAACTGTTGTATGCAGGCCCATCCCAGAGTTATTGAACGCGAGCTGTGCACCGCTGGTAACTTGTGTTATTGTGTGTCCGAGTTGTTGTTGCTCGTTGATTGTATTCCGACTTTTGAGTCGAGGCTTTCGGTGGAGATTGATCTCAGTGGAGACACTCCGTGCCCAGGTTATTGTCAGTATTATTCGCCATAAACCAACGATAACCTAAACCGACATCTTAATAATAAAACGCATAATTTTGGTAAAACAAAAGCTAACTAACGAATTCTATCTAACCTTGTTCTTTTGCATTTTGAACCTGCTGACATGGCCGTGCTAATGGAGGTATTTCCTTTGAGGAAATGACATAGAACAGCTGACACTTTTGTAGCGACCTGAAGCTTGCTCGAACCTTGAGTTCGTAGCTTGTGGAGCGCAGGCCATGCGATGTTAGACGTAGTCTTTACTACGCAGTCGTCACCTTAACTACACACATTAGATGACTATGGCTTACAAAGAGTAAACCAAGGTGCAGGGAGGCATTTTAATAAAACTGTTGTCTCTTATTAATTATTTATGATGTACAAGTGTATGAATCCTACATGTTACCCTATTATGTGCTGTTAGCACTTAGTTCCTAAGAATAATTAGATGTTTTTTACATGGCTGTTCACTTAGCTTTGAATGTAATTGTTTTCTGTTACGGACGTCATCGCCGTAAATTTTGTTATTAATTGATAGGACTTAGCTAGATGAATTAACGTTAAATGTAAATGTGGAGATGGTATCATCCTAACTTAGATTTGTTTTGCTACCCTGTTAAATGTAAATTCCGATATTAGCTTGATCTTGTAACTTGACTTAGGGATTTGCGTTGTACCATTTTCCTAGTGTTGTTGTTGTTGCTTTGTTATTGTGAGATAGATCTTTCGCGAGGGTTTTCCGTAACTTCTCAGGTAGGGACCTGCTCTTTATTTTCGTTTGTTTATTAACTTGCGAACAAGCCAATTTAAACCCTCCGAACTAGGCTAGGGGCTTGTGAATTTTAATAATAAATTTTCACGGTGTTTTACATAAGTCTGGATGTTTATTTTCCAGTCTAGTTTTTAAGGTGAACCTTTCCTTAGGCAGTCTATGACCATCGTCACCATGTACCACGATCCCTGTGGACTACAGATTCTCGTGCCGCCTTGACCTATTAGGAAGTTCACCTGATCCTCACGGCAATTAGGTCAGACGGATGAGATGTTAGGGAAGTCATTGCGGTTGTTGGCTATCCTGGCAGCTCCACCGACGGGCTCATAAAATGGCGCCCAACGTGGGGAGGATTCTCCAGACGTAGTGCAAGGCACTGGGTGTCTGGAGGAAGTAGGTCGTCAAACCAAAGTCGTTGAGCGTCTACTTACATTCTTGTTTGCGTATCTGCAAGGGTATTACCTTACCTTAAGCGAAAATAACATTCTCAAAAATGTTTCAATAATGCTGAATGACGAAATGGAATATTCTGAGTCTTGAGGAAAGATAAAATTGATTAATAAGATCTCAGATAATGAATTAGCAGACTTCACCAAAGTCAAAAGTGCGATTCACCGCTACTTCAAAGAGTATAGCTTGAGCTCTCAGCTCCACGTGGCTTTCTGGGTGTGTTCAAAGGTACTACATCCCATCATAAATGTGCTGTCTTAAAAAATATCACATGAACCTTAGCTCAGCGGGTTCAGTATATTTGTCGAAATGTTGAAGAACGATAATATATTTGTATTGAAACAGGAGTAATGAAGCACAATTTTGTGAGAAATAAATCAGTAATATATCAGAGAAAGAATACAGTCAGTTGTTTGATGAAAGTCAATAGTTTATTACTTGATGTGAGAAAAGGGAAGTCAGAGAATCTCATAAGTGGAGAGTTTGTTCATTTCAGAAACGAAATAAGATGTATAGAACGATAAAGTTAACAGAAGTACTCTATATTGGCATAAAGGTAACTTTTGTATGCTAGTAATGGAATGACATTGTAAACCCCAGAATTTTGATGTATGGAAAGGAACAGTATGCGATAGTTGAAAGGCATAACTGAACGAGAAATATTATCAAATGTTATGGATGTATATTTATCGTGAAACGATACTGTCAAATGGAAGGAAAGATATAAATATTTATTATGAACTTGAACGTGAGGGAAGATTATTGTTATTTTTTGTAACAGACGGAGGCAGACTTGGAATTCAGAATTAAGCTATAAATTGAAACAAAGTAATATGTGAAGTGAAGGAGGAATTATGTAGAAAGTATTCGGTCATAGCACGAGATGTATAATCGATAGAGGAGTTTGTAGGAAGGAGAGAGACGTATTCATGAAAGTTGTTACAGTCGTAATCTCTAGTAGGAATACTAAATAGCATACTTTGATGAAAGTAATTGATATGGAAAGGTAGAAGTTTGTGAACGTGCTAAAAGAAAGGGAAGTTGATGAAATGTATTTGTATTAATGAAAGGCGTAACTAAAGACGCGATAATATGCTACGTGAGTTATTGAAGAAAGGTTTTGTAATATTTTGTGATGAGGAAGAGAAGTCATATGTTGTATTTGGAGGTAATAAGAGTGTGGGAGTGAGGATTCATGCCACACACACACTCGATTTTTGGTTGAATAGCTTATCTGAACAGTTTTGCATTGTTAGTTTGTTTTATTATTTATTATTGAAATACCAGAGTTGTACACTAAGTGATGAAATATTAACTTTACTGTTCGTATTTATGATTCACATGGAATTGACACACAAACACCTATTTTGAATAGTTCATTGTGTGAGATACGCAGAAAGTTGGAAATACACGTAAAAGGAAAATGATCAGACAGGAGGAAAGTGATAAGGTGAACTCTAATGTATTAGAGACAGTCATTTTTATATCGTGCGGGACGCGATTATGTATAAAGTGTAAATACGTTATTATTTTAGTATTAATTATTATTTTAGTATATTTAGGAACATAAGATTTAACTTGAAGGCTTTAACGAATGTATTATGTAGGGAGAATATTTGTTGCGATGAGCGTTAAAGCATAAATATTTAGTAAACAAGTAGGACAGACATTACTGTCAGTAATTAAACTCTGTGTTTAATTAAATGTTATTAAGCAAGAGATATTTGTTGCAATAGGATAAAGATGCAAGAAGACTTTTATTAAACGCATCAGGCCTAAGTGAGGCACATATAATTATTTTATTTTATATTTTGGTGAAGGGAAGATTTTTGTCATGTGATACATTTATTATTAATAAATGGCAAGAACGTTTTTATTCTTGCTGAGTTTTTTAGAACTGTTTCTTTGATTCAATGCTCAATTACAATAGAACGATACCGCTAGCTAGATGCATGCAGATGATCGACGACTTATCTTAACGCCCGAGAGCCGAGTTGCTCGTTAATGCTCTACTGTTATTTGTTTATATTTTCTGTACTGTATGCAACTAGTTAGTAGTATAGTTAGAGATGTATATATGTGTTACTAGGGTTCCCTAGTAATCAGTCCTGTGAGAGTTGTTTTACTCATAGCCGGGTGTTGACATTCTCACGATCCTTTTACCATCTGTGCGGATTTGGGACTGTGCTCTAGAGGAATTCGGGCGCAGTACTCTTAAAGGATTTTCACAAACACCAGTAAAAATATTGCTAAAAGTACTTAAGTCACTTTATCCCTTCCCACTCCGGAAGCATTCGATTGTTTTGCCAGAGATACAACAGTGCCCAGAAATAAAAAAAATATCACGGCAAATTCAAATTATTACAGCCTTTCAAAACGTTCAGTAAAATCAAACCATTTTGAAGGGAAAAATAGTCAATCGTTTTCTTTTAGCATACTTTGTCTTGCCGGACTTCCACCCATCCCCATGGTACTGGAATACCGGCTCGGGAGGGAAAGAGCACTCACCGAGCGCTTGCAGGCAACCTCAATCCTTGCTACGCTCTCCGCTTGCCTTGTGCATGTCCCCTCTAAAGATAGGTATCCAATAAGCTTAGCACAGCGAAATTCCTCTTTATTATCAACATTTACTTAAAACTTGGTGTTGGATTCTCATCCTATCTGCCAATTCTTGTCTCTATTCCGAAACCCACCTCCTGTTCTTTCTCATCATCTTCCCTACCACCGTGGATGGTGAGAGGCGACCACTAACTGGAGTCTAATTAAGGAAGGGTCAGGAAAGGGGTTTTGGAAGGAAGTCGGGCGCGGACCAGTTGAAAGTAACTTTCTAGTCATTTACCTGGTGATGAAAATGGGAAACCCCGGAAACCATTTTCAGGACAGCCAAGGTGGGTTTCGAAACCACGCTCTTCCGATACCAGAGAGCGCGTTATCGATCTCGGCCACCGTAGTTACTCATAATTTACTTCTGGAAATAAAATTGCAATCTTTACATTATAGAAATCTCTTCATATGCCCCTGTGGAGTGTATTTTCAGTAAGTGTAAAGATGTACATTCATCCAAGAGATTAAGGCAAAGCGATGACAATTTCAAACACCAGACATTTTTGCAAAGCAAATAGTAAATTATTTGCATTATACCAGCGGTAATTCTTTCTGCTATTATGAACATGTTTCCTTTTCTGAATTACTTTTAACGAGCAGTCTTAATTTAAAAGAACTTAAGTGCCCCCTCCCTCAAAAAGTAATTTTTAAGTACTGAAATCTTATGAAGTAACTGTAATTTTACTAAGTACTTAAGAAAAGTAATTATAATTAAGTAAACTGTTTCGCAGATTATTTTAATTCATTCCATTAGTTTTCTTTGGTACTTGTCCCATCACTGAATGCAATGGAATTCAAGTAACCTTAAACACTAAACAAGCCAAATATGGAGGTCGAGTCATAAGTCATTGACTTACTTGACTTAAGTCCTGTTGTTCGCATCGCTGGAACATAGGGCTTCAACGAAGAATTGCCATCGGACTCGGTTGCGTGCCATTGCCTTCACTTCTCCCCACGTTCTCCCCGCTTCTGCAGCTTCCCGCTCCACTGTCCTCCTCCAAGATTCCCTCGGTCTTCCTCTTCTGCGATGTCCCTGAGGATTCCAACTCAGGGCTTGCCTCTCTATTGCCATCTGGTTTTTGCGCAGTGTATGTCCAATCCACTTCCACTTTCTTGCCTTCAACTGTAAGTCCACGGGCTTCTCGTTTGTACGATTTCATAGTTCTTCATTGGATATTACATTTGGCCAAAACACCCTCAAGATTCTTCGTAAGCTTCTGTTTATAAAGGTCTGGATTTTCTTTATGATAGATTTTGTTACTTTCCAAGTCTCACATCCGTATAGCAATACTGATTTTACATTGCTATTGAATATTCGGAGTTTAGTACGTGTGGAAATCTCATTGCTTTTCCAGATAGGATGCAACTGGATAAAGGCTGCATTTGCTTTCTTGATCCTGCTGCTCACATCCTCTTCTGCTCCTCCAGTTTTAGAAACGATGCTACCAAGATACGTAAATTCTTTAACATCCTCTACGTTTCTTCCGTTTATTTGAAACTTCCTATCGCTTGTTACGTTTAATCTTAGCGATTTGGTCTTCCCTGAATTTACAGTTAACCCTAGCCTTCTTGCCTGTTCCTGTAGATCTTTCAGTTTGGCATTCATGTGCCGAAAGCTTTGTGAGAGGAGACACACATCATCAGCAAAATCTATATCTTCTAGTTGATCTGTTAAATTCCAACTTACTCCTCTTCTTTTACCTTCATTTGTTTTCCTCATCACTTCATCTATCACAATTAGGAAGATTGATGGAGAGAGAACACACCCCTGTTTTACACCTGTTCTTACTTCAATGGATGGTGTCAATTTCCCTTGGTGCATTACTTTGCACGAGTATCCGTTATACATTTCTTGCATAACTCTGATAACCTTTCCCGGAATACCATAATTTGCAATTATTTTCCACATACTTCTTCTGTTTACTGAATCGAAAGCCTTTTCAAAGTCTATAAACACTAGATATAGACTGGCCATAAATTCCATGCTCTGTTCAAGGATAATGCGGAGTGTATTAATCTGATCGACACACGATCGGTTTCTGCGAAACCCTGCTTGTTCTCTTCTTAGGTGGATTTCAAGGTAGTCCTTCATTCTGTTGAAGATGATTCGTGACAACACTTTGCTAGGAATAGATAACAGCATTATTCCCCTCCAATTATTGCAATTTGTCAAGTCGCCCTTCTTCGGAAGTTTAACTAAAGTGCCGGTCTTCCATTCTTCTGGTATTTCTTCCCGGTTCAAGATTTTTTCAAACAGAGGGTACAGTAAATCTACTGTTGTTGCTAGATCTTCTTTCAAGAGCTCTGGCGGGATGTTATCTGTTCCCGGCGCTTTGCCACTTTTCGTTTGCTTTAGAGCAGCTCTGATCTCTTCTCTACTAGGTGCTCCACTCTTGATTCTACCAAGAACGTCACATTCATTTCGATTTCCATCTTCCTCTGCATTTTCATCTACACCTCCCTGTTCTTCTCCGTCCTGTTGCTCTTCTTCCTCTGTTCGTACCTCTCTATTCAGCACTTCTGCAAAATGTTCATGCCATCTTTCCAATTGCTCATCTTCAGTAGTCAGCAACGCTCCAGTTTTACTTCTCACAGGACGATCTATAGGTCCCTTCCTCTTTCCTAGCAGTCTTGTGGTCTGGTAGAGTTCCTTCATGTTTCCTTCTCTGGCAGCCAGTAGCGGCTCGTGAATTTTACCGAGGGGGGACTCAACTATATAAAATACGCATATTTCAATAGTCTATAATTCTATTTACCTCACAAAAGCTCTCATTTGTAGTGGAACTCCATTCTTCTGCACTTGTCAGTATCACTAATGAACTTCTCTATCACTTTATTGTTAAAGTTAGGAATTTCTTTCACCATTTGTTTCTCAATTGACAGCATCCCTAAAGCTGTTAATCTGTCCTCCCCCATAGAATTACGTAGATATGATTTTATCAACTTCAGGGTCGAAAAACATCTTTCTGTTTCACATGTCATTGGCATTGTCACTAATATTTTTAATGCCCTTGTCATTTCCTTAAAAACAGTAGTATCTAGTCCAAATGAATTAAGGAAATCAAGAGTTTTTAAACACCCGGATATGTTGCCATTTGGAGAGAACTCTGGCCGTGAGTAGAAAACACCCAATTCTTGTACGAAATCATCTCTGTCAATTACAGGAAAAGCATCACAAAAACGGTTTACATCTTCAACAGGCAGCCGTTTCCTGTAGTCTTCATAGTTTTCAAGCAGGAACAATTTGGCTCCTGAAAGATGATTTCTGAACTCAAATCTATCTTTCACCTCGGCGAGCATGTAATCACATATTTCTCTTGCGGCGGCATTTAGATCTTGTGCGGAGCTTCCACATCGCTTTTTTGGTAATGGCTCTTGTGTTGTCTGGATTGAACTCGGCAAACTGTGTCTGATATTCTGCAATGAAGACTCAAAACAATGCAGTGCATGTTGTATTTTTGCAACGTCTGTTTCGACCTTTTGCAACTGAGCATATAAAATGTCCACATGAGGCATCACTTTATTGAAGAAATTCAACCAGAATAAGAAGGTATCATCATTCAACCACTTAATAAATCCAGCAGCTTTTGACACTGTTTCAGCGGTATGAGGTTTTGACGCCTCAGATTGAATGTTTTCAAAGCACTGCAGAATTGAGTCTTTATTCTCAAAAATTGTCCTTACCAACCTCGAACGAAAATTCCACCTGGTCTCGCACACTCTTGGTATTCTTACGCTGCATACGTCATCGAGTGCGGCTGTTCTTTCTGGAGAATTCGAGAAGAAAATTGACATGCCTTTGAGATTAATAAAAAAACTTTTACACTGGAAACACTCGATGACGCCTTTTTCAGGAGCCTGTTCAACTGATGTGCATAGCAGTAAATATAATGCGCACTTTTATAGACATTTTTTACTATGACATTGACACCACCTAAATGTCCTCGAAATACTGCAGCGCCATCATATGTTTGTGCAATACATTTTTCGGGATGGTCTTGTAATAAAAGTTGCAATTCTTGTAAAATGCATTTTGATAAACCTACTGCAGTATGGTTTTCTGCATTGAAAAATCCCCAAAAACGCTCGTGTACCGTTCCGTTCAATTCGTATCGAAACACAATCACTGTCTGGGTCCGAGTCGATATATCTGTAGTATCATCAACCATACAGGCTAAGAATGATGACTTCCTGATTTCGTTTGTTATGAAATCTCTGCAAACTTGAAACATACATTCCAGGAGCTCGTTTTGAATTGTTTTTGAAATACCCTTAAAAACTTTTGCATTTTCAAAATGTGTACGTAACAGTGGATCAAGATTCTTGCTGTATTCTATTAACTCCAAAAATACACCTTTATTATGCGAGGAAGCCGATTCGTCGTGGCCACGAATAGTCAGAATACACGCACCACACAATTTCAGAATATCAATTATTTTTGACAGAACCTCCCTATTTTTTGTAACCAATTCATTATGAGCACGAACAGCCTCTATATGCGCACTACTTAAACTTTCGGCAATGTTACATCTGCCGAGAAGTTGGAAACTGACAGTATTATTCTGATGTCTAGTTGATTTCTCATGTTTCTTTATTTTCACATGTAGGTGCTTCAAATCATATACTCCTTCTTTTGTCCAATTGTCATCACCTCCATACAGTAAACACACAAAGCAGAAGAAAGCGTTGCTGTCCTCACACCCACACAACCAAAAACATTTATCATATACGGACGCATCAAATTTACGTGTAAACGCGCCACGGGCCCTACACGCAGCTTGAACTTGAGTTATATTCAATAATGGCACTGGACGACCACTGTTCTTTAAGTTAACTTTTTCAGGTAAGCTCAATGAGCTAAACACAGTTTCTTTAAGTTCCCGCACTTTTGTGTTGGTACTAATACAATCCATGCGCTCCTTGCCTGTAGTTAGCTTGGCTTGAGACTCAAGCACACTGAGTCCACTTCCTGCCTGACGTAGCGGCGAGAGGGGATACATGGAGGAATTCGTTGTCATAGCAACGTAAATTATCAAGCGGGCGATTTCTACTGATTCCAAACGAGTTCAGGAGCCATCTTCCGGCAAGAAGAGAAACTTGGTTGCGATGGCCACGGCCGACTGAATACGAGCTGCGCTCTATACCGGCCTTGACATTCCCAGTCGGAACCCATGTATAACATGTAATTGGAAAGTTTCTACTCGTTGCCGGTAGGGCGCACTCCCTTCCCATTATAGGCGCGATAAGGAATCAGCTGTACAGTACGTATATTAAATGTGTAATCTCACGAACCACTGGATGGATTTTGATGCTGCTTTCACCATTCTGTAAGGTGATCTCGAGGAAGATTTGTGTAGAAAATAATTTATTTATGAACAAAGGGAGCCAAGCAGTAACGATTTCAGTGAAAAGGTCGAAAAAATAGCCTGGCGTCCGTGCGCTTTTTAAGCTTACGCAGGGCGAACCGTTAAAAATATCATTATATTATGAGTGTAAGAATTGTTCAGCGTGAGAAATTCTACAAAAAAGTCCGCGAGAGCATATCTCTATCTTCGATACATCGCCCACTATAAGTGTTTTTAGTTTGGACGGGAGGGGCATTTGGCTTGCACCTCGCCATTCTTAAATTACGTCTGACAGGAATTCCTTGCCCATTCATAACTGTTCCCGGGCGAAGCCGGGGCGGGTTGCTAGTGACACTATATAATTATTTTCATTATAATTTCCGCATTATCAAAATTAAAATTAAAATTATATCACAAAATAAAATAGCGTGCTAATAAATCTAAGAGAAATTAGACATACATTGCACCTTCTTCGGGTACAAGGACACTACTCTCATTAAAAGGAAAGAGAGGATCAAAATTACAGCCGGGAACAAGTAGCAGCTAATCGTGTGTTGTGTTTTGTGCTAAGAGATATTTCGACAAATTATCAGATACCGTGTGCCTTCTTTTTCACGAAGCAGCTGCCAGGACGGGACTTACATAAACTCCTGCTGGACGTTATTCTCGAGGTTGAACAATGCGGTTTCATAATTATAATAACTGTCTCTGATAATCACAAAACTAACACTACAATGATGAGGCATTTAGGGGGAGGGAATTTGCAACCAATGGTCAATCACCCATACGATGAGTCTAGGAATGTATTCCCTAGTTTTGATCATTGTCACATTCTAAAAAAAACGCAGTTTCTGTAACGAGAGATGACTGATGGTACTGGAATAATTTCAGGGAAATACTTGTCATTACTATACACAATGCAAAAGGGTGAGATCGTCAAACCGGTCAGACACCTCACTAAAAAACACATCGAACCCACTAAATTTGAAAAAATGAATGTTCGGCGTGCCAAGGAAGTGTTCTCGTCAGAAGTTATTGGTGCCATTAGTACACTGAAAGAAAATATAGGCATGCACCCGGAAGCGTACACATTCATGGACGCAGAAGCAACCATTTTTTTTTTTGAAAAACGTTAATTAATGGTTCGCTATGCATGATGTAAGCATCACATATCATCATATTCAGTCTAGAAATCCAGATAAAGGGCATTTTTTCTCATTAAATGTCAGTCGCCTAAACTGGCTGGAGGAATATTTTCTTTCTTACCTTGAAACTTTGAAAGCTGCTAGTAACGCTGCTAGAAAGGACTTCCTGAGTTCTGAGACTTACGAAGCTACCTATACAATTAATCACGGATTCAGCTGTCCAGTGCATAAGGTATCTTCTAAAAATGGGTAGAGGAAAGTCGCCAAATATGGGGAGGTTTTTTTATAGGGCTCACATTAGACATAAGAAGGAACGGAATAATTTTGGTTTTCTCACCAATGTAAACCTCAGGCGATATACAATGTATATTACAAATATGGGCACGTTTGATGTTGTAATACCCTCTGATATTATGGTTAACTTTAAAAGTGCACTTTCCCCGTATTAGGCAACCGGGTTTCGTAATATGGGGAGGTGAGAAACCTCACGGTTTTTATTTATAATAGGGACACTGAATAGTATACCCTACTAATTAAAGCATTAATTCTGACATTTTTTTTCGTGTGGCCTCCTGAGAGGCCGAGTGCAGGTCTTTCTAGTCGACGCCCGTGGGCGACTTGCGCGTCAGGATGAGAGATGGAATGGATGAAGATGAATGAAACTGGGCAAGGATGTGGAAGGAAGCGGCCGTGGCCTGTTAGAAGGTACCGTCCCAGCATTTGCCTGGTGTTGAAAAATGGGAAACCACGGAAAATCATTTCAAGGACGGTCGACGGTGGGGCTCGAACACACGCGTCTACCGAGTCAGCAGAGAGCTTTAGCCAGCGTAGCCACTACTGTCGGTAATTCTGACAATGTAATGAAATCATGAACACAAATAGTACAAAAAATACAAAAATGAATATTTTAAGTAAATAACAGTCCTAGTTTCCTGTTGCCGAACTTCCAAACCGTTCAGCAGAAAAATGCATAAACTTTAATGAAAACCGAGTGATTCTGATCGAATTCAACTGTAACGAGGTGCAAGGTATGTCTAATTTCTCTTAGATTTATTAGCACGCTATTTTATTTTGTGATATAATTTGCATTTTGATATTGTGGGAATTATAATGATAATATAATAGTGTCACTAGCAACCCGCCCCGGCTTCGCCCGGGAACAGTTATGAATGTGCAAGGAATTCCTGTCAGACGTAATTTAAGAATGGCGAGGTGCAAGCCAAATCCCCCTCCCGTCCAAACTAATAACACTTATAGCGGGCGATGTATCGAAGATAGAGATATGCTCACGCGGACTTTTTTGTACAATTTTTCATGCTGAACAATTCTTACGCTCATAGTATATTGATATTTTTAACGGTTTGTCCAGCGTAAGCTTAAAAAGCGCACGGACGTCAAGTTCTTTCTTGGACCTATTCACTGAAAGCTAAAATCGTTACTGCTTGGCTCCCTTTGATCATAAATAAATTATTTTCTACAGAAATCTTCCTCGATATTACCTGTACAGAATGGTGAAAGCCGCATCAAAATCCATCCAGTGGTTCTCGAGATTACCCGTGATATCCAAGAATCGGGGACTTTGTTTTACACTAAGTAGAGATAAGTCTTAGTCGTGCAATGCTTGGTGAACAGCGCTGTGTGAGCAGTTGAGTAACTAACAAGATTTCATGAAAAAGGTCTCATTGTCTAGGCCAGTATGAGCGCATTCAGTCGGCCGTGCGATGGCAAATCATTGAGTGCTCCCTAGCGGCAAGCATAAAGAACATTGCGATTACAGGAGGCAGTGGAGGGGCGGCGTCCTTGAGTCCAATAGCACGGGCTGCCTCTGCTGGCAGCCCTCTCCGCCCTTGATGCGAGATCACTTGCCCACTTCCTTCGGTCTGATCTTGCACTCCTTTTCACCTCCCGGTCTACTCTCGTGTACTCTGCATGAAGATCCATCTTTTGTCTCCTAGTTTTTGTGGTATTCATCTTTGCTTTCAGTTTCTTCCTCTCTCCCACCTTTTCCCAGGTGTCCTGGCTCATCCAATCCTTCCTTTTGTTATCTCTGAATCCCACTACTTTCTCTGCAGTTCCTAGGATTGCTCCTTAAATTTTCTGCCATTCTTCTTCTACTCCATCTTCTCTTGTATTTAGTATTTCGTATCTGTTACGCAGTTCTAATCTAAATTCTTGTTTGACGTTGGGGTCCTTCAGCTTTTGAACATCAAACCGCTTTCTTGGAAAATCAAATTTCTTCTTTGCAGCTATGATTTTAATGCGCACTGGAAAAGGGGTGAGTAGTTAGCACCCCAACTGGGAAAAGGGGGATTGGGATTCGGGCACACAGTGAAATTTAAAGAGCGATGAGGAAGAGACCAAATATTGATAACCAAGGTTTGATACATTTATTTGATTTGTGAAGTAATAACAAACATTTTCATTTAGAAGAAGAATTAAAAGAAGCTAATAAAAAATGCAAGGTTTCTCCAGGAAACTTAGAATAAAGAAGAATTATAATAAAAATGCATAAAAAGGCCATATAAAGGCGATTAAAAAAGTATGTTTAAGAAAAATATCTAAAAACAAGCAAGAAGCAAGAAAAAAGGCTTAGCCTTGAAAAATGTATAAACCAAGTGAAGGTAGTTCACGTTACCAATAATTCGATACTTTGGTACTTAGTATTTGGCCCGCAGGAAGCGGGTTGTGATCCAAACGAAGGCTTCCTCTAAGCTGCCTCGGCATGCGTTCCGAGAAAGATGGATGGTGGCTCCATTGGCGAATTGCACCCCGCAGGAACAGACCTCTTGGTAATGATCTGTCCGGCGGTTTACAATCAATTGTAGTTTCTCATCGCCGAGTTGTAGTGAGCTAGCGGGCTGACTTAGTTGCTGAGGTGAAGGTCGTTGACTCATGCCGCGCCCAGCATGACAGAGTCCGAGTGATGAAGCATGCCGCCTGGCAAGGTTCCAGCCACTCGATGTTTACTAACAGGGCCTTCCCAAGAAGGGCCTTGCTGTGGAACGGCAGGCAGCCGTGGTCAGACAGGTTCAAGCAGGTAGATGTAGACAAGACCGCAGAACGGCGAAGCGGAGAATTTATAGTGGAAATGACGACAGCGCGTCAAACAATCCAGAATGAAGGCGGGGCGTCAAACAGCCAATCAGCGCACAGCCCCAAGCACATTGCGACGGTTGCCGCTGAGATGAGCACAGTACCTCATGAAAAAGTGTGACAGTAAGGTGCGTCTAGAAAGACACTTCAGAAAAAGGTGAGTTGACAAGAATAATAAAGAACAATAATTCAAAAGAAACGTAAGTTAAGTAAATAATCAGAACACCGTGTTCATACTGCAATTATAACGGAAAAAAATAATGGGGCAAAATTGAACGAGTGTTTCAAACCGTGCGGGAAACATAGCCACAAAAAAAAACATTCGCAAAAGCGAACATGCTGGGAGGGGCGAGAAAAAATTGCAGTAAGAAGGCGCAGAAGTTAGGTCTCGCGTGGCAAAGGAGCAATCATAGTGATTGGCCTGAGAAACTGGCCAGCAGAAGTCTGCAGTTTCACCACGCGAATCCTACCATCTCTGCCAGGAAAGCACTCAACAATCCTACCCAAATTCCAGACAATAGGGGGACTAGGGTCTTTCAAAAGGACCAAGTCCCCAATCTGAAGATTAGAGCAGGAAACACGCCATTTGCCACGCTGCTGAAGCAAACCGAGGTATTCCAACCTCCAGCGGCGCCAAAAATTGTTGCGCAAACTTTCAATTTTGCGCCAAGAAATGGCTAAAGAAGATGGAGAATTAGAATATAATAAAGATGGGGAGGCAGTCAATGGACCACCGATAAGAAAATGGCCCGGCGTTAATGGTAGAAGATCTGAAGGGTCATTAGATAAGGGTGATAAAGGACGAGAATTAATTATGCCCTCAATAAAAATAATTAAGGAGTTAAACTCTTCATGAGATAGGGGGGTGTGGCCACAAACACGTCTAAGGTGTTTCTTGGTGAGTTTCACACAAGACTCCCACCGTCCACCTTGATGGGGCGCATAAGGGGGGATGAAGTGCCACTTGAAATTTCTCTGGTGAGCATAATCAGTAATCCTTTCCAGCGCTGCATTTTGAGTAAGAGCTCTCTTAATTTGATCAGAAGCTCCGATAAAATTTTTAGCATTGTCGGAGAATACTTCTGAAGGAAGCCCTCGGCGAGCAAAAAATCTGGCAAAAGCTGCCAAAAAATAAGCGGTAGAGGCGTTGGTAACTAGTTCTAAGTGTACCGCTCCGGTGACCATACATACAAACAGCGAAATATAGAGTTTTCCACAAATACATCTTTTGGCCTCAGGAGAATTTTTTCTGTAAACAAAAGGCCCGGAATAATCCACCCCCGTAAAGGCAAAAGGTCTAGCAGGCGCAGATCTAAAGTTGGGAAGATCACCCATGAGCTGAGTGGTAATTTTAGGGTTGGACTTAAAACATGGAATGCACTTCCGGATAACAGAGGTAACTTCATGGACTCCGTTTATGGGCCAATACCTTTCCCGAATGATGGAAAGTAATGTACGGGTTCCAGCATGAAGATGCTGGTAATGATACTGACGAATGATTAGAGAAGTGACATGATGCTTTGAAGGAAGAATAATTGGGTGTTTTTTATCCTCAGAAAGATCAGCCAAAGATAAACGTCCTCCCACTCTTAATAAACCATCAGCATCCAAAAAGGGGGCGAGTGAGGAAAGCCTACTCGATTTCTTGAGGGATTGACCTTGAGACAACACCTGACATTCTTCAGAGAATATTTCTTGTTGAGTAAGCCATAAGATTTTTGTAGTGGCTAAACCTAATTCAGAAAGGGTTAAATATGGCTTTGGAAAAAGAGGTTGTTCTACCACAAAATATTTCCATCGAAGGAGATAAGCCATAACCCTCACCAATTTATGAAAAGAGGAATATCGCTGCAAAAGAAGGGGAGAGTCAGAAGCTAAAAGAGAAGATCCAGTAATCTTACCAACATCTGGCAAGTCTGATAATTCCGGAAGAGGAAAATTTGGCCAAGCGGAAGGTTCTTGTAGAAGCCAAGAAGGACCGTGCCAGTATAATGTCAGGTTAGCCAACATAAGAGGGGAACATCCCCGAGAGATGACATCTGCAGGATTCTCCTTGCCAGATACATGATGCCATTGTTCAAAGTTAGACAATTGTTGAATTTTGGACACTCTATTAGCTACAAACACCTGCCAATGCGAGGAGGGTTTGGCAATCCATGCCAACGTGATGGCTGAGTCACTCCAAAAGTAAGTTTTGCTAAATCGGATTTTCAAAGATTGGCGGATTTTGACCGATAATTCAACCGCCAGAAGAGCAGCACAAAGTTCCAGACGTGGCAAGGATAAGGATTTAAGAGGAGCCACCTTAGACTTAGCGCAAATTAAATTGGAAAAGAAATATGACTGGTCAAAATTGCGGCAAACAATATACGCACAACACCCATAAGCTTTCAATGAGCTATCGGCAAAGATGTGAAGTTCATATCCTCCACAGGAGGGAAAGGGAATAATCACTCGCGGGATAATGACATTGGAGAGATCTTCCAAGCTATTTCTATAAGAAATCCAATTTTTTTGCAACTCGGAAGGAACTGGTTCATCCCAACCAGTTTTCAAGGACCAAAGGTCTTGCATGAAAAGTTTTGCGGTGACGATAATTGGCGCCAAAAATTGGAGAGGATCAAATATTTTTGCAATCTCAGACAAAATTTGCCGCTTAGTTTGCGGTTTGATGTCACTGAGATTAATTTTGAAAAAGAAAAAATCCTTTTGAGGACTCCAATAGATGCCTAAGGTTTTGATAGAATTACTTTCTTGAAGAAGCTCTACTGAGTCGTTATAGACTGAAGTTAATGGAAATTTGGAAAGAAATTCTTCCGAATTAGAGTTCCACTTGCACAAGGAAAATCCGCCTCCCAAAAGCAAAGCTGTCAAATCTTTAGAGACCTGTAGTGCTTCAGATACTGACTCAAATGAATGAAGAAAATCGTCAACGTAAAATGATGATTTTAACACTTCAGAAGCCTTAGGAGAATACAACGGGCCATCCTGTTCAGCAAGTAATTTCAACGTACGTATGGCTAGGAAAGCAGAGGGCTTTAGTCCATAGGTTAAGGTTTTTAGCCGAAAAATCTTGACAGGTTTAGTAGGCTCGTCGCGCCAAAGAATTCTCTGAAGGTCGCACTGTTGTTGATCGACCAAAATCTGCCTATACATTTGCTTGATATCAGATATCACTGCGATAGGGAACAAGCGAAAATTCATCAAGACAGAAGAAATGTCAGATTGAATAGGAGGGCCTGATAATAATGTGTCATTCAGAGAAGTTCCATTGGCATCCAAAGCAGAGCCATTAAAGACCACCCTTATGTTTTCCTTTAAAATCTCATTCTTCCAAACTGGGTGATGATTGAGGTAAATGACTTCAGATGGGGTATAAGAAGCCTCATCTTTCTTGGTAACAACCTCCATGTGATCAAGTGCCTCATATTCCTCCATAAACGTGGAGTATTGAGCTTTAACAACAGGGTCACGTTTAAATTTGTTTTCCACAGCATAGAGTGCTCTAAGAGCCCTAGGGTGTGTTTCAAATAAAAGAGGTGGATTATCCACTCGGGGCATTGTTACGACAAATCTACCCTCTGAATTGCGTTTGGTTGTTTCGCAAAACAGTTTTTCACACATTTCATTTTCAACCGAGGAAGGTGAAGCTGAATCTATAGTTTCGATTTTCCAAAATCTTTCTAAGTTGTAATCGAGACTTGTATTGACAAAATGACATTGAGAGAAATTTTGAAACGACTTACGAGGGACCTGACCCGTTACTAACCAACCTAGCTTGGTATGATGAACAAACACTCCAGGTGATATTTTAACCTGAGAGCTAAGGAGACATTGCCAAAATACTTGGGCACTGAGAAGTATGTCTACCGGGGCGCTCGTATTAAATGTTGGGTCCGCCAACTGAATGTTATGAGGAAATTGCCACTTTCTAATTTCAAAAGAAGTACTAGGGGTATTACTGCCAATAGTATCAATGGCAAGGCAATTCAACTGAAATGTTGTGTTAGAATTAACAGCATCTTTGATGTGAACACGAACAAAATGCAAAGATTTAACATTGCTATTGTTAATACCGGTAACCTGAATTAATGTAGGTTGCTTGGGAAGACCAAGTTTCTTAATGAGACGCTCACTTATGAAGTCATGGGTGGCAGCATTATCCAATAGGGCACGTGCTTCAAGCCATCTACCAGAAGAGTCTTGAACTTTTATTAACACGGTTGATAGTAGCACCTGGGAACTACGAATTGAGCTAGAGCTCTGAGTATAAGATTGCGCATTAGCTCCTGGGGATGCATCTTTAGAACATCCAGGGGAAGGAGCCTGACGTGGCTTTTCAAACCTATGAAGCAGGGTATGATGTTGAGCCTTGCAATGGGAGCAAGTATTTTTAGATAAGCAATCAGGCACCATATGCCTAGTTGACAAACAGTTATAGCAATATCTTTTTTGAGCTATTAATTTGCGTCTTTCATCGGTAGAAAGGGCTTTAAAGGCAACGCAGGAATATAACCTGTGAGGTGCTTTACAGAGAATACAATCCGTTGAGTTATGCTGAACAGTAAAGACAGCAGATTTGTTTATTTTTGCACCGACTGGTTTCACAACATTAGATTTGTTATCTGCACTCCCTGACATATGACAGGCTACAGCTGACAAAACCTGACATCTATTATTCATAAACGTAAGCAATGAGCCATAAGTATATGAAGTGTCATTTGTTAGTTCCCTCTCCCATGCCTTTAAAGTTGATGAATCAAATTTAGAAGTAACCAAGTGAACTAAGAATAGATCCCAGTGCTCGACCGGTTGGTTCAACCGTGCCAATGCTCTGACGTGTAGTTGGACCGTGTCACTTAAGGCTCGCAGTGTTGACAAGCTGTCAGCTCGCAATGCGGGCAGGTTAAATAAGGCTTGAATGTGCCTCTGTAAACATAATTTTTCATTGCCATAACGGCCTTTAAGAAGCTCGATAGCAATGTTATAGTTTTCTCCTGTTAAGGGAAGTTCTCTTATAAGTTGAAGGGGTGGCCCCTGCAAAATGGATTTTAAGTAATGAAATTTCTGAATTTCCGGAAGTGTGGCATTATTATGTACTAATGAACTGAACAATTCAAAGAATGATTGCCACATCTCTTCCTTTCCTGAAAAATGCGGAATTTCAATTTTAGGTAGCAATGGTTTGATACCATTCCCATGGTCGCTAATTCTTCCTTGAGTTTCCTCTACCTTCAACGCCAGGGTCAAAGTTCTTACTAATGCCACAGCCTGAGCGTGTGTGTCAAAGTAATTACTCTCTACTTCTTCCCTATCTGATTGATGTTCTGGACTTTTGATTTCAATTTCAAGTTGCACGAGATCATATTTCTCGTACGCCTGTTCAAAAGCTTTTAAACGCTGAGATATAATATCAAGATTTTGTTCCTCTTTCGGTAGAGTGGCTAGATATTTTTGAAAACGGGTAAGTTGACCTTTGTAGGCCGCCCGAGAGTTTAACAGTTTATCGTCTATTATTACTGGCATGGCTGGGAAGTTGGAATAACTCACCTACCAAAGCTGCTTGCGGCACCAGACGGACCTGCTTTCCAGAAAGAAACCAGTTATGGAGTAAGCTGGGATTGTCTCCGCTTTCCCGCAGATCTCCTGCGCTAGCCACGATATACTGAAATGTATAAGGCAAATATTAGATTACACAAGTTCTGTTTTTTTTGGAATAGAATTTGTGGTCTCAGAATAAAGGTTCTGGGTTCGATCCCGGGGTTGAGGTACCATGGAAAAGGGGTGAGTAGTTAGCACCCCAACTGGGAAAAGGGGGATTGGGATTCGGGCACACAGTGAAATTTAAAGAGCGATGAGGAAGAGACCAAATATTGATAACCAAGGTTTGATACATTTATTTGATTTGTGAAGTAATAACAAACATTTTCATTTAGAAGAAGAATTAAAAGAAGCTAATAAAAAATGCAAGGTTTCTCCAGGAAACTTAGAATAAAGAAGAATTATAATAAAAATGCATAAAAAGGCCATATAAAGGCGATTAAAAAAGTATGTTTAAGAAAAATATCTAAAAACAAGCAAGAAGCAAGAAAAAAGGCTTAGCCTTGAAAAATGTATAAACCAAGTGAAGGTAGTTCACGTTACCAATAATTCGATACTTTGGTACTTAGTATTTGGCCCGCAGGAAGCGGGTTGTGATCCAAACGAAGGCTTCCTCTAAGCTGCCTCGGCATGCGTTCCGAGAAAGATGGATGGTGGCTCCATTGGCGAATTGCACCCCGCAGGAACAGACCTCTTGGTAATGATCTGTCCGGCGGTTTACAATCAATTGTAGTTTCTCATCGCCGAGTTGTAGTGAGCTAGCGGGCTGACTTAGTTGCTGAGGTGAAGGTCGTTGACTCATGCCGCGCCCAGCATGACAGAGTCCGAGTGATGAAGCATGCCGCCTGGCAAGGTTCCAGCCACTCGATGTTTACTAACAGGGCCTTCCCAAGAAGGGCCTTGCTGTGGAACGGCAGGCAGCCGTGGTCAGACAGGTTCAAGCAGGTAGATGTAGACAAGACCGCAGAACGGCGAAGCGGAGAATTTATAGTGGAAATGACGACAGCGCGTCAAACAATCCAGAATGAAGGCGGGGCGTCAAACAGCCAATCAGCGCACAGCCCCAAGCACATTGCGACGGTTGCCGCTGAGATGAGCACAGTACCTCATGAAAAAGTGTGACAGTAAGGTGCGTCTAGAAAGACACTTCAGAAAAAGGTGAGTTGACAAGAATAATAAAGAACAATAATTCAAAAGAAACGTAAGTTAAGTAAATAATCAGAACACCGTGTTCATACTGCAATTATAACGGAAAAAAATAATGGGGCAAAATTGAACGAGTGTTTCAAACCGTGCGGGAAACATAGCCACAAAAAAAAACATTCGCAAAAGCGAACACGCACCTTGGCTAACATCAAATGGTGATCACTACCTATGTCGGCTCCCCTTTTGTTTCTGACATCTAACAATGATCTTTTCCATTTCCCACTTATGGCAAAGGGGTCAAACTGATTCTGCGTCCTGTGATCAGGTGATACCCATGAGATTTTATGACATTTTCTATGTGGGAACACCGTTCCTCCGATGGTCAACTCATTGCTCGCACAGAACTCCTTAAATAGTCCTCCGTTTTCATTCTCCTCTCCAACTCCATGTCTCCCCATTATATTTTCTATCCCAAGGTCTTCGGAGCCCACTTGCGCATTTAGGTCTCCCATCACAATGACAATATCTCGTTTCACCCCATTCAATGTTGCTTGCAGCTCTGTATAGAAGTAGTTTTTTTGGTATCCATGTCTGCTTGTTCAGTTGGGGCGTAACATTGGATGATAGTTACATTTCGTACCTGCCCTTTGAACCGCGCTGTTATGATTCTGCCTGATATAGGTCTCCATTCCAGCAGACTCTTGTTTGCCGTTTTATTTAGAATTAGGCCTACACCATTCACATGGTCGTCCTCAGCATTGGGTTTGCCTGAATACAGAATGGTCATCCCCTCTGGTAGTCTATTTTCTCCAAATTCATTCCAGCGTACCTCGCTCATTCCCATTATGTCTAGTTTATAGTTGATAAATTCTGCTACAGCTTGATGTAACTTTCCACTCTCGTAAAGTGTCCGTACATTCCAAAATCCGATCCTCGTGGTCCATTTCATTCCAAAGTTTGTCAACTTGTTGTCCGTCCGGCTTTTGCTTCTTGAAGTTTCTTTAACAATAAATTTTAAGAGATGCAGGTTGTTAGCCCACAGTCCCCGAGTGCTTTAGTGGGGCTGCCACCTTATGGCCTAAGCACATGCCATTATAGCTAGATGGTCTGCTATGTCTCTCACAAATTCTTTACAGGGAGAGTTGAGACTGGTCTCCCTAACCCTCCTCCTTTCTTCGGGCTTGGGACCGGCAACGACACCCATGGAGCTACTCAATCCACCCCATGGTTGCCGCAGGCGGAGTTAGTCATAAGTCATGGCAACTATATTTTTTTCTCGCGAACAGGAGACAACACGGAAAATCTACGATATGCATTAGGAAACGTACGGTATGTACTTGCGTAGGATGCCACTAGATGGTGTATGTAAACAACAGTGTGGATCTGAGCATGCCCCCAAGTTCAGTGTGTGAGTGAGAGCGTCACACAATGGAAGTCAACAAGCAGGAGGAACGATCGTATATTAAAATCGCAGTTCTCCGCGGCAGAAATGCACGCCAATGCCATGCAGAGCTGCGGGAAGCATTAGGTGTGCATGCCATGCCCTATAGAACAGTGGCGAGGTGGGTCGAGACGTTCAAACGGGGTAGAGTATCAACTGCCGATTTGCCTCGCCCAGGCCGTCTAGTGTCCATGGACAAAGATGTACGGATAATGGTGATGGATCAGTGTTTACAGGAGGACAGGCGCTGGACTATAGCGGAATCGCAAGAACATACAGCAATGCCAGTGGCAACAATATGGCGCATTTTACACAAGGACCTACAGATGCGTAACATTTGTGCAAATTGGGACATCACTTAACGGAGGTGCAGAAGTGGACTGGTTACGAAACATGTCGCATCAATCCGGACAGGTTTCAGCAGGAAGGACAAGCCATGTTGAATCGCATTATTGCAGTCGTTAAAACTTGGGCACGTGCTTATGAACCTGAACTGAAGAGACAGTCAAGAAATGGCGTCGTCTGGGGTCACCACGGAGACACAAAGTTCGACAAAATCCGTCGCCCAATAAGGTTATGGTCATCCTGGCATACGATGTTCAAGGTGGTCTTGTGTGTCATCCAGTGCGTGAGGGGCATACTGTCAATGCAGTATATTAGAATTCCTTTTCGTTGTACCAATTGCGCCGTGCAGTGTGAACCAAACGTCCTGATCGTTTGGACGACGCCATTATCCTACCCGATAACGCGACAGCTCACACAGCAGCCATCGTTCAGCGTCGCTTACAACGGTGGGGATGGGAGGTTCTTCCATACCCGCCTTATTTGCCTGATCTGAGCCCATGTGACTATGATATAATCCCCAAAGTCAAGAAGTCACTACGTCGACGATGGTTTGCTAACAAAGAAGACATCGTAACAGCATTTCGGAGGGAGGTGTTACACGTTAGCGATACAGATGCATCGAATGGCATTCAGCACCTGTCCCACCACTGGCAACGCACAGTAGACACCTTGGGTGATTATTTCGAAGGTCTGTAACCAGTGGAGACCTGTGCTTTGTACGTAGTCTTGTGTATTTGCTGTCTATACCACAATAAAAGAATGTTTACCAAATGGCCTGTGTTTTGTCACTTACCGACGAGCATCTCCTGACGTCAGAATTTATCTTCAGGAACTATGCATACGTACTTGCCCTATATTTCCAAATGTATGTCGTATATTTTCCGTGTTGTCTCCTGTTCGCGAGAAAAAAAAAGTTGCCATGACTTATGACTCGACCCTCGTATATAGATATTTACTGCAATTTGCACGTGCCAGTAGTTAGTCATGCGGGATTATGCTGCCAACAAACAGTAGATATTTATTTACTTACGCAGTCGTCGTAAATGCACACTGTATTAACATAACAGTAGGTCGACTATGGATGCATAATCTTCTGCCAATGAAATACTATAATACGTTGTAGAAAGAATACGTACTACATTACATTGCATCTCCGCTGTAACAACCGAGATTCACCAATTTCTTAATATTTGATAGTCAAATATGCTACTAATAGCATGAATCCAACATTTGGAGGATTTATAAATAACGTAAAATTAATGAAGAAAAAAATACTCAAATTACAAATCATTGAGGAACTGTTAAGTACATTTTAACCAATTGTAAGGATATCCATATCTTTTCCTAATAATAATTACTAACTTAGTGAAGTGTTAGATGTAGCCTAGTTCTTATATTATAACTGCGTTGAAGAGGGTATTATTGTTATACCAAAACACTTACGCATGAATAAATGTTTCATTTGTATTGACCTGGCAATTTCTCATTGTATGTATTGTAACCTTAATGCTATGGGCTAGCATGCAACTTCCCAGTTAATTTAATTAATGCAGGTTCATTATGCATTTTAAGCATGAATTGTGGAACACACTATTGTCGCCAGAGAGCGAGCGAGGGAAGTCTTCGGGCTGAGATAAGAGTGCAGCGGGGCGGATGTTATTCTAAAGCCCGTAAAATAAGCAACAACTACATAACACAAAGTAATAAACATACTTTTCGTCTTCATTTATGGGAATCCAACGACTTTAGCTACGATGTAAGCCTGAGATATCAATTAGTTAGTTAGTTATTGTTGTTTTAATTAAGAGGCGGAACTACGAGGTCATCTGCCCCCGAGATATCAATTAGAAAGTCCGGAAAGAGAAGGTAGTATTCACCGCACGCTTCCCTTATATTTATGTCATGAATCCAAAATATTATTTATTTTTTCTGGGCTACTTCACAAGCTAAAGCTATAGCTATAATTTCCCCCATCATCGGAAGAAGATGAACTCGACATTACTATTCTCGCAGTGGTGTTCCAAGACTGGATTGACGGAGACTGAGGCAATGTGCGGCTGGCGAACTGATGCGAACGGATACGAGAGAAACGGAACCGAAGCAAACTGAACGGAACAGAGGCAATGTGCTCACAGTTTAAGATTGTGGCCACGGGAGGGTTAGAGACAATGAATAGCACATAGGACAGAAATAGCACATCTAGAGACAGGAGATATGAGCACGCCCTCTCCTGACGTCAGAAAAAAAAAGTGATCTAGACAAGACATTTGATCCGGGGAAAGAAGCAGATTGCATAGTAAAATTAACTGGAATTATTAATGGGGTAATATGCTCTAACTAATTACAAATTTAGAATTCGGTCTTATGTCTTGTGAGGTCAATCAGCGCTCCAGCATATGAAGAATGGGAGTCATGTCACGTGGGTAGGAGAAGTCCATACGCGAAAGAAGCACTATCTAGACACGGTCGCCCCAGGAGTCAAACCTACGATCGATCTGGATCAATGGCAATATAGTCGTAAC
This sequence comes from Meconema thalassinum, assembly GCA_946902985.2. Classification (NCBI taxonomy): domain Eukaryota; kingdom Metazoa; phylum Arthropoda; class Insecta; order Orthoptera; family Tettigoniidae; genus Meconema; species Meconema thalassinum. The sequence continues at coordinate 502,385,913 of OX336390.1, forward strand.
CTACGATTTGGCGGGATCATTTTGAGCCCTTGAACATTCTCCTACCTGAATTTTTAGTTTAATTGTCTACGTGAGGTGATGAGGTTCCTGATAAAGTTTAAATAAATCCGTACGCGTGACGGTAAACACAGTTATTGTCTAAACTCGGAGGCAGCAGCTAGCGATGCTCCGCGCTCTGAGTGAATACATTTTAAAGTGAAAAGTCAGCCGTCGAGCTGCTGCGAGCGTTAAGCCATTATAAGTGTTGAGATTAATAAGTTGAAGTGAGACAGTTCTGGTCCATTAAGAGGCGCGATAGTCTGTGTAAGTTTGTGCTACATATTTTAGAAATCTTGACAAGTGTCGATTTTATGAGTTGAAAGTTATAAGTTAGCCGCTGTGGCATGATAGTGTGAGAGAAGACACAATTTATTCTTGTTTGTGCTAGTTTGTCAATGATTAGGATTTATAAAGAGGCTACATTGAGTGGACATGCGTTTGGTGAATTTATTAACCTGACTTGGTAGCCAAGATTAGATTGCCAACTGACTACGCAATGTGTTCAGTTTGGAATAGTGACGCGAGAGTAAGTCTAGGACTGTAAGACATATCCGCTAGTGTAGACTGGCCATTGGTTATACGGAGCTAGACCGAAGTAGAAATAGAAATGGTCGTGTGCTATACTGAGTGAACACGATAAGCTTACTTTAAGCTGTGGCCCTGTTTCGTACGTTCTACTAAAATAGTATACGGTAACCTACAGCCCACCCACATCGTCAGGAAGACGGGACTTCGTGGTTTCGGACGTTCCCCACCACGGAAGATAATGCAGTTGGCCAAGATTGACGAGGGACTGGACAAGGAGCAGAGACATCCCTGAGGGTGACGATCCATGCTGAGCTGAGGAATGAGTACCCTGTTTTTAATAATTTGATTTTGTTCGGGGTTGGGTTGGCGACAAGAACGAGAGTTTTGTTCATATTTGGATTTTTGTTTCGATTTAAGTTGCGGTTATGCCAATTGTCGTATGTTTTTAATTAGTGTAGATGCTGACGTACCGTAAGATATAGCTTTTGTTGACGCGAGATCACCTTATATATGTGATTTAGGTGGGAAGAGTAACCTACAGTTTTTGCATTGAAGATGGAGGTCAACAGTACCCTTCACTTGTCGTAAAGTTGAGATATGATTTAAAAAAATTGTTCATCCACGAGTTGGAATTTGATTAAGGCAGACAGTGATTTCGAATGTTTGTTAGTTTGTAAGCCAGGTAAGATTGCTGATTATATGGTAGGAGATTGTGCCCAGCATATGTGGAGGTTGGGTTCCCACAGATTTCGTCGGATGGCATTTTTGACCCCATTTGTGTTTTGTTTTGTAATCGACCGCTGGGGATATTGCAAAGACAGTCCTGTACGTAACGAGTCATTTACAGATCGTATCAAAGGATCCCTGTCATTTTCGCCGATCTTGAAGAAGAGCTCCCTGTAGCTTTCTTGCAATAAATGGTAATATGGCACATGTCTCCATTACCGTATAATGTAAATCAGCTATTGATCGTGAAGAGTTCTATTTCTCACATTGTTACGTGTAAATCATTGTCTGGGAAGTGCATTTAATCGCTGAAGTTTATTTAAGTAACGCTATTTACTTGTTGAAATCTTCGAAACCTGGTCTGTTAAAAGTTTATTGTCAAGTTGGATAAGTTCGGGGGTGTGGATTACATTGCGTTGATTTTGTTAAGGTTACTCAGTGCTTTTGGAGTATTTTTAACTCAGGTTCTGATTCAGTGGTGGATCGTGCTCACTTTGAAGCATGTTGTGTTATTATGTAAATATATTTCTAGTGTGAATTTTTATTAAAGTAACTTCGGGACCGCGGTCAACCGATAGTGTTTGTGTTTTACCATAGTGTGAAGGTGACCCATGGTCAATTGTTTTATACCATTGGGTAGGAACTCAGGAATAATACGGATTAGTCACCAGTGATAACAGCACGCAGTGCTTTTGTGTGTTGATGTAAAGTATCCACAAGTGTATGTCTCTAAGGCACCCACGTTTTTGCAGGATGGGTTTACCCGTAATTATAGAATCATTTTTGTAGTGTATTTTCTTGTGTGTTGCTTGGTGCCACCAACACCCGACACATGATCCATGACCTGGCAATTGTATTGGCAGGAAATGATCTTGAACAAATAGGTGATTATTCCTCACTCAAAGATACCATACACTGAATCATGTTTTTCAGCTTTATTGTTTGAACGTTATTTTGTTTTTAAGTTCGTTTGCTTTATGGCATATTTTGAGCCATGGACCCAGGGACGTGTCCCTATGAAGGCATCGCGTCGTTTGTGTTTTCATTAGATTCAGGGATTTGTTTCAGTTTAATTTTATTCATTTAAGGAGGGTGTTATTTCCTAAATTCTTTTTTTTTTGTATTAGTCTTAGTCAATAAATTCATTGTTTTGTTAAGATACCCTGACGTGTGATTGTAGTTTTGTCCCTGTGATTCCACCTCTGAAGTCCTAGGATGGAAATTTAAGTTAAGCAAATGGACTGAGCGCGGCCCCTAAAAGAGAGTCCCATCCTAGAAGACGCAGGTTTGAAGGGTGCAGTATAAAGAGATTCTAAAAGAATAGAGATGAGATACATAGAGATAAATTTAACTGGAGTGAGAGAGCCCGGACTTTGGTTAATAATTCATCAGATTTCCAATCCCCATGCTTTGAAATTCAGACTCTAGTCAAAACATCAAAAGTAATAACTACGCTCCCACCTATAATCAGGCTTATGACTTCCGAATGGCCTATCTGCGACAAGTGCACTCGTTCTTCATCCTGGTCCAAGCTTTCGTGGAGGAGCGCGATCACCTTATTCTTGATGTCCATCGAGTGCTGAAATCTCATCCAGTACGTCTGTGGAGGTTATGTGTCATCATTAGACTAGGCTACTTATAAGCAGTGATATGCACTGAAAACCTAAAAGTATACATGTTAATTTGCACTTAAAGTACCAAAATGAGCTTTAAATTGACAAAATATGCACTTCCATATACAGTTTTTTTTTTGAAACATAGCAATAGTTTTAGGACATAGCTCTTCTTGGAGTGGTCATATCTGTTGAGTAAGGTTTAAAAATGTAACCACAGTTGGGATGATAGGACGAATCTCCTTTTGTTCGGGCAGATGCGTTTAGTCACTCACACCCAAGTGAGCCCGGAGAAGCTCATGGCTCGGTGATATTAGTAGGAATTTATGAGGAACAAGTTATGTCAGTGGAACAGAACACGCCCTGTCACAGACCAGGACGTACAGGAAGAAATGGGAGTTGTCTTGACTCTGGACACTCACCTGAATATTTTATTCTGAGTACAAGTATTATCTATTTTGCATTTAAAAGTCTCAGATCATACCATTATGTAATGCTGCTTCAAGGAAACATTTCGATGTTTACCGACTTTATGTTTTAAGGTAAAAGGTATTAATACCGTAGATTGGCGGCAGGAAATGGACCGTCAAAGACTCAACTTTTGACTCTGCACGAGGCGTAGAGACCTACACTCATTGCTTCTTACTGTTTGACAGGCGTCGACTACAGACGTGCTACACTAGTCCGTCCTAAGTGACGATGATTTCGTAAGTCCACCAAGCTGGTGATGAACTATAATTGTGTATCCGACTACGTCGTTGATTTGTATAACTTTCGCACGTATGTGTGCAGTGCATCGTTGCAAGAAAGTATAATTTTTATTGTGAGTGAAGAAGAGTGTAATTCACGTCCATGAGACGATCACCACAATATTACGTCCACGAGGTGATAAGAAAAATCCATAATCATCTACGACAGACGACGGGTGTATTAGAATTGCTCATAAGAATTGTTACCAGTGATAAATTACTGAAATGCACATGTCTAGTGCCATATTTTTGTGATATATATGAAGAATATTTTCAGTGTTAGTAACACCACATTTCATAGTGTGAACGCCATGTTGCATGTTCACAAGAGTGATTAAATACTATATCTTGAGCGTGAGTTACAAACCATCCATCTATGTGAAAGTGTATAATATTACCATACGTTACGCCGCACTTTATTGCTAAATTTTTCGCCAGATCAGTGCGATATTTCTGGATGTGTTTGAATATTCGAATCTGTAATTGCTGACGCCACGTGTCAGGTAAATGCAGTGAGGCAGACAGTGATAAGGCCATTTGTTGAAAGTCTGCAATATAAAGCCAGTGATTTACTTTATTATTATACTGTGCTTACGATAGAATCAGTGAAAAACACGTGTGATTATTTTAACATGTATCTAAACGTCGACCACGTGTACGCTACTCTTACCATGTTAATGATGACCAGTGCAATGGAGTATACACCACCATGTGAGGAGTATTCGACGGAGAAGATAAATCTACACCATGGCAGGAGAGATAACCAACACCTACTTGGAAATGGAAATCCGAGGAGACATCAAACCTACCGTTGACCAGGAGGAGGAGAACTTAGCTCGAGAGACGAGAAGCCGAAGGAGAAGAATGGAGTGGCACATGCTCGATGTCCGAGCTGGTTTATGGAATACTGCAAACCATCCTGTATCTCTGTTACACCATAATATTGGAACCTTCGAATATGGTGGCTTCTGAGTGAGTCTAATCTTTTCTCATGCACGGGTTGATCTGTGGTAGTAGAGTGTAGATTGGAGTCATAATTAACCGAACTTGTGACACCAGTCAGGCAGGAATTTTGTAGATAGTATAATCATGTTTCGTTTCCAGGTGAGTTAGTCACCAGTATATTGGTGCAACTGAGAGTGTTCGCAGGATATTTGTTCTAATTTTGGTTAGACAAGACCTCAAATCATTTAGATTTCGTTTGGTCAGCCCTTCAGATGGGCTAGATTACGATTTTTGAGTGATGGACAACCATTATTCAGTCATACTTTCATGACACCCTTTTGCGAACCTCCTTTTACGCCACAGCTTAGTTTATTTTGAGTTTTTCAGGCTCGTATCGTATCATGATCAGCAGTAATCGTGACCCTTTTGAATGTATTTGTTTAAGCCGTAATGTGAGCTCTGAAGCTACATGAGTTCTAGAGAGAACTACATTTGGGATGCCAACCCAGCATCGACCCCCAGATGCTACTGTATCATTTAAGAAGACCTAGCAGTCAGCAGGATAGTCGACTGTTATTATTTTTGGTTCAGTGTCAAGCTGTTAGACACTAGAAAGTTTTGCTGAAGCCCACATTGTACAGAATTTTAGGAGTGGAATATCTTGACCCATCTCCAGAGCTATATTTTGAGTGGAATATCTCCACAACATTAATATTTTGACATTACCTATGAGTGTCATTGGAATTTCTTCGTGGAATTGAAACCACGGATTATTTATTACTACTTGTGTTAGATGTTAAGCCAGCGTTATTTCAGAAAAGACTTCTATTTGGGAGATTATACGCCTTTGTAGTGTATTACATCGCCAGACGCGATGCGGAGTGTAAGTGCTTTGACAAGCATAGCTGAATGTTATGAACTGTGTTGGATCCGCAGCGCTCATGTGAGACGACTACTTTATTCTCGACGCACATGCGCACATCCATATTTCTACGTAACGGAATATATTGATTATTTCTGAGTCAAGGTTATGTGAGTGTTTGTTGCAGTCACATGTTGCTTACGTCATTAGACGTCATTTGCAATTGTTAACGCTTTAGAAAGCGAGATGTTTGAACACCATGAGGGTGTATTGTGATGAGTAGAAGCTTTTGTCTGTTATATTAGATATTTTGACACCGTTTTTATAGGCTTGTGTTATTGTTGTGACGCCTTGTGTTGCGTCGTCGTACAGATTTTTATATCTGCGACCATTTTTGTCCAGGTCATTACCTGAAGACTGCTACGGTGAGTTTGTGCCCCGTCAGTGTTGTTGTGAACCGAGTGTTAACTCGTGTTATTGTGATTTCCGGCCATGTGTGAGCCGATGTAATATTAGTGTTGTTCTAGCTAGACCTCACGAGTTTAAGCCTAGGTGTCCATTGAGGAATGAGCCAGTACTCTACGTAAACCGACGATAATACAGTCATCACAATTAACACCGGTTATCAGACAGATTCTACACTCACCCAAAGTACACGGGGCTACATGACCGCGTTGTCGCAGCCCCTAAACTAAGGAACCAACCAACCAACTAAACCGACGACAAAATAATAATCACGCTTCTAATAATAATAAGAACTAATTTTTATAAATAAAATAACCATAATGACTGTAATATACTTTGACTTGTGATTGGATGCGAACTGGCCAACTCATTGGATCAGTCACATTTCCGTACGGAAAATGACTTGTTAACTTTGTAACACTATTTTTGACGACAGAGTTGTCGCGGACTATTAGTTTTCAACGACACCTCAGTAATGTAAGACGTGTTTTGGGATCACGCTTTTACCAACATAACTAAACACTAGATGACCCAAGGATGCAAAGAGTATTCTTGCGAGTACGCAGGGTAATAATATGAAGATTTCTGAAAGCTGTGTCTTATTTATTCGTGTAAATTTGTATGTTTACCCTTGTACCTGATAGTCAGTAAGTTGAACTGAGATGATTTTTTATACTGGATTGTCACATAGCTTTGTTATTAAATGTTTGTTTGTTACGGTAGTAAGTCACTGTATACTATGTTGTAATTGTCAGGATTTAGCTAGATTTAACTTATTTAAAAATAAATAAGGGAGTGGTACCATCGTAAATTCTTTTGATCTTTGTTGTTGTTGTTAGTTTAACTTCTTATCAGTAACCCGTTTCACTTGTGTAGGGTGTACTTTACGTGCCACTGCCCTAGCTTGCCGCTTTTGCATTTCTTGTAACTAGATATTTCACTTTACAATCAGTTTAGGATCTACAACTTTAACTCTTTTTCTTATTTATCTTACGGGATTAGCTCGAGACTAACCCTCCGAACTAGGCCAGGTGTTTGCATATTTTTTTTAAATAAATTTTATTCGAGTTTACATAAGTCTGGATGTTATCATTTTAATCTAAGTGTTTCTGGGGTGTACTTCTTGGGTCCTCTTACCTTTTTCTCCGTGTCTGCCCGATCGCCCCGGGATGCTGCGTCTTCGTGCGCACTGACCTATAGGAAGTACATTCAGGCCATTTCGGCGTATGCGTCCAGACGGTGAGTTGTCTGGGAAGTCATTGCGGTTAGTGCCAACCCCAAACAACTCGTCTGACGGGCTCACAAGGTAGTTACAGTAGAGTACCAATGCGGCCACGCAGCTGTAGGTAGCCTCACCACGCATAAGGGCTCACAGCTGGTAGGCTCGGGAGTTGGTGACTACCAGGGATTCCTGACCTGTGTCCACTCCCCCCACCTTTTCCAGTCACTTTGGGGTTCGACCCTCTCCGATTTTACCTATCATGGTTCTACTTCCTTTGAAGTATTAAAGAATGCTTTCCAGTCGATCAACACAAATTGTGCCCAATTATATAGGCGGGAAATATATTTATGTACCCTAACCTGAAAGAAATATTATATAAGATAATTATCACAAAATAACACGCCTTTATGAACACAAATGGGATAGGGGTACTTAATTGGATGACATGTTTCGATCGTCAAGTGATCATCATCAGAATCTGCTCACTTAGGCTTAGTTAATGTACGATGTTTATGAATTACATCATCATCATCAAAGTCCCACTGCAGTCACCCGCGTGTGGTTTACAAGCCTCCTCCACTCCATTTCGGTCCTTCCATTTTTCCTGTTCCTTCACTTCTGCCATATCCAATCCAGCTTCTCCAATGTCCTTCAAAATTTGGTCCAACCACCTTCTTCTCGGTCTTCCAACTAGTCTCTTTCCCTTGACTTCTCTTTCTAATTCCCTTCTTGCTACTCTTTCTTTACCCATTCATTTTACATGTCCGAAGCAACGTAACCTTGCTTTCTGTATCTTCTGATTTAACGGTTCCATATTTAACCCTTCTCTGATTTTAGTATTTTGAATTCTATCCCTTCTTAGAAGTTATTAAAAATTTCATTTCTACTGCTTGTATCTTACTATTTTGCCTTTTATTCGTTACCAGTGTTTCCAGTCCATATGTTATAATTGGTATGAAATACTAAGGTGTTTTTTGTACACACGAGATTGTGAAAACGACTTAAAGCTTAATATTGCAGTGACACATGATTGTCTGGATGGCCGAGGGCTATAGTTACAGTCCAGAAATTTGTATTATGCATCGTAAAGAGGGTTCGATTTCCACCTCGGTATGCTTTTTATTTCCGTTTTCTTCCTTCTTACGATTGGTATTACATTGTCGAAACATATTTTATTTTTGTCATTCCCGTAAAGTAACGAACTCTCCGTTGCCATCTATATATTTAAAACAGTAAGGTGATTTTTGTTATCACGAGATAGAGAGAACGACAGAACCAATTTACTTCGTAGAGCACTCTAACGAAAGCTCTTGGCCTGTAGATTTGCAGAGTGTCTCTAAAATAAACAAATATAATACGGTATATTTTTAAATAAATATAGAAAATAGCAGAATTCTGGCCCCTCGCGCATGCGCACAATCCGCCTGGGCTCATGACAAAATGGCGGTGAGAAGTCCATTAAAATGTAAGTTATTTAATAAGCTCCCATGTAATTGAAAACATACATTAACCAAGTTCTGACAATACAATATAATAACAGTATGAACATATACGAATGTATATTGATTTTATTGATAATGAATTGGATTATTTCCTTCAGATAGCGGCTTTTGAAGATAGTCAAAGGTTGCGTCTGCATCTAAATGTGAGTGCGCGAGTAGCTATTTGGTTAAGGCGATTGACTGTGGATCCAAGGATCGCAGGCTCGATCCCAACTCTCGCCAGTATTTTTTTTTTTGCCACTGAAATATTGTTTTATCAAGGAGTATTAGTAAGGTTTTATGTCAGTTAAAGATACATATTTCTACACATTTTCTCAACACGTTTTATTTCCGTTTTACCATTGCATTACAGCATGTCCTCAATACGTCGTTTGAATATCTGCAATCAGTTCCAGTAACTGACAACAGATGGCAGTACCTCGCCAATATAGTTCCAGTAACTGAGAGCAGATTGCGTCGATATATTTAAAACACAAGGCATGGCCTTGATGGCGAGTTTTCGCGTGATAGTTAAATATTGTTTTATCAAGGATTATTAGTAACGTTTTATGTCAGTTAAAGATTCCTACATTCCCTCTCAATAAGTTTTATTTCCGTTTTACCATTGCATTACAGCATGTGGTCAAAAGAGCTAATATCTGCCATCAATTGCAGTAACTGACAAAAGATGGCAGTACCTCGCCCATATAGTTTCAGTAACTAACAACAGATGGCAGCACCATTGCATCGATATATTTAAAACACAAAACATGGCGCGTTTTCAAGTGATGGAGAGTTATAGAGGGGAATTTTTAAGAAGGGAAACGTTGAAGAACATTAACTGACAGTTGAGTGTGTAGGCTATGTTGTTTATGTACTTTAATATTGCAATTTCTTCCCAATGCTTCGGTGGTCAAGTTGGTAGCATCCTAGACTAAAAGTTATAAATTATGCATCGTCGATATACTCTTAAATTATTAGTGAAAAGGTAGTTTTCCAGGCCCTGGCGCGTGTCAACAATTGCTTTCGCCATGAGAGACACTTGGCAAACATAATTCGTTTGAAGGGCTCCGACATCGTTGTCACTCAGCCCCATGTACTTTGGTGTGTAAGTGTAAAATTTTCTCTGATAACCCGTATTATTGTGATAGCTGCATTACTTTGTGTATTTGTAATTAAGGTGGGAAATGGCAAGGTGACGGCCGAGGCCTTAAGTTAGGAACCATCCCGGTATTTGCCTTGAGTGGAAGTGGGAAACCACGGAAAACCACATCTAAGATTGTCGAGGTGGGAATCAAACCTCCTCTTCTTAGTTATACCTCTAGAGACTGAATGTGCCCCGTTTTTGCCCTCAGACCAGAATTAAATTTCTTGGCAGAGCAGGAAATGTAACCCGGGTCTCCGAGGCGATAGCCAAGAATGGGTGGGCTTCCATGTGTTAATACGATTTTTGACATGCACGGGACATAGAATTCTAAAACAGCCTCCATTAGGGTGACTGCCGAAGTGAGTATTGAGTATATGCCTAAGCTCATTCCAGTAGTTGGCGAAGTTATTCTATGTTCCCCTGCAAAATGTACTGCCATAAACTATAACAGGTGATGGAAATAGCTTATTTAGAGCAGCTTTGTACTGTTTATATCAAAATGAAGAACGTCATTCTGCGCTGCGTTTTCAAGCTATTGCCAAACATTTCGCTGGCAGGAACAATTATAAGGAATTTATTTTAAGCGACCAGTCTCATCGCATTCTCCTCACCAACCAACTTGAGTATGAGAGTCTCTGGACGGTCATGTTGAACTTCATTGTATAAGACAGTTGTTTAATGATTATTTGTTTAGAGTACTGAATCTAACTACGCAGTTGATTTCGGCAATGGAAGTATTTTTTGCCATTTAATATTTAGCGGCTCCGATATTGCAGGTCACTATAGTGTTATCGAATAATACGAAGCCACATTTAAAATCCAATATAAATAGGCCATTTCAGAAACAATTCCAGATGTTATGCAGTACAGTGAAAGGTCTTTGACGATCAAATGTAAACATTGTTCTACATTGTATTTCTCTTGCGTAAAATCTACGCGCGGTTACTTTGGCCTTTACTGTTGTGATGGTAAAATTGATCTGCTGAAATATAAAATATTTGCCAAGCTGCAACAATGCAATGATATTAATTTTAAAGTCTGTCTGTCTGTCTGTTAGGTAGTCAGCCCGAAGGCTGGTTGGATCCTCAAAAAGTACCGCCGTTACGTTATGTGAGTAGATACCCACAAAAACCCAAGGCGTTCTAGGCAAGAAGAGGAGTGAGGTAGTTTGCCATTGCTTTCCTCACTGAGTCAGAACAGTAGTCCTAACCCTATGAGTTGAACCTTTCACAGCATTCACAGGCACTGACTGTGCCCCGAATGCCATTACTAAGCACCACCCATACCTCAGTAGCTTCCATATAATCACAGCCATGAGTGAGACTGAGACATCGGTGAAAAGCCACCTTTTACTCTAGCCTGTGCCAACTGACAAATGCAAAAGTACTGTATTCATCAAGAGATGGGGAACATTGAACTTATATCCAGTAGTTCAAACACATACATCAGCGTTAACATATTGGCGAACAGGTGTGCGAGTGTAAACTTTTCTCTGATAGCCTGTGTTAATGTGATGGCTGTGTTGATGTGTGCATTTGTAATTAATGTGGGGAATGGGGAGTTAACGACCGAGGCTTTAAGTTAGGAACTATCCCGGTATTTGCCTGGAGTGGAAGTGGGAAACCACGGAAAACCAAATCCAAGATTGTTGAGATGGGAATCAAACTTTGCTCTTCTTAGTTTTGCCTCACGAGTGCGCCCCGTTCCAGTCCTCAGACCAGAATTAAATTTCTTGGCAGAGCGGGGATCGAACCTGGAATCCGGGGCAATAGCTCAGAATGTAGCCTTAAGAATGGGCTTCCCTGTGTTAATACGATCTTTGACAAGCACTGAACATATAATTCTAAAACTCCCTCCATTACTGTGGCTGGCGAAGTGAGTCTATGCTCATTCCAGTAGTGGCGAAGTGATTCTATGCTCCCTTGCATAATTTACTGTCATGGAAATACAAAGTATTGTACCTTCAACAGGTGATGGAAATTCATTATTTACAGCAATTTCATTCTGTTTATTTCAAAATGAAGATCGTCATCCTGAGTTGCGTTTGCAAGCAAATTGAAAAAATTGCAAGGATTTTATTATTGGCGATCAATCTCATCGCATTATCATCAGCAACCAACTTGAGAATGGAAGTATTCATTGTATATGTGAATATTATTGTTTATTGATTATTTGTTTAGAGTGCATAACAATGGGTCTAACCACGCAGTTGATTTTGGCAATGGAAGTAAGTTATTATTTGCCATTTAATATTTGGCGGCTACGTTGATGCAGGCCACTATAGTTTTATATAAAATGACGTTAATTTGGGCAGAAATGCTGCTATAAATAAACCCATTTGACGAAATAGAACATTAGCCGCAAAAAAGTGGGAAATCGGAGAAAAATAAGAAGCCACTTTTAAAATCCAATATAAATATGGCATTTCAGAAACAATTCCAGATACTATGCCGTTACAGTTTAGGGTCCTTGACGAACAAATGTAAACATTGTTCTGCACTGTATTTCTCTTGCGAGAAATCTACACTTGGTTACTTTGACCTTTGCTGTTGTAATGGTAAAATTAATCTGAATAAATATAAAATATTTGACAGGCTTTAACAATTATTTTTCACTGGAGATGATATCTCAAGGAATTCCAGAGGGACTAATCGGCAGTACAATGCTATGTCCTTCGTTTCATGGCGCAGCGGTCAAGCTGTATGCCTCTCACCAAGGCGGATCGGGTTCGATTCCCTGTCAATGCATGTGAGATTTTTGATGTGAAAGGCCATGTCCTGTGGTTCGGATTCCACGTTAAACGGAGGTCCCGTGGCTTATGATCGCGAGATTAACGGTCACGTTAAACTGCAAGCTTCCTTCCTTCCTTCGTTTCATTTGGTGCCAATGTTAGTGTAAATGTAATAATAATGTTATAGGTTTTACGTCCCTTTTAACTACACTGTTAGTGTGCCACACGCACACGGTCCACATTGTTTTAAAATGTATGGAATTGCACATCATCGCATTTCATCGTTATATTCCAAAAATATAAGCGATGGTTTGCGGCCAGTTGTATTAGACTCATCAGAGTTCTTGAATCCCTTGGAACTAAACGACTGGCCGCCACATACTCCAAACGCTTGGCCCGTTATGCTGCTTAGAAATCTGAACGGTTCCCAAGGACTCCTAAATGCAACCATATTGCTTGGATTTGGAAATAATAGGTGCAGTTAAAATTAGGCAGAGATGTCTAATCCTTCGACTTGATTTAACACCATCCGATAAAACACTATCATTTTCTTTTAAGAGGCAATATTTTCCAATTCATTTGGCATACTTTATCACAATCAATAAAGCTCAAGGGGAAACTCTGGAACGTATAGGCCTCAATTTGCCCCAACAATTTTTCAGTCATGGCCAGCAGTATTTTGCAATGTTGAGAGTGCAATCTTTTGACGCCCTCATAGTTTCAATAGAGTCAAAAAATAATCGTACAAAGAATGTACAGTAGGCCTATATAAGAAAATTTTTCAGTAAATGTTTTTCTATTGACCGTCATGTTTTGACGGGTTTCAACTAGTATATATTTAAAACACTAAGATGATTTTTGTTACTGCGAGTTTGAGATAACGGCTTAACAAATTGGCTTCGTAAAGCATTCTTACGAAAGCCGTTGGCCTGTAGATTTTCAGTGTGTCTTTAAAAGGAAAATATATATTACGGTATATTTTTAAATGTTTAAGGAAAAAATAATATATGTGGCAATTGCGCGTGCGCATAATGCCTTTTCTTCACGAGATAAATGGCGGTTAAAAGATCCACCGTATCGTAGTGTGATCTTTGTTTATGAGAATTAAAAAGGGAAATATCGCTTATGTTGTCTCCCGATATATACTAGAATAAAATAGTGAAATAAGGGAAATATTGAAGAACTTTAACTGGCAGTTGTGGATCGCCTCCGTAGCGTAGCGGTCAGCATGGTTAGCTGCCGCCCCGGAGGTCTTGGGTTCGATTCTCGGCTCTGCAACGAAATTTGAAAAGTGGTGTGAGGACTGGAACGGGGTCTACTCAGACTCGGGTGGTCCAAATGAGTAGAGGGGGTTCGATTCCCACCTCAGCCATCCTCGAAGTGGTTTTCCGTGGTTTCCCCACTTTGTCTTCGGGCAAATGCTGGGATGGTACTGCACCCGTATCCACGTGGTCTTACCTGTTGAAATCCGATGGAACTGCTGGATCGTAGAATCTGGAAGCGCCCGGCTGAAATGCCCCTATAATTCTACCAACTAGGATCAACCAGGGATAAGGATACCTCTCTCATAAAGAATGCGATAGAAAGTGAGCTAACGAGACTCTAAAAATGACTAAATTAATCTCGAGCGTGGCGCTAGGCATCCTAAAAACTGACCCACTGGTCCTCGTAGCGCATCCTATTTCTAGTATAAATGACCAAGACATCCGAAGTATTTAAAATTGACCAACAGTTTATTAATCTAAAGACTGTTGCATGGTGGACTATCTCTCCACTAAACAAAATAATTTGCCTCTACTGAAGCGTAGAAATCTCATAATGACATTAGCATCGAAACATAATAAAAAATGCTATCAAAATACAGCATCCTAATCGCATGTAAAGACAGTTTCAAAAATATTTAAACATTATTATATACACTCGTTACATATTTTAATGATCTTCAAAGTTTATGATATTATTTACATTTATACATTATTGTACAGGTTCAAATTCTTCATCAGTAATAAATTCGATTCCATCAATAAGCATTCTATAGTATTAGTTAAAGTCAAATCATGGCATGTTCGACGAATGGTTAAGTTTATCGAATGCATTATCATAGCATAAAAATGTTAACAACATTTTAAATCACATAGTTATTCATGTTATTATTATCTCTAAAGCTTTTAGTGGTTATTATTTCAGGATTATATCAATATTATTACTCGTCTTTCCAATTAACCTTTCTCCAAAAACAAATGTTATTAATTTGAACAATCCATTCTAGAACAATTATCACAATGCTGTTTTACTTAAATGTTGGATGTATTAACCTCATACTAGCCTTCTAGTATTAATATTCGTGACTATACTGCACGTTCAAAATTTACACATAATTGTATTCAGACATAGCTCAATAGCTAATTTATACTAGACAGAAAAATGACATAGATCATCCATTGATGTCTAATATCTCATTATAACAATCAAATTCGCAAACACACGTTGCTTCACTCATAGATAAGCTCTCAATAGCTTGTAAACATTTTTCCAAACATCATTAAGTTCAAATAAGCTTTTTCATAAAAGTCATGAAATATCGTAAATCAAATTAACATAAGTTAAAGTATCATGGACAATTTTTATCAGAACAAAGGCAAATATAATATAATCAGCTGTTCAAAAAACAGTGCTTGAGAATTTTCGACATTATCATTTCGCTTTGTAACGAAAATATTTTATACAATCATTTTACAATAGTAATTTATTTCTCATTATAATCTCATGTTCATAACTATAACTTTCAAGAAATTGTGGATAGATCACCGTAAAAAGAACGATTCAGCTCTACTAGACAAAAACACGACTGGAGATCCTCACCCAAAGAAACACGAAAGATCCTACACCATAGTAATGAGCCTGTCTTAAGAAGGTACACGAAAACTATTAGAATCCAACGCTTAACCAGGATGGAGTTCAACAAACGAATCATGAACAAAATAGAAACTGAACGATCTAATAGTGTCTAAGACAACTCCAAAAAGAAAAATCTCAAAAGCCTTAGATTGCCAAAATTAATCCATAAATAACAAATATCTGCTCTATAAATCATTATGTTTCCATATTTATACTGCACTTGATGAAAAATAGACCCGCACGTCTATTAAAGAAACTCGCATGAAATGCATGTGTTCACATTCAAAATTCGAAATTCGTAGAAATGTCTATTCAAATAATCTTCAAGTATACGTAGCGTATTGGTCATCTGCTTGCTAACTACTATTCTTATATAAAGTTATCGTAGTCTTCCCCCTACTCTTCATATAAATCTTCTCAACAAGTTATATAATTCCATTAAATGCTCAAATTTAGAAAGAAAAAGAAGTGAATTAATGCATAAAAATAGCATTATAAAATATTAATGTTAACTACAAAAATAAAATACACTACAAGACAGAAGCGATAGAGAATCGGGTCTAGCCCTGGAATGCATTTTCTAACTACCAAGAAAAATTGGTGAAAAGGAGCACTCTAGAGTATGTCTAATTCATACTGTCTACTATGAAAATGGGTGGTCAGCTACATTGTACGTTGCCATCTGGTTGAAATAGGAGTTTGCGAGAAACACACTGTCCTCGTTCTGGAACTGAACCCTCGTTCATCAGGTCGCGTAGTCCTCGATACGACTGGATCTTGTAGAGAACCGAACCCGAGTCCGAACGTTTGAAAAGGAAAAACAGCTGTTCGCGAAACAAGTTCATCGCTCTCACACGTTCCCAAGATATAGCTGGAGCTTATTCGTAGTATGTCATTATAGGCTATTTCATGCAGTTACAGTATGAATGTACAATAAACATTTCCAAGACGTCTTCCACCTCTTCTTAAAGAGTTTTCTGCTGTTATAATAATCCATGTTTGGTGCTGGTGATCATCCTAAGTAGTCAATTCCACTATTGCATCGCATTCCTGATTTCCATGTTAGCCCATAAGTGACATAGTCATGTCTTGGTGAAGTATCCGTTCAATCAACTTCTGTTCTGAAGTCATAATGATAGTATGCTTGTATACTGTAAACTGTACTGTTGTAGAATAAAGTCTTGTACTGGCATAGAAAATGTCACACAAGTTCTGGTGAATACAAAGTTCACTGCTCCTGATGATGAAGTTTAACACAGTCTTCAGCTATAATAAGCTGAGACACAAATATTTGCGGTACGAACTGTCTAACTTTAAGTAAATACACGTCCGCGTTGCTTTCGCACGATATGAGTGTCGTACTTCCAGCGAAGTATATTGTAATCTCGTGTCTCTGCCTGGACAGATCTTTGCTTACTGCTCTGCGAAACCCATAGTGCTGTTCGTTGAGGAACGATATTGACTATCGATATCGACACTGGATCATGTTCGATAATATTCTGATATTTTGTTATCTGCATTGATTTATGTGTGAAATACACTCAAGTTTCCTCTTCTCTAAAGATAATGCATTTGTCAATTACTATTCTGTTTCATGGCTACTATATCAAAGTATATCGTGTTGCATCAGATTGACGTTACTGCCGTCTCCATTTTGTGGACCTCTCATGTACTAAATCAATGCACGTGCTCAAGGATGTAGAGCGGGCTGCCTACTTGCTCCTGACCTCGCCACAGAGTATCCATGCGCTGTATGCCGTGCAAATAGCGCCGCAGGAGTACACACCTGTCCAACATAGATCCAACTCATAACAAAATACGGTCTCATCTCCCTCCCAACTCGAGAAATAAAAGTGTGACAATACTTTTATTTTATAATTCTTGATATTCACTTCATGAGCAGTATTTTGTTATTGTTCAATCTTTTCATAATATCTTTTGAGGTTCTTCGCATTGAATTTCCCTATTTCCTCGCCAGTAACTTCTAAAATATCTTGAATTGCTAGATCGAATGGAGACGAATTTGACTCTGATTCTATGAGGAATTTCCTTTATCTTTCTCCTTGGGACGTCTCTCCTGCCTCTCAGCTTGTTGGCTGGTCCCAGGTTCTGGATCACTGTCTGTATCCCTACGTCTATTATTCCTTTCTTCTCTCTTCTCTCTGTCTTTTCTGGACTGATTTCTTTCTTCCTCAGTTTGATAGTCCTTATCACGGTAATTTTTGTACCTAGAATATCCCCGTTGGTTATTTTGCTGTCTCTGGAAATACCCTTGCCGTTCCCGAATATTCTAAGTTTCTATTGTCGGTGTTCTGATTTTGATACCGATTATTTCTTGGCAAATTTCTTTCTCTATCTTGATATCTGTTATCAAATCTGTCGTATCTATCCCTATCTTGATACGGTCTGTATCTCCCTTGATCTCTATTGTCAAATCCATCATTCCTATACCTGTCTTGATATGGTCTATATCTCTCTTGATCTCTATTCGATTGATACGACCAATCCTGTCCTCGATAATTCCGAGACTGGTAACTACGGAATGGTGCTTGATTATCCCTATAATCGCGTGGTTGTTCATTATACCTGTTGTTCCGAATGGGACCTACCCATCTTGACTCATTCTGACTGGGTTCTTCAGTTTGTTGGGTCCTATCCACAACTACAGCGTTCACGCTTTTGACTTCCGTTCTTCCGCCTTTTGATATCGTGGGAGGAATGGACGTATGATCAAGTCTTCGGAGTAAATCGTCCATCTGAGCCAAATCTGTCACCCCTGACGAAATTATATTACGCCTAACTTCAACTGGCAACTGTCCTGAAATAGTTTCTAATATTTCATCCTGAGTTAATGGGGGTTGAAGAAAACGTAGGCGGGCTAATTGTGAAGTGTAGAATTCGGAGTTACTAGGTCCAGTACTACTGTACTTCCTAGAGTATATTTCTGCCCTTACTGCATGTTGGACTTCAATAGACCAAAATCTCTTAATGAATGTTTCAGAGAATTTCTCAAAGTTGTCAAAAGTATAGCGGAAAGCTCGAAACCAATTTAAAGGACCTTCCAGAAGATGTCTCTCTACAATTCGGAGTTCCCTGTCTCTACTAACGTGATGTTCTATGAAATAATCTTGAAGATTTCTAATAAATTCAATCGGAGTTAAACTTTCGGTGTTGGAAAATTTCTTTATCTTTTCTTCATAATTTCTCACAATCGTTACATTTGACCTGTCATTGGGAGTAGATGTCCTGAAATCCCTAGGAACATATTCGAGATTAGTGGTACTTGGGACTTCTGACCGTTGTCTGGGCTGTTCGCCTCCTACTGCCCCATTAGAACGTTCAATAAAATTCCTAGCAGGGGATGTTACATCTAAGCTTTGCCTAACATGAGGAACTGTGCCTTCCTTGTTGGAACTCACATTGATTTTTAGTGCTTCAATTTGCTTATTAAATTCGCTTCTTAAAGCATCTACATTAACGTCATCAGCTAAGTTAAATTTGTTCAACTCCTCCCTAATCGCGTTTAATTCAGATGTTTTCTTTTCACGTTCTGAATTGACGTCTAACCTCACTTGCTCTAACTTTGATGTTCCAGTGTTAACTCGTGATTCCAAATATTCCCTAAGATTATTGATACTATCTATTTGACTAGTCTGGACTGAATCTATTCTTTTGTCAGTGTCTAATTTAACATCTGATATATCTTTGTTCAACTTGATTTCGGTTTGAGAAATTTTTAATTCCAAATTAGAGGTAACATTTTTAATTATCTCCTCGTTAACTTTGGTTATTTCACCCCGAATAATGGTTATATGATCTTTAACAATGGCTTTAAGATCAATTTCTATATCTTTTCTCAGAACGTTATTGTGGTCCTCTACTTTCTCTTTTAAGAGAACCATGGCATTTTCTAATTTTGACAAATTCTCTTGTGTATTACTAGCTTCATTGGAGAATTGTACTCGAAGCGCATCTAAACTATTTTTATTTTCCCTTTGACTATGTTCCAGTTCCAATCTAACTCTTTTGACATCCTCCTTAATGCCCGAAATATTAGATTGCATGCTGGTTACAAGTTTTTCTGCCTGTACAATCTTTTGTTCAGTGCTAATCCTTCTAGCCTCTGTACTAACTATTTTAGCCTCTGTGCTAATTATTTTCTTCTGTGTAGCATCTACTTTAGCCTCGGTGCTAATTATTTTAGCCTCTGTGCTAATTATTTTCTCCTGTGTAGCATCTACTTTAGCCTCTGTGCTAATTATTTTCTCCTGTGTAGCAGTATTGTCAGTTTGAATTGCATTTAATTTAACCTCAACTGTGGCTATGCTGGAGCGAACGTGACTCACTTCAACATTCACATTACTTATATCCAATTGAACAAGTCTTACATCTTTTAACACACTATCGACACTTAGTTCAACATCATTAACTTTCTCCTTAATTTCCTTGGACCTATCGGAAATTTTTCGATTGCTGTCCTGCAAACGTTTCATAGACAAATGAAGTTGGGACATATCTGCTTGTATTACTTCTGTGTTTATAGTTATTAATTCAGTATTCTTATTATTTGATTCAGTTATTCGCTCAAGATTAGTTTGAGCATTTGACTTGATTTCAGCCAAGTCCTGCTATTGCTTGGCCGACTTTTCCTGCATAGCTTGAAGTAAAGCTACTACATCATCTAGTGTTGCTTCACCTGACATAATTATACAATATAACATGGAGAAATATAGGAATGCAATACATATATAGTAGAATAGACACACTCAGAATGACCCTCTTCACCAATATGAATAATATAACTTGTTTGGCTTCTAAACTTAATAGTAAAGTATATCTATAAAAATAGGGGGTGTATGTGCTTGTTAATTTATACTAAAAATAATTAAATTCCACTTGCAAATCTAGCTGATTAATATATTATCAAAAAGAAATGAAGTTAATGTGACTGATGATCTACTAAATATCATCGCCGGTGACAAGTATAAAATGGCCGACAAGCATGGAGTGAAAAGTGGCCC
Source organism: Meconema thalassinum (assembly GCA_946902985.2). Classification (NCBI taxonomy): domain Eukaryota; kingdom Metazoa; phylum Arthropoda; class Insecta; order Orthoptera; family Tettigoniidae; genus Meconema; species Meconema thalassinum. The sequence continues at coordinate 502,406,340 of OX336390.1, forward strand.
CATATCATGCCTCCATATGACCACGCTGATCCATAAAAGTTTCCAGGAAATATCTCTTATGATCATGCCGTAATCATTAACAGTTACTTATAAAGCAAATTAAAATATCTAGTCCCATAAATGGATTTGCCAATTAAAATCGGCTAACCACTAGGTTATTCGAATGCTTGAAGTTATGGGTTCGCCAATTAAGATGCACCCGTATCCACGTGGTCTTACCTGTTGAAATCCGATGGAACTGCTGGATCGTAGAATCTGGAAGCGCCCGGCTGAAATGCCCCTACAATTCTACCAACTAGGATCAACCAGGGATAAGGATACCTCTCTTATAAAGAATGCGATAGGAAGATGCCAGTGGTCGATTAAATGAAAACGAAAAATAACTCAAAGTGAGCTAACGAGACTCTAAAAATGTCTAAATTAATCTCAGCGTGGCGCTAGGCATCCTAAAAACTGACCCACTGGTCCTCGTAGTATAAATGACCAAGAAATCCGAAGTATTTAAAATTGACCAACAGTTTATTAATCTAAAGACTGTTGCATGGTGGACTATCTCTCCACTAAACAATATAATTCGCCTCTACTGAAGCGTAGAAATCTCATAATGACATTAGCACCGAATCATAATAAAAAATGCTATCAAAATACAGCATCCTAATCGCATGTAAAGACAGTGTCAAAAATATTTAAACATTATTATATACACTCGTTACATATTTAAATGGTCCTCAAAGTTTATGATATTATTTACATTTATACATTATTGTACAGGTTCAAATTCTTCATCAGTAATAAATTCGATTCCATCAATAAGCATTCTATAGTATTAGTTAAAGTCAAATCATGGCATGTTCGACGAATGGTTAACTTTATCGAACGCATTATCATAGCATAAAAATGTTAACAACATTTTAAATCACATAGTTATTCATGTTATTATTATTATTAACTCTAAAGCATTTAGTGGTTATTATTACAGGATTATATCAATATTATTACTCGTCTTTCGAATTAACCATTCTCCAAAACAAATGTTATTAATTTGAACAATCCATTCCAGATCAATTATCACAATGCTGTTTTACTTAAATGTTGGATGTATTAACCTCATACTAGCCTTCTAGTATTAATATTCGTAACTATACTGCACGTTCGAAATATGCACATTCAGACATAGCTCAATAGCTAATTTATACTGGACAGAAAAATGACATAGATCATCCATTGATGTCTAATATCTCATTATAACAATCAAATTCGCAAACACACGTTGCTTCACTCATAGATAAGCTCTCAATAGCTTGTAAACATTTTTCCAAACATCATTAAGTTCAAATAAGCTTTTTCATAAAAGTCATGAAATATCGTAAATCAAATTAACATAAGTTAAAGTATCATGGACAATTTTTATCAGAACAAAGGCAAATATAATATAATCAGCTGTTCAAAAAACAGTGCTTGAGAATTTTCGACATTATCATTTCGCTTTGTAACGAAAATATTTTATACAATCATTTTACAATAGTAATTTATTTCTCATTATACTCTCATGTTCATAACTATATCTTTCAAGAAATTGTGGATAGATCACTGTAAAAGAACGATTCAGCTCTACTGGACAAAAACTCGACTGGAGATCCTCACCCAAAGAAACACGAAAGATCCTACACCATAGTAATGAGCCTGCCTTAAGAAGGTTCACGAAAACTATTAGAATTCAACGCTTAACCAGGATGGAGTTCAACAAACGAATCATGAACAAAATAGAAACTGAACGATCTAATAATGTCTAAGACAACTCCAAAAAGAAAAATCTCAAAAGCTTTAGATTGCCAAAATTAATCCATAAATCGCAAATATCAGCTCTATAAATCATTATGTTTCCATATTTATACTGCACTTGATGAAAAATAGACCTGCACGTCTATTAAAGGAACTCGCATGAAATGCATAAGTGTTCACATTCAAAATTCGAAATTCGTAGAAATGTCTATTCAAATAATCTTCAAGTATACGTAGCGTATTGGTAATCTGCTTGCTAACTACTATTCTTATATAAAGTTATCGTAGTCTTCTCCCTACTCTTCATATTAATCTTCTCAACAAGGTATATAATTCCATTAAATGCTCAAATTTAGAAAGAAAAAGAAGTGAATTAATGCATAAAAATAGCATTATAATATATTAATGTTAACTACAAAAATAAAATACACTACAAGACAGAAGCGATAGAGAATCGGGACTAGCCCTGGAATGCATTTTCTAACTACTAAGAAAAATGGTGAAAAGGAACACTCTAGAGTATGTCTAATTCATACTGTCTACTATGAAAATGGGTGGTCAGCTACCTTGTACCTTGCCATCTGGTTGAGTATGTCTAATTCATACTGTCTACTATGAAAATTGGTGGTCAGCTACATTGTACGTTGCCATCTGGTTGAAATAGGAGTATGAGAGAAACACACTGTCCTCGTTCTGGAACTGAACCCTCGTTCATCAGGTCACGTAGTCCTCGATACGACTGGATCTTGTAGAGAACCGAACCCGAGTCCGAACGTTTGAAAAGGAAAACAGCTGTTCGCGAATCAAGTTCATCGCTCTCACTCGTTCCCAAGATGTAGCTGGAGCTTATTCGTAGTATGCCATTATATTTCATGCAGTTACAGTATGAAAGTACAATAAACATCTTCCACCTCTTCTTAATGAGTTTTCTGCTGTTATAATAATCCATGTTTGGTGCTGGTGATCATCCTAAGTAGTCAATTCCACTATTGCATCGCATTCCTGATTTCCATTTTAGCCCATAAGTGACATAGTCATGTCTTGGTGAAGTATCCGTTCAATCAACTTCTGTTCTGAAGTCATAATGATAGTATGCTTGTATACTGTAAACTGTACTGTTGTAGAATAAAGTCTTGTACTGGCATAGAAAATGTCACACAAGTTCTGGTGAATACAAAGTTCACTGCTCCTGATGATGAAGTTTAACACAGTCTTCAGCTATAATAAGCTGAGACACAAATATTTGCGGTACGAACTGTCTAACTTTAAGTAAATACACGTCCGCGTTGCTTGCGCACGATATGAGTGTCGTACTTCCAGCGAAGTATATTGTAATCTCGTGTCTCTGCCTGGACAGATCTTTGCTTACTGCTCTGCGAAACCCATAGTGCTGTTCGTTGAGGAACGATATTGATTATCGATAACGACACTGGATCATGTTCGATAATATTCTGATATTTTGTTATCTGCATTTATTTATGTGTGAAATACACTCAAGTTTCCTCTTCTCTAAAGATAATGCATTTGTCAATAACTATTCTGTTTCATGGCTACTATATCAAAGTATATCATGTTGCAGCAGATTGACGTTACTGCCGTCTCCATTTTGTGGACCTCTCATGTACTAAAACAAAGCACGTGCTCAAGGATGTAGAGCGGGCTGCCTAGTTGCTCCTAACCTCGCCACAGAGTATCCATGCGCTGTGTGCCGTGCAAATAGCGCCGCAGAAATGCACCTGAGTACACACCTGTCCAACATAGATCCAACTCATAAAAAAATACGGTCTCAGTTCTGCCCCCGTAAAATGAATTATTTGCGATGAAAATGGGAATATTTTTCGAAGCCCATGATATAATTTAACCAAGCAATATCGAGGCTGGAAGTTGGCATAAACCAGTCTTGTGGCGACGTCGAGTAGGAGGGAAATTCCGTCACGTGATTATATTGCGTAATGGATGCTTCCAGAAGCTTAGAATAGGCCTAGCAACAGCGAATCATCCCAGGAATTGTTTAAAAATTGTTATAAATTATCCGATTGGATATGAGCCCACAGACAATAAGAAGAAGTTTTAGAGGAGACGGGAGTTCCAGCAACTAAATTTTATGGATATTTAACACATTTAAGCGCCAAGAGAGTGAATTTATATAATGGTAAAGAGCAGAAAATTATAATAAAATATTGGAGATATTTTATAAGCAATTCGAAGGAATAAGCAATTTGCTAGAGCCCGGTCAAATTTTCGAGGGAACGAAATAGGCGGCCAGATTCAGTGACTTGGAGGGGAGACGCCAAGCATCGAGGATCTTGTTAATCTGAAGTTTGAACTGATCAGACGTGTTTCTCCGGGAGAGAATGAGTCCTGAGTGCATCACTGAGTCCGTGAAAGAACGACTCGGGGAGACGCGGTATCGCAAGGCTAGGTGTTGGAGATTGCCGCGCCAGCAAAATGAGTGAAGTTGCGAGGAGTACAAATGCCGCTATAACTTCGAACTGATCGACTTCAGAAACATTATTTCTACTACAGATTATAGTATATAATCTAGTGAAGTGTATTACGAACTTTTATCGAATTCGTAAGAATATTTTGGAAAATATAAGCATTTTTGTGAAGCGTTAGAAAAGTGTCTGAATCCAGCGCCACAAAGCACTTTTGTTCGAGGCAGACCACAGCGAATGGACAGATACACGTGAGTAACAGTGATTGTTAGCATTGCTAGAGAGGAAGTTTATTGTAGCACCAGTATGATGACGGTGTATTATCAACGGAAGAACATTATTAAATATCGTAATATGATTACAATTAAGGACTAAATAAGTATGTGCGCCAGGAATACAAGCAGATAGAAGCAATGCATTCAGCGATGGAGCTTCGTTAGAGGAGTTTGTTCATGACTCTCTACTTTACGAGAAAACATGAGACGTTATGTACAACTACATTCTAGTGCATTATCGTCAAACATGAACTCGACCTTAACACCAGCGACTACTAAACGATATTCATACTCCATCTTCATAAATATTCAGTATACGAGTGAGGTCAAAGACTTCCTTTTCGAATTTATTTCTGAACGTGAAGCTGAACTTTCGACACTTCTCGTTGTTATGATGAAACTGTAACATGACGGAGTGAGAAGAGACATGAAGACTATCAAGAGGTCCAGGATATACCCGGTCACAAAGAAGATGATGTTTGGCGGTCCGCAGTTCGATCCCGGTCGGAGCTTGATGTTTTCCAGGAGAGGGATTCTTTCCTCGCCTGAGGTCTTGAGTTCTTGGAAACGAACAAGGATCCAACCCGGATCCTTGAAGGACTTAACAACTGATTATTTTACAATGCTCTATTTGAACTTCTAGACTTCCAGACAAGGTAGCTGTGTTAATTACAGTTGTAGTTGGAGCATTATTAGTGACATTCTAGAGCAATTCCTTTATCCATATATCGACACAACAATTATGTATTCCATGTATAGACATTTTATTCTTCGAGATCGTCTTTCGACGATTCCAGTATTGTTTGCTTGCAATCCAGTTTCTGAACTGAGAACTTAACTTGTCTGAGGAACTAGTTCTTTTGTCATTTCCTTTAAGAAACACTAATTTATTTTCGACGATTATGAATTCATTTTGAATTCAGGTGATAGACATTTTCGTCTATGTTACCAATTAAATTTATTTATTAGTTAATTTGGGCTTCTTATCCGTCGAGAAGTAACATCAAGAGAGAAGAAAGAAATGGTGATATATTGTAAAATATCACGGCGTTGTTACGATCTTAGCATCGTATTGGAGAGAAATATTTAACATGGAAACGATGATTGTCGTTAAAACTCATTGACATTCGTTCAGAATGGAGATAATACGAATATGACTAACTGTATGTTTTACTGAAGAAAGCTATGATATTTCAGTCGGTTAAAAGAAATTGAGAATAGAATCTTCTAGGAGGATTATTATCATCCGACGTTAGGGAAGTTCAATTTTTTTTTACCTCGCCGAGAGTGATTCTTACCGAACCTACACAAATAATTTTTGTGATTATTTATTCACGGTGGGTAATAAAATGTCATATTGTAGACATGATATTCTTTCATCTGTCAAAGTGAACCCAGAAACATGTAGTGACAGTAAAGTATTTTTTATTAAATGTATACGCAACAGTTTAGAGATATCGTAGGAACGTTTTTAAAGTAATTGTGGGGAGGTCTTTCACGCTTAGTCCAAAGGTCGTTGACATGTATAAATTAGTGGATGAACAACTGATGTTATTGTTTGTTATACCAGCGGTTGGTTTGGCAACGCTGAGGAATTATGCCCTTTTTAAGGAATGCCAGTTTTAAGGAAGTGAAGATGATAACTTTTTGATATTGGTTAATATGTTTGTAATTCCGTGTGCAGTTGGCATACGAGAGGCTTTTAGCGAACGGGTTTCCGCATTGTAATACAGTCTTTGCATGGGCAAGACTATTTTTGGCAAGGCATAGGATGTGAGTTGGTAGAACTCCTTTTATTTCACACGACTTTGGATAAGTGAACATAAGTAGGGTCACAGCTGAAATTTAAACGGGAAAGTCAGATATTGAAGTCTGTTACATATTACTCTTATTAACCTTTATTACACCCAAGTATGTAACTGCATATGTTTTACCTTAGCTGGTCGAATATATCCGACTTATTTTGACGACAGACCAGTATTGAGTATAAGTGGTAGTATTTCTGAAGTTATGGAGGATTGTGAGGATCCCATTAAATTGCAATTGGCATTAATGCGAGATCGGAGCTTATGCTCGTGTGTAAATAGACAATGCATTTTTTATGCTATTGAATGTATTTTAAATTCATTTGTTATTAACTTTGATTATTATTCAATCGAGGGTATAACGTGTCAGCTTTAGGAAGTTATTTGATGTTTTAGCATAGTGTATAGAGTATGAAAGTCAATGTGTTTGAATGCGTTTTACCGATTGTTCAGTGTGTATGGAAACAACTCCGTTGGTATCACAACGCGAGGGAGTGAAAGGAATTGAAAGGATGCTCTAAAGTGTTGTTATATTGCTCTATTTGTTCGTATTCCTATAGCACTTTGTAGTATTGATATTGTTGTAATGGCAACGATGGCAACAGATGATGTCCGGAAGATGATGAACAAGATGAAGGAGAGCCTGTTGGAGAAAATGGACAGGAATATGAAAGAGAAATTAGATAGTGTTGAAAATCAGATTAAGGAGAATCTGAAGGTGAATGTTATTGATTTACAGAGAAAATTGTATGAGGCGAACCAGGATCGAGAGCAGCTGAAAAGGGATCGCCAGGCAGATCTTGACACAGTTGTTGTTAAGGTTGGTGAACGTTTTAAAGGAGATATCCAGGGTATGCAAAATTCTTTACCGGGTTTGCAGACCAGCTCCACAGATTTGAAGGATGATGTCAAGGGTGTTCATTCTGATGTTGACCTCGTTAGAAATGATGTTGCTCTCGTTAAAGATAACGTTGCCAGTGTTCAAACTGATGTTGCTCTTGTGAAATCCAATGTTGCCAATGTTCAATCAGAGGTTGCCAATGTAAGGTCCTATGTGTCCCATGTCCAAACCAAAGTAGACAAGGTTCAGGAAAATGTTAATAACATGCAGATAGATGTTAACAATGTCCAAACAGATATAACTAGTGTACAGGGTGATATTAGCAAGGTTCAGTCTGAAGTAAATTCTATGTTTGTTGATGTCAATAATGTCCATGGGGACATAAACAAAATTAGAATGCATGTAGAGATCCAAGACACAATGTTCTGATGGTATAGGTGCTTTAAGAATGCAATTTGTAGACGATTCCCTAAAAACTATTATTTCATTAGCCGAGTTGAAAACTAACGTTGATACTCTGCGTAATCAGGTGATAGACCATAATAAGATCTTAAAGGATGACATGGAAATTGATATAGCCGAAATGTTAAAGGCGAATGTAGTCATCTGGAAAGATGAATGGGATAAGTCAAGTACGGAACATATTAAATTGATACAAGGTAAAATTGAGAGTAAACTAGCAGTACGCAATTACAGATAAACCGTGATGTTATGAGTGTCAGGTCAGATCTAGGAAAGCGTATAGATCAATTGTTACAAAGACAGGTTGACGACAAAAATCAATCGACCGAGGCGAACAAAACTTTAACGGAATCCTTAGAAACTCGTAGTAAACGTTTAGACGAGCGGATAGATACAGTAGTCACAGTCGTAAATGAGATCAAGGAGGGGCGATCTACCAGTATCGAAGACTACATTAGCAGGAGATTGCAAAGTCTGAGTTTAGGAGACGTTACAGATCTTGAAGTCTATAAGGAGGACCTGAAAAAGGAAGTAGAGAAGCAGGTGAAAGGAATGATTACGGAAATAGAAGATAAGGAGGAGATAGATGTCGAGGAATATGAAAGTCGTCATAGAAGACCCAGTATGGAAACAGGAGATAGAGAAGTTAGGCCAGAAGAGAGAGTATTCAGATACAATGAGGGACTTGAAGATAGAAGTAGAGAACCCGAAAGAGACAGGAGAGAATATCGTCCCAGTTTCCACGATTCTCAACTGAGAAACGTGACGGTAATACGCAACTTTGTGGACAAGCCTCGATTCTTACACCCCAATAGAGTATATCAGGAATATCCGTGATTACTTTGCAGAAGCACACATTCCTCGTGAACGTGAAATGAAGATAGTAGAGCGCTATTTGGATGAGAGACCTCTTGAGTGGTTCAGTGCCTTCAGGTACACACTTGGGGACTTTGATGAGTTAGCTAATGCTCTAATGAAGCGCTATTGGTCAATTGAAGCACAGAACAGTTTGCACGCGGAAGTATATTCCAGGAAGTATTCGGGTACATTACCGACGCGCTACGCTGACTTCTTTACGTCGCAGCTCACCCGACTACGTTTTTTACAACCCCTACTATCCACGGCACAACTGATAGATGCTATCGCCAGAATGCTGCCAGTTGAGGTGAGAAGGCTCATAATTTCGTCAGGAATTAGTGACTTAGCGGGCATGGACGAACTTCTTCGGAAATTGGATTATACTAGTCCAACGCCCAGTGTCGTAGCTAGAAACCAACGTCAGGACTATAAAGGGATCAATAATGTGTTTATAGAACAAACATAGCAGCCAGAAAGCCCTAAAGTGCGGGAGAATGGAAACTTAGGCCCAGAGAGAAATACTTATTTCCGAGATAGGAGACCGGAACCTAGGTATAGGAGATTCCGTGGTGGCCGTCCCTATCAACAACAACAAGGACGTGGAAACTATCAATAACATCGTAGAAGCGGTTTCTTCCATAATAATAATAATTATAGATACAACAATAATTATAATGGTGGAAACAACCGCAATAATCAAAGCCAGAATCAAGATAGCACTCAGAGAAACGACGTAATGACCAAATAGAATTATGACGAACGTTATCAAGAAGGAAAGCAATTCTTAAAGGAATTAAGGGAAAGGGAAGGTGTAAATGGAAGTAATCAAAGCTTAAGTGTGGATCCTATACCCAGTACGAGTAAGGAGAAACAGAATGGAAAAGACACGTATAGGAGATATGGAGGAACTCCAGTAGGTAGACGAGAGAAGTAGGAAGAGGGTAGAAATACTATTACACAGCACCAGAAGAAACGAACGGGCCAATTGAAGATGACTGAGTTGGATGAGAGGAGGGAAGAAAGAACCGTTCCGCATAGGTACTGTCTATGGAAATAACTGTTATGAGCTGTATGATGAAGATAATTATGTCATTTTGGGAAAGTACAATGCAAGGAACTTAACAAAATATTTTAAGAAAGTAGGCTAAAAATATAATTCATTTTCGAGTTCAGGGACATGTCTAAGAAGTGATTAAAAATAATTTTGCAACTTTTTAATTTGAGATGGGGGAAGAATGCCCCGTAAAATGAATTATTTGGGATGAAAATTGGAATATTGTTCGAAGCCCATGATAAAATTTAACCAAGCAATATCGAGGCTGGAAGTAGGCATAAACCAGTCTTGTGGCGACGTCGAGTAGGAGGAAAATTCCGTCACGTGATTATATTGCGTAATGGAAGCTTCCAGAAGCTTAGAATCGGCCTAGCAACAGCGAATATTCCCAGGAATTGTTTGAAAATTGTTATAAATTATCCGATTGGATATGAGCCCACAGCCAATAAGAAGAAGTTTTAGAGGAGACGGGAGTTCCAGCAACTAAATTATATGGATATTTAACACATTTAAGCCCAAAGAGAGTGAATTTATGTAATGGTAATGTGAAGAAAATTATAATAAAATACTGGAGATATATTATAAGTCGAAAGCAGGTCGCAGTTCGAAGGAATAAGCAATTTGCTAGAGCCCGCTCAAATTTTCGAGGGAACGAAAAAGGCGGCCAGATTCAGTGACTTGGAGGCGAGACGCCAAGCATCGAGGCTCTTATACATCAGAAGTTTGAACTGATCAGACATGTTTCTCCGGGAGAGATTGGAGTTCCGAATGCATCACCGAGTCCGTGAATGGTCGAATCGTGTTGGCGCGGTATCGCAAGACTAGGAGTTGGAGATTGCCGCGCCAGCAAAATGAGTGAATTTGCGAGGAGTACAAATACCGCTATAACTCCGAACTGATCGACTTCAGAAACATTATTTCTACTACAGATTATAGTATATAATCTAGTGAAGTGTATTACGAACTTTTATCGAATTCGCAAGTATATTTTAGAAAATATAAGCATTTTTGTGAAGCGTTAGAAAAGTGTCTGAATCCAGCGCCATAAAGCACTTTTGTTCGAGGCAGACCACAGCGAATGGACAGATACACGTGAGTAACAGTGATTGTTAGCATTGCTAGAGAGGAACTTTATTGTAGCACCGTTATGATTACGGTGTATTATCAACGGAAGAACATTATTAAATATCGTAATATGATTACAATTATGGACCAAATAAGTATTTGCGCCAGGAATACAAGCAGATAGAAGCAATGTATTCAGCGATGGAGCTTTGTGGGAGGAGTTTGTTCATGACTATCTACTTTACGAGAAAACATGAGACGTTATGTACAACTACATTCTAGTGCATTATCGTCAAACATGAACTCGACCTTAACACCAGTGACTACTAAACGATATTCATACTCCATCTCCATAAATATCAGTAACGAGTGAGGTCCAAGACTTCCTTTTCGAATTTATTTCTGAACGTGAAGCTGAACTTTCGACACTTCTCGTTGTTATGATGAAACTGTACCATGACGGAGTGAGAAGAGACATGAAGACTATCAAGGGTTCCAGGGTATATCCGGTCACAAAGAAGATGATGGTTTGTGGTCCGCAGTTCGATCCCGGTCGGAGCTTAATGTTTTCCAGGAGAGGGATTCTTTCCTCGCCTGAGGTCTTGAGTTCTTGGAGACGAACAAGGATCCAACCCAGATCCTTAAAGGACGTAACAACTGAGTATTTTACAATACTCTATTCGAACTTCTAGAATTCCAGACAAGGTAGCTGTGTTCATTAAAGTTGTAGTTAGAGCATTATTAGTGACATTCTAGAGCAATTCCTTTATCCATATATCGACACAACATTTATGTATTCCATGTATAGACATTTTATTCTTCGAGATCATTTGTAGTGATCGTCGTTCGACGTTTTCAGTATTGTTTGATTGTAAACCAGTTTCTGTACTGAGAACTTAACTTGTTTGAGGAACTAGTATTTTTGTCATTTCCTTTAAGGAACACTAATTTATTTTCGACGCTTATGAATTCATTTTGAATTCAGGTGACAGACATTTCTGTCTATGTTACCAATTAAATTAATTTATTAGTTAATTTGGGCTTCTTATCCGTCGATAAGTAAGATCAAGAGAGAAGAAAGAAATGGTGGTATATTGTAAAATATCACAGCGTTGTTACGATCTTAGCATCGTATTGGAGAGAAACATTTAACATGGAAACGATAATTGTCGTTAAAACTCATTGACATTCGTTCAGAATGGAGATAATACGAATATGACTAACTGTATGTTTTATTGAAGAAAGCTATGATCTTTCAGTCAGTTAAAATAAATTGAGAATGAAATCTTCTTGGAGGATTATTATCATCCGACGTTAGGGAAGTTCTAGTTTGATTACCTGGTCGAGATTGATCCTTATCGAATCTACACAAATAATTTTTGTAATTATTTATTCACGATGGTACTATAATGTCATATTGTAGACATGATATTCCTTCATCTGTCAAAGTGAAACCAGAAACATGTAGTGACAGTACAGTATTTTTATTAAATGTATACGCAACAGTTTAGAGATACCGTAGGAACGTTTTTAAAGTAATTGTGGGGAGGTCTTTCACGCTTAGTCCAAAGGTCGTTGACATGTATAAATTAGTGGATGAACAACTGATGTTATTGTTTGTTATACCAGCGGTTGGTTTGGCAACGCTGGGGAATTATGCCCTTTTTAAGGAATGCCAGTTTTAAGGAAGTGAAGATGATAACCTTTTGATATTGGTTCATATGTTTGTAATTCCGTGTGCAGTTGGCAAACGAGAGGCTTTTAGCGAATGAGTTTCCACATTGTAATACGGTCTTTGCATGGGCAAGACTATTTTTGGCAAGGCATAGGATGTGAGTTGGTAGAACTCCTTTTATTTCATTCACGACTTTGGATAAGTGAAGATAAGTAGGGTCATGGCTGAAATTTAAACGCTTAAGTCGGATATTGAAGTCGGTTACATATTACTCTTATTAACCTGCGTATGTTTTACCTTAGTTGGTCGAATATATCCGACTTATTTTGACAACAGACCAGAATTGAGTATAAGTGGTAGTATTTCTGAAGTTATGGAGGATTGTGAGGATCCCATTAAATTGCAATTGGCATTAATGCGAGATCGGAGCTTATGCTCGTTTGTAAATAGACAATGCATTTTTATGCTATTGAATGTATTTTAAATTCATTTGTTATTAACTTTGATTATTATTCAATCGAGGGTATAACGTGTGAGCTTTAGGAAGTTATTTGATGTTTTAGCATAGTGTTTAGAGTATGAAAGTCAATTTGTTTGAATGCGTTTTACCAATTGTTCAGTGTGTATGGAAACAACTCCGCTGGGTGTCACAACGCGAGGGAGTGAAAGGAATAGTGTGTAGAAGTTTCATTTTGTTAACATGAAGGATGTTTGAAAGATTTGCGTCTTTGTCTAGTGTAAATCAGATTTTTATAACGTTGCCTGTTGGGTGACAGAAGTGTGTATTCTCGGCCAGGGAAGGCAAGCGGGGGACTGCTTAAGAACTCGTTTACCAGCCAAGGCCAGTGCACCGCCTCATAAATGAGTCGACATGTTGCTTGCCAACAGAGTCAATGAATGATTCAGCCGGTATTGGAGATTGTGACGGGCTTGATTATATAATCTGTCACGTGGCTTGAGTCGTGCGCCGCGAGGACACAGGTGTCCAGTTGGAGCGTGCCATAGGAATGTGAAACACGCCAGGGTTTTTAATTGTTTTAGCTTGTTGTAAAGGCTTAGGCCGCCCCAAAATTTTGTCACAGTGTTCGTGGAACACAGGATTGTCAGTGGCGTAGATGTGAAAAGGTGAGAATGGGTGTGTGTTTTATTAAGTGTATGAATGTTTAGTTATAGTTTACCTTTGTTATTAAATTGTTTAGTTTTGTTAGACGCCGCATCGTTTCGATTTATTTTAGATAAAAAGGGATGCAACTGTGAAACCCATTTTAGGTCCAGAAACTGACCATGAGATCCCCGAGAACACAAGGTAGGTGCTCTACTTTGAGCCAAGTGCATATATGTCATTCACAGTTTCATCGTATCTTCCGCTACGCATATTCTTGAGGGTCATGTTGGAGTGGATTCTTGACTAGTATTTAAGCCGGAGCAGTCAGGATCTACAAATCCAGCTTTGCTTCGGATATCTGACAGACCGCCTCTCGAATATACGGGTACAGTGGAAAGATGGCACCCTAGACTTTGGGGCCAAAAAATAGATTCGTGAGGCAATTTAGAAGCTATCGAGATGACTGCTTAATTTTTAAGATTATAGGATTAACCAACCATATCATCTGCGATGAGATAGAGTGTAATTATACAGGTAATTTGCTTTGTTTTTAACAAAATTGCACTCAAATAAAGATCAGATCTAATGGATAGCCTGAGAAAGGAGTAATAGGTAATATTTTTCAAAATGATCTATGATCTGAATCTATTTTAATTTTGACCGGCTCATGGTTATTGTTAGGCTTGTTAATATAAAGTTATCTTCTTTAATGACAGTACATGTAAATGTTTTTATGGTAGTATATTTAAAATAAAGCACACGCGAACGCTCTTAAGGGTCTGGCATTTTAGAAGTAGGATGTCTGGTAATTTAATAGTAAGTTAATATTAAGGCGAGACGATAAGATGCCCAAATAAATGGATTGAAAGGATGCTCTAATGTGTTGTTATATTGCTCTATTTGTTTGTATTCCTATAGCACTTTGTATTATTGATATTGTTGTAATGGCAACGATGGCGACAGATGATGTCCGGAAGATGATGAACGAGATGAAGGAGAGCTTGATTCAGAAAATGGACAGGAATATGAAAGAGAAATTAGATAGTGTGGAAAATCAGATTAAGGAGAATCTGAAGGTGAGTGTTATTGATTTACAGAGAAAATTGTTTGAGGCGAAGCAGGATCGAGAGCAGCTGAAAAGGGATCGCCAGGCAGATCTTGACACGGTTGTTGTTAAGGTTGGTGAACGTTTCAAGGGAGATATCCAGGGCATGCAAAATTCTTTACAGGGTTTGCAGGTCAGCTCCACAGAATTGAAGGATGATGGAATGGAAAAGACACGTATAGGAGATATGGAGGAACTCCAGTAGGTAGACGAGAGAAGTAGTTATTGTTTTAAGGGGCGGAACTACAAGGTCTCCCGCCTTCTTAACACAGATTAAAGAATACAAATTTGGAATTGAATTTAAAATTTAACGGAATCCTTAGAAACTCGTAGTAAACGTTTAGACGAGCGGATAGATACAGTAGTCACAGTCGTAAATGAGATCAAGGAGGGAAGATCTACCAGTATCGAAGACTACATTAGCAGGAGATTGCAAAGTCTGAGCTTAGGAGACGTTGCAGATCTTGAAGTCTATAGGGAGGACCTGAAAAAGGAAGTAGAGAAGCAGGTGAAAGGAATGATTACGGAAATAGAAGATAAGGAGAAGATAGATGTCGAGGACTATGAAAGTCGTCATAGAAGACCCAGTATGGAAACAGGAGATAGAGAAGTTAGGCCAGAAGAGAGAGTATTCAGATACAATGAGGGACTTGAAGATAGAAGTAGAGAACCCGAAAGAGACAGGAGAGAATATCGTCCCAGTTTCCAAGATTCTCAAGAGAGAAACGTGACGGCAATACGCAACTTTGAGGTGGACGCCTAAATTTAAAAAGACCATAAATTAATAAAACAAAAACAGAAACATTAAATAAGAAATTAAAAATTATAAAAATAAACAAAAATTACGGAAAAACAAAACATTATCATGCAAAATCGAACAAGTCGTTGAGTCAATTTATACTGGAAAATTTAGATTGCTGGCCCTAACCCACTCTCACTTATAAAGCGGATAACGCGATCAGCTGCCACCGCGTCATCGGCTAATAAAAGTTTGTGTGCCATCTGCAAACCAAGGTTTCTTCGTAAGTCAGCAAGATCCACACACTCGGTGAAAATGTGGACCACAGTGGAAACGGCTCCACAGGTACAAAGTGGGGGTCTTCCCTTCTCATCAGATACGAGTGGGTGGATCTTGAATGACCTATCCTTAGCCTACACAAAATGACGGACTCCCTCCGTGACCGGGAAGAGCTCCACCACACGCGAGTAATTCCCTTGATCGCTCTCAGTTTACTGGGCATTGGGTCAGCTGGCCACTGACTCTCCCAAAATGCCAGAACTTGTAGGCGTAACTGAGAGAGAATATCTCTAGCGGGTACCTCCATTGGTCGAGGTGGTAGTGATACCGCCTCTTTTGCAGCTTGATCCGCTAACTCATTTCCCACAATTCCCATGAGGCTTGGAAGCCACAGAAAGGTGATTCGAGTGTCAGCGTGGCACAGCCCGGCTAGTAGGTCGTGGATTCGCTGCACTAGGGGGTGTTGCAACGAACTCATAGTGTCGGTACACACGAGAAAGTGGATTCGTGCATCCTGTAGTGCAAACTGCAGAGCTTCATAGATGGACACGAGCTCCGCAGTAAACACATTACAGGACTCAGGCAAAGAGATCTTGGTATTTGCACCATCAATAACGTTAGCACCACCCACTTTCTCGTCCAACTTCGAACCATCCGTGAAAATAATGCCAGCGTCCGGAAATTGGTGAACTATGCTGTGGAACTGCCTAAGGTAAACGGAGGCATCCGTGTTCACCTTAGGACCTCGGTGCAGATCTAACCGAATTTACGAACGCGGGACTTGCCACGGAGGCACCTCGCTAGATGTCCGGATCATACAGGGACCTACAGCCACTCCTATTTCAGTACACGAGCTATCAAGTGTAATATCAACTGGCCGAGTGGCACGAGGTCGGTTGGCGTACCCCTGGTGGTTTTGGGTACCGAAGAGAGCTTGATAGGTCGGGTGTTGCGGCATTTGACGCACATTGGCAGCATATGCTAAAAGCATATGTTGGCTTCTATAATTTAAAGGTGGAACACCCGATTCGGCGAGTAGGCTGGGTATCGGGCTGGTCCGGAAGGCACCGGTAGCCAGCCTAACGCCACAATGGTGGATACTGTCCAGCATTTTCAAGGTTGCCGGCCTTGCTGAACCGTATGCCGCAGAAGGACAGAACTATGGCTTGATAGAACCGTAGCAGCACCGCACGGTCAGCCCCCCACGTAGTGCCACTAAGAAACTTGAGCATGTTCAGTTTCCTGAGACACGTCATTTTCAATTGCCGTATATGGGGCTGCCACGCTAATTTGCTGTCAAAATGGAGCCCCAGGAAGCGATAAGTGTCAACCAACGGCAACGCAGCATCCTTGAGATGTAGTTCAGGGTGTAATTGTAGCCTCCGGAGCCGACAAAAATGGACGACGAAGGTTTTCGCTGCTGAAAAACGAAAATCCCTGTCGTGAGCCCATTTGTCGACCCGGTTGATAGCTAGCTGCAATTGCCGTTCCACGACTGCCATACTTCCAGAGCTGTAATGCAGAGCTAAATCGTCTACATACAGCGATGGAATTACCGCGGACCCGGCGGCGGCAACAATGCCATTTATGGAAATCACGAACAAGGTGACACTCAGCACAGAACCCTGAGGAACTCCATTTTCCTGAGTATAGTATTGCGATAATGTCCTACCGACCCTTACACGGAAGAGTCGGACGGACATGAAATTCGCAAAGAAAGTCGGTAGATTACCACGGAGTCCCCACTTGTGAAGGTTGGAAATGATCCCGTAGCGCCATGTGGTGGCGTAGGCTTTCTCGAGGTCAAAGAAAACCGTGACTAGGTGCTGCTTTCGGAGAAATGCCCCCTGTATGGCGCTCTCAAGTCGCTTCAGACGATCAGTGGTGGACCTATAGGAGCGAAATCGACACTGGTACTCAGACAGGAGACCTCTCTTCTCCAAGAACCACACCAGTCGACGGTTCACCATCTTTTCGAGCAGCTTACATAGGCCATTGGTCAGACAAATGGGCCTATAGCTGCTTACAAACTTGGGATCCTTTCCAGCCTTGGGAATCGGTATCACGATCCCCTCTCGCCATTGAGATGGAAACTCCCCTTCAATCCATATACGATTGAAGAGGATCAACAGTTGTTTTATACTGGCTTCACACAGATGTTTTATCATTTGATTATGTATGTTATCTGGTCCAGGAGCCGTATCCCTGCACAGTGCAAGCCCTCTGCGCAGTTCCCATTCAGAGAATGGTACATTATAGGACTCCGAAGCAGCAGTGGCAAAGGACAAGGGCTGAGTCTCTGCCTCCCGCTTCAGAGTCAGAAATGTAGGATCGTAACTCCCGGAGCAGGATACATCGGAGAAGTGCGAGCCAATACTGTTGGCAATGGCGAGATGGTCCGTGGTGATATCACCATTGATGGATACTCCGGGTATCGACAGTGATGTCGGGAGTCCGGAGATCCGACGAAGCTTATTCCACACTTGAGATGAAGGAGTATGCGCCGTCATAGACGACACATACTTTTCCCACGTCGTTTTCTTACTCTCCCGAATCAGATATCGGGCTCTAGCGCGCATCCTTCTGAAGGTGATAAGTTTGGCCATAGTGTTTTGCCTCCGATAACATTTGAAAGCACGTCGACGTTCTTTAATGGCTGCTGCAATCTCGGCTGTCCACCAAGGGACAAGCTTCCGGCGTGAGTTGCTGGATGAGGAGGGTATTGTTTCATCAGCAGCAGACAAAATACCATTCGTTATGTGAATGGTATGATCGTCGACACTCTCAAAGGTATCTTCGGCAAACACAGCACGTGCCGTGAAAGTTGGCCAATCAGCGCGACGGAGAAGCCATCCACTTTGTAACTCGTTGGCTCTCTGGTCGGAAGAGTAACGATTATTGGAAAATGGTCACTATTACAAAGGTCATCGTGTACACCCCACTGTAGCAGGGGAACCAGCGCAAGACTGCACAAGGTAATATCGATACTTGAATAAGAACCGTGTGCAATGGAGAAGTGCGTAGGTTCCCCTGTGTTCAACAAACACAGGTCCAGCCGCCTGATCTGCCTCTCAAAATCTCTCCCTTTACCGCTAGTGGTAGCGGAGCCCCAGATGGTGTTGTGGGCATTAACATCTCCCAGAAGGAGGAAAGGAGGGGGGAGCTGAGAGACTAGATCCACCAGCTGGTTGTAATCCGGTTGAGAATCAGGCGGGATGTACACGTTACATACTGTTGCCATTACTGGCAACGAAGTACGAACTGCAACTGCTTCTAGCTGAGTACGCAACGGCACCTCTTCACTAAAGAGGCTAGAGTGGACGAGACTGCAGACGCCACCGGCGGCCGCAGTTCCATCCACCCGGTCTTTAGAGAAGAGTTTGAAGTGACGCATTGTTGTCTCATGTCCAGGACGAAACGTGGATTCCTGAAGACAGACAATGGTTGCCGAAAACGAAGATATTAATTGTCGTAACTCAGCGAGATGAACATAATAGCTATTACAGTTCCATTGTAGGGGCAGATGACCTCGTAGTTCCGCCCCTTAAAACAACAATAACTAACTAACTAACTACAGTTCCATTGTAATAGTGCCATGGTGTGGACTTAAGTAGAAGTGGGTCTTCTACTTATGCTTGACCGCTTGCCACCCTTCCCCATCTCTGGTTGGAGATGATGGGGCAGGAGAGCACACCCCAATCTCCACATCTGCGTCCGAAGACGAAGAAAATGGAGCGGTCACTCGCTTGGTTTGCGCGCGGTCGTCGTCGGACCTCACGAGTCTCGCTCTTGGGGAAGAGCGAGAGCGGTGCCGAGAGACTTTCTCCCGGTCCAAAGACTGGGTGTCTGTCCCCGACACGCCCCGAAGTGATTTCTTTCTTGATCGGCGTTGACGTGTGTTTGGGGAAGTAGATGGTCCCTGCCCCACAGACGCCGGGTCCTTATAAAACAAGTTCGCTCCTGCTGGCACCGCTCCACTGGTAGTGGTGGGAGCGGGATGGCCAGCAGATACGTGAGCAGCCCTATCTTTAGGTGAGGAAGAGAAACGGCGCTGAACCGTTCCTCTCTCCTCCGCCGATCTTTTTTCTTTTCGATAGGGGAGTTCCTCCATACGGACGGGCTTGGCTTAAGCAGGCTTCGCTCCCTTGGTGGTCGTGGGAGCGGAAAGGCCAGCAGAGACAGTAGCCACTCCGTCAGCAGGAGGGCGAGAGAGACGGCGACGAACCGTCTCCCTCTTCTCCCCTATATTTTTCGTATTAGGTGGGCTGGAAGAAGGGCCAGCCCTGGTCGGCAAAGTCTTATTTCTCCCTTTAGCTGGGGAAGGCTTGTTCGCCGACCGTTTCTTAGAAGAAGAGGACTTCTTCTCCGAATTCGCCGGTATAGATGTTAAATCCGGGGCCTTCTTAACCGTGGCCGTAGAAGGTTTTGGGACCTCCTTCGAGCTGACAGTGCTCGCTTGTACAGCGAGGGGAGATTTCAGAATCGTACTTAAAGAGGACATCGAGGGTACTGCACTGGAAACTTTGACGGCAGGGGTGATTGAGGGCGTCGCTGCAGCTGCAAACGATACCCGAAATTCGGGGGCATTCATATCACGGTACCTCTTGCGAGCGTCGTGATATGAAAGCCTGTCAAGAGTCCTGATTTCCTGGATCTTGGCTTCCATAATGAATTCAAGGCACTGTTTTGACCGTGGAGAGTGACTTCCTTGGCAGTTAAGACATATCGGGGGAGGCGTACACCTCTCATCACCCTCATGTGTCCCCTTGCCACACTCTCTACATACGGCCTTCGCAGTACACGTGGCGGAAACATGCCCGAATCTCTGGCACTGGTAGCAGCGCAGTGGTGGAGGAACGTACGGTCGTTCATCGCAGTTGTACGATGTGACCTTCACCTGCTTAGGTACAACATCACCTTCAAAATGAAGGATAAAAGCGCCGGTATCGACGCTCTTCTCTCCAATCTTTCGGGTGATGCGCCTAATCTTTGTGACGCCTCTCTTCCCCAGATCCCGCAACAGTTCAGCATCGCTATTCAAAATGTGGTCACGATGGATAATAAATCCTCGGACCTCATTCAGCGTTTCGTGCTTTGTGATCTTAACGGGGATTTCGCTGAATTGCGTGCATTCCAGCAACGCTTCGGTTTGCTGCCGGCTAACGGTATGCAGCAAGAGCTGCCCGTTCCGGAGCTTGGAAATCCCGTTAAGATCACCAAATTTCCCCTCGATTTCCTCAGCGAAAATGATGATTTTACGAGCTTGAAATCATCCCTGTCTGTCTTGATAGCTACCAGGTAGCGAGGTGATCCATCTATCGCAAATCTCTTATTAAAAGCTTCATCCCAAGGCGTATACACCTTGGGATTATCTCGACACTCCAGAGACGGCTTTTTAAGGGTGCCACCCTGTACAGGTGTCCGTGATCGCTTAGTACGCATCCCGGACGAAATCCTCCCCGAATACTGCCCACCCCGAACGGGGGCCATCACTGTGGGCGCCACCCAGCCAAGGCAATACCTACCTGGCGTAGCAAGTATTGCCCGGGGTTCCAGTGCCTCGAATAGGCACTTCCCCCTCGGCATGCATAGTGATTTATGCAGCTCCAGTATTCAGCCATGCAGGGACCTTCGTTGTAAGGCGGATACTACTGTAGGGTACATGGCGCACCCACCTGACGGGATGGGGCATACCGTCTAGGCTTTCTGGCCAGACGGCCAAGCTGGTGGCCCTTCCCCTAACAGCATGCATGTTTATTCCTCTAGGTCAAACCCGAACTGGGACCAGAAATCCAAATTCGACCTTTATAAGGCCCCCTCTAAGTCGCCTTTTACGACAGGCAGGGGATACCATGGGTGAATTCTGCCCTCCCCATCCACAGGGGGTCTGAACAAATCAAAAACTGGCAAGTTATTCGGCCATGTCAGCCCTATTAGTCGCCTCCTACGAGTGGCAGGGCATACCGTGGGTGTATTCTATCCCGCACCCACACGGGGGCACCAGAAGAAACAAACGGGCCAATTGAAGATGACTGAGTTCGACGAGGGAAGAGAAGAAAGAACCGTTGCGCATAGAAACTGTCTATGGAAATAACTGTTATGAGCTGTATGATGAAGATAATAATGTCGTTTTGGGAAAGTACATTGCCAAGAACATAACAAAATATTTAAAAAAAAGTAAACAAAAAAAAGTCAACCCCTGGCACTATCCAGCCTATGGCGGGCTAAGGCCGACCAAGCGACCGCTGCCCAGCCATTCGGCCTGCAGATATTGGGGTGACGCGTGATCAGCGCGTCCGGTCCCCTCGGCCGTTAATCTTGGTTTTCGTGATCGGGGCGCTGTCTCACTGTCAGACAGCTACTCAATTGTCCTCACGAGGCTGAGTGCACCCCGTTCCAACCCTCACGTCAGTTTAAAAATCCCTGACGGAGCCGGGGATCGAACCCGGGGCCTCCGGGTGAGAGGCAGGCGCGTTACCCCTACACCACGGGGCCGGCATATTTTAAAAAGTAGGCTAAAAATATAATTCATTTTCTAGTTCAGTGACATGTCTAAGAAGTGATTAAAAACAATTTTGCAACTTTTTAAATTTGAGATGCGGGAAGAATGCCCCCGTAAAATGAATTATTTGGGATGAAAATGGGAATATTTTTCGAAGCCCATGATAAAATTTAACCAAGCAATATCGAGGCTGGAAGTTGGCATAAACCAGTCTTGTGGCGACGTCGAGTAGGAGAGAAATTCCGTCACGGGATTATATTGCGTAATGGAAGCTTCCAGAAGCTTAGAATCGGCCTAGCAACAGCGAATCATCCCAGGAATTGTTCATAAATTATTATAAATTATCCGATTGGATATGAGCCCACAGCCAATAAGAAGAAGTTTTAGAGGAGACGGGAGTTCCAGCAACTAAATTTTATGGATATTTAACACATTTAAGCCCCAAGAGAGTGAATTTATGTAATGGTAAAGTGTAGAAAATTATAATAAAATATTGGAGATATTTTATAAGTCGACAGCAGGTCGCAATTCGAAGGATTAAGCAATTTGCTAGTGCTCGCTCAAATTTTCGAGGGAACGAAAAAGGCGGCCAGATTCAGTGACTTGGAGGGGAGACGCCAAGCATCGAGGCTCTTATTCATCTGAAGTTTGAACTGATCAGACGTGTTTCTCCGGGAGAGATTGGAGTCCCGAGTGCATCACCGAGTCCGTGAAAGGTCGACTCGTAGAGACGCGGTATCGCAAGGCTAGGAGTTGGAGATTGCCGCGCCAGCAAAATGAGTGAAGTTGCGAGGAGTACAAATGCCGCTATAACTTCAACTGATCGCCTTCAGAAACATTATTTCTACTACAGATTATAGTATATAGTCGAGTGAAGTGTATTGTAAGGTTCCTGTTAGGGAGGCCTGTACAAATAATTAATCTAAGGGGTGAATTAGTCTAAATAGGGGGCGAGCTTGGCAGATGCTGTAAGAGGTAGGGAGTATTTAGAGAACTGGGATCGACAGTGCGATCAGCAAGGAGAACTCCCCAATGTACTGCTTGACGGGGTAGTTCTAGGTGAGGGGGTAGTTTAGAAAGGCAATTAAGTTATTACTCTGTGCGTAACAGCTGCGTCACGCGGTCTAATACGAGTCGCGGGCAGGCGAGCTAACGGGAAATCCGCTAGTGTCAGCGTTGAGCAATAACGCTCAGCTGACGACAAGAAGCAATTAAACAAATAAACAGTAAGGCTAATTCTAAGTCCTACCTGAAGGGGAATCTAATAGGGTAGGATCTTATTAGCTAAATAAATAAAAGAATAAGACCAGTGGCTTCTAGTGTTTCTGAATTTAATGTGTACCTCGATCTTGAGGTACACTGGCAAATAGCAGTTCAAATGATAATAAATAAAAATAATTACAGTCCAAGCACAGGGGGATGTGAGTGTAGTGTGGTGGTGAGTGTAGTGATCGCTTGAGACACATACCCACTCAGTCAACAGCAGAGGTTCGTCACGTCGGTAGCACTAAGACAGACTGAGTGATCGAATGATCCTGGGTGTTTGACCTCCGGGGTTCTTATAGGTTTCGTGTGCTAGGTCGGCGGAATCCTTACATTCCTACCGAGTCGTAAACCTTTCCAGGGTCGTTGCCTGGGCTACGAGGCTACCAGGGTTCAAGTAAGTGCTAATTATTAGTCTCGTAATTTATAGGTTGTAATTTATAGGTTTTTAGATTAAATATTTAGAATTTTGATTTGTTGGAGATTTTGTTTAGGGGATGGGGGTAGCGTACCCTAGGGGTACAACAACCCCCTTTGTAGGGTTAGTTATCGTCCTCGATAACTGGACGAAGACGTGAGGGTGGTTTTTCCAAAATAGGGGAACTTCTTCTCTCTTGATATTCTTCTATCTTCTGTTCTTCTCTTCTTTTCTTCTTTCAATTTAGCTCGTAATTGTATGGGTGGCGTCGTAGGGGGTGTATTGGTAGCCTCGTGGAAGATAGGGGTGAGTCAGGGGGTAGATATGAAATTATTAAGATGTAGTAATCGTCGAATGTTGAAGGCTGTGTATAGGTGCCTTCTATTGATTGTGCGTCCGGGTGTGCTCAGCGATCATGTGTAAGTGTTTTATGGTGAGGGGAACAATATTTCTTTACATATATTCTAAAAAATTCAACATGGGTCGTGAAGCTTACTTGTTTTCATAATACATCTTTTACTTGGCGGGATATAACATTTATCCCTTTTGGTAGTTGTAATATAATGACACAATAAATTGTTAAACAAAACAGTACATATATCATAAACATTTCAATATCATCAATTTAACTAAAGGGGTGCAGGAACACAACGAGAGGAAAAAAACATCCGAGGGTTGGGGGGAGGCTATATATACATATATAATTAACGTACCTCCGGTGTGGATGAAAAACTGCCCTCGCGTGCCCTGCACGTGTGTAAAAGGGATAGAGTGGAGAGAAAGAATGAAATAAATGTCGCAGGGTGTAATTTAAGGTTTACATTTTAGTAGTGTTTTATTGTGGGGAAGAAATACGACATTTTTACAATGGGGAGTTTAAAAGAATAGAAAGGAAGAAACAACGTGTAACATAAAACAATCCATATACCCTCATATCTTCGCAATTTTATCTAAATAATATCAACAATTTTAAATATTTTCCAGAAAAATTTCCATGCTATCATACCATTTGTAAGTATTAAAAATAAAACAAAACTCTATTAATTAGACCAATATGCTATAAAAACAAACCCAAATTCTCTTAATTATATTAATATTCTATAAAAAAACAAATTCTCTTAATTATATTCTATCACTACTGTCGTTGCGCAACTATATCACTGTTAATATTAATTTCTATGTTCGTTAACACTACGGCGAGTGCACTCTAACTTAATATCTAAGCATAAACTATTATCTATGACGTACAGGTTATATATTACCCGTCTATAATATTGCTATTGTATGACACATATAAAACCATTATTTTTAGAGAGTATCTACCCTCGGCATGTGTGGGGTGAACCTGTGGAGGCATATAGAGAAACAGTACTTTTAGCAAATAAATCACATTTTATCAGTGTCATTATTAATTTCGGCGAGCGCCCTAGATGGAGCTACTCCCGATGCATGCGCGCAAAGTACACCACCATGTGCGCTGTGTCCGGTGTCTGCGCCCCAGGTTTTCAACCTGCGCTGGAAAGTAAATACATATTTATGATTATAAAGCATAGATTTCTAATTATTATTGGCCATTTGTTATGTACTTTCTTTATACCTTTGTATACCTCTCTATTTGGTTCATACATTCGTCCTTATTTTCTATACCTTCGCATTTCCTTATTCTTATTCATCTGTCTCCTAAATCCTTGTACTACTTCAACCTTTATTCCTTATCGGCTATATCTTTGTATTTCTTTATTCCTTCTTACTCATTAATTCTTATCACTTCACCTTACTTTATTCCTATTCTTTCCTTCCTATATCATTGAGCTATTTCATCCTTTATTTCTTTATGTCTATACCTTTGAATCTCATTATTCCTTCTTACTCACTTTTTCCTATAACTTCACTTTACTTTACTCCTAGTCATTTCTGTCCTATATCATTGTGCTACTTCATTCTTTATTTCTTTATGGCTATATCTTTGAATCTCATTATTCCTTCTTACTCACTCTTTCTTATAACTTCACTTTACTTTACTCCTATTCATTTCTGTCCTATATCATTGTGCTACTTCATCCTTTATTTCTTTATGGCTACATCTTTGAATCTCATTATTCCTTCTTACTCACTTTTTCTTATAACTTCACTTTACTTTACTCCTATTCATTTCTGTCCTATATCATTGTACTACTTCATCCTTTATTTCTTTATGGCTATATCTTTGAATCTCATTATTCCTTCTTACTCACTTTTTCTTATAACTTCACTTTACTTTACTCCTATTCATTTCTGTCCTATATCATTGTGCTATTTCATCCTTTATTTCTTTATGGCTACATCTTTGAATCTCATTATTCCTTCTCACTCACTTTTTCCTATAACTTCACTTTACTTTACTCCTGTTCATTTCTGTCCTATATCATTGTCCTACTTCATCCTTCGTTCATTATTGTATTCACCTTTGTATTTCTTTATTCCTTCTTATTCATTATTTCCTATAACTTCACTGTACTTTATTCCTATTCATTTCTGTCCTACATCATTGCTCTACCATTTCCTTTATCCAATATTGTCGATGCCTTTTTAATTCATTGCGCTATTGGCCCTTCCATTGAAGGACACTCACGTGAACGGTATGGACCGTTCCAATATGTTATCGTCCCTTCCATTGAAGGACAATCTCTACGGTATGAACCGTTCCTATATATTATCGTCCCTTCCTTGAAGGACAATCTCGAGAACGGTATGGACCGTTCCTATATATTATCGTCCCTTCCTTGAAGGACAATCTCGTGAACGGTATGGACCGTTCCTATCTATTATCGTCCCTTCCTTGAAGGACAATCTCGTGAACGGTATAGACCGTTCCTATATATTATCGTCCCTTCCTTGAAGGACAATCTCGTGAACGGTATGGACCGTTCCTATATATCATCGTATAATTCAAGTATTGTATATCATGGGTGATACCCTCCGGGGGTACCAACAAAGAGATCATCGGTGTTGGATACCTGGGCCCGGGGGATCATATATTCATTATTTCATTATTTCATTATTTCATTTCAGTATTCTATCATTTCATTTCTTATATTCTGTCACTATTCCCTTATTTCATTCTAGCCTTTCATTATCATATTCTGTCACTATTTCCTTATTTAACTGTAGCCTTTCATTATTAAATTCTGTCAGTATTTCCTTATTTCTTTATTTCCTTATTCCCTTAATTCATTATTCCATTTCATCATTATTCATATTATTCCTATTATTCATCTTCACCTGCCGCTGCAGGACTTTGCTCCCGCTGTAGAGCATTTACATAGCCTTATATGCTAACTAACGTCAAGTCATAGGGGTCGTCTTGGGAAGGAGGAAGTATCCTGTCCGATGTGGGGGTAGTTTATTCCCTCATCGAACCATCAAGCCTCCATCCGCAGGTATAGTTTAGACGACGTTAGGGCATAAAAAATGGGTAAAACGGACCCTATGCCAGGGTAGACAGGTTATGTACTTCCTCTAACACAGGCGCTTGCCCGCCCTAACACGTCACCACTATGAACTCTCGTCGGTCGTCAACGTTGAAGTCCTATTATGTCAGGTCCTGGGCTATCCTTGCCGTCAGTCCTGGGTACAATTTATCAACTCATCAATATCTATTTTAGCTTGGAAAATAGGTTCACATTTATTAAAGTGCACCTCCGTGCGCAAACCATGAAAAGCAAGTGTCAAGCGGTAATGTGTTGTGTATGATGTCATAGTCATACCGGGGGGGGGGGGGGGGATAACTGTGGTGGCACAGTGTACTTTCAATTGCGCCTGGCTCGTCGGATATCCAGCTAATGTCAGCTGCGTATTATTCCTTCTCACATGTTAGTAGGTAAGTGAAGGATGGGAATGGGATTCCCGTGTTACTGGGCAGTTGTAGGTATGTTAAAATTTGTAAGTAGCGGTAAATGGAAGGTAAGATAGGTCCAAGGAATCGTGGTCCTACGGGGATGTATGGAAACGTTAAGTGGTAGGAATTCTCGACCAGTGTGGGTGAGGATTTTATCCGTTAGGATCTGGGTGTTCAGCGTGGTTGTTAGGTACCGTTGAAGGAGTTAGGGTAGCATTTATGCTCTGAATTGACATGCAGGGTGAAAACATTGGTTATGAAAATGTAACATTGCATGCACTGGTGTTAGCGGATTAAGCCTGGAACGCTAAGCTGTTAGCTCTAAGGTTACGAATGTTGATTAACATATAGCCACGAGCGATAAATCATGGTGTACACCCTGGTAATTGCATGATTACCAAGTGCCGTGCTTTAATAGGGGAGAAATGTACAAGTGTTATCTGTAGAGTGTTAATATGTATCTTGGGAGGGGGATGTGCGTTGATGCTTGGACACACTAGTCGTAATATATGGCATCTGGAGCCATAATAATAATATGAGACTGCTGTCCATACTCGTAATATATGTACTAGACTTATATGCTATAAAGTCTAGATGTAAAAAAACTGGTCATCTAGGATTATTATATAATATAATCCCTTAACTAGAGGTACTGTCTAGAGATACTGTCTAGAGATACTATGTATAGATATTCTAAACCGGGTTATATTGCTGCGCACTATATGTGTGTCGTAAATCCTTCCTATCTGGGGGCTTATTGCTGCAAAAAAAAATCTATCCACCCTATGGAAATGTGGGGGATTCATAAGTATGTATTGCCTTCATTAGTTGGGAGGATGGTATATATGAATGCCATCTATATGTTAAACCAGGCTATAAATTCCACCAAATGTGGCGTTTTAATTACATATTTCAAGAGGGGTAAAATGCACCGGGGGGAGGGATATTGACGTGCTATTGCTTGAAATAAGTTTGCTCGTCCAAATCTGGAAGAGAATATTTTGTATAATATCGCTGTACCGCAAATAAAATAAAATAAAACCTCCTAATTGGGAAGTGGATTTATGTATTTATATGGTCACGGAGACATACTCGTGTTTTCCTATGTTGGATGGCGTGTCTATATAAGGGTGTATCTGAGGGCAAAAGTGTATTCAAGCCCGCTAAGAGATAAAATACGGTGTATTTTGTGTGATGTGGCGCTGTGTGAATATCACTGAGAATATTGGCTTTTGGCCGTAAAATATGCTATCCCGGTGTTAAGTATTGAGGGATGATGTGGGTGAACTGAAATAACAATATTTGGTTACCCTGTTTTGTGTAGTGTATTCCGACAATCATATGTCTCGCTTCTAGTGTCGTTTGAATCCAGCGCACGATATTAGGCCTGTATTCATTATGGCTGCTTGCTAGTTACTTGTCACGTGGGAGGCGTGTCTGGTGATAACGTGTGTAAAGGGGATTTATCAGTTATCGCTACTGTGAGGCGTGACCTGAAGCCTTGATTGGCTGGCGGGCTGTAGTAGCTCCTGTTTATCGCGGCGCTATTCTGATTGGACCTGAGCTTCAAGAGTGGGTGTCAAGCACATGGCTTTGTTATTGTTCTGTAGATGAACTGTCACAAGCACGTGTCATGTGGCTAATGTAATGTTTATCATCGTTTTAAGCTACACAGCCGGCGTATTATGTAATCTGGGTGGAGGGCATTAACTGTCCGTCCATATATTGGAATGCTACGCATGTCCTTCTATTAAGGAATCCTAATGGGATTACGCTGTCGTCATATCGTACCTAAATGTGGCAAATGATATGTGTATAACTATTGTGTTTTTTGTATAGTATTTATGTAATATGCTGGAGTGTGTTATACATGTCCGGAAGCATATGGCGCATTCCTGTGGCTGTAACAATTCTGGGTACTACTATGTAGAAAAGTGTTTCAGTGGTTTGCACTTGTCTACTCCGGGAAAATGAAAAATAATGCGGGGCGCATTATTATGCTGGGTGTCCATTTATAGACAAATGTTTCTGTGTTTTACTTCCACTTCCTGTGGCAAAATGGAAAATGGCGTCTATAAAATATATTTATTTACCCTGTATATAATTCACCAATTGTATTAATTTGTATTGGGAATGTGTGTTCCCGTGTAGCGATCCCATGTGAGTGTATCAATGTTGGGTATCACCCTGTAGGAAAAGTGTTTCCGTGGTTTACCCCTGTCTACTCCGGGAAAATGAAAAAATAAGGCGGGGTGTAGTAATATGTGTATCCACAGTTAATATTGCATTCCGCATGTTGGATTGTCCGTGGAGTAGCATAATGGGCTACCTTTATCGGGCATCCTGCAGTATGGCAGTGAGAATTATACAGTGTATTCTCCTAACCGGATGTGTTTTTGAGAAGATGATGTATTCCTATTTCGTATATGCTGTCTGAGAAATCAAGTGGATATGTATTCCTTATATATTAAATAAAATCATCGGGCCTTTATTATTCATTATCTATAAAATTCGGCATGATTATGTCTATGGTCGATACTCATTCCTTATCGTGATCCCAGGAGGGTAGGCAAACACCTGCTCTTGACTCGATTTACGCCTTAGGAAAACGTGGAATAGCTATTGACCATTTAACGTATTATTTGCCGAATATATTTACATCTATATGCTCACGGCTGATATCTATCCTATAGTATTTTGACCAAGGAACGTAGGCAAACACCTGCTTTAGACTTTCTTACGCCTTAGGTCTACTGTAGGACATTTATGGGCCATGGCGTTATTGTGTTACTAATGGACATATATTTATGTATGTGCCATGTCGTATCACGTTGCCTCAAAACGAAAATATGTAAATTTACTGTGGCCAACTAATGATCGTAATGCTAATTGTTTATCTACTGTGTAGATGTAAATTAGAGGGGATCTATGCAAGGATTTGTGGTCCTCTTGGAACCTTGTGGCACTTATGAAAATATGAAAGTATTTTATAAAATTACGACTATCATTTCGTCATATAGTAGACAATTATGAACAGCTTGTACTTAGCGTAAAGATGATAAATGGGTTCCTGTGTCGACTGTGAGAGGTATAGCCCCAAGCACCTAGACATAGCTCGGAGTCCAGTCGGTCGTCGGCTATGATGAGATGATTATAATTATAATTGTAATTCAAATGAGGTCCCTAGATCGTTGGCTGAGATGAGTCGCTTCATATGAAAACTGTTCATTTTGTCTGTCTTTATGACGGTACTTGGTGGTCAGTTCCACTTTGATCTAGAAAATAAATATTTAAAAGATCCCCTGTGATGATAAAAATATGTGGAACGGAGTATGTGTTAACGTCATAAGCGCTGTGTATAACATGTGAGTCGTGACGTACTGGCATCTCGGGTGTCGATAATCTGTATACGCAAGCATCCGGCATTGCATTGAGAGCACGATTCATTGTCTGTGTGGAGTCCGCCTTGCTTATTAGCCTATGTGAAGTGAATTGTTATGTATGATTAAAACATCTTATAGATTACTGTGTATGGGATATGTAGTATGCGTAAGTATACGTCAACCTTATTCCCAGTAAAAATGTAGACTTTCACGACCGGCGTTGAAATAGGAATCTCTGTTTCGCGGGCTTATAGGTCGTGTTCCAAGGACATTTTGTCGTCCTGACGTTTCGCTGAATACTGCGTTCAGCATGTTCACAGGTTACATAAAGCGAGGTAAAACAAGTAAACAGAAGATATATAAATAGTCAACAACCCACACATAGAGGCTACCATAGCAACGGCGTACCACATAAAAGTAATGCATCAAGGACAGGGCTGCTCGTCTGTTGCATCTTCTCGTCTACGACGGTCAATAAGGGCAGGCTTGAGGGGATTAAGGACTGGAAGCCAAGCTCTGTTCACACGTTCTGCTTCCTCCTTAAGATTGAAGCTGTTAGTATGCTTCAGGATTTCAATGGCCTCCCTTTGTAGCCTGGCATGATAAGACACCGTGGTGGACAGAACTTCGGTGTCTCCATATCTTATATCGTGACCTGCAAGTAGCGAGTGTGCTGCTACAGTGGATTTATCTGTTTGTCCCAGCCGGCTGTGTCGTTCGTGCTCCTTGAGGCGAGTGGCAATACTTCTTATCGTTGTTCCAATATATACTTGGCCACAATCACACGGGATTTTATAAACCCCTGCCGCGGTATGAGGATGTCGCTCATCTTTAGCGGACCTAAACATGTCCTTAATTTTTCGTGTAGGCCTGTATATGGTCTTTATATCATGGGACTCGAGTAGCCTCCCTATTCTGTCCGTGACCTTTTTTATATATGGAAGAAAAGCTCTAGCCAGGGGCTGCTTGTCTCCAATTACCCTTGTAGTTGGACGTCTCGGATGGAGTGCTCGCTGGATATCTTTCTGGCTGTAACCATTCGCGCGTAAGGCCTCGTTGAGGTCTTCAATTTCTTGTTTTAGGCACTGCTTTTCACAAATTCTTTTAGCGCGGTCAGCCAGTGTTTTTATAACTCCGTATTTCTGTCGTGGGTGGTGGTTGGACGTCTTATGTAGATATCGGTCAGTATGGGTCGGCTTACGGTAAACTGTGTGTCCCAAAGTTAGATCAGCGGTCTTCGTTACCATAACGTCGAGAAACGCGATTTTCTGTTCATTTTCTAACTCCATGGTAAACTGAATGTTCGAGTTCTGGCTGTTAAGATGTTGTAAAAACAGTTTTAATTGATCTTTACCATGGCCCCATATTACAAAGGTATCGTCCACGTATCGTAGCCACACTTTAGGCTTCAAAGGTGCGGTATCTAGTGCTATTTGTTCAAATTGTTCCATGAAGGAATTCGCGATCACCGGACTAAGGGGACTGCCCATGGCGACCCCATCAATTTGTTCATAGAAATCACCCTTCCACAGGAAATAGCTAGCGGTGAGGCAGTGGCGGAATAAGGCGGTGATATCATCAGGAAAAATCCGTGCGATGTACTCCAGGGCTACCTTTATAGGTACTTTCGTGAAAAGAGAGACCACGTCAAAACTTACTAGTAAGTCACCAGCTTCTAGTTGAATAGTTTTCAATTTTTCAATGAAATGGCCGGAATCTTTGACGAACGACTGTGTACCGCCGATATGTGGTTGAAGTAAGGTAGCTAAATGTTTGGCAATGCTATAAGTTGGTGATCCAATAGCACTCACGATAGGACGAAGAGGAACATTATCTTTGTGTATTTCAGGTAAACCATAAAGTCTTGGTGGTAAAGCTTCACTTCTGGTGGTTCCCTTCTTTACGTTTTCAGGTAGCGAAGATACCTTGATCAGGCCGTTTGTTTCACGAAGAATCCGGTTGGTAGGATCTCTCAGTAGTTTGCGGTAGGTACCCGGGTCTAAAAGTTCCAAAACCTTGGCAGTGTAGTCGTCCATGTCCAAGATATCCGTTGCGTTCCCTTTGTCTGCAGGAAGAATGATTATGCTCTCGTCCATGTTGAGAGTCTTTATAGCCTTTCTCTCCTGAGGTGTGAGGTTACACTGCGGTGCCGGTGCCTTCTTGATTATACGTGAGGCTTCATGACGGATTTCATCTGCTTGTTCAGATGGTAGCTCACGGATTGCCGCTTCAATATTGGCGACAATGTCTTCCACGGGAGTCGAAGGAGGGGTCACTGCGTAATTTCCTCCTTTCGCTAGTATAGAGGTTTCCCACTCTGACAGGTGGCGATTGGTCAGGTTAACAATTGTCCGTGAGATGTCCAGCGTAGGCGCAGGTACTGGCGCGGGTTGGTCTCTCTGTAACCGCTCAAACTTTTCTTCTGCCGGATGCTAGACTGTTCAAATGTTGAACGCATAGAGTAGAAGGTGATACGATCTACATTTTCCCAGTCCTGATATGAGAGTGTGCTGCTGATGCGGTAGTGCAGCTGTAAGAGTGCCTTATCTGTAGTAGCGAGCCCCTTACGTGCAAAGTTTATGCGTTCACGTAATAGCGAACGTTCAGTTCGATCATATATTCTATGGGCTCTAGCTGAGGTTAGTGGTCTCTTCATTTTAATAAACTTGGGAATCATACCTGTGTCTCGGCATCGAAGAAGAAACGCGAGTGATGACAGAAGTTGCGACTTTTTCTTCCTTAACCTCTCAAAGCGACGAACTAAGTGTGATATTTCCTCCCCGTAGAGGCGAATAAAGTAAAAATGTAGACTTTCACGACCGGCGTTGAAATAGGAATCTCTGTTTCGCGGGCTTATAGGTCGTGTTCCAAGGACATTTTGTCGTCCTGACGTTTCGCTGAATACTGCGTTCATCATGTTCACAGGTTACATAAAGCGAGGTAAAACAAGTAAACAGAAGATATATAAATAGTCAACAACCCACACATAGAGGCTACCATAGCAACGGCGTACCACATAAAAGTAATGCATCAAGGACAGGGCTGCTCGTCTGTTGCATCTTCTCGTCCACGACGGTCAATAAGGGCAGGCTTGAGGGGATTAAGGACTGGAAGCCAAGCTCTGTTCACACGTTCTGCTTCCTCCTTAAGATTGAAGCTGTTAGTATGCTTCAGGATTTCAATGGCCTCCCTTTGTAGCCTGGCATGATAAGACACCGTGGTGGACAGAACTTCGGTGTCTCCATATCTTATATCGTGACTTGCAAGTAGCGAGTGTGCTGCTACAGTGGATTTATCTGTTTGTCCCAGCCGGCTGTGTCGTTCGTGCTCCTTGAGGCGAGTGGCAATACTTCTTTTCGTTGTTCCAATATATACTTGGCCACAATCACACGGGATTTTATAAACCCCTGCCGCGGTATGAGGATGTCGCTCATCTTTAGCGGACCTAAACATGTCCTTAATTTTTCGTGTAGGCCTGTATATGGTCTTTATATCATGGGACTCGAGTAGCCTCCCTATTCTGTCCGTGACCTTTTTTATATGGAAGAAAAGCTCTAGCCAGGGGCTGCTTGTCTCCAATTACCCTTGTAGTTGGACGTCTCGGACGGAGTGCTCGCTGGATATCTTTCTGGCTGTAACCATTCGCGCGTAAGGCCTCGTTGAGGTGTTCAATTTCTTGTTTTAGGCACTGCTTTTCACAAATTCTTTTAGCGCGGTCAGCCAGTGTTTTTATAACTCCGTATTTCTGTCGTGGGTGGTGGTTGGACGTCTTATGTAGATATCGGTCTGTATGGGTCGGCTTACGGTAAACAGTATGTCCCAAAGTTAGATCAGCGGTCTTCGTTACCATAACGTCGAGAAACGCGATTTTCTGTTCATTTTCTAACTCCATGGTAAACTGAATGTTCGAGTTCTGGCTGTTAAGATGTTGTAAAAACAGTTTTAATTGATCTTTACCATGGCCCCATATTACAAAGGTATCGTCCACGTATCGTAGCCACACTTTAGGTTTCAAAGGTGCGGTCTCTAGTGCTATTTGTTCAAATTGTTCCATGAAGAAATTCGCGATCACCGGACTAGGGGGACTGCCCATGGCGACCCCATCAATTTGTTCATAGAAATCACCCTTCCACAGGAAATAGCTAGCGGTGAGGCAGTGGCGGAATAAGGCGGTGATATCATCAGGAAAAATCCGTGCGATGTACTCCAGGGCTACCTTTATAGGTACTTTCGTGAAAAGAGAGACCACGTCAAAACTTACTAGTAAGTCACCAGACGAGCAGCCCTGTCCTTGATGCATTACTTTTATGTGGTACGCCGTTGCTATGGTAGCCTCTATGTGTGGGTTGTTGACTATTTATATATCTTCTGTTTACTTGTTTTACCTCGCTTTATGTAACCTGTGAACATGCTGAACGCAGTATTCAGCGAAACGTCAGGACGACAAAATGTCCTTGGAACACGACCTATAAGCCCGCGAAACAGAGATTCCTATTTCAACGCCGGTCGTGAAAGTCTACATTTTTACTTTATTCGCCTCTACGGGGAGGAAATATCACACTTAGTTCGTCGCTTTGAGAGGTTAAGGAAGAAAAAGTCGCAACGTCTGTCATCACTCGCGTTTCTTCTTCGATGCCGAGACACAGGTATGATTCCCAAGTTTATTAAAATGAAGAGACCACTAACCTCAGCTAGAGCCCATAGAATATATGATCGAACTGAACGTTCGCTATTACGTGAACGCATAAGCTTTGCACGTAAGGGGCTCGCTACTACAGATAAGGCACTCTTACAGCTGCACTACCGCATCAGCTGCACACTCTCATATCAGGACTGGGAAAATGTAGATCGTATCACCTTCTACTCTATGCGTTCAACATTTGAACAGTCTAGCATCCGGCAGAAGAAAAAGTTTGAGCGGTTACAGAGAGACCAACCCGCGCCAGTACCTGCGCCTACGCTGGACATCTCACGGACAATTGTTAACCTGACCAATCGCCACCTGTCAGAGTGGGAAATCTCTATACTAGCGAAAGGAGGAAATTACGCAGTGACCCCTCCTTCGACTCCCGTGGAAGACATTGTCGCCAATATTGAAGCGGCAATCCGTGAGCTACCATCTGAACAAGCAGATGAAATCCGTCATGAAGCCTCACGTATAATCAAGAAGGCACCGGCACCGCAGAGTAACCTCACACCTCAGGAGAGAAAGGCTATAAAGACTCTCAACATGGACGAGAGCATAATCATTCTTCCTGCAGACAAAGGGAAGGTTATCTTGGACATGGACGACTACACTGCCAAGGTTTTGGAACTTTTAGATCCGGGTACCTACCGCAAACTACTGAGAGATCCTACCAACCGGATTCTTCGTGAAACAAACGGCCTGATCAAGGTATCTTCGCTACCTGAAAACGTAAAGAAGGTAACCACCAGAAGTGAAGCTTTACCACCAAGACTTTATGGTTTACCTAAAATACACAAAGATAATGTTCCTCTTCGTCCTATCGTGAGTGCTATTGGATCACCAACTTATAGCATTGCCAAACATTTAGCTACCTTACTTCAACCACATATCGGCGGTACACAGTCGTTCGTCAAAGATTCCGGCCATTTCATTGAAAAATTGAAAACTATTCAACTAGAAGCTGGTGACTTACTAGTAAGTTTTGACGTGGTCTCTCTTTTCACGAAAGTACCTATAAAGGTAGCCCTGGAGTACATCGCACGGATTTTTCCTGATGATATCACCGCCTTATTCCGCCACTGCCTCACCGCTAGCTATTTCCTGTGGAAGGGTGATTTCTATGAACAAATTGATGGCGTCGCCATGGGCAGTCCCCTTAGTCCGGTGATCGCGAATTTCTTCATGGAACAATTTGAACAAATAGCACTAGAGACCGCACCTTTGAAACCTAAAGTGTGGCTACGATACGTGGACGATACCTTTGTAATATGGGGCCATGGTAAAGATCAATTAAATCTGTTTTTACAACATCTTAACAGCCAGAACTCGAACATTCAGTTTACCATGGAGTTAGAAAATGAACAGAAAATCGCGTTTCTCGACGTTATGGTAACGAAGACCGCTGATCTAACTTTGGGACATACAGTTTACCGTAAGCCGACCCATACTGACCGATATCTACATAAGACGTCCAACCACCACCCACGACAGAAATACGGAGTTATAAAAACACTGGCTGACCGCGCTAAAAGAATTTGTGATAAGCAGTGCCTAAAACAAGAAATTGAACACCTCAACGAGGCCTTATGCGCGAATGGGTACAGCCAGAAAGATATCCAGCGAGCACTCCATCCGAGACGTCCAACTACAAGGGTAATTGGAGACAAGCAGCCCCTGGCTAGAGCTTTTCTTCCATATATAAAAAAGGTCACGGACAGAATAGGGAGGCTACTCGAGTCCCATGATATAAAGACCATATACAGGCCTACACGAAAAATTAAGGACATGTTTAGGTCCGCTAAAGATAAGCGACATCCTCATACCGCGGCAGGGGTTTATAAAATCCCGTGTGATTGTGGCCAAGTATATATTGGAACAACGAAAAGAAGTATTGCCACTCGCCACAAGGAGCACGAACGACACAGCCGGCTGGGACAAACAGATAAATCCACTGTAGCAGCACACTCGCTACTTGCAGGTCACGATATAAGATATGGAGACACCGAAGTTCTGTCCACCACGGTGTCTTATCATGCCAGGCTACAAAGGGAGGCCATTGAAATCCTGAAGCATACTAACAGCTTCAATCTTAAGGAGGAAGCAGAACGTGTGAACAGAGCTTGGCTTCCAGTCCTTAATCCCCTCAAGCCTGCCCTTATTGACCGTCGTAGACGAGAAGATGCAACAGACGAGCAGCCCTGTCCTTGATGCATTACTTTTATGTGGTACGCCGTTGCTATGGTAGCCTCTATGTGTGGGTTGTTGACTATTTATATATCTTCTGTTTACTTGTTTTACCTCGCTTTATGTAACCTGTGAACATGCTGAACGCAGTATTCAGCGAAACGTCAGGACGACAAAATGTCCTTGGAACACGACCTATAAGCCCGCGAAACGGAGATTCCTATTTCAACGCCGGTCGTGAAAGTCTACATTTTTACTTAATTCGCCTCTACGGGGAGGAAATATCACACTTAGTTCGTCGCTTTGAGAGGTTAAGGAAGAAAAAGTCGCAACTTCTGTCATCACTCGCGTTTCTTCTTCGATGCCGAGACACAGGTATGATTCCCAAGTTTATTAAAATGAAGAGACCACTAACCTCAGCTAGAGCCCATAGAATATATGATCGAACTGAACGTTCGCTATTACGTGAACGCATAAGCTTTGCACGTAAGGGGCTCGCTACTACAGATCAGGCACTCTTACAGCTGCACTACCGCATCAGCAGCACACTCTCATATCAGGACTGGGAAAATGTAGATCGCATCACCTTCTACTCTATGCGTTCAACATTTGAACAGTCTAGCATCCGGCAGAAGAAAAAGTTTGAGCGGTTACAGAGAGACCAACCCGCGCCGGTACCTGCGCCTACGCTGGACATCTCACGGACAATTGTTAACCTGACCAATCGCCACCTGTCAGAGTGGGAAATCTCTATACTAGCGAAAGGAGGAAATTACGCAGTGACCCCTCCTTCGATTCCCGTGGAAGACATTGTCGCCAATATTGAAGCGACAATCCGTGAGCTACCATCTGAACAAGCAGATGAAATTCGTCATGAAGCCTCACGTATAATCAAGAAGGCACCGGCACCGCAGAGTAACCTCACACCTCAGGAGAGAAAGGCTATAAAGACTCTCAACATGGACGAGAGCATAATCATTCTTCCTGCAGACAAAGGGAACGCAACGGTTATCTTGGACATGGACGACTACACTGCCAAGGTTTTGGAACTTTTAGACCCGGGTACCTACCGCAAACTACTGAGAGATCCTACCAACCGGATTCTTCGTGAAACAAACGGCCTGATCAAGGTATCTTCGCTACCTGAAAACGTAAAGAAGGTAACCACCAGAAGTGAAGCTTTACCACCAAGACTTTATGGTTTACCTAAAACACACAAAGATAATGTTCCTCTTCGTCCTATCGTGAGTGCTATTGGATCACCAACTTATAGCATTGCCAAACATTTAGCTACCTTACTTCAACCACATATCGGCGGTACACAGTCGTTCGTCAAAGATTCCGGCCATTTAATTGAAAAATTGAAAACTATTCAACTAGAAGCTGGTGACTTACTAGTAAGTTTTGACGTGGTCTCTCTTTTCACGAAAGTACCTATAAAGGTAGCCCTGGAGTACATCGCACGGATTTTTCCTGATGATATCACCGCCTTATTCCGCCACTGCCTCACCGCTAGCTATTTCCTGTGGAAGGGTGATTTCTATGAACAAATTGATGGCGTCGCCATGGGCAGTCCCCTTAGTCCGGTGATCGCGAATTTCTTCATGGAACAATTTGAACAAATAGCACTAGAGACCGCACCTTTGAAACCTAAAGTGTGGCTACGATACGGGGACGATACCTTTGTAATATGGGGCCATGGTAAAGATCAATTAAATCTGTTTTTACAACATCTTAACAGCCAGAACTCGAACATTCAGTTTACCATGGAGTTAGAAAATGAACAGAAAATCGCGTTTCTCGACGTTATGGTAACGAAGACCGCTGATCTAACTTTGGGACATACAGTTTACCGTAAGCCGACCCATACTGACCGATATCTACATAAGACGTCCAACCACCACCCACGACAGAAATACGGAGTTATAAAAACACTGGCTGACCGCGCTAAAAGAATTTGTGATAAGCAGTGCCTAAAACAAGAAATTGAACACCTCAACGAGGCCTTATGCGCGAATGGGTACAGCCAGAAAGATATCCAGCGAGCACTTCATCCGAGACGTCCAACTACAAGGGTAATTGGAGACAAGCAGCCCCTGGCTAGAGCTTTTCTTCCATATATAAAAAAGGTCACGGACAGAATAGGGAGGCTACTCGAGTCCCATGATATAAAGACCATATACAGGCCTACACGAAAAATTAAGAACATGTTTAGGTCCGCTAAAGATAAGCGACATCCTCATACCGCGGCAGGGGTTTATAAAATCCCGTGTGATTGTGGCCAAGTATATATTGGAACAACGAAAAGAAGTATTGCCACTCGCCTCAAGGAGCACGAACGACACAGCCGGCTGGGACAAACAGATAAATCCACTGTAGCAGCACACTCGCTACTTGCAGGTCACGATATAAGATATGGAGACACCGAAGTTCTGTCCACCACGGTGTCTTATCATGCCAGGCTACAAAGGGAGGCCATTGAAATCCTGAAGCATACTAACAGCTTCAATCTTAAGGAGGAAGCAGAACGTGTGAACAGAGCTTGGCTTCCAGTCCTTAATCCCCTCAAGCCTGCCCTTATTGACCGTCGTAGACGAGAAGATGCAACAGACGAGCAGCCCTGTCCTTGATGCATTACTTTTATGTGGTACGCCGTTGCTATGGTAGCCTCTATGTGTGGGTTGTTGACTATTTATATATCTTCTGTTTACTTGTTTTACCTCGCTTTATGTAACCTGTGAACATGCTGAACGCAGTATTCAGCGAAACGTCAGGACGACAAAATGTCCTTGGAACACGACCTATAAGCCCGCGAAACAGAGATTCTTATTCCCAGTGTTACCTAATTGTGTGTTCGGCTGACCTATATATGCTGATGCTGTGACGGTATGATAACCTGTGTTATTGTGTCACCGCCTATTGGTTGTGGTGGTGCTAATCCACCTGTGTGCTAGCGCAATTGTGTGGGGGAATGATACTAAGTGTCGCTATATTCTGTTATGAGTATTAATCTTCATTGGCCTACAGTGAAATCCGCTAACCTGTGTTTTTGTGTGTCTACTGCTATGTCTTTGTGAAAGGTCGTTAATCTGCATGAGTGTATAAGTATTGCGTTTCATTAAAGAAATGCCGCTAACCTGTGCTCCTGTATGTGTTAGGCCATTGTGTGCATGCACTGCGGCTAACCTGTGTTATCGTGTGGTCTGTAATTCGGTATGTGCTTTCGCTATTACGGGAATAATGGCGTTCGTTATAGAGATCGTATTATATGTTCCGTAATGTAGTATATTTGGCTCTATGTAATAATTTATTGGCATATTCTGTGACAATGTAGTGTATCGGCCTGTCATCCCGCCTTAATATGGGGTGACTGTTGGAATCCGTGCACTTTCAAAAGTTGTCCAAGTAAAAATATTGTGTATTAATCTCTTAGAAGTGGTCACTATCCATTGGAGTGTTAGTTACTCTAGTGTTATGGGAAATATATGGAACCGGCTAACATTTATCCCATCTATCGGAATTTGTCATCGGTCGCTGCCGAAGGTATATGTATATAAACAAACAAGTTATATATTGGTGTACCTCAATTGTAGTCTGTCATTATATATATGTGGGGGAAGGGCACGTCACTGTATAGTTCCTTATGACAGGTGAGGTGATCTTCAATCGGTCGCCTAATGTTCGTGACCGTGTGTGAAAATCTAAATGCGATTAAGTAGGTAAAAATGTGCGCTATTTATAAGTTTGTATTAATGTGAAGTGTGTAGCCATCTTCCTATGGTACAGGAATCCTTCTGTGGTTTGCCATGTGGCCTCCCTGTGTGTTGTTGACCCCTTGTATCGCACGGCCATGTATGAGCGTGGTGGTCTACGTGACTGGGCGGAAAACACTGTCGCTAGGCAGGGATCGTGTATGGCTGACTGAGCATTCCGTCTCTTGTTACTTCCGTATGTTAGGGCAGAGAATTGACCTCGTTTGCCGTGCACTGTGTATGACATATGCGAGATCTTGTCTACAATATATTGTCTGCAAACACATTTATGCACTTTACCTATTATAAATATAGAACTATTATTAAAAATATTACGTCGGTATCTCCTATGTGGAATTTTACAATTAAAGACTAATTATGTTGTGGGGCCAAATCTGGATTGGTGTTGACCACTATTTCAGGTTGTGGTTACTAGATGCCATATTGCACTTGGCGCTGTTGCCAATGTTTATTTGGCGTACCTTGTCTATGGGGACCTATGGGAAGTGTAAGGCATATGTACTATTAAATATATATTTAGCCGTGTTATATCTGAAGCTAGTGTGTGTGAACAAAATTCATTATTTTATAAAGACATAGTACACAAGAAATATAACCTGGTACACATTATTATAACATTTATAACTAAACATGCAACTTATAACTAAGCTTCGTATCATGCAGTGTTGGGAACTGTCGGTGACTGCCAGCTGTGAGCATGGCTACTAACTGGCATAGCGCGTGGGGCGCTGGTTTTAATTTATATATCCCTGGGTTCGAACTATGCGGGGTAAAATATATTTTTTTTACTCTCTAATAATGGTGATTAAATATTTTCGTTTCCTATGGGTCTGGGGACTGGGGAAACGTGGATATAGCCTATGTTG
This sequence comes from Meconema thalassinum, assembly GCA_946902985.2. Taxonomy (NCBI): domain Eukaryota; kingdom Metazoa; phylum Arthropoda; class Insecta; order Orthoptera; family Tettigoniidae; genus Meconema; species Meconema thalassinum. Next base: position 502,448,776 of record OX336390.1, read on the forward strand.
GACTGCTGAGAGCGGATCGTACCTCGACATTTCTTATCTTCTACTGACACCTAAATATGGTGCTTGAAAGAAAAATTGGCTATAAAAGCGAGTTTTGTTATGCGTAAGGCTATTACGTGGTCTGGTTTACTGGTATTATAGTTAAGTGTGCCTTTAATTATGTAGAAATGACGTGTTCTGAATTGGGAATTTCAATTTGTATCTTTCTCAAATAATGGCACCGTCTCCCTCGGATTGCCAAAGCGGCTTTCGCACCTGGTATCCACTTAAGGGATGCATTCTCCGTGCGAGGCGTTTGCAGAAGGGTTATCTTAGGTTTCTGTAGCCTAACTTCTATTTTGGGGATTATGATCGGAATGGTGCGGTGATTTAGTATGGCTTTTCGGCGTATTTTAGGACTGTTGCTAGCCGAAATAGGCGCTAAGGTCCTAGGGCCTAATGGAAGCGTGGGGATGGAACTGTTACTACGCGGCATAGAGACTGTGTCTGCGTGTGTCTCGTTCCCCATAGGGAGCTTTGGATGTGGCATGGCCACGGCAGTCTCCTTCCTAATAGGAGTGGACATTAGGGGAATGGATGTGTGAACTCCTTTAGGTGCATTGTGTGTATTGACCGCTTCCATTGGGGTAGGTGGGTGGGTTAAGAGCTCAAATGTAATATAGTATGCCTGGAGTTGACGGTAACGTTGCCATATCTCGGCGTATTGCCGGGTAATCAACCTGGCCTGTTCCGTCACTGTCGCGGTGGTAGTATTCACCTTGAGGTGTAAGAAGGGGCAGTATAGCTGCGTGACTTAAATTATTTGTCCACAGGGGTGGAAATGTATGCTGCTATTGGTGTATACTGAGCATGTTATTGTGTGTGGCAAAAAATTTTACTGATTATAACCGCTGTATTTCCTACTGGGAAGTAATTCGGTACATCTGTACCAACTGGGCGCTCAGCCGCCGATATTCGGCAATGAGCCGTGCGAAATGGTTATCCAGCCTCGCATATTGCGCCTTAATGTGTTGAAGGTGTGCTGAATAATTGAGGTGCCCATGGACCCTGTCCATTTTGGCATGTATCCTCAGTGTTTTCGTGTGTTTTTCCTGTAGCACCCTGTGGATCGTGTGTAGACTCCGATGTGCCCGGGTGAGGAGTCTTTTACGCCTATCGGTGGGGGCGCGGACGCACCTAATCTGTGCCGCACTTACCCTTGCCTGCAACGCTTGGATGCGGAATTGCACCTTTATCATTCGGCTTTGCCGGCTTCGTACAAGAAAAAAGAATAGCTCGGAACTTCTCTTTGTATTGCTATGGTGCACCCTCCTTTGTAAAGTAGGCGTTTCGGCATGAGGTGCCATGGTGTAAAAAAGGGGGTAGTAAATGAAATATTATTAGTATACTACTATATAAGGTATTGGGGATCGAACTGGGGGCAACTAACTAATGTGACCCTATATGAACTATGTAGTGCGGGCGTAGCAAATTTGGGGTTTCAAGTGGCTATGTATTTTATAAGGGTGGCGTTAATGAACGTATATCTGTTAGGGCGGGTCTGGGTGGGTATAAAAATCTTACTGGACCCTTATTTCAAAAATTTTCCCAATTTTGGATGGCGTTTGCTTGGCTAGTATGAGGTTTTAGGGATCTTTTCCGCGGAGATGCGTTGTTTGCGCCCCCTTGGACGTTGTTTTAATATAACGTCGCGGTACTCGGCGCGTCCACCATTTGTAAGGTTCCTGTTAGGGAGGCCTGTACAAATAATTAATCTAATGGGTGAAATTAGTCTAAATAGGGGGCGAGCTTGGCAGATGCTGTAAGAGGTAGGGAGTATTTAGAGAACTGGGATCGACAGTGCGATCAGCAAGGAGAACTCCCCAATGTACTGCTTCACGGGGTAGTTCTAGGTGAGGGGGTAGTTTAGAAAGGCAATTAAGTTATTACTCTGTGCGTAACAGCTGCGTCACGCGGTCTAATACGAGTCGCGGGCAGGCGAGCTAACGGGAAATCCGCTAGTGTCAGCGTTGAGCAATAACGCTCAGCTGACGACAAGAAGCAATTAAACAAATAAACAGTAAGGCTAATTCTAAGTCCTACCTGAAGGGGAATCTAATAGGGTAGGATCTTATTAGCTAAATAAATAAAAGAATAAGACCAGTGGCTTCTAGTGTTTCTAAATTTAATGTGTACCTCGATCTTGAGGTACACTGGCAAATAGCAGTTCAAATGATAATAAATAAAAATAATTACAGTCCAAGCACAGGGGGATGTGAGTGTGGTGTGGTGGTGAGTGTAGTGATCGCTTGAGACACTTACCCGTTCAGCCAACAGCAGAGGTTCGTCACGTCGGTAGCACTAAGACAGACTGAGTGATCGAATGATCCTGGGTGTTTGACCTCCGGGGTTCTTATAGGTTTCGTGTGCTAGATCGGCGGAATCCTTACATTCCTACCGAGTCGTAAACCTTTCCAGGGTCGTTGCCTGGGCTACGAGGCTACCTGGGTTCATGTATGTGCTAATTATTAGTCTTGTAATTTATAGGTTGTAATTTATAGGTTTTTAGATTAAATGTTTAGAATTTTGATTTGTTGGAGATTTTGTTTAGGGGATGGGGGTAGCGTACCCTAGGGGTACAACAGTATTACGAACTTTTATCGAATTCGTAAGAACATTTTGGAAAATATCAGCATTTTTGTGAAGCGTTAGAAAAGTGTCTGAATCCAGCGCCACAAATCACTTTTGTTCGAGGCAGACCACAGCGAATGCACCAATATACGTGAGTAAGAGTGATTGTTGGCATTGCTAGAGAGGAACTTTATTGTAGCACCATTATGATGACGGTGTATTATCAACGGAAGAACATTATTAAATATCGTAATGTGATTACAATTATGGACTAAATAAGTATGTGCGCCAGGAATACAAGCTGATAGAAGCAATGTATTCAGCGACGGAGCTTCGTTAGAGCAGTTTGGACATGACTGTCTACTTTACAAGAAAACATGAGACGTTAGGTACAACTACATTCTAGTGCATTATCGTCAAACATGAGCTCGATATTAACACCAGCGACTACTAAAAGATATTCATACTCCATCTCCATGAATATTCAGTATACGAGTGAGGTCCAAGGCTCCCTTTTCGAATTTATTTCGGAACGTGAATCTGAACTTTCGACACTTCTCGTTGTTATGATGAAACTGTACCATGACGGAGTGAGAAGAGACATGAAGACTATCAAGAGGTCCAGGGTATACCCGGTCACAAAGAAGATGATGGTTGGCGGTCGGCAGTTCGACCCCGGTCGGAGCTTGATGTTTTCCAGGAGAGGGATTCTTTCCTCGCCTGAGGTCTTGAGTTCTTGGAGACGAACTAGGATCCAACCCGGATCCTTGAAGGACGTAACAACTGAGTATGTTACAATACTCTATTTGAACTTCTAGACTTCCAGACAAGGTAGCTGTTTTCATTAAAGTTGTAGTTAGAGCATTATTAGTGACATTCTAGAGCAATTCCTTTATTCATATTTCGACACAACATTTATGTATTCCATGTATAGACATTTTATTCTTCGAGATCATTTGTAGTGATCGACTTTCGACGATTTAAGCATTGTTTGTTTGCAATCCAGTTTCTGAACTGAGAACTTGACTTGTTTGAGGAACTAGTATTTTTGTGATTTCCTTTAAGGAACAGTAATTTATTTTCGACGCTCATGAATTCATTTTGAATTCAGGTGATATACATTTTCGTTTATGTTACCAATTAAATTAATTTATTAGTTTAATTTGGGCTTCTTATCCGTCGAAGCCAGAGTAGTAAAAAGGGACGCAAAACCAATGACATTATTATTATTATCTTATCCGTCGAGAAGTAACATCAAGAAAGAAGAAAGAAATGGTGATATGTTGTAAAATATCACAGCGTAGTTACGATCTTAGCATCGTATTGGAGAGAAACATTTAACGTGGAAACGATGATTGTCGTTAATACTCATTGACATTCGTTCAGAATGGAAATAATACGAATATGACTGACTGTATGTTTTATTGAAGAAAGCTATGATCTTTCAGTCAGTTAAAATAAATTGAGAATAGAATCTTCTTGGAGGATTATTATCATCCGACGTTAGGGAAGTTCTAGTTTGATTACCTGGTCGAGATTGATCCTTATCGAATCTACACAAATAATTGTTGTGATTATTTATTCACGATGGGTACTATAATGTCATATTGTAGAAATGATATTCCTTCATCTGTCAAAGTGAAACCAGAAACATGTAGTGACAGTACAGTATTTTTTATTAAATGTATACGCAACAGTTTAGAGATACCGTAGGAACGTTTTTAAATAATTGTGGGGAGGTCTTTCACGCTTAGTCCAAAGGTCGTTGACATGTAAAAATTAGTGGATTAACAACTGATGTTATTGTTTGTTATACCAGCGGTTGGTTTGGCAACGCTGAGGAATTATGCCCTTTTTAAGGAATGCCAGTTTTAAGGAAGTGAAGATGATAACCTTTTGATATTGGTTCATATGTTTGTAATTCCATGTGCAGTTGGCATACGAGAGGCTTTTAGCGAACGAGTTTCCGCATTGCAATACAGTCTTTGCATGGGCAAGACTATTTTTGGCAAGGCATAGGATGTGAGTTGGTAGAACTCCTTTTATTTCATTCACGACTTTGGATAAGTGAAGATAAGTACCATGGCTGAAATTTAAACGGGAAAGTCCGATATTGAAGTCTGTTACATATTACTCTTATTAACCTTTATTAAACCCAAGTATTTAACTGCGTATATTTTACCATAGCTGGTCGAATATATTCGACTTATTTTGACGACAGACCAGAATTGAGTATAAGTATTTCTGAAGTTATGGAGGATTGTGAGGATCCCATTAAATTGCAATTGGCATTAATGCGAGATCGGAGCTTATGCTCGTGTGTAAATAGACAATGCATTTTTATGCTATTGAATGTATTTTAAATTCATTTGTTATTAACTTTGATTATTATTCAATCAAGGGTATAACGTGTCAGCTTTAGGAAGTTATTTGATGTTTTAGCATAGTGTTTAGAGTATGAAAGTCAATGTGTTTGAATGCGTTTTACCGATTGTTCAGTGTGTATGGAAACAACTCCGTTGGGGTATCACAACGCGAGGGAGTGAAAGGAATAGTGTGTAGAAGTTTCATTTTGTTAACATGAAGGATGTTTGAAAGATTTGCGTCTTTGTCTAGCGTAAATCAGATTTTTATAACGTTGCCTGTTAGGTGACAGGAGTGGGTATTCTCGGCCAGGGAAGGCAAGCGAAGGACTGCTTTAGAACTCGTTTTCCAGCCAAGGCCAGTGTACCGCCACATAAATGAGTCGACATGTTGCTTGCCAACAGAGTCAATGAATGAATCAGCCAGTATTGGATATTGTAACGGGCTTGATTATATAATCTGTCACGTGGAGTCCTCCTCTTGTTTGGAATTTGGGTAGGGTTGTTGAGTGCTTTCCTGGCAGAGATGGTAGGGTTCGCGTGGTAAAACTGCAGACTTCTGCTGGTCATTTTCTTAGGCCAATCACCATGATTGCTCCTTTGCCACGCGAGGCCTAACTTCTGCGCTTTCTTACTGCAATTTTTTCTCGCGCCTCCCAGCATGTTCGCTTCTGCGAATGTTTTTTGTTGGCTATGTTTCCCTTACGGTGTGAAACACACGTTCAATTTTTCTGCCCCATTATTTTTATTTTCGTTAATTGCAGTCTGAACGCGGTGTTCTGATTTGTTTAGTATTGGTGTTTCAGTTTAATTGCTTTTCTGTAATATTCATGTCAACTCACCTTTTTTCTGTAGTGTCTTTCTAGACGCACCATACCGTCACATTTTCTCTCGAGGTACTGAGCTCTCCCCAGCGGTAACGCTCGCAATGTGCATGGGGCTGTGCTTTGATTGGCTGCTCTTTCACCCCTCCTTCATACTGGAAGGTTCGGCGCGCTGACGTCACTACCGGTATATAACCTTAGGTCTACCGGCCTACAGTGCCCACTCTTCTCCACTGATCACCACTGCTCGCTACGTACCTGCTGGGGTTATTGCCCTCTCGGGGTACCTCTTGCAGCCGGAGGCCCTTCTCCGCCGTCAAATTCTCTCTTCTGGACCTGGCTGCCTGCCCGGGCAGTCTAAACTCATCGGCCTTCACTTCGGCCAAATCTTCAACACGGATCTACTCTGCAAGTCTTGATTATAAGGACATAACTTCACCAGCCGAGGGAGTTACTACCAAGAGACTCTCTATGCTGGTCGCTTTTTATAAGGAGAATCTACCATCATCAACTCTAGTTCCGAACCCGGAACCCTGGAGTATGCCTGACTGACCTCGCACAAGCCCCGAGCGGGCGCACTAAATTACCGCCAGCTACTGATGTCCTCCGGCAGCCGGCCTACCTTCGGAAGATGTTTCAGGAGATCTGATACTTCCTGTATCACACATCAGAAGAGGTGGTAACCCTTTCACTTCCTACACTCTGCCCGGATTATTTCCGTAATAAGAGTACTTTGTTTTAATTCTACTCTGGGATGAATTTAAATTATTATTGTAGGTTATTTTATTATGCTCTTTTTATTCAGTAATTTTGTATTTAATCCTTTATAGGGAGCTACAGCTTGCAAGCAATTTACGTTTCCTGGAGAAACGAGTAATTTTTAATTGTTACTGTTTCTTATTGTCATTTTAAGGCAATTTCTTTGAAAGTATCCATTCCTTGCAATATTTGCTTTATAATAAATAAATATAATTAAAATCTAAGTTTTAACATTTTGGTCTCTTCCCGCACTGTCCTTCGTTATCACCTCTTGTGCCTGAAACCTCATTCTATCGAAATCCCCTAAGATGTACCACATCCATTAAGGTACACCTTTTCCATCTCTGAAGGAACACCACGCCTAGCAGCGAAGCGAGAGACAGCTGATAAAAAGTAAGAAGTAGAGGCATTCGTTACTAGTTCCAAATGGATTGCGCCAGTAACCATGCAAACAAAGAGAGAAACATAGAGCTTACCAAACAATTTGCGTTTGGCTTCAGGGGAATTTCGTTGATATTGGAACGGACCCATATAGTCTACACCAGTTAGAGCAAATGGACGTATAGGAGAAGAGCGAAAAGAGGGCAGATCGCTCATTAATTGAGTATTGACTTTAGGTTTCGCTTTGAAGCAAGGAATGCACTTGTGAATTACAGAGGAAACTTCATGAATTCCATTTATAATCCAGTACTTTTCCCTTAGGAGGCAAAGCAGAGTGCGTGTACCAACATGCAGATTGCGATAATGAAAATAATCAAGTATAATTAAGGAAGTTACGTGGTGTTTAGAAGGCAAAATAACGGGATGTTTTTGTCTTCAGACAGCAAAGATTGAGAGAGCCTACCACCTACCCTAAGTAACCCATTGTCATCAAGGAACGGGGCTAAAGCACGAAGACGACTGGATTTGGGAAGATCCCTTTTAGAAGAAAGTAAAGATAATTCAGAAGAAAAGGCTTCTTGCTGTGTCAGTTGTAAAACCTTAATGGTAGCGAGATTCAATTCATGATTGGTAAGGTGTGGATTTGGGAGAAGAGGTTGGTCAACCACAAGATATTTCCATCTAAGAAGATAGGCGACAATTCGAATTAATTTATGAAAGGAAGAATAGCGGGACAACAAGGGATGAGAAGCGTTGGAAACAAGACACGAAGCGGTAGATAGAGATACTTTTGCTTCAAGTAAGTTGGAGTTTGTAACTGGAAGTTTAGAAGGCCAAGAAGAAGAGTCTTCGATTAGCCACGAGGGCCCATGCCAGTACAACTGGGAAGCTGCCAATTGAGAGGGTAAACATCCACGAGAGATAATGTCGGCTGGGTTGTCAGCACTGGGCACATGCCTCCATTGACATCCCGAAGAAAGAGTTTGAATTTTGGAAACTCTGTTTGCATCAAAAGTTTGCCAGTGAGAGGGGTTTTTGGCGATCCAAGAAAGTGTGATCATGGAATCGCTCCAGAGATAGATTTGCGAGAAGTCGACTTTTAATACTTCCCGTAATTTTTTAACAAGTTCTGCAGCCATGAGGGCAGCACACAATTCAAGCCTAGGCAAAGTGATAGTTTTAAGAGGAGCGACCTTCGATTTGGCACAAACAAGGTTGGAAACTGAAGATCCATATAATGAACCGCGATAAACCAAATATGCGCAGCAACCATAAGCTTTTTCGGAACTGTCCGCGAACACATGAAGGAAAAACGATGCATTAGAATGAGCGTTAATTAAATTCCTAGGAATTTCAATAAGGGAAAGATCAAGCAAATTGTTGCGAAAAGAAAGCCATCGGTTGAGAAAAGAAAAGGGAACAGTGTCATCCCATTCACATTTGAGCGACCACAGCTCTTGCATGAAGAGTTTGGCTATAACGATAACTGGGGCAAGGAATTGAAGCGGATCAAAAATTTTTGCAATTCCAGAGAGGATTTGTCGTTTCGTGTTAGGGAGCTCTTCAGTGAGCGAAACTTTGTAGATGAGAGTGTCAGTGCTAGTGCACCAATGAACTCCAAGAGTTTTTATGGATTCGGATTTTCCACAAATTTCGACAGAGGAGGGATCTATGTCTTCGATGGGAAACTGGGCGAGAAACTCAGGGGAGTTGGAATTCCACTTGTGAAGTGGGAAACCTCCATTCCTTAGCAATGCCTGAAGTTCTAAATACACAAAAGAAGCTTCCTCCAGAGTGGGGAAGGACTGCAAATAATCGTCAACATAGAATGACGTATTTAGCGCTTCAGAAGCTTTGGAATTAAATAAATGACCATCTTGAGAGGCTAGCAAGTGTAGGGATCGGATAGCAAGGAAAGCGGAAGGTTTTAAGCCATAAGTAACCGATTTTAAGCGAAATACCTTAATGGGCTTACTGATTTCGTCGCGCCACAAGATTCTTTGGAGATCTCGTTGTTCAGGCTGAATTAAAACTTGACGGTACATCTGTTTTATATCAGCTATAACGGCTATGGGAAATAGTCGAAAGTTTAAAAGTATAGTAGATAGATCTGACTGAATAGCAGGACCAGAGTAAAGAGTGTCGTTAAGGCTGTTGCCATTAATGTCGGGTGATGAACCATTGAAAACAACTCGGATTTTATCCTTTACAAGCGGGTTTTTCCACACGGGATGATGATTTAAGAAAACCGTTTCAGTCGGGGGGTGCGATTCATCTTCAGATTTGTTAACAACTTCCATATGATCTAAACTTTCATACTCATCCATGAAATCAGTGTACTGCTGTTTAACGAGAGGTTCTTTCTTGAATTTGCTCTCAATGGCAAAGAGAGCTTTTCGAGCTTTGGGTTGAGAGTTAATAAGTCTAGGGGGATTATGTAATCTTGGCATTTGAACAATGAATCGACCATCAGAAGAGCGAGTGGTGGTGTTCAGAAAAAGTTGCTCACAGAATTCATTTTCTGAAGAAGTCACGCTAGGAGGATCAACGCTTTCGAGTCTCCAAAACTGTTCCAGATCAGTATTGGCGAAGTAACATTGCGATGCGGGTTGGGGAGAATAATGGGGAAGTTGACCGGTGACGATCCATCCAAAATTAGTGTCTCTGGCGACCACGTTTGAGGATAACTTGCAAACCTGTTTACGAAGGCAATTCCAAAAAAACATTGGCACTAAAGAGTATGTCAATAGGATTTTGTATGTTGAACAAAGGATCGGCTAGCCTTAAATGCGAGGGAATGTTTAACCCTGAAATATCCACAGAGTGACTGGGAGTGTCTTCTCCAATGCTATTGAGAATTAGACAATTCAGTTTGAGAAAGTTGTTTCTGTGACAAATATCTCTTATGGTTAGCTTTGAGAATTGTAAAGCTTGCGATTTTGAGCTGTTAATGCCCGATACATTAATAGAAGTGGGGTTTACAGGTAGACCTAGTTTTCTAATCAAAGAATTAGACACAAAATCATGAGTTGCCGCTGAATCTAGAAGACCGCGTGCACGGACCCAGTTGCCAAAGTTATCCTTAACTTCGATTTGGACAGTAGACAAAAATACTTGGGCACTACGAATGGACTTGGCATTTTGAATATACGATGAAGCATTGGAATTGTTAGCATTATCACTTTTCTGAGAAGTAGATGCTGTCGATGACCTTGCCTGATCATGGCGATGTAGCAAAGTGTGATGAGCCTTTTCACAATGGAAGCAAAGTCTTGTGGACTTGCAATTAGAAGCAGAATGCGTAGGCGCTAGGCAGTTGAAGCAATGTTTGTTTTGGGAAACTAATTTTCTTCTGTCGTCGACTGACAGTTCTTTGAAGGATTTGCATAGATATAAAGCATGGGAATCTTTGCAAAGTATACACTTTAATGGTTCATTTAAACTCTTGCGAGGGTCGCTCTGAGTATTTAAAACGAGAGAGCTAGCAATACGGCGTTCACTAGACCTAGTTGGGTAACCAGTGGTGTTTGGCTTAAATTTAGAGGAGCTGGACCCAGGTTTTTGGGTACTAGACGCTAAGCGTTCGCTTTTAGGTGTGATAGACATTAATTCAAATTTAGAACTCGGAGATGAGTGTTCACTTTGATTTGCTAGAGCGGTTAACAGCTGGCATCTGGCATTTATGAAAGTGACTAAATGCTCGTAAGAGTAATCGTCTTCTCTAGAAAGTTCAATTTCCCAAGCTTTGAGGGTAGCAGCATCAACTTTAGAAACCACTAAATGTATTAGGAAAGTATCCCAGTGTGCAGTGGGTTGATCAAATTGGGACAGAGCTTAGACGTGAAGTTGTGTAGTGTCAACGAGAGTACGCAAACTAGTGACGTCATTGTGCTGTGACGCAGGTAGGTTGAATAGAGCCTTCATATGGTGTTGAATACGTAACCGTAAATTTCCGTATCTTTCTTTCAATAAGTTAAAGGCAATGGGGTAATTTTCGACACTTAGAGGAAGAGCATCAACTAACTGCAAAGCTTGACTTCGAAGGATAGATCTCAAGTAATGAAACTTGTATATGACTTGAATGTCTTCATTGTCATGAACAAGAGAACAAAATAATTCATAGAAAGTATCCCAAGTAGATTCGTCTCCAGAGAAGTGGGGTAAATCAATTTTAGGTAAAATTGGTTTGGGTTTGTGAGTACCATCGCGAAAAGAAGTTTGTGGTTCGTGAAGGGAACCATGAACAGAAGCGTCCTTTTTCTGCTCCTCTTCGAGTTGGCGTATTATTTTGAAAGCAGAACCTATGCCATCGTAATATTGGTTTTCTACTTCGACTCGATCTTCGGTTTGATTGAGCATACACGTTTCTATTTCAGTTTGGATGTTGCAATAATTTTCATATGAGCGTTCAAAATCCCTTACACGATGTTTCAACAAGTCTAATTGAGCTTCTGAAGGATCTAGCTCTTTGATGTATTTTCTGAATCGGGTAATTTGTCCTTTATAGGATGCTCGTTTAGAAGTAAGTTTTTCATCCTAATCCTTTTCAGTAGGAGCCATGATAAGGTAAATAGATTAAAGTATAACTCACGAAACTGTGGAATCTTGGAAATGCTGTCAGGCTGGCAGCAGCAAATAAGTAGAAAGAACGGGACAAACCAAAGGAGACAGGAGCGGCCTCTTTCCCCTTCACAGGCTTTGCACGATGTAGTTATAGCTGAAAGATTCAAAGCAGGTATTAGTAATTTGTAAGGTATTGTCGAATAAACTTTAAAAAGGAATAACAAATGGGCTCTCCCGGTTTTCCGGGACCAAATTTTGGGTAGATTATTAGCTGAGGAATAACCTAACCACCAAGGTAAGATGATGAAGAAAAGGAGGTGGGCTTCGGACTGGAGAGAAAGGAGAGAGAAATAGGAGGAGAGTCCCACAAAAATTATAAATTTAACTTTAAATGCACTCAAAGGCGGTTGCCACTGCAAATCCGCTTTCCGATACCTAAAGTGGGTAAGGACCTGGTCGAAGCTGACGGAAAACGCAGCTAGGACTTGGGCGGTTTGCAAGAGAATGGCTTTAGTGTATTCCCTCTCAAGCATGCATATGCCTACTATGGGGAAGGGTGATGGTCTGGCAAGACAGAGAGTAATAGGCCTATTGTATGTCTGTTCAAAGGAGTTCGTTTTTGGACCAAAAATTCGAGGAATGCCAATAATTGGAATTGATTTTGATATTTCCAGTTTTCGAAGTTGTAGAGTTACTACAAAGCGACCAAGCGTTTCCAAGAAGTATGGTAATAAAGGAATTATACGTTTGGGAATAATTTTGGTGAGTGCACCAATAGTTGAATTTGGAAATAGCTAAGCTTTTACCCAGCAAAGAGCCGACTAAAAGTTTAGGCAAAGAAAAACACTTATCTTTTGGAAAACCAACCATACGGTTGTGGAGAGGATCTCCACAAGCAGGAAGCTGGCGTAGCGAGCTGTACTTGCCTTACTGGCCAGTTAGAATTAGCTATTAAAGCTAAGAGAGACTTTACCACGATCACCACTACGAGTTCTTGCTCAAATGCAACGAGTGGTGAAAACCCTATCACGAGATTTATTTGCATTAACGAGGGCATGAACCAAGGAAGAGTCAGGGAAGACAGGATCTTGCCTAACCGTTGTATTAGAGAAATGATGAGTCAAAAAGGAAAGTTTGAATTTATTTAACAATGCAAAAAAGTCTAATAAATTTGACAAGTATATAGTTTCAATTTTTGTTAACAATTTGGGGTCGCACACCTCCTAACGTTTAAAGTTTGCTCCAGGCAATTAACAATTCTTTAGGTTTCAAACCTTTATATGTACTAAAATCTTCGTGAGATTTAAAAATAGAAAAGATAAAGTACAAAGGTATAAAGACAATTAAAGTGATTGAAGTTAGACAGTAAATCGAGTACAAGGAATGTACTTTAAGAAATTCCCAAGTACCTATCTTAGAAAAAGTTACAACTTCGAAAATAACAAAAAAAAAAGAAAACAGGTAGAATGGAAGAGAAGTTCCTATAACTTCTTATATTTACGCTGAATTACTTTTATAATAGTTATACAAATTAGGACAGGTCACTTACTGTGAAACCTGAAGAGAAAGTCAAAAGGAAGGTTCTAGACTTCCTATGATTAAGTAGGAATCACGAGACAAATGGGACAAGTTTCCCTTTCGTGAGACCTAAAGATAACTCACTCATGAGTTGAAAGAATTGTATTCCCTAATTAGAAGGGAGAAACAATGTAAGTTTAAAACGTGTGCTAGACACTTATTTATGCAGAAGTTAATTAATGTTATATAAGAAAAAGGGGAGGGCACTTCTATAGAGTGACACCTCATTGAAAAAGGACTTAAAGTAACAACTTTATTATTATGGTTTGTTAGTAAAGGGTTTAGGAAAGATCAATTGGGATTGAGGATAAATGTTCATGGCCTTATTTATAGTAATCGGACGATCGCGACGCGGTAGAAATGTTGAACAAGCACTAGTTTTCACTATAGTCTGTTGAATGGATGAAAAATTCACTGTAGTAACACAAAAGTTTATGGCAAAGAAAGTTATTGCAATTGTGAAAAAAGCTGGTTGCACTAGGTAGGCGAGAGTCTATTGCTTGAGAAAGTTGTGAATTGTCATTAAGTACACCAGAGAAAATCCAAACGGAGGAAGAAAAGTTAGCTATTGAGCGTTAAATAATAAGGAAGATTCTTTAGTTTGAGAAAATATTCACACATATGAGTGGAAAATACATGACGGCGTGACTGGTAGATTCTGGAAGGTTCCAGAGCAATCTTGACTAAAGAATGGGGCCAAAGTTATTCCAGCGGTGGAACGAGCAAAATATTTTATAGACAGCGGGTATTCGATAATATCCCACGTTGTGAGAAGATTTCTCATTTAATTAGCTTAAGAAAAGCTACTTTCTATTAAGGTTGGCTTAGACAGCCAAAAGCCCAACATGGTAAATCCCGCGAAGGATGATATTTCCCCAAAATATGGTAATCTCACACTGCCTATAAAATGATAGTTAAAAGCATGTAGAATTAAAACCGATGAAGATGAGGTTAAAACCTGAAGTCTGTACTTATCTTTGCTGCATGACGAATAAAGTTCCAACATGGCGTGGAATCTAAAGAATGCCTCTTTAGTTCAGGAGGCTGGCTCTAGTTGAGCCTTGACTGAGTCGACTGTCGACGTACAAGTGAGACCCACTCAGCGAAACGCCGAGGGACCAGGAAAGGGAAGAGAGTGGGGGTAGGAGACAAAAGGAATACATATAAGCATAACCAAATAAGAAAATTAAATGTTTTTCTTGATGAATGGTCTTCAAAGAGTTGTTAGCAGACGGTACTAGCGCAGCATGGTGAGTGAAAAAGTAGACGAAGTTCTCTTGATCACAGAGATGATAGCTGGCGATGATGACGAGATCTGGTGGCGATATGGAAAGGGAAGTCCTCTTGTACAGGGAAGAATTGAGGAACTTCACAGATTCGCTGCTAGATGACGCTAGGTGAGTCATGGAAGATATATATCTAGAACAGACTCACAAATGACATAAGAGACATGACCACCAAAGAGAAACTAGGAGATCACTGTCGGTGTTTGAGAAAAAGGAAGAAATGAACAAGCAAAGAGTATTAAAAATATACTCTATCATACCGTGTATTCCAAGAATACACCACCTCTATAATTTTCACATTTCTTCCTATTCCCTTTTTTTGAACAATGGTATAATGTTTCCTTGTTGCCAATCTTCAGGTATTATTTCATCCTTCCATAAGGCATTGAGGACTCTATATAGCCACTGTAAGCCGATGCTTCCTGCTGCCTGAATGATATCAGCATTGAATTCATCTTTTCCACTTGCTTTACCTTTGGTCATTGTTTTCACTGCCCTTTCAAGCTCCAACCATGTTATCGGGTACTCTTCTTTTTCTCCAACTATTATTTCCAATTTCTTATCTCCTTCTTCCTCAGAACTGTCATCCTCATTATAAAGTTTTTTTTAATATTTTGCCTTCACCTTTTGAAGAACCCTTTCATCATGTACTATGGATCCATCTTCTCTCTCTAATGCCGTGATTTTTTCTTGATTAGTTCTTTTCGATTTTATTACTCTGTATAATAATATTTGATTTCCTCGACTATCTTGTTCAATTCTGTTGGTAAACTCTCCCCAACATTTCTCCATTTCTTCTTTAATACTCCTCTTTACTTGTAATATCTCTTGTATTCCACATGTAATCTTTCTATCGTAATCTCATCTCTCTGGTATGTGTTTTGCTTTTCCTTATCCATTTCTTTCTTTACCCCGTTCCTTTCCTTTATTTCTTCTTTTATTTTGTCTGTCCACCACCGTGTCTCCTTTCCCTTGACCGTTGCTTTTGTTTTCACACATATCTCAATTGCTGCTTCCACAAAAGTCTGTCTTCAATTTTTCCACTCTTCTTCTCCATTTCGAATTTCTGTGTTAGGCAACTTCCTTTTTATCCTATCTTGGAATGCTATTCTTTTATCCTCCTCTTCCAATTCCCAAATCTTGGTCTTTGGTTTCTTCTTCAATACAATTTTAGGAAGTTTTACTTGTTTTAAGTCCACAATTAACAGTCTGTGGTCACCTTCCATACTTTCACCTTGGTATTGATGATGTATCTTCCCCATTCTCGGTCTGTTATTATGAAATCAATGAGTGTTCGATATTGTCCATCCCAACTATCTCGGCTGATCTTATGACTATTCCTCTTCATGAACCATGTGTTTTTTTAATTATCAGGTTGTTTCTGACACAGAAGTCCAACAGTTTCACTCCATCTTCATTTCTATCTCCAAACCCATGCGGGCTCAAAACATTCTCATATCCTATTCTATCAGTTCACACATGAGCATTCAGATCACCCATTATCATGATCCCATCTCCAACCATATTTGTTTCCAATTCATTGAGAAAATCTTTTTCTTCTACGCTACATCCTGTTTGTGGAGCATACACTTGCATTATCTTCAGCAATTCCTTGTTGATATGTATGTGCATTATTATAATTCTCTCATTAACATATTCTATTTCTGCTATTGATTCCACATTCTGATTCATTGTAAATCCCACTCCATTTTTTCTCTTTACTGTTACCCATCCAATACAAAGTGTATCCCTTTCTTAGTTTCTTCGTTCCTTTCCCTTCCCATTTTACTTCACTTAATCCCAGGATGTCAAGTTTTCGGCTCTCCATTAGGTCAATCAATTCATTTTCCTTTCCATTCATTGTTAAAATATTTATTGTTCAAATCGTGTTTTGTTCTCTGATCTAACATTTGCACGAACATCAGCATTACCATCATACTGTGCATCTGTATTCAGAGAAGTGTCAATTCAATTTCTATGTTTAAACTTCCATCCGAGGCTTGTATTATAGTTGAAAGCAAGTATACCTTTACTCATCTGCTGACCTGCTATGCCTAACACATCTGAGGATTTTCTTTCGGGGTTTACTCCCTTAGCTTTTGAAGATCCCTCTTCTCCACAAGGCAGTGGTTTCCTCTTCTAATTTTACCCAGAGAGGATCGGTTGCCTCATCCACCATCTTCACCATTCCGAAGGTCTCCTTCTCTGCCTAAGATGCTGTTAAGGTCTTCACCCGTAACCCTGGGCATGGGTTCCACGTTATACCCCGTGGGACTTATGCACAAATATGTATACAATATTTAGATTACATAAGTTTGTAAAAACTCACTTGCGTTGGTCAAATTATCAACACAATAAAGATAACGCACACCGGCCATCTTGAAACTTCTATAGTTGCAATATATATTTTTATATTCTGATAAATATCTTATGCAATATTTCTTTAAGGTTAGAGTATATACGAAATACTTATTTTCCCGCCTAATGTAATTGGGCACAATTTGAGTTGACCGACTGGATAACTTTCTTTAATAAAGCTAGGCGACACTGAAAAATGGCTTCTATCAGTTCAATTTTCCTTCGAAGTTCCCTAAAACTCATTCTTCGAGGATTGAGGACATACTCCCACCCCCTTGTATTTTAATCACTTTATTCCTTTTTTCCCTCCATTATTTTCTTCTCATATACTCAGTCACTTAGGTGTAAGTTAGTAGTTAGTTGTAGTAATTTGAGCCTACTTTGGAGAATTTTGTAAACAATTAGAGTAGACTTTTGAGCAGGTAACAGATTTCTATGTAAATACAGTACATATATTTTTAGGAAGCTAAACTTAATTATCTTTGGTATTTTTTTACGAATCATGGCATATGGTGTTGAAAAGTGAAGTATTTATTTTCCACATTTTTTCACATCTGGAAGTTTAGCACATGCGCTCCTTAGTCATTAAAATCAATATAGTCCATATTTCGGAAAGAATGTATTAAATTAAAGCAAATTAGCAGTCCTATCAATAATGGAGAAACAAGTTAAAGATCTATATTTAAATAACAATTTAAATCGTGGTACAGGTAAAGTTGCATATGTGGCAAAAATGAAAAAGGACACTACAGTATACTTTCAAAGAATCCTGGTTATGAAGCAATGGAAATGGTTGCTGCAATTTTGTTTGGAGATTTAAGTATAAAGTTAACGTTGAATTTAACCCTAGCAGGCATTGTGAAGTTCAAACATGCCCCGTTACTTCTTATGATATTGAACACAGTTTCAGTCAGTGTAAACCTGTCCTTAGAGACAATAGGAGAAGATTCACTTTCCAACAATTAAAAGAAACTTTTGTAATCCATTGTTTTGGTAACAGAGAATAATAGATTGAGTATTCTTCAAACATCATATTGATATTAAAATGAGAAGTGAAACGCTATGTTTCAAGTAGATCTTCTTTTTTTATCTCCTTTGAATTTGGATTTTAAAATAGAAATAATAGCTTTTTGTAATTTTAACTCCATATATAATTCCATATTTCAATAAAAATAACTAAATCAATAATATTTAATTAATTATTAATACATCCGTTCCCTGCTTATGAGATATGCACGGGCCAAATGTCCGTGTGCCTGTGTGTGTGTGTGTGTGTGTGTGTATATTGTGCCCGTATTGAATTCGGCACAAGAGTTGCGAATCCACAACCTTATGTGAAAGTGGTGAATCTAAACCAGAAAACAAGTATATTTATTCTAAATGAAAGTCAGATATAAAGGAAGCTGTAATGCACGCAGATGGACGTAACTAGCCCAGGATATTGAAAATAACCATTAAGATAAGGGGAAACGACTGAACGGAGCCAAGATTTAATTAAATCTAGTTTATGAGAGCTGATTTCATCCAGTGACGCAAGCGGCGAGGTCATGCGACAGCACAGCAGTTCGAGGGTGATCTCATCGACCATTAAATTCATCGATAAGAGACGAACTATTTCGTGATGTAGTACGCATACACAGAGAGGGAAATCCCCGTCCGAGCGCTACGTCATCTAAAAAGTACTGAGGTCAGCATGGAGGCGGGGTTCAGTACAAGTAAAATACTAATTACTCATGAATTACGCATTGCATTTGAATGAGAAAAGCGTCACTGTGATTGAAATTGGAAACGCGAATTTATGAAGCATTAAAACTCTGTAAACATTAGAAACTTCGATATGTGCGGATTGTGCAAGATCTCGTCACAACGCAGCGCAAGGATACATGATGACTAAAGGGAAAAATCACCACCCACGCCATGAAGACAATGCCTTCATGATTTTTTATAAAATAAGTGAACGGGCAAATTTGGCTCCGAACGATTTTTGGCACCTGTAGAAATTCCTGTGCATGAAGGGAATTTTTAAAATATGATATAATCACGGAAACAGAAATTGAGTTCCAGAAGTACTCGAAGACCTATATTTCCAGTCAGATCAGATATAAGGCCGAGGAGCCAGAGTGAAAGTCAGTCGATTCCTGAACCCCAGGTGGGGCACGTTATACTAGAAGTCACATTCGGACCCGAGTGAGGGCCATGTTACAAGTCGATTCCTGAACCCCACGTGGGGTAGGTCACGTTCTTAAGCTACGCTAGTTAGCAGTAGGCTACAAGTCGAATCTGAACCCCGGCGAGTCTGTTGAAATTATATAAGTTCGATACAAGGTGCTAGCGGCACCGAAGTTCGAATACCAGTCACAATAGTTGGCGGTAGTTGGGACGTTAATGAACACTAGTTTGAGACCACATTAGTGAGGTCTCAAGTCAGTTATATCTGAAACCCAGAGGGGTTAAACTACGTTAGTTTGCGACGTCAGAGAGACATTAGTTCAAGACCCGTGTGGTCAAGTCATACCAGTTTCGTCGTCCAGAGGGACCTAGGCATACGTCAAAACGTTACGATAGAAGGACAGAGAAACCAGATAGAACGTCAAAGAAACAGATAGTCGTCCAGGGGATGTATCGGGAAAAGCTACCTTATATGCGACCTGAGATACGGCAGAGACTGTTACACGATTGATGTGTAACCATAAATGTAAATATAATGTTTATAGGACATTATATCCTGAAGCGTGAAATGTACTCGTGTGTACACATAGGAGTATTTTTTAGTAAATTTTGATATTGTGAAGAAATATTCAAGTGTCAAGCCTTTATAAGAATATATAATAGAGAAAGTGTTAATATGTTTATGATAAATGTAAGAAAAATGTGTGGAAGGAAAAGTGTTATAATTGTGCACCACGGCATCATCATGGATTGTCAAACATGGCGCTGATGGTCGAAAAACTCCACAAAATCGGCCGGCGACCAGATTAGGGTGAGTACTAATGATTTTCGTTATGTTTTGTAACGCCATGCACCATTGTTAAATTATTTATTGAAATAGTTTACCATACTCACCATGGTTAGTCGAATTAGCACAAGTGAAGTATGTGCCTTGTAAAGTTAAGTAATATGAAACCCGAAAATGAATAAATGTAATTAGAGGAATAACAAAGGGGGGGGGGGGGACCGATAAATTGATTAATTAAAGAATGTTTGAATCTAGTGGAGTAATTCCTGCTAAAATTATTATTGAAAATGTGAATAGTCAGTAATTTCAAAATGTTAAGTAAAACATCATCATCATCATCTTGTACAGTTTCCAGCCCCAGGCTGGGTCTGTTTGGAACATAAGCCTCGCCACTTATTTCTTTCTTCCCACCATCTCTCCGCTGTCACTCTGGTCCAGTCCTCGCCTCTCTTCTTGACACATTCCTCCACTCCTTTCAGCCATCGATCTCTTGGTCTTCCCCTTGGTCGTTTCTTCTGCATCTGCATCTCATGTATCCTCTTGGGAATCTTCTTCTTATCCATTCTCTTTAAGTGTCCATACCACCTCAGTCTTGATGTCTCAATCCTACCTTGCAAGGGCTCCTCTTTCACCATTTCCCTGACCTTTTCATTCCTCACCCTGTCTCTTCTTGTTACTCCGATCCTACTTCGCAGGAACTTCATTTCACCTGCCTGTATTCTGCTTATGTCTCTTTTCTTCATTGTCCACGTTTCTGAAGCATAGGTCAGCATTGGGATATAGTAGCTTCTGTATAACACTTCCTTGCTTTTTTGTGGGACATCTTTATTCCACACTAAGCTCCTAATGCTTCTCAGAAATGCTTCTGCTTGTCTGCCACGTTCCGTAATCTCTTTGTCATTTCTCCCATTTTCCTCCACTATACTTCCCAAGTACTTGAGACTTTCCACCTTCTTCAGCTGTCCACCTCCAAGTGTTATCCCCCTCATTGGTCTGTCCTTTTTCCTGGTCGTTAACAGGATCTCACATTTACTGATGTTGAACTTCCATCCGTACTCTGCCACTGTTTCTTCCCAAGCCTTCAGTTGCTCCTGGATTTCCTCCTCCTTGTTTCCCCAGACCATGAGATCATCTGCAAACACCATTGCCTTCATCTTATCTTCTCCTATCTTTCCTGCTATCCGTGTCATTACCTCGTCCATAACCACAATAAAGAGAAGGGGTGACAGCGCACTACCCTGTTTCAGGCCACTCATTTGTCTGAACCAGTCTGTTCTTTCCCCTCCAACTTTCACACAACTCACACTTCCACAATACATCTCCTTCACTCTGCCTACAGTCTCTTTTTCCACTCCCATGTTTTCCATTGCTTTCCAAACCTTTTCCCTACACACACTATCATAGGCCTTTTCGATGTCCAGGAAGGCCATCAACAGATCCTCTCCAAATTCGTAGTGGTGTTCCTGGAGCTGTCTCACTGAAAATATGAGATCCACTGTTGATCTCCCAGGTCTGAATCCATACTGTTCCTCTCTCAATTTTCTCTCCACTTTGGCTCGTATTCTACTTTCTAATATCTTTTCATATATCTTGGCACAGTGAGGTATGAGTGTGACTCCCCTGTAATTTCTGCACTCCTTTCTGCTTCCTTTCTTAAATATTGGGACAATTACTCCTTTCTTCCAATCTTCTGGGGTCTTTTTCTCCTTCCATATCACCCTCATCACACGGTACAGCCACTGTTTCCCAACCTCCCCTGCTGCCTTCACCATTTCAATACTCACTTCATCCACACCTGGTGCCCTTCCTCCTTTCATCTTGTCTATAGCCATTTCCAGTTCTCTCCAAGTCAGGTCCTTTTCCATTCCTGTGTTGTCTTCTCCATCTTCCAATACATTGTCTTCCTCCCTATGACCATTTGGATTCAGCAAATCCTCAAAGTACTCTTTCCACACTGTCTTGAGTGTCTCTTTGTTGTGTACCTCATTTCCGTTTTTGTCCATCATTACCACATCCTCTCGCAGACCTCTTCTCTTACTTTTGACCATCCCATAAAGTACTTTCTTATTTCCTCTGCTGTCTTCCTCCATCATCTCTGTCCACTTTACCATCCACTTCTTCCTCTCCTCTGCGACAATCTTGTTTGCTTCTTTCTTCTTTATCTTATAATCTTCCCTTGCCAGATCAGTTCTTTCCTGGAACCACACTCTGCAAGCCTTGTTCTTCCTTCCCACAGCTTCTTTTACTCTCTCATTCCACCATGGTGTCTCTTTACACCGCTTTCTGTTGCTTGTTCTTCCACATACTGCCACTGCAGCTTCCACCATTGTGTGTTTGAATTGCGTCCATTCCTCTTCCCCTGTTTTAGGATTGTCTGTAGGCATCTTTTCCCTTATTATCTTCTGGAATTCTTCCTTGACTTCATTTTCCTTGAGTTTCCATACTTTGATTCTCCTTTCCTGGTACTCTGTCCTCTTGTTATCCTTAACAACTCCCAGGTTCATTACAAGTATTCTGTGGTCGCTATCTAAGGCCTCTGATGGTATTACCTTTATATCTCTGACACTTCTCTTCATTTCCCAGTCGTACAGCATGTAATCTACCAAAGATTTCTTTGTTAAATCACTGCTGTACCACGTTACCTTGTGGCTTTCTTTCTTCCGGAACCAGGAGTTGCCTACCACTAAACCGTTTCTCCAGTAACTTTCTCCCTTCTTCATTCCTGCTACCCCATCCTTCTGCTCCCAATACATTTTCATATCCTTGCCTTTCACTTCCTACATGTGCATTCAAATCTCCCATGACAATGATGCTCTGACCATTCAACTGCTGTTGTAGCTCCTCCTCAAAGTCTTCCTTCTCTTGAGCTGTACATCCAACTTGAGGGGCATATACCTGGGCTATCTCCAGGCTTCTTCCCTTTACAGTTACTCTGATCTTCATGATCCTGTCACTTATTCCCTTTACCTCTTCCTTCATTCCATCTCTCACAACTACTCCTACTCCGCTGCTCCTTCCTTCACTGTTCCCACTCCAGTACAACCGGTACCCTTTCCTCAGTTCTCTGCGACCTTCTCCTTTCCATCTTGTTTCTGCCAAGCCCAGTACATCCAGTTTTCTTCTCTCCATCACATCTACAATATCCTCCACCTTTCCTGTCAGTGTCTGTATGTTTAATGTCCCAACTCGTAGTCCATTAGCATATCCGGGTCGTCGTCGTTTGCATCCGTCCTTTCCGAGGCCTGTTCCTGGTTTGAAAGCAAATATGATATCCACTACTGGCTTGCTAGGCCTATCGTAGCTTCACCAGAGCCCCGTCAGCCGTCACTTTTCAGGGTTCCCATAGAGCCTTCACAGCTACCGTAGCGGTCCCGGGGCACACAAAGTCCTCACTGTACTTCACCCCTACAGGCAATCCCCTACTTCATGCCGTTGCCCGTCTCCCACCACGTGGGAAATGTAAGTCAAGGAGACCATATAAATGAAAATATACGCGAAGTTGTAAGGAGCCAATTAAGTAAGAATATATCCTGGCCAAAATAAGTGTTGGATAAATAATAAATGAGATTGGTTACCCAAGTTGTCGCTGATATAAGGCTGGAATAAATGTAAGCTCAAGTATAGGAGTTTTGATACGTTTTTCGTTTACGTGAATAGTTCGGGAGAACGGTGACTTGTCGATGAAGTCGTCGAATGGTATGTTATGTTTATTTTGTCTCACAAAGCTGGCTTTGCTCGTGATTGAAGTTTCACTG
Organism: Meconema thalassinum; assembly: GCA_946902985.2. Lineage (NCBI taxonomy): Eukaryota > Metazoa > Arthropoda > Insecta > Orthoptera > Tettigoniidae > Meconema > Meconema thalassinum. Next base: position 502,472,209 of record OX336390.1, read on the forward strand.
TCTGGGTATGACAGGTGAATTGTGCGTCGTATGGTTACGCTGGGTGGATGAAGGGAATGGATTTTCTCCTTATGTAGTGTGTTGTACAAGCTGCCGAGTCCACGGTGAAATAGTCCTGGTTCGTCTGACCTAGTATATTGGCAGTCGGATGTTTGGTTAAAGGGCCTTATCCGGGCTGCATGTTGAAATGCCCACCCCAGCGATTTGAAAATGGGAATGTATGGTTCTCCATATGTATTATTATAATTCCGACAGTAATAAGCCTTCTCCGAACATAATGGCACGATTAAACGAGTACACCTTTGTTGTTGAATAAAGCGAATTAATTAGCAGAGTTAATGAATATGAATTAGGGAATTGGAAATCAGGATTGGATATCCAATACGATAAGTATGGAAAGGAAACACAGTAGTGACGTTAAGGAGTGCCAGAGTAATTATACATGCCATTAGTGGTTATTACTCAATAAAGATACAAGAGGCGGCCAGCTGTGGAAGGGGGGACTGTCCTTACCCACGCTTGGGCGACCCGCTTGTCTGTAGAAAGAAGGGAATGAATGATCTCATTGATACGGATACCGCAGGGTCTCAGGCGGGTCTGACACTATTAGGAATTAAATCACTGAAATAAGATAGTAATTAACGGTAAATGTGACCGTAATGAAACTAATATAAATGAAATGTTTGAGTCTGCTAAAATTAGTATTGAAAATATGAATTTTTACTTACGCAAATAATAATAATAATAATTATTTTTGCGTATTATGATGACAGTAAAGATCGATCCCTACCTTTAAAAATATAAAGGGGTAATGGATTATTCTGGATTTATTTGCATGTGGATGTGGGTCCCATAAGGTCCAAAAATGATGCATGGTGAAACTAAAAAATTATACATTGTACTGAAGAGAGATATTTTGAGTTTGAAGTCCGGCATGATGGAGAGAAATATATTGTAAATTAATGTTGATAAAGTAGATATTGAAATTCAAAGCCTGACATGAGGTAGAATTACTTTTTGAAGATTGTTGTATGAATAAAGTAAATAACTTGAGTTCAACACCTGAAAATGTGGGGACTAAGTTGAGATTGATATTGTTTGCAAAGTAACTTGAGTTTGATACCCGAGAAGGGAAAAGTATATGTTGAATAATTCAGTAAAACGTAGGGTTTTCAATCTAAGTAAACTCAGTAAAGTTAAAGTTTGTCGTATGAAGTTTATTGTAATAAACATGTTGAAGTTAAGATATGAGTAAAGGTTAAAGGATTAAGCCGGACCTATTATGGATCCAAGTAAACAAGCATGATGTTTCGTGTAGGGATCAGATGGATCGAGTTGATGTTTTGATTTAATGATTATTTTTGTAATTTGTGTTATTATGTTGTGTTCTTTGTGGGTGCGTTTACAAATATTAAAGCATTTTATAGTAACCTGTCGATAGTTGTGTAGCTTGTTCAACCTGATTGCTCATAATCCAAATGTATGTGTCATATGGTGGGATTGAACGTAACACCCCCGATCGCTGACCATATGTTATCCGTACCCCAATACGGGTACAATATATGTATGTGTATATGTCCATCAACCCTTCTCCCCCCTTCTCCATATCAATTCGTAAACGACAAAACCGATATTTGAATCAAATTTAGTACAAAGTTAGCACTAGTAAAGGGTACCTCAGTGTCATGTTTTTCTATTGTCGCTATCTTAACGAAGACAACATGGTGGCCATCTGAGTGATCAAATCTTAAATCAAATTACGATTAATTTCATTATAGGAAATCTACCAAATTTTGGAAAAACAAATCTTAGCTTCTGAAACCCAAGCTATAAGGTAAAAAGCCAAATAATTTCAAGTTTATCCATAACTTACGATCCAGTGATCACAGTTCATGGCATTCAGATAGTTTTACATAAGAACCCTCTGTTATCAACGTTATAACTGTATGAGAGTGAATATTACACGTAGCCACCATCTTGAAATAATAAAATATCAAAATAATTAGCTCTCAACACTCAAGAGCTACAATTACGAAAATTAATGACATGATAGGATCATATATGTGACCTTGTGTCGTCAACACAAAAGAACAGACTCTCCGTACGTTCAAGACGGTGGTTGCGCGAAATATTAGAACATTAAAATCGACAACTCAGAATACAACTGCGAAAACGAGACGAATCTCGGCTACAGATGAGTATCGTGTAGGGGTTCTCACTTGCGTTGGTCAAATTATCATCACAATGAAGATAATGCACACCGGCCTTCTTGAAATTTCAAAATAAACTAATAACTCTCTGACTCTTATGGCTATTTAGTAATGAAATTTAGTAATACGGTATAACCTAAATCACATCATATTGCCTAAGCAAACGAACAAGATGGTAGCTAGGGGTATTATTAAAATATGCAAATTACTTACTCAGGAAATAATTACACAATACGAAACTTTGTAGTAGAGGCCTCAGTAGCGTTACTGATAGTAATATCCCACTGAATATAGCACGCAGCGGTCATCTGGAAATTTCATAATTTTAAAATAATTAACTTAACTTTCTATATTTTAGCGATACATCAACGAAAATTAGTGATAAGGTAGAACCTAATGTGTGGTATCGTATGCCCAAAGCAAAATAACTGTTACTCCACATTTTAAAGATGGTGGCTGGGCAATGATGAACTGTTCAGAATGTAATTGCTCAATTAAAACGAAACTTAGAAGAAAGAAGTTCTATATAAGAGACCTTGCTGAAATAAGCCATAAAAGTAACACACTGAATACAATGTGCGGCGGCCATCTTGAAAATATAGAATAAGAAGATGAACAACTCAAAGTATTTTGAAGCTATGAGTGGATGTTTGTAACAGAATCTAAGATTTCTAAGTTTGCTTAAATTGAGGCATTATTTTATTACGGTATTAGGAAACTATGTTTTAGTTCTGTATTAGGCAGGGTACATTTTCTCACTTTACTGTCGTTCTTTCTGTGTTAAGTGATACTCGACTGGGAACAAGTTAGAGGCTTTCCCGCCTTATCTTTAACTTCACCAATTCCTTTTTCTCATTACTTCATATTCATTGGTAAATTACACTTGCCAGTAGTTAGTCATTTCAATTTTCATTAGTTCTTTCGCTGTTAAGCGATACTCAACTGGGAACACCAAGTTAGACGCGTTCTCACCTTCTCTTTTACATCAATTTCCTTTTTCTAACATAATTTTTCTATTTGTTGGTAAGTTACATGTAGGCCTATCAGTAGTTAGCAGTCATTTCCATTTTCATCTTTAACATTAAGGGAAAATTACTTAGATGTTACGTCAAATATACTACTAATCACTACCACAAAAATTCATCTTCGACTGTGGTTTTAAAAAATATTTCTTCTACTTGTTTTTGTACGTTTGAGGTGTCAATTCAAGTTGATTGCTGGTTTCCAAATCTTATCCATATAAAGTGCCTATTCTGCTCTCTAACTACCAATATACAGGGTCATTATCTATATGCGCCCCGATAAACACGGCAAGCTAAGCCGACTTTGACTGGCACAGATCTCGGGCGCGCGTACACGGTTCAGCCGGTGGTGGCACGCACTTTTACACTTTTACCAAACATGTTCAATAATGTGTACATTTATAAACGTCCACAAAATTGGAATCTAATTGACGATCGTATCTTCTGTATTACGTGTTACAAACGCACGTCCTGGCGACATTTTCATGTCCAGGATAGAGACAGTTGTTCGATTCCAGGTGGTTGGCGTTCAACGACGAAGATGCCAGTATCCCTTGCTTTTTTCGTTGATTTGAAATGAGGTACGTTAACTATAGTCTGTATTATGAAAGAAGACATCTGACAGCTGTCATCCGCTCGCGAGGCGTGTTGTGAAAAGAAGGTGAGCGGGGTAACAATTTCCATGGGAACTACGGGCCGTGTTGCAATGTACTCACGAGCAGCGGCGAGCCCCTGGTCTGATGCAGTGGCTCGTACGGCAAGCAATGTCAGACTGTAACTTTAGCTGTTACCGTAGAGAAGTCCAATTATTAAAAATAGTTATACACCCGCCTGAATCAATACTATAAAGAAATTAATTATTAAACTTGTTCTTAGTACATGTTTCGGGAATTAATAAAATTTTATCCCCTTCATCAGCTAAAAACATATTGAAAACAAAATAAAGCGTATCACTGTAATATGAAAGATTATTAAACCTAATATGGTGCACCATATATTTAGGTTGTAAAAATTAGAATAAAATGAAGTAATTGTTGACGGTGATCAGCCTGCAGATGCTAATGAAGATGTATAACAAACAGTAGTCACTACATTCATAGTTCCGTATTGAGAAGGTCAAATAATTAATAATGAAGTCCAGTTATGCAGTGTAACAACATTACACACAGGCAATTACGTCCATGAACACAACACTATAAGTCAATGATTAAGAAATCGGACCACTTACCGTTGCAATTTCTTTCATTACGGGTATGTTAATATTCCTCATTATAGCTCTCCACCTCTCTTCAACATGCCTGTAATTCTTCGCTGTTGCAGCTAGTTCACGTTGCAGATATTCCTGAAAGAAAGATTGAAATAAATTCAGTGTAAAGGCAGGAGACTTCTGTAATGGTGATTAATGGATAGCTTCTGATAGGTCCTGACAAGTTCTCCTAGAATGCATAGACATCGCCAAGTGAGATCACGAATGTCTCGGCCGTTCTCCAGCAGATCACTCTATAGTCTGTCCCTTGACCGGATGCGTCGTAGAGCGATAAGGTTCTCACCTGGTTTGCCCAATGTTGCGGGATCTAATTCCGGAGCAGTAGGATTATTATTATTATTATTATTATGTTATCGGTTTTACGCCTCTCCCAACCACTGCGGCTTCTGAGGCGCCAAGGTGCATGTTTGCATTTGCGAAATGTAATTATTGAAATGTAATAATTCACGTTAGTTTATTAATTGACCCTCGTTTAAAGCCACAATAACTAACTAACTAATGTAACTTGCTATCATTTCCTCGATTCAAGTATGTCAGCTATGTAGCGAATTTATTTGTATAAACTTAGTCTCTAAATTCACTACTTAACTTACTTAAATTAAAACAAAAGTTTGGTGCTTTTCAGTCGGTCAGTACGAATGTACCCAAATGAGATGGGTTATTCTCAGATCCATTACACTTAGCCTATAAAATTTATGTCTGAAAATATGGGTGAAAATATTTACAATATGCACACTTATTCAGTTGCAGTATTAGTAATGTAACTTGTCAGTATTTGTTAGTTGTAGTCTATGTGATGTTTTGTTGAGATACTGGAAGTTGTGAGTGACCTCCAGAATTTGCCTGTTTGGAGTGAATATGTGGTTGTTGTAAATGGTTAATTCTGATTGTACTGCATTGTACAGGCTACTTACCTGGTTGGGGTTTTGCGCGGTCCTGTTACGAGCAGTTCACTTGTACATATTGTAAATATTTTCACCCATATTTTCAGACATAGAGGAGTATGTCTAGGTGACAAACCATGCTGAGTTAGAAATGAGTACCCTATTTTCAATCATTTGATTTTTGGTCGGGGTTGGGTTGGCGACAAGAACGAGTGCGCTTTGTAAATATTTGGATTTTTGTTTAGAGTAAGTTAATGTCATTTTAGTTTTGATTTAGTAAGTTTAAATGTTGACGACCCATAAGAGGTAGAATTTCTTGACGCGAGGTCACCTTACTGTATATGTACAGTATGATAAGTGGGAAGAGTAACCTACGATTTTCAGTTATGGGGTATGGTCATCAGCACCCACGATTTGTCTGTAACGGGAGTTATAGTCTTTGGAGATGAGATTTATTCTCATTGTGAAGTTTTAAAAGTTTTAATAGGCCAGGTGGTTTTTATTAAGCTATTTTAGAATTGAGGATGGGGGCCATCAGCAACCACAACTCGATGTAATGTTCAAGCTATCTTTGATACATGATTTTTCTTTTGATGTTTATTCACGATTTGCAATTCGTTTAAGGAAGACAGTGATTTCGGATGTTTTTTTAGTTCGTGAGCCGGGTACGATATATGGTAGGAGCGTGTGCTCAGCGTATGTGTGATTGTGGATGTTGGTTCCCACAGGTTTCGTCGGAGGGCATTTTTGACCCCAATTGTGTGTAATGTAGAGGTTGATTTCCCACAGGTTTCGTCGGAGGGCATTTTGACCCCAATTGTTTGTTGTTTCGTGATTATCCGCTGAAGCATATGCAGTGGAAGCCCTGTATGCAACGAGTCATTCACAGGTTGTATCATAGGATCCCTGTCATTTTCGTCGATTCTTTCTTGCAAGATATGGTAATATGGCACATATCTCCGTTTTAAGGTCAGATCAGCAGTTGATTAAGAAGATTTTATTGCTCACATAAACAATGTGAGATCGCCGATTTAAATATGTCATGCGCGTGTGTCCGACTTGACTGATTGGCAATTTATTTCAGTTTCATGTTTTTGTTTATTCTGCTGTTTATGTTTGTTAGCTGTATGGCATATTTTGAGCCATTGGACCCAGGGTCGTGTCCTTGTGATGGCATCGGGTCGTGTTTATTTAGATTCAGGGGTTGTTTCAGTTCATTTTTATTCATTTTGGGGGAGGGGGGTGTTAGATTTTTAAAACATTTTTATTTTGTAGTTGTTAGTATTAGATAATACATTCACCGTTTATTTAAGATACCCTGACGATTGATTGTAGTTATGTCCCTGTAATTCCATCTCCGAAGTCCTAGGACGGCAATGTATGTTCAGAATATGGACTGAGCGCGATCCCCAGAAGAGAGTCCCATCCTAGGAGACTCAGGTTTGAAGGGTACAATACATATCAAAAAACGTTTTGCATAACACTTGTTTGCCATGATGCAGAGAGTATGTGGGATTTTGGGCGAGGTTATTACAAAAGAGACGACATTCTGTCAAATCCTGCACACTTTATTCATGTGTGAAATGAAAATTATAAACAGGAAGACATTTGGGCTGTTAAACAGGGACTGATATGTGTTGTAATCTTGCCATCCTGTGACGTTTCAATAAGGAACATGACCACCACGGGCGTCCAGCAGGGCTCTTACTCGCCTTGGCATACCACAGATCAAATTGACCAGGTCCTCTTGAGGCAGGTGGTCCCACTCTTCGACGGCGGCCTCCATGATCTATTGGCATGTTATGGGAGGGCGTGGACGCCGAGCAATAGCACGCTTCGGCATATCCCAGACATGTTCGATACAGTTCATGTAAGGCGACATCGCAAGCCATTCCATTCATGCAATGGTGGACACCTGAAGGAAGTTTTGCACCACCACCGCTCGATATGGTATACAGTATATATATGCAAAAAAAAAAAAGATTTGTATATAACACCCCAGTCGTGTTACACATATTTACGTCCATAGCACCTTTGGGTGGCCTTGGAGACCACATGCTCCCTATGTAGATGTGCTCAGTGTGGTGGCTCAGATTACCGGTATCTGATCGGCACGCTCTCACTGAAACACCCTATATACGATATAGGCCCTACATATATAAAAAGCAATACCATTCACCATGCTAGGAGAATATACGATATTTACCGCATTAATTCTTAAAAATACTACGCCAATCAATAGAAACAGCTATTCAATTGTTTAATTGTTGTACATATTTCGGCTTGACAAAAGCCTTATTCAGCTAAAAGTTCAATTAAGAATGTTAATTAAGATATCGGTGTGTCAAATCTATAAATTACTTCTTACAAACAACAATAATTTTCTATGGCCTAACCTCAGAAATAAGTATTAAAAATGGTTATCCTTACAAAGAATCAATAAAAAATATATATATTAAACGATATTTATTTGTATTATTATTATTAACTTTACTGGCCACATTGGACCACCTGAGTCTTCCATGTACACTTTTTCTCTGAAGGTTTGTATTGTTTGATTATTCTTATCTGCCCAGTACGTCTTCATTCGTTCTGATCGCAGTGTTCTTAATTCGCCTGGAAATGTATTTGTATAATAATTATGAGTGTCTCATTAAAATGAAGTTCTGAAATGTAAAAACCTAATGTTGCGGTCATTAAAGAAGCTCAAAAGCACGTTGCCAATATCTTTTTGATGATTTTGAATGTCGTAGTGTTTCAGGTAAGAAATGAGGTTGTCTAAAGCTTAGTAGTATTTTTTAAGAATTTTACATATACAACAGTTACGTCTCAAAACTCATGAGCTAAAAATAGTAGCAAATAGTATTAAAACTCACGACTACAAACTAGTTGCTAAATTAACAATCTAATGAGTCTCAACATTCACGACTCCAGAGAACAGGTGTCTGCGATGACAACAGGAGGGATGAGCTGCACGGTGCCTCACACTGCCTTTCAACCTCTGTCGTGTATACAGTACTAGTACATTGTGCGAGGTTACACGACAAGCCCACCTCTTGATGAGAGGTGCCAATTTCAAGAGGGCACGCACTTCCAGCTGGCACTAACGTTGGACCTTTCGTACAATTTGCAAACATCTACAGTCGTTATGTAAAGAAAACTGGCCATACTCGTGAGTTTTGAGACTAGCCTAGGTAAAGAAACCGGTTAGAACCTACAGTACTCTTACCAATACTCTTCTTGGAATTCGTGAGTTTTGATACTCGTGAGTTCTGAGACGACACGTGTACAACTCATCTCACCTCATACCCGACCTCGAAGCCAAGAGAAGTATAATGTAAAATCTGATGGGAGAAATACTAAATTGATAAAAAATATTGTGTGATAACTGTATTCTCTTAATACCTGTCCTATCCTAAGCCCTGCAAATGGTTTCTCCGAATAGTAATAGGGCATTACATAGTAGTGATTGCAAACTCTATAATTTATTATTTTTGTATCTAGGCCAAACTGCCGGCAGAACTGGGCGAAATGCCAAGATGTCTGAAAATCAGTACTTTTCCTTGTTGTTGTTGTTGATTGATTGATTTAGGGGCTTTGCAACATCATTATCATGTAGCCCCGTGCACTAAAGTGTGGGTGTGTGTGTGGAATTTGTCTGATAACCAGTATTATTGTAATGGCTGTATTAGTGCTAGTATTTATAATTCAGATGAGGATTGGGAAGGAACCATCCCGACATTTGTTTGGAGTAGAAGTGGGAAATCAAGGAAGTCTATTTCTAGGATGGCTGAGGTAGGAATCGAACTCAGAAACATGCATCAGGTTCACAAATAACGTATCAGACGGCACTATTCCAGGGACTGGGATTCTCTGATTTGAAGATTCTCGTTCTACAGAGTTTATTCCACTACACTTAACAATGCTTACTTCACGCCGTTTACGTTCAAATATCTCTTGTTGAATTCTACTCTCCAACGTATTCAGCCTCTCTCGCTTCTTTTTCGGTGGCATTCTTGCTTTCTGGAAAGATAAATAATACATCAATTAAAAACGGTAGCTTACCTCTCCAAGACAGTTTTTGTTTCTCTCAATCGGACCCCATCTGGGGAATATAAATGACTAGTTCTGATTCTCATCATTGGCGGTTTCATAGAGTAGGATATGGTGCATAGTAAACTACTCTGATGATAATGATTATTATTGTTTAAGGGGAGGAACAGCAAGGTCATCTGCCCCTTGCAAAACAGTATAGTTAGTAGTTATTTTTGTTTTAAGGGGTGGAACAGCGAGGTCACCTGATCATCTTAACACAGATAAAATTATGCAAATTTTGCTTACCAGTGTTTAAAATTTAGAGGCGCATGCCTAAATATGAAAAGTGCCTAATATTAATAAAACAAAACTCTCACTTGTAAAGAGGATGATGCGATCAGCAGCCACCATGTTATCTGCTAATATAAGAATGATTGTATTCTGCAAATCAAGTTCTTTTTTCGTTGATCAGCAGGTTTCACACTTACTAACTTACTTACTTACTTACTTACTTCCTCGGCGCTACAGCCTGGGCTAGGCTTTGGCCTCTCTCACGATTCCTCGCCATTCGTCCCTTCTATAAGTTTTCTCCCACCATCTTCCAACCCTCATAGTTCGCAGGTCTTCTCCTAAATCTTGTAGCCATCTTTTGCGTGGTCGTCCACGTCTCCTCTTCCCTTCCATAGTTCCATGTAATATCGTCCTTGGTGTTCTTTCTTCATTCATCCTCTCTACATGACCCAGACAATCCAGACGTCGGGACTTAATATTTTTCACAATATCTTCACCTTTGATTATCTCTTCAATTTCTTTGTTTGTCCTGATTCGCCAACGTTCATCTCCTTTACCGGGCCATATATCCTAATTAAAACTTTCCGTTCAAAAATTTAAAGATCATCCTCATTATTTGTTGACATTGTCCACATCTCAGATCTAATAAGGGTCTTGTAGAGTTTAACTTTCAAGTTCCTGCCTAGATGTTTTTTTCTTTTTAAGAGCTTAGTGTAAGCATAGAAAGCCCTGTCTCCATTCATGATCCGTTTATGAATCTCCTCTGATACTGAATTCTCACAATTTAGTATAGTACCAAGGTAAATGAAGCATTTTGCATTCTCAAACTTTTACTGACCAATTTCTACATTTTCTCTTGCTCTTCTATCTTTTTCGGCTGACATTTTCATATATTTCGTTTTCCTGTCATTAATTCTCATTCCCATCTTTCCACTCTTCTCCTCCAGAAGCTTGAACATTTCTTTAAGAGATTCCCAGTTCCGTGCCATCAACACAATGTCATCCGCATATGCATACGCCTGCATAGACTTGCTTATTATCGTCCCTCCCAATCCTAGTTCTTTCATAACTTCATTCAGTGCCAAGTTGAATAACACTGCAGACAATGAAACTCCTTGCCTCACTCTGGTATTCACCTCAAAATTCCTGCTAGTTTTGCCTCCTACATAAACCTTGGCCTGCGATCCTTCCATTTTCATTGCTACTAGTCTGGTCAACTTCTTTGGCACTCCACATGCTTCTAGGGCGTTCAACATCTTCGTTGTATCAATGCTATCAAACGCCTGTTGGAAATCAATGAATAGCAAATGCAGATCAACACCAGATTCATAGCATTTCTCCATAGATTGTCTCATACAAAATATTTGGTCAGTAGTTCCTCTTCCTGGCCGGAATCCACACTGGTTCTCATCCAGTATTTATTCAGCGAAGGCGCTCAGTCTCCTTTGCAATATACTTGAGAATATCTCATATACACCACTTAGTAATGATATCCTTCTATAATTTCCACATTGTAACTTATCACCTTTCTTGAAGATGGGACAGATAAGGCCAACCTTCCAATCCTGAGGCATTATCTCTCTTTCCCATATCTCACCAATCAGTTCATGTAGGTTCCTAACTATCCCTTGTCCTCTATTCTTTATTACCTCCGCTATGATCCGATCCTCTCTTGGTGCTCTTCCATTTGGTTGATGCTTCACTGCCTCCATAACTTCATATTTAAAGTGCTCCGCCCATCTTTCAAGAAATCTCTCTTCCTCTCCAATCACGTTTCCATCTTTATCCTTACATGAGTTCTCCCGTGGTTGAAATCCCTTTGTCATTCGTTTTGTTGCTTGGTACAATTTCCTACTTTCATTCTGGCTGTTCAATTCTTCAATTTTTTCCATTTGTCTTCTTACCTAGATACATTCTCTTCTTCCTTTTCAGAACTCTATTGCTGTTCTTCTACTTTCTTTATATATCTCACAATTCCACCTTGTCTCTCTTTGAATCATAATCAATCTGTCTCCATTCTTCTGCTCTATATATTTCCTACATTCATAATCAAACCATTCTTCATTCCTATTCCTCTTCTTCTCCCCAATAGTTTCTTTCACAGTCTTTTCCAATGCTTTCTTTATTCCAGTCCATCTCCTCTCTACAGTGTCATCCTCATTCATATTCTTCAATCTCTCTTCCAACTTCTTGTTCAGTATGTCCTCATATTGCTTGACAAATTGTGTTTGCTGAAACTTTTCCACGTCCCACTGTATCCTCTTAATTCCTCGGTCACATTCTACATTCGCAATTCGTTCTCTAAACAGAGCTTTCATCCAAAACGATCCGATTCACAGTTGGGGCCCCTTGCAGATCTGACGTCAATAATTGAAGATGCATGTCTTCTTGAAATCAAGACATGGTCAATTTGGTTTACCACTCCAGTGCCTGGCATTTTCCAGGTTCCTTTGTGTATGTCCTTATGTTTGACACAGGTACTTTTGATTACCATTCTATTACTTTCTGCAAATTGGCATATATGCTTCCCATTTTCACTAGTATTAGTATGTAAAGGAAGTTTCCCTGCTACATACTGCAAGAAGTATGGCATTGAAGTATTTTGTCATTGAAGTCCCCAAGAAGTATTAACACATCATATCTTGGCATCATACTACATTCCTTTTCCAACTGGTAATAGAATTAGTCCAGTCGACAGGTTGGAAAAAGTGAGGTTAGGTAGAAAAAGATCGGATTTTAATAAAACTTGGGGATGTTGTTCAAGGATGGTTAATTAACATTTTCTCAAGTTTTAGACCTCGAGGACCCTGTGCTAAAAGAACAGGGGGGTATAAACTGCAAAATTTTCGACCTTCCTCCGGTTTTTCCTCAATAACTGTTTTCCCTTACGTCCTGTCGCAAAAGCATCCGTATGCGTTTTTGTAGAACGTTAAATTTCCTACAATTTTAACTGTTCAAACATGTTTGTATGTCAATTTGTTTCCGAGATATGTCGCTTCGTACAAAATGTCATTTTTCAAAATTCGCAAAAAATGCTAAAAATGCAGAATTCCACCTTATTTCTTCTGTTATACCCAAATTATGATGAAATGTTGTTGTAATTATCGTTCCTGGTTACAATCACCAACTTTGGAAACCCCACCCCACACCCGCTGTCCTCTTCCCCCCACTCATCCCCAATTCACAAAAGCTAATTTTCTCCTCTGATGAAAGCCAACCACATTCACATCATGTTGTTATTGGTATTAGTTACTTGTCGGATCGACCTCCCCCCTCCCGCCCCCTCCCCTCCCACTACATAACTATCCCAAGGCAGGTTAAAAAAAGGCTTAGTCCTTTCGAGGAAAGAATTAATTTAATTAATAATATTAAGGTTTTCACAAGACATAGATTATATGGAATAGAGATATTATTATTGAAAGGTACTCATATAGAGAAGTACATATCATAGTAGGTACTCATTTGTACTCATCACTAGGGCTCGGATTTTTAGGTAAATAAATATTATTTTATGTAAATACATATTTTAAGCATTTTTTCTATCAATGCATAAATTCCTACTTTTCACTCATTAGCACATAAAGAGATATAATATGTATATTTTTAATCAGTATGCTAGAACTTTCAGTTTATTGCATTTTTGTTCTGTGTTACTTCAATGGGGAAGAACCTGTCAGCTATCTAATCTTCATGCAGAGCGTATGTCAGCTTGCAGCTGTGCTATTCTTAACTTGTTGCCCCGTGCCACTCACTGTGGAAGCCGGGGATTTCCTTGTCCATAGCCATATTGCACCATGTGCTAGACCTCCCCGTCCCCCAGCTACCTGGAACCAGAGTCACTCACATGCAGGTCATTTCTGGCACTGTGAAGGGTAAGGCAATTCTACAATGCCTAAAGTAAAAACAACTACAAATTATCGTCTGTTACAGAATGTAAAGATAATTTTGCTTCTGATGGGGCATTCTGTTCTGCCAACCATATGGGAAAGCAATCACGGCTGAACAGCCATCTCAAGTTACACAACCCCACAAGGGCAAGAAACATAATGCCGCAGTTTCGCGCCTTCAGAATAAGTGTTTTGCGATAATCGTCTGTCATTTGTGATGGACAACCTGAAGATGTATCTCGTTGTGTATTGTAATGCTTCAGCAGTCAGTAAAATTGCATTCGTGAGTACTGCATATTGTTTATATTCACATTAATTAACTAAATTATAATTACATATTTTTATTTTTTGTCACATATTTCAGATATTTTTAATACATAAAAATAAATATTTTCCCGATTTTTAGCACCTAAAAATCCGAGCCCTACTCATCACAGTTCCTGTCGGGATTTCTTAGCCATTGGTTCTGCTTCTAAGTGCTCGTCGACCTCCTGAGTGATCAGGCTATTATTGACGTCCTCGCCATCGTCGTATTCGTCGACTATGTCTGGTGAGTCCTCCTCGTTCAAATCAGTTGCGGGGGCATTTTCGCAGGAATGGCATGTGCAGTTCTTGCACATTGCCGAGCACCTAAGACCTGCTTTCTACAGCCTTTGCTGCACTTGCAGGAAACAATCTGGAGGATGTTATCCGGCGCAGCATTTCAGGTTGTGGGGATTGGTAGTAACCTTCGCAGAGTCAGGCTCCAGCCTCAAACTAATGGGAGAAATTCATTACCTAACCACGCCTGTACTTGCTGGTAAGTGCGTAGGGAGTGGTATTTGGCAGCGTCCCTTGTTGGTGGTAGGCAGGCTAATCTGTTGACAGCATTAGGTATGTCCACAAAGAACATCTAGCTTCAGAAAAGTAGAAAAGGCAGTGGTCCCAGTGTCCTCTACTCGCCAAGTTCCTGCACCTTTCCCCCCAAAGACATACTTTTCCTCCACGCAGTGAGTGGTTGTGATACCACGTCAGTACCGCATGGATTGGGGAAGAACAAAATTTGCAGCACCTACACGAAGAATACCTCCCTCCCTGCAGCAGTGGCTCCGTTTCTCACACCAAACGCTAGTCCTCAGCAGATCAGCGACGCTGGAGAAAAGTTCCTGGTAGCGGTTTATGGAGGTGACATTGACAATGACAACCTCTACGACTGATCGTGTGAATAATCTGTACCGCAGGCCGTTGCGGTCAAGCGGTCTTTCGGCATCCTTGTCTAGCGGGCACAATATGTCAATTTGCAGCTATGTTTATTAAGATATAATGACTTTTTGAGATAACAAAATAAAGATTCTGAGCAAAATACATTAAAATATTGTTGTTTATGACCTTCTAATCAATGTTAGTGTCCCAAAGTTCACTCTGTATTATCACTAGTAAAGTTAGCTTGTCACGGTGGGTGAGTGGTTATAGTGTCGGACTACCAACCCCAAGATTGCAGGTTCGCCCCTGGCCATGGTAAGTGATTTTTGAAGGCTACAAAAATCACGACACTCATGTCATACGTTGTTGGCATGTTAAAGAACCCATTTGAATTCAGTAGGCCGTGTTCAATGGCAAAATTAATCTCGGGATTTTCCGCCAACACAAAGTTCCTCCATTCTCTACTTGAAAGCGCTGTAGTGTCAAGGAGTTTAGATATCTAACCTCCTTGACTTTCATAGCGTTCAAAGGAACGACAAAATTCGACATGCAAGCTACCCTCTGGGTGTCAATTAACAAAGCTTGCACCAGGCATCCGAGGCCATACGATATTATTACTATTATTATTACTAGTAAAGTTTCCATACTTCTTTACCAGCTCTTGATACGATAACTTAAACTCACCAGGGATAGGCTACTGTCTATATATTTCATTATGTCTCTTGCTTTTGGCACATTCAGAGGTGCTGTTTATAACAGCCTTTATATCCTTCCTACAATTGTAAGGACTCCTCATGAAAACTTATGTTGTTTTGCACTGTACATAACGCGTAGCTGTCTAAAGAACTCTATTCTGCAAACAACGCATTTAAGGTCCAAAGTAAACTTGTGCGGTTTTGCATCTACCTTCTTCAATTTGAGTATTACCAAAACATCTGAGAAGGTACATATGAATGTGCAGTATACTCGTATACGTTTGCACTAGTTAAAAGAATGTATTTGTAATTCTAGAAGTTATAATTGATATACGGTATTATAAGAAAGTTAGGTACTAGAGAGAATATCCCGTTACAATGGAAATACAAATGAGCAAGAAGGTGTATTCCTGACTGTGTTCTTCTTTTGTGTCGATGATTCAACGATAGCTTATCAATGAACTGGCAGAGGAATACGATGACTCATTTACCACTGCTGTGGCTCCTTAAAGTTGGAAGTTTGGCCATCCTTGCTGTTCTGTCACCAGTCCTATTGTTGTCTTGGGGCCGTTTCCACCAACGTCAATTATCTCTTAATTCATCATTGAAGGTTATTTAACTTTGCACGAGCATTTCATCGAACAGAAATGCTCGTTAACTTACCACTAACAAGGAATTACGTTACATGGCAAAATCTGACCATCATTAAAGTGGAGGGAAACAGCTGCACTCTACCTCGCACATCTCGCAATGGTGTTCTTTTTTTGATTCACACGAACTTTCATTCATAGGCTATGAATATAAAATACGTTTATCACAATAAAATTGTAAAAGATCACACATGTTACCAAGTTTTAATATCAAGAAAGAATAATACGGAAATTTTAAAAAAAGTATATTACTATGGCTTTAAGAGAGGCCAGGATGCCGGAAAATTGCCCTGAAGGGATTCTTTAATGTGCTAGTACAAGGATGTTACAAAACCAAGATTTGCATTTTCCCTGACTTTTCCCTGACCACCAATACTTTATTCTGATCACCGTATGAACATATTTTAAAAATAAAACCTGTCGAATTGATCAATCGATAGTTACTGATTTACATCTTCGAATCGCACGACATACGGAGATTAATTTTTTCTTCTTTAAATACACGTCCATGCTAACTTTTTTTTTCAGCTACTGTATTACATGAGATATGTAAGCTATCTCATACAGAAAAAGAGTTTCTTTTCAGAGATTGTAAAGAAAAAGCTTAAAGAAAGAATTTTAACAAAAAGCTAATTTTAAGAATTAGCCCAGTTTTAGATGTCGTAAACACTTCAGAAGGCATGAAAAATACTGGCTTAATCTGACTTTTTTAATAAATTAATCGGTTATGCTAAAAAAAATAACACGACAAATAAATTAAAAAAAATGGATTCAAGGAACATAATTTTTAACTTCTTTCTTTGTCAGTTTACAATGAAACTTCTTACATTCAAAAAGTTATTGTAATTGTTATAACTAATGACTTAAAAACTATGGCCTAATAGTCAAATAATACGATGGGTAAGTAACATACATGGCACGGATTCTTTCAAAATTATTGCTAAGGTAAGAAAGAAATTAAAAATAGGTAATCAAAAAATGGCACAACGAAACCATTTAATTGGAATCAAAAGCTATCGGACTTATTTACATCGATTGACTGCAAAAGCCCTTTTCATTGTCTAGGAAGCAAACAAGTATTGCACGGACCCACAGACAACACAGAAATACATTTAACACTTTGTAATCTTTTACGTCTTACGACTGCGCCATGACCGACATCAATGGATTACAAAATCCATACGCGATCTAGGTGACACTAAGTCTGGTATGCCACGGATTCGTTGATACCTTATCCTATACTGATCAAAATTGAAGAACATAAAGAATGGTTTGAAACTTAAAGCTTTAACGGATGCCTGATTTACACTAGAAAGACCATACATCGTGACAAATGTTTTGTGCCTGTAAGATCTTATTGCTATAATTACTAACACGTAAAATACATTAACAATACTGAGAAAAAATATAGACACCGAAAACACAAAATTTAGTGACAGATACTGGTAAAGAAATCGATGGACTAAAACAGGAAATCCACGCATTTGGCTCGGAGTATACACCTTTTCGCTACATTTTTAGCGAAAGTAAGTAGGATCACATTTTGAAAAGCTAACACACTAGCTTTAAAACTTTCGTCGCATACATCTATATGAACAACTCTCTACAAGTACCCGCTGTTTAACGCTTTTAAACGTTCTTCATTATCGTTTAGTTCGGCTTCTTTTTCTAACATCAATTTGACTCTTTTGGTTTTCAGCTCTTTTACCTCGTCTACAATTGCTCTCTTCTGTTTTTCTTTGGCCTCGTTTTCTTTTCTTTTCGGCTGCCCTCTCCTTAGGCGCATTTTCATATTCTGAACGAGCATGCCTCGCCTTAACGAGCATTTCTTTGGTGACAGTCACTTGACCTAACTCTCCCTCGGATTGAACACCATCGTACACTTGTCGTAGGCCTATGAGAGAACGTTCGAGCTGATTTTCGACTATCATCTCTGTATTAGTAGATTAAGCATAGGTGCTATGCCGAAGGTGCACGAAGCGAAACTTCGGCGAACCGAACACGGACGAGATAAAAGGGGACGCGAGGGGGATTGTGCATGTGGAGTAGAGGCTTTGGCCCCGAACAATCGTGATTCCCGACGAAACGCGACCGACTTGGGCAAGGGAAAGTGGAGGAAAGAGTGTAGTGGGAACAAACGACGAGACGAAGTATCGAGAGCAGCAGGGCTACCGCAATGTGTTCCTTTCTTGCTCTCTCTCCTCTATTTTACAATTTTAGCATTTTGCAGCCCTAACCCGACAAAGCGAAGGAGCTTCGCGCTACAGGCAAATAGACAGATTCATACTTTTATTTAAAAAAAATAAAAAGTTCCCTGACCTTGCAGAAAATTTCCCTGACATTTCCATGACCGGAATTGTTTTCCCTGACTTTTCTCTGACTTCCCTGACCTGTAACAGTAATGTAGTAAGTCTACTGACACGGCTCCCTCGCGTTTGCGCACCCTCAAATGCCATCTAACTACGTCAGGATTCGATCCTGCAACCTTGAGCGATAACGTTACCTATGAGTCACGCAGCCAATCCCTTAGAGAAGAGTTTGAAGTTTCACATTGTCTCGTGTCCAGGATGTACTCTGAAAACAGGCAATGGTCGCCGTTAATGATGGAATTAATTGACGTAACTCAGCCAGATAACGAGCATAGATATTACAGTTCCAGTGTAATAGTGTCATAGTGTAGACTTGAGTTGAAGTATGTCTTCTACTTACGCTTGACCACTTGCTTCCATCCCCATCTTTTGGTAGAGATGATGAGGTGAGGAGAGCACACCTTGAGTTCCATATCTCCGCCCGAAGGCGAAGGTACTGGAAAGGGCGCCCTCTTGATTGGCGCGTGGTTCACGTCAGTCTTTTCCTCTGTCGCTCTTCTGGAAAATCGACAACGATGTCATGGGACATTCTCCCTGTCCGAAGGCTGCGTATCAGTCCCCGACACATCCCGTGTATTCTTTTTCTTCGATCTGTGGTGACGTCTGGTGGGAGAAGAAGGTGTTGCCTTTTCCTGAGATGTCTGATTATAGGCCCCTCAGGTCTCTCAGTCCTATTCGGAGACGTCTCTGGATGATTCACCTTGCAAACGGAGGTGACTTTTGCTGACATCGCTCCTATGAATGTAGTGGGAGCGGAAGTGCCAGCAGATGCAGGAGCCACCCCGTCAGCAAGATGGCGAGTAAGACGGCAATTTTTGTCAAGTTCAGTTCGTCCCGCCCGGGTCGGCGAAGACTCCTTTGCCCTTTTAGTTGGGGAAGACTTATTTGCCGACCGTTTCGGAGAAGAAGTTCAGAAGAATAGGACATCTTCTCCTATAGCGTCGGTTTGGATGTTTTAACCAGCACCTTATTTTCTGTGGCCACCTTCCAGCCTCCTTCGGGTTTCACTGGAACAGCAAGGGAAGAATTACAGCAGTACCGCTGAATAACTGGAAGTCGAGCGTAACGTACTGGGGACGTAACTGGCAGGAGGTGATAGAAGGGGTCACTGCTGATGCACACGATACTTCAAATTTGGGAGCATTCATATCACGGCACCTCTTGAATGCTTTACAAGACTTCTGATTTCCTGGATCTTGGCTTCTTTAGTGAACTTAGGACACTGCTTGATCGTAGAGCGTGGCTTTCACGGCAGTTGGGTTCATTGGGGGAGGCGTACACCTCTCACCGTCGTGTAATCCCTCGCAGAGTGTAGCCGGCAGAAACATGCTCGAATTTCTGGCATTGATAGCAGCGAATAGATGGAGGGAAGTATGGCCAAACAACGCAATGGTACTGTACTGAACTCGATCTGACTTGGACAGATCGGCTACGAGAGTAAATCATCTGTTCGCCGTGGAATGTTAAGGACCTTGACGTCACTCAGGCGCTGGCTATTGAAACAAACGAGGGGGAGAGCGGGAGTCACTACCACTACCGGTATCACTATCACGAAAGAAACATAACGTGACATTTTTCCCACGGAGATATTGTCAATTGTATTAAGAAGAGAGGGAGACACTTAACCCCTACATCGCACCGTGGGAAGCATTCGAAAACAGTCGAGCAGAGAGAGATTAGGAGTCGAGACAAGTAAGGGGAAGCAATTTCGGACTCATCAGGGGCCCCGTGGTCACAAAATATTGTGATTCCTAGAGAAGGAGGGATGAATAACATATTGATAACAAATATCGTAAATAGAGCGTCAGTTTTGCTATGTACATTTCAGCTTTTTCGCCTCCATGTGTCAGCTTTTGTCAACTTAAATGTTGGCAGATCCTAGGTCCCTCCCTACCTTGGCATTAGGCTATGTGATTATGGAAGGATCTCGCCGAAAATGTGGTGAGTGATAACCCTAGAACATCAGCATTCATATTCCAATTATCACATACAGGTATCTACAACATTAATCGTGCGAGAGTACTGTGTTTGGTAGTTATAATCCATGCACATTATCTCGAAATGTGAGGCGGTCTTACGACGAGAGAAGAATTCACTCATAAAATGTCCGCTGCTGTTCATTCTTTCAAGAACTGACATCACCGGTATCCTCGAGTCTTTGGAAGAGAAGATATCTGTTGATATATACGGTACGCAGACACGCAGTTGATGTAGTGATTTGAGCAAAGGGTTTGGAAGTTCTGCAAGAATGCATGGATCGTCCGCTTCTCTAGGCCGAGAGGAACAATCTTCAGATTAACAAGAATGAAACGGTCCACATGGTCTTTCGTGAGGGAGGAATGAATTCGAATAGAGACAAGATTTATTACAGACCTGGAGATTTACTGACTACAACCGTCAAGAATTTTAACTATTTGAGTTTCATTTTTCAGACGACAGGAACTTCTTTTACAATGCACGTGAGAAACGGAGCGACTGCTGCACTAATAGCTAAGAACAATATACAGCAACTATTTTTAGTTACTGCTGTGAAGCTCTTTGTTTCCACACTGACACCTATTTTAACCTACGGTTTGGAACAGATCTGGCATCATCTGACCAAAACTAACTTAAAGGAAATATAACAAGTTAAGGCTATCTTCCTAAAGAAAGTGATGTTTGTATCGAAATTTATTCCGTCCCGGCTAATGTACGAGCTGGCTGCAGAGCAATTCTGTATTGAACAAATCAGAATACAAATGCAGCTTCCATCTAGCGCTGCCTTTCAGTAACTTCTTGCTGAACTTCATTTAAAAAAGAAAGAAATATGGTTGGACTTCTATGGAACAGAAGCGACATTATCATCTGACTGGAAGAGAGCAGACTACAATTTAAGTCACACCGTGACGCGTTTCGCAGTCCACGGATTTCATTTCAGGATATGCAGAAAATAAGACTTTCACACTCCAAATAAAGCTACATGCATATGAGAATTGTGTAACGAGCCCTGTGGCCGATATCATGCGTCATGTGCAGAATTAGATTGAATTCCCTGATGCAATTTTGTAGTGACCAACAGTCCCTGCATTGATTATACAGTATAATTTCTCTTTATATGGCCATTAGCTGCAATAAATATACAGTACTATATATAAAATGTGTTTACGTACCTCTTCTTAAAAGTCTATTTACTATGACCCTGAGTTACAAGACAATCTACCGATGTTTACATTTAAAACTACGAAAGTCAATTGTTTATGTTTTAACAGTTGATAGAGGAGACAAATAGCTTATACCTTTATAAGAGATCACTCAAGTTCATTCTCATCAAGGTGTGCTTCCGTCACAATTTCTATATTTCAAAATCCACCGTAGATGGCAGGCGTGTTTTCTTGATTTAACCACAGTATACGTATTGCTATACATATGGCCGCTCAGCGAAATTTTCTGCCTGTTGGCGTTCCGAATGGCGAAGATGACATTATAACCAGTCCAATGACTATATCATGTATTCTTTACTCCATGACCAAGGATCGTGTAACCATTGAACTATAGATACTATAGTTCAATGCGTGTAGGTAATGAGATGCGCCATTCACTTAACTACTTGAGCATAACCGTACAGACCATTACGCAGCGACTCTGACGAATTGATCTGCAGATCGGTAGGGTAGTAGAGGTGACGACCATTTTTGCTGTGTGGTGTGTTGTTTATATATGAATGAGTCTATGAATGTCATAGATTTATGGCATGTAAAAGATCCTTCCACGGACTAAACTTGTTTGAAGCTAAATTGTTAGGTTGGATTTCGTCAGAACGCTCTATCAAAGTTCCAACGTTCACCACCAGGTATCGTTGATATCTGGTAGTGAAAGTTGGAACTACTTGAAATTGAACAGAACTTGTAGCTCATCCTAAGGGTGTCCGCTGGAAGCAGCTACAGACTCAGGCGAGCCGAACATGTCCTCGGACACTCCCGGGACTAAAAGCCATACGATAAATAAATAAAATAAATAAATATCCCTTATCAATCCCATTTCCATATGGCTGATGGTTTCTACGGACGGATACCCTGCCTGGCCAACCTCACTAGAGGAGTTAATGATAGATGAAATTAATGAAGATGAATGAAAGTTCAATTTCAAGTAGTTTCAATTTTAGCTACCAGATGCCACTGTCACTCAGCGACGAACGTTGGAACTTGATAGAGCGTTTCTCACCAAACAACCTACAAATTTAGCTACACACTACCAATTGTAGTGGTAGGTTCTTTTTCATGCCATGGGCCCGCTGGCTTTACTTCCCCTCCGAAGGAAGGCATACTGAAGGATTTTAACGCTCTTAAAAATCCGACGACTTCAGCCGGGTTTGAATCCGCGACCTTGGAAATAGCACTTCAGCATGCTACCGACTACGCCACCAACGCCGCTTATTGTTTATGAATGAGTATCTGCGAGAAAAGTGATAAGTGTGAACGCTTCTACTTAAGTCAACCAGAATGAGGATTATTTATTTTTTGTAACAAATGTTCATTATGCTGATATGTTATTATATTTACGTAAAATTTGCGTCGCACGTTTGTCATCACACTGAAGGTTTGTTTTAGTTAGGGCCTCTTTATCACTTATTATTTCGACTCATGCAATGTTTTTTGGTTGGTAATAAAATGTTGTTACGTTGTTCAATATACCAAGTATTCCTCCCCAGGTCGCAGGTAAGCAGAAAGGTTGTTTCAAATGCAACTATTATGAAAGAAATGATTATGTGCCTTGCTTTTCCTTCCACGGCGACGAAAATTGAAGAAATCAATGCATACACAAAATTCCTAGAAATGAGTTGTGCGTTACGGGCAATGCAAGAGTGTGTGATAAATATTTCCCTGAAAGGAAGGTACTTCGGGAGAGAAGAGCTAATCACCGTGATGGTAGATTGTAAGTTAATATGGTATCAATTATTGTATGATGTTTCCAAATGGCAGCCGAAGTTAGGACTAGAAATATTTCTGGTATGGTGTGCTGAGGTCAAGTTACTCAAAAAAGTTACTACTAATGAAAACCAACGCATGCAATAACATATGTCGAAATCAAACATAGACAGTTATTAGTCAGTTCTTAGTCAAGGACCATAATCAATTTTCATTGGAGCAGAGGATAATTACTGTTACGTACCGCCGCGAACCGGCAGGAGACTTTCGGGTGAGCGACAGAGTGACAGACCAAAGCAGCTGTCTCGTTGGCCTTGGGCCGAACCATCAGCCGGAGAGAGAAAGTTACCACATCCTCCCGGCCCCTCCCACCGGCAGACACAATAGCGGGACATCTGTGAGTCATCGCGGGCGGGCCAGAATATACGTGAAAAATCTGGACTTAGAACCATCGAGAACAGACTAAATGCGGCAATAGGTTGTCACATTTCGAACTTTCCAGGCCAGGGACTGATCCCATATAAACCAGCGAGCCGCGGCGAGGAGGCAGTGTGTATGGGAGTGTATTGCAGTGTATTGGTCAGTGCTAGTGTGTACTGAAGTGTTGTCGAGTGAGTGCGTACGGAGCAGTACAGCGATTATTACTGGACGTCTACGGTAACAGAGTGTAAGCCTGTCTGCCAGGGTGCAACTTTGAGTCAGGACTGTTAGTGCTTGGAGGTGTCGCGATGCTTCGTGGAAGTCGTGGTCGTGGGATCGACACGGGACGAGCAACAGCGCACAAGGAGCAGCAAGAGGACTCTGGAAGTAAGTGAAGTGGCAGTGGCAAGGCTGTAGAGTACCTGTGTAGACTGTACGTGTGAGTGTAAGCCTCACAGACAAAGAGAATATAAATGTGGAAACTAATAGTGACCAGTAGTGTTTTCTGAAGTTAGACTCAGTGTGTGTGTATGTGTGTGCACTGTGTATGTTTGTAGGCCTGTAATAAATTATATTTCGTTAAAGGAACAATTGTGTTTGTGCTTTTCGCCCACCGTAATCCAGTTAACGTAAGTGCCACTAGGGGGATGGCACGTAACAACTGGTGACAGAAGCCGGATTACCAACCCAAGCAAGCACAACACCTGAAGGTCCTAGGTTCAAAATCGTGCAGGTCTTTGTATCACAGTTCATTATTCTCCTGCGAGTGCATGCCCGTCACAAGTCAGACAAATAAAATGGATGCGCAAATACAACTCCTGCTAGAAAAGTTAACTTCCAAGATAGAGGATGTGGAAAAGAAAATGACAGAACATTTCCAAAAATTGGGTAAGGAAATGACGGAACATTTTGAAAACCTGGGAAAGAAAATGGTGATATATTCGGAAAATTTGGAAAAGAAAATTGGGGAAAGTTCCGAAAATTCTGAAAAGAAAATGGAGCAGGGAACTAGTCAGGACGAGCTGAAATATGACCTGAAATCAAGACCGGAGTATAACAAGCTTGGAGGTGATATGGAGAGTGAGGCGGCCGAGGACGCTGATGGCCAAGACAAACAGTTCGTGAAGTCCGGAGTTCGGAATGCACAGCGAGTCAGCGACGAGCAACTGGGAAGCGTCACGGGCATGGAAATCGGGCCAAGGCTTAGCAGCTCTGATGGCAGGAACAGTGTTACGAGTGTGAGGACGCCGCACGTCGATGAGACTACATCATGGCAGATCTGCGGGACCGGGTTCGACACTGTGGTGGACCATGCCAGGTGTACGTTGGAGGACGTAGCCGTTCAGCTCACCACAGGACTTCGCATGGTGGAAGTGCTACACAACGTCCGGACGGGGACTGGGTACAACTGGATCGTCGCGACGCTGGAGGAGCATCGTGGGGACTACCAGCTACCTGCCATGTACCACCTACGGCTAGAAGGGAGGAACGGGCGCGCGAGTAAGTCAATTGAAGAGCTCGCGCTGGCTAGCTCGCCTCCCGAGCACGTGCACCGAGAGGCGGCGTACATCTTCGTGGATGGGCATCGCGACGCCATGGTACGTGAGTATTCGATGCTCAGTAGAAGGCGCTACCCGCGGCAGGTAAAGACCATCGCGTTGGGAATGGCGGTGAAGAGGAGGACAACATGGGTAACGCCACCGAGGAGGAGTGACGCCGCCGGAGACGAAGAGGCAGTGGAGGTTGGCTACCCTCCACCAAAGCGGCGTAAACCATCACCGGGACGCCGTTGCAGTAGGAAAGCCACCTGTTGGCTACGATGTGAAAGGGGCCATCTAATGAGCAGCTGTCGGCAAGGAACAGCCTCACGGTTAGAAAATCGAGTGAGGGCCAGGGCCAGCCAAAACAGGGGCTTGTCAGCGCCGTCAATGCCACCCCTTCGGACCTCGGACGGCCTTTACGACGAACAACTCGAGGCGAGTTGCTTTAAAGAGGGGAGCAGTGTTACGTACCGCCGCGAACCGGCAGGAGACTTTCGGGTGAGCGACAGTGTGACAGACCAAAGCAGCTGTCTCGTTGGCCTTGGGCCGAACCATCAGCCGGAGAGAGAAAGTTACCACATCCTCCCGGCCCCTCCCACCGGCAGACACAATAGCGGGACATCTGTGAGTCATCGCGGGCGGGTCAGAATATACGTGAAAAATCTGGACTTAGAACCATCGAGAACAGACTAAATGCGGCAATAGGTTGTCACATTTCGAACTTTCCAGGCCAGGGACTGATCCCATATAAACCAGCGAGCCGCGGCGAGGAGGCAGTGTGTATGGGAGTGTATTGCAGTGTATTGGTCAGTGCTAGTGTGTACTGAAGTGTTGTCGAGTGAGTGCGTACGGAGCAGTACAGCGATTATTACTGGACGTCTACGGTAACAGAGTGTAAGCCTGTCTGCCAGGGAGCAACTTTGAGTCAGGACTGTTAGTGCTTGGAGGTGTCGCGGTGCTTCGTGGAAGTCGTGGTCGTGGGATCGACACGGGACGAGCAACAGCGCACAAGGAGCAGCAAGAGGACTCTGGAAGTAAGTGAAGTGGCAGTGGCAAGGCTGTAGAGTACCTGTGTAGACTGTACGTCAGGGCCGTGCAATGGGCAAGGTGAAGCAGTGCTAGCGAGAAATTCACTCGTGCCGGCCGAGCGCAGCCCTACTCGGTCCAGTTCTGAGCAGTGCAGCACGACAGCACACTAGCACTGCAGCGCTTAGTCGCACAAGCACTGTCCATTTGACCGGGTACTGAAGTACGTTTAGTACTGAGCGCGGAGCCTGCACACTAGGCGCACTAGAGCCAACATTGTGGCATATGCGTGTGGTCTGCCGTGCTCATAACGTGGGGAGGACAAAAATAGCATAGTGGGAGAGTCACACATTAATGAATCAAACCGTAGACATATAAGACATGATATTTGGACGCACATGAACCAGATCTGCAGCAAGGATACAGAAATGTGCATACTTTTTGGGTGATGTAGCAGGTGCAGCGAGATATAATAGTCCTAAAATAGAATCAGGGGCCGGTATGGAATCAGGAGAGTTAAAATACATTTTTTAATTTTTTTTGACATAATGTCACAAACCAGCCGAGGTAGCTAAACACGTTAACGTGCATGGTCAGACTACTCCAAACTCGAAAGACCACACACAGCCACTCCATACATTACCTCATTAATTTCATTTGTCATTAACTCCTCTCATGAGATTGGCGTCATGAAATCATTCCCACAAGGAAACTGTCTCACCACATCCCCTACCTCATAGCAACCGGAATAATTATGGGTAGAACCAAAGAAACTACATTAGGACTATAAAACTGTATTTCAATAACAAGATTCTGAATTCACCAAATGACTATATTGATGCTCTTCATGGATATGTGAGTTCGAGAAAAATGCGTTAGTAAAACTCAGCTGAGTTTTAATTCACCGGCTGTGAAAGCCAATATACCATCTTTTTGGAAGCCTTCATAGGGAGGTTAAGGCTGCTTGAGCTTTTAGTTCTCGCAGTCAAGTGGTGCAGTTGCACCTAATATAAAGGGAAGTGGCGCGCAGTTCGTCACTCCTGTGGGGGTCCGGGCGGGGACACCAAGAGCCCGCCGATGAGCCAGCTTGGTGTCCTAGGCGAAACCCCACACAAGACACGGCACAAACCTAGAAGAATGCTGAGTTTTAATTCACCGGCCGTGAAAGCCAATATACCACCTTTTTATGCGTTAGTAAATTCATCAGGATTTTAAAATGAAAGATATTCCGTCGCAATCTATGGTCATTTATGTCTTTTATTCTTATATTCAAGTCGCCTCCGTGGTGTAGTGGTCAGCATGATTAGCTGCCACCCAGGACTTCCACGGTTCGATTCCCGGCTCTGC
Source organism: Meconema thalassinum (assembly GCA_946902985.2). NCBI lineage: Eukaryota > Metazoa > Arthropoda > Insecta > Orthoptera > Tettigoniidae > Meconema > Meconema thalassinum. The sequence continues at coordinate 502,499,939 of OX336390.1, forward strand.
CACGAAATTTGAAAAGTGGTATGAGGACTGGATTGGGGTCTACTCAGCCTCGGGTGGTCCAAATGAGTAGAGGGGTTTCGACTCCCACCTCAACCATCCTCGAAGTGGTTTTCCGTGGTTTCCCACTTCGTCTTCGGGAAAATACCGGGGTGGTATCTAACGTAAGGCCACGGCCGCCTCCTTCCCTCTTCCTTGCCTAATCTTCCCACTCTTCCCATCTCTTCATCAGGCCCCTGTTCGCTTTGCAGGTGAGGCCGCCTGGGCAACGTGCTAGTCACACTCCCCAGTTGTATCCCCGATTCAGAGTCCCAAGCTCCAAGACACTACCAGTGGCGGTAAAGGGAGATCCCTCGCTTAGTCCGCGGGAAAAACCAACCCTGGAGGGTAAACGATAAAATAAAATAAAAATAATTCTTATATTCAACATGGCCTGAAAAAGTACCTCGTGGAATTTACCTACACATAAGATATACGGCAAAATAAGCAAGAAGACACGAAATCCTTCAAACCTTCAAGTTTTAGGACAATATTCATTATTTCAACACTATGGAGACCAAGAGTGCTATTCATTATATAACAATTAGCCTATTTTGCTCTAAAAATTACAAAATATGTTGTCTGTCTTTCTACCAGCTTGTCTGTATTTCTTTCGGTGGAGTGCCTAAGACTGTTTTGTTTGTTAGTTCTTGGAACTATTCGACTTTAGGGTTATGGTACGCGAACCGTCTTCCTAACTTACCAGGGGCTATGCAATGCCAAAAATACGAAGAAATGTGTACTATTATAGTTCGCCCAGTGAAGAAATTACATGGTATCGTGCAATTGATTGCGCTGACAATGAAAGAGACCACCTTGTAGTGTAGCGGCTAACGTTCTTGGCTGTCGCCCCGGTGGTCCGGGTTTGATTCCCTGTCCTGCCACGAAATTGAATTTCGGTTTGGGGTACTGAAATTGTATCGATGATACGTAAATCATCCAAGCGGTGCTCATTTCGAGGACTTGCGCCAGGCCAGTGGGCACGAGTTTTCTTTTTTATACGTTCTTACTCTGCAATTCGAATTGAGAGCACATCACTGCGTAGAGTTGTTAGAATAGCTTCCGTAAAATATTTTCAAAGGCCAATGCTATAAGTAGCCCTCATGAGTTAATCCAATTGCATATGTATATCTAGGCTAATCCAGATATGGTATTTAAGACATTTGATTTTTATTGCATTCTAAGTTCTGGGCATAGGAAAACCTCGAAGCTAATTTTGAAATTTTAAGTGAATGAACATCATGTAGGGAGACTGTACCAGAGAGAGCATGCATTGCTTGAAGACATGATGACATAGTGCGTAATTTGTGCTCGTACAACGAAGGAGGTTGTCAGGACGGTGTTGATGATGAAAATGGTGATAACGATGAAGACGGTGATTAATTATTTAGGAACCAAGGGAATATAAATAACCGATACTTAAGACTGAAGCGGATCTATGGTAAACACAAAATGAAATTGCAGGTTGATTGCGAAAGTACAGAAACTATCCAATCACCATATTTTATGGAGATTGACTAATCCAGAAGTAGACATGAAAGTGAGTAGCCTAGTACAAATAGGTGGAAGCAAAGGATGCTCTTGTGCGAGACCTCCATGGGCGTAGCCAGGACTCTGTATACTGCAAACACTGTGGAGTGCCTGATACCCTAGCTCACGTTCAAAAAACATAATTAAGAAGGGGATTTACTACAAACGTTAGGAATCACCGAAATAGATCTAAGATGCAGCTGTAACATTTCAGAAATGTTTCGCGATCCATGTTTTCGTGTCTTTATCGTGTTAGAAGCAAAAATACAATGGGCATAATAATTGTTATTGGCCATAAGAAGGATACAAGATTTATGCTGGACCCCACCATCAGATGTGAAGTAACCTTCGGCATAGCAAAACAGGTCGTTTAGAGATAACGATAGGCTTCAAAGAGAAAGCTTGTGGTACGTTTCGATTAAGCGAGAGGATCAACATCAACATTTTTAAATCACTCATCAAGTTTGGGTAAGTCTAAGTATAAATGACCTAATTTTGCTATCAATGAATCCATTCAATAATAGAGAATTCATTTTCAATGTACTCGGGAACAGTGTGTGACGTAGTCTATTGGTACCCAATATCATTTTATTGCTGGTATTAATAGTGTTATAATAATAATATTAATATGAAGGGAAGATAAGAACGGCTTTACGAAACCATGTCGGTACGGGATGGCCGTGCGCGCCTGAACTGACGAGTTCCAGCGTAGACAGGGCTGGCAGTGTGAGGCAAGGTCATACGGCCCTAAAAGCACTTACCAGGCTTGCAGGGCACTACGCCATACTATACACAGCTCGCTCGCACATGTAGCGAGCGGCAGGTGGGGAGAGACAAGGACATGACGTCACGCGCTTGTGACTTACTTCTTAGACTGCCCGTAAGGGAGCAGCAGGATAGAACATACTACAGGCACTAGCTACGCAGGGCCCTGCTGTACGTGTGAGTGTAAGCTGAAACACTGTAACGCCTCACAGACAAAGAGAACATAAATGTGGAAACTAATAGTGACCAGTAGTGTTTTCTGAGGTTAGACTCAGTGTGTGTGTATGTGTGTGCACTGTGTATGTTTGTAGGCCTGTAATAAATTATATTTCGTTAAAGGAACAATTGTGTTTGTGCTTTTCGCCCACCGTAATCTAGTTAACGTAAGTGCCACTAGGGGGGTGGCACTTAACATTAATATAAAAATTCCAATCACTCAGCAAAGAGTTCTTTCATCTCATATAAATACCATATCATGAATATTTAAGAAAAATGTTTAGTCTATTTCCTGATACAGACACACAAAATGTTTTAGATTTGTCATTTTTCACATAATTATTTTATATTATCAAATTAAAGCCTTCATTTCTGACAGATCTGCTTTTGTAATCCACACATAATCACTGATTCTTCTAAAAAAGATTAGTCAAGTTCTAGGGCAGTAATCAGGGACTGGTGCTCCTATAGGTGCTCCTTTTACCCTTTTGTGAATTGTAAATGAATTGGCAGAAAATAAACTCCATCGCCTCGTTAGATATGCAGGCGATAGAGCTTGTGGTTTTAAGTAGGTTGAATATTGTAAGTTGATTGATTTGGATAATTGGATTTTTAAGTATTTTAGAACTTGAAATGACTCCTTAATTTGCCTGTTGAGCTGCGAATGCTGACTTTGGGTCTGTTGCTAGGGCTGATGACCATCAGATTCGCAGCGGCAATATATGAGATTTGTTCGTTCGCTCGTTAGGCTTGGTGCAGCAGCTTCAGTTGGTAATAATAATAATAATAATAAAAGTGGTAGTTGAAAATGGTTTGAAATTGTTGTTAATTAGTTATATGAAGTGAGAAAGGCCTCAAGTAGGCTGGTTTTAGGAGTATGAAAATTTATAGACCTTGAGTAGGTTGTGGGTTTTGAAATTGATAATAATAATAGCCTCAGGTTTGTAGATTAATGGTTTAAGTATGTAAAGTATGAAATATGTTAGTGGATAGTGTAATAAAGTTTAAAGAGATTCACTAGGGCTGGGAGTTTGAATTTGAAGGTGCTGTGCTCTGATTAGCTGGAGGAGTGCTGTGATTGGCTAATGGTTTAGCGCTGTTTAAATATAGTTGTTGATTGAAAATTTGATATTTTTTGATGATTGATAATTGTTGAGATAGTGTGAATTTATAAATATTGGTACACTAACTAGGCACTGGAAGCAAAAGTTGACACTAAGATGAATGTCTGAATTACTCTAAAATTAGGTACATTTTCAATTTTGTTGAGGATAATACTAAAAAACGGTCATAAATATCTCTGAAAACAAATTTGACCCTGATGAATGGGCATAATTGCTAGTGCGGGCATAACGGCCAGGCGGGTTTGTAAGGTTGTACAGTGCTGCTATTTTGCCGCAATTGCGCGAAGGTTACCCGCACAGCCCCCTTAGTTGTGTCAAGACCAACTCACTGCCAGCTGGATCGCATTCATCCTGGCTGCTTAGAATGCCTGCCCATTCAACGCTCAGAGGCGTACAAGATAGGTTGCAGCACCAACCCTCTGTGATCACCGCGGCTTTTTCACTGCCAGCTTCATCGCGTCCCTCCTGGCTACTTTAAACTGCCTGCCCATTCAACACTTGGAGGCGTACAAGATATATATTAATTGCAGATTTCATTTCTGATTTACAAAAGAGCACGCAGCAGTACGGCATTCTAAAATCTAAAACACAACTTCGCGGAAAACAAATAACAAACGGTTGAACATCGTAATTCAGCGAGGCTCCAAAGCCTTTCACACTCAAAGCAATGGCTTCTTACCAAGGAAGTCAGACCGTACCTAACCTTACCGACAGTTCTACCCACAATATGCCCAAGAAATCCCAGAAAAGTTATGCTTCTGCAATACAGTTAACACCGAATAAAGAACAGGCTATTATTATTGACGCCATTAACATAATTACAAAACAAATGGCTGCAACAGTGACTTGAAAAGGTGGCGATCACAGCGGGTTGGTGCTGCCCTTAGCGTCTATATTTGGAAACGAGGTTGTACGCATCACGGCCGACTGAATGCGCTCATACCGGCCTAGACAATGAGACCTTTTTCATGAAATCTTGTTTTAGTTACTCAACTGCTCACACAGCGCTGTTCACCAAGCATTGCACGAATAAGACTTATCTCTACTTAGTGTAAAACAAAGTCTCCGATTCTTGGATATCACGGGTAATCTCGAGAACCACTGGATGGATTTTGATGCGGCTTTCACCATTCTGTACAGGTGATGTCGAGGAAGATTTCTGTAGAAAATAATTTATTTATGATCAAAGGGAGCCAAGCTGTAACGATTTTAGATTTCAGTGAATAGGTCGAAGAAAGAACTTGACGTCCGTGCGCTTTTTAAGCTTACGCTGGACAAACCGTTAAAAATATCAATATACTATGAGTGTAAGAATTGTTCAGCATGAAAAATTGTACAAAAAAGTCCGCGTGAGCATATCTCTATCTTCGATACATCGCCCACTATAAGTGTTTTTAGTTTGGACGGGAGGGGGATTTGGCTTGCACCTCGCCATTCTTGAATTACGTCTGACAGGAATTCCTTGCACATTCATAACTGTTCCCGGGCGAAGCCGGGGCGGGTTGCTAGTGACACTATTATATTATCATTATAATTCCCACAATATCAAAATGCAAATTATATCACAAAATAAAATAGCGTGCTAATAAATCTAAGAGAAATTAGACATACCTTGCACCTCGTTACAGTTGAATTCGATCAGAATCACTCGGTTTTCATTAAAGTTTATGCATTTTTCTGCTGAACGGTTTGGAAGTTCGGCAACAGGAAACTGGGACTGTTATTTACTTAAAATATTCATTTTTGTATTTTTGTACTATTTGTGTTCATGATTTCATTACATTGTCAGAATTACCGACAGTAGTGGCTACGCTAGCTAAAGCGCAGCGTTAGGCCATGGGGCCAAGCTCTCTGCTGAGTCGGTAGACGCGTGTGTTCGAGCCCCACCGTCGGCCGTCCTTGAAATGATTTTCCGTGGTTTCCCATTTTTCAACACCAGGCAAATGCTGGGATGGTACCTTCTAACAGGCCACGGCCGCTTCCTTCCACATCCTTGTCCAGTTTCATTCATCTTCATCCATTCCATCTCTCATCCTGACGCGCAGGTCGCCCACGGGCGTCGACTAGAAAGACCTGCACTCGGCCTCTCAGGAGGCCACACGAAATAAAAATGTCAGAATTAATGCTTTAATTAGTAGGGTATACTATTCAGTGTACCTATTATAAATAAAAACCGTGAGGTTTCTCACCTCCCCATATTACGAAACCCGGTTGCCTAATACGGGGAAAGTGCACTTTTAAAGGTAACAATAATATCAGAGGGTATTACATCAAACGTGCCCATATTTGTAATATACATAGTATATCGCCTGAGGTTTACATTGGTGAGAAAACCAAAATTATTCCGTTCCTTCTTGTGTCTAATGTGAGCCCTATAAAAAAAAACTCCCCATATTTGGCGACTTTCCTCTACCCATTTTTAGAAGATACCTTATGCACTGGACAGCTGAATCCGTGATTAATTTTATAGGTAGCTTCGTAAGTCTCAGAACTCAGGAAGTCCTTTCTAGCAGCGTTACTAGCAGCTTTCAAAGTTTCAAGGTAAGAAAGAAAATATTCCTCTAGCCAGTTTAGGCGACTGACATTTAATGAGAAAAAATGCCCTTTATCTGGATTTCTAGACTGAATATGATGATATGTGATGCTTACGTCATGCATAGCGAAACATTTATTAACGTTTAAAAAAAATGGTTGCTTCTGCGTCCATGAATGTGTACGCTTCCGGGTGCATGCCTATATTTTCTTTCAGTGTACTAATGGCACCAATAACTTCTGACGAGAACACTTCCTTGGCACGCCGAACATTCACTTTTTCAAATTTAGTGGGTTCGATGTGTTTTTTAGTGAGGTGTATGACCGGTTTGACGATCTCACCCTTTTGCATTGTGTATAGTAATGACAAGTATTTCCCTGAAATTATTCCAGTACCATCAGTCATCTCTCGTTACAGAAACTGCGTTCTAATGTTTTTTTTTAGAATGTGACAATGATCAAAACTAGGGAATACATTCCTAGACTCGTCGTATGGGTGATTGACCATTGGTTGCAAATTCCCTCCCCCTAAATGCCTCATCATTGTAGTGTTAGTTTTGTGATTATCAGAGACAGTTATTATAATTATGAAACCGCATTGTTCAACCTCGAGAATAATGTCCAGCAGGAGTTTATGTAAGTCCCGTCCTGACAGCTGCTTCGTGAAAAAGAAGGCACACGGTATCTGATAATTTGTCGAAAGATCTCTTAGCACAAAACACAACACACGATTAGCTGCTACTTGTTCCCGGCTGTAATTTTGATCCTCTCTTTCCTTTTAATGAGACGGTGCTGGAGTAGTGTCCTTGTACCCGAAGAAGGTGCAAGGTATGTCTAATTTCTCTTAGATTTATTAGCACGCTATTTTATTTTGTGATATAATTTTAATTTTGATAATGCGGAAATTATAATGGTAATAATTATATAGTGTCACTAGCAACCCGCCCCGGCTTCGCCCGGGAACAGTTATGAATGTGCAAGGAATTCCTGTCAGACGTAATTTAAGAATGGCGAGGTGCAAGCCAAATGCCCCTCCCGTCCAAACTAAAAACACTTATAGTGGGCGATGTATCGAAGATAGAGATATGCTCTCGCGGACTTTTTTGTAGAATTTCTCACGCTGAACAATTCTTACACTCATAATATAATGATATTTTTAACGGTTCGCCCAGCGTAAGCTTAAAAAGCGCACGGACGCCAGGCTATTTTTTCGACCTTTTCACTGAAATCGTTACTGCTTGGCTCCCTTTGGTCATAAATAAATTATTTTCTACACAAATCTTCCTCGAGATCACCTTTACAGAATGGTGAAAGCAGCATCAAAATCCATCCAGTGGTTCTTGAGATTACACATTTAATATACGTACTGTACAGCTGATTCCTTATCGCGCCTATAATGGGAGGGGAGTGCGCTCTACCGGCAACGAGTAGAAACTTTCCAATTACATGTTATACATGGGTTCTGACTGGGAATGTCAAGGCCGGTATAATAAAGAACAGGCTATTATTATTGACGCCATTAACATCATTACAAAACAAATGTCTGCAACAGTGACTTGAAAAGGTGGCGATCACAGCGGGTTGGTGCTGCCCTTAGCGTCTATATTTGGAAACGAGGTTGTACGCATAAACCAACGCTGTAATCGTTGAATGGGCAGGCAGTCAAAAAAGCAGCCAGGAGGGATGCGATCCAGCTGGCAGTGACGAGTACAATCCTCAGAACTGGCGGCGATGAATGCCCTACCAATAGCTAAGATCATGTCATCGGGCTTGCCACAGTTCCTGTAAATTATTTTTACTCACCTAGAGCATAAAATATATCACAAGACGAGACTAGGTTCCGAAGAAATATGCATCAATAATTTAGACTTACCTGAATTAATTTATCTATTGTGCCCGATTGACGAGAATTCCGGGGAGCCATCGACCTTAAATGACCCTTCCGAAACCCCCATCTCACAGGAAGACATATAGGCCGGGAAGGAATGCATTCTTGGACTGGGAAAGCACTCAAGAAACGGTACTCGGGGGGTGTCGGGTGTAATAAGAGGTAAAACGGCCAGTCCAGAGGAATACAAACCCAACAAATACAATAAAGAGGAGTAGTGTAGTTGTAACAGTTCTAATGCCACCTCCACCTCCCCACCTCACAAGATGGCGGCGACGCGATATCTCTCGAACTTATGGTTGGATTTTAACAAATGAGGTGTTGTTGAACTCGGGCAGACACTCCCTTTCCAATGGACAACATATTTCCACCCCAAAAATAAAACCTACCCTACTAGAGGGTGAAATTAAATTTTTTAGAGAATCTCTCTTTCCAATTGCAACATGTGAGAGTTTGAATGCCGATATGGAATGTAACGTTGTTCTGCAAACCAATAATCAAAGAGGGGCAAGTTAGGCCTTGAGGTGAGAGCCCCTGTTATTGTTGACGAGCCCCCTGCTGTCGGGCCCCTGTTGATGGGTTATTGTTGACAGGTCCTTGTGGACGAGTCCTTGTGGACGAGTCCTTGTGGACAAGTCCTTGTGGACAGGTCCTTGTGGACAGGTCCTTGTGGACGAGTCCTTGTGGATGAGTCCTTGTGGATGAGTCCCTTTGGACTGATCCCTTTGGACCGGTCCCTTTGGATTGGTCCCTATGGACTGGCCTATGGTCCCTAATGCTATGATGAAATTAAACGTTGTTCCATATGAAACGCATGTGAAGAGCCGATTGCTACTATGAATTAACATGTTTGTTTTCTGTTTTTACGCATGCGCACTTGTTTTTTTTGTAAGCGGGCGGGCTTTTTGAATAATGATTTATAGATGAGTTATTTTTAAAAAAAATTACCAAAAGATCCAAAACTAATATCTCATGAATCAATAAGGCTAGGGACCTGTATGAGAGGTCGTTGGACTTGAGGTGACATTCTGTTTTTTGAATATATTATTTATTTATGTCAAAAGGACCTAACTGCACTTTTGTTAATATCTCGCTAACTAATAATCAGAGAGGGTCAAGTGAGGTGTCATAGGACTCAGGACGGTCAACCCTTTTCCATGACCAACGAATTTACCCAAAAGATCTAAGGTCATTAGCTTTTTAATATCTCATGAATCAATAAGGGTAGGGACCTGTATGAGAGGTCGTTGGACTTGAGGTGACATTCTGTTTTTGAATATATTATTTATTTATGTCAAAAGGACCTAACTGCACTTTTATTAATATCTCGCTAACTAATAATCAGAGAGGGTCAAGTGAGGTGTCATAGGACTCAGGATGGTCAACCCTTTTCCATGATCAACGAATTTACCCAAAAGATTCAAAACAGCAAGGTCATTGACCTATGATTTTATAAGCTAATAATCAGAGAGGCTCAAGTGAGGTGTCATGGGACTCAGGATGGTCAACCCTTTTCCATACCAACGAATTTACCCAAAAGATTCAAAAAACAGCAAGGTCATTGACCTAATATTTTATAAACTAATAATCGAATATCAACATGTGAGGTGTTATAGGACTTAGAATGGTCAACCCTTTCCCATGGCCAATGAATTTACCCAAAATACCCAATACATCAAGGTCATCGACCTGAGATTTTATAAACTAATAATCGGATACGAACATGTGAGATGTTTACCATGTATGTGATGAAACATAGCTAGGTAGAGAAAGAATTAGTGTAGGCTACATGTAGAGTGATTGACAAGTCTTTTACCATTGAAACTTGTTTTTCAGATCAAACTGCAGTATAGGGAGAGTATAGGTTGTAGGTATGGGTTAATAAATGACGAACGGTGTACACACAAACTCTGATTTATCGATTCAAGAATTAAGAGTAGACTATCTTTAATTGATTGGTTAAAGAGGATAGCTAAAACACAAAAATGCTCAGTGGTTACCGGGACAAGATGGTCGCTACACACACAACAAGCTTTAAATACTTGAGGCTAATAATCTATACACACACACTCGCTTGTTCTAAACTAAACTGTGTTGCTGTCAGTGCTCAGACAGTAGGCTGATGACAAAAAATGCATTGCTATCAGAAATATAATCATTTCCGGTTGTATAATGTTACCAGCTATCCATTTTATGTTGCAGTGTTAAGCACTTTTAGCTCTTGTACTGGTGGTCTTAACTCGATTTCCAGGTCTCATGCCTAGAACGAGTCAAACTAAGAAACAAGGGCATGGTGGTGTAGTGGTTAAGCTGTTAGCCTTTTCACTAGGGTTCTATTTCAGGTTAATATGCATGTCATAAACATATTAAACAAAACAAAACAGAGATAACGTTCAAAACTGATTACATTTGTGTCTTTCCAAATTATTACTTGGATTACAAATACAAAGGTGAACTGGGTTTGATATACAGTTAATGCTCTCTATCACACACTAGACTGTAAGAAAGCCAAAAGAGCAAAAGGCGTAGGTAGAGCAGTGGTAAAATTGTTATATGTAGAGAACTACCTAGCGGTTTTATGAACTGGCAAAGCTATATCGCATAAACAGTGCAGGATACAATCCAGCAATCAAATTTGTATATTGTGGAACAGAGAAAATGCACTTTTACCTTGATGGATAGCAAATGAGTGCAGATGAATGACCTATGCATTAGTCTACCATAGGGTTATAACCACGAGGTGGAGGTGTGATTCTATATTTTATTGTTTAAAGACATGGCTTTTTTGTAACCAGTAGATTTAGTATTTTGTAAATATTCATTTTTGTAATTGTAAAATAGTGGAAACATTTTTTTTGTAATAGTAAATGTTAAATGTAAACCTAAAAGTTATTTGGGATAAGTGTGCATGTCAAGAATAAATAGCGTGGTTGTATTTGTTTTTCAAAGACAGGTATGGTTGTGTGAATGTATGACTATAGATAGAATGATAGAGAGAGAGAGAGAGAGAGAGAGAGAAAGTGTGTGTGTGTGTGTGTGTGTGTGTGTGTGTGTGTGTGTGTGTGTAGCATTGATTGTTCAACCAAAGCAAACACGGCAAGGTGGGATGGTGGGGTAATTAATGTATATAGCAAATGGTAAATAGTATACTGTAGTTTTTTTTAACACTTGTGTTTTTTTAAATGCAGCGGTAGATAGGTGTTATTTTGTAAAACAGTCTTACCTACAGTAGTAGTATTAGTAGTAGTAGTAGTAGTAGTAGGCCTATACGTTTTTGGAAACAAACAGAAAGAGAATGCACTATTGCCATGGCCAAGCACTTCCATTAAAATAATTTCAAGAAAATTTTAATCAGCAAATGTGTGTTTCACAAAACTAAACTTTCAGCATGGACTAAATCATAAACGTGTCGTCTGTGATATGAAAAAAAAAATAGGAAATCCATGTTTCCGAATCAACAGAATTTAAAAAATTTAAAACTGACATTTAAAAAATGTAAATGGGAAATTGACAAATGTGTAAACAACAAAATGGAAAATTCTTGTTTCCGTATCATGAAATCCAAAAACTTTAAACTGACATTTTCAAATCGTGTACATGGAAAATTGACAAATGGCAATGTGTGAAATGTGAAAATGAAAAAAAATGAACAAATGGCTATCATTATTTAAAAAAAATTAAAAACCGTCGTGTTCTATCGTTAAAGTGTGAATCAAACCACATCTACTTATTTGAATCACCCGAGACTTAGTAGACCTGTTATAGTTCTAATATACTTTTAAAATTTTATGATAAAGCTCGAATTGAACTCAAGAGCTTTAGAGTGCCAGCTAACTATTATAACAGTTACGTCACAAAGACAACTTTACACTACTCTTAATGAACAATAATAAGAAAAAGAATAATAAATATTGAAATTTTTTAAAGAATGAACATGGTGACACTGTTTCTGTTGCACTGTCTGCTAGCTACTAGCCAGCAGCTGGGGTCTTAGAAAACGATACAGTTGACATTTTGCAATGAAATGTGACATGTTTCAAAGTATAGTATTATGGGTTGCTGTTGAGTAAAAACTAATCCTGTACAAGGAAGCAAGGGTTCGAACCCCTTACCTAACATTACTATTGCCTGAACATGGCTTGACGACACTGTATTATTATGATACTCGGTACACAAACCATAGATAGAGTGTATTGTTTAAGATCACTTTCTTTCTGAACATAGGTGGAGATTGTTGATGGTTAACAATGGCATTAATATAGTAGGACGTGGGTATAGCAATTAAGAAAAAACAGACAATACCCATACAATATTTTTATTTATTTAATATAAGTACTTGTACAATAGTTACATTCAAAATACATTTCTTTTTTTCTCTATTACTATTTAGTCCTTTTTGATTCTCTTGCATATGAAGGGTAGATAACCTTGTAGTTCAGCCCCTTAAAACAACAACAACACAACCTTTTGCATAGTTTGTGATGTTGATGACTCTTGAGATGTGGAAGATTTATTAAACATAACTTTTACAGCAGGGGTTAAATGTTGCTCAATAAACACTGCACTATTTTGAGTAGCAATTTTTTTTTCTTGTACTAGCTTTTTAGCATTGTCATGATTAATTGTTGACACCAACAGTGTTTCATTTGGTGCACCACATTGATGATCACTCACACTTAAATCTTACCATTTCTACTTTTTAGATTGCCTCGACATTTTTTTTTTACCTGTCTTTTGAGCATTGCCAAAATATTATCCCTTTTACATTTTGACGATTATAGTTATAAGAGTAGCCTTTATAGAGTACACGTTGTTTACCTTTGTTAGTTTTAGTAAGTTCCATATTAGCAACTAACCTGTTAGTATGATTTGCTCACTACAAAGGTTATAACTGTTCTGATAATAAAATCATTTAGCTTTGGCTTTTATATTTAATATGTGCAGTTTGAAGTGATAGCAAAAGTGAGAGCAAATTGGTAGCATAGTGTAGAAAATATAACATGTATTGTTAAGAAATAGTTTAAGCGGTTATGTGGATCCATTACATAATAATTTTAGCACGACGAAGCTCATTTTCTATATCCAATAGTTCTTCCTCATATTCAGTATAACCAGCCTGTTTATAGACATGCAGTTGCTGAAGCCGCCGGATTAGCTTACTTGGATTGTTCCAGTAGACAAATTTAACAAATGATTTTTTAGGTGTAAACAAAGCATTACCATTATCATTATTATCTTCATCATCAACATCATCATCATCATAACCATTATCATTATCATCATCATCATCATCATCATGATCATGATCATTATAATCCTCATCACTATTACTATATAGTCCTTTTTGATCCTTTTGCAATACCACATTTTGCACAGTCTGTGTTGTCTTTGATAATGTTGGGAGTTTTTCAGACATTGACAACTGTCCTAACACGACTTTCTGAGCAGATGATACATGCTTCTTAACAAACAATGCACTATCTTGAGCTGCAATATCTTTTTCTGGGACAAGTGTTTTAGCATTTTGAAGAGTTTTTTTAAACAGCAACGATGTTTTATCTGGTACACTACATTGATGATCACTCACACTTAAGACATCACTATTTTTACTTTTCAGCTCACCTCGACAATGTTTTGAACGATGTTTTGAACAACGCCAAATAACAGTTCCATTTTTATTAGTTCGTTTTACAATATATGTATATCCTTTATAGAATGCGTATGGCATACCATTGCTATTTGTTGATACTTCCATGTCAATTGTCAAGCATGAACTAATCTCTAGCAAAGTTCACTCGATAATATAAATAATAGTTTAAAGTGAGAGGAAAAGTGGGTGCAAGAGTGGATGCAAGAGTGGGTGCAAGAGTGGGTGCATAATTTGGCTAAATGCATGGGTCAACCCATAGGGATCAGTCCAAAGGGACCGGTCCAAAGGGATTAGTCAAAAGGACCTGTCAACAGGGACCCGTACACAGTGACCCGTCAGCAGGGCCCCGTCAAAAAATGACTCCCTTCAAAAAGGACCCGTCCAGAGGGAGTAGTCAACGGGGACCAGTCCAAAGGGGCAAATCAACAGGGATCAATCAAAAGGGGTTATCGCCTCAAGCTCTGTCATACCCCCCTTTGATTATTGGTTTGCTTATCGACAAGCGCCGCTTGGATTACTTTTTAATCACCCCTCGTGGGTTAGCCGCCATCTTTAAAAAGGTCGTGGGAACATAGGTGTTTACCAGCAGTCTTCGGCAAAAAGTCCAACAATACCTCATACAATGCCCTAGTCTTATTGGTTCGCGAGATATTAACAAAAGTGCACTTAGGCCCTTTGTCAAAATTTCAAAAATAGATTCAGTGTTGTGCAATCAATAATAGTTACCTCTTTAACTATATACTTGTTTTTGTTGACCATGAAGCCTTGAGTATCCATCATCAGTGTATGAGACATGTTTACGCTTGCATAAATCAAAACCAACTGACTACTCACTACTTGGGTTTAGAAATTACATTTACTCAAATCACATTCTAGTAAAAAATCATGCCTACTATAAACTACACTCACTTTTACATTCACTTTAGCACTCACTTTTGCACCCACTTTTGTACTCACTTTTACACTCACTTTTGCACCCACTTTTGCACCCACTTTTGCACCCACATTTGCACTCACTTTAAACTATTATTTCTATTATCGAGCGAAATTTATTGGAGATTATTTCATGCTTGAAAATTGATATGGAAGTATCAACGAATAGTTATGGTAAGCCATATGCATACTATGAAGGTTATACGTATATTGCAAAACGAACCAATAAAATGGAACTGTTATTTGACATTGTTCAAAACATCGTTTCAAACAGTGTCAAAGTGAACTAAAAAGTAAAAATAGTTAGGTCTTAAGTGTGAGTTATCATCAATGTAGTGTGACAGATAAGACATCGTTGCTGTTTAAAAAAATACTTCAAATGTTAAAACACTAGTCCGACAAAAGGTATGGTAAACCGCGTGTTGTGCAATCAATGATAGCCACCTCTTTAAATATATACTGTACTTGTTTTCGTTGACCTTAAAGCCTTGAGTATCCATCACCAGTGTATGTGACATGTTTACGCTTGCATAGATCAAAACCAACTGACTATTCACTACTTGGGTTTAGAAATTACATTTACTCAAATCACATTCTAGTAAAATTCATGCCTACTATAAGCGACACCCACTTTTGCACCCACTCTTGCACTCCCTTTTACACCCACTCTTGCACCCACTCTTGCACCCACTCTTGCACCCACTCTTACACCCACTCTTGCACCTACTCTTGCACCCACTCTTACACCCACTCTTGCACCCACCCTTGCACCCACTCTTACACCCACTCTTGCACCCACTCTTGCACCCACTCTTGCATCCACTCTTGCACCCACTTTTCCTCTCACTTTAAACTATTATTTATATTATCGAGTGAACTTTGCTAGAGATTAGTTCATGCTTGACAATTGACATGGAAGTATCAACAAATAGCAATGGTATGCCATACGCATTCTATAAAGGATATACATATATTGTAAAACGAACTAATAAAAATGGAACTGTTATTTGGCGTTGTTCAAAACATCGTTCAAAACATTGTCGAGGTGAGCTGAAAAGTAAAAATAGTGATGTCTTAAGTGTGAGTGATCATCAATGTAGTGTACCAGATAAAACATCGTTGCTGTTTAAAAAAACTCTTCAAAATGCTAAAACACTTGTCCCAGAAAAAGATATTGCAGCTCAAGATAGTGCATTGTTTGTTAAGAAGCATGTATCATCTCCTCAGAAAGTCGTGTTAGGACAGTTGTCAATGTCTGAAAAACTCCCAACATTATCAAAGACAACACAGACTGTGCAAAATGTGGTATTGCAAAAGGATCAAAAAGGACTATATAGTAATAGTGATGAGGATTATAATGATCATGATCATGATGATGATGATGATGATGATGATGATGATGATGATGATAATGATAATGGTTATGATGATGATGATGTTGATGATGAAGATAATAATGATAATGGTAATGCTTTGTTTACACCTTAAAAATCATTTGTTAAATTTGTCTACTGGAACAATCCAAGTAAGCTAATCCGGCGGCTTCAGCAACTGCATGTCTATAAACAGGCTGGTTATACTGAATATGAGGAAGAACTATTGGATATAGAAAATGAGCTTCGTCGTGCTAAAATTATTATGTAATGGATCCACATAACCGCTTTAACTATTTCTTAACAATACATGTTATATTTTCTACCACTATGCTACCACTTTGCTCTCACTTTTGCTATCATTTCAAACTGCACATATTAAATATAAAAGCCAAAGCTAAATGATTTTATTATCAGAACAGTTATAACCTTTGTAGTGAGCAAAACATACTAACAGGTTAGTTGCTAATATGGAACTTACTAAAACTAACAAAGGTAAACAACGTGTACTCTATAAAGGCTACTCTTATAACTATAATCGTCAAAATGTAAAAGGGATAATATTTTGGCAATGCTCAAAAGACAGGTAAAAAAAAAAAATGTCGAGGCAATCTAAAAAGTAGAAATGGTAAGATTTAAGTGTGAGTGATCATCAATGTGGTGCACCAAATGAAACACTGTTGGTGTCAACAATTAATCATGACAATGCTAAAAAGCTAGTACAAGAAAAAAATTTTGCTACTCAAAATAGTACAGTGTTTATTGAGCAACATTTAACCCCTGCTGTAAAAGTTATGTTTAATACATCTTCCACATCTCAAGAGTCATCAACATCACAAACTATGCAAAAGGTTGTGTTGTTGTTGTTTTAAGGGGCTGAACTACAAGGTTATCTACCCTTCATATGCAAGAGAATCAAAAAGGACTAAATAGTAATAGAGAAAAAAGAAATGTATTTTGAATGTAACTATTGTACATGTACTTATATTAAATAAATAAAAATATTGTATGGGTATTGTCTGTTTTTTCTTAATTGCTATACCCACGTCCTACTATATTAATGCCATTGTTAACCATCAACAATCTCCACCTATGTTCAGAAAGAAAGTGATCTTAAACAATACACTCTATCTATGGTTTGTGTACCGAGTATCATAATAATACAGTGTCGTCAAGCCATGTTCAGGCAATAGTAATGTTAGGTAAGGGGTTCGAACCCTTGCTTCCTTGTACAGGATTAGTTTTTACTCAACAGCAACCCATAATACTATACTTTGAAACATGTCACATTTCATTGCAAAATGTCAACTGTATCGTTTTCTAAGACCCCAGCTGCTGGCTAGTAGCTAGCAGACAGTGCAACAGAAACAGTGTCACCATGTTCATTCTTTAAAAAATTTCAATATTTATTATTCTTTTTCTTATTATTGTTCATTAAGAGTAGTGTAAAGTTGTCTTTGTGACGTAACTGTTATAATAGTTAGCTGGCACTCTAAAGCTCTTGAGTTCAATTCGAGCTTTATCATAAAATTTTAAAAGTATATTAGAACTATAACAGGTCTACTAAGTCTCGGGTGATTCAAATAAGTAGATGTGGTTTGATCACTGATCTCTATACATGGATCGCTGATGGCAGCTCTCCGCTGCACGAGAAAGTACGCCAGGTTGAGCGCGCGGTCCGCCATATTGGTCTACCCATTCTCGAGCCCTCCTTATGGGCAAGCAATGATAATCTAGTCAATTTTAAATCGTAATTAATGGTGCTTTGGAGCACATAAAAATATAGATATGTTCACTCATAGCATAAGAGCATTGGGATCACTGACACGTCATTCCGAGGTCAGTAAATCTCCGGAATATCAATAAAAATGAATGTATAATAACGGCTGACAAATATCAACTTAGGTGCTGAGTACACGCAATTAGCGATCAGTAACAGAGTAACGAGTGAAAAACAATTTCTGGAAACATTCTTGTAAATTGGATATACGGTATATATGCCAGAAAATTATGCATTCTTCAAATGATGTACCTATAGGCCTAAACGTAGCTCACTATATAGGCCTAGATTCGACATATCGTAATCGGTAATTGGTAATGAATTCCTGTTTCCATGAAATAACCAACACTTCCTCCAAGTAATCCCAGCACTCTACATCAAATACTACAGCTTTTAATCACGCTAGCAGCACAATAAACATAATAATAACGGGAAGTAGATCAAAGCCAAAAATGCACTTGAAGCCAAACCAATTTCACTCCTCAGCTCCACATAAAACTTAACACAACTAAAAACCTACTCAAAATATACTCTCCCCACCGTTTTACAACTATTAAGCGAACTATTCGCACCCAGAACCGAAAAATCCTGAAATGGGATCAAATTTAAACACGCAATAGCCTAGCCCGATCACGTCTGCTTCAGCACCACCGCATATGTATACTTAACTTCACAATAACTTCAAAATTACGGCTAAGCGACTTATCTGCCTGAGAAGTAAAGGTATTACCGGCTTGTCTGGGATGATGGGTCACCAAACCGGTACTTAAAACTAAGATTTTACGCTTTAAATAACCAAATTCAGCCCATTTTACAACTACAAGAAACACAAAATATTTACTGCCAGTATAAATACATGTATGACATCAAACTACCAGTAACCAATCACAGAGCCGGATTCGCAATATTGCTCCATGCGCTCGCTGCCATCTTGCTATACCTGTCATCGTCTATTCGGCTTACTGCTGCCTTAGCTACCAGCCATCCATGTATAGAGATCAGTGGGTTTGATTCACACTTTAACGATAGAACACGACGGTTTTTAATTTTTTTTAAATAATGATAGCCATTTGTTCATTTTTTTTTTCATTTTTACATTTCACACATTGCCATTTGTCAATTTTCCATGTACACGATTTGAAAATGTCAGTTTAATGTTTTTGGATTTCATGATACGGAAACAAGAATTTTCCACTTTGTTGTTTACACATTTGTCAATTTCCCATTTACATTTTTTAAATGTCAGTTTTAAGTTTTTTAAATTGTGTTGATATGGAAACATGGATTTCCTATTTTTTTTCATATCACAGACGACACGTTTATGATTTAGTCCATGCTGAAAGTTTAGTTTTGTAAAACACACATTTGCTGATTAAAATTTTCTTGAAATTATTTTAATGGAAGTGCTTGGCCATGGCAATAGTGCATTCTCTTTCTGTTTGTTTCCAAAAACGTATAGGCCTACTACTACTACTACTACTACTAATACTACTACTGTAGGTAAGACTGTTTTACAAAATAACACCTATCTACCGCTGCATTTAAAAAAACACAAGTGTTAAAAAAAACTACAGTATACTATTTACCAATTTCTATATACATTAATTACCCCACCATCCCACCTTGCCGTGTTTGCTTTGGTTGAACAATCAATGCTACACACACACACACACACACACACACACACACTTTCTCTCTCTCTCTCTCTCTCTCTCTCTATCATTCTATCTATAGTCATACATTCACACAACCATACCTGTCTTTGAAAAACAAATACAACCACGCTATTTATTCTTGACATGCACACTTATCCCAAATAACTTTTAGGTTTACATTTAACATTTACTATTACAAAAAAAAATGTTTCCACTATTTTACAATTACAAAAATGAATATTTACAAAATACTAAATCTACTGGTTACAAAAAAGCCATGTCTTTAAACAATAAAATATAGAATCACACCTCCACCTCGTGGTTATAACCCTATGGTAGGCTAATGCATAGGTCATTCATCTGCACTCATTTGCTATCCATCAAGGTAAAAGTGCATTTTCTCTGTTCCACAAGATACAAATTTGATTGCTGGATTGTATCCTGCACTGTTTATGCGATATAGCTTTGCCAGTTCATAAAACCGCTAGGTAGTTCTCTACATATAACAATTTTACCACTGCTCTACCTACGCCTTTTGCTCTTTTGGCTTTCTTACAGTCTAGTGTGTGATAGACAGCATTAACTGTATATCAAACCCAGTTCACCTTTGTATTTGTAATCCAAGTAATAATTTGGAAAGACACAAATGTAATCAGTTTTGAACGTTATCTCTGTTTTGTTTTGTTTAATATGTTTATGACATGCATATTAACCTGAAATAGAACCCTAGTGAAAAGGCTAACAGCTTAACCACTACACCACCATGCCCTTGTTTCTTAGTTTGACTCGTTCTAGGCATGAGACCTGGAAATCGAGTTAAGACCACTAGTACAAGAGCTAAAAGTGCTTAACACTGCAACATAAAATGGATAGCTGGTAACATTATACAACCGGAAATGATGATATTTCTGATAGCAATGCATTTTTTGTCATCAGCCTACTGTCTGAGCACTGACAGCAACACAGTTTAGTTTAGAACAAGCGAGTGTGTGTGTATAGATTATTAGCCTCAAGTATTTAAAGCTTGTTGTGTGTGTAGCGACCATCTTGTCCCGGTAACCACTGAGCATTTTTGTGTTTTAGCTATCCTCTTTAACCAATCAATTAAAGATAGTCTACTCTTAATTCTTGAATCGATAAATCAGAGTTTGTGTGTACACCGTTCGTCATTTATTAACCCATACCTACAACCTATACTCTCCCTATACTGCAGTTTGATCTGAAAAACAAGTTTCAATGGTAAATGACTTGTCAATCACTCTACATGTAGCCTACACTAATTCTTTCTCTACCTAGCTATGTTTCATCACATACATGGTAAACATCTCACATGTTCGTATACGATTATTAGTTTATAAAATCTCAGGTCGATGACCTTGATGTATTGGGTATTTTGGGTAAATTCATTGGCCATGGGAAAGGGTTGACCATTCTAAGTCCTATAACACCTCACATGTTGATATTCGATTATTAGTTTATAAAATATTAGGTCAATGACCTTGCTGTTTTTTGAATCTTTTGGGTAAATTCGTTGGTCATGGAAAAGGGTTGACCATCCTGAGTCCCATGACACCTCACTTGAGCCTCTCTGATTATTAGCTTATAAAATCATAGGTCAATGACCTTGCTGTTTTGAATCTTTTGGGTAAATTCGTTGATCATGGAAAAGGGTTGACCATCCTGAGTCCTATGACACCTCACTTGACCCTCTCTGATTATTAGTTAGCGAGATATTAATAAAAGTGCAGTTAGGTCCTTTTGACATAAATAATATATTCAAAAACAGAATGTCACCCCAAATCCAACGACCTCTCATACAGGTCCCTAGCCTTATTGATTCATGAGATATTAAAAAGCTAATGACCTTAGATCTTTTGGGTAAATTCGTTGGTCATGGAAAAGGGTTGACCGTCCTGAGTCCTATGACACCTCACTTGACCCTCTCTGATTATTAGTTAGCGAGATATTAACAAAAGTGCAGTTAGGTCCTTTTGACATAAATAAATAATATATTCAAAAAACAGAATGTCACCTCAAGTCCAACGACCTCTCATACAGGTCCCTAGCCTTATTGATTCATGAGATATTAGTTTTGGATCTTTTGGTAATTTTTTTTAAAATAACTCATCTATAAATCATTATTCAAAAAGCCCGCCCGCTTACAAAAAAAAACCAAGTGCGCATGCGTAAAAACAAAAAAACAAACATGTTAATTCTTAGTTGCAATCGGCTCTTCACATGCGTTTCATGTGGAACAACGTTTAATTTCATCATAGCATTAGGGACCATAGGCCAGTCCATAGGGACCAATCCAAAGGGACCGGTCCAAAGGGATCAGTCCAAAGGGACTCATCAACAAGGACTCATCCACAAGGACTCGTCCACAAGGACCTGTCCACAAGGACCTGTCCACAAGGACTTGTCCACAAGGACTCGTCCACAAGGACCTGTCAACAATAACCCATCAACAGGGGCCCGACAGCAGGGGGCTCGTCAACAATAACAGGGGCTCTCACCTCAAGGCCTAACTTGCCCCTCTTTGATTATTGGTTTGCAGAACAACGTTACATTCCATATCGGCATTCAAACTCTCACATGTTGCAATTGGAAAGAGAGATTCTCTAAAAAATTTAATTTCACCCTCTAGTAGGGTAGGTTTTATTTTTGTGGTAGAAATATGTTGTCCATTGGAAAGGGAGTGTCTGCCCGAGTTCAACAACACCTCATTTGTTAAAATCCAACCATAAGTTCGAGAGATATCGCGTCGCCGCCATCTTGTGAGGTGGGGAGGTGGAGGTGGCATTAGAACTGTTACAAATACACTACTAAGAGGCAAGGCTTACATTTAAATCACACTCAGTTTATTCAAAAAAGTGGCAGACCCCTAACTACTTCCGAGAGGTAAAAACGGCTATTCCGTGCTAACAATGTTCATGATGATATAATTCGTCTCCGTGCGATAATTGTAACAAATGAAGCCTCTCGAAGTCCTACGCAAAAATGAAAAAACAAAGAATGCAATCTAAGAGAATGACACGTAGATTTTCCCTATCCATTACTTCGGAGATTCAATAATAATAATAGTACAAGAATGATCCTACAGCAAGGTGAGTTATTTACTTAAGATATTAGTTACATTCAAAGCATAATAAGTTTAAAGCTACGCTATGATGGTGTCATTTCCAACATTTAACGTTATAATCATTTAATCTAATGCCTATCGTACGTTAATAATAACAATGATGTAAACGAGAAGCGTTTCATCCTAAATTTATTTCCAAGCTAAAGCTATGCACATTCTGATCCTAACAGAAAGTATGAAAAGCCTAGTCTAATCACAACACAAATGTATAACATGTAAACACTCTTAAATTACGTGCGCAATGGGCGCCACTGCTCTTTACCTTCCTACATCGCAAATTCACTGTTTGTGAACTTTGGTCATGTTTGTGTTGGGAGAGGAAAGTTACGTCGGCGATTGCATGAGCAAAACATGTCTAACATCGCATTATCAGTTTAGTTACCGCGTTTAGACATGAAACTGACTGACTGTCGTCGCTCAATAGGGAAAGCTACGGTATATTTGTATTTAAAAAGAGTCGAAGAATCAAATCGAAGTTATGGTCATCATGGTTCATTTAAGTTTATAGGTTTGGTTAAATTTTATTAGAGTTCCTAGCTCTTGGTTTATACTCAGTTTTAGTTGAAAATCCTGATATTTGATTATTACCTTCATATTTATCAGATCAGTTTAGTCCTGTCAGTTGCATTGTATTTTTAACGACCATGCTAAATTCATGCAGTGTAAACAATTGGTGTACCAAACATCCAATACAAACACATCATTGGAAGAAAAATCAATTCCACAACCTCAAATAGCACATCTGTGTGCTGATCAATACCACTGATCCAATGATCATCTGCTGTAATAACGTGACAAAAGTCGAGTGCGTTACCAGCCCACAAAGTACTAAAACTTGTACTTGCATCTAAGGGTAATCATATCCACCGCTGTAGTGCGTTTTAACATAACATGGTTCTGACTAAATTGATACGATCCGAGCTTGAGGATAAGGTTTAATATCGCCGTCGTAACAGCTGTATACTCTGAACTTATAGAAACGTGTTTCATTTACTCATATATCAGGCGCATAATGTCTGGAAATCTAGTGTTTTAAACTTGAGTCTTTTGCTTACAATCCTATAAAATGACCCGTTCTTTCGAACCTAAGATAGTTTACTCAGCTCATCTTATAATGTTACAATTCATAGCTAATTTGGGCAGTCGTCTGCTTGTCGAATTAATCAAGTTATTTGTTTCACTTCTCCACACTGCATAAACTGGTTTTCAGGTAGTAATGTTCAGTGTTCACTGCGCCCACTGCCTTCTAAGTAATTTGATAAAGATAAGAGTGCGCTGTCATCGCGTTTACAAGGTCAAAATAAACAAAATAAAGTGTGACATTGGCTTCCTTCACGGCCAACAGCTGGCCGTTGAGTTTTTACTGCTCAAATAAAATACAGTTATTGAGACATGACTGTGTCACAAATTCCTACACGCAAAAGTGTATTGGTTCGATGCTCTGACGAAGATATAAAAATGTTATTTACAAAAATTGTTGGCATATGCATTTATCCACAGCAAGTGCAAATGATACGATAGGTTGTGGTTCCTCCACCACTAGGAGTGCATGTTAACGATAAAACCTACCTAGGAATGTGCGGCGTAAGGTCATAATAACTAAGCTAATCCCCATAACAGGTTCGTACATAAACATATGTTCGGCAATCTGCCCGACTCACGTGTTTTCTTCATATTTTCTTGCATGGTTTAAGTAGCAAGTAAGGCATATAGATGGGATGCCTGTAATCCAAGTGGTTGCTTTATAGTGCGTTCCAGCCATCGCTAAACCATTGGTAGTACGGTCCAACCGTCGCTAAACTCCGCCATCCTATGGGGTTTCTACTCCATTCCTACATTCATAGTTGAATGAATAATCGGCATTTCTTCTTTACAATAAATGTGTGTTAATAATGCCATGATGCTATAAGATTTGGTTGCACTGAATTTACTGTTACGCCTCAACGAGCAATTGCACTCAATTTGCACTGGTGTAGCGGTTAGCAAGTTATAAAGGCCATTGGTTTTCCGCTCACAGATTTTAAATATTGTAGCTTGTGCTACAGTACACACTAATAACTGGTTTACATTAAATTCCCTCGTAAACTGTCCTTTACTATTCTGCACTGTTTTATAAATTTCGCTGCACTTCTGAAAAACGTGGTTTGGCAGCGTGCTCGATGCCTGCGTTAGATAGTTCTTGAAATATAACAAATATTCAGAATCTGCTATCTCTGATAGTTTTAAATACACTTAGCAGTTATACTGCACGCAAACACGTATCCTTATTTGTTAGATTAAGCTGAATTATACTGATACTCCTCGATTTGTCGAGCACGTTTTGACGTAATTTCAGGACTACGCCTGTCGAAGGTTACACGTCAAGTAGCCCAGTCATTTGGTGCTCAGGAGTGCCTGTCTCAAAAAAAATAGGGTAGAAGGTTTCTCGGCGGATTCTTACGTTTTTCGGTGTGCTGAATCCGAATCTGAAGTTTGCCAACAAAAAAAATGACGGCTTCACAGTGTAAAAATCGGACCTTTTTCACAAAATCGCTTATAAGTTGAAAAATATGCAACCTAATGAATTTCTCATTATTTAAATAATTAAAGTAGACAAGATTTCTTTCAAAATGCACTGGGTACTTTTAGTTTTTGAGTGCAGGGTACCGCCGCTAGAGCGAACTGAAAAAGAGCGACGTTTTGGCACCTAGGCAAATACGAGAGAAACTCAGCCCTAACTAGCCCCAGACACTTTCTAATCGTGTTTCCTCCATGAATACGTGTTTTATTCATGTGCTATGGTGGTAACATGATTGAAAGTTCGTTGGAAAATATTTTGATAAATTAATATATTCAAGTTAAGGTGGAGTATGTCCTTCTGTACTTATCCACCTAATGGTAAAGTGTGAAAGTGATGAGGTGAGTAATGTAAAACAGTTTTTGTGAGTTTTCACTCAACATATCACCATGTCACACATATCTCACACATTCCTAAGAGATAGATAACCCGGACACACTGTTCCAGAGGATGTGCGTTGCAAAACAGTCAGAAGACGAACTGAAAGAATTTCTGACGTATGAGCTATCGCCATATCCCCTGGTTCTCTTTGATGGCTACGGGATACTAAGAAAAGGAACCAAATCGACCTTATACTAGGCATTTCAGCAAACGGCCGACGCCAAATTGGACAAAAATATGAGATACGTTATAGATGGTGGGTTTCAGCTGCATCGGGTTGTCTGGACAAAGGGGCAATCATTCACAGACATCTGCAATGCCTACATCCGCTTTGTTGAGACCAAGTACGGTGGAGGCTGTGTAGCTGTTGTTTTCGACGGGTATCCAGAAGGCCCGGATGGCACTAAATCAATGGAGCGGTTAAGAAGGCCGAAAGTGAAGCACTCAGTGGAAGTTCAGTTTTCACCAACTATGGGGCCAACAATGTCGCAGGATAACTTTCTTTCAAACGACAAGAACAAGAGTAGATTCATAGAGCTCCTCAGGAGTAGACTGAGTGAGGCAGGGATTGAATCACGACAAGCCATTGAGGATGCTGATGCCCTCATCATAAGAACGGCTCAATCCATAGCTTCCAGGCATGGCACAGTTGCACTGGTGGGAGAAGATGTTGACCTTCTCGTCATCATGATTGACACCCGCACTTCTCCTAACGTGTTCTTCCTGAAACCAGGAAAATGACCACTGACGCTATATAGACCTGGCAGCTCGCTAGAGGAGCCTCTGAGTCACCATATTGTATTCCTCCACGCTGTCAGTGGTTGTGACTCCACATCCGCCATGTTCAACCAGGGTAAGACGAAATTATTGAAGACCCTCAAGAAGAACCCAGATCTTGTAAACTACCTTGAGCATTACATGGACCCCACAGCACAAGTCGAGGAGTTAGTGAATGCTGGCGAAAAATGTCTAGTGGCCTTAAATGGTGGTGACGACCATACCACTCGTCTTAACGAACTGAGGTACAAGCTGTACCTTAGTACAGCATATGAAGTCCCCGGAAACATGGCCTCGATCCCTCCCACTGAAGCTGAAGCTGCAGCTGCAGCCCGTGAGCACTTTCTGCGAGTTTACCACCAGATCCAGCAGTGGCTCGACAATCTGCTCAACCCAGAACAGTGGGGGTGGAAGTCGTCGAGGAACGGCCTCATCCATACGAGAACAGCTAAGACCCCAGCTCCTGACAAGCTTCTCCGCAAGGTCTCTTGGAAATGCAAAGGCGACTGTCGTGGAAGCAGCGGTTGTCGACGTGTGAGTCTATATTGCTCTAGGCTTTGTACCATCTGCGAGGGAAACTGTCTGAACGTTGACAACTCATGTGACATCGACAATGAAGGTGACCCTGATGACCCTCCTCCGGTTGAGTCACCACCTACAATCCTGGAGACATCAGCACAAGGTAAATAGCTTGTTTGTACACCACCTTATTCCAATGGGGTTTGCTTACTTCACCCTCTAATATATTCGTACGATTTCTTTTTTAGCGGTGTCCGAGAATCCTGACGATTCCATCCCGGTCGAATCACCAACGACGATAGCGGAGACTTCAGCAGAAGGTAAACTGCATGTTTGTAATACACCCTATTTCACTGGGTTTCGAACAGTTTTCCTACTAGACACCTGAAAGTATTGTGCACAATAATATGTACAATTCCTTTTCCAGTGGAGTTACGGACCGATAGCGATCAACAGGGGCCTTCTGCTCGGCAACCGGAGGCTGCTCCATCGAGGCCAAAAAGGAGGAAGCTCAATTAAAGAATTGAAATTAATTGTAATGTATTAATAGTTAATTGTTATTACATTCCTTTTCATTATATTCATTTCATTTCATTTAATTTTTGAAATAAATAATAAAACGGCTTGATCGGTCCTTTATGATTTCGTACCACTCTGTGGGCAATGTTTTTCAAGGGCTATGTAATCTTATAACCACCATAGAACATGATTAAAACACGTATTCATGGAGGAAACACGATAAGAAAGCGTCTGGGGCAAGTTAGGGCTGAGTTTCTCTCGTTTTTGCCAAAGTGCCAAAAGCTGCTCTTTTTCAGCGCGCTCTGGCGGCGGTGTCCTGCACTCAAAAATTAAAAGTGATCAGTGAATTTTTAAGGAAATTGTGGCTACTTTAATTTTGTAAATAGTGAGAAATTCACTAGGATGCATACTTTTCAACTTATAAGCGATGTTTTGAAAATAGTCCGAAATTTTTAGATTCTTTTTGCTATTTTCACTGTGAAGCCGTAATTTTTTTGTTGGCAAACTTCGGATTCGGATTCAGCACACCGAAAAACATAAGAATCCGTCGAGAAACCTTCTACCCTATTTTTTTTGGTCAAAACTACCATTTGACTGGGCTAAAGCTTCAATCATGCTTACGATAGGAGTGCTTCATCAAGATGCCGGATGGACTCTCTAGTCATCGGTCAAGTGTGCGGCTGTGTAAATATCTATGGCATTCACTATGGATCATTCATATTCATGTCTCCTATTTATAATAAATCATATTCCTCTTCTGTGCATTCAAAATATTTACAACATCGGTTAAGAATTATGTGGTTTACAAAATATATAAAATATAATACACTCTCGGCGCGGCAACTCATATTAGTCAAATGAGCGCTCAATCGGCCTCCTCCATGGATGGTGAACTCTTCATGAGCCAAAGAGGTCACATGGCAAATGTGACATCGGGTTCATATGCTCCTACGTTAACGAAATGAAAATGATGAAAGGCATTTTTATTTATCTCGCTGTCTCAGTTGGCGAAATATCGTCGCAGGTTGGCTGCATTATAAATTCCAATGCGCTCATCAGTATCCCTATCATTGACAGCGTAACTGCCGTTACCAAAAACATGAGTGATTCGGTGAGGACCGAAAAACAAGGGTTGTAATTTGTGGTACACCCTCTCAGTTGGGTTTGAGATTCCAGGTCTCCTTATCAGGACTAAATCATTTAAATTGACGGCTCCACTAAAGCTTTGGTCCTGACTCTTCTTAAGCGTTTCTCAGCTTGTCTCTCCATCGTTTCACGTGCCGCGGTGTTCTTGCTGGCTTGTGAAGGGTGAATAGATGGTGGAACACTCACAATGTGTTGCCAAGCTCTCGTAGGCTTCCGATTAAGGTGCAATTCAGCTGGTGTTTGGCCAGTACTCTCATGGCGTGTGTAGTTAATACAGTTGGCCATAACAACAAGGACTTCGGTCCATCTCCAAGATCTTTGTCCGGGCCTCCTAAAAATGCTTCTCCGCTATTGGATAAATTTTACGCTGGTAGGGTGCATCGTTTAATACGTTAAGGGAGTATTCGAAATTGGCAATTTCACCTGGAGTAGTGTCGAAAATGTCCTCGTATTCTGCTAGCAATTCATCTAAAGTTTCATTCCCTCATGGTGCCAATCTCCGTTTGGCTTCCCTTTCTTCCATAATATTAGAAATGTGTAACTCGTCCTATATCTTGGTGATCAAATTTTAGTGTGCCACATCTCTCTGCATCGTGTTTTCAAGATATACTGGTGGAGATTCGAGGAATTGTACCGTATTAATACCCATGTTGATAACTCCCTCATATCTGCGTATGAAATCAGCTCCAAGTATGGCTGGGTGTTTAAGGTTATTCACCACAATAAAATCACGAGTATAAGTATGCCCGCCGATTATTAAAAAAAACATAAAACTTGCACTTTACACCTTATAGTGCGGTCTGGTATGATGCCTCGAATTTTGATGTTAGAGACAGGTAAGTTAGTTCCCTAAGGTAATCACCCAATTTAAGTCGACTGTACAAGTCGCCTGATATTACGCTAATCATGGCGCCAGTATCGATTAGGATATTTACAATAATATTGTTGATGCTCGCGGCAATGACTGGCAATTGTGTCAATTGCACGCGGTCAGTAGTTCGTGGTTCGTCGAGTAGATCTCCTGGCGTTGGTTGCCAAAGTAATACATCCGCTATTACTACTGGAGAATTAATCATTTCAGGGTTTATTGCGAATTTGTCGTTTTTTTGTCCTGAGCGACCAGTGGATGCCCCTGCTTCATGATAATTCTCAGGTACTTCTTCCATGTTGTCGTATTCCCGCGACGTTTAAGGTGGATTTCTCTCATCTCTTCTGCCTCGAAGTTCGCGTAAATACCTCTGGCTCTCCTCTGCTCTACCTTGCCAATCTCTATCCGCTCTGTCATTTCTGCGATTGTTGTAGTTGTTTTGATACCTGGGGTCCCTATGTCTACGATAGCCTCCGCTGTACCTATAATCTCTCCTGTGATTATTATTATCGATTCTACGATCATACCGGTTGTTGTTGTTGTTGTTGTTGTTGTAGTTGTTGCGTTGGTTTCGGTCACGATTCCAACGTGGTCGATCGTTTCTCAAAGCTAGGTATCGCCTCTGTCGATACTCTTCCACTTCACCGTTTCTGTCATATGGTGTTCCGTCTCATCTCGGATCATTATTATTCCGGTTGCGAGCTCCTCTATTTTGCTCCCTATCCGTACAGTTCGTTGTCAGTACCATCCGATCTACAGATGTTAAGTTTACCCGACGAGTTCCGTTACGATGTCTTATTGGTGCAAATTGTTCGTTGCTACAGTCTAATCTGCGCCAGATTTCATCACTTTTGGCGAACGTGTTTGCCCCTGAAGTAATTAGCGACTTCTGAACATCTCCTGGATACTGTCTGATGATAGATTGTACTAGTTCTTGTTCAGATACTGGTGGACGTAAACATTGAAGTTTTGAAAGTTGTTCTGCGAAATACGATGCATATTTCGTTGGTAATTGTGGTGTTTGAAGCCATATTTTCAGTGTTGCCTTAGTAAACAAGAGTTTAGTGCTTTTCAGTCGGTCAACACGAATGTACCCAAAAGAGATGGGTTATGCCCTAATCCTGAAATAAATTACATGAGATTAATAAAACACTAGGATGACCAGTTTCGATCGTCAAGCGATCATCATCAGATCCATTACACTTAGGCTACAAAATCTATGTTTGAAATACAGGTGAAAATATTTACAATATGTACAATTATTTAGTTGCAGTATTGGTACTGCAACTGTCAGTGTATGCTAAATGCAGTATATATGTTAGGTGAAATGCTAAATGGTGACAGCTATCTGGAGATTGTACTTTAGAGAGATTATATGGTTGTAAACTATGGTTAAACTATAACATTTTTGGCTAACTACTTATCTGATTGTCTTCCGTATTACAGCTACTCGCAGTTTTCGTGCTCACTGGAACTCGCTGTGCGGTCGACTGCGGTGGTTATCTTAACGACTGGTTTTTCCCCTGCCTCCTCCCCCTGTCCCTACGTGCTGTGGGGAGTGATAGCGATGTGTTTATGTGAGGTGTTGCCAACCTAGATAAGATGTATGTTATTGAATGAAGTGGGTCCACAACTATTAAAGACCGTGGATTGGCCCTCGCCACGCGTGGAGCATAACCCATTCGAACTAAGCGTTGACGGTCTTATGAGGACGTCCCGGCACCTTTAATACTGCCGCGAATATGGGCCTTGGTTTATTGCAGAAGCAAAGTACATCGTACACCTGATCCAGATAACATTTACCTATTAAAAAACCCCTAATTTCCCCCCTTTTTTATCTAGCTTGGCTGTGTCGCTAATTTGTGTTTTGTTTCCGACAGGGTGTGTTTTTTAGTAGCGTGAAGAGGGGTGAGCTCTCCATGAACGTGTGTTCATTTAGATTGTTGGGATTGTTTCGTTTGGCTAGGTGTATCTCGATTGCTTCCTTTATGTCAAGAGCTCTGCCTTTCGATTCGTGATGGATTATTTTAAGGTCCGACTCTATGTTGGTAAAGCTGTGCCCTGCGTCACACATATGTTCGCACACGGCTGAATGTGTTCCGTATCTTATCGCATTCCTATGTTCATTATAACGTGTGTCTACTCGCCTTCCAGTCTGCCCGATGTAATTAGCTTGACAATCGGTGTCTTGGCACGTTATAGAATATACCCCTGACCTTGAATACGGGTCACGTTTATTTAGATTACTATTTAGGAGGTGCCTAGCGGTTGTGTTTTTCGTCGTGAAAGCTATCTTTATGCCTTGTTTTTTGAATAGGTTAGTGATTTTATATGTATTCGCATTCACATAGTTGAAACGCGCAAATTTTTTCTCATTACTGTCCGGTTTGGGAATCGTTTTATCTTTATTTTTATGTTTGGCTATAATTTGATTTATTTTGCTTGGCGAGAAGTTGTTTTCCTTTGCTATTTGCATAATAGTTCTTATTTCCTTATTATAGTTGTCTTTTGACATGGGTATGTTTAAAGCTCTGTGCACCATTGAATTGAAACCCGCTAGTTTGTGCGTAATGGGGTGAGTAGACTGATTGTCGATTGCATGCGAGGTTTGTGTTGCTTTCCGGAATATGGAATATGAAAGGTCGTTGTCTTTACGTTCAATAGTTATATCGAGATAATTTATTTTCCGGTCTATTTCGGATTCCTTAGTGAATTTGATAGAGTGGTGAAGGCTATTAATGGATTGGAGAATTGTTTCTTCGCTTGTTAGTTCAGTATCGTAGATGCAAATTACATCATCTACGTATCTTTTCCATATTACTATTCCCTTTGTTGAAGTCTTTTCTAAGAACGCATTTTCTAGTGCATTGATGAAGATGTCAGCGATTAACCCACTTAGTGGCGATCCCATTGCTAGGCCTTCTCTCTGTGTGTATATTTTATTGTCGAATTGAAACACGTTTTGGGTGAGAACGACCCTCAGTAATCTCACAATCTCTTCAATTTCTTTTACCGAATTGTTGGATTTTAAGTTGTTTTGATAGTGTTGATTGCTTCAATAATCGGAATATTGGTGTACATGTTAGTTACGTCGAAGGATACTAGCCTGAAGCTAGGTTTCATTTGTAGGGTGTTCAATGCTGTTACTAGTTCTGTTGTGTTCTTTACAGAGTTGTTTTTGTCGTTGGAAAGACGGCATTTTAAGATTTTTAGTAACTCTTTGCTGATTTTGTAATTAGGGGCATTCCTACAATTGACTATTGGTCTCATTGGGCATTCCTTTTTGTGTATTTTTGGTTGTCCCCTCAATGACGGTATTTTCGGGTTCATGTTTATTAGTTCTGATTTTTCGGCTTTGGTCAGTATGTATTCTGTTTCTTTTAGTGCACTTTTTATTTGTTTTTGGAATTTGTTGGTGGGGTCTTTTGTTAATTCCTTGATTTCGTTGTTGTTTAGGAATTCGACTGTTTTTTTAATGTATTCTGTTTTGTTCAAAATTACTGTAGTGTTTCCCTTATCTGCTTTTGTGATGATTAAGTCATGTTCTTTTATTTTTTGTTTCAACGACTTTATTTCTTTGAGTTGTTTGTTGTTTTGAATGTTATTGCTATCGCCCTCTCGTTTGAGGATTTTTTTGGCTTCATTGGTGGCGAGATTTTTGGTTAATTCCCTGTCTTCTGCTGGGAGCTTGTGACTGGCTATCTCAATATCTGTGATTAACTGTTTTATATTGTGGTTCGTGTGTGCGTCTGTGCAGTTGTATTTCAAACCTTTGTCTAACATATTCATTTCACCTTGAGAAAAGGTTACGTTCGTTCTGTTGTTTACTCTGCTGTGGAAATTGAATTCATTGTTATTCGTGTGTTGTTCGTTAGATTGATGGTTCTGTGTTTCTCCTAGTTTTCTTAATTTATTTTCTAGCATTTCATGCTTCCTCGTTGCTCTGATTTTGATGTTGTCATGTAGGTGCTCGGTGAAGCTGTCCCATTGGGCCGCGTGCCAGAAATTACTTAGTTGCAATTGAATGTCGTATAATTGTTGGTTAATTTTTTGCTTTCTTATGTATGCAAATCTTAATTCGTTTTTTATCCAAAGCGCTTTGGCTTGTTTGGTTGAAATGATCGTGGCTGGTGTGTTCGGTACGGTTTTAATTGGTACGTATTTAGGGGTGAGGTTTAGTTCTATACATTTTTTGTTGAACCAAATTGACTTGTCTAAATTCATGAGTTTAAGCCTGAGTGATTTGAATTTCTTGGCTTCACGATTTGCCTGACTAGCCGTGAACATTGTGGTGTTTGAAGCCATATTTTCAGTGTTGCCTTAGTAAACAAGAGTTTAGTGCTTTTCAGTCGGTCAACACGAATGTACCCAAAAGAGATGGGTTATGCCCTAATCCTGAAATAAATTACATGAGATTAATAAAACACTAGGATGACCAGTTTCGATCGTCAAGCGATCATCATCAGATCCATTACACTTAGGCTACAGAATCTATGTTTGAAATACAGGTGAAAATATTTACAATATGTACAATTATTTAGTTGCAGTATTGGTACTGCAACTGTCAGTGTATGCTAAATGCAGTATATATGTTAGGTGAAATTCTAAATGGTGACAGCTATCTGGAGATTGTACTTTAGAGAGATTATATGGTTGTAAACTATGGTTAAACTATAAAATTTTTGGCTAACTACTTATCTGATTGTCTTCCGTATTACAGCTACTCGCAGTTTTCGTGCTCACTGGAACTCGCTGTGCGGTCGACTGCGGTGGTTATCTTAACGACTGGTTTTTCCCCTGCCTCCTCCCCCCTGTCCCTACGTGCTGTGGGGAGTGATAGCGATGTGTTTATGTGAGGTGTTGCCAACCTAGATAAGATGTATGTTATTGAATGAGGTGGGTCCACAACTATTAAAGACCGTGGATTGGCCCTCGCCACGCGTGGAGCATAACCCATTCGAACTAAGCGTTGACGGTCTTATGAGGACGTCCCGGCACCTTTAATACTGCCGCGAATATGGGCCTTGGTTTATTGCAGAAGCAAAGTACATCGTACACCTGATCCAGAT
Source organism: Meconema thalassinum (assembly GCA_946902985.2). Taxonomy (NCBI): domain Eukaryota; kingdom Metazoa; phylum Arthropoda; class Insecta; order Orthoptera; family Tettigoniidae; genus Meconema; species Meconema thalassinum. The sequence continues at coordinate 502,534,399 of OX336390.1, forward strand.
AACACTTACCTATTAAAAAACCCCTAATTTCCCCCCTTTTTATCTAGCTTGGCTGTGTCGCTAATTTGTGTTTTGTTTCCGACAGGGTGTGTTTTTTAGTAGCGTGAAGAGGGGTGAGCTCTCCATGAACGTGTGTTCATTTAGATTGTTGGGATTGTTTCGTTTGGCTAGGTGTATCTCGATTGCTTCCTTTATGTCAAGAGCTCTGCCTTTCGATTCGTGATGGATTATTTGAAGGTCCGACTCTATGTTGGTAAAGCTGTGCCCTGCGTCACACATATGTTCGCACACGGCTGAATGTGTTCCGTATCTTATCGCATTCCTATGTTCATTATAACGTGTGTCTACTCGCCTTCCACTCTGCCCGATGTAATTAGCTTGACAATCGGTGTCTTGGCACGTTATAGAATATACCCCTGACCTTGAATACGGGTCACGTTTATTTAGATTACTATTTAGGAGGTGCCTAGCGGTTGTGTTTTTCGTCGTGAAAGCTATCTTTATGCCTTGTTTTTTGAATTCAATGGTGCACAGAGCTTTAAACATACCCATGTCAATAGACAACTATAATAAGGAAATAAGAACTATTATGCAAATAGCAAAGGAAAACAACTTCTTGCCAAGCAAAATAAATCAAATTATAGCCAAACATAAAAATAAAGATAAAACGATTCCCAAACCGGACTGTAATGAGAAAAAATTTGCGCGTTTCAACTATGTGAATGCGAATACATATAAAATCACTAACCTATTCAAAAACAAGGCATAAAGATAGCGTTCACGACGAAAAACACAACCGCTAGGCACCTCCTAAATAGTAATCTAAATAAACGTGACCCGTATTCAAGGTCAGGGGTATATTCTATAACGTGCCAAGACACCGATTGTCAAGCTAATTACATCGGGCAGACTGGAAGGCGAGTAGACACACGTTATAATGAACATAGGAATGCGATAAGATACGGAACACATTCAGCCGTGTGCGAACATATGTGTGACGCAGGGCACAGCTTTACCAACATAGAGTCGGACCTTCAAATAATCCATCACGAATCGAAAGGCAGAGCTCTTGACATAAAGGAAGCAATCGAGATACACCTAGCCAAACGAAACAATCCCAACAATCTAAATGAACACACGTTCATGGAGAGCTCACCCCTCTTCACGCTACTAAAAAACACACCCTGTCGGAAACAAAACACAAATTAGCGACACAGCCAAGCTAGATAAAAAAGGGGGAAATTAGGGGGTTTTTAATAGGTAAATGTTATCTGGATCAGGTGTACGATGTACTTTGCTTCTGCAATAAACCAAGGCCCATATTCGCGGCAGTATTAAAGGTGCCGGGACGTCCTCATAAGACCGTCAACGCTTAGTTCGAATGGGTTATGCTCCACGCGTGGCGAGGGCCAATCCACGGTCTTTAATAGTTGTGGACCCACCTCATTCAATAACATACATCTTATCTAGGTTGGCAACACCTCACATAAACACATCGCTATCACTCACCACAGCACGTAGGGACAGGGGGGAGGAGGCAGGGGAAAAACCAGTCGTTAAGATAACCACCGCAGTCGACCGCAAAGCGAGTTCCAGTGAGCACGAAAACTGCGAGTAGCTGTAATACGGAAGACAATCAGATAAGTAGTTAGCCAAAGATTTAATAGTTTAACCATGGTTTACAACCATATAATCTCTCTAAAGTACAATCTCCAGATAGCTGTCACCATTTAGCATTTCACCTAACATATATACTGCATTTAGCATACTGTACAGCATCCCAGGGGTATGCACCCCTTGGAGACCATCCCCCCAACATCTGGCTAAATCCCCTAAAATGGCAACCCTTGGAAAGCCGGGGCAACATCCATTAATACTGTAAGGACAGCTTGCTACTCCATAAAGCAGCTCAAGCCTTACGTAATCATTACACTCAGCGACATAGTACTAACTGGGCCAATACATTGCTGACAGGAGGGCGTCAGAAGGTATAAAAAGACGTCCTAATGAGGTCAAACTCTCTCTCCATTGTCAGTGCTCCATCAAGACGGCCGAAGCTACGCTGGTGTCAACCGAGGTGAGTCAGTCAATCGTGTTCAGAGTTCCTATTTATGTAACCTGCAACCCACAACTTGTATCACATTATAAACATAATTTCATTCCCTACAAGGGACTCACACAAAGAATATCACAGACCAATAAAACACTTGGTCCACACTCTACACTAGCATTACTGTTATACGCCTCTTTACATCCCAACGCCCTTCCTTACTCCCGTCACAGTCAGACGTGACACACCGTAGTAATAACGCCAACTCAGACGTCATTGTATTCCTCACAGCGGCTCGCGTGCTCAAGTGAAGCGCGTGCCACCCGGCTGATACGAGCAGAGTCGATTACATAACAAGCAGTCAGCTGAGCGACTAGTACAGCGACCCTTTGCAGTGGGTCCCATCCCCTCAAATACTACCACATTGTTTATAGGAACGCCCCCTAGTTCCTAGCACACCACAACACACTACACTGGTCAGCTTGCCCTGTCAAGGGAAGCTACCCTTCTTTAGGCACCACCTCATAAATTAGTACAGCAACTCTCCCTTTTAGATCCACCCCCAAATAAGGGATCTAAAACACTGGTGGAGGCGCCATCCTACGCACAGTAGAACGGGACTCAATCAACGAGCCCTCGTAGGAAAAGCGACCCCTTCCGTACCGCAAAAAGCCAAGCAAATTAGTGAGAAATTTTTTTCCCCAGACAAAAAGCACCATTTTTTTTTTGTGTGCTCCAAATTAGCTACACAGGGGAACTTCTTAATAAACCAACCCCCTAACCCCATACAGAATCAAAGAAATATAAGAATACACTGTCAAACACGTACAGACTTTTTTTTTATTCTTATTGTAGGCCCATACACTGCAGTCAGAGTGGCACCTCATGCAGAGATTGCAAGCCATAGAGGCAATAGGGGTACGCCAATATTATTAACATTATTGTTCAGATGCCAAGGGCACATACAAGGCCGGCAAACACAAATACGGGCACTCCAAACAAAAATCGGGGCAATACAGGGCAAACAGCCATACACCCCGTCAGAGGGTAGGACAGCGCGATTAAGATGCGCACATACACTCTTGAATCACATACATGAACACCTCAATAGGTTCCATATACAAAGAAACAGAATATACCGACAATTAATCACCACACATGGTCCCGTAATAGATAATGCAACCCTCGAGAGAATGAGGGTGCACTACACAAGTTTACACGCCCAATACAGGGAGCTAATTCGCGTCCAAGCGCTTCTCCAACTAGCGGCCACAAAACAATACAGAGCACAGAAACATTAATACATTAATACAGTAATTTGCAAGCAGGCCATGAGCCTCAATAAGGCAGTACACCCAAATTTGGGACAAATACCGTGAGCTACAAGCCAATAAGGCCATTTTTGAGTTCACGGTAGGGCCATCAGCCCACCCGAGAGAGGACATAAGCGTAGATACGTTGACTCGACAATTTGCGAGGATGTCCCTCTCGCCACGTACTGCCACAGAATGGAAGGAGTTCGCCGTGGCCACAGTCAAGAAGACGGCCAGGTTAGGCTCCAACTTACTACAAAATAAACCTAACACAAACACACGTCCTTCAGCCCCGGATCGGGAGGCGATTTTGCCAAACCGAGGGGCAGAGCCTAGAACAATCCCCTCGGAACAAAAGGACGAGAGGGAATCGAAGCTAGGGCCATTAAATACACATGATATAACAGAGGGACAACGGGACGTAACCACGTCATGGGCAGACGACATAGAGCCCGCCCTACAGTATATAAAGCCTACATACACGTACACAGATAGGCTAACACATTGGCAGGAGTCGGCCGTGGCCACAGGCCGAAAAACGGTCAGACTACACGCCACCACATTGCTAGGCCGGACACAAGCCATTAAGCGACCTTTACCGCCAGTTCAAAGGGCAAATTTGCCAGAACAAAGGCGAACACCGGTATTAGGCCCTCAGGGTGCACGATATACGCACGAACATTTTGACCGGGCATTACCACACAGTACACGGGGATTAGGAAAGGTGTTCTCACCTACCCCACAAAACCACGCAGTCAAATATATCCACACTCCCGTAAAATCTACTAGGGCAGCGCCAAGCGCAATTAGGCCCTCGAATACAGGTACATTTAAACCTATAGACACGCGCCACGGTGGCAGTAGGCCAAAGCTTACTTTGCTAGAAATTCCGCCGGAAGGTAGCAAAGGAACACCCCAGTGGATTCCAGAGGCCTATCATCTAATAACAGGGCAAAACCCTTCACCTTTCGGAGCACTGAAGCTCGAAAGAGGATAACGACTTCCACCAGGGCCACAGAAATAAACTAACATCGCTAACACCAACATTATAGGCCACATAAGTTCTTTCACACGGGGGCGATAAGAGAATGGTCCAAAAAGTAGATAATAAACATAAAATCACATATTTTTCTTTCTTATTTTATGTATATACAGTGCAATATAGCCAAATTAGAGGGAACAATTCTAAATCCTTCCGGTTTGTTTTTTTTTCGGAACCATGGCATTTTCCTCTCAGGCCATCAATGGTTATTGGGCGAAGTGATTAACGCCATAACGTAAAGTCTCTAAATATGCTAAGCCAAGTGGAAGCCAAGCAGGCTTCAGGCCGAAAAAGAGATATTTTGAACACAACTTAGGCATAAAATAACAGCATAAAGCTTAAGTGAGTCTTTCTAGGTAGAAATGACTTAACGTTCTACGTTAGGGTTCCACAGTTTGATAGATTCTCCTGTTGCGGGCGAAAGCCGTAAGTGTGGCAGGAATTAAGACTCTAAAACTAACTTGAAAAAATTTGGTGAGGTGTGCTTTAGCCAACTGAAAAGCCCAATTGCACATCGGGACGAGACACTGTCATTTTGGTGAGTTACAATTACTTTGAAGGGCAGGTTTGACTCCCATAGTGCACTGGCTTTGCTCGTGACGTGGATACAGGTATATCAATTACGTCTTGCAATGGCCTTCCTAATGTGTACTAGACAGTGTCGGTAGATTCCCCTGAGACGTAACCAGTTTACGGTAGTACTCACGTTACCTAAATGGTAAATACTACACTCAGGTCCCAAGCACATTTTTATTTTTTAACATTTTTTATGGTGTTCACGACATAATTTTTAGACATAGGTACACGTAAAGGCGGAAATACTGCCAAAAGGAAAGGAAGTAATCCCACGGGCAGGCGTGAAAAGAGGGCCAAGAAATAGCCCACTGACCGCGCCGGGATACCATCCTAACACTCACCAGAACTGTCCCGGAGACACAACCTTCATGGCGCCGGAAACAATTACTCTGGGTAAAAGGCGGTCTCCAAACCCGCAACCTTCTGAATACCAGGAATATAAGGTTGAGTAGATATCCAGTCCTAGAATAAGGATAATGGGAAAGCTAAGACTAATTGGGACAGTCCCACTAACAGCGGGTCATAAACGAAAAACAATACAATCGCCTCTGGCATCTGGTCACCAAATACGCGACTAGCGGACCAGACACACTCGCGTACAACGCATATGGGATTTCCGAAATGAAATGCCTTGGCCTGTGGTTTGGATTCCAAGTAAAACGGAAATCCCCTGGCGCATGAGCTACAAATCAACGGTCATATTAAACCACAAGGTTTTTTTTTTCTACAGCGAGAGAGGCACTGCTAGCAATCATTATAGGCAGCAATCAGGTTCACACACACACACGTGCAGAAAACTAGGACGTGGGCAGAGCATGAAACAAATGAAAGCACACAACATCGTAATTCAACACCGTCGTATCAGCTGTAACATACTCCTCAATGAGCAAGACTGCTCGACGCAGACAAGCGAGCCAAAGCCTACTGGACAGAAATCAACACATCATTCACGCCCGATTTAGAGACCCTATATCTTCCAAAATTACACTACGAGGGGAAATCAAAAACGTACAAACTCTACACAGGTATGCATGCTTCCATATGCGCATTGCACAGCCACGGAAACGTGCCATATTATAAGCGGCACGGAAATGATTACACCAAGTCTTTACAGACAACCGGATTCGAACCCATGACCACACACCACACGCGTACCAAAAACTAACTATCCAATGGTATTTTTGGTACACGGAACACAAGCAACGACCACACTGGGAAAGCCCCAAGCCCTGTCACACAACGCAAACATAAAACACAGAGAATGACATAAGGTCACGGGTCTGAGTTCCAGTGAAAATTTAGACGCAAAGGAGAACAGCTATTCAGGCGTCCAATCATACTGAAATTGGCCCATACAAGTGCATGAACAGGGAATACTACATTTCCTCCCACCAAAAGCCAGACATAAAATTTCGAATTACACCAGGCATAGAGGAATACATTTCACGAACACAGGTAGGAAAATTTCGCAAGACACAGGTCTTAGAGAACAATGGCCACACGACGTCATTACCTAACTAGGGCGAATTGCTACATTAGGCTAGGAATCCAAAACAAGGACCACACTTGCATACTTGCAGAATTGCACATACCAATTGCTGACTGCAGACTATTCACACTGCAATACTGCGGTGACGAGACACTATTGCGTATAGCCCGTGACCGTGAAATTACACACACATAACAATTATAACGCCATACATTTTTTTTCTCCACACTGCAAAATCATTTGGCAATGGACAAGACGTGACACAGCGAAACTTATCTTGGGCCTATAGGGCACGGTCGCAAGGGCACGTTGGCAAGCCACGGGCGCCTTCTGCCCACAAAGGCGATACATATTAGGACTTAGCCTCATAACAGACCAACCGTCCGCGTGGTGTAGCGGAACGTAGTCACACACACACACACACGCACTCACCAATTAGGAGCGAACATAGGGACTTTGAGGAAACAGGACCTCCCCTTAATAACTTCTTTTCGCGATTCTATTCCCCAAATAAATCATTACAGATGACTAGCACATGACCAGTCGCGTTACGACCACTGGCCACATCTACACTGCAAATGGCCGACCAGATTAGGTCATGCAGCCCTACTATCCCAAGGCGCAGATAGAAAGCCAACATGGACCAAGGGAGGACGACAGGAGAACAGGCTACCAGAGTACCACCTTACTCCCCTCCCATAACCTTCTCACGCCCAACATAAACAACGCAACCACATCTACACGACCAAAAACAGATATACTACATTACAAAATACACACAGGGGTTGTTGGACTTCATGCGTCTAAAGAGCAGGCAAGCTACGCCTTGAGCCCCGTTGCACCGCCTGAGTATTAGGGGTGGCTCAGCAAACATTAAAGAAGCATAATGCGCCTCTCCAAATGAGAGAGGAGGCCATAGATACATATTAACCATGCTTTAGTACTTAAACACTCCCGCATGAAAGGAACATATGGTATTATGCCCCATCCTACACCTATCCGTACATGAAGGCAAAAACTTCATATCCAGACATATGCATGAGTATCCCATCCAATTACCAGGGATTTTAATATCAAACCTGCATGAATTTTCGTATTTTTGCAATCCCGGGAATTACCTCCCCACTCCACTCACTATAGAAGCATCCCAGTGCCACCACCGGTTCTAGGCCACCACTAACGTGGAACCCAAAGGTGCGCAAACCCTTCCTACCATGCTTTAAGCCCACTCAACGAATAACTACCCCCAAATCCTAATAACAGGGTACCTGACATTACAGACCCTACTAACACCTCCATTAAGGTAAAGAAGGCATTATTGCTGGGAAGCTGACATAGCGATGGTAGGCCAGAAGTAGCCTATGTACTTAGAAGATCTGCAACCCCGCTACACTGGAAATATTTTACATTTTACACAGAGGTTGAACCTTTCACACAGGTTACGGCACATTTTTTTTTTCTCTCTTACAAAGGAATCTGATACGGTATGATGGTTGACAACGGTGTAAGCCAAAGGTCAGGAGAACCACACTTTGAGAGATGGGGAAGGCGATGTGGACCCTTCCCCAGTTGGCGCGACAGCGCAGCGACCTCACTTAACTGACGACTAGACCAAACAGACGAACTACGTAAGGTCAAAGCATTCGCGGCCTGGTCGGGCAAGCTCTGGAATCCTAGGTGCGCATAAACCGCCCCTGGGAGGAAGGGATGCTAAACCCACTTTGTGCCACGGTCGTCGAAGCCAAGACCTGCAGGGAGACTTTCTGAGAATGGCGGGAGAAATAGCTCACTCCGCGCCGGCCTCGGGAGCTATCCCTAGAGACGACCCCATTATGACTAGACTTCTAGTTCAGTTTAAATTTAAGTAGGCACGGCTTCCATAGCGGGAAGCAAAACTCCTGTGCGTTGGAGCAAAACACACTACGGCGGCCCATAGAGGCAACTTTATATATCAATGCGAAAATGCATACTACGGCGGCCCATAGAGGCAACTTTATATATCAATGCGAAAATGCATACTACGGCGGCCCATAGAGGCAACTTTATATATCAATGCGAAAATGCATACTACGGCGGCCCATAGAGGCAAATATCACTGCGAAAGCAGATTGCGACGGCCGATTAAGGCGAAGACAATATTATGCCATTGGACCACACTGTCCAATGCCCACATAAATGGCGACGCAACGGGCAACCAGAGGGCATTAAGAAAGGGGCATTGCGCGCCCCTCACAGGAGCCAAGTGGGCGGCTCACCTACGTCAAATAGGAACAGCACCCGGTTATGAACACGAAAGTTACAGCGGGCGAAACGGTTAGCTTAGTGGCACCGTAAGGCGCCTGCGAATAGGTTAGTACTAGTATTAAGACCTAGAATCGATGTCGACAATAGTATTAAAACGGAGGGGACTACGAGGCATTGTTGGGTTCCGGTCCCGACAATGTACTACAAGGGCGCCCCCGCGAGAGAAATCAAGCGGCCAGCCTCCATCTAAATCTTAGTACTTAAGTCATAGTGCCATGTTAAGGTCACTTAGAGGTAAGCAAATTTACTGACAGCTGTTGCTAATAATAGCACAGCACATTTCGGCTTTAGAATAAGGTCCACTCGGCATGTAAATACAGAATAGTTTTACAGTTAAGTAATTTTATCAATAAGTTAAATAAGTAAGGTAAGACATAAGGTAACATAAACCTACATTTAAGGCATTTTTTTAATATATATAAATCACCGTAGAATATATCGGCACTCGGTGACTATAAATCCGTTACCGAGGTAAGCCCGACAATACTTAGGATAAACTAGATTAAGATAGGAATAATCAAAGTGGAATATATCGGCACCCGGTAACCACAATTCCGCTACCGGGGTAAGACCAACTACATATTATTTACGGCATTACGGCACCGTATAGGGTAAGCCCGGCCTTGCAGCTAAGTAACATTAATCATGGTTTTTTTTTTCAGTAAAAGACCAGCTTCAACCAGTACTAATATGTTTTTTTTCTAAACCTCGCCATTTTTTCTTCACAGGCATCGTCACCAGATACAGAAAACTGGTGACAGGAATTTCACTGCCATATAGCAGTGGCATATTATTTACAGCATGCCATGATGTGTACTATTTTTTTATTTTTTTCAACTTGCACTAATCCCGACACACTCGCAAACACTCACCACATTTTTCTTTTTCAGCTACACACTCTAAAATGAATCTGCACAGCAGGACTGGTGCCTGTGGGGTACCAGGCTTACTGGCAGATCAACTCAATTACAACAAATAAAGCGTCAAAATGTGACGCAGATTACGACAATGAGGGCGCAACCGGTTTGTGGCAGTGACTCTCATTGTCAAGTGTGAAAGCATTCACCCACAGAGGATGCTTCACAGGTTAGGTATTAAGCACACATACAAGCGGTACGACCACTATACCGTACCAAGAAGTGGCCGTACAGAATCAGCCGTGAGACGGCAAGAGTACGTACAGACGGGTAGCGTGCACGCGAGGTACCTCATGAAAACTATAATTATAAGGGATTAGCGCGATTAAGTAGACATAAGGTCATTGTAAATTATAATTTTTCAGGATAAACTGTATACCATTATTCCACTAGACATAAGGTCATTGTAATTTATAAGTTTTTCAGGATAAGCTTTATACAACTATACACTATATATATTTTTGTTTGTTCACCAAAATGCCAATGTCCATCATGTGTATGATTTGTTTTCTTTCATTTTTCCTTCTTCTAACTTCCCCATTTGTCAGGGTGTTCCGTTTTTCCCACACAAATAAATACTTTTGAATATTTCCCTTAAATTATACCCTGGAACACCCATTTTTCTATTTTCTTCTACCTTTCTTATTGCAGGGAGCATTTTTTCCCTAAGATGGGGCGGACGACGCAATCATCCGTTCGGCCCTGGGTTTTTCCTCCCTGCACAAATATGTAACACATAACCATCAGAAACCATGTTTTTTTTTTCAACTAACAATATGCCAGCAAATGCAAGGGCAATTTTTTTTTTACAGATCGAATTTATTTTAATGTTCAATTTTTCTCAAAATGTCAATTTTTTCCCAATGTTAATCAAATCTTTCGCATATGTCAATTTTTTTTACAATGTCAATGTATATATATATATGTAAATCCCATAACCCTCCCCTCTGAACACGGGCTCACCTCACACCCACACTTCGATACGACGCCACCAGGAGATACGAGAGGGTTTTCCAGGACCACTACGTCAACATCCCAACTTCCAGTTCCGTTCCCGTTCGCGAGGACGCGACCAAATGAAGGAAGACTCTTGTACAGCATCCCAGGGGTATGCACCCCTTGGAGACCATCCCCCCAACATCTGGCTAAATCCCCTAAAATGGCAACCCTTGGAAAGCCGGGGCAACATCCATTAATACTGTAAGGACAGCTTGCTACTCCATAAAGCAGCTCAAGCCTTACGTAATCATTACACTCAGCGACATAGTACTAACTGGGCCAATACATTGCTGACAGGAGGGCGTCAGAAGGTATAAAAAGACGTCCTAATGAGGTCAAACTCTCTCTCCATTGTCAGTGCTCCATCAAGACGGCCGAAGCTACGCTGGTGTCAACCGAGGTGAGTCAGTCAATCGTGTTCAGAGTTCCTATTTATGTAACCTGCAACCCACAACTTGTATCGCATTATAAACATAATTTCATTCCCTACAAGGGACTCACACAAAGAATATCACAGACCAATAAAACACTTGGTCCACACTCTACACTAGCATTACTGTTATACGCCTCTTTACATCCCAACGCCCTTCCTTACTCCCGTCACAGTCAGACGTGACACACCGTAGTAATAACGCCAACTCAGACGTCATTGTATTCCTCACAGCGGCTCGCGTGCTCAAGTGAAGCGCGTGCCACCCGGCTGATACGAGCAGAGTCGATTACATAACAAGCAGTCAGCTGAGCGACTAGTACAGCGACCCTTTGCAGTGGGTCCCATCCCCTCAAATACTACCACATTATTTATAGGAACGCCCCCTAGTTCCTAGCACACCACAACACACTACACTGGTCAGCTTGCCCTGTCAAGGGAAGCTACACTTCTTTAGGCACCACCTCATAAATTAGTACAGCAACTCTCCCTTTTAGATCCACCCCCAAATAAGGGATCTAAAACAATACACTGACAGTTGCAGTACCAATACTGCAACTAAATAATTGTACATATTGTAAATATTTTCACCTGTATTTCAAACATAGATTTTGTAGCCTAAGTGTAATGTATCTGATGATGATCGCTTGACGATCGAAACTGGTCATCCTAGTGTTTTATTAATCTCATGTAATTTATTTCAGGATTAGGGCATAACCCATCTCTTTTGGGTACATTCGTGTTGACCGACTGAAAAGCACTAAACTCTTGTTTCGTTGGTAAGTTGCTAGAAAAACGTTTGCTGTACATTTCAGCTCTGATCCCCTGTTGTATCTCCACGACCAAAATGTTTTTAACAAAGCTTCTTTAAAGTCTTGATAGCTCCGGAAAGAATAGCTAAATGCTTTAAACCAAATTAGAGCAGCGCCGTCTAGCAATCTCTCCACTACTCTTAGTTCTCTGTCGGGCGTTACCATCGTTTCACGCATGTAGTTTTCCAAATTATGAAGAAATTCTACAAGTGTCTGAAATCCGGTTCCTGTGTATTTATGTGGGCGTGCATCTTGACTCTTCAAGATTACAACATTCGAATGAGGTGTCTGAATCATACTCGGAGTTCTACTAAATGTCGGGATGTCAAATCTGACAGGTGTTTCGCCAGTATTTGGTTGTACATCACTCCGTGATGTTGGTGTAGTATTGGCATTCTCCTGGACAAAATACTTCTTCCAAGCTTCGATAGGATTCGGTTGTGTTTCCTCCCTCGGTGTTTTAATTGTGTCAGCTACTATTTGTTTGTAATAACGCTTGAGTATCGGTTTCTCCGGTTCGGAAGTTACTCGAGTTGGCCCTTGTTTATGTTCCTCACGCAAGGTGTCCATATGGATTTCTAATCGTTCTATCTTACCCCTGACGATGCCATCCCATGTGCCCTTTTGTACAAGAAATATGCAAATCAGTGTTCAGCTGCTCAGTCTTATCTCTTTGGGGGCATAGAACGTCCTCCCATTGAGTGATTCACACATTAGAGGATCAAGCTTAGGATAACACTTCACTGAAACTATTTAATTATCAAAATTTGGCGCTACAATTCACAAAACAAACTGAATCAACTTCACACTTGTTCTAATGAACAAGGAACAAATACACATTAATTTAAAAAAAATCGATAACCGAGGTTCCACTGAACCCTAATCAAATTTATCAAAACTGATTTCACTTCCATTTAGCAACATTATAAAATTCTCTCAAAACGAGCTCTAAAAGTCCGGAAAAATGTATTAAATATAAATTTCTGTTTAAAGACACATTAAATATTCTCAATTTGAATATGTTAAAATTATGAGTTAATAAAATCTAATGGTATCAACAATTACCATTCATTTGGGTACCATCTGATATTCACAATATATCATCCCTCTCTCCCACATTACCAAACTGTATTTGTTTCGGGAATCTCATGCACCACAAGCGTTGGAGATTACTGATTTACTCAACTCGAAGTAGACTCCCAGCTACCCGATATCTCCCACAATCACTTGGGAACAATAACATTTATCATGCAACAATACAAAGGGATTTTCATTATTGTCTCAAATGACAATCTAATTATTCATGAAGTGCGGATCTATAATGCAACGGCAAGGAAAATTAATCATAGTAAAACTCGGTACAGATTACCGTTCCTTGAAAGGTTTATATAGCAGAGTGCAGACAGGGTCTGTCTCTGTTCTTGGTCTACCCCAACAGTGACCTTCATTAAGAAAACGCCGAGATACTTCAGGCTTAAATTTATGAGGGTGGAGGCGAGTCAATGCTCCCTCCTTCCTGAAACGGCCATTTACACACAGCTTTCAAACAAGCGTGAATCTGAAACTTGGAAAGGCTACACACCACTTTCATTTAACAACAATATTCTGAGGTTCTAATGACCTATTTCTATAGCTCAGGTATAATTATAATTTCGGAGTTTTAACACTGGGAAGTAAGAATACAATAAAACCAATCATAATTAAGGGGCTTCCGACGTAAGAGAATTCCGGTTCGATTCTCTGGCCAGCCTCAATGATACTTCCATTCTCGAGGGCTTAGGGCTAACTCCTAGAGCGAGGGTATCGGACCACTCCTCCAAATAATAAAAGCGACATTGGGAAAAGGTATTCGCACACAATTCCGCGCTTGACAAATAATGTAGCACCCTTTAAAGTTTGTCACTGCAAACACACACATAATCATTTACTTCTGTCCAGCTGATCTCCGCAATTATAACCCCCTGGCATTAATTTCACCGCAATTATAGCGTGACCATTTATAATATAGCGCTCATTGGCGACAATCAATACATTCGTGATGCCTTCCAAAGTCTAACATTTATTTCAACGTAATTAATTAATTTCTTCGTCCGCAAATAATAGATTTGCCTTTAACGTAATCTCGACTTTTCATTTACAAGAACACAACTGGTTCAATAATTATCATTATTTTTATCATTATATTTAGCACACAACGGCTCATACTTGAATATTACTTCAATAATTGGTTTATTCATTACATTATTCTTATCATTTTTAGCACATAACGGCTCCTACTTGAATATTATTTCCATAATTTTTAACATTTTTTTTATATTATCCTGTTTGCCTCTTTTAATAATATTGTTTTTCATTTACTAGTATTCCACTGAATACGATTTCTTGTGATTACACAATACAATTTTTAGTAATATTTTTACTTTAATTATTAGATCCCGCACTTATCATTCTCACACAGTTTTACATCCCTGATGGGGGTTGATGTTGCTCACGTCCGTAGGTATAACCTTAAAGTACCCTACACGTGACCCCTGGGTGGTGCTAAGCGAGCAACAATATTCTGGCAGCCAGTCTATCTTAAGATCTCCTGGCTATCACATGATGACAAGAACACCTAATGGAAACGGCTCTTTTCAGAGCTCCTTAACAAGAAACATTGGACCTTCCATCCGTATTTTACAACTCAACATCGAAAATATCAGCAAAGCCAAGTGTGACTTTCTGTCGAAAGTTCTGCTGGATATTAACATAGATATTGCTGTCATACAGGAAACACATACTGCCAATGAAGAACAGTTCCAGAAGAGGGGTCGTTTTGCGGGTTATACAGCTCTTGGAGTGACTTACCATGATGTCTACGGTGTTGCTACGTACGCTCGGAATAACATCCAAGGAGCTTCACTTATGTCCCAAAGTGTAGATGGAGACATCCACAGTGTAACGATACGGCTGAATAATGTCACCATTGTCAACATTTATAAACCACCCAGCACATCTTGCCCCGACGCTGTCCTACCAACTGCTGAACATCCTGCAGTCTATGTGGGTGACTTTAACAGCCACCATGAATCATGGAAGTACTCAAAAAATAATGAATGTGGTATTAAACTCCCAGAATGGGCTGAAGTCAACAATCTTCATCTAATTTTTGATGCCAAAGATCATGGCACCTTCCGATCAGCTGCATGGGGTAGAGATACTAATCCTGACTTGTGTTTTGCCAGCTGCAATGAAAATGGATATCCTCTGAACATCATACGAAAAGTGATTGGAAACTTCCCTCACAGTCAGCATCGACCTGTAATATTAGAAATTGGCACCTCAATCCCAATTGTAAGATCTACACCACATGCCCGGTGGAATTTTCGGAAAGCTAATTGGACTACGTTCTCTGCTGAGCTGGATAAATCTGTTCGCTGGATCCAGCCAAAGCACCAAAACTACAAACGATTTTTAGGTGCAGTAATGTCAGCAGCTAAGAAAAGCATGCCGAGAGGGTACAGGAAGGAATACATCCCTGGTTGGAGCGCAGAGAGTGAGGCACTTTACAATGACTTCCAACAAAGTGGAGACTTACATGTTGCTGACCAACTCCTGTCAAGTTTGGATGCTAACCGAAGTCAAAGATGGGCTGAAACTGTAGGAAATATGGACTTCACTCACTCCAGTCGAAAGGCATGGAGCCTCCTTAGAAAACTCGGAGAAAGCGCACCAGTTGTTAAAAACCAGCCTGTGGTGACACCTGATGAAATAGCGTCTCACATCGTTGCAACATCTCGAGTTCCAGCAGATAAGAAACACACCAGGTACATCAGACGGCAGCTTCGAGCTCTGAAATTAACAACACCTCGCAAATCAAACTACTCTTGTGCCTTCACATCTAACGAAATAGATGCCTCACTCAAGGATCTGAAGTCCGGTAAAGCTCCTGGTTTCGATGGAGTTCACCCAGAATTCCTCATACACATGGGTAATAATGCAAAGAGATGGCTGGCAGAGTTCTTTACGGACATTTTAAACACTGGGGAAATCCCATCAGAATTCAAGAAGGCAAATATAATATCTGTCCTGAAACCTGGAAAACTCTCTAATAGACCTGAAAGTTATAGACCGATAGCTCTTCTTAGCTGCTGCTACAAACTGTTTGAGAGGCTTATCTTTAACAGAATTAACTCCACAATCTTGGCACACATTCCTGCAGATCAGGCAGGTTTTAGACCAAGTCGCAGCTGTTGTGATCAAGTACTATCACTCACATCATATATTGAGGTAGGATTCCAAAAGAAGCTTAAAACATCTGCTGCGTTTATAGACCTCACTGCTGCCTTCGATACTGTCTGGAGAGAAGGTATGATCTACAAGCTCCTCAAAGTCATACCCTGCAGAACCATCGTTCAGGTTATCAACAACATGCTAAGTGACAGGAGATTCCAGGTGTACTCAGGCAACAGTAAGAGCACAGAGAGAAAACTCAAGAATGGTTTACCCCAAGGATCAGTTCTGTCCCCTCTACTGTTCAATCTATACATCTCTGATCTTCCTGAGACAAATTGCAGGAAATTCTGTTATGCTGATGATCTTGCACTAGCCACACAGCACCAAGATCTCAAGAAAACTGAGGAAATCCTCACAAGGGACCTCTCCACTCTAGAGGTCTATTTCAAGAAATGGAGACTCAGTCCTAGTGCAAGTAAAACAGAAGTGTCATGCTTCCACTTAAATAACCGACTGGCTAACAGCAAATTGAACATAAGCTTCTGTAACCGAGTTCTTCGTCATAACTGGTTTCCTAAATATCTTGGTATAACCTTAGATCGCACTTTATCATTCAAGCAACATCTATTGAACTTATCAAAGAAACTGAAAGCTCGGAACAACATTCTTCAGAAACTGTGTGGGACCACTTGGGGATCTACTGCAAGCACTCTACGACATTCTGCCCTTGGTCTGGTTTACTCCAGTGCAGAGTACTGCTCTCCAGTATGGTTAAATAGCCCGTATACCCGATATGTTGACACGCAGCTAAACAACAGCATGCGCCTTATTTCGGGCACAATCAGATCCACGCCAATCCATTGGCTCCCGCTGCTCACGGGAATAATTCCACCTGATCTGCGCAGATCGAATGCCCTATTAAGAGAGTACCAAAAAATCTGCAGAAATCCTGAACTACCCATACAAGAAGACATCCCTGCACTCAATCTTCAAAGATTGAAGTCACGCCATCCACCTTTGCGTGATGCTACCGACATGGCTCACAACAACTTCGACGCTGTGAAAGTTTGGAAAGACCGTTGGGAAACTTCCACAGACCTGTCCCTACACAACATCTTTTCTGGTGCGCAAATTGCTAGTGGATTCCATCTACCACGCAGGCAGTGGGCCACTCTTTACAGAGTTCGGACAGGCCATGGAAGATGCAGGGACTCACTCTACAAGTGGAACTGTTTAACGTCACCAGAATGCGACTCTGGTGCTCCACGGCAAACCATCGCTCATATCGTCGGCAGCTGCAAGCTGAGAGCCTACTCGGGTAGCTGGGCTGATTTCTTGATCCCATCAGAGGCAGCACTAAAGTGGATCGAAGGACTGGACATATCTATTTGAAATTGTTTCTTGTTATTGTATCATATTTAATTGTATATATGTTACTTATGCCATACGCTAATAATAATAATCCCTGATTTCCAATGCTGGAGAATACTTTCTCCCGGGTTAGCATTGTTACACGAGATTCCCGAATCCAAAACTCATAATAAATTTTAGTGTTACTTACATGATTTATCCGGCCACATTGTCCGAATCCCAGTGGAACGACATTCGGCCCACATTAGATTTCTCACTCCATGATGATACACATATTCACACTAATTAAATTGCCCTCTGGTTTACATACTTTTAGATTAATATGAGGGATTACACACATTTTTTACTACACAAAAAAGTATAACTTTCACTAATATGTATATTTACACACACAGAATTTCACTTTTGTGGCATCAAACACTGCCTCACACTCATGAATCCTTTCTGATCCAAATCCTAGGGGTGCAAGTTTCGACCGCTGCCTTCTACCTCCTATTTAGATATTGACAGTCTCGTACGAAATCAACCTCCTTGGCTACGAATTCTCCCCTAATTCTGGTGTTGAATTTTTATCGGCACTTTCAATACTGCGCGATAATATTGTCTTTTCCGGTTTGCAATTGTCTATATGGGAAACGGTATGTTGTTATGTTTACCCCTGAAGTCACTATACTGCGCTTGACAATTGTCTTTAATACTATGCGTCTGAACTGAATTCTGACGGCTATTGTTTTTTCTTTGCGGAGTACTTCCTTGAAACTCCACGTGGCTACTGATGTCTATTTGTAGACTCCTAATTCTATCGCCACATTATCACGCTAATCTCCTCAAATCAGGAAAATTAGGGGTTAGCTATGTTTGACCCTACTGTGGTTATACCAACGCACTGGGAAAACGTTTTAGAGTATCTACTCTCTGCTGATGTCTCGTATACTTTCGAGATACAACGATGTCACTTCAAATACTAGTGTCTGGGCTTCGACTACCCTCGGCGGCTAACGTATGTTTTTGCATGAAGTTTATAACTTGGCCTAACACCGTAGACTATTTTATTTTCGAAGTGTCTGACGATACTTTCCTTACGAAAAGAACTTCACGTTTTAAAGCTCGGCGACACTGAAGAAAGCTGGACAGTACTTCTTTTCAGAGTACTTCCGCGTCTTGATACAGGTTCGAGTCCCACTGACTGCACAAGACGAGCAGCACGACCAATACGTGGTCTGATGGATTACTGCATAATTTCCCTTGGGCTCCTAGCCCTTATATTTGATTCTGGTAAAAATAAATAAATTTCTCCTCCCCTCCACTACCAATTTCCAAAATAATCGCCATACGATGTTTAAAAAAATATCTCTGAAAAGCTGAGGTTTTAAACGACTCAACAATATCTAAGTTTCCATGAATCGATCGTACAAATCTTTAATATTAATTCAAATGATCTCTTCAACCATGTGGGCGGTGTATTCTTTTTGTCTCCCCCCATCAGCTCCTGGTTCGGGGACTCACCGACTACGTAATGATGAATTTGCATTTCTTTCCTGTACAATTTCTATGGACTTTATCCACTCTAAAAATCTCTTTCCCTGGATAAATAACACTGATGGAGTCCTTTCTTTATTTTAATGCCCGCAGATGGCTTAATTTCAATTATTTCTCTAATTTCCTGGCTCCTCCCTTAAAGCAACGATGCCATTCTACTGTCGACTCAGGGCTATTTCCGAAACTACATCTCTCTCATTCAATGGAATATTTTTTCAGATCTATATTTCTCGCATGCGTAACCAGCTCTCTGGTGACTGTTCAATGACCTCACCGGGCAGCTGTGGCTTGGTAATCTATGGTTGCACAACTTATTCATGCCTCACGCAATATCATGCAGTATTACCTTCTCAACTTACTTCAGAACTCCATTCTAAAGCCTGCATTAATTCTTTATTTTCCACAATACAAGGATATGGGTTCGATACTGCACCTCTCCCATGGGTTCAAATCTCCCTCCTTAGATAAATAAATTTTCGAAGAATTGAGGAAATTTATTAACCTTTACACTGCTACGCCCGAGATATCTCGGGTGCGGTGCAGCGTCACGTCCTTGCTGCGTCCGAGATATCTCGTCGGCAACTTCAGCTGAATTTCTGAAGAGGAAGTATGTACCTTTGGAATTTCGTTCCGTTTTTCAAACTTGAGCGGCAGCAACATAATGGACCATCAGTAAAAACGTAGACTGCATTTCAATGCTATCTACGGTGAAATATCCGAAATAGTGCACTCAGCTCAGTGCACAACCTAGGTTGGCAGTCGAGCAACTACTTTGGCCATTATGGACAATCCTATTTTTAAGTTGACTAAACTGTCTAAAATGTCTGACATTCGTAATTTTTGAAAGAGTGTTGCCCAATTTGTTCAGAATTTAGCACTTGTGAAACAGGAATATCGAACTTTTTAAAGGATATAATACTTTTGGCTCCAATGGACAACCCTTAGTTTTTCTGTCTTAATTTTTGTGGAAAAAACTAAATCTGAAATCAATTCCGGAATTATTTTGCCAGTTCAGATGAAATGTCTTATCTGATTTGCTCACTTTTCATTTATTTCATATTCCTTTGGATAAAGTATTTTTATAAAAGTATTCAGCATGGAGGGTTTTGATAGTCTCTCACAATATTAGCAATGAAAAGGTCAAAATATTTTCTATTGAAAATTTTCCTTCTGTCAGCATCGAAGTCATCACACTATCTCTCAATACCTTCTGGTTTCATTCTTATTAGAATCCCACAATGATTTGGGTTTTCTAATCAAAGTCATATCCAGTAATGGCGTAGGCCGAGCACGCTCTGTGCCTACCCGTCCTTCCTTTTTCTTTCATTCTGGACTATATGTCCTTGGAATGCCTTATTCCTTACGGGTGTGGTTTATCCCTACCCGTATCTTTATTTGCTCATGTTCATTTCTTAGCTTGCAATTTCATCCTCAATTTGCTCAATTATTTCTTTCAATTCAACATATGTACTCTCGAGCTCACATATACAGTTAAATGGTTGATCTATATTTTCATGATCTTGATCATGTTCTAAATTACTCCTATTTGTACCAAAAGTGGATTTATCATTGATACTTTCTATTCTCATAACCAGGGCTTGCTCATTTGCTTCATCGAAGTCTTCGGGAGAATAATATAATTTCAGATTAGCTGAATTCATAGTCACTTCGTGATCCGTTTCACAGTGCTGAATTCTATATGCATTATTTCTTAAATCCCTTATTATTCTATACGGGCCGTGGTACATTTTCTGAAATTTCTTATACACGCGGTTCACTGGATCTGATATGGCTGGTCTTTTCACTAATACCATTTCTCCTGCTAGTAGTGGTCGATGATACCTTTTGTGCCTGTTTCTTCTCTGCCTTCTATCGGCTTGAGCTTTCAGATGCTCAAAAGCTCTTCTAATCCGTACGTCTCTTCCAGGCTGAGCGTCTCTTGGTCTAGGAACGACCAGACTCCATGGTCTCTCAGGTTGCTCATTCCAATGCAACGTTATTGGTATCGATCCCGTAGATTCATGTATCGTATTATTAATGCAAAATTCTATGATGTCGAGGATGTCTATCCATTTCCAATTTTCCTCGGCACAGTATATCCTACAATATTTGGCCGTTTCCCTCATAACTCTCTCTACAGGATTTGCCTCAGGATGGTGAATGCTTGATAGGATCTGGCGTATTCCAAGCCTCTCTAATTCCTGCCTAAATTCTATACTTGTAAAGCAACTACCGTGATCCGATAACAAGTTCTCTGGTTTACCCAGAATGGGTATCACTTTTTTTGAGTCGCTTTAAAACCTGTTTGATACTAGTCTTCTGTATGGGAGCAAGAACAACCATTTTTGTGAAGACATCCCTAGCCACCATTATGTGTCTGTTTCCCCTACTGGCCTTTGGCAAAGGCCCAAAGTTGTCAAAAGAGATGATTTGACCTGGTCTTTCGGGTAACAGTGGTATCGGCTTTAGTCTCATCAAAAACGCATTTGGCTTAATTCTTTGGCATATGTCACATGTCTTCAACGTACCCCTTACAGTTTCTCTCAGTCTCGGCCATACAAATGCTTCTTTCAGCATCGATACTGTTTTGTCGACTCCCATGTGTCCAAAGGATCTGTAGACTAACCATACCATTTTCCTCTGCAAAATAGCAGGTACAACGATCCTCAATCGAGTATGGTCGGTGTCCGCAAACTTATATAATAGTCCGTTGAAAAAACTTTAATCTTGAGCTAACTTGCTGGCTTCAGTATACGCAGGTGTTCCCCTTATCAAACTCCCTTCCAAAAAAGATATGAGTATGTTCATCCATGGGTCTTCACGTTGTCGTTGACCAATGCTTCTTAATTCGTCCAATGTACGCTGATCTCTGTCTTCTAAATCAATAGCCATTACTTCCTCTTCTGTGGACTCTGGCTGTCTACTTAAGTAATCTGGAACGACATTTTCTTTTCCTGGGCAATGTTTTATGTTTACATCGAACTGCTGTATATATAAAGCCCAACGCATCAACCTTTGACTGGATAAATCAGTCTTTATCAAAGAGGTTAAGGCTTTATGATCTGTTCTTAACGTGACTGGAAACCCATACACAATCTTCCGCCAATATTGCAAAGCATGCAATATCGCTAACAGCTCGATCTCGCTGATTGTATAATTTTTCTCGAGTGGTTTCAGTCTTCGACTAGTGAAAGCTAGATAATTTTTCCTATCAGGGTTATCCGGGTCTTCCTGATATAGCATCGCTCCTATTCCAATCTGGGATGCGTCCGTCTGTATTACAAATCTCTGATTAAAATCAGGATGTCCTAGCTTCACGTAATTTAGGAACATTTCCTTGGCCTCTACAAATGATTTTTCAGTTTCCTTCGTCCATTTCCACTTGCCTCCCTTCTCAGAAAGTCCTGCAGTGGTGCAACAGTTTTGGTATATAACGGCAATGTCCTGAGAAAAATCCAATTAATCCCAAAAACTGGCGAACATTTTTCACTCTCACTGGCCTGGGAAAATTTCTTATAGATTCTAATTGGCATGGATTTGGTTTGTCAATCACATGCCCCAAACAACGTAACTTGTCTTTGACAGAAGTTCGATTTCTTCAAGTTGATCTTGAAGCTAGCCCTTCTCAAATCTTCAAATAATTTCTTTAATTTTTTCGTGTGTTCCTCTACATTTTATGAGGTAAGTAATATGTCATCTACATAAAGGATAGTGCAATCCTTTACTTCCTCCGACAGGTTGCGATCAAGTGCTCTTATTAGTGCTGATCCTGCTGTCTTCATGCCAAATGGACATCTCTTAAAGCAATATGTTTGCTGATCGAACTGAAATCCAGTTAAGAGACTGGTTTTCTCTTCAAGTTCGAGATGATGATATGAAGAGGTCAGGTCAATATTTGTGAAAATCTTTTTGCCTTTAAATTTCCTCAGTATTTCCGTTATGGGTGATGCTGATTCATTCTCTGGTATAATTTTGGCATTCAAATTTCTGGCATCCAAACACACACTTACTGAGCCATCCGGTTTACTCACAATTACTAATGGACTAACATATGGTGTTGCCGTCTTTTCTATAAAACCTGCATCACTCATTTCCTGCAGTGCCAGGGGCCGATAAGCTAGATGTTAGGCCCCTCTGGTGTATTCTTTGAATACACGGTACGAGAGATATAATGTCTATTGCTCTTTGCATGTTCATTTCTTCCATCCTCTTTGCCAAACACCAACAGTGATCATCTGTTTTCTCCTTGTTGGGCATGTTTCTTATGTCTTCATAAGTATGTTTCAGATATATAACTTCTGTGGTCCACCTAGCGTCATCTAGTAGCGAACCTCTGAAGCTACTCAATTCCTCATCGTGCAAGATGACTTACTTATCTATTTGGCTACCAGATCTCGTTACCATCGTCAGCTACTTTCTCCTTGAGCAAGAGGACCACGTTTACTTCTTTACTCACCATGCTGCGCTAGTATCATCTATCAACTCCTTGAAGACCAGCTCACCAAGAAATAAATTTGTTGTATTTAAGTTGGCCATGCTTATATGTTCTCCTTTTGTCTCCTACCCCCCTCTCTTTCCCCCTTTTCTTGGACCCTCCGTGCTCCGCTGAGCTGCTCTCACTTCTCCGTCTGCAGTTGACTCGTTCAGTCAAAGCTCCGCTCGAGCTTAGCCTCCTCAAACCAAGAGGCACACCCTCTTCTACGCCATGTTGGCTAAGTAATCATCATCGAAATCTTCGACTTCAACATGAAATCAAGATAAGTACCTTTTTAAAAGTTTTAACCTCATCTTCATGGTTTTAACTTCCAAGTGATTTTAATTATAATTTATAGGCAGTGTGAAACTATTTACTTTGGGGCAATAATCACTCTTCGTGGGATTTGCAAGGTTGAGCTTTTTCTTATATAAGCCAACCTTATTAAAAAGAGCTTTTCTTAAGCTTTAAACGAGAAACCCTCTCGCTACGTGGGATATTATCTAATACCCGCTGTCTATAATTACAAAGTTATTTCCGCCGTTGGATTTTCTCAACCCCATTTTCTGCTAAGGTCGTTCTGGAACCTTCGAGATCTTGTTCTCTATCTGCGAGTCTTGCCGTCAAGTATTTTTCACGTACTTGTGAAAATACTAGTTAAAATGAGGAATCTTCCTTATAAATTTTTGCAATAGCTAACTTCCTCCACCGTTGGAACCTCTAGAACATTCTATGGCGCATTTAATTGTAAATCATAACTTTTTCGAGAAATAGACTTTCACCTACCTAGTGCAATCAGTTATCTCCATAATTGCAATAACTTTTTTTCTCATAAACTTCAGTGTTTCTCTAGTGAACTTTGCATCCATCTTTACAGACTATAGTGATAATCAGTGCTTGCTCCACTGTTCTACCGCGTCGCGATCGTCCGGTTATATTAAATACGGCCATGAACATTGATCCTATATCCCAATGATCTTTCCTTAACCTTCTACTAACAACCATTATTTATAAAATTGTAACTTTCTATAAGGTGTTACTCACAAAGTGCCCTTCCAACTTTGCTAGTTTAACATTAATTAAATTCTGCATAATTTCTTGTGTGATACAAGTTTTAAATTTACATTGTTCCTCCCTTCAAAAGCAGGGAAAACAATTCTCTCAACTCTTGAGTGAGTTATTTTTTGGTCTCGCTAAATGAAAACTGCCTCATTTGACTGGCGAGTCTTATTCAAAGTATAAGAGGTCTAGAACCTTCCTTCTGATTAACTTTTCAGGTTCACAGTAAGTGACCTGCTCTCTTTGTATAAATCTCACATAGTAATTCTGTTTAAATATAAGAAGTTGTAGGAACTTCCTTTTTATTCTTTATGTTTTCCATTTTGTTATCTTCGAAGTTGTTATTCTCGTTAGAATGTTCTTTCAGAGGTTGCATATAGTACACTGCTTGTACTCCTGTAAATGTTAAAACTTTAATTATTCCATTTTGCCTATTTATGAAATCTTACCAAGATTTTAATACACGGTTTAAAAAACCTTAAAAATTGTCAATTGCCTGGAGCAACTGTTTAATGTGGAGAGGTCTGCGACCCTATTTGTTAAAAAGTTCAAACGAACTATGTTTATTAAAATTATATTGCATAATTGTTAATTTCATCAAATTTTTTCTAATTGTAAAATAAACAAATCTTTTCCCTTCTCTTTTTCATTTGCGAATATAAAGTTTAGGCAAAATCCTGTCTTCCTTGACTCTCCTCACTCAATGATATTAAAATCATTAATAGAGTTTTCACCATTTGTTGCATTTGAGCAAGAACTCTTAATTTTCACCTTACTAAAGTTCTTCTTAGCGATAATAGCTAATTCTAATTGGCCAGTAAGGCAAGTAAAGTTCGCTAAGCCAACTACCTGCTTGTGGAGACCCTCTCCGAAAACTTATGGTCAGTTTTCTAAAAAATAAGTGTTTCTTTTTGTCTAAACTTTTAGCCGGCTCCTCGCTGAGTAAAAGCTTAGCCATTGTCCAATGCAACCATTGGTTCATTTACCAAAATTACCCAATAAGGCATAATCTTTTATCATATTCCTTCTTAGAGACACTTGGTCGCCCTTACAGGAACTCCATAATTTTGGAAATTGAAAATACCAAACCGGAGTTAAATCATTGGCATTCTTCGAATCACTTTGTAAAACCTAATTTCATAGAGAAAACATACAGTAAATTTGTTCCTCTCAGTCTTGCCAGACCATCACCCTTCCCCATAGTACTTTTATACATGCTCGGGAGGAAATGTACTAAAGCCTCTCTCTTGCAAACCGCCCAAGTCTTAGCTGCGGTTCCCGTTAGCCTCGACCAAGCCCGTACCTGCTTTAGGTATCCTAGAGTTAATTTCCATTGGCAACCACCTTTAAGTGTGTTTAACACTAAACTTATTACTTTTGTGGGACTCTCCTCCTATTCTTCTATCCTTCTTTTCCAATCCCAAAATCTACTTCCTTCTCTTAATCATCTTCCCTTGGTGGGTGGGTTATTCCCTAACCTATAATCTACCCAAAATTTGGTCCCAGAAACCCGGGAGAGCCCATTTTTTCTTTTCTCTTTTTAAAATAGTGTCATTTGACAATATTTTGCATATTTCTAATATCTGTGTTGAATATTTCAGCTATAACCACATCGTGCAAAGCCTGTGAACGGGAAAGAGGCCGCTCCTGTCTCCTATGGTGTGTCCCATTCTTTCTACTCATTCGCTGCTGCCAGCTTGACAGCATTTCCAAGGTTCCACAGTTTCGTGAGTTACATTTTCATTTATCTTCTTTAATATGGCTCCCACTGATAAGGATAAGGATGAAAAACTTACTTCTAAACGAGCATCCTATAAAGGGCAAATTACCCGATTCAGAAGGTACATAAAAGAATTAGATCCCTCAGATGCGCAATTAGATTTGTTGAAACATCGTGTAAAGGATTTTGAACGTTCTTATGAAAACTACTGTAACATTCAAACTGAAATTGAAACTTGCATGCTCAATCAAACAGAAGATCGTGTCGAAGTAGAGAACTTATATTACGAAGGCATAGGTTCTGCTTTCAGAATAATACGCCAACTCGAAGAGGAGCAGAAAAAGGACGCTTCTGTTCTTGGTTCCCTTCACGAACCCCAAACTTCTTTCCGTGAGGCCACTCACAAGCCCAAACCTACTTTACCGAAAATTGATTTACCGCATTTTTCTGGAGATGAATCCACTTGGGATTCTTTCTATGAATTATTTTGCTCCCTTGTTCATGACAATGAAGACATTCAAGTCATTTACAAGTTTCATTACTTGAGATCTATCCTTCGAGGTCAAGCTTTGCAGTTAGTTGAAGCACTTCCTCTGCGTGCCGAAAATTACCCCATTGCCTTTGACTTATTAAAAGAAAGATATGGAAATTCACGTTTACGTATTCAACGCCATATTAAGGCTCTATTTAACCTACCTGCGTCACAGCACAATGACGTCACTAGTTTGCGTACTTTAATTGAAACTACCCAACTCCACGTTAAAGCTTTGTCCCAATTAGAGCAGCCTACTGAACATTGGGATACTTTCCTAATACATTTAGTAGTTTCTAAAGTTGATGCTGCTACCCTCAAAGCTTGGGAAATTGAACTTTCTAAGGAAGACGACTACTCTTACGAGCATTTAGTCACTTTCATAAACGCTAGATGCCAACTTTTAACTGCGCTAGCTAATCAGAGCGAACCTTCATCTCCTAGTTCCAAATTCGAATTAATGTCCATCAAACCCAAAAGCGAACGCTCAGCGTCTAATACCCAAAAACCAGGGTCCAGCTCATCGAAATTCAAATCAAACACTACTGGTTACCCAACTAGGTCTAGTGAACGTCGTGTTGCTAGCTCTATTGTTTTAAACACGCAAGGTGAACCTCGCAAAAGTTTTAACGAACCGGTAAAGTGCATACTTTGTAAAGATCCCCATGCCCTATACCTCTGCAAATCCTTTAAAGAAATGTCAGTCGATGACAGACGAAAATTAGTCGCCCAAAACAAACATTGTTTCAACTGCCTAGCGCCTACGCATTCTGCTTCTAACTGTAAGTCTACAAGACTTTGCTACCATTGTGAAAAGGCTCATCATACTCTGCTACATCGTCATGATCAAGCAAGGTCATCGACAGCATCTACTTCGCCGAAAAATGATAGTGTCAACAGTTCTAATGCTTCATCATACATTCAAAATGCTAAGTCTATTCGCAGTGCTCAAGTATTGTTGTCTACTGTCCAAATTGACGTTCAGGATAATTTTGGCAACTGGGTCCGTGCACGCGGTCTTCTAGACTCAGCGGCAACTCATGATTTTGTATCTAATTCTCTGATTAGAAAACTAGGTCTACCTGTAAACCCCACTTCTATTAATGTATCAGGCATTAACAGCTCAAAATCGCAAGCTTTACAATTCTCAAAGCTAACCATAAGAGATATTTGTCACAGAAACAACTTTCTCAAACTGAATTGTCTAATTCTCAATAGCATTGGAGAAGACACTCCCAGTCACTCTGTGGATATTTCAGGGTTAAACATTCCCTCGCATTTAAGGCTAGCCGATCCTTTGTTCAACATACAAAATCCTATTGACCTACTCTTTAGTGCCAATGTCTTTTGGAACTGCCTTCGGAAACAGGTTCGCAAGCTATCCTCAAACGTGGTCGCTAGAGACACTAATTTTGGATGGATTGTCACAGGGCAACTTCCCCATTATTCACCCCAACCTGCATCGCAATGTTACTTCTCCAATACTGATCTGGAACAGTTTTGGAGGCTTGAAAATGTTGATTCTCCTAATGTAACTTCTTCAGAAAATGAATTCTGTGAGCAACTTTTTTTGAACACGACCACTCGTTCTTCTGATGGCCGGTTCGTTGTTCAAATGCCAAGATTACACAATCCCCCCAAACTTATTAACTCTCAGCCTAAAGCTCGAAAAGCTCTCTTTGCTATCGAGAGCAAATTCAAAAAGGAACCCCTCGTCAAAAAGCAGTACACTGAGTTTATGGATGAGTATGAAAGCTTAGATCATATGGAGGTTGTTAACAAATCCGATGATGAATTGCACCCCCCAATCGAAACGGTTTATTTAAATCACCATCCCGTGTGGAAAAACCCTCTTGTAAAAGATAAAATCCGAGTTGTTTTCAATGGTTCATCACCCGACGTTAATGGCAACAGCCTTAACGATACTCTGTATTCTGGTCCTGCTAATCAATCAGATTTATCTGCTATACTCTTAAATTTTCGATTATTTCCCATAGCTGTCATAGCCGACATAAAACAGATGTACCGTCAAGTGTTAATTCGACCAGAACAACGAGATCTTCAAAGAATCTTGTGGCGTGATGAAACCAGTAAGCCCATTAAGGTATTTCGCTTGAAAACGGTTACTTATGGCTTAAAACCCTCTGCTTTCCTTGCTATCCGATCCCTACACTTGCTAGCCTCTCAAGATGGTCATTTATTTAACCCCAAAGCCTCTGAAGCACTAACTACGTCATTCTATGTTGACGATTATTTGCAATCCTTTCCCTCTTTGGAGGAAGCTTCTTTTGTATCTTTAGAACTTCAAGCATTACTAAGGAATGGAGGTTTCCCACTTCATAAGTGGAACTCCAACTCCCCTGAGTTTCTCGCTCAGTTTCCCATTGAAGACGTAGATCCTTCTTCTGTCGAAATTTGTGGAAACTCCGAATCTATAAAAACTCTAGGAGTTCACTGGTGCACTAGCACTGACACTCTTATCTATAAAGTTACGCTCGCAGAAGAGCTTCCTAATACAAAAAGACAAATCCTCTCTGAAATTGCAAAAATTTTTGATCCGCTTCAATTTCTTGCCCCAGTTATCGTTATAGCCAAACTCTTCATGCAAGAGCTGTGGTCGCTTAAATGTGAATGGGATGACGCTGTCCCTCTTTCTTTTCTGAATCGTTGGCTCTCGTTTCGCAGCAATTTGTTGGACCTTTCCCTTATTGAAATTCCCAGGAATTTAATCAGCTCGCATTCTAATGCATCTTTTTTCCTTCACGTGTTCGCGGACAGTTCCGAAAAAGCTTATGGTTGCTGTGCATATTTAGTTTATCACGATTCACTCTATGGATCTCCAGTTTCTAACCTTGTTTGTGCCAAATCGAAGGTCGCTCCTCTTAAAACTATCACTTTACCTAGGCTTGAACTGTGCGCTGCACTAATGGCTGCAGAACTTGTCAAGAAATTACGGGAAGTATTAAAGGTCGAATTTTCGCAAATCTATCTCTGGAGCGATTCTATGATCGCCCTTTCTTGGATCGCCAAAAACCCCTCTCACTGGCAAACTTTTGTCGCAAACAGGGTTTCCAAAATTCAAACTCTTTCTTCTGGATGTCAATGGAGGCATGTTCCCAGTGCGGATAATCCAGCTGATATCATCTCTCGTGGTTGTTTACCCTCTCAATTGGCAGCTTCCCAATTGTACTGGCATGGGCCCTCGTGGCTAATCGACGAATCTTCCTCATGGCCTTCTAAACCCCCAGCTACAAACTCCAACTTGCCTGACGCTAAAGTACCTCTACCCATTGCTTCGTGTCTTGTTTCCAACGCATCTCATCCTTTGTTGTCCCGCTATTCTTCCTTCCATAAATTACTACGGATTGTTGCCTATCTCCTTAGATGGAAATATATTGTGGTTGACCAACCTCTTCTCCCTAAACCACACCTTACCAATCATGAATTGAATCTCGCCACCATTAAGATTTTACAACTGACACAGCAAGAAGCCTTTTCTTCTGAATTCTCATTGCTTTCTTCTAAAAGAGATCTTCCCAAATCCAGCCGTCTTCGTGCTTTAGCCCCGTTCCTTGATGACCATGGATTACTTAGGGTAGGTGGAAGGCTCCCGCAATCTTTACTCTCTGAGGACAAAAAGCATCCCGTTATTTTGCCTTCTAAACATCACGTTACTTCTTTAATTATACGTGACTTTCATTACCGTAATCTTCATGTTGGTACACGTACTCTGCTCTGCCTCTTAAGAGAAAAGTACTGGATTATAAATGGAATTCATGAAGTTTCTTCTGTAATTCATAAGTGCATTCCTTGTTTCAAAGCGAAACCTAAAATCAACACTCAATTAATGAGCGATCTGCCCTCTTTTCGTTCTTCTCCTATACGCCCATTTGCTTTAACTGGCGTGGACTATATGGGTCCGTTCCAATATCAACGAAACTCTCCTGAAGCTAAACGCAAATTGTTTGGTAAGCTTTATGTTTCTCTCTTTGTTTGTATGGTTACAGGCGCAATCCACTTGGAACTAGTAACGAATGCTTCTACTTCTTATTTTTTATCAGCTGTCTCTCGTTTCACCGCTAGGCGTGGTGTTCCTTCTGAGATGTTCTCTGATAACGCTTCCACCTTTCAGGGCGCAGCCTCCCTGTGGAAGAAAGCTCTCACTTCCTCTCCTGCCATGGAACAAATCTCTAATTTTTCTTATTCAAAAGGTTTCAAATGGCGCTTCATACCTCCTTACGCTCCGAATCATGGTGGTAGGTGGGAATCTTGCGTAAAGCTCACTAAGCGTCATTTAAGAAAAGTCTTAGGTAATCGAATTCTGACTTACGAAGAATTCAATTCACTGTCTGTTTTGATTGAAGGTGTTGTTAACTCTTGTCCTTTAACTCCACTTTCCAATGACCCTGATGACCTACTTCCACTCACCCCTGGTCACTTCCTTATCGGCACTTCTCTTTCTGCCCCTCCTCCTCTTCCTAATTCTTACAGGGATTCTAATCTACCTATCGCTTGGCGGAAACTTGAAGCCCTCCGTAATTCTTTTTGGAAAAGGTGGAACTTGGAATATTTAACTTCCTTGCAACGGAGGCAGAAGTGGTTTCTTTCCAGTCCCGACATTAAAGTAGGGGACTTGGTCTTGGTTAGGGATATTTCACCCCCCCCCCCTAGTATGGATTTCTGGTAGGGTGACCGATTGCTACCCTGGAAGAGATGGGAGAGTCAGGGTGGCCAGAATCTTGACTACAAATGGACCGATCACAAGACCACTGTCTTTGATCGCTCCGCTTCCAATAAATGTGTAACTGCTTATTTGCTCTCTGTTGGTGTTTGTCCCCCCAGTATGGTGTATTCTTTGAATACACGGTACGAGAGATATAATGTCTATTGCTCTTTGCATGTTCATTTCTTCCATCCTCTTTGCCAAACACCAACAGTGATCATCTGTTTTCTCCTTGTTGGGCATGTTTCTTATGTCTTCATAAGTATGTTTCAGATATATAACTTCTGTGGTCCACCTAGCGTCATCTAGTAGCGAACCTCTGAAGCTACTCAATTCCTCATCGTGCAAGATGACTTACTTATCTATTTGGCTACCAGATCTCGTTACCATCGTCAGCTACTTTCTCCTTGAGCAAGAGGACCACGTTTACTTCTTTACTCACCATGCTGCGCTAGTATCATCTATCAACTCCTTGAAGACCAGCTCACCAAGAAATAAATTTGTTGTATTTAAGTTGGCCATGCTTATATGTTCTCCTTTTGTCTCCTACCCCCCTCTCTTTCCCCCTTTTCTTGGACCCTCCGTGCTCCGCTGAGCTGCTCTCACTTCTCCGTCTGCAGTTGACTCGTTCAGTCAAAGCTCCGCTCGAGCTTAGCCTCCTCAAACCAAGAGGCACACCCTCTTCTACGCCATGTTGGCTAAGTAATCATCATCGAAATCTTCGACTTCAACATGAAATCAAGATAAGTACCTTTTTAAAAGTTTTAACCTCATCTTCATGGTTTTAACTTCCAAGTGATTTTAATTATAATTTATAGGCAGTGTGAAACTATTTACTTTGGGGCAATAATCACTCTTCGTGGGATTTGCAAGGTTGAGCTTTTTCTTATATAAGCCAACCTTATTAAAAAGAGCTTTTCTTAAGCTTTAAACGAGAAACCCTCTCGCTACGTGGGATATTATCTAATACCCGCTGTCTATAATTACAAAGTTATTTCCGCCGTTGGATTTTCTCAACCCCATTTTCTGCTAAGGTCGTTCTGGAACCTTCGAGATCTTGTTCTCTATCTGCGAGTCTTGCCGTCAAGTATTTTTCACGTACTTGTGAAAATACTAGTTAAAATGAGGAATCTTCCTTATAAATTTTTGCAATAGCTAACTTCCTCCACCGTTGGAACCTCTAGAACATTCTATGGCGCATTTAATTGTAAATCATAACTTTTTCGAGAAATAGACTTTCACCTACCTAGTGCAATCAGTTATCTCCATAATTGCAATAACTTTTTTTCTCATAAACTTCAGTGTTTCTCTAGTGAACTTTGCATCCATCTTTACAGACTATAGTGATAATCAGTGCTTGCTCCACTGTTCTACCGCGTCGCGATCGTCCGGTTATATTAAATACGGCCATGAACATTGATCCTATATCCCAATGATCTTTCCTTAACCTTCTACTAACAACCATTATTTATAAAATTGTAACTTTCTATAAGGTGTTACTCACAAAGTGCCCTTCCAACTTTGCTAGTTTAACATTAATTAAATTCTGCATAATTTCTTGTGTGATACAAGTTTTAAATTTACATTGTTCCTCCCTTCAAAAGCAGGGAAAACAATTCTCTCAACTCTTGAGTGAGTTATTTTTTGGTCTCGCTAAATGAAAACTGCCTCATTTGACTGGCGAGTCTTATTCAAAGTATAAGAGGTCTAGAACCTTCCTTCTGATTAACTTTTCAGGTTCACAGTAAGTGACCTGCTCTCTTTGTATAAATCTCACATAGTAATTCTGTTTAAATATAAGAAGTTGTAGGAACTTCCTTTTTATTCTTTATGTTTTCCATTTTGTTATCTTCGAAGTTGTTATTCTCGTTAGAATGTTCTTTCAGAGGTTGCATATAGTACACTGCTTGTACTCCTGTAAATGTTAAAACTTTAATTATTCCATTTTGCATATTTATGAAATCTTACCAAGATTTTAATACACGGTTTAAAAAACCTTAAAAATTGTCAATTGCCTGGAGCAACTGTTTAATGTGGAGAGGTCTGCGACCCTATTTGTTAAAAAGTTCAAACGAACTATGTTTATTAAAATTATATTGCATAATTGTTAATTTCATCAAATTTTTTCTAATTGTAAAATAAACAAATCTTTTCCCTTCTCTTTTTCATTTGCGAATATAAAGTTTAGGCAAAATCCTGTCTTCCTTGACTCTCCTCACTCAATGATATTAAAATCATTAATAGAGTTTTCACCATTTGTTGCATTTGAGCAAGAACTCTTAATTTTCACCTTACTAAAGTTCTTCTTAGCGATAATAGCTAATTCTAATTGGCCAGTAAGGCAAGTAAAGTTCGCTAAGCCAACTACCTGCTTGTGGAGACCCTCTCCGAAAACTTATGGTCAGTTTTCTAAAAAATAAGTGTTTCTTTTTGTCTAAACTTTTAGCCGGCTCCTCGCTGAGTAAAAGCTTAGCCATTGTCCAATGCAACCATTGGTTCATTTACCAAAATTACCCAATAAGGCATAATCTTTTATCATATTCCTTCTTAGAGACACTTGGTCGCCCTTACAGGAACTCCATAATTTTGGAAATTGAAAATACCAAACCGGATTTAAATCATTGGCATTCTTCGAATCACTTTGTAAAACCTAATTTCATAGAGAAAACATACAGTAAATTTGTTCCTCTCAGTCTTGCCAGACCATCACCCTTCCCCATAGTACTTTTATACATGCTCGGGAGGAAATGTACTAAAGCCTCTCTCTTGCAAACCGCCCAAGTCTTAGCTGCGGTTCCCGTTAGCCTCGACCAAGCCCGTACCTGCTTTAGGTATCCTAGAGTTAATTTCCATTGGCAACCACCTTTAAGTGTGTTTAACACTAAACTTATTACTTTTGTGGGACTCTCCTCCTATTCTTCTATCCTTCTTTTCCAATCCCAAAATCTACTTCCTTCTCTTAATCATCTTCCCTTGGTGGGTGGGTTATTCCCTAACCTATAATCTACCCACCCTCAAACAACAATTATCATCATCATCATCATCCTGCAGTGTCTTTTTAGTTTGTGAGTAATGTTTTTCTGCAACCGGGTATGGTTTTTGTCTAAACGGTGCCCAATCCTTCAATTGAAATGCGCATTTAAAAATTTTAGATCTTTCCTGGCTTGGAATCGAATACTGCCCCCATAAATTGAAATATTTAGGGACAAAATAAGAGTATTTTCCGTCCCCATGATAAAATTTTTCTAGCAGTTATAGTTTCTGGAAGAGTGACACAGGAGTGTAGTGTTACAAGCTCGAGACTGTAGGAGAGCCCGATCACGTGATATGTTGCACAATGGACGCTTCTAGAAGGCTATATTTAGCATAGCAACAGAGAGTTTGGAAATTAATATTATAAATATTGTTATAAATTATGCTATTGGATCCCAGTCCAGAGCCAAAGAGAACAGGTCTTATTGAAGACGGGATCAACTTTAATTACACAATATGATGAAATTATGCATTTAGGCCCTTAGAAGAAGATTTTCTTATTTGGTAATGAAGAGAATATTAAGAGAAATTATGTCTGATACTTTAAAAACCACAGATCGGTTAATCTACGCAGTAATAAGCATTAGTAATCTACGCGCTAAAATTATGGTGGGAGATTGATATGGCCGCCAAAGTTCGACATGGAGGGGGAGATCCAAGGATCGAGGTTCTTATTCCAGAAGACTTTGAAGAGTGAGGAAGTGTTTTTACTGGGTTAACGGAGATCCCAAAGCTTAGACCTAGTGCGACGACTGTCGACTTGTGGACACGCGAGGATAGCTAGGTGGAACGCAGGAGGTCACCGCACTTCCATTCTACGTGAAGTTGCGAGGAACATTGCATTGATTATATCTCTTATATAATTGAGATCTGAACTTAAATAAGCGAATACATATAAAGAACAGGTCGCTTACTATATATTGTGAAAAGTTAAGCGTTTTAAAATTCACCGTTTCGAAAATATAAGCCTGTCAAGTTAGAATTCCAAATGTGTTGGAAATAAAGCTGAATATCATTATAAATTGCAACGTGAAGTCGAACGCAGTTCAAGTGAACAGTGGCGGAGAACTTTTAATATTGGCGCAACACATAAACATTAACAGAATGACTATTATTATTCTTCAAACCTTATCATTCAGCATAATTAACATTGTTGATATGATGAACTAAATAGTCATGCGCCAGAGACATATTCGATAGCAGGAGTTAAGATACAACGAAGGAGCTTCGTTAAACATCGTATTCTTGAATACGGACGTAGTGTACGGTCCATCTTGTACATTTTCGTCAGTCTACGAACAATAATATAACATCAATTAGCAATGGAAATATTTCATTCACCATTTATATGAATATTTGCATAATTATATTCCAATGATGAAGCTGATGCATATTTTCGACGGAGAATGAAGACTCTACAGAAGAGATTTGTCAAGATGCTAGGGAAAGGTAGCCCAGCAACACAGAAGAATTTGCCAGAAGGATGTCGTTCGAGCCCAGGCGAATGTTGGTGAATTCCAGAAAGGGACGTTTCTTAACTCTGAGGTCGCAGATCCGAGGTTCGAATGCAGACCCATCTCAGTGTCTTGTACTGAGCAAACATCTAAAGTATTGTGGGAATACTTACATAGATCTTCAAGTATTCGTCCAAATAAGGTATTAGTGTATCTCAATTGTTATATAGAGCTTAATTAGTAACATTCTGAGTCAGCGATCTTATTCCATATTTTCAGCGATCTTATTCCATATCTATATTTTCACATTTCATGTATTTCAGTGCTTTTATGTATTTTACACTTCAGATGTGGGTTGAGATTTTTATACTTCAAGATTATTTAGAAGATGGTTGCATTTCATCTATTTTTCAATTTTATTCTACGGATCAGTTGTGGAACTGACATTAAAAATTTTGTTTGAGTAATTATATTGCCTCATAGGAGACTAGTCGTTTCGACTCTCGAATTTTAATAATTTCATTTAAACCAAGTATTCTGACGTTGTGTCAAAGCTTCAAATTAAATTCTTATTAAATTTAATTTGAGCACTATAATATAACGACATATAACTTCAAGAAAAGAAGAAACATCGAATTATATTGTTATATCATTATTGTACAGAAACTATCGACGATCTAAGAAATACTAGTCCTTTGATAAGACCGAAGTCTTAATCCCTATGAACATTCTTTGTGTAGAGTGGAAAAACATTACGACATTGACAAACCTTTCTTATTATTTGTAAAGCTAAGAGCTTTGTTCATTTAATATGTTAGAGGAAATACCTTTTGATAGAAGATTATTCAAATCTTTGGCTAGGAATTCAAAGCTAGTTTATCCCGGTCAAGATTGAATTCTATCTGACATTATAAATAACATGTGTGTTATTTTATGTTATTTGTGTAACATCACGTCATTTTGTCGACATAATATTACAACGATAAACAATTTAAAGCTTGACAAGTGAGATGAGACAAGAGTATTATTTTTATTACATGTATTTGCGACAGACGAGTTAACAGTTAATTATCTTGTTGTGGAGTAAACTTTAGGAGGTTAATCACGACTGTCTAATATCGTTCATTACAATTGGAAGTTTCGTTTGAAGAATTTAAGCATGTATAATTGTAGTCCAGTAGTCATGTGCAATGATGCTGAGGGTCATGCCAGTATTTGAGAGAAGTTCCTACGTAAGATATGTTAATAACCATTAATCCCTTTTTGGTTATTGTTTAACATAGTAGATGATAATTGTTTATGCCATATATACTGCTATATGAGGATTTGTAGAGCTATGAAGAGTGCTCATGCGAGGGAATTCCGCATTTTAAGGAAGTCCAAGTATTGTTGTTCTTTGATAAAAAGGCATGTATCATGATAAGAGCCGTTGTATACAAGTAGTCCAGTTTTTGTGAATTAACGATTTAGCTGTGTTAACAGGAGGGTTTCAGCGGAAATGCAACTTGAGAAAGATTGTCTATTCATGTCTATAATACAATTATTAAATTTTATTAAACCCGAAGTTATGTAATTACGTACGGTTTACCTTAATAGGGATGTATAGAACTAGCACCGACAGAGCGCACTGCTGTTGTACTGGGTAAGCGCACGGCGCACTTCATTTGTCTCCTGTGTTCTCATGCCGCTAATATGTACGAATTTAAGTTGTTTAAATTATTATTTCCGTGACTATGCCGAGCTATTGCAGTGTTCCTCTTTGCAAAAATCAGGGAAGCCCGTT
Organism: Meconema thalassinum; assembly: GCA_946902985.2. Taxonomy (NCBI): domain Eukaryota; kingdom Metazoa; phylum Arthropoda; class Insecta; order Orthoptera; family Tettigoniidae; genus Meconema; species Meconema thalassinum. Next base: position 502,572,234 of record OX336390.1, read on the forward strand.
TTCGTTTCACCAATTACCACAAAATAAAGAAATGAGGAAGAAATGGTCACATGTTATCAGAAGGAAAAATTTCGGTGAGAAAAATCTGACCGAATATATTAAAGTGTGTTTCCATCATTTTCAACCCGATGACTTCACGAAAACTGTGTTGGATTAGTGTGACTTACAAAGGGAAATAATTCCCGTTTTGTATCTATAAACTGATTAGACATTTCGATAACAACCACTGAATTTATGCGTTTGTATCTGAAGGTGAGAGAGCAAGATAAAAACCGGGCGCTGTTCCATCGCTTTTTCGGTGGACCACGAACACAACAAAAAGAATTATTTAGGAAGAGGCCATACACAAGAAAATTGCCGGATTATCACTATAAGCCTACAAAATCGGAATCTGCAGAAATCATCTCCATTGAAGTACGGGAAGAAATCGTCAATATACACGAAGAAATGAAAGTAACATTTCTGACTCCCATTTTCAAAGACATCAATAGGCTACTCGGTCAAATACTTCAAGAATAAATGTCGCAACATTAACAGTCACAAACGTATTCTGGTTGGTTTCTTGAAATCAGAATTAATCGTCAACTTCCATCTGCCCGACGGAGAATGTGGTAGCGACTGACTTCTACAGTACATTCTTGAGACATAGTCAAATGAATGGAAACAGTTCGTGGCTCTAAAGCAGGGATTCTCAAACTTTTAAAAAATTGTGCCCCCAAGTCCTTTTCCAGGGGTAAGGGAACGATTCTTATTGAGAAATTGACAAAATTACATAAGAACCAAACGTTGCGATGCATTTTCGAGGTACACATTACCGGTATCAACTTTCTTTGATTATGTTTACCTTAAAACACGACAGTTTCAAGTAAGCTATCAACCTAAAAAAAATACAAGAATCGAAGTCTGTGAGCAGGGGGAGCAAGTGAATATTTAAATCTCTGTTTATGATTTAAGTCTTATGGAGATATATTTATCAATATAGGCCTACAATACTCTAGTAATTGTAATCTTTGGGAGAAAGCATGCTGAATCATATTCATTATTTGAATAATAAAGCGTGTTAGAATTTTGTTATTACTGCTGTAGGCCATTAATTCTTCCTTCCTCCCGCTAGTTTTAGTGCCTCTAGTCCGTAGCTCATTTTGCAGCTGTTTAACGTTTAAACGCTGAAAATCGTCCATAATATATTAGGATATATACCTATAGAATTAATTGATATAGTCTTGGAGTAAAATTAAAGAAGATATAATTTACTTTAGCTTAGAAAACTCGGTCACAATTTATACATTCTTCGCAGCTGACTGGGAGAAACATAAGACGATCGCCTTGCGCTTACCCAGTACTACACGAGCGCTATCTGGCGCGAACTTTCTCCCGCTACATCCCTATTAGTCGACTGTATTATACCGACAATGTAATGAAACCTATATAAGACGATGTGTAAGCAGTATATCAAACTACAGAACGTTAAAGGATGGTTATGTGAAAAACCAGTGTATATATTTAGTTAAGAATTATATTGTAACCGTGAAGTTAGAATCTCGAAAGTGTCACGTTAGCAACACTAGATAATAGATATTATTATAAACATATTACATGTAAATAATTTTTGTGGAAATGATTTAATTAGTTAAATATTTTAGTAGGATTTATTAATCAATTGTTTTGGAATAGTGTGTTTTATGAGCGGATGTTTTTGGGTATGAATGATTGTTCATTGTTAAGAGAAAATGTGGAACCGAATTGGTCTAGAACAACTGCGGGGTGCGAATGAAAGGGTGTATAATTTTTTTTAGAATGATTGTTTAATAAACAGAGTAGTTATGTGAACTTTTGTAAGATCTAAATGTTAATTTTTACGTGTTTTTATAAATGCACACACAAGCAGTCTCTGTGGACTAGCGAGAATGATTCACCGTTATGTTGGAGAGCGATGACATAATATAAACATGTGTGCTCCCACCGCCTTCTATATAAATTGTAAAACAGTTTCGAGTACGGCGTGGTGCCGGTATTTCATTGATGAAACAAAGTTAATGCACGTGCGTTCTGCAAACGCAGACTTGTGAATGAAACCATGTGTCTGGAATGCCATTATGAGACTTCATTAAACGTTTTTATTTTTACGCAGTGTAGGCCTAGAACAAGCCAAGATTTTATACTCATAATTTTAATACAGCATTGTAGTAAAATGTAGAGTTGAAAGGAGATGTGAATGATTGCGTGTTTTAATTTTAATTTCTATTGTTAAATTCGTTTATTGTTATTTTGTTTATACTAGATTAGTTTACCCTATTGTTATTAATTTTGTTCAGATTGTTTTCCATTGTTGTTGGAGTGTGATTCATTTTAAATATAAGGTGAAGAATATTGTGGATGTAGTGTAGACGAAGTTGATTTCCCAGTCCCCGAGAGGTAGGTAAAGGGTGCCCCGTGTAGTTGGTTGTTGATCTACAATAGTCTTGTAACTGCTGTCTGTAAATCCCTAAAGGCCATGTTGGAAGCGATTTCTAATGTAGTATATGCCGGAGCAGTTAGAAATAGGCAATCCAGCGGGGCAATGGATATTCCAACAGGTTCCTTTCCGGATTATCGGGTACAGTAGGAATGGCGCCTTATGAACTTTGGGGCTACGAAATTAGCTTCGTAGTGTCTCTAAAGGAAGTTGGTTTGAACGTTTCTAGTGAAAGATATAATTACCAGACTTGTGGGATGTCTTATCCAAGTTCGGATGCATGTGAGTGTAATTATATAGGTTTAATTTAAATTAATGTTAGGAAGGTTACACTCAGATAAAGGTCAGATCTTAGAAACCTGAGAGAGGTGTAGTAGGTAGACCGTTTCGAAAAACGACCTACGATCTGAATATCTATTTTATTTTACCGGTACATGACGATTGCTAAGGTCATGTGTAAAACTAAAGCTAACTTGTTTTGATGATTGTAATGGTAGAATTTTTCTTTGTGGTAGTATATTTAAGGTGAATCACAGGAGAACGAACATTTTGAGTAATTTTATTCAACATAGGGTGTACTTTAAGTTAATGCTAAGGTAATTTTAAGTTACTTTTAGACATTAAGGTGCTCAAAAATATATAAAGAATAGGACGTTGCTCAGATGTTGTTATCTTGCTCTGTTGTTGTTTATGTCTCTACAGCATTATATAAAGGGTTATTGCAATGGCAAGTGAGTATGTAAAGAGAATATTGGAGGAGATGCAGATGAAGCTGAAAGAAAGTATGAAGCAGAAATTGAAAGAGCAACTGCAGAGCAGTTTAAATGTTGTTGAAGGTAAATTTCAGGAAGCGAAGCAGGACCTAGAACAACTGATGCGGGAACGGAAGGAGGACCTTAACACAGTGGTTGTTAAAGTTGTTGATTCTCTTACAGATGAAGTCGCTGGAAGTGTCAAAGAGAGTTTCAAAACTGAAGTTCAGACTTCTCCAGAGGGTTTACATACTAGTGCCTCTAAAATGGTTGCAAATGTCACGCGATTACAGGCCAGCTCAAAGCAGATACAGGATGATGTAAGTGGTGTACGAACAAAGGTAGACATAGTACAGTCCGATGTTAGTAATGTTAGGTCAGATGTATCCCATGATCAAAGTAAAGTCGATACAGTCCAAGTAGATATATCCACAGTCCAATCCAAAGTAGACATAGTACAGTCTGATATTGGTAATGTGAGATTAGCGGTATCCAATGTCCAATCTAAAGTAGATACAGTCCAAGCCGAAGTCACTAATGTTCAGGTTGACATAAATAACATGCAGTCAGATGTCACTGACGGACAGTCTGACATAGGTAAAATACAGACAGAAGTCAATACGGTACTTGTAGATGTAACATAAGTCCAGGTGGACATTAATAAGATTAGACAAGAGGTAGAGGCGTCTAAAGAATTGTGTACACAGAATATAACTGCTTTGACGACACGTTTTGTTAACGATCCGTTAAAAACTACAGCTTCTCTGGTCGAATTAAAAGGTAACGTAGAAACTTTACGAACACAGGTTATTGACCATAATAAAATTCTTAAGGCAGATATTGAGGAGGACATAGCTTCAATGTTAAAAGCTAATGTAGTTGTATGGAAAGACGAGTGGAACAAATCTAGTGGGGACCATGTTAAGCAAATCAAAGATAACATAGAAAAGAAATTAGCCAGTACCCAAGTAGAAATTAATAGAGAGGTTATTGAAGTAAGAACGGGTCCAGGTAAAAGGATTGATACGCTCACTGAAAAGCAAGTAGAGGATAGAACTCAATCTAGCCAGGATATGCAAGCTTTGAAAGAATCGTTAGAGAGTAAAACAAAAACGATAGAGGAACGATTAAACAAGGTTGTCACTAACGTTAATGCCATGAGTGAGGAGAGAACTAATGAACTAGAAGAATACGTATCCAAGAAGTTACAAAATCTTAATCTAGGATATGTTGCCAAGCTTGAGACGTATAAGGAAGATTTAAATACCGAAGTAGGCCAACAGCTGAATAAGATTATCGCTGAGATAGAAGAAAAGGAAAGGGAGAAGATAGATTTTGAAGATTCGAGGAATCAGACTAGAAGAAATAGCCTAGAAGTGGAAGAAAGGGAAATTAGGCCGGAAGAAAGATTATTCAGGTTTACGGACGGTTTAGAGCAGAGGAGTAAAGAGCCCGAAAGTTACAATAGAGATTTTCGACCAAACCTTCAGGATTCATATCCGAGAAACGTGACGGTCATAAGGAACTTTGAAGACAAACCACGCAAGTTCAGCAACCTAGATAGTTTCACATCGATAGAGTACATCAGAAATCTCAAAGATTACTTTATCGAAGCGCATATTCCAAGAGAGAGGGAAATGAAGATCGTAGAACGTTATTTGTCAGATGGGCCCCTTGAATGGTTTAGTGACTTCAGATGAACTTCGATGAATTCGCAGAAGCACTAATAAATCGTTTCTGGTCTATTGAAGCACAAAATTCCCTACGCGCAGAAGTATACTCACAAAAATATTCAGGAACTCTTCCTACACGCTACGCAGACTTCTTCACGAGTCAGTTAGCCAGACTCAGATTCCTTCAACCCCCGTTATCTACAGCTCAGTTGATAGACGCGATAGCCAGGATGCTCCCTGTTGAAGTCAGACGTCTAATTATCTCTTCAGGGATCAACGATCTAGCAAGTATGGACGAATTGCTCGAAAAACTCGATTACACGAGCCCTATGCCAAACGTTGTTGCGAAGAACCAAAGGAAAGAGTACAAAGACATTAACACAGTATATCTTGACCAAACAAAACAGACAGACAATCCGAAAGAACCAGAAAAGGGAAATATTGGTCCTGAAAGGAATAATTATTTCCGGGATCGTAGACCAGAACCCAGATACAGCAGATTCTGAGGAGGTCGTCCATATCAGCAACAGCAAGGACGTAATAACGATAATAGCAATGGCAACCGTAGAAGTGGTTATTATCACAACAATAATAACTACCGATACAATAATAATGGTTATAACAGGAATAACAATAGGAATAGCCAGAACTATAATCGTAACAAACTCCCAAGATGAAATTATGACGAAGGAGAGGTATGATGAACGTCATAAGGAAGGACAAGAATATCTTAAAGATTTAAGAGACAAGGAAAATGGGAAGGGTGATAAAAAGGATTTGAGTATCAATTCCAAACCAAGCACCAGTAAAGGAGAATGTAATGGAAATGGTTCTCATAGACGATATAGAGGGACCATTTACGTTGACCAAAAGAAGTAGAAGAGAGAGAAGAGGATATACTGCTGCACAGAACCAAGAAAAGAGGAAGAAGAAGACGTTGAAGAACCAAGAAAAGAAGAAGAAGAAGACGTTGAAGAAAAGAAGAATAGAAGAAGAGGAACGGTCAGATGGAGATAACGGCAGTAAAACCAAGAAGAAAGAGCGTTCCGCATAACTAATGCTTATGGGAATAAATTTATGAGTTGTTTGACGATGAAAACAACGTTATTCTAGGAAAATTCAACGCTAAAAATTTAAAAAGTATCATAAGAAAATAGGCTAAAATAATTGAATATACGAGTTCAAGTGACATATCAAAAGTCTTGAATTAGTATGATTAAAAACAATTTGCAACTGTTTTTAACTTGAGATGACGGAGGAATGCCTCCGTAAATTGAATTATTTAGGGACAAAATGAGAGTATTTTCCTTCCCCATGATAAAATTTAACTAGCAAATATAATTTCTGGAAGAGTGACACAGGAGGGTAGTTTTACAAGCTCGAGACTGTGGGAGAGCCCGATCACGCGATATGTTGCACAATGGACGCTTCTAGAAGGCTATATTCAGCATAGCAACAGCGAGTTTGGAAAATTAATGTTATAAGTACTGTTATAAAATATGCTATTGGATCCCAGTCCAGAGCCAATGAGAACAGGTCTTATTGAAGACGGGATCAACTTTAATTACACAATATGATGAAATTATGCATTTAGGCCCTTAGAAGAAGATTTTCTTATTTGGTAATGAAGAGAATATTAAGAGAAATTATGTCTGATACTTTAAAAACCACAGATCGGTTAATCTACGCAGTAATAAGCATTAGTAATCTACGCGCTAAAATTATGGTGGGAGATTGATATGGCCGCCAAAGTTCGACATGGAGGGGGAGATCCAAGGATCGAATTCTTATTCCAGAAGACTTTGAAGAGTGAGGAAGTGTTTTTACTGGGTTAACGGAGATCCCAAAGCTTAGTCCGAGTGCGACGACTGTCGACTTGTGGACACGCGAGGATAGCTAGGTGGAACGTAGGAGGTCACCGCACTTCCATTCTACGTGAAGTTGCGAGGAACATTGCATTGATTATATCTCTTATATAATTGAGATCTGAAGTTAAATAAGCGAATATATATAAAGAACAGGTCGCTTACTATATATTGTGAAAAGTCGAGCGTTTTAAAATTCACCTTTTCGACAATATAAGCCTGTCGAGTTAGATTTCCAAATGTGTTGGAAATAAAGCTGAATATCATTATAAATTGCAACGTGAAGTTGGCGAACGCAGTTCAAGTGAACAGTGGCGGAGAACTTTTAATATTGGCGCAACACATAAACATTAACAGAATGACTATTATTATTCTTCAAACCTTATCATTCAGCATAATTAACATTGTTGATATGATGAACTAAATAGTCATGCGCCAGAGACATATTCGATAGAAGGAGTTAAGATACAATGATGGAGCTTCTTTAGACAACGTATTCTTGAATACAGACGTAGTGTACGGTCCATCTTGTACATTTTCGTCAGTCTACGAACAATAATATAACATCAATTAGCATTGGAAATCTTTCATTCACCATTTATATGAATATTTCCATAATTATATTCCAATGATGAAGCTGATGCATATTTACGACGGAGAATGAAGACTCTACAGAAGAGATTTGTCAAGATGCTAGGGAAAGGTAGCCCAGCAACACAGAAGAATTTGCCAGAAGGATGTCGTTCGAGCCCAGGCGAATGTTGGTGAATTCCAGAGAGGGACGTTTCATATCTCTGAGGTCGCAGATCCGAGGTTCGAATGCAGATCCATCTCAGTGTCTTGTACTGAGGAAACATCTAACGTATTGTGGGAATACTTACATAGATCTTCAAGTTTTCGTCCAAATAATGTATTAGTGTATCTCAATTGTTATATAGAGCTTGATTAGTAACATTCTGAGCCAGCGATCTTATTCCATATTTTCAGCGATCTTATTCCATATTTCTATATTTTCACATTTCATGTATTTCAGTGCTTTTATGTATTTTACACTTCAGATGTGGGTTGAGATTTTTATACTTCAAGATTATTTAGAATATGATTGCATTTCATCTATTTTTCAATTTTATTCTACGGATCAGTTGTGGAACTGACATTAAAAATTTTGTTTGTGGAATTATATTGCCTCATGGGAGACTAGTCGTTTCGACTCTCGAATTTTAATAATTTCATTTAAACCATGTATTCTTACGTTGTGTCAAAGCTTCAAATTAAATTCTTATTAAATTTAATTTGAGCACTTTAATGTAACGACATATAACTTCAAGAAAAGAAGAAACATCGAATTATATTGTTATATCATTATTGTACAGAAACTATCGACGATCTAAGAAATACTAGTCCTTCGATAAGACCGAAGTCTTAATCCCTATGAACATTATTTGTGTAGAGTGGAAAAACATTACGACATTGACAAACCTTTCTTATTATTTGTAAAGCTAAGAGCTCTGTTCATTTAATATGTTAGAGGAAATACCTTTTGATAGAAGATTATTCAAATCTTTGACTAGGAATTCAAAGCTAGTTTATCTCGGTGAAGATTGAATTCTATCTGACATTAAAAATAGCATGTGTGTTATTTTATGCTATTTGTGTAACATCACGTCATTTGGTCGACATGATATTACAACGATAAACAATTTAAAGCTTGACAAGTGAGATGAGACAGGAGTATTATTTTTATTACATGTATTTGCGTCAGACGAGCTAACAGTTAATTATCTTGTTGTGGAGTAAACTTTAGGAGGTTAATCACGACTGTCTAATATCGTTCATTACAATTGGAGGTTTCGTTTGAAGAATTTACGCGTGTATAATTGTAGTCCAGTAGTCATGTGCAATGATACTGAGGGTCATGCCAGTATTTGAGAGAAGTTCCTACATAAGATATGTTAATAACCATTAATCCCTTTTGGTTATTGTTTAACATAGTAGATGATAATTGTTTATGCCATATATACTGTTATATGAAGATTTGTAGAGCTATGAAGAGTGCTCATGCGAGGGAATTCCGCATTTTAAGGAAGTCCAAGTATTGTTGTTCTTTGATAAAAAGGCATGTATCATGATAAGAGCCGTTGTATACAAGTAGTCCAGTTTTTGTGAATTAACGATTTAGCTGTGTTAACAGGAGGGTTTCAGCGGAAATGCAACTTGAGAAAGATTGTCTACTCATGTCTATAATACAATTATTAAATTTTATTAAACCCGAAGTTATGTAATTACGTACGGTTTACCTTAATTAGTCGACTGTATTATACCGACAATGTAATGAAACCTATATAAGACGATGTGTAAGCAGTATATCAAACTACAGAACGTTAAAGGATGGTTATGTGAAAAACCAGTGTATATATTTAGTTAAGAATTATATTGTAACCGTGAAGTTAGAATCTCGAAAGTGTCACGTTAGCAACACTAGATAATAGATATTATTATAAACATATTACATGTAAATAATTTTTGTGGAAATGATTTAATTAGTTAAATATTTTAGTAGGATTTATTAATCAATTGTTTTGGAATAGTGTGTTTTATGAGCGGATGTTTTTGGGTATGTTTGATTGTTCATTGTTAAGAGAAAATGTGGAACCGAATTGGTCTAGAACAACTGCGGGGTGCGAATGAAAGGGTGTATAATTTTTTTTAGAATGATTGTTTAATAAACAGAGTAGTTATGTGAACTTTTGTAAGATCTAAATGTTAATTTTTACGTGTTTTTATAAATGCACACACAAGCAGTCTCTGTGGACTAGCGAGAATGATTCACCGTTATGTTGGAGAGCGATGACATAATATAAACATGTGTGCTCCCACCGCCTTCTATATAAATTGTAAAACAGTTTCGAGTACGGCGTGGTGCCGGTATTTCATTGATGAAACAAAGTTAATGCACGTGCGTTCTGCAAACGCAGACTTGTGAATGAAACCATGTGTCTGGAATGCCATTATGAGACTTCATTAAACGTTTTTATTTTTACGCAGTGTAGGCCTAGAACAAGCCAAGATTTTATACTCATAATTTTAATACAGCATTGTAGTAAAATGTAGAGTTGAAAGGAGATGTGAATGATTGCGTGTTTTAATTTTAATTTCTATTGTTAAATTCGTTTATTGTTATTTTGTTTATACTAGATTAGTTTACCCTATTGTTATTAATTTTGTTCAGATTGTTTTCCATTGTTGTTGGAGTGTGATTCATTTTAAATATAAGGTGAAGAATATTGTGGATGTAGTGTAGACGAAGTTGATTTCCCAGTCCCCGAGAGGTAAGTAAAGGTGAGTGCCCCGTGTAGTTGGTTGTTGATCCACAATATTCTTGTAACTGCTGTCTGTAAATCCCTAAAGGCCATGTTGGAAGCGATTTCTAATGTAGTATATGCCAGAGCAGTTAGAAATAGGCAATCCAGCGGGGGCAATGGATATTCCAACAGGTTCCTTTCCGGATTATCGGGTACAGTAGGTCCCTATATTTTAATAGCAGTTCCTTTAATCTCTACTTGTCTTCGAGGGTAACTTTGGCTTCCTCTATTTTTCCCTATAACCTTCCTCGGTTTCTTCTCCCACATGCCATACCAGCTCTTCTATTTTTGCATCCTGTTCATGTAAAATAATATTTTGCTCATCCACTTCCTCTTTCTGAATCCTGATGCAATTTTGCGCTAGGTCTTTTATGACCTTGTTCTCACGGATTAAGTCAATACCCAATATAATATTATATGGTAATTGACTTACCAGCAAAAAGCATTGTGAAATTTCAGTGTTACTCATGATCAAGTCAATGTACTCCTGAAATTTACATGTCAAAGATCTTTCAGGAATAATTCCCTTAATCTTTAAGCTTGATGTAGGGATTTTTAATGCACGACCTCTTGTTTCCTATTCATTTAGTAGGCTTTGAGTTATTAAACTTATAGTTGATCCAGTATCTATTAATGCTCTGACCAGTAACCCCTCTATCCTTATCATTATGATAGGTAATTCTCTTCTTATAGGTGGCATTCCTTCAACCTCCTCTTTAATTAGTTCATCTGGTCTAGCTATCCAAATTACAATCTCGACCTCCTCCCAGCTCCTGGTATGTTTCCACTTTGGTGATTTAATTTTGGAGTATTTTAAATCCTGAGGGGTCCCTTTTCCCTCATTCTTCATCTGAGCTTGTAACTCCTAGCTTTGAGCTCCATCCAGTCGGTCGGGTGATTTTCGATTCTTAATAGCCTCACTCCAACGGACTATTTGTAACTCAGGGTCATCTGTACGTTCATTCATATAACGAAGACTCTCCTGATATCTTTCTTCAATTTCTGCACGGTATTCGTCGCTTCTATCCTCAGGCCTCACATTCCTTCTAGGATAGTTTTCCCATTTCTTTCTGTTGTCCTGCCTCTGATTATTGTTATACGGTCGGTTTTCTTGTAGTCTATAACCCGTATGTCTAGGATTTCTTCCTTGATATCCTCCTCTGTGATAAGGTTGTATTCCCCTAGGCTCTTGATGTCAATATTCTCGACCAAGTCCTTGAGTATCTGTACTGGTTGACTGATTTCTTGTCGAGGGTTTCTCTCTATCATCTTGACTACTGGCCATATGTACTTGCTCAGTATGTCTCTGTTGCCTGGGAGTAACGTGTGCAGTGGTCATATCCATGGGCGCCCATAGGGTTGTTTCCAGGGGGGGGGGGGGAAGTAAATATTTTCGTTTAATTACCTACCTGTCCCCCCCACACACACACACAAAGAGAAGGTTTCATTTTTTACTTACTTCGTGAAATTCATTATTTTACTGCTCTGAAACCATTGGCTACTTATTGGCAAGTATGGGAGGAATGTTTTTTTTTTTTTTTTTTTTTTTAGTTTTTGTCCGTTAACGTTCGCTTTTCTTCGTGATTCAACGTCGTAATGTTCAGTTCTTAAAAACAGGAAAAAGTAGTGGTATCTACAAAAATAAAAATCAATTACCGTAGTTCATTAAAACGGTATTGTTAATCCAGTTCGCCAACTTTCTAAATAACTGGACATATTTTCACATGATCCCAAATCACTAAGTTAAACTGTGGAAATATCCCAACATCTGAATCAGCCCAATTATTTAAATAGCACTGTTTCCAAATACGGTAGGCTATGGTATCTAGTTTGTACTGGCCATTACAGCAGATCGTCACGTCTTTCCTCTTCTAAACAACCAAATCGGAAATGCTTCGCATTGCTCTTATTAGAATCATGAAACACTTGTAGCCTACGAACTGATAAACTCGAGCCTATGGTTTTAGTAAAAATTAGTTTTGTCAATAAAAATATTTCACCTGATTATTACTAACCACTAACAATAAGTAAAATGGATAAAAACCACTATATCACGTACTTCTTACTACCATTATTCGCATTCTCGACTGAAACAAGAGGAAAGGTGATACGAACGTAAACGAACCACTTCTTTCAATGTGTAATTGAGCCTTATGCTCAAGTTTTTCTCTGTTTATGAAAATAATAGACGATAAAATGCAACTAACAGATATTGTATAATTCCGTAGTTTTATAAAATTAACAAGTGATATATTTCGCCGTATTATTGTACCTGTTACGTAAATAATATACTGTCTAACCAATCTAATATAAATACTTTTTGAGTTTTTAAATTTATGGGTGTTAAGGCTACCCTTAAAGAGGGGAAAATTAACCTTTTTATGTTCAATAACTGGCATTGTTGTAAATGTTGTTGCATTATTTGTAAACAGGTTAAAACCTCACCCCTTGTACTTGACTCTGAGTGAAATTCCGGTTTATGTAATAACGTGTCATTAGGCGAGTGTGTATATGTAATGCTATTTCAGAGTACCGATACCGTAGGTTTGAGATGAGTGCCCCGGAACTTGAAACATGATACATACGTGGTATTTCCCTGAAGGTAGTGTTGAAAATATCGTAAGCCTACTAGGGATGGCTGCTGTCAGCGTCGGCAATCAAATTTCGAATATTTAGGTAACCAGTCGTCATCGTGCAGCTTAAATTGAGGTACTCAACTACACAGATGGGCTTAAAGATCAAATTACTACATTCTGTCCTTTCTTACAATGCATGCCACGTATGGATTTACGTCGAATCGGTGACATTTTGGCAAAATAGCAGATCTATGGTGTTAATGTCTTCCAGATTTTTGATAGTAGCCTGGAAAGGAAAAGCGCTACTCACGCAGCCGTTTAACTTGGAAGGTACATTTTTACACCCTTCATTTATAAGTTTTTTTTACACATTTCCCAGAATTGTCAGGCTAATTAAGGCACATATTAGGCCTAAATATGAAAGTTATGATCTTTATGTTCACTGATGATCAGATATCTTTTTGAATTTGTTGAAGTACCGTATCCATTTCAAATTGCTGGTTGTTACGATTAAGCATCAAGTCGAGCTTAATCTTTATTCAGTGAATAATATACTGTCTAAACAATCTAAATCAATTTTTTTTAGTTTTTTTAAATTTATGTAGGCCTATTTATGTCTCATATGTTACGCATCCAAAATTGCCTGCTTTACAAGAGGGTTCCATTGAAATCATACACAACATTACGAAGTCTATCACTATTAAATTCACCATTTTGTCTATATTCGATTAAGAGTGCGAATCTTAGTCACTTTGATTATGGCACAAACATTGCAGGATAATTTAACTACTGTATTGTAAATTGCTTCGATTGTAGAAAATGTAACACTGCAGGTTAAGAATCCACAACTGCAATGTTAGATTGCTGTTCATTCGTAGCAATAATCGCTTTGTTGTCAAGAAATGAGCCACCGTACTATTGCACACCTTTAAAATAAAAATGTACAGCATTTCGCGACACAAATATAACAAACGCGGAAAGGCGAGCCGGCGTAATAGGGCGTGAGTATAATACAGTCAGGCCCATATTTAGGGTTCTTGACGCCTCTGGGAGTAATCAACATGCAAAATTTCATTTTCATAGCCCTTGTGGTTACAAAGATACGATGATTAACGAGTGAGTACCTCCTTTTTGGATTATATATAATAAGAAAAGATTGGATTACTTACCTTTAAATGAAATACAAATCCATTCGTAGAAGATGCACACAAAATTAATAAATAATACTGTAAGCACACTGACAAAGTCTAGGCGGCCGTTCATAGTGAACACAATACACACGAATGGAATGTAGGCTACGCGCATATAAATTACAACATTCCTTTGTAATATTACTCAAGTGTCTAATTTAAAGCGAAAGCACACCAGCACTATTGCATAACTGACATAATATGTAGGATGATTTTAACCTTCCGGTAGGTGCTACTGATCTGACGGGCGCACGAGTTAATTCTTATCTCATATTCGTCAACATATTCGTCAACTACCTTTCAGTAGTTACGTCTTTCCACATGTCCCCCAGGGGCTCACATCTAGTGGGACGTGGGTTGGCGACCATGGGACCCCAGCTGAGTCCGGCATTGCTTCCAATTACTTGTGCCGGGCTCCTCTCCGTCTTCTTTCCTGTCGACCTCACTTGGTCAACTCTTGTTCTCTTCCGACCCCGAAGGTATTAGGGTATCCGAGGCCTAGGGAGTCTCTTCCTTTCCCGCCTTAATTGGCCCTTGTCTCGTCTTTTCTGATACCCTCGTTCTGCGAGGGGTCAGCCTTCTTTTTCTTTTCCTTTTACCTCCTGCCTTGTGCTCAAGCCCTTAAGGAGGCCGGGTGTATGTAGCTCCACCACATTTGGTGCACCCTAGATAATGCTACACCCTCAGGGGCTCACGGCTGGTGAGTTCAGGAGTTGGTGACCCCGAGGGATTCCTGAGCTGGGTCCGTTTTCCCCTTTTGTCCCTTACCTTTGGGGCGGACCCTCTCCTCTCTCTCCTCTCTTCTCCTCTTTTCATTATACTTTCTTTTGTCTTTAAGTTTCTCGCACTGTTTTTGTTACTTGGTTCCCCGTGTATCTAAATTCCCTTTAGCGATTTTTTGTAGGTATATTTCATCTGCTTTGCATTTTGTAAGTTTTTTCGGTCTAAATTACGCCTCGCGATTGTTTTCAACCTCAATTGTATTTTGTAAAGATTGACAATCTAAATTGCCTTTTAGTAAGTCTTTCAATATGGTGGAGGGACCTTTGTGAGTATTTTGAATTTCAATTGCATTTTGTAAGTATTTTCAACCAAAACCGCATTTCGCAAGAATTTTAAATCTAAATTGCATATTGTTTGGTGGGCATTTTGCAAAAATTTTGATTCTGAATTGCATTTTGTGGGTATTTTGAATCTAAATGACATTTTGTCAAGTATTTTCAATCTAAATTGCATTTTGTAAGTATTGTCAATCCACATGAGTCATTTGAATCTACCGTACATTTTGTAAGCATTTTCAATTTCAATTGCATTTTGTAAGTCTTTTGAATTTCAATTGCACTTTGTGAATAATTTGGATTGGAACTGGGATATTTAAATCTGAATTGCATTGTGTATTTTCAATTTCAATTGCATTTTGTAAGTATTTTGAACTTCAATTGCATTTTGTACGTACTTTCGATCTCATTTGCATTTTGTAAGTATTTTGAATTTCAATTGCATTTTGTAAGTATTTCGACGCTACATTGCATTTTGTACGTATTTTGAGCCTCGCCTACATTTTGTGGGTATTTTTCAATCTATTCTTTTAGTGCATCTTCTCGTTCTAAATTCCCTTTTGTAAGAACAATTTGTGAGTTGTTTCAATCTGAGTTCTTTTTTGTATGTATTTTCCGTCTCACTTAATTTTCGTTCTGGTTTCCATTTCATTCTCATTTTCGCTATCACCCAGGTCATTAGGGGCCGATAACCTAGATGTTAGGCCACTTAAAACAACAATTATCATCATCATCATCATCTCTCCACATGACATTCAAGTCCATATCGGCCAGTTTGTCAATGACCCTTCTACACATTTGCTGTTGTTGCAAAAGTGATATGCGAGGCAGATTGCACCTGATCAAGCACCATTACGTAATAGACTATGTAGAGAACGAATGAGTGTATTCACTAATAGAAGCAACACTATTCTTCAGCAAATATTGTAATTTTTTAAAAATTCAGAATTCTGAGGTGTGCCAGACAGGCTTAATGCGCCCACTGCCACTTTACAGTATTTAATGTTTGGCCTGTCGGATTGTTAAATATCTGAAGTATTTATGTTTAGTACAAATTAATTAGAATACTGTAAGCACTTTTGAAAACAATACAAAACGCGTTTGTTCTCAGTCTGATTTTCATATCGTTTAATTTTTCAAGGATCCAGGGGGGGCCATGGCCCCCCCCCCTGCCCCCCCCCCCCCCCCCCGTATGGGCGCCCATGGTCATATCCAGCTGACGCAGTACGCTCTCCACTTCCGGCTTTGGTTGGGATTAACAACCTTTGTATCTCTTATGGAAGTTGTCGTGCAATGGCAGCACACAGGTCGTTTTCAGCTGGGGCGATATCAAGTTGGCGGAATTTACACAGCTGAGCGGTGAAAATATCTTTCTTCAATTTCTGCACGGTATTCGTCGCTTCTATCCTCAGGCCTCACATTCCTTCTAGTATAGTTTTCCCTTTTCTTTCTGTTGTCCTGCCTCTGATTATTGTTATACGGTCAGTTTTCTTGTAGTCTATAACCCGTATGTCTAGGATTTCTTCCTCGATATCCTCCTCTGTGATAAGGTTGTATTCCCCTAGGCTCTTGATGTCAATATTCTCGACCAAGTCCTTGAGTATCTGTACTGGTTGACTGATTTCTTGTCGAGGGTTTCTCTCTATCATCTTGACTACTGGCCATATGTACTTGCTCAGTATGTCTCTGTTGCCTGGGAGTAACGTGTGCAGTGGTCATATCCAGCTGACACAGTACGCTCTCGACTTCCGGCTTTGGATGAGATTAACATCCTTTGTATCTCATATGGAAGTTGTCTTGCAATGGCAGCACACAGGTCGTTTTCAGTCAAGTTGGCGGAATTTACACAGCTGAGCGGTGAAAATTTCCGAGTACTTAGTGGGTGCGTTAGTACTATATTTCCTAGAGTACAGATCTAGCCTCAGATTTTTCTGCACATCTGCTGCCCAATATCGCTTTAGAAAAGCTTCTCTAAAACCTTCCACCGTGTCAAATGTATATCTGAAACTCCTGAACCAGGTGAGACAATCACCTGCCAACAGCTTCTCAATAGCTCTCAGTCTCCGATCCTGAGGAACTTTCATCTCATTGAGGTACTCTGCTACTTCTTTTAGCCAATATTTCGGTGTAATAGACATGTTATTACCCGTAAATTTCACCGGTCGATCCTCATTTGACTTGATAATGTTAATTATCTGTCCATTAGTCTGATTCATGTAAGGGGTTGACATCGCCATAGGATATCCTGGGTTCTTATAAGGGCTCTCCCCTCCTAAGTCCCTATCTTGATTAGTGCCTCGGTCATTGGAGTCTACCCATACTGTCTTCTGGAAGTCATCCTGACCTTCGAAATCTAATTTCTTTTCTCTGCGGGCACTTTCCTCTTGAGATAGTATTTGTACCTCCATCTGGCTATTTTACTGCTCTGTCCTTTCCAGACGGGAGCAAAATTCATCCTCAAATCTTTCCTGTCTCTTCCTACTGCTTTCAACTTCTTGTTTGATTTGAAATTTCTCTTCCCTAAAGCTATCCCTTATTTCAGCTAATTGTTCCTCTACCTCTTTCTTGATGATCAGGACCTGTTTATCTATAATTTCTGGCTTGACATCACCTCTGGTGTCTAAGTCTTCCCGAATCTCGCTTATCTTTTTCTCCATTTCTTTTTGTCCCTTGACAATATCTCCCTTAATTTCCTTAAGCTTTTCCTCTGTTTTCCCTTGATTGTTATACAATACCTTTAAGTCGACTTGAACCTGGTCTACTTCAGTATTTGTTTTTCCTACTTGTACCTTTAATGTTTTTATGGTTTCCTGGACCCCATTAATACCATCACTAATCTCGTCTCTCTTCTGAGTATTCTCCTTATTTTCTTCTTCTCGCTGCTTTCTTCTCCCAGGAGATTCGTTTCATAGGCATCTAATCTCTTATTTATTTTTACCTCGTACGCCCTCAAGTTCTCATCTACCTGCCCGGTAAAATGATCGAATTGGTTTTTCATGCTGTTCGCATCAGCTTGTTTTTGCCTTTTCATTCCTTCTATTTCGTCTTTAACGGTATCGAATTCTCTTTCGAGATTTCCTACCTTTTTCTCGACCCCTACGAATCTGCCTCCTAGCGCATCGAGACTACTTTTTATCTCATCCCGGGATGCCTGACAAAGGTTCTTATTAGATTCTACCTGGTCTTTTAACTCTTTGTTACTAGCTTCTAGCCGACCTTGCACCTCTACAGTCTGGTTTACAAGTTCCCTTTTACACTCATCTACATTATCTTTACAAGTATTCTGCATTTTTTAATTGAGTTTCCATAGAACCAAATTTATTATTCAGAATTTCAAAATTTTTTCGACATTCCTTTTTGGATTCGTCACTATTTTTTTCTATAGTATTTATTTGGATTTGCGATCCTGCATTAAATCCGTTGTTCTCCTCTTGAAATGTATTTAATTTAATCCCAAACTCAGTATCAAAATTCTGAAACCGTGAACCCATTGTCTTTTCTATTTCAGCATCCAGTACCTTATTATTTTCTTTACTGTCGGCTGTGATAGATTCCTTCAAAACTACAAACTGTTTTTCAAAATTATCACGATTCTCTGTTTTCATGGTGTCTAATTTCTGTTCTATCTCAGCCTTCAGTTCTTTGTTCATTTTAATAGTGTCGGCTTTCATAGATTCTAATTTACCATCCATATTCACACTGTCAGTTCTAAGAGATTCTAAATTACTATTCTTATTAACATTGTCAGTTCTAAGAGATTCTAAATTATTATTCATATTAACACTGTCAGTTCTAAGAGATTCTAAATTACAATTCATATTAACACTGTCAGTTCTAAGAGATTCTAAATTCTCGTTTGTGGATTCTAAATCTTTCTTAGTTTCATCCTGTTGGAGGTCCAATTTAGTGTTTAAGTTCTCTTTAATGGATTCTAAATCTTTCTTAGTTTCATCCTGTTGGAGGTCTAATTTAGTGTTTAAGTTCTCTTTAATGGATTCTAAATCTTTCTTAGTTTCATCCTGTTGGAGGTCCAATTTAGTGTCTATAGATTTGAATCTATCTTTACTTTTCACATCTATTGCATCCAATTTTTCGCTAGTGTCCGCCTTAATGGCATCTCAAAGCCTCTGCTTATCCTCACTAAATGACATTTTAATATCTTCAGAGAATATAGTGGGCCACTCTGCCCCACCACTGGTACATGCATGAGAGATGATATCTTGAATTCATTTGTGGTCCCTTCTCCAAAATTTATTTCCGTACGTGTGCTCACCTGAGCCGTACCCGTCTGGTCTATTAACTCATTGACACCTTAAAATCGTTATGGAAGTGATTTTTCTAAAAATTCAAATTTTTGAAAAAAAAAACATGATTTTCAAAAATGAAAATTTTGATTTTTTTCAAGTAAAACCCGTTTTTTAATGCAAAACTCATCTCCAAAGTTCACGGGCGCCATAAAAAGAAGGGGGGTTATCTAGGGCTTGCCGGTACGAGTTTTCATGGTCCGAATGCGGTCAGTTAATTTTATGTTAATACAGCTAGCCTGTCAGTATTTAACTTTAATCTGGTGACCGACTTCTAGTGTTCCATAAATCATTGATCCTGACACATTATTTCTATCCCCCCCCCCCTTGTGCCCTTTTGTACAAGAAATATGCAAATCACTGTCCAGCTGCTCAGTCTTATCTCTTTGGGGGCATAGAATGTCCTCCCACTGAGTGATTCACACATTATAGGATCAAGCTTAGGATAACACTTCACTGAAATGAAATTCAAAATCCTACTATAAAACTATTCAATTATCAAAGTTTGGCGCTACAATGCACAAAACAAACTGAATCAACTTCACACTTGTTCTAATGAACAAGGAACAAATACACATTAATTTAAAAAATCAATAACTGAGGTTCCACTGAACCCTAAACAAATTTATCAAAACTGATTTCACTTCCATTTAGCAACATTATAAAATTCTTTCAAAACGAGCTCTAAAGTCTCGGAAAAATTTATTACATATAAATTTATGTTTAAAGACACATTAAATATTCTCAATTTGAATATGTTAAAATTATGAGTTAATAAAATTTAATGGTATCAACAATTACCATTCATTTGGGTACCATCTGATATTCACAATATATCATCCCTCTCTCCCACACTACCAAACTGTATTTGTTTTCGGGAATCTCATGCACCACAAGCGTTGGAGATTACTGATTTACTCAATTCGAAGTAGACTCCTGATCACTTTCGTGATGTTTATAGTGTGTTTTTCTTTCGTGCTGCATTTGTCGGTCAAATGCTTTTGAGACCACTGAACGAGCAATATGTATTTATTCATTTCTGTCAATATTATATTGTCTATTACTAGTGTTCACTCTCTCTATATATATCTAAGACTCTTACCTCAGCATGTTTAAGGTCATGCGCCTCCAGCATACGCTCGTATACTGAAAGGGGTGTCACCTTGCTTGCTGCCTTCCTGCCTGACGGACGTCACAGCTTGCCCTGGCCAATCATCGCCCGCCAGCCTGTAGGCTTCCAGACGCTTCTATGATGCTATTATTTAAGTGGCGGCGTTTTGCTCCTCATCCGCATTCCTTCTTCAACTTTCTTCGGCCTTCTTCAACCTGCGGTAGGCATTCGTGCCTTCCGCCCTTCTCCGGGGCATTCTAAACTTCAGGCCTAAGCTACATTTCATGGTTGAAACTACCATGCACCGCAACAGCAGAGAACTTCTGCACTGAGAAAGTGAATTCTACACTTTACTCCAAACCGCAAGAAGCTGCGCCAAATCGCAGTTATAAACGCCATGTTATTTGGCATTCAAGAAATAACATCAAACCTAACGATGTTAAAAATGTACAACGCTGGTGAAGAAGAAGATCGGCCTGGCGAGGTTATTTTCCTGATGCAGGACATCTCAAATTTTACTGCTAAAAATCAAGTGTTGGCCACGGCAGTCTCCGTCAGTATGCTTTCTAGTCATCGCCACTAAAAGATAAGTTTGTGCCTTTTATTATTGCTTTAATAATCTTCGTTTTTAGTGTTTTTGCTAGCAAGTGCAAGAATATATTAAATTTGTGTGTGCATCAAGCAGAATGAACTTTTGTCTAATAGCACATGGCTGTGCCAACCTAATTAAATTTCATGAACATTTGAAGTTGCCCCAGGCGGGCCAACATAATTAATTTTTTAATTAAATCTTATTTATTAATGTGTTTGCGAGTTTCACGATATAAATAAAAATATTGTATTTACTCTCACTGTTCAGTAAGGTATTGAAAGAACCAGGCCGCATTTCCTCAGCCCTATCCTTTCAGTCTAAGCTTCTCTTAAGGAAGTTATTTTGTCCAGGCCTTAAGCCTGATGCTGTTCTCCCGTTTATGTGTATGAATTTGGGCTGTTCTTCACATAACCATTTGATGCCGATAACCGGGAATGCTTGTAAACATTCTGTTTAACAAAATCTTCAAATTAATTAATGTTGGAACTAATTCAAAATTTAAATGCCATACTGAACATTGAGTGTGTTAATATTTTAAAAATTGTGTTTTCTAATCTACTTCGAAAGTTTCAGCTCGAGTGTATATGGTTGGCACTGAGAAGGATGACAAACAGCAGGCCCGCATTTCACCGCAGGGGAAGCCGCACTCTCTTTTCTGGCAGACTGTCAACTTCTTCCGAAGCAAGGTGTACCAGCTCACAGTATAGTCGTGAGTACACAACAAACTTTCATAATGCCGATTGACGAGAAACTCATTAATGCCAGAGCTTCTGTCAAAGGCAAGTTAACGCGTTTTCGCACTTTTCTATATGAGCTCACGGAAAAAGAACGTAATAGTGACATAATTTCCCAAAGACTGAAAGGTTATGAACAGGCCTTTGAGAAATATGATGAGATCCAAAGTAATATTGAGACACAGTATCCCGACCAGCAAAGTGACCGCTGTGAGGTTGAAAATTTATATTATAAAGGGTTCGCAGACGCAAAGCAACTTTTAAGAAGTTTAACATTGCAGGAAAAGCAGGAGAAAACTCCTTCAGAATCTTCTTCTTTTCCTTCCCGTGTTATATTACCGAAAATAGAATTACCTAAATTTACCGGAGATGAAACTACATGGGAACCATTTTTTGAATTATTCAATTCATTGATTCACGAAAACGATTCTCTTCCTTCAATACAGAAGTTTCATTATTTGCGTTTGTCCATGCAAGGCAACGCACTTAAACTCATCCAAGAGCTTACGTTGACAAATGAAAATTATGAAGTAGCTTTGGCTCTTCTCAGAGATCGGTTTGGGAACACTCGTTTAAAAACTCAACGTCACATACAGGGTTTATTCAATTTACCTATTGTTCAAGCTGATAATCTTGCCTCGCTTCGTAATCTGATCGATGCTGCAGAACTTCATATTCGTGCGCTTGCAAATTTGGCCCAACCAGTTGACTATTGGGATCTATTTTTGATTCATCTTGTTTCTGCTAAATTAGACACTAAAACTTTAAAAGTTTGGGAAGCAGATCTATCGCAACATTCATTGTGTACCTACGAAGCTATTATTAAATTCTTAAAGGTGAAATGCCAAATTCTCTCTGCTGTAGCCAGCCAAAAGAGTAGCTCCACCTTTAAACCTCCTTCTAATAGTAAGGTCATCAGCCCCACTCAGAGAGTACTAAGTTCACATGCCTTTTCTACCAATATTCGGTCTCCCAATCAAGTACAAGCTTGTGTTGCGTGTCAACAACCACATAACTTGTACCAATGCGCTCAATTTAAATCTTTATCTGTGGATGAAAGACGCAAATTAATTACGACCCACTAGCACTGCTTTAATTGTCTATCAGGGACACATATGATAAGCAATTGTCGTTCTGAACGGTTATGTTTTCACTGTAAAGCAAAGCATCATACTCTCCTGCATAGACATGAAAGATCGCGGTCATTAGCAACCAATAGTTCATCCGCTAAATCTAATTCTGAGACTTTGCCGAATAACGCTCAGTCTTTTACTCAAAGCTCTGTTTCGTTCAGTAAAACTCAAGTTTTATTGTCCACTGTCCAAATTCTAGTGAAGAATGTTCACGGAAAATGGGTTTCTGTAAGAGGATTGTTGGATAATGCTGCAACTAACAATTTTATCAGTGAATCGCTAGTTTGCAAGTTAGGTCTACAAATATGCCCTACTTCTACAGAAGTTAAAGGAATTAATGGTTCTAAATCGCAATCTCTGAGTTATGCTAAAGTGGATGTAAAAGATTCCAATAATCTCGGCATTCATTTAAATTTAGATTTTTTAATTATCAATTCCATAGGTAATGACACTCCCATTACTTCGTTTCAAGTCCAGGGTTGGAATATTCCGCATCATTTGCAACTTGCAGATCCGAATTTCAACAGAGCTTCATCTGTAGAAATTCTTTTAAGTGCCAGCATTTTTTGGCAATGTTTACATCCGGAAAAGGTTAAAGTTGCTCGTGATGTTTTCTTTCGTAGAACCGATTTTGGTTGGATTGCCACTGGGAAAATATACCGCAACCCCGTTCAACAGAAATCTCATTGTTAATTTGTTGGTGCTGATTTAAATCAAGAATTAATTAAGTTCTGGGACATTGAGGACATTCAAGTCACCTCACCGCATTCTTGCAATAATGAGATCTGTGAAACATTCTACGTAGAAACCACTGTTCGCACTACTGAAGGCAGATTCGTGGTTACTCTTCCTCGCATTTCTAAACCCCTAGTATTACAGAATCACATTCCAGAGCTCTTAAAGCTTTATTCGCAATTGAAAATCGCTTTAAAAAAGATGCTCTCTTAAAAACTCAGTATACTTCCTTCATGGAAGAATACGAATCAGCAAATCATATGGAAGTAGTTCCAAAATCTGAAGAAATTAGTAATCCTCCTAAAGAAATAGTATATCTTAATCATCATCCGGTTTGGAAAAATTCTTCCACCCGAGAACAGATAAGAGTGGTTTTTAATGGGTCATCTCCAGATGCTAATGGTGTTTCTCTCAATGACACTCTGCATTCTGGACCCGCTATTCAGACAGATCTTACTTCAGTTTTACTTAACTTTCGTCTATTCCCCATTGCTGTCCTTGCTGACATTAAGCAAATGTATAGGCAAATTCTAGTAAATTCAGAACAACGTGATTTGCAAAGAATTTTGTGGCGAGACGACAATGCAAAACCTATAAAAATATTTCGTTTAAGAACAGTGACATACGGTCTTAAGCCGTCTGCTTTTCTCGCAATACGATCTCTTCATATGTTGGCCGAACAAGATGGTCATCTTTTTCATCCTCTTGCTTCTGAAGTATTGAAAACTGCAATCTATGTAGATGATTATTTGTATTCTTTTCCTAGTATCTCTGAAGCACTTCTTGTTTGTGAAGATTTAAATTCTCTTCTTTCTGGTGGTGGGTTCACCCTTCATAAGTGGAACTCGAATTCAACCGAATTTTTATCTAACTTTTCACAAGTAACTCCTGTTGACAAATGTGTTGCGCTTCCTACTGAGGAATCAGCTATTAAAACCTTGGGTGTTTTTTGGTCTTCTGCCTCAGATACCTTTTCATATGAGGTACACTTATCTGAGTTTCACCCTCAAACAAAAACGCAATTATTGTCGGAAATAGCAAGAGTTTTTGATCCGTTGCAGTACATTGCTCCGGTGGTTATTACTGCAAAAATTTTCTTACAAAAACTTTGCTTATTGAAAATTGGTTGGGATGAAAAGGTACCCTCCCCCCTTTTAGATGAGTGGTTGAAATACCGCAAGAGTTTGTTAGATCTTTCTCAAATTTCTATTCCCCGCACTTTAATTTCCGACCTTTTATGTCAGTATTTCGATTTGCAGGTATTTGCAGATAGTTCTGAAAAAGCATACGGTTGCTGCGCCTATTTAGTAGGCCGCCCTTCCAATACTTTACCCGGATTTTCCAATTTAATTTGTGCAAAATCAAAGGTAGCCCCACTCAAATCCATATCTTTGCCTAGATTGGAATTATGTTCTGCTGTAATGGCTGTGGAATTAGCCAGTAAATTAAAAATCAGTTTAAATTTGAAATTTTCGAGCACGTGGTTTTGGAGTGATTCTTCCATCGTGTTAGCTTGGCTTTCAAAACCTTCTTCGCATTGGACCACTTTTGTGGCTAATCGCGTTTCTAAAATACAAGAGTTGTCTCATTTTGACCAATGGAATCATGTTCCGGGGAAACAAAACCCCGCTGATATAATTTCACGTGGCTGCTTGCCCAAGAAATTAATTTCTCTCAAACTATACTGGAATGGTCCGGCGTGGCTCAGTCAGGATTTTTCTTGTTGGCCTCGTTCATCTGATCCGCTCGCAGAAGATGTTCCTGATGCTCGCATTGTTACCGCTTCCCTTTTTCTAACTTCTATTGCTACTTTTTCAGCTTTACTCTTCATTTAATAAATTAATCCGTGTGGTAGCATATTTATTTCGATGAAAATTTCTTGTTCTTGATCAGCCTGTGAAACCGCAACCCTTTCTCATTAAAATGGAATTGGAATTTGCTACTCGTAGAATCTTGTTTCTTATGCAACAAGAAGTATTCTTTCTTGAGTATCAGACGCTTTTAAGCAAAAAAAAGCTCTGCCAAAGTCTCACCCCTTTCTTTGGACCAAGATGGATTAATAAGGGTGGGGGGCAGGCTAGAAAATTCTAGTTACTCAGATGAGAAAAAACATCCCATTATTCTCCCTTCTAGACATCCTATTACTACTCTCATCGTAAAGAAATTTCATTATCAGAATTTGCACGCTGGCACCCGCACCTTGCTTTGCTTAATTCGCGAGCAATATTGGCTCATTAACGGTGTTCATGAAGTTTCTTCTGTTATTCGGAAATGTATACCTTGTTTCAAGTCCAAGCCCCAGCCAATCACGCAAATTATGGGAAACTTACCATATTTTCGTTCCGAACCAAGTAAGCCTTTCGCCCTTACGAGTATCGATTATGCTGGTCCTTATGCCTATCAAGTTAATTCCCCTTCATCTAAGCGAAAGTTGTTAGGTAAACTTTATATTTCTTTATTTGTGTGCATGGTGACAGGAGCCATTCACCTTGAGTTGGTTACAAGTGCTTCTACTCCTTATTTTATAGCAGCCTTTTCTAGATTTGCCGCTAGAAGGGGTGTTCCCTCTGAGGTTTTCTCAGATAACGCAAAAATTTTTGTTAGTACTTTTGATCTTTGGAAAACTGCACTTACCTCTCCTTCTGCTAAGGAACAGTTTTCTAATTTTTCTCATGCTAAGGGATTCAAATGGCATTTCACTCCCCCTTACTCCCCCCATCATGGTGGCCGTTGGGAATCTTGCATGAAGCTCACGAAGAGACAGCTGAAGAAAACCCTTGGTTCAGCCATCCTTTCCTATGAGGAATTCAATTCTTTAATTATCCAGGTTGAGGGTATCGTAAATTCTAGGCCGCTCACGCCTTTGTCTAACGATCCTAAAGATCTTCTTCCGTTAACACCTAGCCATTTTTGAATAGGCTGTTCTTTAGCTTCTACGCCTCCTTTGCTGAGTCGACGCTGTGATCTCGGGTTACCTATTTTCTGGAGAAAGTTAGAATCTTTGCGAAACTATTTTTGGCGCCATTGGAAGCTGGAGTATCTCAGCTCACTTAACAGAAGAGAGAAGTGGCGGCTTTACCAGCCTGATGTGCGAGTGGGAGATATGGTTCTTTTGCGAGATCCAAGTCTCCCCCTCGTATGGAATATTGGTAGGGTAACTCACTGCCATCTGGGTCGTGATAAGCATGTGAGAGTTGTAGATGTTCTCACTAGTAAAGGTGTCTATATTAGACCAATTTCTATGGTTGCTATCTTGCCTGTTGAGGCTTAGTGTCATCTTCTTTCATTGCTGTTCATATTTTTTCCAACTGATTCTTTGATTGTTTTCTTTCGGGGGTCTCGGAGCATGATCACTTTCGTGATGTTTATAGTGTGTGTTTCTTTCGTGCTGCATTTGTCGGTCAAATGCTTTTGAGACCACCGAACGAGCAATATGTATTTATTCATTTCTGTCAATATAATATTGTCTATTACTAGTGTTCACTCTCTCTATATACATCTAAGACTCTTACCTCAGCATGTTTAAGGTCATGCGCCTCCAGCATACGCTCGCATACTGAAAGGGGTGTCACCTTGCTTGCTGCCTTCCTGCCTGACGGACGTCACAGCTTGCCCTGGCCAATCATCGCACTGCCAGCCTGTAGGCTTCCAGACGCTTCTATGATGCTATTATTAAAGTGGCGGCGTTTTGCTCCACATCCGAATTCCTTCTTCAACTTTCTTCGGCCTTCTTCAACCTGCGATAGGCATTCGTGCCTTCCGCCCTTCTCCGGGGCATTCTAAACTTCAGGCCTAAGCTACATTTCATGGTTGAAACTACCGTGCACCGCAACAGCAGAGAACTTCTGCACTGAGAAAGTGCATTCTACACTTTACCCCAAACCGCAAGAAGCTGCGCCAAATCGCAGTTATAAACGCCATGTTATTTGGCATTCAAGAAATAACATCAAACCTAACGATGTTAAACAATGTACAACGCTGGTGAAGAAGAAGATCGGCCTGGCGAGGTTGTTTTCCTGATGCTGGACATCTCAAATTTTACTGCTAAAAATCAAGTGTTGGCCACGGCAGTCTCCGTCAGTATGCTTTCTAGTCATCGCCACTAAAAGATAAGTTTGTGCCTTTTATTATTGTTTTAATAATCTTCGTTTTAAGTGATTTTGCTAGCAAGTGCAAGAATATATTAAATTTGTGTGTGCATCAAGCAGAATGAACTTTCGTCTAATAGCACATGGCTGTGCCAACGTAATTAAAATTCATGAACATTTGAAGTTTCCCCAGGCGGGCCAACATAATCAATTTTTTAATTAAATCTTATTTATTAATGTGTTTGCGAGTTTCACCAACTTCCAGCTACCCAATATCTCCAACAATCACTTGGGAACAATAACATTTATCATGCAACAATACAAAGGGATTTTCATTATTGTCTCAAATGACAATCTAATTATTCATGAAGTGCGGATCTATAATGCAACGGCAAGGATAATTAATCATAGTAAAACTCGGTACAGATTACCGTTCCTTGAAAGGTTTATATAGCAGAGTGCAGACAGGGTCTGTCTCTGTTCTTGGTCTACCCCAAAAGTGACCTTCATTAAGAAAACGCCGAGACACTTCAGGCTTAAATTTATGAGGGTGGAGGCGAGTCAATGCTCCCTCCTTCCTGGACGGCCATTTACACACAGCTTTCAAACAAGCGTGAATCTGAAACTTGGAAAGGCTACACACCACTTTCATTTAACGACAATATTCTGAGTTTCTAATGACCTATTTCTGTAGCTCAGGTATAATTATAATTTCGGAGTTTTAACACTGGGAAGTTAGAATACAATAAAACCAATCATAATTAAGGGGCTTCCGACGTAAGAGAATTCCGGTTCGATTCTCTGGCCAGCCTCGAGGATACTTCCATTCTCGAGGGCTTAGGGCTAACTCCTAGAGCGAGGGTATCGGACCACTACTCCAAATAATAATAGCGACATTGGGAAAAGGAATTCGTACACAATTCCGCGCTTGACAAATAATGTAGCACCCTTTAAAGTTTGTCACTGCAAACACACACATAATCATTTACTTCTGTCCAGCTGATCTCCGCAATTATAACCTCCTGGCATTATTTTCACCGCAATTATAGCGTGACCATTTATAATATAGCGCTCATTGGCGACAATCAATACATTCGTGATGCCTTCCAAAGTCTAACATTTATTTCAACGTAATTAATTAATTTCTTCGTCCGCAAATAATAGATTTGCCTTTAACGTAATCTCGACTTTTCATTTACAAGAACACAACTGGTTCAATAATTATCATTATTTTTATCATTATATTTAGCACACAACGGTTCATACTTGAATATTACTTCAATAATTGGTTTATTCATTACATTATTCTTATCATTTTTAGCACATAACGGCTCCTACTTGAATATTATTTCCATAATTTTTTTTTAATATTATCCTGTTTGCCTTTTTAAATAGCATTGTTTTTCATTTACTAGTATTCCACTGAATACGATTTCTTGTGATTACACAATACAATTTTTAGTAATATTTTTACTTTAATTATTAGATCCCGCACTTATCATTCTCACACAGTTTTACATCCCTGATTCTCAATGCTGGAGAATACTTTCTCCCGGGTTACCATTGTTACACGAGATTCCCGAATCCAAAACTCATAATAAATTTTAATGTTACTTACATGATTTATCCGGCCACATTGACCGAATCCCAGTGGAACGACATTCGGCCCACATTAGATTTCTCACTCCATGATGATACACATATTCACACTAATTAAATTGCCCTCTGGTTTACATACTTTTAGATTAATATGAGGGATTACACACATTTTTTACTACACAAAAAAGTATAACTTTCACTAATATGTATATTTACACACACAGAATTTCACTTTTGTGGCATCAAACACTGCCTCACACTCGTGAATCCTTTCTGATCCAAATCCTAGGGGTGCAAGTTTCGACCGCTGCCTTCTACCTCCTTTTTGGATATTGACAGTCTCGTACGAAATCAACGTCCTTGGCTACGAATTCTCCCCTAATTCTGGTGTTGAATTTTTATCGGCACTTTCAATACTGCACGACAATATAGTCTTTTCCGGTTTGCAATTGTCTATATGGGAAACGGTATGTTGTTATGTTCACCCCTGAAGTCACTATACTGCGCTTGACAATTGTCTTTAATACTATGCGTCTGAACTGAATTCTGACGGCTATTGTCTCTTCTTTGCGGAGTACTTCCTTGAAACTCCACGTGGCTACTGATGTCTATTTTGTAGACTCTTAATTCTATCGCCACTTTGTCACGCTAATCTCCTCAAATCAGAAAAATTAGGGGTTAGCTATGTTTGACCCTACTGAGGTTATACTAACGCACTGGGAAAACGTTTTAGAGTATCTACTCTCTGCTGATGTCTCGTATACTTTCGAGATACTACGATGTCACTTCAAATACTAGTGTCTGGTCTTCGACTACCCTCGCCGGCTAACGTGTGTTTTTGCTTGAAGTTTATAACTTGGCCTAACACCGTAGACTATTTTATTTTCGAAGTTCTGACGATACTTTCCTTTCGAAAAGAACTTTACGTTTTAAAGCTCGCCGACACTGAAGAAAGCTGGACAGTACTACTTTTTAGAGTACTTCCTCGTCGTGATACAGGTTCGAGTCCTACTGACTGCACAAGACTTCCGGTGCTGACGAGCAGCACGACCAATACGTAGTCTGATGGATTACTGCATAATTTCCCTTGGGCTCGTAGCCCTTATATTTGATTCTGGTAAAAATAAATAAATTTATCTTCTTCTCCACTACCAATTTCCAAAATAATCGTCGTACAATGTTTAAAAAAATATCTCTGAAAAGCTGAGGTTTTAAACGTCTCAACAATATCTAAGTTTCCATGAATCGATAGTACAAATCTTTAATATTAATTCAAATGATCTCTTCAACCAGGTGGGCGGTGTATTCTTTTTGTCTCCCCCCATCAGCTCCTGGTTCGGGGACTCGCCGACTACGTAATGATGAATTTGCATTTCTTTCCTGTACAATTTCTATGGACTTTATCCACTCTAAAAATCTCTTTCCCTGGATAAATAACACTGATGGAGTCCTTTCTTTATTTTAATGCCCGCAAATGGCTTAATTTCAATTATTTCTCTAATTTCCTGGCTCCTCCCTTAAAGCAACGATGCCATTTTACTGTCGACTCAGGGCTATTTCCGAAACTACATCTCTCTCATTCAATGGAATATTTTTTCAGATCTATATTTATCGCGTGCGTAACCAGCTCTCTGGTGACTGTTCAATGACCTCACCGGGCAGCTGTGGCCTGGCAATCTATGGTTGCACAACTTATTCATGTCTCACGCAATATGATGCAGTATTACCTTCTCAACTTACTTCAGAACTCAATTTTAATGCCTGCATTAATTCTTTCTTTTCCACAATACAAGGATATGGGTTCGATACTGCACCTCTCCCATGGGTTCACTAAGTCATGGTATTTATCGTCCATCTCTTCTCCTAGTTCATCAATAGTTTTTCCCACATATTCTCGTATTCTGTCGTTCGAATCTGTGGTTTCGATTGAAAGGTTGCCCATCTTCTTTTCTAGGTTAGTAATGTTCATCTTGTTTTCATTTAGGTCGCCCTTAAGAATGTCAAAATCGACTCTGAATTCAGCTGCGTTAGCCCGTATCTCTTCCAGCTTCCTAATGTTTTCTGTGTGGTTGGTGCGGATTTCTGTCTTAACAGCTTACGCCGATCTGTTTCAATCTCTGACCTAACGTCATTCATTGCTTTAGTGATATTCGTTTTGATCTCTTTCGTGAAATCAGCCCTGAGATTAATCGAAGTAGCTTGAATGTCGCCCCTAACTCTGTTTATATCTGCCTGCATATAAATAATGTCTGTTCGCAGATCTTCAACATCATTTCTGACCTCTGTGCGCAAATTGCTTATGTTAGTGTTCATGTTGTCACAATTAATTTGCATATCAGTCGTAACATTATCACAATTGACCTGTATATCTGCCCAGAGATTGTCTGTATTAGCCTGTATTTAAGCTAGAATGTTTGCTCCCATGTCATTCAAGTTAGCTTGCATACCAGCTTGGTTTACCTGAACTTGATTAATGGACATGCGCAGAGCCCTCAGCAACTCAGGCAAAGTTGCGATAATGTCCAAACCTTCTTCACTTGCCATCACAATAAATTCAATTTGAGAATTAGGTGGGGAATAGTTTGGCTGAAACTTACACACTATGGCACATCTTAAGATCAAGCTCTGTGGAAAGTCTGCACTCTTCATAAACTAAGGGATCATTGCTGTGCCTCTGTCCTAATAAAAGTTAAACACACAACTAACAATTACATTAACTTAAGATCAGTTTTGGCTACAAGTGGAAATGTCTCTACTTATGAACTGTAATTAATGCCAACTGACCTCTTGGTCCTATCTCAGCATGAGTGCCATGCAGCTACTGTCCAGCCGTACGAATACCGATTCGCCACTGACCTGGCAGACGCTATCATACAAAAAAGAACAAAAAAAACATGAGCTCTCTACCTCTCAAATTCGGGTTTTCATATTCGTATGCCACCAACTAGACGTCTCAAAATCGAGCCGATCACCTTGAGGCGCCAATTAAAGATAAGTCTGTATGTGCCCGATTGACGAGAATTCCGGGGAGCCATCGACCTTAAATGACCCTTCCGAAACCCCCATCTCACAGGAAGACATATAGGCCGGGAAGGAATGCATTCTAGGACTGGGAAAGCACTCAAGAAACAGTACTCGGGGGTGTTGGGTGTAATAAGAGGTAAAACGACCATTCCAGAGGAATACAAACTCAACAAATACAATAAAGAGGCAAGGCTTACATTTAAATCACACTCAGTTTATTCAAAAAAGTGGCAGACCCCTAACTACTTCCGAGAGGTAAAAACGGCTATTCCGTGCTAACAATGTTCATGATGATATAATTCGTCTCCGTGCGATAATTCTAACAAATTAAGCCTCTCGAAGTCCTACGCAAAAATGGAAAAACAAAGAATGCAATCTAAGAGAATGACACGTAGATTTCCCCTATCCATTACTTCGGAGATTCAATAATAATAATAGTACAAGAATGATCCTACAGCAAGGTGAGTTATCTACTTGTTTACAATTTGAGATATTAAATATATTTAAAGCATAGTAAGTTTAAAGCTACGCTATGATGGTGTCATTTCCAACATTTAACGTTATAATCATTTAATCTAATGCCTATCGTACGTTAATAATAACAATGATGTAAACGAGAAGCGTTTCATCCTAAATTTATTTCCAAGCTAAAGCTATGCACATTCTGATCCTAACAGAAAGTATGAAAAGCCTAGTCTAATCACAACACAAATGTATAACATGTAAACACTCTTAAATTACGTGCGCAATGGGCGCCACTGCTCTTTACCTTCCTACATCGCAAATTCACGGTTTGTGAACTTGGGTCATGTTTGTTGGGAGAGGAAAGCTACGTCGGCGATTGCATGAGCAAAACATGTCTAACATCGCATTATCAGTTTAGTTACCACGTTTAGACACGTAACTAACTGACTGTCGTCGCTCAATAGGGAAAGCTATATTTGTATTTAAAAAGAGTCGAAGAATCAAATCGAAGTTACGGTCATCATGGTTCATTTAAGTTTAGAGGTTTGGTTAAATTTTATTAGAGTTCCTAGCTCTTGGTTTATACTTAGTTTTAGTTGAAAATCCTGATATTTGATTATTTCCTTCATATTTATCAGATCAGTTTAGTCCTATCAGTCCCATTGTATTTTTAATGACCATGCTAAATTCATGCAGTGTAAACAATTGGTGTACCAAACATCCAATACAAACACATCATTGGAAGAAAAATCAATTCCACAACCTCAAATAGCACATCTGTGTGCTGATCAATACTACTGATCCAATGATCATCTGCTGTAATAACGTGACAAAAGTCGAGTGCGTTACCAGCAGTTACAGTTATTGAGAAATGACTGTGTCACAAATTCCTACACGCAAAAGTGTATTGGTTGGATGCTCTGTCGAAGATATAAAAATGTTATTTACAAAAAATGTTGGCAAATGCATTTGTCCTCAGCAAGTGCAAATGATACGACATGTTGTGGTTCCTCCACCACTAGGAGTACATGTTAACGATAAAACCTACCTAGGAATGTGCGGCGTAAGGTCATAATAACCAAGCTAATCCCCATAAGAGGATCGTACATATAAATATGTTCGGCAATCTGCCCGACTCACGTGTGTTCTTCATATTTTCTTGCATGGTTTAAGTAGCTTGTAAGGCATATATATGGGATGCTTGTAATCCACGTGGTTGCTTTATAGTGCGATCCAGCCATCGCTAATCCATTGGTAGTACGGTCCAACCATCTCTAAACCCCGCCATCCTATGGGGTTTCTACTCCATTCCTACATTCATAGTTGAATGAATAATCGGCATTTCTTCTTTACAATAAATGTGTGTTAATAATGCCATGATGCTATAAGATTTGGTTGCACTGAATTTACTGTTACGCCTCAACTAGCAATTACACTGAATTGGCACTGGTGTAGCGGTTAGCAAGTTATAAAGGCCATTGGTTTTCCGCTCACAGAGTTTAAATATTTTAGCTTGTGCTACAGTACACACTAATAACTGGTTTACATTAAATTCCCTCGTAAACTGTCCTTTACTATTCTGCACTGTTTTATAAATTTCGCTGCACTTCTGAGAAACGTGGTTTGGCAGCGTGCTCGATGCCTGCATTAGATAGTTCTTGAAATATAACAAATATTCAGAATCTGCTATCTCTGATAGTTTTAAATACACTTAGCAGTTATACTGAACGCAAACGCGTATCCTTATTTTTTAGATTAAGCTGAATTATACTGATACTCCTCGACTTGTCGAGCACGTTTTGACGTAGTTTCAGGACTATGCCTGTCGAAGGTTACACGTCAAGCTTCATCAAGATGCCGGATGGACTTTCTAGTCATCGGTCAAGTGTGCGGCTGTGTAAATATCTATGGCATTCACTATGGATCATTCATATTCATGTCTCCTATTTATAATAAATCATATTCCTCTTCTGTGCATTCAAAATATTTACAACATCGGTTAAGAATTATGTGGTTTACAAAATATATAAAATATAATACACTCTCGGCGCGGCAACTCATATTAGTCAAATGAGCGCTCAATCGGCCTCCTCCATGGATGGTGAACTCTTCATGAGCCAAAGAGGTCACATGGCAAATGTGACATCGGGTTCACTATAGTGCTGGCCTCGAATTATAGGTTTCTTCGTCTTCACCCAAGGGGCAGCTACAATAGTCTCACTGTGATTGAATAAGAAGCTTTTTTGGCGAGTTATGACGATTTGCATTTAAGTTCAGTATTATAGATTAATATTATTAGCAAAAATCAAACAGATTCTGAAGTAGGAGAGAAGAAAGTACCCGGTTACTGAAGTGCTGTCCTAGCACATGCAGAGTGTATGTGACTCAATCGGAATGAGAATATTTGCCTGAAATAATCGAACCAACGCCATAGAGATACAACTCAATTAAGACCTCTCGTAGAATTGTCTAAAATCTCGGGTAAAACATCACACCGAATTAGTTGATTGACGTATGCAAAGAAGTCGTCGTGTGGATATCAGAACATATTTATGGACATTACTACACACAAGGGACACGATAATATGTTACCATCTAACCTATTAAGCATTTGCTGTTACCGTTTGGAATAGTTGTACGCTGGAAATAGATGATTTAGTAAAGTAGGTACTGTAGGTAGGAAGGCACCATCTCCCTCTTACGGAATTATCGCGGCACACCAGCTCCCAATATAAGTACATAATTGACACTTTATTACACACATCATAATAAAAAAAATAACTTGCAAGCTGTAAGAACCACAAAAGTATGAATAATGACAGAACACAATGAGTTCACTGTTTGGCACAGAGGAAACATCTTCCTTAACCAATAAAACAGAAGTTCACTGTAGTATTTGGCGTGTATACAAGGCAGTGTAGAACATCTGCCAGACTAGTAAGTATTTACGGAGGCACATGTTGCTGAGCGTCAAGATAACGTCAACGGTTTGGTCTTGCCGTAGATGCTCATTGCGTTTTCCCTTTACGTACTTACTGCAAGTTCGATACTACTGAAGTGAACTAAGATATTATTATATTGTCACTAACTAGAAAACCATTGCGGCGTATATTCTTGAGTCACTTAATAATGTCTGAAGTACTTCAACATCTGCAGTAAATTACACAATGCCATCGGTCGACTGAACAATCATCACACAAACGAACTAGTCCATAATAAGCGTATTATCACATATTTACAAACGATTGCAGTACATTAACGCGAACTGGACTTCACAGACATACTGAAGACACTAAAATGTACAGATGAGCGATAGTTTATCCCAACTTTCATCAAACGAAGCTAACCACAGCTAATATTGTATCCCAGCAACGAATGTAAACAAACAATATGTCGGGCTTCCTCTGCATACGCCATTTTCAAACTTTCGATACCTGCATTAAGGTCTGAGTATTGTAGTTGGTCATGGTTGTGTTGAGGTGCTAAAAGAAAAAAGAACTGCGTCATCACGAGTTACTGCTTACTTGTGTTTTTCATACCCTCTGATCGAAGGAAAGTTCTCACTTCAAACAATTGCTACAAATGTTCGTAACAAGTTAGGTTTTTGAAACATAATTGTTTTAAAAGAGTGATAGCTTGGCTACAAAATTCAATATTGAGAAATGGTTCATCGTTGTTTGATGACAACTGACAACAAGCTTTTGTTATTGGCGTCTGAGAGGGCACAACGGCCAGTAGATGGCTAATATGCCCGCTGCTGTGGCAAAAATGCCGGTCTGCGCTATTTCTGCCCTAAAGATATTGTCCCTGTACCACGTGTATCCGAAGCAAAACGCAGGAGCAACGGACGCAGGAAAGCTGTTGTCAGGTAGTCCTTATAAATATGATCTGTTAGACGAGAAAGCTGCTAAGCAAGCAAAAAGGAAAGTTATGAAACGGAAAATTGCTGAAGAAGAAATAATGTTATTACGAATATCTGTAACAACAAACAAAGAATTCAGCTATAAACCCCAGGTCAACACTGCTAATAGAAGCCTGTATGAAGACTCACATAGTGACATTGATACAGAATGTCTTAATTGTAGTGAAACATTTTCGGATTCATATTCCGATGAGCTTTGGGTCGAGTGCCCAGGATGTGATTTGGGGGAGCCTATGAACTATGTGCTGACGTCGGGGAGGGCGATGGGAATTTATGTGAAAGCTGCAGCTAAACTTACTAAAATTACGTTCCACCTCCTTGTTATAAAACACTTTTTTTACTATACTGTAGGTATTTTTGGAAAAATCATATTTAGAATTCAACATTTTTATTTTTTATTTTTGATATGTAACATCTTTCCACTCGGTTGCTGGATATTTTTTTGGGAGTGATTTTGAAAACTGAGACGGAAGTGGATCGTAACGATCGAGCTGGCAGTGGTGGATCGAACGGAAGTGTCAGACATACTGCCAACTTGATCGATTGATCCAGCTGGCAGGGGTAAGAGAAACAATGAGCGCGCGGTGTCTTAAATTGATACCATGACGTACTCTCGACCATGGCCATGGCACCCGAGGCCATACGATATTATTATTATTATTATATTGTTCATTCTTATAAGATGACCATAAAATTACAATCGTCTTTTCCGAAAAGTATGAGTGATATTTTCAGATTGACAATATATTTCCTGGGATGATTCTTTCCGCCATATTCCCTCTATACAATCTGGGCCAAAAATCTTTCGTAAAATTTTCCTTTCTTGTTTCTCTATGTCTTTGATTAAAGATCCACCACAAATGATTAATATTATTATGTGTTTACTGTAATTAAGTTAACAATTCAAATATAATTTTTTTCTAACTTAAAAAATCCGTTTTCTGAATTAATTTACCACTTCTTGGCTGGGCCCATCATGTCCTACCCCTGTGAGAATAATGGCCACTTGGGTACTATCTTGGGAAATTGATTATTTAGGTATTTCCGTTTGTCCAACTAAAACGAAAAAATTCTTTCACGCACTAAGTTGGATAATGTGTATAGTCTGACAATTCTATCGTAATGAAGTTACTTTTCAATCAAAGTAACTAATAATAATAATATAGTATGGTCTCGGGTGCCTGGTGCAAGCTTTGTAATTTGACACCCAGAGGGTAGCTTGCATGTCGAATTTCGTTGTTCCTTGAATCACTATGAAAGCCAAGGAGGTTAGATAATAGTTATCTAAACTCCTTGAACACTATAGCGCTTTCTAGTAGAGAAATGAGGAACTTCGTGTTGGCGGAAACTCCCGAGATTAATTTTGCCATTATGAACTCGGCCTACTGAATTCTAATGGGTTCTTTGACATCCCAACATCGTATGACATGCGTATCGTATTTTGCCGCCATTCAAAAATCACTTACCACGGCCAGGAGCGAACCCACAATCTTGGGGGTTAGTAGACCGACACGCTATCCACTCACCCACCGTGGCAAGTAACTGAAACGCGGTTATATTAAAGCTGTAGCTACCCCACTCCACCCCGTTCGATTTGTTCCACATCCACACCTGTTTCAGACTGGATGTCAGTGACCGCTCGAGGGCGGTCAGCTGTTTTGATACGGGTCAGTGAAGAACTTAGCTTTTACCTGACAATAGTCACCCTCTGCCCTTTATATGGATCCATCGCTTGAATATGCATGTATTCAGATGAACAACAATACCCTCATAGTTGCATAATTATCACCCCACACCAGGAGTTGGTAAACCGGTCATCACTCAGTTTTGTGACAGGTTGCATACTGTACTTACTTTATGTGACCACCTCGTGATGTAGTGACTAGCTTTCTTGGCTGTCACCCCTGAGGTCTAGATTCGATTCCCGGCTCTGCCAAGAAATTTAATCCGTGACAGAGGGCTGGAACTGGGTATATTCAGTCCCAAAAGGCGTAAGTGGGAAGAAGTGGGTTCAAATCCCACCTCAAATATCCTATGAGTTGTTTTCCGTGCTTTCACACTTTTCTACCATGCAAATTCCGGGATGGTTCCTAACATAAGGCCACGGCTGCCTCCTTCCCAATCCTCACCTTAAATTGCAATTGCATACACCAATATGGCCCTTACAATAACACAGGTTATCAGACAAAAATACACACACAAGTTCACGTGGTTGAATGACCGTGATATCCAAGCCTCTCAAAAGAAATAAATAACCAACAAGTTCTTTGTCACTGAAATAGTAGTGTGATTTCCTAGATCCAGTGACTTATAGCGATTTTTGTCATCATTTAATTTAGTGGCGTGAGGGTCAGGTAAGCGGTGCGACTAAGCGCTCCTTGGCCTGGTGTATAAATTGAATGGGGAGGTTAAAATTGAATTTCTGAAATTGATTTGTATTGATGTAAATTTTAGTTTAAAATAGAGGTGCCCGCCGAGGAAGCCGCCCCGGAGGCCCCTGACATGATTTCAAGTTGGTAAGCTTTAAGCTGGCGAAGTGTTTGAAGTTTGTAATATTTTAATATTAAATGTTAAGTTGTTTCAATTTATTAATTTATTGTACGTTATATAAAAGTGCTAGTACAGATTTCCATTTCGTTCACTCGACCATCACATACCACATGCCCTCCCGGCCGTGGCGCGACAGCAGCAGTTATTGGTAACAACGAGTGTGGATACTTACACTAACTGATATCTTACTAAGAGATGTACCGTACAGAGATACAGCCTCTTCAGTGAAGTGAAGACATCCCTCTCTGCTTGTTCTTGAAGTGTAATAAACGCTGAAGCGAAGACCCTTCTAAAATAACACCTGTAGAGAATATCGTCAATATTTAAAATAGATCAGCTACGTTATAAACAGGTTTTAGTGCTACCTAGCTGAAACAGAGAGTAGTTTCTAGACACTGTGTTTAGAAATTCAGGGTTGGCACAAATCCCGTGTTACAACCCAAGTCCGAAAACCATGAGTTAATTCGCAAGGCAAAGGAAGGACTCTGTACATTTCAATCATCAAATTGAAAGTTTTCAAAATTGTCCATAGGCCCTACTTCCATTATAGATTAGTGGTTGGTTGGTTCTTAAGTTTAGGGGCTGCGACAACGCGGTCATGTAGCCCCGTGTACTTTGGGTGTGTGTAGAATCTGTCTGATAACCGGTGTTAATTGTGATGACTGTATTAGTGTGTATCTGGTTTTTTTTAAATTTAAGTACTGCAACTTAGAATTTTTCAAATAGTTCCTACTTTTGCTGCCAAGCGCCACCGTCAACGACTACTAGCCCAAGTTCAGAACTTAGCTACTAGACGTCACCGCAGTCGGCTCTTGGCAACGAACGTAGAAATCTAAGAGCGTTGTTTACCTTCTTAACCTATCCAATTTAGCTTCACACAGGTGTAATTAGTGGAAGGTTCTTTAACATGCCATAAATCTATGACATGGGACCGCCGGCTTTAAATCCCCTCCGAAGGAAGGCATACTGAGGGATTTTTAACGCTCTTAAAAAATTCAACGGCTTCGGCCGGGTTTGAACCCGCTATCTTGGGCATAGAATCTCAGCATGCTACCGACTACGCCACCGAAGCCGCCCCATTATAGATTGACTCAGATTTCTCGAGTGTGATTGTTGAAGAGGATATAAAATGTAGGTTGTCTTAGGAAAGGAAAGCATTTCTACAGAAATGGAATCTGTTGACATGGAATATAGATTTAGGTATTAGAAAGTCATTTTTGAAAGCCTTTGCCTGGAGCTTGGCACTCTATGGAAGTGAAACTTGGACTGTTGGCGCAGCAGAAAAGAGGAGAATAGAAGCGTTTGTAATGTGGTGTTACAGGAGAATGATGAAAATCAGATGGGTAGATAGATTAACGAGCGTGAGAGGAGAGATTTTTCTGGCGACTACTAATGAAGAGAAGAAATAGATCGGTAGGACACATACTAAGACACCCAGGAATAGCAAACTTAGTTATGGAAGGAAGGGGTTGAGGACAAAAACTTTAGGCGTAGACCAAAATTAGAACATGTTAAATAGATTGCCTCGGATGCCAAGGTGTGGCAACAAAGTAGAGGTGAAATGATTAGCTCAAGTATGGAGGGTTATATCAAACCAGTCAAAAGTCTGAGGACTCAACCCACAACAACGTGGTTCCTGTACCAGTGTGTCTATTGTCTAACTAGGGATCATCGCTGACGTCAATTGCGATAATACGTCGTGTACATGCAGGCCAGATCGCAAGGAAAATAGCCTAATGTCTGTTTACCGAGTCGAGATAGTGCGCCCAATGGCCCTAATCTTGCCAGACAAAATAAATCTATCAATTCAAATTCTGTTGCAAGAATAGTGTTTACCAGGGACGGTGCGTCATTAAGGGCCGAAAGGGCCCTGCCCACCCTTGGCCGTTAGGCCGTACTGCACGAAATTTATTTTATTAATGTCTTCTAAATTTAGTTTAAATTACAGATAATCTACATAAATTAAGTGGTTTTCCCTTCTAGAATCCATAGAAAGAATTCAGTATACATAACTCATCCCTAGCATAAGTTCCTGACAGTCTCGT
This sequence comes from Meconema thalassinum, assembly GCA_946902985.2. Classification (NCBI taxonomy): domain Eukaryota; kingdom Metazoa; phylum Arthropoda; class Insecta; order Orthoptera; family Tettigoniidae; genus Meconema; species Meconema thalassinum. Next base: position 502,613,467 of record OX336390.1, read on the forward strand.
ACGGTGTATTGTAATAGCAAGGGCTACTGCACCGAACCTTCCATGTTTAGTACACACATCAAAAAAAGTTTTGCATCACCTCGGTTCCCAGATCTCCGGCATATAGACGTTGACTGTGTATATTGTATCCAAGATACAGTCCCTTTGACTGTTCATAGATGTCACTAAAACTGCTCAAAGATGTAAACAACCATGCATGAGCAGGGCCTATTAGACGGAGGGGGTACGACAGCCGATCCGTTCCAGTCATTCCACCAGGACGAAGGTACGCTGCTCATGTTGTCTGTAGTTCTACCATGCCTAGAAGGTCAATACCGCAGTTCGATCGCGTCCGCATTGTTACTTTGTGTCAAGAAGGGCTCTCAACAAGGGAAGTTTCCAGGCGTCTCAGAGTGAACCAAAGCGATGTTGTTCGGACATGGAGGAGGTACAGAGATACAGGAACTGTCGATGACAGGCCTCGCTCAGGCCGCCCAAGGGCTACTACTGTAGTGGATGACCGCTACTTATGGATTGCCGCTCGGAGGAACCCTGACAGCAATGCCACCATGTTGAATAATGCGTTTCGTTCAGCCACAGGACGTCGTGTTTCAACTCAAACTGTGCGCAATAGGCTGCATGATGCGCAACTTCACTCCCGACGTCCATGGCGAGGTCCAGCTTTGCAACCCCGACACCATGCAGCGCGGTACAGATGGGCCCAACAACATGCTGAATGGACCCCACGGAATTGGCATCACGTTCTCTTCACCGATGAGTGTCGCATATGCCTTCAACCAGACAATCGTCGGAGACGTGTTTGGAGGCACCCTGGTCAGGCTGAACGTCTTAGACACACTGTCCAGCGAGTGCAGCAAGGTGGTGGTTCCCTGATGTTTTGGGGTGGCATTATGTGGGGCCGACGTACGCCACTGGTGGTCATGGAAGGCTCCGAAACGGCTTTACGATACCTGAATGACATCCTCCGACCCATAGTGCAACCATATCGGCAGAATATTGGAGAGGCATTTGTCTTCATGGACGACAATTCTCGACCTCATCGTGCACATCTTGTGAATGCGTTCCTTCAAGATAACGACATCGCTCGACTACAGTGGCCAGTATGTTCGCCAGACATGAACCCTATCGAACATGCCTGGGATATGTTGAAAAGGGCTGTTTATGGACGTCTTGACCCACCAACCACTCTGAGAGATTTACGCCGAATTGTCGTTGAGGAGTGGGACAATTTGGACCAACAGTGTCTTGATGAACTTGTGGATAGTATGCCACGGCGAATACAGGCATGCATCAATGCAAGAGGACGTGCTACTGGGTATTAGAGGTAGTGGTGTGTACTGCAATCTGGACCACAAATGCTGAAAGTCTAGCTGTATGATGGTACAACATGCAATGTGTGGGTCTCATGAGCAATAAAACGAGCTGAAATGTTGTTTGTGTTGATCTCTATTCCCTTTGTATTTAACGGTTCCGGAACTCTTGGAACCGAGGTGATGCAAAACTTTTTTTGATGTGTGTATATGGAGTAATGGGCCGGGTGACCAAACAGTGGACATCGCACTGTCTTGCACGCGAATTACTGTGGGCTAAAAAAGGCTTTTCGTGTCTTCTCAAGGGCCTGGAGAATTGGCCCATAACATTGCTCTAGAATGAAAGAGAAGATATCTCTACTTCCGTCTTCTTCTGTCTCTGTTTGAAACCGGCTTAGGGGGATCGGTTTACCCCATGCACGGTCGACTCTAGACAGGTCGGAAGGCTGAGACTTGGCAACATGTTCATCAGTCATACCCTTGTCAGGCGGGAACACGAGGGAACGTTCAGTCGGGCAGGTGTTCTTGTTTATCTCATAGGGATATTTCCTTCTATATTTTGTTGCTTACGCTTTTTACGTTTATACGCTTTATAGTAGCGTTTATACTACCCTTCCAGATGAGTTTTTTTTACTGTAATCCCTAATCGAGAACACACTGACGAGTGTGCTTTGTATCTGGCAAATATGGTATTTTTAAATGCCTACGGTACATGGAATTATCACATATTGTACTTCATGTTTTAAACTTTGATTTTCCTGGAATGTTTCGGCACCGTAACAATGCCAGATACATGTTGTATCCCCAACTGTAATGCAAATTAACCAAGTAAGTGAGGCTGCACACCAGTGTTTAGGTTCCCAAGTGACGAAAATCTGCGCCAGGCCGGGATTAGGGAACCTTCGAAATGGTTCGTAGATCGCATAAATTAGTCAATTAAGAGAAAAAATACTTTCAGTTATTGCCACTGTATTGCTAAACAAATATTTACAGGCAGGGAATGATGCTGTTGATGTCGGCAAACTTGGTTATGGGAAGAGAAATTTGCAGCACTTTAGGATGGAAACAGAAGTAATCTGATACAGTTATGGAATACCAGCAGCAACAGACTATTTCTATAATGGAAGTAAATTATCTACATACATGTGCGGCGGAATCGAGGGTTTATTATAGGCCTACAGTGTGAAGATGTTATGGGAGAGAGCCTACATTTCTGCATCTACTTACTCCATATTATTATTATTATTATTATTATTATTATTATTATTATTATTATTATTATAACACCGCCAATTGTTTTATTACCATACTTCAGAGTAGTAGCCTAAAATACGAAAAGAAACCAAAATAATTTTCTTTATTTTGCTAAACACTTTTATGTTGGTAAATTATTTCCATGTCACTCATGCCTAATATCAGCTGCTTGGCTCTTATAACAACTTTTCACGATCATATGCACGTTATCCATTTATTTCCGATTGTAACACTGGCCATGTGTAAATAAAAATCAACAGATGTTTTGCTAAATATGTACATTATGTTTGCCCAATATTAATTCGGTAGTTTTTGTCGCCTCTCTTGCTAGCAAACAGCTGTTTCAGTTCAGGCGCTCGTGACGAAGTATGACTGACAATAGCCGTAGCTACAGTGCTGTCAGGTTGAACCTTCCGACCTTTCTAGAGTCGACCGTGCCCCATGCCATGCGCAGGTAGACCACTAATAGCCATTGTTCACAGCCTGTTGAAACACAAACATAACTGTATTTATATACATTTTCAGTCTGGTGTCCAAGTAAAGTGCAAGTGTTAGTGAGTTCTGTGAATAAGTTTTTAACTTCTGTGGTAGTAATTTAATTTGCTGAGTGTGTGCGACATACGAAATTGAATGAAGTGGAATATTTATTAAATAATCCATTTTTATCTTTACCTCTGAACACATAATAATAAATTAAAAGATTAGGACCTCGTCAACCAAAATATGTTATAATAACGTTCCAAGATGGATCAAAACTAAGGACATTTTTGCCTGGATTTACAAATAAGGAGCCAGGTGAGTACAGTTATTAATATTTGTTTCAAATGTTGTGATGTGTGGAATTATGATCATGGGAATATTGGCAGCAATAAATGTCATACATAAAACAATGTTTAAAATAAAATGAATAACAATAATATCATCTGGCCCACCCTAAAATTTTAGTCAGCAGCCGCCCCTGGTGTATACATTACACATTTGTCACTCGGGCTATGGTAAGATCTGGTAAAACAAATCGTATGATGCAAGCTATGAATGGCGAGTCTTATATAGAAAAAAACAAGATGTTCAAGAAAGAACATATAGCCTACTTTCTCCTAAATGTGTGGGTATAGTTGGAACTCGTTCTCCTTATCACCTCCTACTTTCTTCCCGTTTGAAGTGCAAAATGGTACACAACAGTATGACATACTGAATTTGAGCAGCGGCGATCAAACCATAGTTTATAATTTATCCCAGCATTTTACAATTTCATCAGCAAACACTTCAAACAACGTAGGAATTCAGTATATTAACACCGACTACTTACAATAACTGAAACTAAAACAAAACTTCGTTGGTCTAAACGTATCCCTGGGAGAAACACATTTAATAAACCTACTGCACAGCTAATTTTTAATCGCGCCTATCCTTGGGGGCGAGTGGCTCTATCGGCAACAGGAGGATTTTTTTTTTCAATTACACCGTATGCATGGGCTCACTAACTGGGAATGTCAAAACCGGTATAGAGCGCAGCTCGCATCCAGTAGGCCGTGGTTATCACACGCATAATTCAACTGGTTGCTAGTAGATGTCACTCGTGCAGATCCGGTGGTGAACTTTGTTTTAATTAAATACAGTATATATTTAACAAAATGTACAACAATCACTTAATTTTATTACGTCTCAGTACTTAGAAAAGAATATAAAACACCAAGCAAAAGAATACAACTTTGCAAAAACTGAAAGAAGGCTAATAATAGGAAATACCAAGTTTAAATATTGTTTTTTCAATAGCTTTCCTCGTAGTTCCCCATTAGTTTTTTTTTCTTCTTTGAAAAACTGAAGAACGCAATGTGGTCGAAACTGGTATTTAATTAATAAATATGAATTTTAAAGAGAATATTGACTAAGGTATACTAGATTTATTATTTCTTTCTAGGTTTATTGTCAGTAAGGAAATAATAATTATGATTAAGTTCGTATCATTACGTATTAAAACTCAGCAATTGTTCTAGGTTTGTGCCGAGTCTTGTTTGGGGTTTCGCCTAGGACACCAAGCTGGCTCATCGGCGGGCTCTTGGTGTCCCCGCCCGGACCCCCACAGGAGTAACGAACTGCGCGCTACCTCCCTCTATATTAGGTGCAACTGCACCACTTCACTGCGAGAACTAAAAGCTCAAGCAGCCTTAACCTCCCTATGAAGGCTTCCAAAAAGATGGTATATTGGCTTTCACGGCCGGTGAATTAAAACTCAGCAATTCTTCTGGGTTTGTGCCGTGTCTTGTGTGGGGTTTCGCCTAGGACACCAAGCTAGGCTCATCGGCGGGCTCTTGGTGTCCCCGCCCGGACCCCCACTGGTGTAGCGAACTGCGCGCCACCTCCCTTTATATAGAGTGCAACTGCACCTCTTTACTGCGAGAACTAAAAGCCTTAACCTCCCTATGAAGGCTTCCAAAAAGTTGGTATATTGGCTTTCACGGCCAGTGAATTGAAACTCAGCAATGTTTCTAGGTTTGTGCAGTGTCTTGTGTGGGGTTTCGCCTCAGACACCATCTTTTAGGTATAACATCATTATTAGTAACAACTGTTTTCTTTTGTGTAACATTTACTTTATATGTGAACGTCTCATTTTATTTTAAATTCAAAATTTTGTAAGGGTATCCATTTCAATTTAGCATGTTAATTTCAAGTATTCAATGCTGATGAAGATATTGTCATATCGGCACATTTAGCTTACGTTTAACTATTTATTAAACATCATTTCACAGTATTGACAACGCGGATTTCACATTTACATATAACCATTATTCAATACGGAGGTAACTGTTACCAATTTAAAAATTGTTAACGCATGTAAACGCATTTTACGGATGTTGGAAGCTGCTGCTGCTAGAAGATTTAGGTCATTCCTATATTTGACTCGTGAGTCCTCCTTATTTAGAATTCATAATTACGTTATCTCTGGTGATACGTGGAATGCGACCTTGCCTTGTACAAATAGTTTCGTCTTGACCTAATAAGAGGCCATTGACTTGAGCTATGCGTCTGGGAAAGTCCAAAGTCAGAACAATGTTGTACGTTTATCACCTTTCGTATCTAGGTATTTGACTACCATAAGTTCACTGGTGTAAATATTTGCCAAAATCCCGCATACTGTATCATGCACAAAAGGCAAGGTTTACCAACGCGACTTTCATTTCATTTAATATCTACTCTACACACGCAAATGCTCCCAAATATGGTCACCCGACATACAAACTAATACTAATCAAAATAATACTGACCAAGAAACAATCAGACGTAAAGCGAAGTAAGACCAGTTCAGCTTCCAAAAATCGTATTATAAACAAGTGTCTGTCACGTGATCTATTCTCCCCTCCCTCTCCAAATCACAGCATGAGCGGAATAGCGTCCGATGCTAATTTTCAATTAAGTCAGACAAGGGAAGGCCTGACGCAATCCATGCAAACAGGCTGGTAATTGAAAAAGCTCGTGAAAACAAGCAGAGTTTATATATGGTTTTTATAGATCTTCGATCGTGTGCCAAGACCGTTAATATGGCAAGCATTATGGTCGCAAAACGTTCCTGAACTATACATAAAACTCATAATGGATATGTTCAACAATATAAAGACATGTGTCAGAAGCCCAGCTGGTTTGTCCGAAAGCTTTGATATCAAAGTGGGGTTTCATCAGGGACGTGCTCTAAGGCACTGTTATTCAACATTACTATAAACTACCTAACGAAACAATTTCAGAAACCCTTACTGTGGAATCTTTTGTACGCGGACGATGTGGCACTAATATCTGACAGTATTTATGACCTACGGGAGAGTTTAGACCAATGGAGGAGAGCTCTCGAGTCTAATGGACTGCGCATTAGTAGAACCAAGACTGAATAAATGGTATGCGACTTCCACCACAATAAACCCAGTATGACAAATATTGTACTTAAACTAGATGGTGAATCCTTACCGAGAGTAACTAAATTCAAATATCTAGGTTCTGTCATTGCTGAAGATGGAACGATAACCGCCGATAGGGCCATGTCTGGGTGGAACAAATTGCGCGAACTAACAGGAGATTTATGTGATCCGAAAATACCCATGAGAACGAAGGGGAAAGTTTATAAAACTGCCGTAAGACCAATCCTACTCTATGGTAGTGAAACATGGGCTACTACAAAGGCACATGAGCAAAAGCTACATACCACTGAAATGCGTATGTTACGTTGGGTAGGTGGAGTTACTCTCAAAGATAAAATCCTTAATGAACATGTGCAGGGCAGTTTCAAAGTAGCGCCTACAAGTGAGAAACTTTTTAGAAACCAGGCTAAGGTGGTATGGACATGTTATGCGAAGACCAGAGAATCATGTAGTGAAGAAGTGCCTTTCCATGGCTACGCAAAAGAGAGGGAGCGGCAGACCTCAAACAACATGGATGACGAATGTCCAGAGGGACAAGAGAGTATGCTGATGATGCTTTACAACGAAATGACTGGCGCCTCAGGATTAAGAAAGCCGACCCCGCGTAACGGGAAAAGGCGAGGAGAGAAGAAGAAGAAGAAGAAGAAGAAGAAGAAGAAGAAGAAGAAGAAGAAGAAGAAGAAGGGAAGGCCTGACCTGAGTCAACGTTCCTCGTTTCTTGGAAATCCAGCGCAACCTTTCCTTGTTTTCTTTTTTTATTTTTTTTTATTTTCTGTTCCAGAAATATCCCAATTGGAGACACACAGGAAAAATGGCTAAATTGTGTAATTATCTAGCCTACTAGGCAAAAATCTGATATATTTACTCTAATTATTGTAATAAATGATGAGATGATAAGAGATGCAATGGTCATATAATGGGAAATAAACTGATATGTCACACTTCTAAATAGTATGTATTGGTTGGTTCTTAAGTTTAGGGGCTGCGACAACGCGGTCATGTAGCCCCGTGTACTTTGGGTGTGTGTAGAATCTGTCTGATAACCGGTGTTAATTGTGATGACTGTATTAGTGTGTGTTATCTGTTTTTTTTATATATAAGTACTGCAACTTGAAATTTTTCAAATAGTTCCTACTTTTGCCGCCAAGCGCTACCGTCAACGACTACTAGGCCAAGTTCAGAACTTAGCTACTAGACACCACCACAGTCGGCTCTTGGCAACGAACGTAGAAACCTAAGAGCGTTGTTTACATTCTTAACCTATCCAATTTAGCTTCACACAGGTGCAATTAGTGGAAGGTTCTTTAACATGCCATAAATCTATGACATGGGACCGCTGGCTTTACTTCCCCTCCGAAGGAAGGCATACTGAGGGATTTTTAACGCTCTTGAACCCGCTATCTTGGGCATAGAAGCTCAGCATGCTACCGACTACGCCATAAATAGTATGTACAAGTCGTTGAATTGGGGGTTTGGTATTTGTAACCCTGGAAGGTTACACTTACTTTGTTCAAAGAATACTTCTATTCAGATCATAAAGAGGTTCAAAAATATTTATGATGAATAAATAAAGTAGGACTTTCGTCAATTGGTCGTACATTTCTAGTGCATTTCTTTCTTTTTGTTTTTTTGCTCTCTAAGCATCTCAGGAAACTGCAGCGTGATAGTTCTTACAGTAATTGATGTCTCGGGATCTCTGACATTGTGTCTCTTGTTTCATTTATTTACTGTATACGGATAAACCGTGACGAAATCAGAAATATTAACTATTGCTTTGATTGATTGGACATGTCCGTCGGATGGGTGATATGAAACTTTCACGCCAGATTCTGTTTGGTGAATTTTGTTTCTGCGCCAGACCTCATGGATGTCCAAAAAGTTGACAGGTCTAGGTCCAAAAACTTGGGACACACTTGCTGAAGAATGCTCAACTTGGCGTCAGACCATTCCGACTGCTGTCAAAATGTTAGAAGGATAACGTCGTAGACATGAAGAGGCCAAGCGACCACCTCCTCCTCCTCCTCCTCCTCCTCCAACAATTCTATGTGATCTGTGTGGACGCTTGTTCCACGCTAGGATTGGACAGTTTATAGGGTTACCACATAGAGAAGAATGTTTCAATGCGCATGCGCATCAAAGTAGGGTAGAGTGTTTCCAGCTCTCTTCTCTGTCCACTGCTAGTCTTTCTTCTGCGCATATGCGTCAGGTAGGGAAGTGTCTCTCTTTCTCTCTCTCTCGTTGCAACTGGTTTCCTTGTCGTTGTCGTTGGACCTTGAGAAGTCGTGTATGGAGGGGAAAGCTCTTCAGCAGCAACTTGCGGTGAGTCCCGCCTCCAACATTCTTTTCTACGTGCTACCCCTAGGGTTACCACATAGAAAAGAATGTTTCAATGCGCATGCGCATCAAAGTAGGGGAGAGTGTTTCCAGCTCTCTTCTCTGTCCACTGCTAGTCTTTCTTCTGCGCATATGCGTCAGGTAGGGAAGTGTCTCTCTTTCTCTCTCTCTCGCAGCTACTGGTTTCCTTGTCGTTGTCGTTGGACCCTGTAAAGTCGTGTATGGAGGGGAAAGCTCTTCAGCTGCAACTTGCGGTGAGTCCCGCCTCCAACATTCTTTTCTACGTGGTGTAACCCTATGTGGTTACATAGTTTTAGGTTAGGATGATGGCTACTCTTTGCTGGTAACTATTGTAAGGCCTTAGCGCTGAGCTTAGAGATTCCTTGCAATAGTTCACTAGTAAAGGAGTAGGAGGCCATGCAAAATTTGAGTTCCTTATCTGAAAATATATTTCCTTTTTCAATTGTCTATTGTTTTTGGGAGAATAGTATGAGAATTTCTTTGAGACAGAGGAAGTCTGATTATCTGTTTTGATCATCTATGGTGATTGTAGAAAGGTATGAGGGTAGAAGTGATATGACTTGGATTTGTGTGGAAGGATTGTAAGTGATGCTTGGCAAAGATATTGTTTTGTGCTATGAAAAGTTACGAGGAAAGAGAAGTAAAAGAATATTTTTAAAAAAGTATCCCTCATGGTAAATCAATTACCACCACCCCCAAAGAATAGAAGACGTACGGTTACATTATGGCGCCCAACGTGGGGATCGAACGAGGGATACGGACACGAATAAGGAAAAGAAGAAAGAAAAGCAAACTTTAATAAAGTGAGTACAGTGTAAGTAGAAAAAGAAATGGCGGAGGCTATAAATTGGGATGTGCTACTAATGCTGCTTAGCAAGGTCACAGAGATAAAGGGTGCTATAAAACAAGTTATAAGAGTTCATTGGAGGAGTTTGTTAGTTCATTAGAGGTGTCTGTGAGTAAGCAGGTGGAATCCATGAAAGTACAGTTAGATGAGAAATTTGAACCAATAAGTGATTTACTTGCAGGAAAGCAAAAAAAATTATCAGAGATGTGGGGGGCGTGAGAAAGCAGGTGATATGGAAGAAACTGATGGAGAGGAGGCAGGTGAAAGAAAGGAAAAGACAGAAGAGAAAGGAGAAACGGATAAAGGAGAAGGTGAAAAAGGAGGGCGTGAGAAAGCAGGTGATATGGAAGAAATTGAAGGAGAGGAGGCAGAAGCCGATGGGGTTGGTTATGAGGAGGACAGTAGCAGTCAAGAAAAATAGGCTAAAGATGAGGGTGAAAGTGCAGGAGTGAATCATGAAGAAGACAACATACTAGAAGAAGATAAGGTGAAGAAGAAACGGTGGAAGGAGAGAAAGAAACTGTTGAGCAAGATGCGACAGACAAAAAAGAAGAGGAGGAAAATGTGGAAATGAAGAAGAGAGAAGTGGTTGAGAATGAAGACAAAGAGGACCTGTAGATTAGATAAAAGGATGAGCTGGAAACCAAAGAGAAGGAGTAGGAAGAAGATGAGATGTCAGGTAAAGGAAGATAAGAGATTGAAGGATCAGAAGAAGAAGAAGAAGAAGCAACCGAGGAAGGGAAGGAGACAGGAATGGTGGAGATGGAAGATGAGGAGTACAAGGTATGGAATGATATGGCAGATGAAGAAAAAGACGAAATGGAAGGCAGAGGATGAAAGAAGAATGGAGAAGAAGGAGAAACAGATGAATAGGAAGAACGAAAAGTGGAAGAATGAGGAAGAAGATGGTATTGCTGAGAATGAAGATGGATATGAGAGGTCCAATGTAGAACTTTATATTTCTTTAGAGTCAACTGAGGATGATAGCGTTATGTTTGCTGGAGGTATTTGTTCCGGTATAAGTGTTGACAAATACGAAAATATTCGAGGTTACTTGTGATGACGTGTTTCAACATATTGAGAGATTTGAGAACAGTGGGTTACGGCATTTTGTACTCGATAATGTTAAAAGAGTGGATATCTGAAACTAAGCCCAATTCAGAAGCAAGTGATTGGTATCATAGTCCATAGAAGAGATATTATGGCATGTACTTAAACAGGCTCCGAGAAGACAGTGACATTCCATCTTTGCAATATCAATGTTTTGTTGATTGATCTAAGAGACTTAATGGTAACATCCGATTAATGTGAACATAATTTAAGGATAATTTTAGGTAGAGTGTTCGTTAATTTTGTGTATGTTTGATATGTATCATTTTAATTTGTATAGTTTTTTTAATATATATGTGATTCTCACATGCTTCTCATGCGAGAATAACATATATATGGGGGGCGAATTGTAACCCTATGTGGTTACATAGTTTTAGGTTAGGATGATGGCTACTCTTTGCTGGTAACTATTGTAAGGCCTTAGCGCTGAGCTTAGAGATTCCTTGCAATAGTTCACTAGTAAAGGAGTAGGAGGCCATGCAAAATTTGAGTTCCTTATCTGAAAAGATATTTCCTTTTTCAATTGTCTATTGTTTTTGGGAGAATAGTATGAGTATTTCTTTGAGACAGAGGAAGTTTGATTATCTGTTTAGATCATCTATGGTGATTGTAGAACGGTATGAGGGTAGAAGTGATATGACTTGGTTTTGTGTGGAAGGATTGTAAGTGATTCTTGGCAAAGATATTGTTTTGTGCTATGAAAAGTTACGAGGAAAGAGAAGTAAAAGAATATTAAAAAAAAAGTATCCCTCATGGTAAATCAATTACCACCACCCCCAAAGAATAGAAGACGTACGGTTACAGTGGTACCCCTATAGTTAGTCACCGCAGCATATTCGCTGACTTGAGTAAGGAGTGGACTGTTTTGTAAGAAACTTTATACTTGGAAACCAGTAAAAGCCGATGACGACGATGACAGGGAGGGGGAGTCGAGACGATGCTTATGCGTGATTACATGGAGAGTGGGGGTCACAGATCGGCCAAAAAGTGATTAGGCCCTACGTAGTACGTAGTAGTACCAGCTTCCGACTGCACATTGTGGATCGAGGATTAGGATGGGTGCCCTGGGACTTGAAATATGATACCACCCCAGCATTTAAATGGAGTGACTGACGAAACACCCAGGAGGTCACCATACTCAAAAATGACCGCTGTCATTCGAACCTTGGGTTTTCGAACGCTGTTACCCGAGTTCAATCATGCAGCGTGCATTAGACCGATTGGCTACGCTGGTAGATTGTGAGAGTAAATTATGGCGTAGATGTAAGTAGATAACAAATATTTTCATTTTGAAAATTAATTTTATTAAGTAACTATTCATTTTATTGATTTGATCTAAGATATAGCGTACATGGACATCGATCCTCTTCCAATAGCCATTTCTTGAGTTCAGTTCACTGAAAAGTGTCATTCTTCGCTTTTATCCAACCGTGCTTTAGGGATTAGCAACGCGTTACGGTATGTTCTGGTGTCCTACAGACTGTTTGACTCATGTGAGAATTTACTGGAAATTAAGTGATATTGCTTTGGGCTGTTGCTGATCCTTGAGGCAGATTCCCTTCCAGTGGCAAACTCAGTGGTTGCTCCTGGCGATCTAGTTCATACAGGAGCAAAATGAAGCTCAAGATTACCAGATAAACGTAGAACTCCTTTACTGAAACAGAATAATTTCAATTACTTTACAGTTGAGGATATACTCTACTGTAAATGGCAGAGTTTAGTTTATTGGTAGTTCCGTATGTTGATCTATCTATCGTCCAATATTTGCGCGTACAAGTATTCCATTATTTCCTTATGCAAACGTGTGTGTCAGTGTTTCAAAGCCAATGCGATTATATTTAATGAAAACATGAAGTCTATTAAGATAAATTCGGAAATATCTACACGTCAAATGTATCATTATTAATATTATTATTTAATAATCACGAATAATGGCATCATCATGTCCAACATAAATTTAAATAACAACTATTATTTACTATCATTATCACATCCACACATCAATTTGGCCATGGCAACCGACAACTAAAATTGTCCGAGTTCGATTCCCGGCTCTGCCAAGAAATTTAATTCTGGTCTGAGGACTGGAACGGAGTACACTCATACTCGTGAGATGAACTGATACGAGGTGGGTTCGTTCCCACCTCAGACAACCTGGAGGTGGCTTTCCGTGATTTCCCACTTCTACTCCAGGCAATTGCGATGATGGTTCCTAAATTAAGGCCACGGCCACTTCCTTCCCAATTTTCACCTGAATTACAAATACACACACTCTACCACAATAACACAGGTAATCAGACAAATTCTTTAAATATTATATATATATGTATACACAGTATGTACACGCACCCAAGTACACGGGGCTAATTAACACGATGTCCAAGTCCCTCAAACGACACAAGTACAAACCCACGAAACGTATAGGAAAACATAACATTAATAACCCACCAAAATATTAGCTCCCAGGGTAGCAGCCGAGACAGCTGCCCCGGCGGTGTAAATGCTCCTTTCAAAATCACATTAAAATAATTAAATAAATAACAAATACATGTAATATAAACGCCCAGATAACCCAAAGCCCAGCAAGAGGAGCACGTTGATGCACCGGAGGCTGACTTGGCAGCCAATGACTGCGTCAAAACAGAACAACCAGCTTGAAATTTGGGGTCATGTTCGTGCAGCTGATTCTCATCATGCTGTAAAGGTGTTCATTTGTGAGTCAAGATCTGCACCGATTCTTAATGAAGTTCATTTTTGAGAAACAATTTTATGGCTAAAGCTTTGAGTTCTGGATACAGTTTTTTACACCATTCTTATTGTACAAGCCCGGGGGGCTGTACCCCCTGAAAGCCACCCCCCATCTTCTACTAAAACCACCCCAACTGGCAACATCATAATACCAGAACAGTACCTTTACACGGCAAGAGGCGACCACCCAGCTTGGGAGGTTGGCCAACTACTTGCAACACATAACATAAACATCTACACACCAGCTAACTGGGGCAGCTACGTCAACGGAATGCTGACTAAGCAACGGCAGGAACTATAAGAAGGAAGGCCTTTTTTGAGCATTATCTGTCATACAGTGTGCGCCGCCGAAGGCCCTAGCCGACAACTGTGCCAGCTGCCATCATCAGGTGAGACTCAGCAAGTGTTCAGAATCCTTTACTTTGTAAATACCCATCCACAATCTTGTACACTCAGCTTGTATCATTACTTACATTCCCCTAAGAGGGACTTACAATTTCACACTCACTGACCAATAAACACATGGTCAGTAAACTACACTTGTCTTGATAATTCTTTACATCCTCATACCCTTCCTGACTCTCGTCACGATTGACCGTGACCATAGTAGCCAGTAATTGCTTGCTCAGGTTTCATTGTGCTTCCCGCAGGCGACTCGACTACATAACTCCTTCCGTCCAGCTGGCAGGCCGGTGTATTAGCCTGCATTTGTAGGTCCATCCCCTAAGCGACACTTGCGTCTTTGCAGGAACACCCCTTAGCGTTTAAGTGCTAAACAACACACTACACTGGTAAGCTCACCCAGCTACGGGAAGCTACCTTCTCCTAGGAATCACCTTCCAAATTAGTACAATAACATAAGTGTTTTAGCCCTAACTACCCCCCAACTAAGGGATCTAAAACATTATTCCAAAATTGGTCACTTCCAAGACTTTTTGAGACTTGAGGTCCTTGAGGAGCATATGTCTTTTAAAACAACATTTTCCTGGGACTCGATTATATCCAACTATAGGGCAGCTTTGCTCTTGAAAACATCTGCCGCTTCGTTCGTCCATACACCATTGGGCATAAGTGAAAAACTGTTGTTAACCAACTGCACAACGTTCACAAAATGAAGTGCCTTTTATGAGAATAAACACAAAACATTTGGTGAAAAAAGAAAAAGTTTGGAAGTAACTTCAGGAAAAGTAAAATTCAGAGTTTATGTGTAAAATTACATAACATCGGCACAAATTCTGAACCGGTCTATGACTGGACAAGAACAAAATTCAGAACCTTCTTCACAGCCTATTTCTTGTGAAACTGTCCAAAGTTTCAAGGGTCGAACCCTCACTTTTGGAACTTACAATTTGTCATTATTATTATTATCATGTGTATGTTTTATATGACGGCATTTACTCATATATAATTATTCATCGGTGGATATATTCCAATATCGTTTTATAGCATGTAAATGAATTTGTGATTTATAGTAAAATTTGTTGCGAGGTCTTTGTCTAGGTTAGATGTTAAAATTATTTGTCAATGCAGCAACAGCCAATTCTTTGTACGCCAAAGCCAAGGTCGCTTACAGCACATTGCATCGCGAAAAACGGCCAAGGATCTCCTTCTAGCGGGTTTTGTTTATCGTTGCACCGTCTGGTAGGAATTCCATGTGAAAGATTCCATTTGAATTTAAAAAAAAAAAACAGTTCCAGCATCACCTTGCCTTTTGACCTGTCTTGTCGTAGTTTTTTCTGCCCTGGTGATAATGTCGTTTTCCAGGTGGCTGATTGTCATTTCAGTTGCGGATCTTAAAGGAAACACCATGTTTCGTCTCCCGTTATTATCCGGTTGAGAAACGTCGGTTCATTGTCAGCACTACTGATGAGGTCACCACAAATCGTCCTGCGATCCTCACGTTGGTCTTACGACTGGATTCGTGGCACACTGAGCTGGGTAACATGAGACATGTTGAGGACATCCGTCAGAATTTTGTGGCACGTACCATGGCTGAACCCTACTGCTGCCGCGAGACCGACTACCTATTGGGACCACGCACGTTGAGGTCGGACGTAGAGTGCGGACGTCACGCTGTGACTTGGCAGCGCGCATGGTGCTCGGTGATTGGTTGCTCGGCGGCTCTTGAGGTACGTCGTCCTAGCTCGGTCGCTGACATTTGGATCTTGCAGGGACGAGAGACTAACTGACACGGTACCATACCACGCTGCCACGTATGCGCTATAGTGCCCCACAGCGCCATCATGCGGTGAGTCTCAGAACTTAATGACTGTACTCATCCTTGGTACCACAGATTACCCACTACTACAGATAGCCGACAGCCATGCTAATTCTTGGCACCTAAGACTTCAGCGCTGCCTGGTGTATGACCGCGGTACTAGTTGAGCACGGCCGTGCGGGTAGCCTACCCCTCCCCTTCCCCTCGTTCCGTTAAATATTCTCGTCCTAACTGCTCTGCCCACTTCAATGTTCCGAAAATCACAATCTTCCCAATACTAATAGCACACGTTTTTAAGTGTGGAGATAATAATATGATCTACACGAAATAAATCACATTCAAAATAGCAATAACAGTTTTTTTTAATAATACCAAAGTGGGAAATTGTGAATTCCGGAACTCTGAAATGAGCAATCACAGCATTTAGGACATGACCTCATCAATAATTTACATGTTTACATTTCTTTCAGTTGCAATTGGAGCATATTGCATTGACAAGAATTAGGCTACTATAAGGTCTGCAGCACATTATTACTCAATTTAAAAAAATGGTCCCTTCCAATTAACCACTGTAGGCCCAATTATAACCGATTAGTTCCGAGATTAAACTAGAAAGGAAAAGTACTGGGAAGGGAGAATATTCATATCTTAAAATGCTTGATGCTGTTCGCAATAACAGGAAAATTTTAAGAGAGAATACTAAGGAAATAGGTGGTGTAACCTGATCCTCATCACACTAAAATTGTTATTGTAATTAATGCCAAATTCATTAGTTTCAGAAAAATAATTGGATATCACAAAATTTATATACAATAGTTCATTTGATATTCCCTTTAAAATATATCCAGTCCACCAATTTTGAAGGGTGAAATACAGTAAGTACATGTACATAAACAAATTTCATGGCACACTAATACAGTAAATCCTATGGCATGCTGTGAAGGGGAAAGGAGAAATAGGACTTTCAATGAAAAACAAGAAACACACTCAATACTGCTAGAAATCATCATGTTTTATTTAAACAGTTTGTCAACTAAGAAAAAATAACAGGGAGAGCCAAAATCAAACTTAGCAAAAATACAGTAATCAAATCTGGTCCTTTTAAAAGTATGTGTTGAGGCATGTTCTTCTTTCTTGCCAAGGTATAACGGTAGGCTACAGCACATGATAATGGACCTATTACCTCCTTGACGCCATGGCTGACACCGATGAACCGCAAATTCCTACAACACATGCAAGTTTGTATGTTGAAACAGTTAACTTAATAAATGTGTAATGCTTGAAATGGAGAACTTGAATTTGCTGTTATGTGTATGTTATCTGTATGTGTGGGAACCCATGATAAACCACTTGCTGGGTGGCTAAGCGGAGAATCAAACCCAACATTTCCCGGTTTACCTCACTAGGCTGTGTGTACCCTGTTCTTACCCTCAGACTAGAATTAGATTTCTTGACATTCAGCAATCAAACATGGACCCCAGAAGTGTCAACCAAGAACTATACCACCTGGTTGGTCTCATTTATTTTTAAGAATAATATGTACTAAAAAGAAATTGAAATTGATCCAAGTTATTTATTTTTACTGTGCTTCGAATGGAGGTTGCGGCGTTGTGTATAGTGCAGCCATTATATCCAATGTTGCAATGAGTAAATGTTCCCCGATATTGGTATAGGACACATTACCTGTATGTACTCTGAATAAGTGAAGCAATAGAGCAATCTATATATTTAAAACAGTAAGGTGATTTTTGTTATCACGAGATAGAGAGAACGACAGAACCAATTTACTTCGTAGAGCACTCTAACGAAAGCTCTTGGCCTGTAGATTTGCAGAGTGTCTCTAAAATAAACAAATATAATACGGTATATTTTTAAATAAATATAGAAAATAGCAGAATTCTGGCCCCTCGCGCATGCGCACAATCCGCCTGGGCTCATGACAAAATGGCGGTGAGAAGTCCATTAAAATGTAAGTTATTTAATAAGCTCCCATGTAATTGAAAACATACATTAACCAAGTTCTGACAATACAATATAATAACAGTATGAACATATACGAATGTATATTGATTTTATTGATAATGAATTGGATTATTTCCTTCAGATAGCGGCTTTTGAAGATAGTCAATGGTTGCGTCTGCATCTAAATGTGAGTGCGCGAGTAGCTATTTGGTTAAGGCGATTGACTGTGGATCCAAGGATCGCAGGTTCGATCCCAACTCTCGCCAGTATTTTTTTTTTGCCACTGAAATATTGTTTTATCAAGGAGTATTAGTAAGGTTTTATGTCAGTTAAAGATACATATTTCTACACATTTTCTCAACACGTTTTATTTCCGTTTTACCATTGCATTACAGCATGTCCTCAATACGTCGTTTGAATATCTGCAATCAGTTCCAGTAACTGACAACAGATGGCAGTACCTCGCCAATATAGTTCCAGTAACTGAGAGCAGATTGCGTCGATATATTTAAAACACAAGGCATGGCCTTGATGGCGAGTTTTCGCGTGATAGTTAAATATTGTTTTATCAAGGATTATTAGTAACGTTTTATGTCAGTTAAAGATTCCTACATTCCCTCTCAATAAGTTTTATTTCCGTTTTACCATTGCATTACAGCATGTGGTCAAAAGAGCTAATATCTGCCATCAATTGCAGTAACTGACAAAAGATGGCAGTACCTCGCCCATATAGTTTCAGTAACTAACAACAGATGGCAGCACCATTGCATCGATATATTTAAAACACAAAACATGGCGCGTTTTCAAGTGATGGAGAGTTATAGAGGGGAATTTTTAAGAAGGGAAACGTTGAAGAACATTAACTGACAGTTGAGTGTGTAGGCTATGTTGTTTATGTACTTTAATATTGCAATTTCTTCCCAATGCTTCGGTGGTCAAGTTGGTAGCATCCTAGACTAAAAGTTATAAATTATGCATCGTCGATATACTCTTAAATTATTAGTGAAAAGGTAGTTTTCCAGGCCCTGGCGCGTGTCAACAATTGCTTTCGCCATGAGAGACACTTGGCAAACATAATTCGTTTGAAGGGCTCCGACATCGTTGTCACTCAGCCCCATGTACTTTGGTGTGTAAGTGTAAAATTTTCTCTGATAACCCGTATTATTGTGATAGCTGCATTACTTTGTGTATTTGTAATTAAGGTGGGAAATGGCAAGGTGACGGCCGAGGCCTTAAGTTAGGAACCATCCCGGTATTTGCCTTGAGTGGAAGTGGGAAACCACGGAAAACCACATCTAAGATTGTCGAGGTGGGAATCAAACCTCCTCTTCTTAGTTATACCTCTAGAGACTGAATGTGCCCCGTTTTTGCCCTCAGACCAGAATTAAATTTCTTGGCAGAGCAGGAAATGTAACCCGGGTCTCCGAGGCGATAGCCAAGAATGGGTGGGCTTCCATGTGTTAATACGATTTTTGACATGCACGGGACATAGAATTCTAAAACAGCCTCCATTAGGGTGACTGCCGAAGTGAGTATTGAGTATATGCCTAAGCTCATTCCAGTAGTTGGCGAAGTTATTCTATGTTCCCCTGCAAAATGTACTGCCATAAACTATAACAGGTGATGGAAATAGCTTATTTAGAGCAGTTTTGTACTGTTTATATCAAAATGAAGAACGTCATTCTGCGCTGCGTTTTCAAGCTATTGCCAAACATTTCGCTGGCAGGAACAATTATAAGGAATTTATTTTAAGCGACCAGTCTCATCGCATTCTCCTCACCAACCAACTTGAGTATGAGAGTCTCTGGACGGTCATGTTGAACTTCATTGTATAAGACAGTTGTTTAATGATTATTTGTTTAGAGTACTGAATCTAACTACGCAGTTGATTTCGGCAATGGAAGTATTTTTTGCCATTTAATATTTAGCGGCTCCGATATTGCAGGTCACTATAGTGTTATCGAATAATACGAAGCCACATTTAAAATCCAATATAAATAGGCCATTTCAGAAACAATTCCAGATGTTATGCAGTACAGTGAAAGGTCTTTGACGATCAAATGTAAACATTGTTCTACATTGTATTTCTCTTGCGTAAAATCTACGCGCGGTTACTTTGGCCTTTACTGTTGTGATGGTAAAATTGATCTGCTGAAATATAAAATATTTGCCAAGCTGCAACAATGCAATGATATTAATTTTAAAGTCTGTCTGTCTGTCTGTTAGGTAGTCAGCCCGAAGGCTGGTTGGATCCTCAAAAAGTACCGCCGTTACGTTATGTGAGTAGATACCCACAAAAACCCAAGGCGTTCTAGGCAAGAAGAGGAGTGAGGTAGTTTGCCATTGCTTTCCTCACTGAGTCAGAACAGTAGTCCTAACCCTATGAGTTGAACCTTTCACAGCATTCACAGGCACTGACTGTGCCCCGAATGCCATTACTAAGCACCACCCATACCTCAGTAGCTTCCATATAATCACAGCCATGAGTGAGACTGAGACATCGGTGAAAAGCCACCTTTTACTCTAGCCTGTGCCAACTGACAAATGCAAAAGTACTGTATTCATCAAGAGATGGGGAACATTGAACTTATATCCAGTAGTTCAAACACATACATCAGCGTTAACATATTGGCGAACAGGTGTGCGAGTGTAAACTTTTCTCTGATAGCCTGTGTTAATGTGATGGCTGTGTTGATGTGTGCATTTGTAATTAATGTGGGGAATGGGGAGTTAACGACCGAGGCTTTAAGTTAGGAACTATCCCGGTATTTGCCTGGAGTGGAAGTGGGAAACCACGGAAAACCAAATCCAAGATTGTTGAGATGGGAATCAAACTTTGCTCTTCTTAGTTTTGCCTCACGAGTGCGCCCCGTTCCAGTCCTCAGACCAGAATTAAATTTCTTGGCAGAGCGGGGATCGAACCTGGAATCCGGGGCAATAGCTCAGAATGTAGCCTTAAGAATGGGCTTCCCTGTGTTAATACGATCTTTGACAAGCACTGAACATATAATTCTAAAACTCCCTCCATTACTGTGGCTGGCGAAGTGAGTCTATGCTCATTCCAGTAGTGGCGAAGTGATTCTATGCTCCCTTGCATAATTTACTGTCATGGAAATACAAAGTATTGTACCTTCAACAGGTGATGGAAATTCATTATTTACAGCAATTTCATTCTGTTTATTTCAAAATGAAGATCGTCATCCTGAGTTGCGTTTGCAAGCAAATTGAAAAAATTGCAAGGATTTTATTATTGGCGATCAATCTCATCGCATTATCATCAGCAACCAACTTGAGAATGGAAGTATTCATTGTATATGTGAATATTATTGTTTATTGATTATTTGTTTAGAGTGCATAACAATGGGTCTAACCACGCAGTTGATTTTGGCAATGGAAGTAAGTTATTATTTGCCATTTAATATTTGGCGGCTACGTTGATGCAGGCCACTATAGTTTTATATAAAATGACGTTAATTTGGGCAGAAATGCTGCTATAAATAAACCCATTTGACGAAATAGAACATTAGCCGCAAAAAAGTGGGAAATCGGAGAAAAATAAGAAGCCACTTTTAAAATCCAATATAAATATGGCATTTCAGAAACAATTCCAGATACTATGCCGTTACAGTTTAGGGTCCTTGACGAACAAATGTAAACATTGTTCTGCACTGTATTTCTCTTGCGAGAAATCTACACTTGGTTACTTTGACCTTTGCTGTTGTAATGGTAAAATTAATCTGAATAAATATAAAATATTTGACAGGCTTTAACAATTATTTTTCACTGGAGATGATATCTCAAGGAATTCCAGAGGGACTAATCGGCAGTACAATGCTATGTCCTTCGTTTCATGGCGCAGCGGTCAAGCTGTATGCCTCTCACCAAGGCGGATCGGGTTCGATTCCCTGTCAATGCATGTGAGATTTTTGATGTGAAAGGCCATGTCCTGTGGTTCGGATTCCACGTTAAACGGAGGTCCCGTGGCTTATGATCGCGAGATTAACGGTCACGTTAAACTGCAAGCTTCCTTCCTTCCTTCGTTTCATTTGGTGCCAATGTTAGTGTGCCACACGCACACGGTCCACATTGTTTTAAAATGTATGGAATTGCACATCATCGCATTTCATCGTTATATTCCAAAAATATAAGCGATGGTTTGCGGCCAGTTGTATTAGACTCATCAGAGTTCTTGAATCCCTTGGAACTAAACGACTGGCCGCCACATACTCCAAACGCTTGGCCCGTTATGCTGCTTAGAAATCTGAACGGTTCCCAAGGACTCCTAAATGCAACCATATTGCTTGGATTTGGAAATAATAGGTGCAGTTAAAATTAGGCAGAGATGTCTAATCCTTCGACTTGATTTAACACCATCCGATAAAACACTATCATTTTCTTTTAAGAGGCAATATTTTCCAATTCATTTGGCATACTTTATCACAATCAATAAAGCTCAAGGGGAAACTCTGGAACGTATAGGCCTCAATTTGCCCCAACAATTTTTCAGTCATGGCCAGCAGTATTTTGCAATGTTGAGAGTGCAATCTTTTGACGCCCTCATAGTTTCAATAGAGTCAAAAAATAATCGTACAAAGAATGTACAGTAGGCCTATATAAGAAAATTTTTCAGTAAATGTTTTTCTATTGACCGTCATGTTTTGACGGGTTTCAACTAGTACTTAATTAAATTACTAGAACTGAAAGTACCGGTAACAATTCCATAGCCAAAATTGTGACGTGCCTTTTATTTCTTAGTTGTTTTGCAGAAAATACCGTACTAAGAGTGTAGAGTTGAAATACAACTTGAACAAGAACACGACAGCCTAGAATAAATACACACGAGACACGACAATAGAGCACTTTAGAACAGTAACGAGAGCGAACTTTCAGTGGAGATGTTGGCAACCATGTGAATACAAACAATTTATGACCAGAACGTAAAACTATGACAGCTCTCAGAGCATGTTAAAACAATTGGGATCAGTTCAGTCGTTTGCAAACGACTTGTTTATGTTACGGCGAGTAGTCGTTGAATTCATTCGACTGTTTTCTAAAAGCAGTCAAACAAGTCGATGGTTTTAACTTTTGTCAGTCGACTGCTGATGCCCATCTCTACAAACCAATTGACAACCAGAATCAATTTGAGCGTACACACCCTCCGACTTGCTAAAATGCTATTAATATTGGATCCCAATATAAAATATTTTCTGATTTAATTTTCCTGGAAAATCTATTCTATGTTTGCATCGATCATTACCATCACGCTATGGGGAGCATTTCATAATAATTTTCTTGTAATTCATTTATCATGCTGTAGAATAAATGAATGAAATTCAATCATAAAATAAATAGAACTCTAAGCCATAATTGGTAAGCCCATGTTCAAGTTGTGTAATAATTCAAGAATGCACCCAATTCTCATTAAAAGTGTATAGACTGTGTTAAGGAGTTCAAACATAACCTAAATATTGAATGCTTAACATTTCCAATGAAATGACATACATATATACAGGGTCTTTCATATAAAGTAAGAACGGCGACCGGCGGTTTTGTCATTCGCTGCTGAAGCCGGCTTGGCCGAGCTTGTGACGCGCCACGGCCCCCTGCTGTAGTATTGAAGGCGCGCGCATAGTACAAACTTGACCTTGCAATAAGCGTGCAGGTGTTGTCAGTCGCCAGTCTGAACCACAGCTGCTAACATGTTGAGACAGTTATCATTGCAACATCGTATTTTTGTATGTAAAATTTATTTTAATTACGATTCGACTCGGCGGGTACGTGATGCATTTGTTCAGCAATTTCCTGATGAAGTGCCACCTTCACTAGCACAGATTCACGTAATTGTAAATAACTTTGACACTACTGGTTCAGTCTCAATAAAAAACACAAAATAAAAAATCAGAAAAAATACAGTGGCATGAATCACTCTCGTCAGCCAAAATGTGGTTTCCAGATACAATGCCTCTTTAACCAAGGAAGGACGACACTTCCAGCAACTTTTATAAGGTAATATTTCATAGAGGATTGTACACACGCTTAGAGCAGGGGGCCACGTTTCGCCACAAGCTCGGTCAAGGCCACCACACTAGCGGATAACAAACCCGCCGCTTGGCGTTCTTACTTTATATGAAAGACCCTGTATTTGGACAACTGGACGTAGGCTATCTCATTGAAAGAATCTACGAACAAGAAACTGTATAAAACTATAGGCACCTACAGCCGTCAAGCTGTCCTCACAGTACCCGCTGGAGATTTACATCACCACTCTATCTGTACGGTACCTCGAGATAAGCCTAAATGCGCCAACTGTGAGGGAACACATAAACTCTTCCATCCCTGCCCTCATGTATTTGCCACTAACCCCCCTCCCACACAGCACGCCACTGCTCTGACACAGTTGTTAGGCCTGCTACAACAACTCTCAGCCATAACCCTGTAAACTACAGCTAAACCAAACCCAGAACCCCCTAATACACTTCATTTGCAGAGCAATAAAATCCATAAAACAATTCCGCAACGAGCTTCACAAAACCTAAATTATAAACGAAAAAACTACTCCACAAACACCAAAATCAGTAAACCTCCCTCATTTCAGCCACACTACACCTTAAACAGACATAGAAAGCATAGTCATGACCCCTTCATGGAGTAGGCTATTGTCTAAACACGATCATGTCTCCTTCAACTTTACTGAAGACTTCATTAAATTCTATTAAAAATTCATAAACTCATTCCACAAATCTTAAAATCAGTATACATCCCTCATTTCAGTTACTCTATTCAATAAACAAACATAGAAGGCGTAACCATGACCCCTTCATGGAGTAGGCTATTGTCTAAATCTGACCACGCATACTACAACCTTACTCTAATTCAAAATTACAGCCAAATGATCCATCTGACTGGGAGGCTTGCCTGGGATGATGGGCCAGAAAACCGGGAGTTCAAGCATAACCTAAATGTTGAATGCTTAACATTTCCAATAACTTGGACAACTGGATTTAGGCTATTTCATTGAAAGAATCAACGAACTGTATAAAACTATAGGCACCTACAGGTATACTTAACTTATTAATTAAAGCTCTACAATAAACATACAGCACAATGAATTGTATAGCATGAAGTTATCCTGAAGAAGTCGTTTGATTAGAACGACTACTTAAATTCGAATGATTCCATTCGCTTGGAATTAGTCGTTTGCCAACGACTTGTTTCATTCCAATGATTTCCAACGATTGCTTTGGGATCAGTCGTTTACAACGACTACTTCAATTCGAATGATTCCATTCGCTTGGAATTAGTCATTTGCCAACGACTTGTTTCATTCCAATGATTTCCAACGATTGTTTTGCGATCAGTCGTTTGCAAACGACTTGTTTATGATACGGTGAGTAGTCGTTGAATTCATTCGACTGTTTTCAGTTGACTGCTGCCCATCTCTACACACAACTAATTTTCTACACCAGCCGCTACTGAGCACGAGCTGTGACTGGCTTAGACATTAGCATCCTACGTGTTGAAAAATATTGTAAGTAACGTGTAGGAATAAAATACTACCTATAGGTATGTCAACCATTACATTGGCATATAATAAATGAATTATATTTATCTTGTATCTATCCCACGATATAACATAATACAAGGTGAAGAGTCCTTTAAAACAAATTGTTTACTGTGATACTGGAAGAAACAATACAACACAGTGGTAATGGTTCTAGCCTGCACCTATTTGTTAATAAAATTTCATGTGATTTCACTCAGATCTCTGTTGTAGTGGCTTATTATATGTGCACCTTGTAACTTAATAGTACATTATGGAACGAGCCTATAATGACAATAATTAAGACACGAGTTTTATAATTTTCATACGAGTGTCTTAATTACAATTATAGACGAGTTGCATACGACTGTTTATGTTCGACGATAATTATAACTATTTTATGTTCGAACATAAATATTCATAAATATCTGTCGAGATTTCACCAGTTTTATATACTGAACAGAGCGCATGGGATGCAGAGAATACCTTGTATTTGACCATGGCCTCCTGGAATACCTCACTATGACACTCGCCACGCAGTGAAATTTAAAATAGGGGGCCATGGAAGTGAGCGCAGGTGCGATGCTATCCTCACCTAATTGGTCACACAACTGTTTCTTGAGCTCTGATTGGTGGGAGAAACTGTATCATAATGAAAACTTGTACTATAATGAGCCTCATTATAGTACAGTTTTCTGACATAATATTTACATTTCGCCAGCGTCGAACATAAACATATTAACCTATCTTCTTTACACTGTTTTATGAGTTAACACCACATCAAAACTGATGAGGATTTATTTTAGTTGGACACAGAAGCTTATTTATTAATGTAATAGACATCTATTATTGATGAAACCCATAAGATTGCCTCTCTCACCTTTCAGAAAATAACTAAAATTTTAATTCTGAGATTAATGTAACTAATCCACGTGTGTTTCTATTACACAACAATTAAGGGTAACTCCAGCATATCTTCTAGATTTTTGATGTGTCTGGTGAGTGGTTTTGTTACTGCTTCTGCAGGTATCACCCTTCTGAAAGATGTCTCATCGTTTCTAATTCTATTCTTAATCCTCTGCCAGAGGAGAAATAGTTTTGCAACGCATGAATACAGTGCTGTAGCTGCTGAATTTTCTAAAAATAATTATGGAATGATGGGAAGAAGAATAAATATAGCCTATTCTAAAATAACATACGCATAAAATGAAACCATTCTGATGAACTTAATATGCTTCAAATTCAGAGTACAAATGCGTTCACCATTTGGTGCTTCGTTCATTTGTATATTTGGACCAAAATGTAGACCTCTGAAATTAATTTTAATGTTGGACTTTGCTCCACAGAACAAGAGCACACAGCCACCCATAGGACCAGTATGTGTTAAGATTTTAGAACCTGTAATGACAGTTCTACATCAGTAATGGCATTACTACATATTCGACCAACTGAATACTTGCCACTGTACCAGTAACTAACATGTGCAAGAACTGATCTTTTTTGAATACGGTACCAATAATTTGAAATTCAAGGAAGGGGAAAATATTAAAGCTTAGACACGTTGCCATGAGCCATGACATTTTTAATCTACCGCAATGTAAAATGAATTATTAACACTCCTCAAGAACTTGAGTACACATATGCAATAGGCTCATGGTACTGTATGTATCTCTGCAAGATGTAATCAAGTTGAAAACATTACGGTAACATAGAGTCTTACCTGGTCATTTCTCAGGAGAGTAGGCCAAATTGCCACATTCATCTGCTATTTCGAGAACAGCAATTTACGATTTGTTTGTTCACAGAATTTGGTAGGCCTACCTGTGGAATAAATAATAGTGAAAGTGTAATTAATATGTCAAGTAGAATATCACCTGTACACTGCGTCTAATATCAATTCAAAAATAGGCTACCGGTACGGTATATTTTTCACAGGCACTACAGAAACAAGTTTTCACTTAAACTCTTAAAATAAGCGTACTTACTTGGCGTAGCAGAAGAAGAACTGTTCACTTCTCATTACCAAGAAGACGATTTGATGAAAGAAAGATGAGAAAGAACACAACATTAGCTTATTATAAAATATTAATATACGGCCAATATTGTTCACAGCAAGCACGACATAAACAGAGCGTCCATGTTGGTCAATGCCGCCAACCCAGTAGAAATAATGTTTATTTAATGATAAGTGCCGTAATTATCGTCGGTGAGCAAGATAATTGCAAGGAAATGTCAATTAGGAATTATGTGTATATTTATTGACTAAATATAGGGATATATTTGCAATTCAATTAAAACGTGTATCATGCATATGTTGGCAAGACGATATACAGCGCTTAATCCGCTCCTTACGTCTGGCCGCGCTACTACACCGATGGTACCAAATAATCCCTATCTGGTTGACACCCCCTGCTTGGTACTCATCGCCGTCTACAATTCTCGAGCCGTGTCATAAGGTTTGACAACACCGCCCATCTGTCATCTGGGAGGCCTAGCGCAAGCACATGGCAATTGCTAAAACTGCGTAAACACATAGATTTTGACGCCAAATGTTTCCGAAAATACAACAGAACATAACGTCCGCTAAATCTACACACGAATATCACAAATAAAGGATGCATATTATCATGTTTTGCACTGTCGATTCCCGATAAGGTAATAATAAAAGGCTGTACTGTACCTCAATGCCCCAATGTCTGAAGTTTCCTTTTATTGCTGCTAAGTTCACTGACGTCAGAGAAAAAATTTAAGACTGTTCTTAAGAACTTAGAGACTGCCTTTGATAAAAAATTCTTCACTTTTTGTCCACGCATGCACACATCATGGTCACAACGGTCCTCCAAGCTAATGCTGACAGTCTAGCTCCACTGGTCACTTAATTTAAAAGTAGGTAGCTTTCTAATGAAATCTACCTAAAATCACTTGCAAACTGAGTACAGTAATTCATAATGTACTGGAATATAGAGGCCACATGAAGATATACAGTATACCAAAAGTAAATTAGTCCTACTAGGCACTGAAAGTCCACCTCGCCTTAGTGATCAAAACGTAGTGATATAACCAGTTGGTGCTGCCATAATTTGACTTACAGTCAGGCACACAACACTTCCTAGGCATCTGAAATAGTTTAAAGAAATATTAGTGAAGAATTTGTTGGTTAAATGCTTTAGTAGGTATTAGTTACTCATGCAACTTAATACGGGAAATACTCACTTCTACAACTTTCAGCAGGTCTGATTTACGACGAGGAATATCACGGGTGTTTAAATAGTTAGTACGAACTGCTTTTAGCTGCTGTCAAATCAAAATAAACGATATTTATGAATCAAACTTAGCATGTGGTCTTACGTGTTTATAGAACTTACGGGCCCTTCTAAACGTTGCCAATTCTACCAACAGCACGGCTTGAGAATTATAGACGGCGATGCTGTACTACGTATGTGTTGTGCCAATGTAAATAACATAGGGAATTTTAGATTACTCTGTACGTGACAAAGATATTGCCTGTGCCAATAATTCCCAGAATATAGCCTATATAGATTTACAGTTTAAATATTTCATCAAGTTTCGTAACATAGTTAAGTGTGAATGTCTATCGTTGTCATTGAATCCGTCACAGTTTAACCCCCACCACCACGAACCATTTATTAATATTGAAAGAGTTGTTAGATGTTATATTGATTTATTGAAGTCCATAGGGACTAATTCAGCCCAGAGCTTGTTGAAAGGTTACACTTGGACTCAGGCCAAACATATGAAGCCACATACTGGTGTAGATTTTGTAATAGAGTGCATGCTGGATGCTGGAAATGAATTATTCAAGAATAAAAAGGATATCTTTGACACTATTCGACGTATTCCATTATCTACATTTTCAAGCACAAGAAATTTGGCAGAAGAAAATTATAAAACTTTGAAACAAACTTTAACTGCCGATGATTGCTATGCTTTGGATTTTATCGATCCTTCCGACATTACAGATACAGCACAGCTGATTTTTTTATGTGCACTACCTCGACAGAACCCATTAACAGTTTATTTAAGAACCACTGACTATTTTGCCTACCGTATGTCAGGCACCACTACATGAGAGGATTTGTACACGGCTGTTACAGTGTATTAAAACCAAGCTGGTTTGAGCATGAAAAAAGTTATGTCGGTAACAACAGGCAGCCCTCAGGGGCACACATCTAGTGGGACATGGGTTAGCGACCACGGGACCCCAGCTGAGTCCGGCATTGCTTCCACTTACTTGTGCCGGGCTCCTCTCCGTCTTCTTTCCTGTCGACCTCTCTTGGTCAACTTTTGTTCTTTTCCGACCCCGACGGTATTAGGGTATCCTAGGACTAGGGAGTCTTTCACTTTCCCGCCTTAGTTGGCCCTTGTCTCATCTTTTCTTTCTTTGGTGTAAATGTGTGTGTGCGTGACAGGAGGTGGAATCCTCCCCTAATCACAAGCTGAGTGGTCGTGGCGAGGTGATGAATGGCTACTGGGTGAGTAGTCACAAGCGACCCACCTCCAGATACCTGGCGACCTCTGGAGAACCTTAGCCTACCCCGGGCAAGCGGGGCTCTGCCGGGGGTTGACTTTTAGTTCCCTAGCTACTTGTGGGACCAAACATAGCGTCCATTATTTCACAGGGTGGCTCCCTTACAAAGCCGTCTTTAAAATTTAAGAAGAGGAAGTTTATGCCTCTAGTTTCGCCGCTTGATGAAAAGGATTCAACGTTTTTCCCTCGGTACCTTATGGTAACAAGGACCGATGGGCAAAATTTTACAAACGTTGATCCTTTTGATTTACATGATGCAATTGAGGGGAAATGGGGCGATGTAGACACAGTAATAAAGCTGCGAAATGGCGCACTCTTGATAAAAACTCAAGGAAAGAGACAGACAGATGGTCTTCTTGGGACGACAAGTTTCGGTGGTATTCCAGTCGAGGTAGTGAAGCACCAGTCCCTAAACCTGAAGAAAGGTTTAGTATTTCATAGGGACCTGGTGAACACTACCGACGAGCGTATCCTGGAAAGAACTGGAAAGCATGGCGTTGTCGAGGTGAGACGAATCAAACGTTAGATGAATGGTGTACTAGTTGACACCGGGGCGTTCATCTTATCGTTTGAGTCGGATAGCCTGCCCAATTGGATCAAAGTGTCAATGTACACTCTCGATGTGCGACCGTATATTCCATCTCCATTGCGGTGTTTTCAGTGTCAGCGATTTGGACATACCTCATCTCGTTGCTCGGGAAAGCCTATCTGTCTTTCCTGTGGCAAGGCCACTCATGAGGGAGCGGAATGTACACCACCTCCCGCATGTCCGAATTGCAAGGGAGAGCACTTTCCTCGCTGGAAGGAATGTCCTGCCTTCCTAGAGGAGAAGAAAATTCAAGAAATAAAGACCTTAGATGAGCTCTCCTACACTGAAGCACGCAGAAAATATCGCTCCATGGCCTCTCCTATTTTCTCAGTATCATATGCTCAAAAGGTATCAAAAGAATCTAGTAATCAAGCGGCAAATTTGACAACGGAAACAAGTTCTAAAAGAGTTACCACTGTTAAAGGGGCTACAAATAGCCCTATTATCACCCCTGTTAGCCAGAAGAAGGTTACGGAATCTTCTTCTGGCATCCAACAAAAGGCGCAGGTGCCTCCAACTAAACCGGCGCCATCGGAGAAGATAACTCCTCCGATAAGGCCAGTGAAGAAGCAATCTCCGACTCGTTCGAGGAGGAAGTCTTCGCCGGCCACGGCTGGACCCATATCCAGCCAAATAAAACAGGGAACAGGAACGGCGGGTAAGAAAGAGACTGTTCATCGCCGTCTCTCTTGCCCTCCTGCTGAAAAGGCAGCTCCAATACCTGCTGGCAATTCTGCTTCCACGACCACCGGAGGAGCAGTGCTAGCAAGTGCTGCATTGTTTGGCAGGACGGAGACGTCAGGAGGGAAGGGACCAACTACTTCCCCAAATAGACGTCAACGCCGGTTCAAAAAGAAAAATAGTCGGGACGTGCCGGGGATGGACTCCCAGTCATCGGACCGGGAGAAGGTCCCTCGTCACCGCTCTCGCTCTTCACCAAGGACGAGACCCGGAAAGTCCGGCGATAACCGTTCGCCAACCAAGAGAGCATTCGCTCCATTTTCTTCGCCCTCCGAAGGAGATGTGGAGATTGAGGAATGCTCTCCTACCCTATCACCTACTCCTAAGGATAGGGATGGTTGGCAAACGGTTAAGCATAAGTAGACGACTATCTTCTACTTAAGTCCACACTATGGCACTATTACAATGGAACTGTAATAGCTATTTTCGACATCTCGTTGAAGTACGCCAATTGATTTCTCAGTTTACGGCAAACATTGTCTGTCTTCAGGAATCCAGGTTTCGTCCTGGACATGTGACAACAATGCGACACTTCAAACTCTTCTCTAAAGACCGGGTGGACGGAGCTGTGGCCGCCGGTGGCGTCGGCACTCTCGTCCACTCTAGTCTCTTTAGTGAAGAGGTGCCGTTGCGTACTCAGCTAGAAGCAGTTGCAGTTCGTACTTCGTTGCCAGTAATGGCAACAGTATGTAACGTGTACATCCCGCCTGATTCTCAACCGGATTACGGACAGCTGGAGGATCTAGTTTCTCAGCTCCCCCTCCTTTTCTCCTTCTGGGAGATGTTAATGCCCACAACACCATCTGGGGCTCCGCTACCACTAGCGGTAAAGGGAGAGATTTTGAGAGGTTGATCAGGCAGCTGGACCTGTGTTTGTTGAACACAGGGGAACCTACGCACTTCTCTATTGCACACGGCACTTATTCAAGTGTCGATATTACCTTGTGCAGTCGTGCGCTGGTTCCCCTGCTACAGTGGGGTGTACACGACGACCTTTGTAATAGTGACCATTTTCCAATTATCGTTACTCTTCCAAACCAGAGAGCCATCGAGTTACCAAGTCGATGGCTTCTCCGTCGGGCTGATTGGCCAACTTTCATGGCACGTGCGGTGTTTGCCGAATATACCTTTGAGAGTGTCGACGATCATACCATTCACATAACGAATGGTATTTTGGCTGCTGCTGAGGAAACAATACCTTCCTCATCCGGAAACTCACGCCGGAAGCTTGTCCCTTGGTGGACAGCCGAGATTGCAGCAGCCATTAAAGATCGTCGACGTGCTTTCAAATGCTATCGGAGGCAAAACACTATGGCCAACCTTATCACCTTTAGAAGGATGCGTGCCAGAGCCCGATATCTGATTCGGGAGAGTAAGAAAATGACGTGGGAAAAGTATGTCGTCTATGACGGCACATACTCCTTCATCTCAAGTGTGGACTAAGCTTCGCCGGATCTCCGGACTCCCGACATCACTGTCGATACCCGGAGTGTCCATCAATGGAGACATCATCACGGACCATCTCGCCATTGCCAACAACATTGGCTCGCACTTCTCCGATGTATCCTGCTCCGGGAGTTACGATCCTACATTTCTGACTCTGAAGCGGGAGGCAGAGACTCACCCCTTGTCCTTAGCCACTGCTGCTTCGGAGTCCTATAATGTACCATTCTCTGAATGGGAACTGCGCAGTGCGCTTGCACTGTGCGGGGATACGGCTCCTGGACCGGATAACATACATAATCAAATGTTAAAACATCTGTGCGAAGCCAGTATAAAACAACTGTTGATCCTCTTCAATCGTATATGGATTGAAGGGGAGTTTCCATCTCAATGGCAAGAGGGGATCGTGATACCGATTCCTAAGGCTGGAAAGGATCCCAGGTTTGTAAGCAGCTATAGGCCCATTTGTTTGACAAATGGCCTATGTAAGCTGCTCGAAAAGATGGTGAACCGTCGACTGGTGTGGTTCTTGGAGGATAAAGGTCTCCTGTCTGAGTACCAAATGTGGATTTCGCTCTCATAGGTCCACCACTGACCATCTGGTGCGACTTGAGAGCGCCATACAGGAGGCTTTTTTCCGAAAGCAGGACCTAGTCACGGTTTTCTTTGACCTCGAGAAAGCCTACGACACCACATGGCGCTACGGGATCCTTTCCACCCTTCACAAGTGGGGACTCCGTGGTAACTTACCGACTTTCATTGCGAATTTCATGTCCGTCCGACTCTTCCGTGTAAGGGTCGGTAGGACATTATCGCAATACTATACCCAAGAAAATGGAGTTCCTCAGGGTTCAGTGCTGAGTGTCACCTTGTTCGCGAATACCATTAATGGCATTATTGCCGCCGCCGGGTCCGCGGTAGTCCCATCGCTGTATGTAGACGATTTAGCTCTGCATTACAGCTCTGGAAGTATGGCAGTCGTGGAACGGCAATTGCAGCTAGCCATCAACCGGGTCGACAGGTGGGCTCACGACCGGGGTTTTCGTTTTTCAGCAGCGAAAACCTCCGTCGTCCACTTTTGTCGGCTACGGAGGCTACATTTACACCCTGAACTACAACTCAGGGATGCTGCGTTGCCGTTGGTTGACACTTATCGCTTCCTGGGGCTCCATTTTGACAGCAAGTTAACGTGGCAGCACCATATACGGTAAATTGAAAATGACATGTCTCAGGAAACTGAACATGCTCAAGTTTCTTAGTGGCACTACGTGGGGGGCTGACCGTGCGGTGCTGCTACGGTTCTACCAAGCCCTCGTCCTGTCCCGGCTAGACTATGGTTCTGCGGCATACGGTTCAGCAAGGCCGGCAACCTTGAAAATGCTGGACAGTATCCACCATAGTGGCGTTAGGCTGGCTACCGGTGCCTTCCGGACCAGCCCGATACCCAGCCTACTTGCCGAATCGGGTGTTCCACCTTTAAATTATAGACGCCAACATATGCTTTTAACATATGCTGCCAATGTGCATCAAATGCCGCAGCACCCGACCTATCAAGCTCTCTTCGGTACCCAAAACCACCAGGGGTACGCCAACCGGCCTCGTGCCACTCGGCCGGTTGGTATTAGACTTGATAGCTCGTGTACTGAAATAGGAGTGCCTGTAGGTCCCTGTATGATCCGGACATCTAGCGAGGTGCCTCCGTGGCAAGT
Organism: Meconema thalassinum; assembly: GCA_946902985.2. NCBI lineage: Eukaryota > Metazoa > Arthropoda > Insecta > Orthoptera > Tettigoniidae > Meconema > Meconema thalassinum. The sequence continues at coordinate 502,647,750 of OX336390.1, forward strand.
CCCGCGTCCGGAAATTCGGTTAGACCTTCACCAAGGTCCTAAAGTGAACACGGATGCGACCGTTTACCGGAGGCAGTTCCACAGCATAGTTCACCAATTTCCGGACGCTGGCATTCTATACACGGATGGTTCGAAGGTGGACGAGAAAGTGGGTTGTGCTTACGTTATTGATGGTGCAAATACCAAGATCTCTTTGCCTGAGGCCTGTAGTGTGTTTACTGCGGAGCTCGTTGCCATCTATGAAGCACTGCAGTTTGCACTACAGGATGCACGAATCCACTTTCTCGTGTGTACCGACACTTTGAGTTCGTTGCAGTCAATTGCTACATGTTTCCCGCAACACCCCCTAGTGCAGCGAATCCACGACCTACTAGCCGGGCTGTGCCTCGCTGACACTCGAATCACCTTTCTGTGGCTTCCAAGCCACATGGGAATTGCGGGAAATGAGTTAGCAGATCAAGCTGCAAAAGAGGCGGTATCACTACCACCTCGACCAATGGAGGTACCCGCTAGAGATATTCGCTCTCAGTTACGCCTACAAGTTCTGGCTTTTTGGGAGAGTTAGTGGCTAGCTGACCCACTGCCCAGTAAACTGAGAGCGATCAAGGGAACTACTCGCGTGTGGCGGAGCTCCTTCCGGGCCCGGAGAGAGTCCGTCATTTTGTGTAGGCTAAGGATAGGTCATACAAGATCCACCCAGTCGTACCTAATGAGAAGGGAAGACCCCCCACTTTGTATCTGTGGAGCCGTATTCACCGTGGCCCACATTTTTACCGAGTGTGTGGAACTTGCTGACTTACGAAGAAACCTTGGTTTGCAGACGACACTCAAACTTATATTAGCCGATGACGCGGTGGCTGCTGATCGCGTTATCCGCTTTATAAGTGAGAGTGGGTTAGGGCCAGCAATCTAAATTTTCCAGTGAACTTTGACTCAACGACTTGTTCGTTTTTGAGTGATAATGTTTTGTTTTTTCCGTAATTTTTGTTTATTTTTATAATTTTTATTTTTTATTTAATTTTTTTTTTTTTTTTTTTTTTTTTTTTTAATTTAGATGTCCACCTCAAAATTTTAAATTCAATTCAAAATTTGTATTCTTTAATCTGTGTTAAGAGGGGCAGATGACCTCGTAGTTCCGCCCCTTAAAACAACAATAACTAACTAACAACAGGCAGCAATGCTAATCAGCAAAGAAACAAAATGAAATGAAAAGTTTGATATCCTACAACTGTTTCATCAAAGCGTATTGTGCTGCAAACTGAATCCAAGTCTTCGGAATAAATTGCAAACGATGATACATACGGGCAAAATCATCTCTTAAGCACAGTTAATTTAAATCATTTCTTAAAGGGACTGGTTGGTTGGTTGGTTGGTTGATTGGTTGGTTGGACGACTTGATTCTCCAACAACAATGTTAGATGGCTAATAGGCCAATCAAATTAGATAGAAAAAAGCGTTTTGAGGAATTAATTTCCAGAAAGCTGGATATCATTTTAATACCTTCGATTGGTCCTAAATGCGTGTAATCCGCGTTTACACCATCCCAAGAGGTGTGCATAACTTTTGAGACTCAAATAACCTCGAAGTTTTTCCTATTTTCTCAGTTATTTTGCTTGTAGTTCGAAAACGGTACGTCGGACCGAACATATCAATCAATTCAATATTAAAGAGGGTTAATTTCTACGTCTAATGAACATCCAAAACTTGAAATTTGTTTCGGTGGTATAGCCGAAATCAAAAGTTAAAAACTGGGAAAATTTCTCATTTAGGTGCAAACTTACATTTTGCGACTTTCCAAGACCACATACATATCTTCGGATAGATACTCCTATTGAATTCTGAAATCGTGAAAATAAAATCAGCTGTTTAATAGAAAGTTGCTATACCTCCTCGACTAAAATGTACGAAACAGCTGATTTTTCATCAGATGGTCTGACAAGTTTTGCTCTGGTGTATTCACTGATCAGACGATTGAGCAGGTGGTAATGAGGTCATTGAAAGCCCAAGGTGGGCTGTCTCATGGACAAGGCATAATGGACAGTACTCTGTTGACTTGGGTTGCCACAATACCTATCATCATGGAAATTGCGATACAAGTGGAAGACTTTTGTGGCGTGACGTATGGTACTTCAGAGCAGCACGTCGACGCTAGGTTGTCAAGGGTACAGAGGGACGATGCAGATGTTGCGATCCTTCTTGACTGGTTTTCATCCCACTATCCCGTCCCAACTGGGCAATTTGTGATGTCCATTAGCACAGGAGTAACTGGCGATGTGAAAATTGACTGCCATGAAGCGTTTTGAAAAAGGGATTCAGAGTATTGCTAAGATTATTGGCAACGACTTCAGTAATGTCAAGTTTTAACGAAAGAACAGAATGGTTCCTCTTAAAGCTTTCAACTCGAAAGTCAGGATTTACGGCGAAGATATACCTGTAAATCCAGAAACACTTTTCCGACGCATAACACCTCTTAAAAAATCTGAGGAACAGTTCAAAAATTATTTCGAGTTTGAGTTAGCTCCTTAGGCCGGCCCCGTGGTGTTGGGGTAGCGCGCCTGCCTCTCACCCGGAGGCCCCGGGTTCGATCCCCGGCTCCTTCAGGGATTTTAAAACTGACGTGAGGGTTGGAACGGGGTGCACTCAGCCTCGTGAGGACAATTGAGCAGCTGTCTGACAGTGAGACAGCGCCCCGATCACGAATACCAAGATTAACGGCCGAGGGGACCCGACTCGCTGATCACGCGTCACCCCAATATCTGCAGGCCAAATGGCTGGGCAGCGGTCGCTTGGTCGGCCTTAGCCCGTCATGGGCTGTATAGTGCCAGGGGTAGGTAGTAATTAGCTCCTTATCCCCTTTCCATCTTTGATGAAATTGGAATGCGGAAAACAAAGAAATCTGTGTTCTACAATTTATTTTCACCAGTTGTTGATCCACCAGCTCTTGCAGGTAGTGCCATTGTAATTGATGGGGGTTCCTTCTACATCGAGTGGTTTGGGAATCCAAGGAAACATTTTCAACAATTCTCTCCAAATATGTTGACTACGTTAAGCAATACTACAACCCTGCCAGTACATTTATCGTTTTCGATGGTTATCCTGATGATGCATCAGTAAAGAGTACAAAATCAGCTGAGCGTCTTCGCCGTAAAAGCAAGCACTCTTCTTCTAACGTAGTGTTCAGTGAAACGATGACTGCAACCATGCCGAAAGAACAATTATTGTCCAACGACAGCAACAAAGAACGGCTTATCTCCATGCTGCGTGAGAAATTAGTACAGCAGGGGTTTGAAGTGAGGCAAGTTCTTGAGGATGCTGACACTCCCATAATCAACACCGCCATTCAAGCGGCAGAGAACTTTGCGACGATCATAATAATCGGAGAGGTCACCGATCTATTGATCCTATTAACAGTCAAAGCACCAAATTCAAACATTTACGTCATGAAACATTGAAAGGGGATCTCTCAGAACACGTTCTTCTCTTCGAGGTACTTCAACTTCACGTATGCTGTCAAACAGAACCTTCTGTTCCTACATGCAATCAGTGGGTGTGATACAACCTCGGCACCAAGGATCCAGCTCCAGCTGAAATCCTCAACACAGTCTCCTGCGGATGTAGGAAGGGATGTGCAGGGAGTTGCAGCTGCCGGAAAGTTGATACGAAATGTTAAACAATTTTCCTCAACTGCCACGGCCAGTCCCGAATTCAGCACCATTCGAGGATGTGGGTTTGTCCCACATGCCGATCGCCGCAGAAGCAGAAATAGGTGAGGACAGTCCCTTTGAAGATGATCGATGAACAGGGACTCGACATGCAATCCCAGCTTGAGAGCTTTGTAGATGAAGGGCCATCGACATCTAAGAAAATGCGATTATGAATGCTGCCTTATTTTCTGCTGCATGACTATTGATTTCTATAACAATGTTTCTATTCATATTTTATCAATGTAATGTCAATTTTAAATGTTCCTATTACTTTATTAATATTAATAATGGTTACTAAATATTATAGAGTGAGCCTCCGTGGCTAAGGCGGCAGCACGCCGGCCTCTCACTGCTGGGTCCGTGGTTCAAATCCCGATCACTCCATGTGAGATTTGTGCTGGACAAAGCGGAGGCAGACAGGTTTCTCTCCGGGTACTCCGGTTTTCCCTGTCACAATTTCATTCCAGCAACACTCTCCACTATCGTTTAATTTCATCCGTCATTCCTTTAATCATTGCCCCAGGGGAGTGCGACAGGCTTCGGCAGTCGGCACAGTTCATATCCTCGCTGCTAGATGGGGGCTTCATTCATTCCATTCCCTGACCCGGTCGGTTGACTGGAAGCAGGCTGTGGATTTTCTCTAAATATTATAGAATGGTAATATACAACTTTGTTCTAATTAAAATGTTTTTCATTCGTACTACTCCGAATCACTACGCAGAGTATGTACATTTATATAACTTGTTTTCCGATTTGCGTATAACTTAGCAATTTGAATTGAAATGTTCTTAGCAGTGATCAGAGTAAGTAGATTGATTTTTCGTACTTACATCTTTATATCATAACATGAACATGCCTTTTTCCAAGTCGCAAAATGAAAGTTTGCACCTAAATGAGAAATATTTCCCGTTTTGAACTTCTGATTTCGGCTATACCACTGAACCAAATTTGAAGTGTTTGATGTTCATCCAACGAAGAATTTAACCCTCTTTAATATTGAACTGATTAATATTTTCCGTCCAACGTACCGTTTTTGAGCTACAAGCAAAAACCTGAAAAAAGAGGAAAAATGTCAAGGTTATTTGGGTCCCAAAAGTTATGCACACCTCTTGGGATGGTGCAAACTCTGATTACACGCATTTAGGACCAAACGTAGGTATTAAAACGATTTTCAGCTTTCTGGAAATTAATTCCTCGAAAAATTCTAATTCGGCTTGGTGCTTGTTTTTTTTTTTTTTTTTTTCAGTATTGGAGGACATCAAAGAGTAGCAAGTTGGGATTCAGGCTTCGTCCTTGACATTGAAGAAAACTTGTCAACCATCACATATTTAGTCTATTTTCATTTATGAAAAAATAGGCTTAGGCTATGAGATCACCTTTTGTCCGTCAATGTGTGTGTGTGTGCGTAGGTGTGTTTTCCCCTCTAATAAAATCTAAACGGCTGGAGTGATGTTTTAATGAAACTCTGAAAGGACATAGTACTATTTCGTCCGACCCCGACCGTGCCCATCCAATTTCAATACAACTCACCAATCCAACATGGCGGCTGTGCGAAATATTTCAACTGCATTCTATATCTCCGAAACCATTACTGCTATCACCCTGAAATTTTGTACGGTGATAGAAAATACTAAAGTTCAGCTATGTGTTGCTTAAAACATGTTAAGTACAAAACCACCATGGCAGCCAAGCGAAGTTACAATATTTAAATGGCATTTTATGGAAATTTAATCAACCGAGCGCAGTGAAACTTGGCACAATAATTGTTTTATAATCTCATTCATTTTTTTTCTCAAAACAAGATGGCGGCTGTGCAATTTTTTTAAAATTTATTTTTATATTTTGGTTTCTAATCATGAGATTGAAGTGAACGTTTGAATAATAAACCTATGTAACATTCTTCATCTAATGGTACACAACTCTATGGCCTACACATAGAACAATCCAATATGGCGAGCATCCGAAATATTTTGACGGTTCTCAATATCTCCGGATCTATTACAGCAATCAAACTGAAATAGTGTATGTTGATAGAGGCTATTAACTCAAGTTCACCTATGGGCTTTTCAATAACCTGATTAACACAAATCCAACATGGCGGCGATGCGAAATTTAAATACACACATCAAAAAAAGTTTTGCATCACCTCGGTTCCCAGATCTCCGGCATATAGACGTTGACTGTGTATATTGTATCCAAGATACAGTCCCTTTGACTGTTCATAGATGTCACTAAAACTGCTCAAAGATGTAAACAACCATGCATGAGCAGGGCCTATTAGACGGAGGGGGTACGACAGCCGATCAGTTCCAGTCATTCCACCAGGACGAAGGTACGCTGCTCATGTTGTCTGTAGTTCTACCATGCCTAGAAGGTCAATACCGCAGTTCGATCGCGTCCGCATTGTTACTTTGTGTCAAGAAGGGCTCTCAACAAGGGAAGTTTCCAGGCGTCTCAGAGTGAACCAAAGCGATGTTGTTCGGACATGGAGGAGGTACAGAGATACAGGAACTGTCGATGACAGGCCTCGCTCAAGCCGCCCAAGGGCTACTACTGTAGTGGATGACCGCTACTTACGGATTGCCGCTCGGAGGAACCCTGACAGCAATGCCACCATGTTGAATAATGCGTTTCGTTCAGCCACAGGACGTCGTGTTTCAACTCAAACTGTGCGCAATAGGCTGCATGATGCGCAACTTCACTCCCGACGTCCATGGCGAGGTCCAGCTTTGCAACCCCGACACCATGCAGCGCGGTACAGATGGGCCCAACAACATGCTGAATGGACCCCACGGAATTGGCATCACGTTCTCTTCACCGATGAGTGTCGCATATGCCTTCAACCAGACAATCGTCGGAGACGTGTTTGGAGGCACCCTGGTCAGGCTGAACGTCTTAGACACACTGTCCAGCGAGTGCAGCAAGGTGGTGGTTCCCTGATGTTTTGGGGTGGCATTATGTGGGGCCGACGTACGCCACTGGTGGTCATGGAAGGCTCCGAAACGGCTTTACGATACCTGAATGACATCCTCCGACCCATAGTGCAACCATATCGGCAGAATATTGGAGAGGCATTTGTCTTCATGGACGACAATTCTCGACCTCATCGTGCACATCTTGTGAATGCGTTCCTTCAAGATAACGACATCGCTCGACTACAGTGGCCAGCATGTTCGCCAGACATGAACCCTATCGAACATGCCTGGGATATGTTGAAAAGGGCTCTTTATGGACGTCTTGACCCACCAACCACTCTGAGAGATTTACGCCGAATTGTCGTTGAGGAGTGGGACAATTTGGACCAACAGTGTCTTGATGAACTTGTGGATAGTATGCCACGGCGAATACAGGCATGCATCAATGCAAGAGGACGTGCTACTGGGTATTAGAGGTAGTGGTGTGTACTGCAATCTGGACCACAAATGCTGAAAGTCTAGCTGTATGATGGTACAACATGCAATGTGTGGGTCTCATGAGCAATAAAACGAGCTGAAATGTTGTTTGTGTTGATCTCTATTCCCTTTGTATTTAACGGTTCCGGAACTCTTGGAACCGAGGTGATGCAAAACTTTTTTTGATGTGTGTATTTATACAGATGTTTATCGTGACCTATTTATCCGAGAGGGAAGGCACCTGGCTTTGATGGCATTCATTCAGAATTCCTTGTGCATAGTGGTCGTAATGTGAAAATATGTCTTGCAGCTTTCTTCACAGATATCCTACAAACTGGTAACATCACTCACGATATGAAAAGTGCAAAAATTATAGCGCTCCTAAAACCAGGCAGGCCAAACGATCAACCAAAAAGCTACAGACCATTGCCTTGCTTAGTATGCTGTATAAGCTCTTGGAAAGACTGCTGAATAATAGAATAAATCACACTATTTTGCAGTATATTCCTGTTGAACAGGCAGGCTTCCGTCCGAATCGTAGCTGTGTAGACCAGGTCCTTTCACTGACAACCTTCATTGAAGCCAGTTTCTAGAAGAAACAGAATACCTCAGCGGTATTCATTGACCTAACTGCGGCTTATGACACAGTGTGGAGGCATGGAATAATATATAAATTACTTCAGGTAGTGCCCTGTCTGAAGATTGGAAATTTAATGAACTCCATGCTGAATAACCGTAGCTTTCAAGTTGTAATGGGTAATAAGATAAGTCCACCAAGAAAACTAAACAACGGTTTACCACAGGGATCTGTCCTAGCTCCTCTCCTGTTTAGCCTATATATAGCTGATATACCTGGAACTACATCTAGGAAGTTTGGATATGCCGACGACTGGGCTCTAGCTGTGAGTCATAAAGATCTAGACATTACTGAATCCATCCTGACCAGAGACCTATCTCTCATTGGCATGTACTTTCGTAAATGGAAGCTACAACCAAATGCAGCTAAGACGGAAGTAATTACTTTCCACTTCAATAATAGATTGGCAAACAAGGAACTTCAGATCCAATTTGAGGGAAGAATTTTACAACATAATAGAAACCCTTAATTTCTTGGGGTCATTCTGGACAGAACCCTTAGCTTCAAACATCACTTATCAGGAACAGCTGCCAAAATCAATACTAGGAATAACATCTTGCAGAGACTTTGTGGGACTACATGGGGCTCATCAGCAATAACATTGAGAATCTCTGCTCTTGGTCTGGTGTACCCTGCAGCAGAATACTATGCCGCAGTCTGGATCAACAGCGCTTACACAAGGCTTGTTGATGTTCAACTTAATCAAACCATGCGCATTATAACGGACACTTTAAAGAATACGCCTACATTGTGGCTTCCAATCCTGAGTCGCACTGAGCCTCCTTCCCTGCGACGAGATTGTTCACTTGTGCGTGAATTCACGAAAATAACTGCTAGTCCTGAGCTCCCTATTCATGAAGACATTCCTGCCATCAACATAAAGGGACTCCGTTCCCGTCATCCTCCATTACAAACTTGCCAAGTCAATAACAATAAATACAATATAAGTGATCGATGGACTAAATTATGGCAAACCAGTGCTACAAAGGCCACCAGGATTTGATAAACACAGGAAGATTTGGACCACTCTGAATAGGATACGAACTAATTGTGGTAGATGCGCCGATTCTCTACATAAATGGGGGATGACATCTTCCTCGCGCTGTGATTGTGGTGCTGAACGTCAAATGGTTCAGCACATTGTCCAAGCGTGCCCCTTACGAGCATTCCGTGGTGACCCGCAGGAGTGCCTTTTCGCAACATACAAGGCAATTGAATACATCACAAATCTCGATATCTGTTTATGACTCAGTGTATAGATTATGTAAATATGTGTATAGACTGTAATTACCTTTGTGCAATGTTTTTCCAAAAGCTAAATAAATAAATAAATAAATAAATAAATAAATAAATAAATAAATAAATAAATATCCGTGAGTAGTGACACTTAGCACGGTTGTTCTTCATACAACGCTTAATATATTGGCGTCTATTTAAATTCATTTTATAGGTTAACTTCAAAATGGTGGCTGTGCAAAATTTTTAAACCACGCATATATTTCTCGTGTCCTAAACAAGCGATACAAATGTAGGTTGGTACAATGAGTCACGATTATAATATTCATCTGCTGGCTATCAAACAATTAACATGGCGTCCATACGATACATTTCAACAGTTCTCAATATTTACGAAACTACAGTATCTAAGCAATCAAACTGAAAGTTTGTATGGTGTTAGAGGACAGTTAAGTAAGGACAAATATGTGACTTTCTCTAATCCTGAAAAACACAAAACAGCATGGTGGCGAAATGATTTTCAAATATTGTAAATAACTTTGGTTGGTTGGTTCTTTAGTTTAGGGGCTGCGACAACGCGGTCATGTAGCCCCGTGTACTTTGGGTGTGTGTAGAATCTGTCTGATAACCGGTGTTAATTGTTATGTCTGTATTGGTGTGTGTATCAGTTTTTTAATTCAAGTAAGAACTGCAACTTTGAATTTTTCAAATAGTTCCTACATTTGCCGCCAAACGCCACCGTCAACGACTACTAGGCCTAGTTCAGAACTAGACTACTAGACGCCACCGCAGTCGGCTCTTGGCAACGAACGTAGAAACCTAAGAGCGTTGTTTACATTCCTAACCTATACAATTTTGCTTCACACAGGTGTAATTAGTGGAAGGTTCTTTAACATGCCATAAATCTATGACATGGGACCGACGACTTTACTTCCCCTTCGAAGGAAGGCATACTGAGGGATTTTTAACGCTCTTAAAAATCCGACGGCTTCGGTCGGGTTTGAACCCGCTATCTTGGGCATAGAAGCTCAGCATGCTACCGACTACGCCACCGATGCCGCTCGTAAATAACTTTCCTGGCGATTTAATCATTCGAGTACAATGAAACTTGGCACAGTGAATCTTTATTCAGAACATAGTATAGAGACATCCAATTGTTTTCAAAAATTCAAGACGCATCAGTTCGAAATTTCAGAACCTTGTTTTTAATTTCTCGCAACCTATAAATTTTGTAGTTTGCTATTCGTAAATCATAGAAGCCATGCATTTGACTTTTCTGAAAATTTATACCCGTGGTTCATTTCGCGGGAGGACTCTTAATCACCGATGGTGAAAGCTATATATTCTAGCAGTGTGGTCCAACCCGCGGCCCGCCTGTTTATTTTTGTTGGCCCTTGCCCTTCTTACTGCCCTTCACTCTTCGACAGTTATAATCCGCGGCGTGCCTACTTTAATTTTCTCTTTCATTCAGTAATGTTACCAAGGAGCCAGGTGGGAAAGGAAAGATCCCGAAAAATACGCCAATAATCAGAATTGTCTTTCCACGAATACGTACGGCACGAGAAGCGGCCCCGCCTCCAAGCGACAACTAGTTGGCTGCCAGTGATTGGCTGCATATTAGTTCGCGATCGTTCGTGTGCTGCGGCGGATTTCCCTATAAAAGGGAGCGCGGGGCTGTTCGAAGAGGTTGTTTTTGACGAGAGAGATTGTTCGAGAGATATTGTACGACGAGAGTTTGTTGTCATCGTTGTTGCGAGAGCGGTACCTAATATGGCGGGACTTAATAAACGGCGAGTTGAAGGTGAGAAACGACAATTTCAGTCAAAGTGGCAGGGAAGTTACTTTTTTGATGAACATAATGGAAAACCACAGTGCGTTATCTGTTCTCAAGTCTTAGGTGTTTCGAAGGAGTATAACGTGAATAGACACTATACCAGCTTGCATAAATCAAAATACGATCAATACCAAGGAAGTGCCAGATGTTGTGTGATTAATGATTTGAAGCTGAAACTAACAAGACAGAAGAATATATTTCAGCAACCATCAAACACTGCCGGTTTAAAGGCATCTTATGAGGTATGTTTAGAGCCACCGAAGCTAAAAGTAAAACGTCTTTTAGGGATGGTGAGCTCATTAAGAGATATGTGCTGTAAAAATGGCATCTTCATTCGGAGATAATAGGATGGCTAAAATTTTTGAAACAGTTTCCTTGTCTCATCAGACAGTTAGTACAAGAATTAATGATACGGCTGGTGAAGTTTCAGGTTCTCTAAAGAGCATTTTGGAAAAATATGAATTTTACTCTCTAGCTCTAGATGAGAGCACAGATTTTGCTGACATCGGCCAGCTCCTTATTTTTGTCAGAACAATAAACGAATAATTTGAAATTCATGAAGAACTGTTGGAATTAAGATCATTAGAAACCAGCAAAAAAGGTATTGACATATTCAACGTACTGGATGATGTCGTTACTAAATATGGAGGTTTTGTGAAGTGCTATGGCATTGCAACAGATGGAGCTAAAGCAATGATTGGTCCTAACATTGGTTTAGTAGGACTGTGCAAAGAAAAAGGATTGAATTGTTTGTTTTTCCACTGCATTATCCACCAGGAGGCTCTCTGTGAAAAAATATAAGGCTCAGTGCGCCAATGAAAACTGTTGTAAATACTGTACATTTAATAAGAGGAGGCAATAAAGCCTGAAGACACAGAGCATTTATTGCATTCCTGGACAATTTGGAAGCTGAGAATGGTTGGCTAAGTGCTGGAAATTGTTTGCAACAGTTTTTTGGGTTGAGGAATGAAATTCTTGCTTTTCTCAAAAACGAAGACATTGGGCATGAGTATCAAGAAAAACTGGAAAAAATCCAGTTTTTAAATAATTTCGCTTTTCTGAAAGATTTTAACATCCAATCTAAATGCTTCAAACCTGAAACTACAAGGCAGAAAACAAAATATCTCCCAGCTTTATGGACATATTGAGGGCTTCGGTAAAAAACTTGATGTAATGCAAATTGCATTGAAAGCAAATAATATGGCACACTTCCCATCTTGTCAGCAGTTGAAAGAAAAAACAAGTGACATAAATTTTAGTATGTTTCATGAAATAATAATAGATATCAAGAAAGAGTTCCAGAATAGGTTTCAGGATTTTGACTCCCTAAAACCAAAACTTGCACTGTTCAATAACCCCATGGATATTGAAGTGAGTGAGGTGCCCTGCGACCTTCAAATGGAAATTTGTGATCTTCATGCAGACCCATTCTACCAGAATAAAGAGTGTGATGTTTGGAAACTGATTCCTAAGAACGTTTTCCTAAACTGCTTAAATTCTCTCTGCAAGTGTTATCGCTGTTTGGCAGTACGTATGTGTGCAAAAGTGTTTTTTCTGCTCTCAAACAATTTAAATAAAAAACGAGAAATCGAATTGAAAGTGCTTCACTGGAATCGAGCCTGAGACTTTGCCTTACTGAACTTACTGTGGACATTGATACACTTGTATCAGGAAAGCAGTGCCAATCATCACATTGATTTCTCGACTGTAAAATGAAGTGGTATAATAAACTAGTAATATTATACTTCTTTCAATATAAATTTTAATAAATGATTTTGAGTAAAATATGTAATACGTTTTCTTTCTGGATTGTCTCTGGCCCTCACATTCCTATACTAAAGTTTGATTGGCCCTCGGGTAACAAAAGGTTGGACCACCCTGTTCTAGCACATAACTTCTCATTGTAGTGGTGTCGGTAAAGAGTTACCGGTAGTTAGTTATTGTTGTTTTAAGGGGTGGAACTACACATGTCGTGAACCATAAGCTATTTAGTTTATTGCACGATAAATCCTTGTAATAGACAGGAGAATGTTAATGGAAAAGATCAGTGGAATATATGAAAATAGGCTATTTAGTTCTTCACGGAACTACTTGTTTATTGATCATTATAGGCACCTGAATCTTTTAAACCTCAAACTACATGGCAAAGGTAAGCTTATGTGTGAACTTCTCTCAGAAGTAAGTTAGAGTGTTTAAATAAAGATTGACCTCTTCTCCGAAGATATCAGCGCAGAAAGTTCACACTTTCCCACCAGTTTCTGATATCAGCCAATTCGAGGTTTTTGGGGAAAAATTAAATCTGAATTTCAAGAAAGATTTACTGATTTTGAAAAAAAATGAGAACGTTGTGCAGTTGGTTAACAACAGTCTTTCACTTATGCCCGATGGTGTATGGACGAATGCAGCGGCAGATGTTTTCAAGAACAAAGCTGCCCTATAGTTGGATATAATCGAGTCCCAGGAAGATGTTGTTTTAAAGGGCATTTATGCTCTAGTTCCAAAACTCTTGGGAGTGACTAACTTTGGATTAAAAATGGTGTAGAAAACAGTATCCAGAACTCAAAGCTTTAGCCTTAACATTGTTTACTATATTTGGCTCAACTTATGTGTATGAAACAGCATGCTCAAAAATGAACTTCATTAAGACTTTGTGCAGATCTCAACTCACAAATGATCACCTTAACAGATTGATGAGAATCAGCTGCACGGACATGACCCCAAATTTAAAGCTAGTTGTTTCACTCTTCTACTCCAGGCAAATGCCGAGATGGTACCTAATCTAAGGCTACGACCGCTTCCTACCCAAATCCCACCTACATTGCAAATGCACACACTAATACAGATATCACAGTGATTCAGGCCATCAGGCAAATTCTATACACTCCCAAGTACACGGGGCTACATGACCAAGATGTCGCTAAGTCCCTAAAGAATCAATAAGACAAAATTACATTGCTCCGTATTAATATACTGGGTATAGAAGAGGTGAAGTACCGGTACCTGAGTAGATGATCACTGTTATTGTAAAGATGATCACCAGTGATGAGCCGATGTTCCTAAAAACGAAAACGATTTCTGTGATCGTGATGATTGTATGGACCAACCAGAGAAATCTGCCAATGCACATCAGGATCTGCGATCTCTGAAACATCGAACTGTATGACACATTATCCAACATAGTCTATTGCATCTAAAGAGTTGACAATGAGTTCCTTCGGCCGTTGACCATTGTAGAGCTGGCGAAATTTAGAACATTCGGATTCGATCTCACTTTCAACTCTTATAGGCTACATCAAAGTAAATTGTACTTAATTATAATCTAACCAGGAGGTAGTTCCACTTGTCATAGAGAATTGAACTCGTCAAGACAACGAAGAACAAGTAGTTCCGTTTCAAACTAATGAATCTACTTTTCTTAAAATGTAAGGTTCAAACTCATGATTAATTTACTGTACTTAGACCTGTTTAGAATAAAATGTTGATTTACTTGGAGTAGAAGTGGGAAACCACGGAAAACCATTACAAAAATTGCCGAGGTAGGAATCGAACCCGCCTATTCTTAGTTTTTCCTCATGAGGCTGAGTGTACCCCGTTCCAGCTCTCAGACCAGAATTAAATTTCTTGGCAGGGCTGGGAATCGACCCCGCCTCCACGGTGAGAGCCAAGAATGCTAGCCACTATGCAATGAGGCGGAATCCCGTGTATTTGGAGGGGGATAAGGGGTCGGTGGGGGGGGATGGAATTTGCGTGTTAACCTGCGTTATTGTGATGGCTGTACTAGTGTGCGTTTTTGCAAATTGGGGGTAGGATTGGAAAATGGTGGCCAAGTTAGGAACAATTCCACCATTTTCTTGGAGTAGAGGTGGGGGGAAACCACGAAAAACCACTTCCAGGATGGCTGAGGTGGGAATCGAACCTTCCTCTACTCAGTTTTGAACTCAATAGGCTGAGTGTACCCCGTTCCAGCCCACACAACAGAATTATATTTTTTTGGCAGAGCCGGGAATCGATCCCTAACCACTGGGGCGACAGCCAAGAACGCTAGCCGGTACAGCACGAGGTGGTCAGCTAGGGTTTAAAATTTCGTCACAACATACCTGAAATATCGAGCAATCAACACTCGTTCAACACGATTGTGACCAATCAGATTGGTCGAAGAATAACAAATGCAGTATTTCATGTAAGAAGTATTACACGAATACTGCATTTTGTTACTCACCGTCCAACGTACAGTGAGGACCCTCCCTGTAGAACGAACTCATGTGGGCCGCATGGCGGAGGGAGTGTATATTGCATCGTGTCGAGCAAGGAACTGGCGCTAGCAGTAGTGTAGCGCCCTACTAGTCCAACACATTTACACTTTTTTACGTATTTAATAATCATAATTACTAATGAATTTCAGAGTAGTTGCTGGAAATGCTGTCCTTCAATTTCTAAACATGTTGCACCGACGGTGACGTAGGAAATTTTGGTACACTCGCAATAATTGATTCTCACTGATATTTCGTATCAGTGCAGTTATTTCGTTCTCGAGAGTCTCCAGAGACGTGGATTGTTTCTGTATAGCCTACATTTAGTTTGAGGTTCCCCCACAAGTAAAAATCGCACGGCGCTGAAACTTACCAACACATTTACTGTAAGACTTCATCTTGACAAGATAAGTTTCCACTAGGAAAATGCGTTGTTTTGTTCCATACCTAACCATGTTCACGGGATACGAGACAGCCTACAGTACTCCACCACAAGTCTTAATTATCTCAACTATGGTATCTTCCCAGGTCCGTATCTAATAAATGCAATGCCACATTCGGCTCTTCCCGTCCTGCTCGTGTGTTATCGTTAATTGCTAGTCAAGTGGCGGTGACTAATCACTCTCCACCCGCCAGACAGGCAAGCAAAGCTCCGTTCTATAGGGAGGGCCCTCACTGTAGTTGGCACAATCGTACGACTGACTGAAAAGTATTCTGTTCATATATTACCTAGGCAACACTGTACATGACTTCTAATACTGAATATTAATTAAGGTTCATACGAGTACTACTGTATATGAAGTAATGGACGACTCGACTTGTGGCGTGGCTTTGAGGTTCCTGAAGTGTCTCGCAGAGTGCGCAGGTTGTCTTGCGGACGAGAGATGAATGGAAGCAGGTTGTCTTGTGCCTGAATGTTATTTACCGAGTTGAAGTGTCTACGACTTGCGGTTGGTAATACGTATATATTATCGTAATTCATACCGACAGTAGTGGCTACGCTGGCTAAAGCGCTGCGTTAGGCCGTGGGGCCAAGCTCTCTGCTGACTCGGTAGACGCGTGGGTTCGAGCCCCACCGTCGGCTGTCCTTGAAATGGTTTTCCGTGGTTTCCTCATTTTCAACACCAGGCAAATGCTGGGACAGTACCTTCTGACAGACCATGGCCGCTTCCTTCCATATCCTTGCCCAGTTTCATTCATCTTCATCCATTCCATCTCTCATCCCGACGCGCAGGTCGCCCACGGGCGTCGCATAGAAAGACCTGCACTCGGCCTCTCAGGCGGCCACACGACAAAAAAAAATCGTAATTCATATTAAATATACCTCCAATATAGGCGTAATGATAAGGTTTGTAAAATGTAGTGCATGAAATTACCGGAACCGGTTTATGTTCTTATAGTTACGGCGTCGTGTTCGTAGATATGACAGTTTCAGTGTGCGAAATTGAAACTTTATTTCTAAAGCAGCTGACATGGACCAAGTCGTTAGAGAACCTCGAAACGTTTAGTTTGAACTGTGCTACAAAATACGTAGGTGATGATGGTTCTCAAAGACTAATGAAAGAAGTCTAATATGTGCATACATGAAATATTGAAGATGTTTGGTGTGCCTATCAAGGTTATCTAATGGCTGTCTGTTTTGCTAGACGGAAAACTCCTCCAAGAATACTTTATTCGTGGTGTAATGGCTATCATTGTTAGCTGTCACCCCGGAGGTCTGGGTTCGATTCCCGTCTCTGTTAAGACATTTAGCTACACTATGCCTCGTGAGGCAAAACTGAGAAGCGGTGGGTTCGATTTCCACCTCAGTCATCCTGGAAGTGGTTTTCTGTGGTTTCCCACTTATACTCCAGGCAAATACCGGGATGGTTCCTAACTAAAAGGCAACGGACGTTTCCTTCCCATATCTCACCTGAATTATAAATACACACATTACTACAAATACCATAATTACAAAGGTTAGCAATCATCCTAAAGTTTGGTGCTTTTCAGTCGGTCAACACAAATGTACCCAAAAGAGTTACATGAGATTAATAAATACACTAATTTAATATTAACCCACTTTTTCCTTTTAGCTAAGGAAATGCATTCATCTAATGGGATTGTTTTACCTCATCTTTGCTGTACTGGAGCCACTGAAATTCCTGCTAAAATATCCTGCATATCTGTTGAGCAGCAATGATATAGGCTAAACCAAGGGGAAAGTGCATACCGGTAGACCCAGAACCGGTGATGATCATGGTATTCTCGAGACCTAACAGGAAGAGGAGAATTCTGAATTCTGACAATTTTCCAAATTCCACAGACATACAAGTAGGCTTCTTAAAATACAGCTGTAAATTTTAATTTATGTCTGAATTTACTGCTGCTAGTTAATCATTGTTGTTTTAAGGTGCGGAACAGCAAGGTTATCTGCCCCAATTTACTGCTGTAGAGGATAATATCAACCTAGGCATAATTCCATGTGATATCTTTTTACAAGCAAAAAGCTGCATTATAAATCATACAGGTATTTTCAGTAGGCCTAGGTCTACATATATCCTATATTTCATCCTCAGTTTTTGACTGACGACCTGGATTTAAGGCCACACACCAATCTTCCTCTTTTCATTATTTTTAGCCAGTTATATGCCAAGTTCATAAAACCTTTGTAGGCTACAACCAGTACCGGTATGTGTAGTTTAAAAACTGAAATTAAAGCAACTTTTTTAAATAAAAACGACTTGTATCGGAAATAATCTGATATTTTGTAAGAAAGGTTACCTTAAGCCAATTAATTTAAAAAATGTCAACTAAAGATAACGCCCAAGGTAATCCTCCAGAACTGCCGTAGGCCCACCGGTATGTGAAAGTAACTAAGCTCATAATCCTAATCTAAAATATCGGTATTTTTCCTTAGAATTTTCAATATGTTAGAATAACTAGAAATATTACCGGTATGCTACCGGTATGCATACAGCTGCAAATTGCACTTATTTTACTCTGAATTCTGGCTTGTTGTTGGCACTGCACTGACGAGGTGGGTTCGATTCCCATCTCAGCTATCCTGGAAGTGGTTTTTCATGGTTTCTCACGGTTTCCCACTTCTACTCCAACTTACTCTCACTCACGGCCACGGTCGCCTCCTTTCGAATTGTCACCTGAATTACAAACATAGCCTACACACTACAACAGAATCCACAATAACACAGGTTATCAGACATTTAAAATAAAATAAAATAAAATAAATAAATAAATAAATAAATAAATACAGTAAATAAATAAATATATATATATATCGTATACACACACCCAAGTACACGGGGCTAAATGACCATGTTTTCCAAGCCCCTCAAATGAAAGAACAAACAACAAAAATCATTCATTCATGATAATCCCCAATTAGCTTCTTCACGAGAAAATTGCTACTATAGTAAAGCCATCGTTACTTCCAACTTGACGTTTCAGTGCTACGTCAGAGCTATCTAACGGTCAGAAGTGAAATCCCTCAAAGATAACAATACCACCCTCGACCTTGTGACAGACATTCTCACCACACACTAACCAGCTGCAACTTTTAGAATTCAGACGGCTGGCCGTAGTCCTATACCTGCTCCCTAAGACTCCCTTTGACTACCTGGGGTTCGAGCTGTACTGTTACTTTTCCGACGGAGCTATAGCGCACTCTCATCAGACAATGAATTCAATCATTTCACTTACCATTTTATATCATCGTAGAACACGGGAATACCACCTCCGTTATTAATTTCACTTACCATTTTATATCATCGTAGAACACGGGAATACCACCTCCGTTATTAATTTCACTTACCATTTTATATCATCGTAGAACACGGGAATACCACCTCCGTTATTAGTTTCACTTACCATTTTATATCATCGTAGAACACGGGAATACCACCTCCGTTATTAGTTTCAGCTCAACCCAGGATCAACTCTCAACCTTTTCTGAATATTATATTATCATCCAGCCATTTTGTCTTACCTTTCTTTACCTTGGTGTGATTATCAATTACCATACTTACTGTTCACATAATTTCAGTGTCATTACTGGTCTTTGTCACAATATCGAGCTGTCTTCCCCATATTAGCTTTTACGTTAATATCGTGCGTAAGCACTATCAACCCAATTATTCCCTTAATTTTGCATTCAGCAAAGTTACTGACACCCTCAAACAAAACACATTTAAACAAAAATTTTGATGCTCATATACTCATTTACGCTATAAAACACACAAAAAAATAATCATAACTGACAAATATACACAAATCTACACAAAACATGCCTGCTATGCCTAAAATATCCATTTTATCATAATTGCTTATGATCGAGATAAACTTATCCGATCCCCATGATGGGATACGCTATGGCAAACATGCCCCATACATTATTTACTTATCTCGTATACATCCTGATGATAATGCTCTGGTCCTTGATATCAGTCTTCTGGATCAGTTGGTTCATCTTGCAAGGAGGATAATTTACACACGGTTTTCAAAAATTCACCAAAGCAAAGGTCCACTGTGAATTATTATTATTATTATCACAATGCACGGTTCTCGCATATGTAGCTTCTACCTCCTACGGCTATCATCAACCTACTCAATTCAGCTGATAGTTCAATAGCTTCCTAGATCACTGACTTAGCTACTAATAGCTCGTACGGCTATCTCTATCATTATAACTGCGTACTGTCACGGTATGCACTGTTCTAATTCGCACTCGCGAATACTTAGCGATATTCAAATTCCAAAGATATAACTGCTTCTACTTATAAAACTTGTACAAATTATTCATATTCTTAAGGCTACGGCGTGGGCTTACGCCTCTGCAGCGCCCCGATATGAACTTATAAAAACTTGTAAAATTATTAATATTTCTTGTTGCCTCAAGCGCGGGCTTACGCCTCTGCAGCCCCCGATATGAACTGTTTTCGCTGCGTGTCCAGCTATTATTTATATGATTTCTCGGAGAAGTACTTGGAGTGGGGAGCTTTTAGAATTTATTTCCATAATAACACTCGCATGAATATGCAAATTAGCTCCTTTGAACGTCCTCATTTCTAATGTCTCAATGACTTCTTTTTATCCAAAATCCGATCGTTGGATCCTTATATAATGAGCTCCGTAATTCCCTTCATTGTTCCTTAATTTCGGTGGGATTTGGTCGCGTTTCGCGTCCCTCGCTGCTATTGGTAGTTTTAAATCCACCCCCTGATTTCATTTTAATTCTGGCAAAAATCACAGAATGATCCAATTTAAATTTTGACGATACTTCTGAGAGGCCGGAATTGTCCCCTATACGATGGTGTAATTCCTGTTTCTGTATTTTAATTACTGCTCCAATTTCTCTCAAATGGGCGGGGTTTATCTAGTGAGTGATCGTTGAAATTTTCGCATTTACCCGCTTGTTTGAAACACCGTTTTGCGTTGTCTGATCACATGTGGCTTCCAGATGTTGGCTTTCTCTCCCTACCGTCATTGTCTGCGCTGGGTGAAAGTTACAGTAAAGCACGTACGAGCCTCCCTTTGTTGTGCCCTGTTCCACAAGCAACATCTTTTCTCACACCGGCTTTGAAACATGAATAAAATCTTGTTGAAATAAATATATAGAATTTATGCAATCACAGATGCATAAAGGTTACAATATATCGATTTGAATGGCTGCCTGTGATTGGCTAGTTAAATTGATTTCATTTATGACCGTTAGATAGCTCTGGCATAGCACTGAAATGCCACTAACTTACAGTATACCTTACTATTAACGGTAATGGATAATGGTAACAGCGTTACAAGTAATGTATTACTCCCCAACCAGATCACTTCGTGGTGTAGCGGCTAGCATTCCTGGCTGTAGCCTTCGATGTCTGGGTTCAATTCCCATCTCAGCCATCTTAGACGTGGTTTTGTGTGATTTTCCCACTTCTACTCCAGGCAAATGCCGGGATGGTCTCTAACATAAGGTCACGGTGGCCTCCTTCCCAATCCTCACCTGAAATACTGTACAAATACACACACTAATACAGTCATCACAGTAACACGGGTTATCAGACAAATTCCACACATACTCAAGTACACGGTAGTAGCCTACATGACTACGATGTCGCAAAGCCCCTAAATCAATCAACAACAACCTGCATTTCAGTATGACAAGTTAAACCTTCTCCTTGTAAGCTACAATGTAGGATAAATATAAAAAGGAATTAAAGCTGTTATACTTGTTACCCGCCACGCTCCTGCTACCAGTAGAGCTCCCAAACTTGCGAGAAGAACATGGTTGACTAAGTTCAGTAAGGTAACATCTGCAAGAAAAACATAAGCCACTTTGAAGTTGGAATCTACCTGCCGATAGCTGAAACAATATAGCTTGAAATATACGGGTCTGAAATGTGTTCAAACAAATCTTCAGAGCATGGTTGGCTATGTTCAGTGTGGCAGCATCTGCAAGCAAAACATCAAACACTTGAGGTTGGAATGTACCTGCAAATCAAGGGCGGCCGCAAATTATGCGCTGACGTGCTGCAGCACACTGATTTAACTGAAAATAAATTACTTTAATAATATTATCTACAATCAAAACAAGTAGTTCCGTGAAGAACCATACAGCCTATTTTCATATATCCTACTTATGTTAATTGCCTCTATCAACATACCAAATTTCAGTTTGATTGCTGTAATAGATTCGTAGATATTAAGAACCGTCCAAATATTTCGGTTGGTCGCCATGTTGGATTTTTATATATTGTACCCTTGAAAGAAGCAGTGTTTTAACAAGATTCTGTCTTCGGGGTCGCGTTCAGTCCTTGTGCACTTCTTACTTAGAGCTCAATACAAAACAACAACTTGCTTCAATAGTCTCAAGGATCATAAAGTAAACTATAAACTAGAAATGAGTGAAACAGGGTAAAATAAACAAAATTTAATGACAGAATAAAAACATGGTAAAAACACAATAACGGACAAACTCCTCCCTGAGCTTAACTCCCGCATAAACTCAAAATAACATAAAATGCAAGTGGCATAACACCGCTCGCTTCTCAAAACAACAAAATGACGATAAGGAAAGTCCTCTGGACGTATAAATATGTGTGCGCGCGTTTACAGACTGTACGGTGCTGATCTCTATATTAACAATAGTTCACCCAGTGACCACGTACGGCAGCGCCTGTAGGACGGCCGGGAATCTTGCGCATTCCGTGTAATGCCATATCTTTGACTTCATGAGCTCTTTGTCTTATATTATTGTATGTTGTTCTCCCTTGTTTATGATCTAGTTAGTTTTAAGATAGTAAACGTCGTAAATAAGTAAATGTGGAATTCCCTTATGAGCTACCAGAGAGAATGTTTGCACAGAACAATTTTTGGTCTTTCCGATTGCCGGATATAGGTGAACTACGTAACCATCTATGAAAATAGCTAACTTGGTTGAGTTAGAGAGCACACAACTACACCAGTAAGTACAATCTGGTTCAACATTTCCTTTGTCCTTTTCTTTCCGGGTCATCATGGATACCAATCAAAAACGTGTATTGAAAAAAAAAAGAGCAGTCATCAAATCTCGCGTGACTCACTTAAGTACATTCGTGAATGAATTTGCAGGTGGGAATTTTAACTACATAAAGGTTAGGAAGCAATCATTGGCGAGTTTAATGAGATTCAGATACAATTGGAAATCGATGATCCTGAAAACGAATCACATGATCTAGATAGAGCAACCTTTGATGATTTATGCTTGGACATTAAGTCAAAAATGGAAACGCTGTTGTGCCCCGAACATACACACCCACTTCCGCCTGTAAATAGTGATAACATGAGCAATAGTTGTGTACTAAAACTTCCAACTATTTCACTACCCAAGTTCAATGGCGCTCTACAAGATTTCATGCATTTCTATGACACCTGTGTAGCGCTGATCATCAATAATGAAACAATCACAGACATTCAAAGATACTATTATCTTCTATCAAGCTTGTCTGGCGAACCTCACCACCTCATTGAGAATTTACCAATTTCACATGATAACTTCAAGGTCGCCTGGGAATTGATTCGCAGTCGGTATCACAATCCCAGACTTATATCAGCCCTGCACATCAAGGAATTGTTGTCACTCCCTGATGCAAAGCACGATTCTCCTAAAAAGCTGCGTATGCAAATAAACTAACTTAGCAGCAACTTAAATGCCATAGAAGCTTTGAAAATTGAAACGCTCTTACATGACCGCATGCTTTCGCACTTAGTTTTGGAGAGAATCAGTCTCAATCTCAGGAAGCAATGGGAGAACGGTACGTCAAATAAAACGCACGCCAACTTGAAGGACTTAATACAATTCTTGGAAAACAATTGCCAAACTTTATAAATAGGTTGGTGTTGTGAGGGAACATAATCTTTGTTTCAATTGCTTGAGAAGTGACCATGTAGCCAATAATTGCAACTCGGCCAACTGCAGAACATGTAATAAACGTCACCACTCATTGTTACATATACACCAGAATATGAACAGTACTGCTACCCCGGTACTCAGTGCATCCCAGCAGCAAGCATATTGTTCTGTCAGAAGCGCATGACCACACAATGTATTGCTATCAACTGCCAATGTTAACATTAGGGATAGCAAAGGTCGAATGCATCAATGTCGAGCACTATTAGACAGTGCATCACAGATGAACTTCGTGTCTCGAGACTTAGTTGACCGTCTGGGTATCAAACTGAATCGTCATTCGATACCTATAAATGGTATCAGCAACATGCAAGCGACTCAATCCTCTTACTTCTGTCAACTTCAGATAGAGTCGAGAGTTAGTACCTATAGTCGGCATATAGTATGTTCTGTCCTGCGTCAGATTACTGGTCCACAGCCTTCTTCTAGAATAGATTACGAGGACTGGCATCTGCCCGTCAACATTCCATTAGCTGACGCTAATTTCAACCAGCCCAAAGAGGTGCTACTTACTATATTCTTTGAACTCTTAAGACCCGAACAAAAATCTAGGGATGGTTACCCTACTCTTTAAAATACACAACATGGTTGGGTGCTATCTGGATGTATCCCCTCTCAATCAGTTCAACAACGTAAGAATGGAACAACATCATTGTTGTCCACGGCTGAAACCTTGCATACACAGGTGGAACGCTTTTGGGAACAGGAAGAGCTTACGACTCGTAGCTATTCCAAAGAAGAAAGTCAATGCGAGGAACATTTTCAAAAATCCTTCACGCGCGATGAGTCGGGCAGTTCATAGTGAGATTACCACTTCGGTAAGGAGTAGGAGAACTTGGCGACTCCTTTGGCAATGCCAGGAGGAGCTTTGGCTTTATAGAGAGGTAATTGCATCGACAACCTGACCTGAAGAATGAGTATATCAAATTCATGAACGAATATTTACAACTAGGACACATGGAACTTGTCGATCCTAGTAACCAGCAGAAACCTGCTTATTACATGTCTCATCACGCTGTAATCAAGGTATATGAGCCGCACTACCAAGGTCAGAGTTGTCTACAATGCGTCGTTCTCCCTGAATGACGTGATGTTGGTTGGGCCAACTGTTCAGCAGGATCTGTTCTCGATCGTTCTTCGCTTCCGTACAAACAAGTATACGCTAACAGCAGATATCGAGAAGATGTGCCGACAGATACAGATTCATGAAACAGATCGAGACTTCCAGACAATCTTATGGTGCAGTTCTCAGAATCAACAACTGGATATATACCGATTGACTACAGTAACCTATGGTACTTCAGCGGCTCCTTATCTAGCTACCCGTTGTTTACTGCAGGTGGCACTCGATGGTCAAGACATATACCCTGCAGCAGCCAAAGTTACCAAAAGAGACTTCTACTTTGATGATCTTTTGACAGGGTCAGATACCATTGAAGAAGCCATCCAATTATACAAAGACCTCACATCTCTCCTGAAAACCGGAGGGTTTCCCATCCGTAAATGGCGATCCAACAATCCTGATATTTTGGAAGCCATCCCATCAACACTTCGCGAGAGCCAGGTGTCATGTAGTCTTCCTTTTGAAGATGGCGCCTTAAAAACTCTTGGTTTGTTGTGGCATTCGAATCGTGACTCATTTCAATTCTCAGTGGGGGCCCTCAACCGCAATAATGTGACTTGGACAAAGAGATCAGTGTTGGCCAATGTAGCGTCCATTTATGGTCCATTGGGACTCATAGGGCCTGTAATTGTTCAATGCAAGTTGTTTATACAAGTTCTTTGGCAACAACACCTAAAATGGGATGGTAAATTGCCCTCAGAACTTGAGACACAATGGAAACAGATACATCAGCACCTCCCTAAACTAAATGAAATTCATGTACCACGGAGGGTAACAGCAGACGGCATGAATGCCAATGTTGAACTTCAAGGGTTTGCTGATGCGTCAGAAAGAGCCTACAGTGCATGCGTTTTTATATGTTGCATCAACTCCAATGGAATAATCTCCGTTCATTTACTTTGTTCAAAATCTAGAGTAGCCCCATTGAAGAGAGTGTCGCTTCCAGGAGTGGAGTTGAATGGCGCACTACTTCTGAGCAGACTAATGGAAAGGGTGATTGAGGCCCTTATGTTACATTCATGTCGACGATATTATTTGACAGATGCCACTGTTGTTCTAGCCTGGATTGCAGGCAATTCTTCAGCTTGGAAAACATATGAGGCCAACAGGGTGTCGGAAATTCACAAACTGACGTCTCAGCAAGATTGGAACCATGTATCATCACAGGACAATCCAGCAATTATTATCTCCAGGGGAACTGAGCCACATCGACTTCGAAGCAATCGAGCATGGTGGGCAGGGCCCGTTTGGCTAATTACGGATCCTTCAACCTGGCCTGAACTTACCACTTTCGACCAACCGAAATTCCTGAACAACGAGGAGTACGATTGTGTTTCGTGGCGAGTAATCACAATGCAGATAACATTTTCATACGTTTTTCCAACTGGACTAAACTAAATAGAGTAGTTGCTTACATTCTTAGTTTTTTTCACAATCTAAAGCAGGACACAGCAGCAAGACGGCATTGACCTTTGACTACTGCTGAACTTCGCGATAGTCTGACAGCAATCATTCGTATCGTTCAGCATTGCTCGTACAGTCAGGAGATTCATAATTTACATAAAAAGAACGCAGTGTCACTTCAGAGCAAACTTCTCACTCTGCACCCTTTCCTAGATAGTGACAATCTTTTGAGGGTGGGCGGCAGGCTAGAGAATGCTGAAGCATCATTTGAAAAAAAATCCTTTGATACTGCCACCTAAGCATCATGTCACGAAATTGCTTATTTGGAATGAACACATACGACTTCTGCACGCAGGAAGCCAACTTATCTAAGCTTCGTTGCGGCAACGATGGTGGATAACCAATGGCCGATCTGCTATCAGACAGGTGATCCGCAGTTGTGTAACATGCTTCAGAGCGAAGACCAATGACACCATTCAACTCATCGGACAATTGCCTGTCTAGAGTGACCCCTATCAAGCCATTCTCTCATTGTGGTGTGGACTATGGAGGTCCGCTGCATGTGAAATATGGAAATCCACGAAATAAAACTCAGAAGAAATGCTACATAGCATTGTTTGTGTGCATGGCGACCAAGGCAGTACACACTTAGGCCTGCAGTGATTTATCCACGGAGGCTTTTATTGCCGCCTTAAGAAGATTCATTTCAAGACGTGGCCGTTGCAGTCCCATGTACAGTGACAATGGCACGTGCTTTACCTGAGCAAGAAGGAAATTAGATGAATTGTCACGCTTCATCCGGACAGAAGATCATCAAACGAACGTACTGAACTTCACTGCTGAAGAAGGAATTCGTTGGCATCACATACCTCCTCACTCCCCTCACTTCGGCGGAATCTGGGAAGCAGGTATAACATCAGTGAAGACCCACCTAAAGAAGGTTGCCGGTAACACTGTGCTAACCTTTGAAGAAATAACCACACTGCTCACACAAATTGAAGCATGTTTAAATTCGAGACCAATCGTCGCAATACCCAACAGTCCTGATAAATATGCTTTCCTCACCCCTGGTCATTTCTTGACTAGCGAGCCTTTAGTCTCTTTCCCTGAACCTGATTGTCTCTTAGCGCCATCATCGCAGCTGTCAAGATGGCAATTGGTCCAGCGGTGCCGACGAATCATCTGGAAACGCTGGTCAACTGATTACTTGGGCCAGCTCCAGCAGCGTTCCAAGTGGCATCAGAATCAACCCAGCCTCAAAGCAGAAAGGCTGGTACTTATGAAAGAAGTCAATACCCCCCTCACATGGCCAACCGGAATAATTGAAGAGCTTCATCCTGGGATTGATGGTCTGGTGCGTGTAGTGACTGTGCGGACAAGCAAAGGGTCATATAAAAGACCAGTGACAAGGATCAATCTTTTCCCTGACGAGCTCATTTAAAGGACTACCACTGTACTGTGTTCCATTTTGTTTCTTATATTTGTATGTGTACAGTTTCTGTTGTTAGTTGCTAGAGACATGTATTAGAGAAGTGTGTCTATGAATTGCTACCACTTTGTTAATTTGTTTGACAACTAAGGTGGGCGGCATGTACGGTGCTGATCACTATATTAACGATAGTTCACCCAGTGCCCACGTACGGCAGCGCTCGTAGGACGGTCGGGAATATTGCGCATTCCGTGTAATGCCATATCTTTGACTTCATGAGCTCTTTGTCTTATATTATTGTATGTTGTTCTCCCTTGTTTTATGACCTAGTTAGTTTTAAGATAATAAACGTCGTAAATAAGTAAATGTGGAATTCCCTTATGAGCTAACAGAGAGAATGTTTGCACACAACACAGACGTTAGAAGGAATTGAGTACTTTTGACGCGAGTTCGTGTAGCAGTCTCGCTTAGGCTGGGATGACAAGTGAAACGGTATTTACTTTGCTCCACGTTGAGCGTACAAATGTAGCAGTTTTGCTAGCCCACCCTTTGCCTAAGCTATGTTGTTTTAATGGGCGCCAAGACCTCAATGCAATGTTGAAATCTAAATTTGTATTTAACAACGTCTAGCTCTGGCAGAACACCTTCAAGACTCTATTCACTCAGATCGTGGTATGATTTGATCATTAACCCAACAAACAATTGTATCAGGAGAAGGAATTGGTCTATATCTAATGCTACCTACTGAAAGCAAAGATTGCATTGTAAAAGAAATGAATTTATTATATAAAACAAGAATAGCAAAATTAATAATAATAATAAGTATAAAATTTAAATAGGAGCGTTGTGATTTTAATATTACCGATAGAAAATTACGTGAAAACGGAGTCTGATAAATTATTGATTTTACTCTTATTCCCAAGCTATGAAGTTACTCAAATATGAAATATAAAACAAAGAGAAATGAGAGATTGCGTATTTCTGCGTCATTCGCGCTTACCACTGGAAATTGCCGAAGCCTTTCCCTCGTACTGGATGATGCTGTGAGCTTCCCACAGTCTCCTGGACGTCGACATCTCCGTCGATATTTGATGAGATTTTCGTAGATTAGATAATTCTATGGTCCGTACATCGGACCCAAACACTCGTACAACCGCACTGGTTAAGTTTTACAAAAGTTAGTCCTCCAATCCACGGAACATCGGAGCGACTCCCGCGTGAACCATACTAGGCAAGTTCTACACTGATAGTCCCCGTTCCACGGAACATCGGAGCGACTCCCGCGTACAACCACACTCGGCAAGAACTACACAGATTGTTCTCGTTCCACGGAACACTGAACGATATATGCACCTGTCAGCTCCCCCACTCTTCAGCCGACTTCAGCTTACGTGGTCTCCACTGATTGGCTGACCCACCACGCGATCTTCCCCTCCTCCGGGTCATTACACACGGCGCGGCGATGATGAAGTCGATTTCCGTTCCAACTATTCGCCTTTCCTGGACGCTGCGACCCAGGATTGCGTCATGCTTTCCGACAAGATTAAGCGTGTACTTGAATTCCCAGTGAGTCACGTCTCTCGATATACCCTAACTGACGAAAACTCCGTAAAATTCCGCAATCGCATAATTTTCTATGATATTGTCGTTCGTAATAATTTGCTTGATAGCGTTTTCTAAGACATAGAAAACCTATCTGAATGCTAATAATTTTTATAAAATGCTCCGAAAATACCTTAATAATAATTATAATAAATTAATAATAATAATAAATTAACATGAAAAATTCTCTTGGCTGAACAATTTGCCGCGTAAATAAATATAGAATGGCTTCCTACTGACGTATGCCAGTTGCATAAAAAAAACCTCGGAAAACACGTTACTCATTCGCCTCGGATCATCGGATGATTTACCGTGACGACGGTCCATTATCCGATTATCCCAGACACGTTAATAATCCCCATCCAAAATACATATTACATAAATGAAATCACCCTAAATTACAGATATATACACTCATAATTTTTCTTCACGTACTTTGCGTCAAAGTTTGTTGTCACTATGGATTGCACTTTGCAACCAGTCCAATGTTTTACATATAGAATAGTGTTCCACGGATATTTCCGCCTCTCAAATTTCTCTATGTTGGAGAAATAGACATAATTAATGTGTGAGCACTATGTATTTATGAAGTCATATCACACGCATTGAAGGTGTTCTGATATATTTATATCTCCATAGAACTTCCTAATTTCACTGGAGGTCCCTTCCTTATGGTGAAATTTAATCTCACTTATCACTGAGCACACGATCACAGTATTGTGGCAGCGCCTCGTGACCATAATACTTAATCTCTCTTTAAAGTAGATTAAATTAATATTGACTTCTGAAAAAAAAACAGTAAATGCGCATTACATATAACACCAAATATTTCTGTGCCGTAATCGCCCTGTCTTGTTAAGTTCCCGTAGACCATATTCTACTTAATACTAGTTCTCAACACAGACCAGTTCTCCTCACACAAATGAAACCATTGTACAAATTACCTTAAATTACACACTTACAAATCTTACATGGCGAGACCGTAAACAGAAATCACGTGTGCTGATATGTATGAGTTTCATGAAGGACTGTCTCGCCTTCTGATGGCCCATCTTTGGCCTCGTGGACGCCTTACGCAAAAATACCCTGTTCAAGCGCTCACCCATCTCTAGGAGGCAAATGGGAATTCACCAGCGCTACCAAATTCTGGCCTTGGTGTATCGAGACATTTTAGTGCTCAAGAGCATCCGAGAATCCCGTCATATTTCCCTGTACCTTAAAAACTCTCATTTACTTACATACTACCCCCCTGTGTGACTTCTGATACGCCTGCCTGGAAGACCATCTCCTCCCACGCACCAAATACCACACTTACTCATTTGATAGGCTGGCTCGCCCGCTAAACACACTCACTTTATGACACATATTTTCGTAGACTATGTATATTATACGTCCCGTATAATCTGTTTCCCTCACTATTCTCCAGCACATATGCTGTTTTCCCAATACGTTTGGAAACTATAAATGTTTCTGCGTCACCTGCTTCCAACCTTGCAAGTGGCTCCCTTAAATGAACGTCATCACGTTGCTCCACTAGCATATTTCTCAGTGTCTGTAACGATGCCCTGTTGCTACTGTCCACACATGCTAACCCTACTTTCCTCTGGTGTAACACCTCTACTTGACACTCTATGACCTAAAAATGTCACTTCTGACTGACAGAATGACGACTTAGACAGCTTCAAAGTGAACCATGCCTGATCTAACTTCTGAAAACTATATCTAAATGACGTAGATGCTCCTCAAAACTGCGTGAACTAATTACCATATCATATATGTAAATGGTTACAAACTCTCCTGTGTCATCCCCTAATGCGATGTTTAAAGCCCTAATTAAAGCTGCTGAACTACTCTTTAACCCATAAGGTGTTCTACAAAATTGATAAAGGTTATATTTATGACTAAAAGCTGTAAATGCTCTATCTTCGTACATAAGTGGCACTTGCCCAAAACTGGAACTCAAATCTACACAAGTGAAATACTTCTTCCCCTCAAATGTTTGCATTAATTCTTCTATTGACATAGATTTCAGCTGATCTGAACTAATTCTACTGTTAACCAAACGAGCGTCTAAACAAATACGAACCGTGCCGTCGGTTTTGGGTACCGTGATCAAAGAATTAACATACGGACTGTTAGAGTGCTCAATAATCCCATCTTCAAGCATCTGATTAATTTGTGCCTCAACTGCACTCTGATAAGCGAAAGGTACAGGATATCTATGGCCTGTGAATACTGATCTATCAATAACGTTCAATGAATGTGTATAGCAATTGGCCATACCAATGCGATCCTCAAAAACTCTCCTATTACACAATAACACATCATAGAGCCGAACACATTGTTCCACCTCTATATTTCCCAGAAATGCAGCATCACGTAACGAGTCCTCTAGACTTCCGTTCGTAATCACACTGCCCACAAAACATGGAGAACCCCGCTCTACGGCTGGCGATATCTCATTTAAAGTACAAATCACACCTACAATACTACTCCTCTGAATATGGTCATTGAACGCTACTTCTACTTCAGAATCTCCCCATTTAAATTTCAAACTCCCTACATCATAACATAAGTTACCAGACACTCTACTTAGCCACTCTGAACCCAAGATAACACTGAATACTAAATTTAGAATTACAAGGCAAATCTGCTTCTCTACATGATTATTAATTTTAATGTCTACTAAAACTTGCTTAGAAATTACTTTAGACCTCTTCCCAACAGCTGTGATAACAAAAGTGCTTTTAATTGGCATCTCCTCAAAATTTACTCCAGTTCCTTTCATTTTATCATAAAATGCACTACTTATGCAACTCTTCATACAACCACTATCAATTAAAACATCTGTGTACGCCTCGGACACGTTAAATTTAACTATGGGGCTCTTACTAACCACTTCCTGAATAATACCTTCATCATTTAGTTCATGTAATAATTCATTTCTTACATTTAGGTCATAGGGTTCCTGTATAATTGTATGGACAGGGCATGTGGTGTATTCTTTGAATACACGGTACGAGAGATATAATGTCTATTGCTCTTTGCATGTTCATTTCTTCCATCCTCTTTGCCAAACACCAACAGTGATCATCTGTTTTCTCCTTGTTGGGCATGTTTCTTATGTCTTCATAAGTATGTTTCAGATATATAACTTCTGTGGTCCACCTAGCGTCATCTAGTAGCGAACCTCTGAAGCTACTCAATTCCTCATCGTGCAAGATGACTTACTTATCTATTTGGCTACCAGATCTCGTTACCATCGTCAGCTACTTTCTCCTTGAGCAAGAGGACCACGTTTACTTCTTTACTCACCATGCTGCGCTAGTATCATCTATCAACTCCTTGAAGACCAGCTCACCAAGAAATAAATTTGTTGTATTTAAGTTGGCCATGCTTATATGTTCTCCTTTTGTCTCCTACCCCCCTCTCTTTCCCCCTTTTCTTGGACCCTCCGTGCTCCGCTGAGCTGCTCTCACTTCTCCGTCTGCAGTTGACTCGTTCAGTCAAAGCTCCGCTCGAGCTTAGCCTCCTCAAACCAAGAGGCACACCCTCTTCTACGCCATGTTGGCTAAGTAATCATCATCGAAATCTTCGACTTCAACATGAAATCAAGATAAGTACCTTTTTAAAAGTTTTAACCTCATCTTCATGGTTTTAACTTCCAAGTGATTTTAATTATAATTTATAGGCAGTGTGAAACTATTTACTTTGGGGCAATAATCACTCTTCGTGGGATTTGCAATGTTGAGCTTTTTCTTATATAAGCCAACCTTATTAAAAAGAGCTTTTCTTAAGCTTTAAACGAGAAACCCTCTCGCTACGTGGGATATTATCTAATACCCGCTGTCTATAATTACAAAGTTAGTTCCGCCGTTGGATTTTCTCAACCCCATTTTCTGCTAAGGTCGTTCTGGAACCTTCGAGATCTTGTTCTCTATCTGCGAGTCTTGCCGTCAAGTATTTTTCACGTACTTGTGAAAATACTAGTTGAAATGAGGAATCTTCCTTATAAATTTTTGCAATAGCTAACTTCCTCCACCGTTGGAACCTCTAGAACATTCTATGGCGCATTTAATTGTAAATCATAACTTTTTCGAGAAATAGACTTTCACCTACCTAGTGCAATCAGTTATCTCCATAATTGCAATAACTTTTTTTTCTCATAAACTTCAGTGTTTCTCTAGTGAACTTTGCATCCATCTTTACAGACTATAGTGATAATCAGTGCTTGCTCCACTTTTCTACCGCGTCGCGATCGTCCGGTTATATTAAATACGGCCATGAACATTGATCCTATATCCCAATGAACTTTCCTTAACCTTCTACTAACAACCATTATTTATAAAATTGTAACTTTCTATAAGGTGTTACTCACAAAGTGCCCTTCCAACTTTGCTAGTTTAACATTAATTAAATTCTGCATAATTTCTTGTGTGATACAAGTTTTAAATTTACATTGTTCCTCCCTTCAAAAGCAGGGAAAACAATTCTCTCAACTCTTGAGTGAGTTATTTTTTGGTCTCGCTAAATGAAAACTGCCTCATTTGACTGGCGAGTCTTATTCAAAGTATAAGAGGTCTAGAACCTTCCTTCTGATTAACTTTTCAGGTTCACAGTAAGTGACCTGCTCTCTTTGTATAAATCTCACAAAGTAATTCTGTTTAAATATAAGAAGTTGTAGGAACTTCCTTTTTATTCTTTATGTTTTCCATTTTGTTATCTTCGAAGTTGTTATTCTCGTTAGAATGTTCTTTCAGAGGTTTCATATAGTACACTGCTTGTACTCCTGTAAATGTTAAAACTTTAATTATTCCATTTTGCCTATTTATGAAATCTTACCAAGATTTTAATACACGGTTTAAAAAACCTTAAAAATTGTCAATTGCCTGGAGCAACTGTTTAATGTGGAGAGGTCTGCGACCCTATTTGTTAAAAAGATTCAAATGAACTATGTTTATTAAACTTATATTGCATAATTGTTAATTTCCTCAAACTTCCTGCATTGTTAAATAAATTAAATATTTGTTTTTGGATTCATCATTTCTTTGATAATACAGTTAGGCAGGATCCTGGCTTTCCTAGCTCTTCCTAGGTTTATGCCCTCGTTCGCATACAATAAAGCTTTTAATATTTGTCTGACCAGATCATCACCCTTCCCTATAGTACTTTCATTCGTGCTTGGAAGGAAACACACTAAAGCCTCTCTCTGGCAAACTGCCCAAGCCTTAGCTGCGGCTCCCGTCAGCTTCGACCAAGCTCGTACCCACTTTAGGTATCCGAGCACAAATTTGCGGTGGCAACCACCTTTAAGTGTGTTTAACACTAAACTTATTAATTTTGTGGGACTCTCCTCCTATTCTTCTATCCTTCTTTTCCAATCCCAAATCTACTTCCTTCTCTTAATCATCTTCCCTTGGTGGGTGGGTTATTCCCTAGCCTATAATCTACCCAAAATTTGGTACCAGAAACCCGGGAGAGTCCATTTTTTATTTCTATTGTTTGTCAAGTGTCATTTGACAATACTTTGCAAATTTTTAATATCTCCTTTGGATCTTTCAGCTATATCTACGTCATGCAAAGCCTGTGAACGGGAAAGAGGCCGCTCCTGTCTCCTTTGGGGTGTCCTGTTCTTTCTACCTTTCGCTGTTGCCAACTTGACAGCATCTTCAAGGTTCTACAGTTTTGTGAGTTGTATTTCAATTTATTCTTTTTGTCATGGCTCCTTCTGAAAAAGATGAAACTCTCATTGCCAGACGTTCTTCCTATAAAGGGCAACTCACTAGATTCCGAAATTTTATCAACAAATTAGATCCCGCCGAGTGTGATTTAGATATCTTAACACATCGTCTTAAGTTGTACGAACGGTCTTATGATTATTATGACCAAATTCAAACCGAGATCGAATCCGCTTGTCCAGAATTGCAATCGGATCGGGACGAGGTCGAACCCTTGTACTTTGAAGGAATTGCAAAGGCCCACCAACTGATCCGCAATATCTCAGAACCGGACACTAGGGTCATCAATCCGGCCCAGTTAGCACCCGCTTCAGTTCACAAGAACAAACCGAAACCGTTACTTCCCAAGATAAGCCTACCGCACTTCTCAGGCAAGGAAGGTGAATGGTATTCTTTTTACGAACTTTACTGCTCCCTAATTCATGAAAATATCGAGATCCCAGACATACATAAATTTTACTACCTCCGCACTTCTTTGGAATCCGAGGCCTTGACCTTGGTGGAGTCACTGCCTTTAAGCGCAGACAACTACCACATCGCCTTTAATCTCCTTAAAGAGAGATATGGCAATTTACGTTTGAGTGTCGCTCGACACATCCGCTGTCTCTTCAACTTACCTGCCGTAAAACCTAATGACGTCACATCTTTAAGAGACCTCTTAGATTCTATGCAGTTAAATGTCAGAGCGTTATACCAATTAAAACAGCCTGTCCAAACATGGGACACCATACTTATTTACCTAGCTACATCAAGATTCGATTTTTCGACACTGAAGGCCTGGGAGATCGAACTCGCCTGCAACAAGGAACATTCGTTCGAACACCTCATCTCGTTTCTCAACAGTCGATGTCAATTCCTTACAGCACTCGCATTTCAGTGCGAAAAAGTCGAAACGAATCCTCAGTGTCAAATTTTTGAAAAAAAACTTGCTTCTTCAAAGGGTCATCAGCCCCCATCTGTCGAAAACAAACAAACCCGTTCTTCTTTCAATAATCCAAGAGAAGATTTCAGGCCGCTTAATAAATCGTTAAAATGCACGCTCTGTAAAAAGCTTCACACATTGTATTCGTGCAAATCCTTTAAAGAATTGTCTGTCGAAGATCGAAGGAAGCTTGTCTTGAACAGCAAACATTGTTTCAATTGCTTGTCACCTAAGCATTCTTCTTCGAACTGTACGTCATCAAATCTCTGTTTCCATTGTAAAAAACCGCATCATTCTTTATTGCACGTTCACGATAAATCGAGGTCATCAGCACCCGCCTCTTTAAGCTCCTTGCAGAGCAGCTCCGAACAAACTAATGCTTCTTCCTGCATTTCCCACGCCGAAACTTTTCACAGTGCGCAAACCCTGTTGACCACTGTACAATTTGAAATCCAAGACAAATTTGGAAATTGGTCTCGAACCCGTGGTCTTCTCGATTCCGCTTTAACGCACAACTTTGTTTCGCAATCGTTGATTAAAAAACTAGGTCTTTCGTCATCGCCTACTTCTATCAATGTGACCGGCATTGACAATTTGAAAACTCAAGTTTTGCAGTCTTCAAAATTGAAAATCAGAGACGTTTGCCAAAGAAACACCAATCTTAATTTAAACTGTCTCATTCTTACCAGCATTGGCAAAGACACTCCAAGTCACTCTATCAATACCTCCGGATTAAAGATTCCTTCGCACTTAAGGTTAGCCGATCCTCAGTTTAATGCTCAAGGTCCCATTGATGTGCTTTTCAGTGCCAATGTTTTTTGGAATTGCATTCGCAAACAAACACGCAAGTTATCTTCAACCGTGGTCGCTAGAGACACCGATTTTGGTTGGGTTATCACTGGTGAAATCAAACATACCAGTGTTCAAACCAAAACGCAATGTCATTTCGTCACAGCTGACATAAATCCCATTTCTGAAAAAGAGAACGCTCATGTTTCAAATCTCAATATTTTTGAAAACCACTTGTCGAAACGATGTCTTATCGTGAACAACTGCGTTACCTCCGTAAGTTGTTTAAATGGTTTTTCCTTCTTCCCGCACAAGATGGCCATTCAAGTTCGCCTTGCTTTGTGTTATTTCGTCTATCTTCTTACGTCATTTTTTATAGCAGTTAATTGCTTAAACTATTCCTCGAAAACTATCTTCCCCTTGTGTAAAACCATGGCTATCAGTCACCATCACGTTGCTGTACGCTATGTTTCACTTCTTTCGTTATGTAGAAGGATGGCCACGGCCGGCTCCTCCCCCCTTCCTCGCAATTGGAAGTCGCTCATGAAACCGATTGAAACTCTGAATTCTATAGCATCTAGAATAACTATTCTTATGCATAACCTTCTTCTCAATGTCCCAGCTTGTCTTCTTTGCTCGGAAGAATTAAGCTTCTTTTTGTTGAAAATTGTCCGATTTCGTGATCCTCTCAATTATGCGAAATTGATTTTCTACTTTATTTCATATAGCTTTAAATTGCTTTTTCACGTCCAAGTTACGATTGACTGCATGTCGTGTGACTCGTTCCGCTTTAAGTTACAGCTGATTCAGCTAGTGTGTGTGTACTCCGAACTGCTTGTTTTTCAAACCTGTTTGTTTACAAGCCTGAATAACGCCAAGTTGTTGTTTATTTCCTGTATGATTGCCAAAGATCAAAACAAGT
The DNA here is from genome assembly GCA_946902985.2 of Meconema thalassinum. Lineage (NCBI taxonomy): Eukaryota > Metazoa > Arthropoda > Insecta > Orthoptera > Tettigoniidae > Meconema > Meconema thalassinum. The sequence continues at coordinate 502,685,169 of OX336390.1, forward strand.
TTCTCTTATCTCAACTTTGGCTGACTGCCAAGCATTGTCTGACGAGTTGCTACTTAAAGTACAGAAGCCGTTTGCCTACCTCCCAAAATAAACTCGTTCCGCTTAAGGACTCTGTCAGCTATTTATATGTCTTATCTCGTTGTACTATGTGTGTCAAGGCCGTACTTGTTTACGTCTTCCGCTTACTCACGCTCGTATTCCATAACTGCTTTGATCCCTGTTTCAAAACTTCGTTGCGTATTTCTCACGCGCGTATGTATTGCAATTTGCTTGCATATTTTGCGATCTTAATGTTCATTGATGAACAAACTTGTTTTTTCTCGTCGTCGCATTCGATGTGTTTATGTATTCATACTTGTCCTGTCACGTTTTTCGCTGACCTAAGTATTTTTCTGAGTAACCCCTTTGATACTCATTATAACTTGAGGTTATTGTTTATGGCTACTCGTTTGTTACCTATGGCGTTCTTGCTTTCTACTCGCATAGTTCCTTTGTTTATTTGGTATATTCTTGTCCTGAATAGATGTACTTGTTCCTATACGTTTTGTTTAAACTTGCCAATTCTTCTTTCTCATCGTATCGTAATCTTTACTAGTGCTTTATTTCCCTCAGCCTCCAGCTATTTTGTGATTGAAAGTGTTGATAATTCTCGCCTTTCAACTCCGCTTTCCAATGACCCTGATAACCTCCTTCCACTTACACCTGGTCACTTCCTTATCGGCACTTCTCTTTCTGCCCCTCCTCCTCTTCCTAATTCTTACAGGGATTCTAATCTACCTATCGCTTGGCGGAAACTTGAAGCCCTCCGTAATTCTTTTTGGAAAAGGTGGAACTTGGAATATTTAACTTCCTTGCAACGGAGGCAGAAGTGGTTTCTTTCCAGTCCCGACATTAAAGTAGGGGACTTGGTCTTAGTTAGGGATGTTTCACCCCCCCCCCCTAGTCTGGCCTTTTGGAAAAGTGACCAAGTGTCACCCTGGAAGAGATAGGAGAGTCAGGGTATTCAGAGTCTTGATCAATAATGGTCAGATCACAAGACCACTACTCTACAGCAATTGTTCATTACTGTACTTGTTTTTCTTGCTCGCTGTTGGTGTCTGTCCCCCCAGTATGGTGTATTCTTTGAATACACGGTACGAGAGATATAATGTCTATTGCTCTTTGCATGTTCATTTCTTCCATCCTCTTTGCCAAACACCAACAGTGATCATCTGTTTTCTCCTTGTTGGGCATGTTTCTTATGTCTTCATAAGTATGTTTCAGATATATAACTTCTGTGGTCCACCTAGCGTCATCTAGTAGCGAACCTCTGAAGCTACTCAATTCCTCATCGTGCAAGATGACTTACTTATCTATTTGGCTACCAGATCTCGTTACCATCGTCAGCTACTTTCTCCTTGAGCAAGAGGACCACGTTTACTTCTTTACTCACCATGCTGCGCTAGTATCATCTATCAACTCCTTGAAGACCAGCTCACCAAGAAATAAATTTGTTGTATTTAAGTTGGCCATGCTTATATGTTCTCCTTTTGTCTCCTACCCCCCTCTCTTTCCCCCTTTTCTTGGACCCTCCGTGCTCCGCTGAGCTGCTCTCACTTCTCCGTCTGCAGTTGACTCGTTCAGTCAAAGCTCCGCTCGAGCTTAGCCTCCTCAAACCAAGAGGCACACCCTCTTCTACGCCATGTTGGCTAAGTAATCATCATCGAAATCTTCGACTTCAACATGAAATCAAGATAAGTACCTTTTTAAAAGTTTTAACCTCATCTTCATGGTTTTAACTTCCAAGTGATTTTAATTATAATTTATAGGCAGTGTGAAACTATTTACTTTGGGGCAATAATCACTCTTCGTGGGATTTGCAATGTTGAGCTTTTTCTTATATAAGCCAACCTTATTAAAAAGAGCTTTTCTTAAGCTTTAAACGAGAAACCCTCTCGCTACGTGGGATATTATCTAATACCCGCTGTCTATAATTACAAAGTTATTTCCGCCGTTGGATTTTCTCAACCCCATTTTCTGCTAAGGTCGTTCTGGAACCTTCGAGATCTTGTTCTCTATCTGCGAGTCTTGCCGTCAAGTATTTTTCACGTACTTGTGAAAATACTAGTTGAAATGAGGAATCTTCCTTACAAATTTTTGCAATAGCTAACTTCCTCCACCGTTGGAACCTCTAGAACATTCTATGGCGCATTTAATTGTAAATCATAACTTTTTCGAGAAATAGACTTTCACCTACCTAGTGCAATCAGTTATCTCCATAATTGCAATAACTTTTTTTTTCTCATAAACTTCAGTGTTTCTCTAGTGAACTTTGCATCCATCTTTACAGACTATAGTGATAATCAGTGCTTGCTCCACTTTTCTACCGCGTCGCGATCGTCCGGTTATATTAAATACGGCCATGAACATTGATCCTATATCCCAATGATCTTTCCTTAACCTTCTACTAACAACCATTATTTATAAAATTGTAACTTTCTATAAGGTGTTACTCACAAAGTGCCCTTCCAACTTTGCTAGTTTAACATTAATTAAATTCTGCATAATTTCTTGTGTGATACAAGTTTTAAATTTACATTGTTCCTCCCTTCAAAAGCAGGGAAAACAATTCTCTCAACTCTTGAGTGAGTTATTTTTTGGTCTCGCTAAATGAAAACTGCCTCATTTGACTGGCGAGTCTTATTCAAAGTATAAGAGGTCTAGAACCTTCCTTCTGATTAACTTTTCAGGTTCACAGTAAGTGACCTGCTCTCTTTGTATAAATCTCACAAAGTAATTCTGTTTAAATATAAGAAGTTGTAGGAACTTCCTTTTTATTCTTTATGTTTTCCATTTTGTTATCTTCGAAGTTGTTATTCTCGTTAGAATGTTCTTTCAGAGGTTTCATATAGTACACTGCTTGTACTCCTGTAAATGTTAAAACTTTAATTATTCCATTTTGCCTATTTATGAAATCTTACCAAGATTTTAATACACGGTTTAAAAAACCTTAAAAATTGTCAATTGCCTGGAGCAACTGTTTAATGTGGAGAGGTCTGCGACCCTATTTGTTAAAAAGATTCAAATGAACTATGTTTATTAAACTTATATTGCATAATTGTTAATTTCCTCAAACTTCCTGCATTGTTAAATAAATTAAATATTTGTTTTTGGATTCATCATTTCTTTGATAATACAGTTAGGCAGGATCCTGGCTTTCCTAGCTCTTCCTAGGTTTATGCCCTCGTTCGCATACAATAAAGCTTTTAATATTTGTCTGACCAGATCATCACCCTTCCCTATAGTACTTTCATTCGTGCTTGGAAGGAAACACACTAAAGCCTCTCTCTGGCAAACTGCCCAAGCCTTAGCTGCGGCTCCCGTCAGCTTCGACCAAGCTCGTACCCACTTTAGGTATCCGAGCACAAATTTGCGGTGGCAACCACCTTTAAGTGTGTTTAACACTAAACTTATTAATTTTGTGGGACTCTCCTCCTATTCTTCTATCCTTCTTTTCCAATCCCAAATCTACTTCCTTCTCTTAATCATCTTCCCTTGGTGGGTGGGTTATTCCCTAGCCTATAATCTACCCAGCATGCTACAGACTGAGATTCTGACCTTACTTCGCAGCCTGGTTCGCGTTTAAAGAACCGCTACAGCTGGCCGTAGTACTACTAACTACTAAACTGGTCTGGTTGTTCTGGGCTGTGTTGTCATTGTTTGGCTGTATATTACTACCACTAGGCTGTCCTCTTCCTTGACCCCTATTCTGGTTGTAATTATTGTCATTATAATTTCTCCCTTGATTTCCCCTGTAATCATTGTTTCTCCCTTGATTTCCCCTGTAATCATTGTTCCTCCCTTGATTTCCCCTGAAATCATTGTTCCTCCCTTGATACTGATTACCATAGACATTTCCTCTGTTCTGATTTAGCTGATTATTATTATTTCTATTTTGAGCGTTGGCCCCTTCGCCACCGTTCCCTTGAACTTCTTGATGCCTGGCTTCATTAGGTCTATTATTATTATTACCCTGGTTCCGATTGAAATTGTCATCATAACCCCCTCTCCCTAGTGCATCAAATGTGCTTAACAAATTTTCTACTTGTGATATAGTCTTTACATTCTGGATACAAGCAGCCTCCTTGATCCTATAGGGAAAGTGCCTAAGTAGCAACCTTACCACATCACTTTCCTCCTTCAACCCATCCAGATATTTACACACTAATACCTGCCCTAAAAAGTATTCGGTCATGGTGGAGCTTCCTTTAGGGTTATATTTACTGCACACTACTCCCTCACGATGCTGCGACTGAATATCCTCATTCCAGAACTTTTCACAGAATTTCATTTTAAAATCATTCATATCAGTAAGCTTGTCTCTGTAGACAGCAAACCAATTCCTCGTTTCCCCCACAAACACTTGTTCTAAAATTTCAACTACCTGGCACCACTCAATACTACCATTTTCCAACCTCTCCCCGAATTTATTTTCTATAGTGTTCATGAACTCCATTGGGCACCCCAGTTGATTGCTGAACTTACCCAGTTCTACCTCCCTGTGTGTGCTATTCACAAAAACTGGCCTATTCTGACTATTTTCTTGCCTGATCCTAGCTTTTAATTTTAACTCTAATTCTGCGATTTTCTCCTCAGCCTTCCTCTCAATACTGTTTACTGTTAATTTAATGTTTCCTTCTGATTCTTCTACTTTATCATATAGCTTTGCTTGTTTCTCCTCAATCTTGCTAATGCTCTCTCTATTACTCTCTCTTAAATCATTTACTTCTGCAACTATTTGCGAGTGGACTTTCTCAATTCTACCCCCCAGCTGTTCCTTAACCTCTTTAGTTGCTACCTGAATTTTGTAAATTTCTCCCCCCAATTGCTTTTTGACCTGCTGTGTTTCCAGTTGCACTAGTTCTTTTAAATTTTCAGCCTGTGTACTGATTCTAATTTCTAACTCCTCCTGTACTTTTCCTAATTTCTTGTCTACATCTGCAATGATCTCTTTAACCTTCTCTTCCATTACTCCTCTGATTTCTCCTCTAATCTGCTCCATTTTCACACTAATTTCCTTGTTGTTCTTATCTAATTTTGCATTATTCTGTTCTAATTTTTTATTTAAAGCTTCTGTACTTTCTTTATTTTCCCTACTGTTTTGTTCTAACTTTGCATTATTCTGTTCTAATTTTTTATTTAAAGCTTCTGTACTTTCTTTATTTTCCCTACTGTTTTGTTCTAACTTTGCATTATTCTGTTCTAATTTTGCATTATTCTGTTCTAATTTTGCATTTAAAGCTTCTGTACTTTCTTTATTTTCCCTACTGTTTTGTTCTAATTTTGCATTTAAGGCATCACTACTAACTTTGTTCTGATACATGAACTCGAGAAGTAAAGTTTTTAATTCTGGTTGGCCGCCTACACTCCCTGTTTCAGTATCGGGATTTACCTCCGCTACCCCGGTACTACCATCACTCGACATACTGCTCGTATCATCACTCTCCAGTTGATGACCACTACGTAACCTCATCTGTCTTTCTTTCTCATCCCCCATAATGATATACACTGATAAAGACAAATAACCCCCAAAATACAGGCACAGAAATATATATACCCTTCTCCTTCCACAAATGTTATTAGGTTTTCAGCCCCAAGTTGTCGGCGACAATTGTAGCAGACTCGCTTAGGCTGGGATGACAAGTGAAACGGTATTTACTTTGCTCCACGTTGAGCGTACAAATGTAGCAGTTTTGCTAGCCCACCCTTTGCCTAAGCTATGTTGTTTTAATGGGCGCCAAGACCTCAATGCAATGTTGAAATCTAAATTTGTATTTAACAACGTCTGCTCTGGCAGAACACCTTCAAGACTCTATTCACTCAGATCGTGGTATGGTTTGATCATTAACCCAACAAACAATTGTATCAGGAGAAGGAATTGGTCTATATCTAATGCTACCTACTGAAAGCAAAGATTGCATTGTAAAATAAATGAATTTATTATATAAAACAAGAATAGCAAAATTAATAATAATAATAAGTATAAAATTTAAATAGGAGCGTTGTGATTTAATATTACCGATAGCAAATTACGTGAAAACGGAGTCTGATAAATTATTGATTTTACTCTTATTCCCAAGCTATGAAGTTACTCAAATATGAAATATAAAACAAAGAGAAATGAGAGATTGCGTATTTCTGCGTCATTCGCGCTTTCCACTGGAAATTGCCGACGTCTTTCCCTCGTACTGGATGATGCTGTGAGCTTCCCACAGTCTCCTGGACGTCGACATCTCCGTCGATATTTGATGAGATTCTCGTAGATTAGATAATATTATGGTCCGTACATCGGACCCAAACACTCGTACAACCGCACTGGTTAAGTTTTACAAAATTAGTCCTCCAATCCACGGAACATCGGAGCGACTCCCGCGTGAACCATACTAGGCAAGTTCTACACTGATAGTCCCCGTTCCACGGAACATCGGAGCGACTCCCGCGTACAACCACACTAGGCAAGAACTACACAGATTGTTCTCGTTCCACGGAACACTGAACGATATATGCACCTGTCAGCTCCCCCACTCTTCAGCCGACTTCAGCTTACGTGGTCTCCACTGATTGGCTGACCCACCACGCGATCTTCCCCTCCTCCGGGTCATTACACACGGCGCGGCGATGATGAAGTCGATTTCCGTTCCAACTATTCGCCTTTCCTGGACGCTGCGACCCAGGATTGCGTCATGCTTTCCGACAAGATTAAGCGTGTACTTGAATTCCCAGTGAGTCACGTCTCTCGATATACCCTAACTGACGAAAACTCCGTAAAATTCCGCAATCGCATAATTTTCTATGATATTGTCGTTCGTAATAATTTGCTTGATAGCGTTTTCTAAGACATAGAAAACCTATCTGAATGCTAATAATTTTTATAAAATGCTCCGAAAATACCTTAATAATAATTATAATAAATTAATAATAATAATAAATTAACATGAAAAATTCTCTTGGCTGAACAATTTGCCGCGTAAATAAATATAGAATGGCTTCCTACTGACTTATGCCAGTTGCATTAAAAAAAACTCGAAAAACACGTTACATTCGCTTGCAACTGGAACATCCAAGTTGGTTGCGAACTCCCGTACTGCAAACCACAATTTTGGTTAATGGGACATGCACTAATAGAATGGATGTACACTTACACTAAAATACTGACACACGCTAACCTTAATAAAAAAAAATACAAATTACATTGATCTACAGCGAGATCACATCAGGTGCGGGAGCACGAATCAAACAAAGCAGAGCTTGCCAAAACAGGCGCAAATGCTCACTAGGCTAATTGAGTAGAGCGTGACGCAAACAAACATAGCCGTCCGGGTCATTGAACGAAAATATCAACAAATCAAAGCAACAACAAAATGCCTTAACAGGCTGACAACTACATAACAGCAAAGCAGTACTAAGTCAACACTAGGAAATTAACCTCATAACGTGGACAGCTCCCATTTACATATTTACTGTAAATTATTTACAACCTACATTTAACACACACAAAGCAAAATAGTTACAAAAATTAATCCCATTAAACCATAACCGATTTGTCAAATAAAATAAAAATGTATTTTGTACTCAATCCTTTTCTGCAATCAGCCATCAGTTCACGTCACCGACATCCCTCCTTAGAATGCGCTTAGCTCATCCTGGACAATTCCAGAGCAAAGTAATACTGGTTCGAAGTTCCATCTATGTTCTGGGTTGCCATCTCGATGCAGAATAAAGAAAGTTATTAGATTGCACATGCTAAACTTCTAGCTAATTTTGCTAATTGGCTAATAACTTCACCAAAGAGTCCTGTAGCAAAATATGCGCTGATACTGGCCTTAAACCTGTAATTTTGATAAACCACCTAAGTCACAGGTTTTAACTGATGCACCTAAGCTGCACGCACACAATTCAATTTTATAAAGGCTTTCTCAAAAATAGTTACAAGTCTCAAGTGTCCAACGACACGCAAAGTAACAATTGTCCCTCCCGACACTTCAAAATATTGTAACTTCATCATCACACAGATCACTATTTAAATGGTTCTGGCTAAAACTTGCTAGGAAGGGGAAATTCGAAAATTATCTTCTAAAATAATAGGAGTACTGGCATACGAGACATAATTCTGATCGTAGTAATTCCAAGGTCAAGATTAAGCCATCGTGCTCGAAGATCGATCGTAGGATGATACAATAATTAATTCCCGCGCAATCGAACTGGACGGCGTTATCAAGCTCCCTCGGCGCCAAAAGATACGTCCTTGTTCCTCATTGGCTTCTCCAAGTACTAAGTTCGCGGTTTTATCGAGTGACACCTCCCACAAGGCATAGCCGAAAACTCGCTTCTTCTCTACATTTCCTGCATCCATCCTTTTCTTGACGCTCGAAGACAATGAAAAATAGAATTCGCATGAGTCAAGCCCACGCCATGCTGCCTTCTTCCTGCACATGCTGGTCAGCCTGCAATACATTCCTGACAGGCTCAATCCTTTGTATTCTCAAATACCATGTCCGCTCTACTCGTCGCCAGATTATCCCTACAATTTCACAACATCTGTCTGGCTTCTGTACTTGACTGGCAGTAGTTTCATATGAAGATGAATAAAAATTAAGATTCATTTATACGGACAGTGCATAAAGAGTTCAATATGTAGGCCATAAAATTATGTACTATTAGATGTCGATTTTTGCGGAGGTTCATTATCAAACGTTCCCATAGATTGCATGATTATTGCACATGAAATATAAATTTAATTTTAAAATTGCGCACAGCCGCCATCTTGAGGTTATGTGAACAATTGAACTAAATTAGATGGCAGCGCATTACGATGTGACATATTTCACTGCGCTCAGATGGTTATATCCCGAGAAAAATCTATTAAAATGTTTCACCTTCGCTTGGCCGCCATGTTCGTTTTGTATTTTACAGGTTTCTGTAAGTCTCATAGCTGAACGTCTAGTAGTACCCTTTATCACAGTACAAAATTTCAGGGTGATGTCAGTAATAGTTTCGGAGATATAGAATGCCGGTGAAATATTTCGCACTGCCGCCATGTTGGATTGGTGTGACGTTATAAAATTTGGAACACGGTCGTGGTCGGCCGTGATGTAATAGGACCTTTCCGAGTTTCATCGAAATAGCTTCAGCCGTTTATAAGTTATTAGGGGGGGGGGACACACACCTACGGACAAAAGGTGATCACATAAGCCTATTTTTTTCATAAATGAAAATAGGCTAAAAGAGCGCATTAAAATCGACGTCAGCCAAAGGATAGGAAATATTTCAACTCCCCTCTAAATGATGTACTGTATCTACTGTAGTCGTGCGCTCCACTCAGCGTCCTGCACTGGCTGTGCAGATCGCAGCTCAGCGAGAAAATATGAACTCTGCTTTTTGCGTATCATTGTTCAACTTTTCCGTAGTGCTGTTGGGACAACAGCCAAGACCAGAGCCAAGACATCACTGCGATTCTTCATTCGACCACAGAGAGGCAGCACTGGTCACACCAAATGAAAACGTGGTAGGTGGCACCCTGTAGACTCTGCGATAGCATTTAAGAGGGAATCTCTCAAAGCAAACGGGAGAAAATATTTTTATTAGAGGAAGCCATCAGCAGTTCCCGCCAGAAGGTCTATTAATCTCCCAACTTACCTATCCTGTAGCCACATTTTGTACATCGATGAACTATAAAGAATATAATTATTATGTTGTCAAAATAAGTACATGAAATTGTGACTTTCCATCAAAATGCAAAATATTTGCATTACGGCGTTGCTGGTTTCATTGCTTTTGGTAACACTAGGAAGTTCTGTTTTTCCACGCTCACACCAAGTGTTTCTGAGTTCGTGATATTTGTCACTGCAGGTGCTATTGTGTGTGTTAATTAATTTTGTATGAGGAATGTATATCTGTGCTGAGTTTGGTTTTACGCCAAATGTTTCTAAATATTTTAATTTTTTGGAGGGGGGATGGGTTACAGCACACAACTGAAGAGCATAAAATAAACAATGCCGGATTTTTCTACGATAGCTTCGATATTTTGTCTATATTAGCTTATAGTCGAGTTCCGAAGGGCCGAACCGAAGTAAGAAGAATATGTTATATTTCTAAACTACAATAATCGTATTTTCTTCCCAGGTGTAAAAATTATGTTCGTGCAAATTTTCAGCTTAATTGTTCGGGAAGATTTTACGGGAAAGTGTAACATGACATATAGTCAGACATACACCACCAGATTTTGATAAACAGAGGGTTGCAATAATCTTTTATTTGTTCATCAATAACATAGGAGAAGCAGATGACCTCGTAGTTCCGCCCCTTAAAACAACAATAACTAACTCAATAACATAGTAAATAATTGAGATACAAGTCACACATTAGGTGAGGGAGTAGCTTAATGTCTTGGTTTTAGGTGGCCCAGCTTCAATCATATGCTCGAAGTGGCCAAGGATTTTTACGTTTTGTTTGTTCGTAGGTGGCGTGGCGAAACCAACGTGATAGACAGGCCACGACGCAGTGTAATCACGTGACCTCTCTAGTTTCAGTCTTAGCGATGAAAATGCACAAAACACACGTGTGTTGTGGATTAGGATCAAATACTTCGTATTTTTCCTCAATCAGTCAAAAATATTTTGTGTTGATTTGATTCTATTTGATTCTATGTTTCAAGTGAATGTGTGTGAGATGCGATATTTATTTAGTTTTTTTTTTTGCGTATTGAAGTGTATTTATAATAAAAAATAAGCAGTTAACCTCTCTCCAACATGGAAGTTAATTTAGCAACGCTGCAGTACGTTTGTTGTTGGAGACTTAGGACACATTACAGTTTTACTACCGTGGGTTTCAAGGTAACATGCTAATATCCTATTTACTTTGTTTCTAGATCTGATATTACAAAAAATGCCCCGTATTCGGGTGCCTATCAGATTACGATACGGAAACCCCAAAAAACTTGAACCTTTTCCTTACAATCTGACGAAAATCACAGTAAACTTTGGCTTCATCAGATTCCAACTGACTTTTCCAAACTAAAAATTCCGGTAGCTTGCATAAAACACTTGGACGAGTCATGAATTATAACGGTGGATAGGATTATGGTTAGGGGACAGCTGAAATAATTTCATAGGATAATTCCTAAACTCACTGAAATGGCCGTGCCGACTATTTTTCCAAACACACCTTCGTATTGTTCAAAGTCAACTCCGGAAATAAGACGTCTTGCTGATGTCGAAGATCATCTCGAAGCAGCTATTCGAGATAGTACAGACTCAAATAAGATGTATCTTGAAGAGGATTCATTAAATTCCCTAAATGATATTTTGTTATTTCTAAAAACCCGACAAATTTATTACAGTAAGTGGACTGTGATCAAGGATGAGGAAAAAACTCACATTTGTCCAGTAGGAGTTGAAAATGGAATACCTTGCATTACTTCCTTTATCAATATTCATGCTGATCTGACTTTCATTGTGATTACAAACGTTAGAAAAATATGTTTTAAATGCCTCCTAAATGACACTAAAAAAAAAAAAAAGTCAACCCCTGGCACTATCCAGCCCATGACGGGCTAAGGTCGACCAAGCGACCGCTGCCCAGCCATTTGGCCTGCAGATATTGGGGTGACGCGTGATCAGCCCGTCGGGTCCCCTCGGCCGTTAATCTTGGTATTCGTGATCGGGGCGCTGTCTCACCGTCAGACAGCTACTCAATTGTCCTCACGAGGCTGAGTGCACCCCGTTCCAACCCTCACGTCAGTTTTAAAATCCCTGACGGAGCCGGGGATCGAACCCGGGGCCTCCGGGTGAGAGGCAGGCGCGCTACCCCAACACCACGGGGCCGGCAAAAAATGACACTAAATGCCTCCTAAATGACACTAAATTCTATAAACGTGTTAGCTAGTATTATGTAACAAGTGGAAAGTGGACAAATATTGCCTACCCTTAGGGATAAGTTAGACAGTGCTATCCAGCTGTTGCAACATATTCCCAATTTTGGTGAGAATGAACATTTGAAATACCGGTACATACTGAGCAACTTCAGCTCACTCAGACGTCAAAATATAATATAGCCTACACTATGGAAACAACCGTGATAGTAGCATCTTGTTTGTATGTTCATTCAATCTATTGCGCCCGTTGACGCATGTTTACACAGCTAACAAAGACCAAGCTCCATGCTGAAGAGTAACTGAACACACCCTGCGAGTGGCGGGAAGAAGCTGAAGCAAAATCGCGTATAATCATATTTTTATGCACTTGAGACATTCCATAAATCAACTGTAATTTAAACAAAGTAATTCTGCTTATTTAAAATACAGCATACTTCGCAGATCAACGAAACTGTCAATTTACGCGGCTAACTCATATCCTAAGAGCACGCCATATTTATTAACACCAGTTCCTACTTGTCATTGGGTGAAGCAACATCGATGTGCATGTTGGAGCACAAGTAAAAGTACGTCCGTAAAGGGAAACCATGTGACACGGAAAATCAGTGTGTATTTGTCTAATGGACAGCCATCAGAGCATTATTTGACAATCAAATGATTGGAGACGTTTATTAATACGTAAACTGTGAAATATTTTTTATTCACGAGTTGAAATGATGGACGTGTGTAACGCAAACTATACGACCGCATGGTCAAACCTCAGTGCTACATAAACTGTGAAATTGATAAACTGTATAAAATCTACAAGTATTTTTTATTTTTATTTTTTGTTTTCCGGATTTATATATTCTTTTTTTAATATTTTATGTAAATATTAGTGAAAAAGTCACGTGTGAGTGTCGCACAAGCGACAGGTTAACGCCAGTGGCGGAGTGAAATTGGGCAATTTATTACCGCACATTAGCATCAGTGAGTGCAAGTTTTCCTTAAACATGTACAGTATAATATTATCACCAACGCTAACATTATGTTCCTACTAAAACATCAGATCTTCGAATATAACCCCAACCACGCTATGACAATCGATTTCTAAATCATGCGTGGGAAATTGGCAGCGGAAGATGACCGGATACAATGAGGAGATGATCTAATACCATATAAGAGACCGCTTATAACAGCTCATGGCGGGTCTCGAACCAAGGGTCGCTGCATCTGTAAGTCAGATCATGTATTAGTACCGTATTGTAATGAGTTGGAAACAGTAGATTTAATTTAATTTGGTTTCATTTCTTTAAGTGCACAACGCAGGCAGCTATTAAAAGAACGCGTGTGGAAAGTAATAGTTTTGTTAAAGATTTATAAACGCCAGGAAGGCAGTATTTTGTAATGTTCATTTCGTATCATTTCAAACCGTTATTATCAACTTTTATTTTGTCAAGCTGATGACAAAGAAACTAGTTTGGCAGATGTTCAATCAAGGCCAAGGTTACAAGCCGAGCCAGTCCACAGCACACTCAATCTTAGGCAGTGCATTATTTATTTATTCAGAAAGCTGTGAAATCTCTAGTATTATAACATCGGAATGCAGTCCCGTTATTCATTTGTTTGGCCAGATCAATACTTGAAAACAGGTTTATTTCTTTACAAGAAGCCAGACAGGCCATGAGAGATACAATATTATGTAACCAAAAGAACATAGGTTCGACCTCATTCAGGGAAGAGGCAATTTTATAAATGCACAATCACACACTTTAGCTTGTATCAGAAGCCTTCACGTTAATTCAAAGCGTTGTCAGGATGTGTTTTCTGTACACATAACCTTTATGACCAGCATTTAAAACGTGTATAATTTAGGAATCCACACTTATTGTAATTAACATTATTAGAGTATTATATGAGTCGTGATGGTGGATTAATACCTCCGACATTGTTATTGTGGTTATACCGGTGGTAATGAACTATTTGCAGTCGTACCTAACCGAGGGCGCCTGGATTGATGAATCCGTAATAAGAGTGAAGTAATTGGTGGAGACACAGGATGTCTAATAATGATGAAGTATTGGTGAAGACACAGGGTGTCTAGTAAACTATTAAGTTATTTTGCTTATGTTGGATACACACGTTACCTGAGTACACTGAACGCTATTTAAAGGTCCATAAACTGAACAACTATACTGTAAGGAATAAATAATTTTGTGAAGCTTTAATAATCAAAGATAGGATTTTGTAAAACTAAACAAATCTCATAATTCCCCCTGAACCTAAATAAGATAATAAATACTAAAGTAACATATTTTCTGGACTGAATGTTAACACTTAGTTATTGTTAGACCATTTTAGATACATTTTGATACACTTTCACATGAATAGTCGACAACCAATTGATGGTGTGATAACTGTAGCACACACATCAGATTGGTAGCAATATGAGACGATGTAATTGTTTAATTACCATCGCATTTGCAGGCTTTCCTATTTTTTCTACTTTATTAACACTTTGAAACTATGACCATTTGTTACAAACAGTAACAAATCGAGTACGCAGGCAGTGCCAGTTGCACAACCATAGGAGTGCTGAATTATTGAATGCATTTGTGTTGTATTAGCATAGCTTTTTTTAAATTCAGCAACGTTGTGCACATAGCTTGATTTTCTTTGTAATAAACGCGTCTCGTTTATTAATTAGTGATATTTATGACTAGCTAAACCCGTAATTTAAAGATAAATGTTAGAGATGGCACCACCATAGCGTAGAACATATTTTCCCTTGCTATTAAATGTAAATGTTCTAGTATTTGTAAACAAGTAAATGTCTTGCTTTGCAGTAGATTCTTTTGATGTTTGATCCTCCCGTAGTCATTTTCGATGTAATCGCTTAGGGCTGATCTTACGTGCCACTCTCTTAGCTTGTTCGTTCTTAGTCGATTTTTCTATTAGGACCATGAGAGTAATTTAGCTCTTGTTTAGGACTTTTTTATATTTTCTTTCAGGGCATAATAGTATCGGACTAGCCGTTTGCAACTCTCATGCTAGGCTAGGGATCTATTCTGAATAAAATTTATTCGTGATTTAACATAAGACTGGCCTCTCTTTCTTGCTTAGTTTTGTTATTGATGCATTCCTCTGAGCTAGTTAAAGATCGAACCTCACCAATTCCCGATACCCCCCGAGTGCAGACTTTGTGCTACACCAGCTTATGAATGTGTCGTCCCCTATACTTGTGTGTTAACTGGAAGAGGGTCTCGGAAGGGTCATTTGAAACCGGTGGCTCCCCGAAACCTTCGGCCAGCGGGCACACTATGAATACAATGCTCTGCGCAAGTGTGATTTAATGTTTCTATCACATCCTCGTACTTGACAAGAACTCATTTTCAATATCAGCTGGTCAGCTCATCATTTAAAAGTGGTGCCTACTTATAAAACAGGGTAAAATATTTAAAAGAACATGAGCTGTTAGTTTCTCTGCTGATGGATGAAATGTATGTACAGCCACAGCTGCCATTTAAGGGTGGTGAGATCCATGATCCTTTGATACTCATGTGCTAAAACAGCCAAAGTGGTCATGGTATATTCTCTGTTGTCGAAGTATGTAGATGTAGTAGCTATAACACCTGTTACTAATATGACAAGTGAACAGCTAATATCTCTATCTTTTAATGTTTTGTGCATGTTGGGAGGGGTCGGCTTCAAAGTGATTAGTTTCATAGCAGGTAGAAACAGTGTGCGTAGGAAAGCATATGAACTTTTCACTCCTAACAAAATTCTGCAACCTACTATTGATCATCCATTGGACTCTTCCAGAAAACATTTTTTTAACGTTTGATACTGTACACAATTTCAAATGTATTATAAATAACTGGGAAACAAAAAGGAATGTCAGTAAGTCCATCCAATTTCCAAACAGTATCATCATTCAGTGATACTTTCAGCACAGTACAGACACTTGGAACTGGTGTTGAAAAGTTCTGTATCCAACTTCCATCCAAAAGCAAAATATGAACTTAGCATTAAAAATTTTCAACGAGAATAACATTATAGCCTTGAAACATACCAAAAAGACCTTTGAGATGTTTCTGAACAAATAAATCACACTATCATCTTCCTGCACATTATTGTAAATTGGTGGAAGATTATTAATGTTGAAAGTGTTTGTGTTTGATGGACAGAAGTTCAATGGCCCTTATATAGAAGCAATTAGAACAACTACATCAGGTTCTGTTCTTAAGTGACATGTGTCAGTGTCTGAAAATTTGGAGGGTGTCAGTTCGGTCAAGTGATGCTTTGACAGCACAAATCTTTCAGTCCTTGATAATGACAACTAAACCTTTTCTGTAGAACATTCCATACTTGTTTGACAATTATGGAATGGATTACATTTTACTGGGTAAATTTCAGAGTGACTGCCGATTTGGATCCCTGGTATATTCTTCTGAATATACAGTTCATGTTAGATTTAACAGTATACACTTTGACTTTGAGGGGCGTGGTGGCGTAGCGGTCAAGCTGATGGCCTCTCACCACGGCGGACCGGGTTCGATTCCCGGTCAATGCATGTGAGATTTTCAAAGTGAAATGCCATGTCCTGTGGTTCGGATTCCACGTAAAAAAAGGAGGTCCCGTGGCTTATGATCTCAAGATTAACGGTCACGTAAAACTACAATCTTCCTTTTTTTATACACTTTGATTTTCTTCCTTATTAACGTTCTTTCTTACTTCCCTCTTTCTTAGTGAACACCAGCCGAGACCTCCTTCGTTTCCTGTTTCCTTGGTTCATTTTCTTATATTCTCTTAAAGTTTGTTCCAGACGTGCATACCTTTACCTTTTCTTTGTGTAAGATATCTCTACAGTGCTTGGTGCGGCAGGTCGCTGAAGCTTTGGATTCCAGTTACTTCAAGAATTGGTTCAACACTTTACAAGTAGAGGGCATCATCGTCGATCTCTGCATTTTCCATGAAGACTACGATGCTATATTTCGCTTTACTTAAAAAACATTATAATTATGTAAAATTAATTTTTCTCATGTTGCCCATATTGTTTCCCTCTCTCTTTCCCTCCCTCCCTTCCCCTTTCTGACCTCGCTGGCTTGCACGTTTCAAATTCTCGTTCACTCTCCTCTAAGTGCTTCGCATGACTGAAAGCTCTCCTCCTCGGAGAAGTGTGCTCTTCCACGATGTGGTAACGATTCAAATTGACGTCATGTTTTAACAACATTTTAACGGCTGGCCGTGAATCCTCACATCTCTACGATGAAAAAGATAAGTATCTGATTCAGTGTTTTTACAACAAATTTTATGGGGCCTATATCAATCTTAATCTGAATGTTTAAAACAAGCATTTTCTGCAAACTTGAACTTTTAAAATAATGGTGCAACTTGCTAACGGCCTCCCACGAGTGATTTCACATTGCCTTGCTAAAGCTTAATGAAGATCGCCATTCTTTAGTACTTCTGTGTCAAACAAAAGGAATACTTTTCTCCCCAACATGAGAATCATGCTGAACTTGTAGCATTTTCAAAATCAAGCTTTGCTTCCTTCGAGGGATTTTACAGGATTTGAAATTGTAACTAACTATTCTCAAATTTCATCGAGGATTTTTCTGCTTGCCCCATTCAACGTTACTTGCAACTCTCGAAACTTCTAATCTTGCAATAGACTGTATTGTGAAACATCACTCTGACAAACTCCTCAAAACTCAATAATTTTGAACTACTGCTAATTTCCAATTCAAACCGAACAATAAACTGCGATAGTGATTTATCCGTGTGCTTCCAAATATTGGTTTTCGTGCAAATCATATGTGACGGGTACCCAAACTGCAATCAAGCGAACTCATGAAAAGACTTAAAATAAGCCCCATTCCCTCTTTTCCATTTCCCAATTACTAACAATTAAATTTAAGTAATAAACCTGTGTATATATTTTTTTTTTGTAAATTGAGAGTTACTGAAGTGACCTCTCCATTTTTTGGATTTAACAAATACTTAACCTCTGCTTAAAGATCTTGTGGTTATAACCCACTTTTTAATCTTTGTTCTTATTTCTCCTGCAGCTCCCAGGAACTTAAAGTTTGTAATCTTATATTTGTTAAAATCCTTTGCCACATTTGATTATTAGGTATTCTAGTCAGAAGTTTTTTAACGTACTTCATTCTGTAACTAAGAAATCTTTGGAATATTGTTCAGGGGTTTTCTGATAATTTCTTAATAGGTCTTGGGCCTGAATTTTATATGATTTTCTAAACCCTTTACCGCTTAGCCTATGTAATAAATATTGCTCTCGTTTGCTAGAGTCAGGTTCAATTCTATTGCTCGAAGAGCTTGTTCTTTGTGGCACTTCCTTTCCCATTTTTCTCGTACTACTTTCTGTACATACAGAAATGATTACAAACACTTCATGTTAATCTCGAAATTAATCCAAATTACTTGTTGTGTTCATGGCGAAACTTCTGCTAATACTTTAAATAAAGTTTATTCTAGAAATTTATGCAAATCGTTAAATGCGAGTATAGTTCGCTGAGCAAACATCCTACTCGAGGTGATTAGCCTTGTCATAAATTTACCTTCAAGATTGTAGTTTTGCCTAAGTTAGGTTTGTTAGCCTCTCCTCCGCTAAACTTCTAATCAGCACGCCGCTGGATAAAGGTTTAGCAAACTTTGAACACAACAATTGTTCCTTTTTTCCTCATATGTTCTCAATTATAATTTTCCTTTTTAAAGCTTCGAGAGCTTTCCATCATTTTCTGTCTTTCGAGTAATTGCCCTTTTGCTTAGGGATCCATCATCGGTGGGTAGTAAAGATCTTCTTTAATATGTTCATTCCTTTCAGCATTCAGGATGCTTTTGAGATGTTTCCTTGTAGTTTTGAAAACGTAATTATACTAGCCCCTTGTTTGCACTTTCGCCAGTGACCTGAGTCCCTATACAGTACTCGATTTCTTGCACGGAAGGGTCAGTGCACTTGGTGACTGCTTGCTGGCCATCTCAGCGATCTTATCTCTGCATCATTACAAAAAGTTATATAGTACCTGTACTTGCTTATGCACACTCTTGGTTGTATTTTTCGCAAGCAAGCCTGTGATTTTCTTGTTAATTTCCTCAATTATGCTACGGCATTTCCTTTTTGTTATTGTTAAACAATTTGCAACATATCCTATTAATAAGTAAAATTTCTCCTATCTTGATTTCTTTAGCCTTGCAACTCTTAACTGTTCACCCTTCTGTTAATATTTTTTATTGTGCTTTTAATAATAAAATTTGTATTTTGGATTCTTTCCCTTGTTGCCTAAATTTTCTTTCTTTCCTAAGTCTTTTTCATTTTTTACATCGTCTTCCCTCCGGTAGTGCTTAGCATAGGCTAGACACTCCAGTCCTACCGACAGTTGAGTGGTTCCAACTGTTACATTCAGGTTTTAGAAAATGAAAGAAAGCTAAGGTTTACTCTTTGTCACACAGAATGTCAACATTAGCTTAAAAACAATGATTCTTGTTAAGGAGAAATAAGGATGCAACATTGATGTTACACGACAAAAATGGCAAACAGGAGGAGTGTCACTAATTATATTAACGACTGCTGGTTACACTGCGTTAGTTCACTTATTCTTGTGAGGAAGTATATTGTAATCATCTCTGTGAACTGTACCACAAAATTGCTTACATGTTGCAAATGTATTACATTTTCCCATTAAATTGGTAATACACATGAAACAACGAAAATGAAAAAAATAACTTTTGCTATTGCCAGTACAACTAGGCTTTCGACAGGGTTAAGAAAATGTTAGAAATAAAAACTATACTGTATTTGTTACCTTGCTAAAGCCTTTCAGGCATTAGCATCTCTCCACTGTGTAAATCAGTATTCTAGGAACCATAGCTGGGAACTAGGACTGAAGATTCAAACATTCTATTGTATGCGGATCTATGCTCTACGAAGGGAGGATGATCTACCGAAATGGCTATTTCAGTGATAGGTCTTGTTACAATCGGGCAGGTCTTCTTGAACAATGGTGTCGTGTAAAAGTTCAGTTTCTCAGCATTCGCAAACAGATGAATGTTTAGACACGTGGCGTAGCAATGTCACTGTTAATGCGTGACATTCTCTCTGGTACTGTTTTCCCTGACCTTCCCCCTTTTCTGCTGTAGGCCCTATGCCAATTCTTCACAATGCTATGCAGTAGATTGGCCACTATGAGATTTTTGGCAGAGAAATGAAGTGTGTTGTATTCTACCCCCATTGATGCATAGTGCTTAACGTTCAACTCGTGATTTTTTTCTTCAAATCGATGACTGTTTTTCAGCGGATTCTTCCATTGTTTATCACACTAAGATGGATTAATTATACACTTTTACACTTTGAAATATTTGAAACCATTTTTCAATGTTGCCTAAGGAATCTGTTAGGCTAGAATCGCGTTTCAGTCGGTCAACACGAGCGTACCCAATTAGATTAGGTGGGGGGTAATAATTAATTTCATTGTTGCTCATTTTTGGGGTTGCGACAACTCGGTCATATAGACCCATGTATTTGTGTTATAACCTGTGTTATTGTGTATTTGTATTGAGTAGGAGGCAGCCGTGGTCTTATAGGAAACACCCCAGCATTTTCTTGGAGTAGAAGTGGGCGAAACCACGGAAAACCACTTCCAGGATGGCTGAGGTGGGAATCAAACCCTCCTCTTCTTAGTTTTGCCTCTCGATGCTGAGTGTACCCCGTGGCTTAAAATCATTCTAGCAACAAGGATTGGATATCAACAGCCTCAAATCGTTACATTTGTACTGTATTGTCTACTACAGTACATATTCAGTTGTGTAAAAAAGAAAAATACACGAGGTTTGTTCGCTCACTGTATTTGTATATGGTTCGAAAGTTTAAATATAACTTCTTGGCAAATTAACCAAATATTTGCATTGGACTCTTCAATTGTTATTCCCTACACAATCCGAGTGGGCACATTAATGTATTGACTGACTGAATAGCGATTTCTTTATTAGATTATGAAGGTAACATTGAAGAAATGGCTTCTAAACTGATATAGGGTGTTACAAAAAGGTACGGCCAAACTTTCAGGAAACATTCCTCACACACAAAGAAAGAAAATATGATAAGTGGACATGTGTCCGGAAACGCTTAATTTCCATGTTAGAGCTCATTTTATTACTTCTCTTCAAATCACATTAATCATGGAATGGAAACACACAGCAACAGAACGTACCAGCGTGACTTCAAACACTTTGTTACAGGAAATGTTCAAAATGTCCTCCGTTAGCGAGGATACATGCATCCACCCTCCGTCGCATAGAATCCCTGATGCGCAGATGCAGCCCTGGAGAATGGCGTATTGTATCACAGCCATCCACAATACGAGCACGAAGAGTCTCTACATTTGGTACCGGGGTTGCGTAGACTAGAGCTTTCAAATGCCCCCGTAAATGAAAGTCAAGAGGGTTGAGGTCAGGAGAGCGTGGAGGCCATGGAATTGGTCCGCCTCTACCAATCCATCGGTCACCGAATCTGTTGTTGAGAAGCGTACGAACACTTCGACTGAAATGTGCAGGAGCTCCATCGTGCATGTTGTGTCGTACTTGTAAAGGCACATGTTCTAGCAGCACAGGTAGAGTATCCCGTATGAAACCATGATAACGTGCTCCATTGAGCGTAGGTGGAAGAACATGGGGCCCAATCAAGACATCACCAACAATTCCTGCCCAAACGTTCACAGAAAATCTGTGTTGATGACGTGATTGCACAATTGCGTGCGGATTCTCGTCAGCCCACACATGTTGATTGTGAAAATTTACAATTTGATCACGTTGGAATGACGCCTCATCCGTAAAGAGAACATTTGCACTGAAATGAGGATTGACACATTGTTGGATGAACCATTCGCAGTAGTGTACCCGTGGAGGCCAATCAGCTGCTGATAGTGCCTGCACACGCTGTACATGGTACGGGAACAACAGGTTCTCCCGTAGCACTCTCCATACAGTGACGTGGTCAACGTTACCTTGTACAGCAGCAACTTCTCTGACGCTGACATGAGGGTTATCGTCAACTGCACGAAGAATTGCCTCGTCCATTGCAGGTGTCCTCGTCGTTCTAGGTCTTCCCCAGTCGCGAGTCATAGGCTGGAATGTTCCGTGCTCCCTAAGACGCCGATCAATTGCTTCGAACGTCTTCCTGTCGGGACACCTTCGTTCTGGAAATCTGTCTCGATACAAACGTACCGCGCCACGGCTATTGCCTCGTGCTAATCCATACATCAAATGGGCAACACAAGCACTGACGTCAACATTACCTTCCTTCAAATGGGCCAACTGGCGGTGAATCGAGGAAGTACAGTACATACTAACGAAACTAAAATGAGCTCTAACATTACGTCAACATTACCTTCCTTCAAATGGGCCAACTGGCGGTGAATCGAGGAAGTACAGTACATACTAAAGAAACTAAAATGAGCTCTAACATGGAAATTAGGCGTTTCCGGACACATGTCCATATAACATATTTTATTTCTTTGTGTGTGAGGAATGTTTCCTGAAAGTTTGGCCGTACCTTTTTGTAACACCCTGTAGATATAGATCTGTATACATTGAGCTTACGGGCACCATAGACCTTGAGAAGATCATCGTTGTGTACCCGTGATGTTATGATCAGAATTATGGCCTCTCCCTGAAAAGAACAAAATTACGAGTTAGTATCTGCAGTCATCCATCCAGGATGTTGTGGACAAGCTCTCTCCACAGATACAAAATAAAACACCATTTAGCACAAAGGAGAGGCTAATGAATCCACAACGTATTACACACAGTAGATACATATAGAACGTGGTGCACAGCCAGCTCTCTGGTCACTGTCCAACCCGTGGCCCGTCCGCTGGCAGAGCAAAGGATCATGTAACTTAATTAGATGCGTCCCTCATGTATATAAGATTTCTTAGAGGGAAGATGTGTTTTGGCTAGCCCGAGGTTATTCTGACCTAAACCCTACTGCTAAAACAGCCAAATAAACACTGTGCGAGTGCTTCTACATTACTAGTTAATCAACCTTTTGATTGCAAGTAAAGGCAATTATTAAGAAATATAAGGAACATATTTGCACCTTGAACGGGGCATAAACACATAGACTACTTCGAGCTAATTAAAGGAAACCAATGGGATTTGCAACGTTGACA
Source organism: Meconema thalassinum (assembly GCA_946902985.2). NCBI lineage: Eukaryota > Metazoa > Arthropoda > Insecta > Orthoptera > Tettigoniidae > Meconema > Meconema thalassinum. Next base: position 502,708,248 of record OX336390.1, read on the forward strand.
ATATTTCACCGTTCTTAAAAATAACAGATTTGTTACGAAGCGTTTTCTCCTACCTGCAGTGCTTTAATGTACGGTAGTTTCAGGAAGATTAAATATTGCTTATTTGAATCCCCACATCCTCGGAGATAACCATGAAATTCCCCAAAGGCTATATTATGCAACTTCCATAACCTCATTCTTCAGCTACAATGGTGTAAGGCGGTCGGGTCAGTTTGTGCTCCGTGTAAATAGAGTTGTTTCTGGTGAATTTTTAAGTGGAACGACTTAAACATGTGTCTACGAGTGCAGTAAGTTACTCAGGAATATTTAATATATAATGTAAACCGGTAGATATTCACATAATTGCCAAATTGAGCAGTTTTTATAGTCGTTATGTGCATGTAAACACTAGAACACCAGTATTACCAACCTAATTCAACTGAAGTATAGGGGTATCCTCACTGTCACATCTTTGCCTTTCAAGTCGATACTGTATATCCAAAGAGTGTAGCGATGAGTACCTGCTTGGAATGTTCAAAGGCAGTGCCTAGACAAGACGTAACAGCCAAAATTCAGTGCAGTGAATGTAATAATTGGTTTCACAGTAAATGTGTGAATCTCAAAGAAGCGGATGTAGAGTATATGCGATCGCAGAGCCAATTATGGAGGTGTAAACAGTGCTATAGTAATAAGAGGCGTGAGAGTTTACATAGTGAAAACCAGCCAGCGTCCGTGGTGCCATCTGTTGGTGAAATATACAAACTATTACTATCTATGCAGGAGAAGTTCGACAGTGTAAACAAGTCTACTACTGACATTGAGAGGCAACTGGGGAAATCTATTGATGCCTGTCATGACAGATTGGATGAAAGTAGCAAACTTATCAGTAAACAGCAGGAAATTATTGATAGGCAACAAACAATCATAGACAATTTAGTATCAGAAAACAGACGTCTGACGAATGTAGCAAATAATCTTGCATCGAGGTGTGATGACCTTGAGCAATATTCAAGGTCAAACACTGTGGAAATATTTGGTGTTCCAGAGTCCCCTAATGAAGATGTCGTACAGACTGTCATTAATATAGGCAAGGCTTTAGATTTAGATTTGAAGGAGGACATGATTGATGCCTGTCATCGTCTAAAAAAGGCTCACAATCGTCCCACTTCAGGAATTATTGTTAAATTTGTTAGAAGGACCCACAAGGAGCAATTTCTTGCCAAACGAAAGGTTAAGCGGACCCTTTCTACAACACTCCTTGGTATGTCAACTTCCAGCCCAATATATATTAATCAATCACTTGCCCCAGCTAGAAGAGAGTTATTTGCAAAGGCTAAGCAACTGCAGCGGGAAAAGAGCTATAAATACCTTTGGGTTAGTAGAAGTGGAAATATCATGATTAGGAAATTAGAAGGGAGTCCAATTCATGTCATCAGTACTAACGAGGACCTGAGTAAGTTGTGATTTCGATGTACTGGCACAGAAATGTATTTAATTGTTCGTTGGCTCCTCTTAATACTTTGGTATGCATTATTGATTTATATTTAGTTATATCAGTTTTTTATTCACTATATTTTTTATTGTATACTAATGTCTGTAAATGAATTGTCCATTTATTATCAAAATGTTCGGGGCCTAAGGACAAAAACTGACGTGTTTCTTAAAAATCTACTTTGTTGTGACTATGATATAATTGTATTAACAGAGAGTTTCTTGGGTCAGGATATTATGGATAGTGAGTTATGCGATGATCGTTATGCAATGTTCAGAAATGATAGGGATATGTTTATATCTGGGAAGTCTAGAGGTGGAGGAGTAGCCGTAGCAGTCAAAAAGGGGTATACATCCAAATTATGCTCTATCTATAATGAACAACAATGCGAATCCTTAACTCTTTACATTCAGGGTCATACTCGTAAATTATTCATAAATGTTGTTTACATTACCCCCTCCTCTAAACTCTCTGTATATGAAGGATACTTTAATTACATTGAAAACGTTGATAGTCTTATAACATCTGACTGCCTGATCGTGGGCGATTTCAACGTACCTGAAATTAGCAACTCCGGTTATAATTTTAATGAAGGGTCCACGGTATGTCGTCGTTTATTCCAGTTCATCTCGTATCTTGGATTAACATCGCACAACAATATTCAAAATTCTAATTTCAAGACATTGGATTTGGTTTTAGGTAATATTCAAATTGATTTAAAGCACGAAGAATTCCCGTTGGTACCTGAAGACTTACATCACCCTGCACTTTATTTAGCAATACCACCCATTAAAAAGGTTCCATTGCTTCCTAGAATTAATCGTGAATATTACAACTTCAAAAAGGCTGATTTTTTGAGACTCTATTGCAACATACGAGATTTAGACTGGAGTTTACTGTACACATTTAAGGATGTTGATCATGCTGTTGATTTCTTTTATTCTTCATTCTACAAATGTTTTGAAAATTGTGTACCTAAGCAGAAATTCATTCGAAAATCCAAATATCCAGTATGGTTCTCTCGAGATATTATCCAAACCATAAAAATTAAGAAAAAGTGTGCTGCAAAAAGACGTTTTTCGAAATATTATGATGAAAGATTTAGACAGCTTAGATCGGAACTAAAAAGAAAATTACGAATGGCTTATGCTGTTTACATTCATAGTCTGGAAAATGGAGTTAAGAATAACATTAATCAGTTTTGGACGTATGTTAAAAGCAAGCGGGAATCACGTACACGCGACTACACATTTATACTAAACGGAAATCATTATACAGCTGGAAGTATTGCAGATGGGTTTGCTGAGTATTTCTCTTCAGTATATATCAAAACGAATTTTACTTATAACGTGGATCATTTGTCTTAGAATGAATTTCCTGTTTTGCCCAGGGTTGATATGCTGAACGTGACTCACATAACGGTGGATGAAGTAAGAACAACTATAAATAGAAAATTAAAGCCTAAGAAATCCTGTGGGCCTGATGGCATACCACCTTACATAATCAAGGGCTGTGTGGACTTATTGGTTTCTCAGTTGGCCTTCATCTTTAATCTTTCTTTAAAGACGTCAAGCTTTCCTGGAAAGTGGAAAATGTCTAGAATTATTCCAATCCTAAAGGGAGGCAACTCTGAAATGATATCGAACTACCGCCCTGTCTCAGTGATAAATGCTATAGCAAAAGTATATGAGCACATTTTATATTCTAAGATTTACAATCATATTAAGGTCGAGCTCTCACAATATCAGCATGGCTTTATGCCCGGCAGATCAGTTATTACAAATTTGCTGGGTTTTACTCAAAAGGTTTACAATGCATTAGATACCAATAGAAGAACTGACGTGATATACTGTGCCCAACTCTAGGAATGGGTATTCCAAGTTTCAGACACCTAGATATCAAGGGAAAGGCTGTAGTCGCTTTTGAAAGTTCAGATATTTGAATATCGCGCTACATTGCTTCTCGAAGCATTTCGAAGGATTTTACCGATAGTTGGATGTCAAGTGACGTAGCGAGTAACCGCAGAGGTGGAGGCTATTTATTGATTAAATAGTTAACTATGGAGCAGAGACTTGAGACTGGGATCAGATTACTGGCACGGCCAAATGAAAGAGAATGCAATTAGTATCAAGTAAATCGGACCAGGGATTCAAGAGATATGAGGATTTCTAGATATCAGGCGATGACGCGTGACCCTGACCGTTTTGTATAAAAGCCAGCTGGAGAAGGCATGGTTAGCTCACTTCAACACAAGCACTTGCAAAGCAAGTTGCGTCTACGCTGAGCCAAGGCACATGGTTGCCGTATCTACGCAGAAGTTCTTTTCAAATCGTGATAGTCACGAGAAGTGCTGCGCAAACGAGTTGGAACTTAGTAAGTTTCTGGTGAGGAGAATCACTGAGGTGATTGATTTCTACAGACATTGGTGGAAATATTTATATTTCCAAAAAGGACATATGCTAGACTCTGTCTAGAAAATAGTATTTTGTCACAGTCCATTAGTAACTTAATACTTGGATGTTTAAATCCATTTGAAGTCAGTTTTCATTTTTGTAACTATTTAACCACTTCGATCTGTCAGTACACTGAAGACTAGTCTATAACGGTGGCGTTCATTAGTCTACGCAAGGGAAACTGCAAGTTGTCTAGCGCATGGCAGATGGTGATATTAATAAACCATGCCCAGGGAACGATCTTCAGAACAGCCGTTAATTGCTTAGACTGTCAATGTTTTTCTTGTACTGATGAGATTACAGTGAGTTATGTTACAACTGACACATTTAAGAAGAGATCACTTAGATCTGACCCTATTTCAACAAACTGTTATGGCTTTGATAGAAGCTCATATTAAAATGGAACCACAGTTTATTCAAACGTCGAAAGATACTACCACTATGTCTGACTAGATGATTTGTGGGTCTACAATGGCGGCCGATACAAGGATTATACGTGCTTGTCCGATAGGGCATGTCTACGGATAAATCTGGTATAGACCAGGTTTACTACACTTCAAGACCATCAAGAAATGTAAGCCACATTTGAATTATACTATGCTTAGCTAATTGGAACAAACTATTTTTCTGCAGATGACCAACACATTTTTTCGTCGTATTTAAAGCTTGTAATGATTTACGCAAGACTTGTTAGAGTTATTCTGAGCATTTTCAGCACTCAGAACAGTTTAGGATCGATGACCGAGCATTTCGAGCATTTATTTGAATTTTTCATATTTTTGGGAAATCACGGTAATCAGCCGATGTAACTGTAAAAGTTAAATTTATTTTTGTTGAGGAATGGATATTTTTTCCATATTCGAAGGTTCGAACATGTGGATTCTCACATAATGAGATGATAATTAAACATATTTGGAATAATAATAATAATAATAATAATAATCCACTAATAATAATAATAATAATTTTCATAATTTTTCTAAATAATTCTTGGATATTATATTTTATAATAATCATATGTATTGAGAAAGAGCCTATGAAGTAGTTTAAACATTTCTAGTCTGGAACAGGAGATTTTCCGAAGGAGAGTGGTTAGCGCAAGCCCGCATTCAACCAACATTTCAGTTCTGGTTGAACAGTTGATATTTGCTATGAGCAAAGTATAGGTTTATATATAACACGGAGAGGCATGAAACGGGAAGCAAATGATATTTGTATCAAATAGGATATTTTTGTATTTATATAAAATCATGACGTAAATACACTCGAAAGTGAAATGATGCTTTTCATAAGTATGGTAAATTCACGGGTTGAACTGAATGGTAAAATAAAATAAACTTGTAAGTTTATTAATCTTCCAGTGTTGATAACAAGCAGAGGCTTGATTTATTGTATACATTTTGGGAAGATAATTTATGTGTGTGGAGTAGTTGAAATGCCATTCCCAGGTGCGCATGTTAAGTCGCAGGAATGAAGGTTTTTTCGAGCATCAATCAAATAGCAGGTTCGATGGCTCAGGTTTATAGTAGGAGTATTGGAGCCACACATTTCGTCGTATGAATAACCCGAAGGTTATTTCTTTGAAACCATCAGTTCTTATTTCAACCTTGTTTACGAATTCCATTTAGACTTTGATTTTGCTAGAACCCGGATTTGTCATGATAGTAGTTTATTCTTCTTCAGAGGAAGACCTTTGCTGTTGTTATTGTAATATTGTGTTCTTACACAAATAGTAGAATGGGCCACTGCCAATTTAGAATAATTCTTTAACCACGAATAATTTGAAGGATATTTTCAAATCCTAGTGCCATGAACTAAATGAATTCATTATAAAACTACAATTCTAATTTCCGCATTCTGTCGAAGAATTGCAAGTTGTGAAAGTTGCTAAAAATGGCCATAAATATAAATATTTTTTTCATAATGATTCCAAGTGGATAATCTAATAGTTGAATGGTTCAACCATTTAATGATCAAGTTAATGATTCAGAAATCATATATTTTGTTTGGAACTTGAAGTTCATAATCGAGTCACTTCTCGAATGTTTAATGTCAGAAGAACAATTAATTGTTGTTGTGCTTCGCACAGTTCTTCGATGCTATGCTCAAATGGTCAAATACTTTTCAGATGTTATTAATATGTATAAATAATTTGTGTTGCTTCTATGATGATAATATTTTCAACGATATATTTTTGAAAACTGGAAAACAAGTGAAAGTTTAAGAAATTCTATAAACATTTATTCTACGAGTGTTAACATCATGTAAATAGTCAAACAGTGATCTACGTTATTTCCAGTATGGACAATTCATTTTGCGCTGGAATTAAATTTATAATTTTGGAACACAGTCCACAGGACTATTAATCGGACTTGTGTTTTCAAAAAGATTGTCAAATGTGTTTGGAAGATTTCTGTATATTGTGTGTAAATAAGAGTGTGGATCGCCACACGTGGATGATGCTGCTTTGAGCATTCTTGCAGTCAGATTTTAACTTTAAATAAACTTAGATAATTTTACCAGATGTGTTTCTCCCAATTAAATCTCCTTCTATCCTTATTGTTGCATTGAGCCAAAAATCAGTAAAGCATTTTTATAAATTTGATGTCGTTTTTGCGATTTGCTTTAACCCATCTGGCGCTCCGGGATATTTTGATTCTCGTGCTGACTGATTATTGGTAAAATGCATATGTGGTCGTGCGGACTCCGGTCTAAACGGGCACAATACATGGATTTAGAAAAAGCATTCGACAAAGTAGACCATAAAATTCTGGTGACAAAGCTGTACCAGTTTGGAGTTGCTAAACCATTACTTCAATTGTTATGCTCCTACTTAAAATTTAGACAGCAATTTGTTTGTTTCAGAAGTGAAATTTCATGTAATTTTGTTAGTTCTTCTGGTGTCCCACAAGGATCTAATCTTGGGCCTCTTCTATTTCTAATTTTGGTTAATGATTTGCCTAATATTCTATGTTACTCTGACTGCTTATTGTTTGCTGACGATGTAAAGCTATATAAGACCATATACAACTTGAGAGACGAGAATGACCTTCAGAGGGATGTTAATAATATTGTAGCTTGGTGTGTTAGTAATAATTTAGTCCTTAATGTAAAAAAATGTAAAGTCATGGTATTTACAAGGAAGGAGTATATAAATCCTAAATATTGTATTGGAGAAACAGCACTCGAAATTGTACCGTCGATAAATGATTTAGGAATTATTTATGACAGCAAATTAACCTTTAATAACCATATTGCAAATATAATTAGTTCGGCCAACAAGATGCTTGGTTTTGTCATTAGAAACTCCAAATTATTTACTAAAACTGGAGTAATTGTTAAGTTGTATGAAAGTTTAGTTCGAAGCAAGTTAGAATATACAGCAGTAATCTGGGATCCCTTTTATAAAGATCAAATTCATCACATTGAGATTGTGCAAAATAAATTTCTAAGATACATGTATTATAAGACGTTCAATGTATTTTGTCCATTTGATACTTCGACTCAGTTTTTACGAAATTTGTTCAATTTCAAGTCCTTGAAAAGTAGAAGGTCGTTAAGTTCTTTGCAACTGCTGAGGAAAATTTTAACTGGAAAAGTTGACTGCCAAGAATTATTTCAATTCATCACTTTTCATGTACCACAAGTAAGATCTCGACAGCAAGCACTCTTTCACATCCCAAGATCTAAAAGTGTTCACCATTCTAATTCGCCTTTAGTTAAAATATTATCATTTTATAATTCAATTGATGTTCAAGTAGATTTATTCGCTGGCACTAACTTATTCAATAAACAAGTAAAAGCAGCTGTTCCTTGAATACTGAGTACTCTTTTCTCCTTTATTTTTGTATATTCTTTTTTTCTACTTTGTAAAGTTTTGTTTTCATTTTATGGTTTATATTTTCACGATCTCCTTTGTAGTATTTATGTTCTGTTCTTCATTTGTGTAATTTGTGTAATCTGTTTTCTCTATTTTCCACTGATACATGTTGTTATTTAATCAGATAATGTCAAGAAGGAATGTATTTGGGCTGGTGCCTGTGTTCCTTCATATTGATAAATAAATAAATAAATAAATAACTTCTCCACTACCGTAATCTACAATGCCGAAACATAGCAAGCAGGTGGACTCACATAAGACGCGTTCTCTGTAAAAGGCACAAGATCATCGACTCCATACATTCAAGATGGTAGGTGGGCATAAGTGTTAAATCGAGAGCATAGAAACATTACAACGGAACTTACTAAACGAGAACTCTCATACAAGATGCAACTTTTGTGCCAATCGCACGATTATGAAACTGGCTTTTTATGCATCATCTTGAAAATCTCTACTTAGTATAAAACAAATTCCCCGATTCTTGGATGTTCCGGGTAATATTGAGAACCACTGGATGGATTTTGATGCGGTTTTCACCATTCTGTAAAGCTATCTTGAGGAAGGTTTAAAATAAAATAATGTATTTATGACCAAAGGAAGCCGAGCAGTAACGATTTCAGTGGGAAAAAAATCGAAGAAAAACAACAGGACGTCCGTACACATTTTAAGCTTACGCTGGGCAAACCGATAAAAATATCTATATTCTATGAGTGTAAGAATTGTTAAGCACGAAAAGTTCTACAAGAAAGTCCCCGACAGCATATCTCTGTCTTCAATACATCGCCCACTATGAGTGTTTTTACGTTTTGATTTCTTCCAGCAATCTCCATTCAATTACTAGCTTCGAGACAGTTTACAAGCTGGCTGGCTGGCGAGCGAGCCGAACACCCCAGACACTGCCGAGTCGTGTCGAGTTAAGACTTCAGAGAAGAGTGGATGTGTTTGGAGTTTCCCTAGAAGTGCAACTCGGCTTTTGCTTACTTCGCCTGTCAACGTTTCGTTCCGCAGAAGTATAGATTGGACGGAAGGAGGATTTATGTTTCATGCACCTCGCCATTCTTAAATTACGTCTGCCAAGAATTCCTTGCACATGCTATCTCCATGATAATATAATTAATAGTCCAGTCAGTGATTTTAACCCATCATGCCGAGACGGAAAATGGAGGAAGGTCGTAGTTCATTGAAATTGAAAAAATAAGCTTATCACGTAACAATGAAATTAAGCAACAAATAATTTCTCGATTGTCACAAGAGAAAGAAAGAAAGAAAGAAAGAAAGAATTCACGAAGACAAAGGGAGTCATCCGCAAAGTTTCTTTGACACAGGGAAGAAATGTCCATGGTCTGTGGTCCGATAAAGAGAATTCTGCTATGAAATTATGATTCCTCCCTAAATTGGGTTTCCGGGCAAAGCGGGTTGCTAGTGTAAAATATAACAACTAAATTACGCGTTAATTGTGCTATTATATCGTAAGTTAATGATCTTCCAAGTTTTAGGAATACGCCCTGCCGCCATTGTGAACTATGGAGTCTTTGTTATTGTACCTTAGTCGCAGAAATACACTTACAGGGTTCTACATTACTGCTAATTTCGTTGTATCTTAAAAAAATACTCCGAGTTCTTTGGTATCATATTCTAAATTTTCAAGATAGCCACCATGCGTTGTACTCACTGTGTTATTACCGTATGGATTATTTCAAAAATGTCCCTTATACGTAAACCTCGAATTTTTAGGTACCAAAAAGTACTGTTTTAGGCACCTAAAATAGGCCTTTAAACTGGTAAATTAGACTCCAACCTATTAATATCAGACACACAAAATTTTATATTAAGCTACAACCTATTAATATTAGGTAGTAAAAAAAATTAAAAAATGAGTGACCAGTTAACGCATAAATATAAGTAACGACAAGAAAACAATTAATTTGTCACTAAATTAAACAGTAAATAATCTTTCAGGAACTAGGAGCAAGTCTAAATACAAAACCAATTACCTGTCTCTTTCCGGAGCTTGTTTCCATATTGTGGTTTATATCTACCACCATAATTGGCTGCACAGTATATTACTAATCTTTTCTCCAAATTGTTAACGATCAGACTATGCCTTTTGTCGGACAACATTATTTTAAAAACAGAAACACACCTTTCAACTGAAACAGATGTTGTGCCCTGCACCCTCTTATCTGCACTCCTGACTACTTTCACTTCTGTCATTTCGCCACCCTTTTCATTCTCTAGGAAAGTGACCTGAGCGCGAGGCATGCAATAAACTGCAGTATAATCGAAAGACTGGAATCAGTACTTGTTTCTCCTTTATGTATTCTAATCATTTTCAATTTCAGTTTCCATAATACAGAACCTATTTGCGTTAGTATTGAAAACACCGTCAATTTACAATACGCCTTCCCAGCAATACACTGAAAATGCACTTTTTGGCCTTTTATGCACTAACAATATAAAATAGGCACCAACGGGTCAAATAGGCATTTTAGGGCACTAATCAACATGATAGGATTTGATAAATTTTCATGAAACGCAAAGATATGGTTTCGTCCGTAACTTCTACCCTTGTTGTAACCCTACCTGGGGGCATGGACTTAAGACATAGGCCACCCAGGGGTTCTTCAGTCACAAGTTTCAGGGGGTTCTGCAAGCTCAGGTACTGGATCGTTACCGTGTCCTTACCGATAGCTTCCACAACGATTACTAACACGCCACTTACACCTAAGAAGGAGGGGGAAGGGATCCGGGAATCGGGGAGTAATCCCCAATAAAAGAGAATGAAGACTTGAATTCCTCTTTATTGCTTTATTAAAAAAGAAGTTGTCACCAGGATACAAGAGTTGGCTAGAGGTAAAACTCTAAACAAATGAAATGGTTGGATCTAACGTGGTTTCACCATCTGGTGCTCTCGAGTATTGTCCAGCTCCGTGTCCCTTGGTCAACGAGCGTTCGGTCCCCACTTTTGCCTGATCTCCCGATCGGCAAAACCTCGCACACGCAGCCTTCCTTCACCCCGTCGTCACGGACCTCCCGGTCTGTGCTTTCTCACTCTCTCTGCCCCTCTGGCTCCCCTCCACACTCGAGGTAGCCGCTTATAACAAAAAAAAATCATGCCAACGCACGCGTGCACGCCTCAGCACCGTTGCGCTGACTCTCATGACCTGGGGTTAGCCTGAGGTTGAATGTCCGGTGGGGTTCAAGGTAAAATCGACACCGGGCATAACAATATCTCATCGCCTAATTTCCATCATTAAATGAACAAAATAGGCATTTGCCCTAAAATCTGAGGTCTACTTATAAGATGACTTTTCTTACTAGGCTCGTTTTAGTTGTTTAATTACATTCTGAATGATTCACCATTACATTTTAATATATAATACGCCTAGCCGCCATCTAAAGAACTTAAGATTCGCTATTATTTTGCTTTAAGCATACGATACTCCATATAGGTTTCTATACTACCACTAATTTTCGTAATTGTAGTTCTAATTTTGACTTTGAATTTCGTAAATTCATTGGGATTATAAGGTATTCAGGAGCTTTTTAATTTTTTATGAAACAGCCACCAAACTGATCTGTTGTGAATAGTTAGACCTAAAGTGCAGGAAGAGAGTCTGCTTGTAGAAGGAATTTGGTTGAAAAACTCCAGGATAAGGAACTTAGGCAGAAATTCATGGAAATATTTGATGTGAACTTCCAAAGAGTGGATGGTAAAGAATTATTGTAGACATTGAAACGGAGTGGCCAGGATACAGGGACGCAGTACTAGAAGTAGTAAAGGCATGTCTTGGGAGAACATTGTATAAAGACAGGAAAAAGGCCACATCCTGGTGGAATGACATAGAGAAGTGTGCTTGTACGAGTAAAAATGAGGCTTACGATAAATGGCTCCAAACAAGGAATCCAGCAGACAGAGAGCTACTGTATATTTAGTTAGTTATTGAGGTTTTAAGGGCCGGAACTACGAGATCATCTGCCCCCTAACTGTACGGTACGTGTTAGTAGAACGCGACTTTTAAACGTGCGCCACTCAGTAACGCGATTGCGCGGTTCAGCCTCGTAAAGTCAATAGTGTGTATATAAAATTAATTAAATTATAATATTGTGTAACTTCTGTGTTTTATTTAAGTGTTATTCTTGTAAAAAAAAGTGTATTCAATTGCAATCGAGAGGCGGTTGCAGATGTGAAGGAGATGACCAGGCTCAGAGCAGCAGTAGAATGGCCTGCTAAGCAAAACGGAGAGGGTGACCTATAGTGCAACTCCTATATCTACAAGTTCAGATGAGTACTAAAATGAGTAATACAGTATTTACTAATTTTTGCGGATCGAGGAAGAACTCTTGTATTACAAATGAAAGATGGATGAGAAAGTGTAACAGATAGATGAATATAGCTTGGGAAGCATTTAGAAAGAACACCGATTTGTCGTCAATTGTTACGTAATTGGAGAAATTTTTAGTTTATAGAGGTAAAGACGGTTTATAATTGAATTGATTGAGGGTATATTTTCTTGACCGAAAGTTAAATTTCTGTTTGAGATAAACGGCAACCTTCAAGCGGTGTCTTGCTCCAGGCTCGTGGGCTACACAAGTAGCCTATGTCTCATCCCATAGCTAAGGTTTTGGATCGAAGGAACCCGGGTTTGATTTTTGCCCGTGCCAGATACTTTCCGTTTTGGGGACCAGGTGCCTGTGACGTATTCATAATGAATCATTTCATCCTCATCAGCACGCGCAGATCACCTACGGGCATCAAGCCTCCCAGGTCATACGACCTTAATTAGCTTCATGTATACAGCATATTCAATCTACTATGTAGGGGCAGCTGACCTCACTGTTCCACCCCTTAAATCAGCAAAAAATCAATCAATCAAACAATCATCTACTATGTATTACAGTGACTTGTATGTCACATGCTATCTAGGCTATATTGACTTGCAGTGCGAATTTATAACGGTCGATGAAGTAAATATTGGCACTTGGGCAGCATAGTCCCATGTGATATATTTCCTAACTCTTCTTCTTAACATGATACATCATTTGGACTGCACATCTTACGCTGAATTGCAGTTATGATGTTTTGTGTAATTTCCGTAAATCATTCCCCAAGCTTCAAAATTGGTAAACCTTTCCCGATTTTTGAGAACACAAAGAAATTGACACTTAGTGGTGGTGGTGTTTTAAGGGGGCGAAACCTCATGAACCATGTAAAGTACATTAAAAACTTACTATATATAGCCATCCGATAATGAGCACGCCGGAACGCAGGGAAAAACCGCAGAAAACGGTTTGTAATCTACACATGTAGAAGCGCATACTTTCTAGCTCATAGATGGGAAGAAAATTGCTATGGTAACAATTGTATTGTTTAATGGATGGTCTGCGATTATTGGCAGGTGTTAACCATCAGTGATTGGCTTCGGAGGTGTAGTTGGTAGCATGCTGAGCTTCTATGCCCAAGATTGCGGGTTCAAACATGGCCGAAGTCGTCGGATTTTTTAAGAGCGTTAAAAATCCCCCAGCCTTCCTTCAGAGGGGAAGGAAAGCCGGTGAGCCCATGTCATAGATTTATGGCAAGCAAAAGAAACTTCCACTAACTACAATATCGTGTGAAGCTAAATTTGTAGTTTAGATTTGATTATTTCTCTATTAAGTTCCAACGTTCGCCGCCAGGTGTTGGTTGTGGTGGCATCTAGTAACCAAGTTCACAGCTAGGTTTCGTTGACGGTAGCATTTGGTAGCAAAAGTAGGAAATACTTGAAATTAATCGTCTGCAGTCCGTACCTGAATTACAGATAACACACTAATACAGTCATCACAATTAACACCGGTTATCATACAGATTCTACACACACCCAAAGTACACGGGGCTACATGACTGCGTAGTTGCAGCCCCTAAACTGAGGAACCAACCAACTATCAGTGATTTGATGATAGTTCTTTTGAGGGGCAGAGCAACTGACCCACTTACCAACTCAGAGCCAAAATACAGGAAGAGAGCTGGCGAGAGCCACTACGGTATCTACGACACTCCCCAGTCAGATGAACACTTGTAAGGTGAAAGCATTCGGCTGTGCTTGTTTAATCTCGACTACGTCAGACGCGCGTGATTCAAATGGCACAGCTGCTCGGCTCTTGTACTGTACTGAGGCACATTCTTTCACTTCTCTTTATGCTGTACTGGCTTTGAATACCTGTCATTCAGAGGTAATGCATCTTCTAGGTCATATCCCCCAACAAAGAAAATTCCATGTCAGAACAATGGAAGACAGGCTTGCCATCTAAATCGCTATACGCTGTATGCTTCAAGAATGTGACTTACATTTGGTCGGAAATAGGATGCCAGCCATCATTTCTCTGTCTCTGGGGCAATCCCAGATCACATAGTTGACTTAATTATACCCAGCGTTGAAATCTCACAGTCCACGTGCTTTCATTACCTGGTCAGTTGTGTCTGTGGCTTATACCGTGTGATCACTTGTTGATTCTAAAGTTACCGTATCTTTGCATTGGTGCTTTAGTAGAACAGTAATAGTTATTCTATAGGAGAAAAGTACTTTGTATTATAACCTTGGACGGGATTCATTTGGTTGGGTCCGGCTAGTTGACTTAGGGCGTGTTACGTTCGTTTTCCCCTTCGGCTTTTGACCACATGATAAATGGATCCCTAAATGTTATCACTAAATAAACAAAAGACACTTGGAAGGCGTTATACTTAAACTTTACTACACAAGACGCTATTTACACAGATCAGATAGATCCACAATCAAAACAACACTGACATGTTACTCCCTTTTAACACGTTTATCAATAAATTTACTATCGTTACGACACTCTTCAAATGAGTTCTCTATGTTTACATTTTATTCTTAAAGTATTCATAAACTCTCTGTTTCTTTTAATTCACATTTACGGGACCTGATCTTTCTCCGCATTGTAGGTTCACAAAACCCACACATAAAAACTTTCAAATTATGACATTTCATTAAATTTTCAACAGTTGGCATTATTGTGTTTCTCGACATTACATTTAGTAATAAGTATAAGTTAATCTCATTTATATTTCTTTTATGAGCAATAACATTGTTTCATTACAACTTTCTTTCTTCAAAATTCACAATAAACTTATCTCAATTACCTTGAATCTCTGATTCAAATGTTTAAATTAACCTTCATCTGATTAATTTGATCTTATTTAGAACTAGCAGTAGTACCCGACTACACCTGGTAATATGAGCATGAAGTCTCGAAGTCTCCTTAAGCTCCGTGGACTGAGAACACTCATGGTGATGAATTTTATTCATATATGTACTGTATGTATTTATTTATTTATTTATTTATTTATTTTAAGGATGATAATGACAACTAGTACTGGATTGACACATCAAACTTACAAACTAATAGAAATAAATATTTTAAAAATAACAGTCGGGGAAGACTTTATGTGGTGGTGATTTGTAGTATAATGGACGTAACATCCAGTTCATTTGCCCCCAATAATAATAATAATAATAATAATGAAAATAGATGATGATGCGATGGCAACAGTGATGGGAAAGTGAGCCTCGGGGAAAATGGACGAAGAAGCTGATACCATCATTGGCTGACTGGGTCAACCGAAATCACGGTGAGGTGAACTGTTACCTGACGCAGTTCTTGACAGGTCACGGATACGGATTCCTCTTCAGACTAGAGCGAGCGAGTAGTCCGGCGTGCATATACTGTAGTGACATTGATGATGCACTCCATACTTTCTTTACATGTGACCATTGGCTGCCACAAAGAAGATGTTTGGAGGCAGTTCAGCGAGAGCTCACGCCAGACAACATTGTACATGTCACGCTACAAAACCAGGAATCTTGGGATCAGGTGGCAGTGTATGTGGAGAGTACTTTGCGGCTAAAGATGTGGGATCTAGATGCTTATGGCCAATAGTAAAGAAGAACTGAAGGAAGAAGGAGCATAAGATGCTTCATAAACGACGCCGCCCTGAAGTAATGCGAGAGCGGTTCCTGGGCGGATATACACGCCGTGGGAGAAGGGTGTGTGGGTTTTAGTGGGTAAGAGTCCCAGAGTGTGGACCCTCTTCAAGCGTCTGAAAGCAGATTTTCCACAATCCCTCGTTAAAAAGAAAACAAGAAGTTCCATGACGAACTAAAGAGCCTACTTTTCTTAAAATATAAGATGGATGCCAATGATTAATCTATATGGATCTATCTAGAATAATGACGAAATTAAGTTGGTAATATCGAAATTTCTAATTAGTTCGAAATACTGTATACCTGGCATAATGTAGCCTAATAGAGAACTACAGTTGGCAGCCCTGATGACTGATATATTCTTAGTTCCGTCTCTTAAGGTACAGAATACAAAATTTGGTTGAAGTCAAATGGATAGCATGGACGTTACTTGCAGTTAAACATTGGAACTGACAGCGCGCGTATAATCATGTTGGCAACAATGACATACATGTTAGGTCAGAAATAATCTGAAATAATATGATCTATTGTTGTATCAATTTTTAATGAAATCCATTAGTTAGTATAGAAGTTACATGCATTTTAAAATTGGACCTATCAGCAGACTTAGAATCATGTTGGCAGCACTGGCGTAGGCCTATATAGTTACTCCAAATTAATCTAGAATGCCAGGTACTATACGTGTGCAAAGTTTAGAGCTATTGGCTTGCATACTTTCTGATATATTGATATTAGGGTAAAAAAATAGAGACAGTATTTATTAACAGTTGGCAGCCCTGGTTACTCTTAAGAATCGGCATAGTCATATCTGTTATGGTACATATAGCACACACGAAATTTGTTTGAAATCCAAATGATAGTCTAGAAGTTACATGTATTTAAATTTGGACCTCTCAGCAGGCTTAGAATCATGTTGGTAGCACTGACGTATATAAGTTACTCCAAATTAATATAGAATGTCAGGTACTATACTGTGCGTAGTTTAAAGCTGTCGGCTTGCATACTTTCTGATATATGGGTATTTGGATAACAAATGAGAACATTTATTAACAGTTGGCAGCCCTGGTGGCTCTTAAGAATACGCTCAGTCATATCTGTTTATGTACACATAGAACATACGAAATTTGGTTGAAATCCAATTGATAGTGTAGAAGTTATATGCATTTAAAATTTGGACCTATCAGCAGGCTTATAATAATTTTGGCATTAGGCCTCCTGGAAATTAAACTGCAATATTATTATCTATACGTGTGCCAATTTTGAAATAGCTCCCATTCATACCTTCCAAGATATCCAACATGGAGCTTTAATTTCAATTGCAAATTTTCAGCAGTTGGTAGCACTGACATCATTTTTAAATATGGTCGTGAGATATTCAGGTATAGATCTTTACTCCTACCAAATTTTGTTTCGATTGCTGCAGCCATTTAGGAGTTGATAGGGAGGGGGGGACAGACAGACAGACAGACAGAAGGACAGACAGACAGACAGACACACATTTGCCCGATCTCATAAGTCTACTTTTTCCTCATTTTTGCAAAATGTGAAAAGTAGGCTAAAAATAATAATATATGACACATGTAATTTACCAACGAATAGAAAATGATAAGAAAAAGGAATAAGTGAAATAAAAGACGCTTCCCGTATCTCATTGGCTGTTGGGGAGCAATAGTGTCGTCTTTTGTCATACAGCGCTGTAGGAAAGTGATCGGAGCACATCGGAAAACTTCGGCTGCCCCGAGCCCCTGAGGGAGCAATAGTGTCATGTTTCGTCACATAGAGCTGATGGAAAATGGAGTACGACAAAGAAAACTTGAAAGCATCAACACTTATTGCAGCTTATGTTCTGCTCCAACACCGGTGTAGATTTGTGCGAAGGGGAATACATCCAGGGAATTGAGAAGTGTGTCCAAAATTTGAAGCAGACTGTGTTACTCGCAGGGTTGCAAAAGCTAACTACGCAACATTTAGTTCACGTCAGTGAAACAGTGTGGATTTTTTATAAATAACAGACAGACAAACCAACATTCAGCTTTATATACATTTGTTTACTTGGAATTACTTTGATCTTACCGACAGCGGTGGCTACGCTCGCTAAAGCGCAGCGTTAGGTCATGAGTCCAAGCTCTCTGCTGACTCAGTAGACGCGTGGGTTATAGCCCCACCGTCGGTCGTCCTTGAAATGGTTTTCCGTGGTTTCCCCATTTTCAACACTAGGTAAATGCTGGGACGGTACCTTCTGACAGGCCACGGCCGCTACCTTCCATATCCTTGTCCAGTTTCATTTATCTTCATCTATTCCATCTCTCATCCCGACGCACAGATCGCCCACGGGCATCGACAAAAACCTGTACCCAGACTGTCAGGAGGCCACACGAAAAGAACTTTGATCTTAGTTCGAATTGCTTTGACCTTATTTTTCGCATTTATTCTAGATGAAACTACATCAATCTTAATGTTTTCAAATGAGAGGTACTCTTTCTTTATGGGGACCCGGGTTTTACTTTCTTTAAACAATATTAAAGGGATGATTTCCCGATCTCTAGTGGCATGAACAAACGTATGGAAATATGCTACTTAGCATTCTCTGAAAACCACATGTTACTATGTTTGGGTAGATTTCACACATAATAAACCAAGGCATTCACTTTCTTTATTACAACACAAATATGCAACCACCATTCCTTCCAGGTTTCGAATGTTGTTCTCTAATATTATCAGTTCAGGTAACTATGACTCAAAGAAGCACTTTATCCCTGATCCTTAATGTTAGCTTTTATCTAAGCTCAATCAACTGTTCACTACCCTCAGGTATGGCAGCTCACAATTATATGGTACCGTTAACGTCAAAGGTGCTTCAAACTCAGCTGACCTAGCATTCGAGATGCCTATCTCCAAATGACTGCAAAGCAAATCCTCGCAATCTCTGAAAGGATCGCGCTAACCATATATTTATTCATTAGCTCTAACATTTGCCAGAATACAGCCATCTGTGTGACAACACTCATTATTTCAATAGGTGCGGACTTGGGATTGGCATGATAATCGGCTGGACCCAGAGATCAGACGATGTACCTTGTACGCAGCTCCACCGCTGCTGTCTTTATAAATGTGGGTGAGAGATGTAGGCTGTTCATTAGGCAAGAGTGGGTATAACCAGCAACTCTGTATCTGCAGCCATAAACAAACTATAGGATGACCAGGTAGGAAAGAACGTTGGGGGCGGGACTCACCGTAAGTTGCTGCTGTAGAGCTTCCCCCACTTGGCACTACGACTCCACCTTGCACAAGCACAAGGTTCAACGACAAAGAAACCAGTAGGAGCGAGAAAGAGAGAGAGACTTCCCCTACCTGACGCACATGCGCAGAAGAAAGACTAGCAGTGGAGAGACAAGGGAGCTGGAAACACTCTCCCCTACTTTGGTGCGCTTGCGCATTGAAACATTCTTTTTTACCTGGCCATCCTATAGCTTTTATTGACTACCATGGGCTAGCGAGACTGCCACTACCCTCTGTTCTCCCAGTCCCCTTTACCACAGCTAGTGACAGGTTCCTTCAAATACTGTCTTCAAAACAATAATTTAGTGACTCGGTTCTCGACAAATACTGTACATCGCACATATAGCCAACTCGCAGTTGGACACATTTCCGTATTGTCGCTCTTACCTGCTCAACTACCTACATGTATAATCTACCGTTCGACTGAATGTTCAACCTCTATATTGTAACCATGCAAGGCACGGAGACAGGGTGTTAACCCAGGGATTTAATTAAAGGAAGCAAGAATCCTAGCTTGTGGGAGCAAAGTCTAATTAAAGTATCTGTGAATAATTAAATATATTTAGAAATTTAGGGTCACTCATCAATAGAATAACGGAGAAAATACATAAAATTGCTTCAGATTTTATACTTAGAAGATTGCACAAGGCAGAAAGATGTCCAGAAAATAGCAGAAGTGAGCTGAGTTGACAGGAACTAATGACCCGAGTTTAGGGGGTGGACTAGACTGTCACCGGAGGTAATAACTGTCACTCAAGCTGCGCTACTTTCGAGCTAGAAAATCCCCCTTGATGACCAGCCAGAGCTGTGACGGAGGGAATAATAGGAGTCGAGCCACGCCAAAAAATATTGACATTAGATGAAAGGCATGATGGATTTCGAAACCAAAGACCGCTCCAGAATAGGAAAATTTTGAGCGAAATTAACACGACAGAATATACCTTAATTATGACAAATTTCGTACAGCCGTAGATGGGCACAGTGTGTCGTTCGACGGCGTAAAATTGTAGGAGGTGCTCAGGAATTCCCCCTTGAAGAGCATCAGTTTGAAAGGGGAACCTTAGCCCATAGAAATTAATCCAGTGATCGAATGGAACTCCACAGTACATGAGTGAATTCTCCGTGAAATTATCCACAAGATTCACGAATAATTGAAATCCTAGCTGGCTGGAGTCAGAAATTAAGCTCCTGACGGGGAAGCGTCATGAACTATTTCGCTCCAGATGCATATAAGGGTCGAGAGGAGAGGCCAGCCAACACAAGTTAACCGACCCTTGAGAGGGGAAGGCTGTGAAGCTTTGGGAGCACAAATATTCGAGTTAACTAACAAATATTAAGTGTTCAACAGATAATGACATAATTAATAATCGTCACCAGTTGTTGGTCCGTTGCGAAGGGAGGCTGCGCCGCTTGGCCGTCGAAAGTAACAAAGTATTTTGTGTATGAGGAATAATAATACAAGGTTATAAGTAATTATAACAAATTGAATCAAAGTAAACACGACAAAGTGTCAACAATTATTGAAAGTAATGAGGATTGATTATATCCGCATAATACGCAGAGAAAGTAAAGCACGAAATGAGTATTCGACGCGCAGGTGGAATAATTAAGCACTCACCGTGCTAAATAAGTCACATTATTCCGGTGATTAGCGCGTATAATAACGGAACGCTCTAATTGTAAATAGCATTAGCCAAGAGATGGAGGTAAATTCGTCACCAAAAGCCGAGTCCAAAGGGATTAGAGACTTTCATTCAAGCCGACGAAGGATAGGAGGATTCGCCGTAGGTATCGAGTCACCTGTATAGATGGAATTAGGCAGTGATACGAATGGAAAAAGTGTACCGGTATAAAGAAATTTGTGAAGTGAAAGGCAATGTTAAATATAAATTTGTGAAGTGCTATAGCATTTTTAATAGCGTATGGAAATTTCAAGTGTTATAAAATGAAATCAAGTGTGAAAAAGTGTAAAATTGTGTCATCTCAGATTAAGTGTATAATCATGTGTGCCAAGTATATATAGTATGTGAAATCGTGGATATGGAGGAGTAAGCCCTATAGCTGGATGGGTGAAATGCTTAAGTTAACTTTTGGACGATGTCGCCGGATTAAGGCAAGGTACCATATTTCATTATGTGTGTAAAAATAGGACCATGCGCCATAATACAATGTATAACATGTGTAAAGTATAAAGTGAAAGGGACCCAAGTTTAGAGAATGTGATCATGTTGCAGAACGAAGTTAGGAATTTGTAATCATGTAAGATTATTAATCGTGTGGTGTGGTACACACTTACATCATATTACAGCTTAATGGAATATTGAAAAGAAAGAAAAAAAAAACAGATCGTCTCATAATTTAACATCTAAATTCAAAATATAGTCCACTGATGCAGGATTCACTGAGATAAAATCCATTATGTCACCACCATAGGCTCTTAGAGGACAGTCCTGAATGATATGCTTCACCGTTTGTCTATCGGCTCCACTGTCACACTTTGGAGACGGTAGCCTGTTCCACAAACACCAGAATTGGACCTGATACGGTTTAATTTCGGCTATATCTGACAAGGATGATCAAAGTCAGGTACTTTAGATGTGACAGATGGCATGTCTCGGCACTCTTATGGAGCAAAAATCTTCCAATCATGAGACCACTGCTGGACTATGTCAAAGTACTCATTGATAAGTCTCGTAGCTGTCTTCTCAGGGATCGAAGTCCGGGTAGACAAGCGGCAGACATTAATAGGGTGATCCTGATTTTGAAGTATCTTGTGGTATGTTTTGACCAGGATATTAAACTTACACCTGCGGAGATCGGGTGGAGGAATGTAGCTCAGAACAGGAAGTCATTGAATAAGGGTGCATTTAATGGTGCCAGATATCAATCGCATGGTCTTGTTGATTTCAACATCGATCTTCCCTGTGTGAGGGCTGTTTAATCACACAGGGGCACAATATTCAGCTACAGATAAAACGAGGCTAATTGCAGGAGATCGAAGAGTTGAAGCATCAGAGCCCCATGTTGTTCCACATAGTTTCAGGATGACGTTGTTGCGTGATCTCAGCTTAGCAGCAGTCTTCAAAAGATGTTGTTTGAAGGATAAGGTTCTGTCTAAAGTAACACCCAAGTACTTGGGATGCCGATTGTGTGGCAGAAGGACATACGCCCTGAGATCCATGTTAGCCATGCGATTACTCAAGTAACAGAGAAGAGGGGATAGGACCGACCTATTAAAGTAAATCAAAGAGAGATATAAACATTGAAGATGTGAATATGTAAATTGTAAGAGCCAGATGATATAAAGTAGGAAAGTAGGACCAGAAATAGAATTCATAAAGTGCCACCCGTAGGTTGGAGAAGTGAATATATTGAAGGGTTTCTATAGAGAAAAATTCGTGGCCAAAACGGAGCTAAGTAAATGTTCATAAAACATAGGGATTATAGGAATCTAAAAGGATCTCTAACATGGATATTGGAAAGGCGAGATGAATTGTCGCAGTAATGTGAGGTACCACGTAAAACACGTGAATATAAAGTAAGTGGTGTAAATCGTCGGAACAGTGCCAGTAATGTACATAGGTAATGTACCATACCACGTTGAAGGATGGACATTGGAGTGTCAGGGAGCACCTTGTAAGAAAGAGCAGCCGTAAGGTGGGTTTGAATCCCCGTCACGAGCAAGCCAATTCGTCGGAGAGTACCGTGGAGCACCAGAGAATTTGTAGACACCATGTATGATATTGATAGCGGGGAATGTAGACCATTGTCCAACCGCCCGTGCTCTAAAAGCCAGAGTAGTTAAAAGGGACGTAAAACCAACCGCTCATGTAAGGGACATCTGCCTATTATAAAAATCCAGTGTTAGAGAATCCGGTTTGAATTGCTGACAAAGTAAAGAGTCATGTGTGGCAATGAGAAATAGGATAGGAATTAAATGTTTGAAACCCTCCAATAAAGATCTAAAGAGGTGAATATGGTATCATTGTTTATGGCATTTCAAAAATATATAATGGTTAATGGAGACAATCACGAGCTGGTCATTGTATGTTAATCTGATGTGAAGGGAGACTTTTAGGGTTAAGGAAGTCGCTCCACCCAGAGAGCCGTCCGCCATGCTAAAAGGGAGTGTCTAAGACGACGCTGCAATAAATCAGCGGCAGTAAAATCTGGACTCAACGATGACGAGTGTAAACATTAGGCGAGTCAGGCCTTGAGCATTTATAAATGCATTCTCTCTAAAATGTTAAATGGAATAATTACTGTAAGTACGAATTAGTACCGTTCTTAATTAGTAAAATAAAAAGGTCATGTCCCACGGTAAATAAAGGGGACGGTCCAGGAAAAGTAATTCTAGTTAAAATTAATCCCCAAAGAAAAAAATTGAAGAATATAATCTCTGATAATATTAATGATAATAATAATAATAATAACTTACGGGTTCCCTGAAATGACCATCATTTTGAGTGTTTTAGGACTTAAGTTCCTAAAATATGGTGCATCGGTCGGAAATGGTACTTAGAAATGCATGTACAGGGTCTTTCATATAAAGTAAGAACGCCAAGCGGCGGGTTTGTTATCCGCTAGTGTGGTGGCCTTGACCGAGCTTGTGGTGAGCCGTGGCCCCCTGCTCTAAGCGTGTGTACAATCCTCTATGAAATATTACCTTATAAAAGTTGCTGGAAGTGTCGTCCTTCCTGGGTTATACAGGCATTGTATCTGGTAACCACATTTTGGCTGACGCGAGTGAGTCATGCCACAGTATTTTTTCTGATTTTTTATTTTGTGTTTTTTATTGAGCACTGAACCAGTAGTGTCAAAGTTATTTACAATTACGTGAATCTGTGCAAGTGAAGGTGGCACTTCATCAAGAAATTGCTGAACAAATGCATCACGTACCCGCCGAGCCGAATCGTAATTAAAATTAATTTTACATACAAAAATACGATGTTGCAATGATAACTGTCTCAACATGTTAGCAGCTGAGGTTAACTGGCGACTGACAACACCTGCACGCTTATTGCAAGGTCAAGTTTGTACTATGCGCGTGCTTTCAATACTACAGCAGGGGGCCGTGGCGCGTCATAATCTCGGTCAAGCCGGCTTCAGCAGCGAATGACAAAACCGCCGCTCGCCGTTCTTACTTTATATGAAAGACCCTGTATAATTATTGTAATGAGGATGAGATTGGATCTGAATCTGACATTGAGAATTTGACAATTAGATCTGAATTGAGATGTGAAAATCTGAACTTGATTTTGAGAATTTTATATGTGAGAATAGGTGAATATGCGAAAAATCTGAGATTAACACCGGAGAGTTAGTAATATTAAAGTGTGGGAATTTGAATTTAAATATACGTAAGTTTTTGATTTGAATTTTGTAGGTGAGTTATGGATACCTGTGATAGGTGATAATCAAAATTGGAAGATATTAATCAAGTGAGTGAATTAATCAAGTGAATTAGTTAATTAATTGAGAGAATAGAAATTTTATTGTTTGTGTTAAAAGGATTGTTGTAAACTCATTTGTGAGAGGGTTTTGTAGTCTTAATTTGCATTTTGTCTTATGTTTGAATAAATTGTAGTGATTAGAACCGGGTGAGTTAGCCGTGGTCGTTACGGCATGACTGCTGGCAGTCGCTCACATCAGGGAAGCGAGGAGGTTCGAATCCCCCCGTCGGCAACCTTGAAGATGGTCTTCTGTGGTTTCCCATCTTCCTTCCAGGCAAATGCCGGGGTTGGTCCCTAACTATAGGCCACAGCCGCTACCTTCCAACTCCTCGTCCTTACATCCAAACTTACCTCCCCAACGATACTTGTAGCTCACCCATTGGGTGTCCGTCTCGAAGCAGCTACAAAAACTGGCGAGCCGAACATGTCCTCGGACACTCCCGGCACTAAAATCCATACGCTAAAAAAAAAGGTAGTGATTAGAATTCTGAGTTTGTTATTATAGATGTCAGTCCTTGCTCAAAACCTAGGTGTGTTATCTACCAACTGTGGGAGAACGTAACACACCCCGAACTGAGTTTAGCTGAGTCGGAAATAAAGCGTATCTCCAATTATTGGAATGGGTACAGTATACTTATGTACTCACATATTCTTTCCTATCAAGAATTGCATCTCAAAACGTCTCTCTAAGCTTCACAATTTCCGATTTCTATTATTTATTTCCCATTACATTATCTATTGGGTATTTCCCGTTATTTACTTTATAAAACACAACTTCTAACAAAATGTCGAAATCTTTTGGTTTATACAAATGACTTAACTCCGTTCGCTTGTTTTTCCAATTTCTCTCTAATCACTAAATTAGTGGTACTTCTAGCACTGCTAGATATTTGAAATATGGTACTATGATTGCAATCGAATTACCTTTAATTTTAAATTATCAATAAAATGTCCTTAAATACATTCAAAAATGGTCAAAATGGAACAAAGAATGACTTTCAAAGATTTGATCTAACTGAATCCGGGCGAATGTATTACATCGATTTTAATAATTACTTTTATTTGTAAAGAAAATAACAATTTTCAATGAATGGGCATGCAATTGACAATCCTAAAATTTATTCAAAACTAGGCTATATTTACTTAAACTGTTATAAAACAAATTTTGCTAATCATGACAGCAATTAATAGTAATACTGGACATTTAATTACTTGATATTCTTAATTTATTTTTGTACAATTCCATAATTAATGATATTTTGTCAATAATTAGTACTGCTCAGTTAACATGTTTATGAAGGATAAGCAACGCCTCCTACTGGTCGTATGGTAGAATATAATCTAAAATTGATTAATTTGGCAAATAGGGCCCTAAAATTGAAATAAAAATGCAACAATGGCTTATTAGCCAAATCAACAAACAATGGTAAATAATGCAATATAAAAACGCCTTATTATCCTTAAACTTAACGTAGAATACACTTGTATGCTATCGAGTATCGTCTTAATGTGAAGAGTAACAAGTAGTTTCATGGAGAACTAAATAGACTATTTTCATATATCCCATTTATGTTAATTGCCTCTATCAACATACACAAATTTCTGTTTGCTGTAATAGATTCGTAGATATTGAGAACCGTCTAAATATTTCGGATGGTTGCCATGTTGGACTTTTATATAGCCTACGTAGGCCATAGAAATATGGACTATTATGAAGATTATTGCGTAGGTGTAGGCTATTACTCCAACTTCAAGGAAAGGAAGTTTTGTTTTGTTTTACGTGACCGTTAATCATGCGATCATGAGCCACGGGACCTCTTTTTAACAGGGCATGCCATTTCACTTTGAAAATCTCACATGCATTGGCCGGGAATCAAACCAGGTCCACCTTGGTAAGAGGCCAACAGCTTGACCTCTGCGCCACCATGCCCCCAAATATTCCAACTTCAATCGCATGATTAGGACACAAGAAATAAAAACGAGATTTTAAAATTTCACACAGCCCCCATCTTGAGGTTAAGAAAACAATTTGTACCGATTTTGCAAATCAGTACATATTCATCTTTATCTTCCGCTTGAGCAAGGCACTATCCCGGCAATTTCTTGTAGGAA
The DNA here is from genome assembly GCA_946902985.2 of Meconema thalassinum. Lineage (NCBI taxonomy): Eukaryota > Metazoa > Arthropoda > Insecta > Orthoptera > Tettigoniidae > Meconema > Meconema thalassinum. Next base: position 502,734,878 of record OX336390.1, read on the forward strand.
GTGTGGCGAAACCCGGGGAATAAACACACTCGGGATAACCGCTGTCAGCACCGGGATTCGAACCTACGATATCCGTACTTACCACAGCTGCCCTCGCGACCATGGTGCACGTTAGACGAGCGCGGCTACGCCGCGGGACGAAATGCTTGTAGAATTTGGCTTGAGAACCTATACCCCCCCCCCCCCCCCCCAATTGGTTGATCCTGGCTACGCTACTCGATAATGTACCCATATAATTTTCTAAGTCCTAATTAAAACGCGTTATTTTTAATTAAAACTAGATTAATTTACATATAACTTCTCACCCGCTAAGAAAAGAAAAGAAAGCTAATATTGTCCCGCCGGGTGGGATTCAAAATTATTTGGCGCTAGCATCAGTTTGAAATAAGTTATATTTCGCGGGGGAAAATTTAGATTGGCAAACCTGGAAGGTCGGAGTTGTATTACCACAGACTAAAACACAGTCTCGAAGCTCGCTGCGTTACGAAATTGCACCCTCTTGGATGGAGCGACACTAGCGCTCGCGGTGGCCAGCAAGCTGGCAATTCCCATGAGCGCGTTATTCGCGGAACTGACAATTTCACTTTTATAGGGGTTTAATGAATTTTAACTCACCTGAGTTATTATTTCCATTGTAAACATAAGACATTTTAAATCACAATATTGATGTACTGTACACTTTTAATTCATAGAAGAAGAAAAAAAATGCTCTGTTTTTATTAGTTCAGTCCTCTACAAGTATCCCTAGGTGCAGTTGCATGACGTATTTAATGAGTCTTACGTAGAATTAATAGCCCATACTAGTTATAAATACATGTATTTGTTTCAATGATAGTCGCGGACATCTCGACATACTGTATTATAAAACAGAGTCCCCGATTCTTGGATGTAACGGGTAATCTGGAGTACTACTGGATGGATTTTGATGCGGTTTTCACCATTCTGTAAGGGATTTCTCGAGGAAGGTTTCTGAATAAAAACATTCATTTGTGACCATAGGGAGACGAGCAGTAACGATTTCAGTGAATCGAGTGAAGAAAAATCTGACGTACGTGCGCCATTTAAGCTTACGCTGGATATCTATATAGGCCCACTATGAGTGCAAGACTTGGTCAGCATGAAAAGTTCGACAAAAGGACCCGCGACAGCATATCTCTAACTTTAATACATCGCCCACTATAGGCTAAGTGATTTTACGTTTTCATTTCTTCCAACAATCTCCATTCAGTGGAAATTTAATTTACTAGCTTCGGAGCGAGTTTACGAGGTAGTGAGCGAGTCTATCACCCCAGCTTCGGCCAGCGTCAACTTTCGAGTCGTGTCGAATTAAGACTTCAGAGAAGAGTATATGTGTTTGGAGCTGCTCACCTCGGTTTTCTGAATTGCGTGTGGGACCTGCCGTCCGTACGTCTTTTAAGCTTACACTGGGTAAATCGTTAAAGAAACCGGGCGAAGTAGGGGCGGGTTACTAGTATGTGTATAATTGTAAATTGCTTTGGTATATCAAAAGCTAGTTCTTCCGTAAAATTGAGTAATATTATAATTAATTAGAAAAATACCGGTGTGATTTGTGAACCGAAAGTATAAAAAGATCTTAAGGTCTTAAATGGCTCAATTGTAAGTACTTCGTATCTTTTTGTGATTTTGAAACTTTTCATTCCTATATTTGACAATATAATACAATGTCAATTTTACAAATAATTTCAACAACAACAACAATTGTGTGCCGTACCTTCACAGCAGTCATGTGGGACACCAGGTATTTCATAAGAGAATTAACAAACAGTATAATAATAATAATAATAATAATGTTTTCAAGAAAAGCCAAAGCTTCCAACTGGCAAGAAGTGGACTGCAGAAAGGAAACAACAGCATCGAGAACTAATGCGAAAGTACTGGGAGGACGTTAAAGCTCGATGCAACAAGAAACAGTTGAAATGACGTGGTCCTTAGATGGCCGAATCGAGAGAAGAAGAAGAAGAAGAATAATAATATCGTATGGCCTCCGGTGCCGGGTGCAAGCTTTGCTATTTGACACCCAGAGGGTAGCTTGCATGTCGAATTTCTTAGTTCCTTGACTATGAAAGTCAAGGAGGTTAGATGTTAGATATCTAACCTCCTTGAACACTATAGCGCTTTCTAGTAGAGAAATGAGGAACTTTGTGTTGGCGGACACTCCCGAGATTAATTTTGACATTATGAACTCGGCCTACTGAATTCAAATGGGTTCTTTGACATGCCAACATCGTATGACATGCGTATCGTATTTTTTGCCGCCTTTTAAAAATCACTTACCACGGTCAGGCGCGAACCTGCAAACTTGGGGTTGGTAGACCGACACGCTATCCACTCACCCACCGTGGCAGGCTAATAAATTATTAATTTAGTTTACCACATCTTTGTGAGCATTATCCTGACGACATAAATTGGATTATTTCAAAATGATTCGAGAATAAGTTTATATGATTGTACAAAATAGTCATTTGTATTCATTAAATCAGCTCTCTGACTATTTGAAACCCACTTTCTCCATCTGAAAATTAAAATATCACACGTGTTTGAGATGACATCATTTAAATTTACTTACCATATGTCTTAATTTTCAAAATGCATTGATATAATGTATATTTGAATTGCAGCCAATGGCCATAGCAGAACATTTCAACTAAACGCCCGGGGACTCCCGAATTTCAATTTCAAGTAGCTCCAACTTTGGCTACCAGACGCCACTGTCACTGACACCCAGCGGTGAACGTTGGAACTTGATAGAGCGTTTCTAACCAAATAGCCTACAGATTTTGGCTACGCACTACCATTGTAGTGGTAGGTTCTTTTACATGCTATACTTCCCCTCCAAAGGAACGCATACTGAAGGATTTTAACGCTCTTAAAAATCCGACCACTTCGGTCGGGTTTGTACCCGCCAAGGAAGCCATGCATCGACATGCGTCTGATTTATAACCGAATGGCTGCGTGGCTCATCGGTAACGTTCTCGCCTGCTGTGCCCAAGGTTGCAGGATCTAATCCTAGCGCAGTCATCTGGCATTTGAGGGTGCGTAAATGCAAGGGAGCTGTGTCTGCAGATTTAATGACACGTTAAAGATCTCCTTCGGGGCAAATTCTGGCACCCCGGCGTCTCTAAAAGCCGCAGTAGTCAAAAGAGATGTAAAGCCAATTTCATTATCATTGATTTATAGCCTAAAGAACTAGTTCCGTTGTTTGTTCGGAAAACTTTATAATACTATCCTAAAATCCATAGTTCAAGTCTTACCTCTTAGGGTCTTTTGGAAACTCGGGTGTCGTCTTGTTATGAAAGCCGGATCTAAAGATCCTATAGGCTTTCATATAGCCGTGGTATATTGGAAAGAGTCTGTCTGTATGTATGTGCGTGACGTTTTTGCGTTTAGCAAAGTACAGGTCGCAATTTTCAAGATATCGAGCTGAAATTTGGTTCGGTGAAAGAGTTGGGGCCTGTGACGAATCCTATTGTTGGGCGTTAAAATCGGTGCAGGGCTGGACCTTTTTATGGGGCCCTGAATTCCATCCTATTTTTTTTAATCGATATATCTCGGAAACGGTTGGTCGTATCGACAAATGTTAAATATATAGGTGTAAGATCTCCGCGGTATGCAACTTTTTTACTCTAAACGATTTTCTGATATCTCTCACCGTTTTCTTTTTTGGGGCCCTGAAAATGTCCATTGTGCGTGACATTCTTGCGTTTAGCTAAGTACAGGTCGCAATTTTCAAGATATTAAGCTGAAATTTTGTACAATGAAAGAGTTAGTGACTGTGACGAATCCTATTGTTGGGCGTTAAAATCGGTGCAGGGCCGGATCTTTTTTGGGGGCCCTGAATTTCAAACTTTTTTTTGGAATCGATATATCTCGGAAACGGTTGATCGTATCGAAAAATGTTAAATGTATAGGTGTAAGATCTCCGTGGTATGCAACTTTTTTACTCAAAACTATTTTTTGATATCTCTCACCGTTTTCTTTTTTTGGGGCCCTGAAAATGACCATTGTGTGTGGCATTTTTGCGTTTAGCTAAGTACTGGTCGCAATTTTCAAGATATTAAGCTGAAATTTGGTACGGCGAAAGAGATAGTGACTGTGACAAATCCTATTGTTGGGCGTTAAAATCGGTGCAGGGCCGGATCTTTTTTGGGGGCCCTGAATTTCTAACTGTTTTTTGGAATCGATATATCTCGGAAACGGTTGATCGTATCGAAAAATGTTAAATGTATAGGTGTAAGATCTCCGCGGTATGCAACTTTTTTACTCAAAACGATTTTTTGATATCTCTCACCGTTTTCTTTTTTTGGGGCCCTGAAAATGTCCATTGTGTGTGACATTTTTGCGTTTAGCTAAGTACTGGTCGCAATTTTCAAGATATTAAGCTGAAATTTGGTACGGTGAAAGAGTTAGTGACTGTGACGAATCCTGTTGTTGGGCGTTAAAATCGGTGCAGGTACAGATCTTTTTTGGGGGCTCTGAATTTCTAACTGTTTTTTGGAATCGATATATCTCGGAAACGGTTGGTCGTATCGAAAAATGTTAAATGTACAGGTGTAAGATCTCCGCGGTATGCAACTTGTTATTTTAACAGTCTACATTAACAGAATGACATCCCAGTCGGTCAACACGAATACACAATGCTCACATACAGTAAATCCAGCAACAATAACATTCACCAACACAGTGCAATCGGCGCATGTTTGTTGGCTGCGTGAGAGCATTGTTGGCGCACGGCGTGCGACGGTAGAAAAAAAACATGAGCCAAGCTTCGCGACTGTGTAGATAGACTGTGGTTATACGTTGTCATGAAGACGTCTCTAGCCTCAAATATGGAGTCGGGCCGAAAGGCGACAACAGTGCATCACCAAGTAGCCGGCGTGGTGGTGAAACAGACACAAATCACAACCATGCCGATTTTCCAATGGGAGGGGTTCTAACCCCCCCCCCCCCCCTAACCCTCCCTTGGCTACGCCACTGCTATCACCCCTAACCAAGTTGCAGCAAACATTGTGTCCACTTCCAGATCACCTCAAGTAAGCACACATACTATTGCAGCTAAGAAGAAATTAAAGGTACTCAAAGCAGAATGTAGAGCTGATACTGAGTATTGTCTTCCATTCAGCACCGAAGAAGTAGCAACTGCCATAAAAGAAATGAAACCAGGGAAAGCCCCAGGCTTTGATGGCATTCACGCTGAATTTCTGGTGCACTGTGGCAAGTATGTGAAACAGTGGCTAGCTAAGTTCTTCACAAATATCCTGCAAACCGGCAACATACCTCATGAAATGAAACGCGCGAAAGTTATAGCCTTATTGAAGCCAGGTAAAGCAAATGACAAGCCAGAAAATTATCGCCCCATAGCATTACTAAGTATGTTGTATAAGTTACTGGAAAGAATGGTGTATAACAGAATCTGTCACAAGATCTTTAAATCTACAGTATACCGGTTAAGCAAGCCGGATTCAGACCTAACCGCAACTGCACATACCAAGTCCTTTCTCTAACAACCTTCATAGAAGCAGGTTTTCAGAATAAAGAGAAGACATCAATAGCATTCATTGACCTAACAGCTGCATACGACACTGTCTGGAGGCAAGGTGTCATACTGAAACTCCTTCAAGTGTTACCAAGTATGAAAATTAGCCATCTCATCAATGAAATGCTCAGTAACCGATGTTTCCAAGTAATTATGGGCAACTGCAACAGCTCACAAATGAAGCTGAACAATGGCCTGCCACAAAGATCGGTCCTTGCCCCTCTTTTGTTCAGTCTATACATATCAGATATGCCTGAAACAAAGTCAAGGAAGTTTGGGTATGCTGATGACTGGGCCCTTGCTACGAGGCATAAAGAACTTGAAACAACTGAAACCATACTGACCAATGACTTATCAACTATTGGAGAATATGTCCGGAAATGGAGGTTACAGCCAAGTGCCACGAAGACAGAAGTATCTACGTTCCACCTAAGCAACAGGCTGGCCAACAAAGAGCTCACTGTTCATTTTGAAGGAAAATTGTTGAGACATAATAGGAACCCGAAATATCTAGAGGTAACTTTTGATAGAATGCTCAGTTTTAAGGAACACCTAACAAAAACAGCTGCCAAAATTAAAACTCGGAATAACATCCTTCAAAAACTGTGTGGCACATCTTGGGGATCTTCTGCATCAACACTGCGCATCTCAGCTCTGGGTCTGGTTTACCCAGTTGCCGAGTATTGCTCGCAAGCTTGGCTAAACAGCACACACTCTAAGCTTATCGACACTCAGCTTAACTATACAACGCGCCTTATAACTGGCACAATCAGACCCACGCCGACTTTCTGGCTACCAATACTTAGCCACATACAACCTCCATCTCTGCGTCGGAAAAATGCACTATTACGCGAGTACAAAAAGCTGTACAAAAATCCACACCTTGCTGTGCATGGAGATATACCAAACATCGGAAGAGGCAGGCTTCGCTCTCGTCATCCACCCCTTGAAGCCGCGAGAACTTCAGATGCCAACAACTTTAATACTGATGACTGCTGGAGGCAATCATGGCAGACTAACGCAACAGCAGAGCAATTGAAGATGCCGTGCATATCAAAGAAGCCACCCGGTTTTGAATTACCAAGCAAGGACTGGTCAGTACTTAATAGAAGAAGAACCAACACTGGAAGATGTGCTGACCTTATGTACAAGTGGAAGAAAAGAGAGTCTCCAAGCTGTGACTGTGGTGCTGAAAAGCAGACGGTCTTCCATGTTGTGCACGAATGTCCCTTGAGAGCTTTCGCTGGCGACCAATCAGAGTTCCTGGTGATGACGGAGGGATCACTGGTCTATATTCATGGACTTGATATTAGTTTGTAGTCTGTTATAATTATCTTTATGATTGTAATACGAAGTACGTCCAGAAAGTAAGTACCGTTGGTAATAACATGAAATTGTGTTCCGATACAGAAAAATATTTATTGCACAAAATTCTACAACCCTTAAAATACTTTTTCACGTAACTGCCGAGATGTTGCAGGCATTTGTCGTAGCGTGGCACGAGTTTTTGTATACCTTCTTCATAGACGTGTGCCGCCTGTGTCTTCAACTAGTTGTACGTTCCGCTGCAGCGCAGTTCCGCAAATGCGCGGTAGACGCTCTGTATCAAGGAGAAGAAACGTGTGCCATTTGGAGAGCGCTGTCAGCCACGTACGCGTTGTTGTGCATGTTTACTCGTATAATGTCGGTGTTGATTGAAAATCCCGCCGCTTGTGAAATCAGATCTGTAATTCGTTTTCTGAATGCTAGGAAAGTGAAACCAATTGAAATATATCGGCAAATTTGCGAAGTGTATGGACAAAATGCGATGAGTGAGAAGATGGGTCCGACAGTTCAATGAAGGACGTAGTGAAGTGCACGATGAAGAATGAAGTGGTCGTCCATCTTTGGTTACAGAAGAACTGGTTCACGCCATTGATGACAAGATCCGGGAAAACCGCAGGTTTACAATTAGTGCTCTCGCTATGGAATTTCCCCAAATCTCACGATCACTAATTCATGAAATTGTTACCGAAAAACTGAACTTTCGTAGACTTTGCCGACGTTGGGTACCAAAGATTCTTACGGAGCAACACACAAAAACGGATGGGTAGTGCACTTCAGTTTTTGACCCGTTACAATGAAGGCGGCGAAAAATCTGACACAGATAGTCACAGGAGATGAAAGTTGCGTTTCTTACGACACCCCTGAAAGGAAGCGGCAATCAATGGAATGGAGGCACACTTCATCCCCAGCAAAGGTTAAGCCGAAACAAATCTTGACACCTCGGAAAATGATGTACACAGTGTTCTGGGACTGGAAAGGCATTTTACTCATTGATTTCTTACCGCGTGGTCAAACAATCTACGCAGATGCTTACTGCGAGACACTTAGGAAATTGCGCCGCGCAATACAGAATAAGCGGCGAGGGTTGTTGTCAAAAGGTGTTGTTTTTCTTCACGACAACGCACGACCACACACTGCAAATGTGACGAAAAATCTCCTACAGGGATTTGGCTGGGACGTGTTTAACTACCCTCCGTACAGCCCTGACCTCGCTCCTAGCGACTTTCATCTGTTCACACATCTCACGTCTTTTCTTGGCGGTCAACATTTCAATAATGACGACGAGCTGAAAGAAGATGTTTCCAACTGGTTGAAGACACAGGCGGCAAACTTCTATGAAGAAGGTATCCAAAAACTTGTGCCACGCTATGACAAATGCCTGCAAAAGTTCGGCAGTTATGTGGAAAAGTAGTTTAAGAGGTGTAGAATGTTGTGCAATAAATAATTTTTCTGTATCTGTACACAATTTAATTTTATTACCAAACGGAACTTACTTTCTGGACGTGCCTCGTATTATTTAACTGTACATTTTGTGATGTAGCCATACGCTAAATAAAATTCTGATCTTATAACCTAAATTATATGGTGCACCATATTAGGTTTAATAACGTATCTTATTACTGTGTTACGTTTTATTTTGTTCTTTCAATATGTTTTTTAGCTGATGAAGGGGATAAAATGTAATTAATCCTCGAAACATGTACTAAAAACAAGTTAAACAATTAATTTTCTTTATAGTATTGATTCAGGTGGGTGTACAATTCTTATTAAGAACTATTTTAGCATATCAATACGGAACCACCATGAGTCATTTAAATAATGTAAAGAACTAATTTAAGCAGCAATAATAATTCTTTGGGATTAAATACAGGGATGATTGTGCATTCAAGTATTATTGTTATGGGCTGGATATTGTTGAAAATTCTCCTGTTTTATGTTCCACCACAAAATGATGTGCTTCCTTTACAATATTTTGCAATTTGGACTAATAAGTAATTATTGCAACTTTGGACATTGTAAAAACATTATCTCTTGATTGGCTCCATAGCTAAGAGGTTAGCATAATTAAGTCCAAGGTTCTATTACCAGCCAGGTATGGGGATTTTAATCTTGAATAGTTAATTCTCCCAACTTGGAGTTTAGTGACGTCTTCATCAATCTTTTCATCCCTAAGGGTATAAACTCGAAATACCTGCATCTGGCCTCCTTGGAGGTTATACATCATTATTATAATCTGCTGATTTGCTAGATTTTTAGGTAAGTTTACATACAGCATTGCATTTCATAGTGAATGGGGTTAAGTTTGTATTTACATCTGGATAAATATGGTATCAATTTAAATTTAACATTTGAAATACTATTGAACTATCAATTCCAAGATTTCTTGCTCTCCACTTGTTGTGTCCGGTTTTTCATACATTTCCCTCCAATGAGCTACCTTTGCTGTTGAAATTGCTTTCTTTGATGCCCTTCGAGCATCACAGTAGGCATTCCATTTGTAGTCTGTTTGTGAAACGTGAAATTTCAGGAAGAGTTTCTTTTTAGTTCAAACTGCATTCTTAACCTCTTCTTGTTCACAGCCATGTTTGACGATCAATTTTCTTGTGTCCAGGTTTTGTCACACCTTGATGTTCATAGGCAGCATGATCCATGGATTCTTTTTAGGTTACTCCTTGTTTCAACTTGTAGCTGACCCTAATAAGGGTGTCCGCTGGAAGCAGCTACAGACTCAGGCGAGCCGAACATGTCCTCGGACACTCCCGGCACTAAAATCCATACGATAAATAAATAAAACAATAGGTGAAAGGGTAATACTAGAAATGATACCCTTCTCCTTTTCTTCGAACCACCACCATTTGATGCGTTCTGGGCCAATTCATTCCTCTAGTTTTTGCAAAGGAGGTTTAATGAACATGAACCATTTCATAGGGGACCTTAGCATCAAGCCTAGCATCAAGTCACGTTGCCGTACGATGTGATAATCAATAATTTTATCAAGTAATATCTCTACTGACGAGCGTAATTGTACACCGAGGCGAAACACTGTCAAATGAATTGAGCTAACCGGATCAATTTTTCGAATTTCTGATATTTGATAATGTGTTATCACGCTCATTCGGATAAGAAAAAAAAACTTTACGAGCCTTACAGTAGTCGCATATGATGTGTAACATCTGACATAGAAGGAGCCTCACATGCAATTATTGATACACCGGTATTGTATGTCTACCCCTTATTATTCCCGTTTTCCTACGGGGTCGGGGATGAGATGCGATGGAAGTATTTTGGGCGGATGGTTTTTACGGCCGGATGCCCTTCCTGACGCCAACCTCACGAGAGGAGTTAATAAGGGATGAAATAAATGAATGATGGTGAATGAAACTGGGTAAGGATGTGGACCTGACATAGTCGACAAATACGACGACGAGGACGTCATTAATAGCCTGATCGCTCAGGAGGTCGACGAGCTCTTAGAAGCAGAACCAATGGATAAGAAATCCCGACAGGAACTGTAATGAGTACAAATGAGTACCTACTATATGTACATGTATATATGAGTACCTTTCAATAATAATATCTCTATTCCATATAATGTATGCCTTGTGAAAACCCTAATATTATTAATTACATTATTTTTTCCAAGAAAGGACTACGTCCTTTTTTTTACCTGCCCTGGAAAAATTATATTTTGGGGGGAGTGGGGGTGCGGGGGGGGGGGGCGGAGGTCAATCCGAAAAGTAAGTAATATCAATAACAACATGATGTGAATATGGTTGGCTTCATCAGAGAAGAAAATTAGCTTTTGTGAATTGGGGTTGAGTAGGAGAAGGAGAGAGCAGGGGGTCGGTATGGGGGTGGGGGTTTCCAAAGTTGGTGATTGTAACCAGGAACCATAATTACAATAACAGTTCATCATAATTCGGGTGTAACAGAAGAAATAAGGTGAAATTCTGTATTTTTGGGCATTTTTTTAGCTTATTTTGAAAAATGACTTTATTTTCGAAGCGCCATATCTCGGTAACGAATTGACATGCAAACATGTTTGAATGGTCAAAACTGTAGGAACTTTAATGCTCTACAAAACAGCATAAGTATGCTTTTGCCGTAGGACGTAAGAGAAAAGCGTTATTGAGGAAAACCCGGAGGAAGGTCGAAACTTTTGCCTTTTTTTACCCCCCTCCTCTTTTCGCACAGATTCGTTGAGGTCCAAAACTTGAGAAAATGTTAATTAGCTATCCCTCAACAACATCCCAAAGTGCCATTAAATTCTGACCTTTTTCTATCTGAAACTACCTGTCGACTGGGCTATAAGAGCAAATATCGGGCACATAAATCCCTCTCAATTTCGGTTTTAAGAGTGAGGCACACACTTTTCAAAACCTATTTTCACAACATATACAAGATGTGAAAGGAATTTGCCCTTATTCTACCTTATTTTAAAATTCTTGCGTTGAACTTTCCTACTGACTGCTTGTCATCCTCGTTCACTATCCTGCAGCAGTTATTGTTGTTAAAGGAGTCTACCTTGTAGGGACCTTCATACACCTTCTGAGGTAAATTTGAAGTAATTGGCTTCCTTATCAAGATTAATTCACCTACTTTCAGTGGTGTACTATACCTCTTTCCAATTGTTCTCTTCATTCTACTGTCCACCTGCTTCAACAAACTCTCCCTAATTCCGCCATTCTTCTTTCTCTTGACGGTAGCACGTCTTTCGGTATGCTCTCAAGTACTTTATCTCGTTTTCTCCTTTGTCTTCCTTACATCTCTTTTTCTTTTCTTCGGAAAGTCCATGGAATAAAGCACTTCTTGGAAAATCAAATTGTCCTGTTCATCAGGTCATTAGTGGGAATTCTCTCTCTCCTAATTTCTTTTTAATATTGGTGATCCCTTTCGTTCAGGGATGACATTCTCCCTGTTGCCTTGTCTACTACTGTTGACCGAAATATTATGTGCACTCGAGTTTGAAGGCTGTTTGAGAAGTAACCATTAGACCTACATAAAATCCAATATCATCATTTTCGTCGTTCTATTTTACGTTAGTTCATGTAGGCTTGGAATTTTTAATTTATATCTTTTTTTTTATCGCAGTTGGAACATAAAAAGTGCCCGTTTTTAAGCGTGTTTCAACCATGCGTCACATTTAAGAATTATTATCTCACAAACCCGTCATCAGATCGAATCCAAATGTTACCTTACAAAAATGATAAGTTAACAACTAAGTTTCTTGGACACACAAAATTTTGAAATTAATAAACCACTTATACAACACTCCAGTCTCATAAAGTTTTGGTGGTAAGTTTGATGCAAAGCCTCAACATCTTCGTTGAGCTTCCCTTGCCCTTCATGTACAGCCTTCAATAAGACATTAATGGCCTCCAGGTCTGCCACCGACATTCTTCTTTCTTGAAAAAGTAGGAAACATGCACACTACGAGTAACAAGAACATCCAAAGTAACCATTTTCTACAAATTAAACTAGTGGAGATTGACATACCTACTTATAGCTAACGTATTTTCGCTTACGGTATCTGACCTTATTTACGCTGGCATAAAATCTACCAGTAATCCCTATTTGAAATGTTATCTGTGTAATGAACTCAGTCTATCTAATTAAAAGAAATACAACAACGACAACAGTTACATTTAACCATTTAAATTTACTTTACAATGGCTCACAATAGCCCACAATAGCCATTAACCGGTTTAACAATAAATATATGCCAAGTCTTATAAGTTAGTTCCATTGGTTTACAACTCATCTAACCTTTCACAGGTGTCATTACATTGGCGTTCAAAAATAAGCGAACAACCATAACTGCCAACATTCGGAAGTCAAAAATAGGAAGATTTTTTAAAATTAAAGATTTCATCATGCGCAGTCTACAGTTGCGTGGCCGAAAGAGGGTACACAAAAGACCTGCGTGTCTTTATTGGCAAAGCATGAATTCAGCATAAAATTCACAAAAATGTAAACAATCATCGAGTAGTACGTACGACCAATATTTAAACGTAAGAGAACATAATATATTGTGTGTTTAAAGAAAATGCATACACTCATTCTGATGGATTACACTTCGCATTCACTAGCACATATTCACGTTTTGTCAGACTTACGTTAATTACCATGGACAACTTACCTAATTATGATTAGGAGATGTACACAGGGGTGGTTCGAGTGGTCGGGTTGGGGGGTGGTCTCACCCCCCCTCCTCCCTCAGGTATTTTCTCAGTCGGCAAATACGACATCAGTCGGCAGTCGGCAAATCCTGAAGAAGTCGTAACATTTCCCAAAACAACATTTAAAAAAGCAAAACGGGGCATGGCTATATACGATTTGGTCTGATTTTTGTTAAAAGACTAATTATTATACTTACAGTCGGCATTTTTACCGACAGTCGGCACAAACGGACGTTGCAATAATTTCGTACAGCCAGGAGTTAGCCCAGTGCGGCAAGAGGAAGAGTTGGCAAACTCAAGTCAACTCATTGAGATGTTGTCGGAGGAATGTTTTGAGTCATAACTTATGACCCGCTACCGCTGGTCTCGGCGCGTCCTCAGATATCCACGCTATTGTGAAAAAATTGACAGGTTTATGGTTCCAAGGTTCCTCAAGGGGTGGGGTGCTCACTATGATCAGTGCAGTGGTCACCGAGAATGAGTGAAAACAGTCGTTCCTGAACCGGCAACTTTTACATTGATAACTAGGTGCAAATACACTGGCAGTGGGACGTGAGTTTTCGCCGGCAAGGAACATTTTCACGGAGCATCGCGTACCCATCAAACGTAAGTAGTAATAACACAGTAAATACACCTGTAACCGCCTTGCAGTAATATACCCACAACTTACCAATAGAAGAAGAGATGAAACATCTAACAGCCAATTCATATCTCAGTATACAAAGACTACCTCAAATGACATGGATCAAAAAACCAGTTTCTAGCCTCAATCTTAAAACACAAAAGATCCTTTAAGTCTCGCCAAAGAATATATCATTACGAGCAAGCTACAAATAAAACTGGAACCACTCTGTATGCCAGTCAACCCCATTGAATATATATAAATGACTACAGATCTTACTTTGCTAGAAACGGTCTGCAAGAAAGAGACTTCACCACAAGATCTAAAACAACTGGCCCTCTATACAATAGAAGAAAGATATCCGTCTAATCAATGGCTAAACATATTTACAGATGGCTCACAAGACAAAGAAAATAGAACTGGAGCAGGAATACATTCATCTCTCGTCTCACTCTACTTCCCAGTAGGCCAAAACAAAAGAAACTTTGATGGTGAGATAAAAGCAATTTCACATGCACTACAACAGTTATTAGGCAGAAATAATGATTATCAAAAATGTGTTATCATTACAGATTCAAAAGCAGCCATCCAAGCGGTCTCGTCAAATTATAAGCCTCAAAATAAAGAACTGAAAGAAATTTTTGTATGGTGAAAGCCCTTCAAAGACTCCACAAACAGATCTCATTTCAGTGGATCCCTTCTCATGTTGGAATAGCAGGTAATGAAGAGGCTGACAGATTAGCAAAAATGGTACCACACTACATCAACCTGACAGTCAGACTGATTTTATCATTTCAAATTATCTTGACGACTTCGTCGTTATGCTTGAGTCTAAAGTTATGCGGGAAGGAGACGGTTGCGTTAAGGAGACGGAAGTGACGTCATGCAGCCGCGCGGGAAGCCTAAGTTAATGGGTAAAGGACGGCGAGTGCGTGACGTCATGCAGCCACGCAGGAAGCCGAAGTTAATGGTTAATGGAGTCTGTTGAAAGAGTCCTGGGGCGTCGAGCGACCTGGGGCTAGCCATAAGAAATAACAACAACAATAAATACATGTGTATTTTCAGCCATGTTTATGTTTAATGGTGTTAACAAGAAAGTCCATCCATAAAAGTCGACCTTTGTAGGGGGGAAATTGTTCTCTTTTATACCATCTTCTTTTTATTTAAATAAAACTTACCGAGTGTTTTAAAACTCAGTGACAAGAGAACCGGTGCGGGGTGGAGGAGACAGCTCTAAGTAACTTTGTCAAAGGAACGAATATTCGGAGAAGCACCCCTGCGACGCTTGACGTCTTCAAAGGGTTGAACTTAATGCACATCGGGAAGCTAAGGTACAATTAAAATCAAATTAAATCTTAGCAGAATGGATAGAGTAACATTCGTAAATTTCGTTAAGGCGACTTTTGCTGTAGCTCGTTATGTTTGGTGCTTAATATCTCTACAGAAAATGCCTTTATCCTGTATAGTAGGCAATAGTTCACACACATCATTTTTGGTGACTAGCGCATAAACCTTACACGTTACCAGAAAATCTCCCCATATGAAATTTATTCATAGTTATGTACTCTATCCATTCCGCTAAGATTTAATCTGATCTGATGAGTAATTAAGCTATTCGACAGATACCAAATTAAGCCATCTGCCCACTTTGACAAAGTCCAGCGTCGTAGAGGAGTATTTCTGAACCTTCGTTTTTAGACTAAGTGGCTTAGAATTGTCTCCTCCTCCCCGACCCGGTTTTCATGTCACTAAGTTTTGGAACAGCCTGTATACTGTGCCGTTGCGTACAAGAAATATGCAAATCACTGTCCAACTGCTCAGTCTTATATATTCGGGGCATAGAACGTCCTCCCACTGAGTGATTTACACATTATAGGATCAAGCTTAGGATAAAACTTCAATGAAATACAATTCAAAATCCTACTATAAAACTATTTAATTAACAAAATTAGGCGCTACAAACACACTCAATAAACTGAATAAGCTTCACACTTGATCTAATGACAAGGAACAAATACAACATCATACTAATATATAAAAATGAGATGGTGTGTGTCTGTCTTTCTGTCTGTCTGTCTGTCTGTTACCTAATAACGCAAGAACCACTGGTCCGATTTAAATGAAATTTTGTATGGATGTAGCTAAAATACCAGGTTTACATATAGGATACTTTTAATTTCGATATTTTGCACTATTAAGAAATGGCGACCATTTTAGTGACGTCACTACACCCTTTGGTTTCAAAATTTCATATTTCCATATCAAATAAAAAGAGAACGGTAGGAAATAGCAAACTTTTGATGGCACATACGAGCTTTGAAATTTAATTTCCTATCCAAAAGGTCCTTATCACTTTTCGTGTATCTCCAACGGTTAGCGAGTAAAAGCTACGTTTGTGACGTCACTACACCCTTCGGTTTCAAAATTTCTTATTTCCATTTCAAATAAAAAGAGAACGCTAAGAAATAGCAAACTTTTGATGGTATACACGAGCTATAGCATTTAATTTTCTATCCAAAAGGTTCTTATCACTTTTCGTGTATCTCCGCCGGTTAGCGAATAAAACCTAAATTTGTGCAATAAAACACGGTCAACACCGAGCGGTACAGTATATCTCTACATATATGAATAGAAAATTTGTCTGGTTTCTTTTCTGAATTTCTACGGAAATTTGAGTTATTTACACGTTTCAGACTGTTTTATGATAGATGCGCGCGAAAATAATGTTTTGGTCTGTCTGTCTGTTTGTTTGATTGTCTGTGGACAAATTTGTTCCCTTATAACTCGAGAACGGCTGGGTGTATCAACGTAAAATTTGGTACAGATATCCATCAGAGGCACGACACTAATCATTGATGTAACCCTTCTCCGTGCCTCTCATAAAAGGGGCCTACCCCCTTAAAATGCATGCTGAAATAGGAGTAGAAGGACGAGACAAAGATCATTTTCAGCCCCTCGATGTGAGAGACAAAACTCGGGGGCCCTAAAGGCCCTAAAACCAACCGTTTTTGAGATATTGCCAGAAAACTAATTTCATTTAATAAACTAATGAACGAATACAAGCCGGTAACCATGGCAACAGATTCTTAGAGGTCCATCTATTGCTGTAAGACGCAATGCTATTCCATTAATTACATTGGTGTGAAAGTTTGCAAACGGCTAGAAGGTTATCACGGAACCAAATTAAGCTGTAAAATTCATCAATACGTATAATACGCTTAAGGGGGTCAAGGGGTACACTAGAATTTTTTCTCGCGATTTACACCTCCGGGTGTGGTACGGCAGGTCTATTATATTCCTATCCCTATATTGCTTGCCACGGTGGGTGAGTGGTTATAGTGTCGGACTACCAACCCCAAGATTGCAGGTTCTCCCCTGGCCATGGTAAGTGATTTTTGAAGGCGACAAAAATCACGATACTCATTTCATACGTTGTTGACAAGTTAAAGAACCCATTTGAATTCAGTAGGCCGTGTTCAATGGCAAAATTAATCTCGGGATTTTCCGCCAACACAAAGTTCCTCCATTCTCTACTTGAAAGCGCTGTAGTGTCAAGGAGTTTAGATATCTAACCTCCTTGACTTTCATAGCGTTCAAAGGAACGACGAAATTCGACATGCAAGCTACCCTCTGGGTGTCAATTAACAAAGCTTGCACCAGGCACCCGAGGCCATACGATATTATTATTATTATTATCCCTATATTATATTATTATTATTATTATATTATGGCGTACAACGAGAAGACAAAGCCCCTCGGTGCCAGAAACAAAACTTTGGGGCCCTAAAGGGTCCTCGAAAACTACATTATAAGGCCCTAAAACCAAAAGTATCTGAAATATTCGCAGAAAACTAATTTAATTTAATTTAACAAACTAATGAAGGAATGGAAATCGCTAACCATGACAACATTATCTCAAGGGGTGGCATCCAACTTTCCATCTATTTCTGTAAGAAGTAATGTCACTCCATTTATTACATTTCTGTGAAAGTTTGCAAATGGCTATACGGTTATCACGGAACCAACGTAGACTGTAGATCTTTTTCATGCAATTTTCACGTGCGACATATAGTACAGAAGGTCTATTATATCTCCAAACATTTTCAAAGTGGAATGCCAAGCCCTGTGGTTCAGATTCCACGTAAAATGGAGGTCCCGTGGCTTATGATCTCGCGATTAATGGTGACGTAAAACTACAATCTTCCTTTATATCTCCAAACAGCAACATTATTTTTAAAAATTCCTGAATTATATCAGCATTTTTTGCGGCTTTTAGGAATTTGGGCCATTTGAGACTAAAGAACCTGAATTTTCATGCACCATAAGCCTTTATAATTTATGAAAGAGGTCTTCCTGTGTATGGGGACCTAACACAACGTAGAGGGTCATTTTTTATGTGAGGTGTATTGCGTTTCGTCTACAAGGCTTTCAATTCTATTTCACGTCAAGAAGTACAGGTTAGGTGAATTTAGTTTGAGAGCAAATTTTAACTAATCTTCTTTTTAATTCGACATACGGGTTCATCGTAAGGATGATTTTGTTTGATACTGTATGGTAGATATACCCATATTTGAATATCTGGGTGACATGTTGTATACAATAGAATTGTCTGTCTGTCTTTCTGTGTATCTTTATGTACGCCTATAAATCGTGTTCGGAGGCGTGGTGCATCGTAAAATTAGGTATGGTAAACATGAGTCAATACACCAATCATTTATAAAACTCCTCACCGCACTTTTCATACAGTAGAAGGGTGGATATAGGGAAAAACTTCTCAAAATACATGCTAAAATAGGCGAAATATAAAAATTATCCTAGAAGGACGATCAAAGCATATGTTGCGCTTCTCAATGTGAGACACAAAATACGCGAGTCTATAAGGGGTCTCCGAAAACCACATTTTAAGGCCCCTAAATTAACAGTGTGTGTGATCTTCCCAGAAAACTAACTTCGTTCTGATAAACTTATGAAGGAATGAAAAACCGCTAACAATTGCAACAGTAGCTCAATTGATAATGTCTGGTGCGTCTCTAAAAGCAACAGTACTTAAAAGGGACGTAACAGCAATAACATTATTATTATTATTATTATTATTATTATTATTATTATAATGTCTGGTGTTAACACCGAACACCGTTCGAAGAACGGGTACTTCTGCTAGTTAATCTATAAAAATCAATATCTGAGGTTCCACTGAACCTAAAAGAAAAAAATCAAAACTGCTCTCACTTCCATTTAGCATCACTACAAAAATTACTCAAAACGAGCTCTAAAAGTCTCGGTAAAAATTATTACATAGAATTATATATTCAAAGCACACTAAATATTCTTAACTTGAATATCATTATAAATTTCAGTTAATATTAATAAAACATGGGGTCAACAATTAGCATTTATTGGGTACCACATGATATTCATACTGTATCATCTCTCTTTCCAACACTACCAAATTGCATTTGCCCTCGGGAAACTCATGTACCACAAGCTTTGGAAACTACTGATTTACTCAACTCACAGTAGACTCCCGGCTACCTGATATTTCCAACAATTACTTGGGAACAATAAGATATAAAATGCAACAATAGAAAGGGATTTCCATTATTGTCTCAAATGACAATTTAATTATTCATGAAATGCGGATCTATAAAGCAATGGCAAGGATAAATAATCATGGCAAAACTCGGTACAGACTACCGGTCTATTAAAGGTTTATATAACTACAGACAGGGTCTGGCTTTGTAACTGGCCTATCTCAACCGTGGACTCCATTAAGAAAACGCCAAGACCCTTGAGGCTTTGATTTATGACGAGCGAGGGAGAGTCAATAACTTCCTCCCTCCTAGACGGTACATTACAACTGCTTGCAAACAAGCGTGACTTCTTAAGGCTTGTAAGGGCACACATCACTTTCATTTAACAAAACAATATGAGGTTCTAATGACCTATTTCTGTGGCTCAGGTATAATTATAATTGCAGAGCTTTATCACTGGCAAGTAAGAACTCAATAAAACCAATAATAATTAATGGGCTTCCGACGTAAGAGAACTCCGGTTCGATTCTCTTGCCAGCCTCTAGGACATTTCCGAATTTTGAGGACTGTTTTAGATCCCTTAGTTGGGGGTAGTTGGATCTAGAACGGATGTGTTAGTGTAGCAATTTATAAAGTGATGCCTAGGAGGGGGTAGCTTCCCGTAGCTGGGTAAGCTGACCAGTGTAGAGTGTTGTTTAGTGTTAGGATGCTAGGGGATGCTCCTATAAAGACGTAGGTGTATTTCAGGGGATGAAACTTTGTGTACAGGTTAACGTACTAGCCTCTCAGCTGGTTGGAGAGAGTTATATAACCGACGTGCGTGCGTCAGCGATGTTGCGGCTCGATGCTCTAGGCAGTCGGGCCGCTGCGGGAAGTACGATGAAGCTTGCGCTAGCAACTATTTGGCTACTGTATGTCACGGCTAATCGTGACGGGAATCAGGAAGGACTTTAGGACGTAAAGAGGCGTGTAAATAGTAAGACAAGTGTAGTGTACTGACCAAGTATTTATTGGTCAGTGATGTATGAAGTTATATGTCCCTTTTAGGGGAATGTAATAAGTGTTACAAGTTTGAGTGTACAAGTTTGTGGGGTAGGTCACAAAATATAGGATCTCTGAACACTGCTGACTCACCTGATGATAACAGCTAGGGCCTCCGGCTGACACACTGTATGACTGG
The DNA here is from genome assembly GCA_946902985.2 of Meconema thalassinum. Taxonomy (NCBI): domain Eukaryota; kingdom Metazoa; phylum Arthropoda; class Insecta; order Orthoptera; family Tettigoniidae; genus Meconema; species Meconema thalassinum. The sequence continues at coordinate 502,755,270 of OX336390.1, forward strand.
TAATTGAGAGAGAGTTGTCCTCCTTAAAGCCCTCCTCTTATAGGCTTTGGTGCTGCTTCGTCGGCATTCCAATGGCATAGCTGCCCCAGTTAGTTATAGTATAGATGTTATGTGTGTGATGCAAGTATTTGGCAAGCCTTCCAAGCTGACCGGCTTGCCCTTGCTGTATATAAGATACTGTTCTCTGACTTACGAGATTTGCCAGTTAGGGGTGGTTTAAATAGATGATGGGGGATGGCTTCCAGGGGGTGCAGCCCCCTGGGGGCTTGTACAGGACTTAGGGCTAACACATGGAGCGAGGGTATCTGACCACTCGTCCGAATAATTATAGCGACTTCTTGGAAAGGTATTCGTACGCAATTCCGCGCTTAACAACAGTAAACTTTGCACCCTTCAAAGTTTGTCATATCAAACACACACACATAATCAATTGCACTGTCCAGCTGATCCCTACAATCATAATCTCCTGGTATTATTTCACCACATTATAGCGTGACAATTAATAATATAAGCGCTCATTGGCGACAATTCAATACATTCGTGATGCCTTTCATAGCCAAAATATTTATTCCAACATAATTAATTTCTCCGTCCACACAACTGGTTCAATAATTATCATTATCATTATTATTATTACAGCACATAACGGCTCATATTTAAATACTCATTCAATAATTTGTTCATTCATTACATTATTATTATTATTATTTCAGCACATAACGGCTCATTAATTTAACATTTTATTCATTCATTATTATTATTATTATTATCCCGCTTACCTTTTAAATAACATTATTCTTTTCCATTTACTGGTATTTCACTGAATACCATTTTTTGATTACACAATTTCATTCAAGTAATTATTACTTTAATTATTAGATCCCGCACTTCTCATTATCACACAGTTTTTACATCCCTGATTTTCAATGTTGGAGAATTCTTTCTCCAAGGTTACTATTGTTACACGAGCTTCCCGAGTCCAAAACATAATAACATTTGGTGTTACATACATGAGTTATCCGGCCAAACTGTCCGGATTCCAGTTGAGCGACATTTGGCCCACGCTAATTTTCTCACACCATGGTGACGCTCATATTATCACTAATTAAATTTCCCTCTAGTTTACACATATTTAACACATTTAAATTAATTTGAGGGATTACACACATTATTTCACATACACTAAATGAATCACTAAAATATAAATTTCACCAATAATTATATTTACACACTGAATTTCACTTTGTGGCATCTAACACTGCCTTACACACGTGAATTCTTTTCGATCCAGATCCTATGGGTGCAAGTTTCGACCGCTGCCTCCTACTTCCTACTTGCATAATGACAGTCTCGTACGAATTTCCCCTCCTTGGCTACGAATATTCTCCTACTTCTGGTGTTGAATTTATCGGCACTTGAAGTTACTGCACGATAATATTGTCTCTTCCGGTATGCAATTGTTTATATGGTAAACGGTCTATGGTTTACGTTTAACCCTGGAGTCACTGTACTCACTTTACTGCGCTCTACAATTGTCTTAGTACTTCGCGTCAGAACTGAATTCTGACGACTATTGACTTTACTTGGTGGAATACTTCCCTGTAACTCCACGTGGCTACTGATGCCTCTTTGTAGACTTCTAACTCTATCGCCACTTATCACGCTAACCTCCTCAATTCAGGAAAATTAGGTGTTTGCTATGTTTGACCCTACCGTGGTTATTTAACGCACGGGGAAAAACGTTTAGAGATTCACTTCTCTAATGATGTCTCGTATACTTTCTAGATACTACGATATAACTTCAATACTAGTGTCTGGGCTTCGATTACCCTCGCCGGCTAACGTATTTTGCTCAAAGTATAAAACTTGGCCTAAGTCTGTAGACTATTAACTGTTCGAGGATTGACGATACGTTTCCTTTTGAAAAGGACTTCGATGTTTTAAGGCGCGGCGACACTGATGAATACTGGACAGTACTTCTCTCAAGAGTACTTCCGCGTCGTGATACAGATTCGAATCCCACCGGACTGAATAAGACTGCCTGCGCTGTGGAACAGCACGACCGTACGTGGTCTGATGATTACTGCATGTACTGTTGAATACTTATTGTCCAGTATGACCTCCCCTGAGGTTCATACGACGTGATGCAGCGCTCCTGCACTCGGAGTCCACTGTAAACTGCATGTACTGTTGAATACTTTCCGATACCGCAACTCCCTTTAGGAGTGCTCTTGTAGACTGTATGTTGGTGAAACAGTACGATCCGCCTCCCGCGGTCGCTCAAGACTGAATACTGCGTGATGCAGCACCTCCGTTCCTGGAGTGCTCGTAGACTGCATGTACTGTTGAATACTTTGTGATGTAGCACTTGCGCCCAAGCGGACTGAAAGACTACATGATTTCCCTTGGGCTAACGGCCTATATATTTGATTCTGGTAAAAATAAATAAATTTCTCATCTTCTCCAGCACCATCTTCCAAAATAATCGTCGTACGATGTTAAAAAAATATCTCCGAAAAGCTGAGGTTTTAAATGTCTGAAAAATATCTAAGTCTCCAAGAATCGATCGTACAGATCTGTAATATTAATTAAAATTAACTCCTCAATTATGTAGACGGTGTCTTCGTTTTGTCCCCTACCACAAGCTCCTGGTTCGGGAATTCACCGACTACGCAATGCTGATTGTGCACTTCTTTCTTGTACAATTACTGTTAAATTTATCCACTCTAAAAACCTCTTTCCCTGGATAATTAACATTGACGGAATCCTTTCTTTAGTTTAATGCCCGCAAATGGCTCAATTTTAATTATTTCTCTGATTTCATGACTCCTCCCTTGATGCGGCGTTGCCATTTTACTGTTGAGTAAGGGCTTTTTCCGAAACTTTATCTCACTCTACTCAATGAAATATTTTCAAATCTATTTTTATCTGGCGCGTAACCTGGTCTCCGATGACTGTTCATGATATCATCCCACAGCTGTGGTCCTGCTCTGTTGAGTTGCACAACTTATCCATGCGTCACGCATTATGATGCTGTATTCCTCCTCAACTAACTTCAGAACTCCGTTCTAAAACCTGCATTAATTCTTTCTTTTTGACATACAAGGATATGGGTTCGATACTGTGCCACTCCCATTGGCACAATACGGTACTCTCCAAAACGATTCGGCCAAACTCGGGCCTGCTCTTTACTGATTTTGTTAATGAATTGTAGATTCAACATCTGTAAACACCCTACATAATTTTTGCGTACTTCAAACCAATGTGTAAAATGAACAGTTTGCAAACCAGACTGTACCAATCGGACTACCTTAATATGAGAGCTATTTTGCATTGTATCCTCGTATACTGTGCATTGATTTTTCGATCTGTTATGTGTCGTTATTTTAGTGTGTTGCACGTGTTATATAACATATTTTCATGTTTTACCTCCTCCTTTCTTTCAAAGGCTTTATTGAGCGCGTATACCTTAAAAACTTTCCAATCTTAGTCAGCACCCTGAACCGGTCCGGTCGATTTTTACCTTTTGTCATTCATTTTTCGCGCTTTATTGCGGTGAAAGCTCGGTTATACGACGTCCAATGGAGGGTACTGGCCAAAAACGTCGTTGAGAGCGTCGCATAAGTCAATGTGTGCTTACTTTGACCTGTCTTTATCATATAAGGCATTCATTCTCACTCTTAATGCGGTTTAGATCTGGGAAACGTCTTGCAAAAGCAGCACTTCTCTGATGGGCGTCGTATAACTAAGCTTTCACTGTAGTAAACTTTTTACCTGTTCAAAAGTTGAATTATTTTTATATATTTTGCCCCCTTTACATACAGCTCGAAACCTACTTCCACTTTCCGCCGTTATGGAGTATGTGTCTTGGAAATAATAACAAAATAGATATTCCGTACGTTCCATGCCAAACGCACAGGTTAAACATTTTCGTAGAGACAGCTTGTAATCCTAGCCCGCTTTTCCGAGAGTTTTTGACACTCTTGCAGCATTGTACGGCTTTTTTCCGGGTAGCACGAAACGACATTTAAGTTTGAAGAAAGAGCTGGATAAAATTGTGACAGTAAAACCCGAACTTTTGAGTCAGGCTTGCACAAAAGCTTCTAAACTTTGATTTTATCTGCGGCATGTACTGTACCCATTTCACATGGAGAATGCTTTATCATCGAGGCGTGTACCGTTCAGCCCACAACATGATCTCACATTCAGATATGAAAGCACTTTAGGATCTACAAGGCTACATTGACAACTAAACATGTTACAATTAATATGAGTTTATTTACTAAAAATTCCCAGGAAAATTACAAATACACATAAAACATCAATATTTTGGAATAAATCCAAAATAACAAAAATCAAAATCCATAAATTCTCAAAAATCATATAAATCTACATTATACCTTTATCTTGCTTAGCTCAACTGAGCTGATATCTATTCTTAAACGTCAATACAAAATTTCTTTCTTACAACATTTCATTTCTATTCATTAAGGCAAAGAGCGTGTCTATCATTTATGAAAAGTACACTAAGGCTTTACGGACATTTACCGTATCATTACAGTCCCTTCAGGGCTTATTTTATCTTTATTTTCATTGTTTACTCTTATTTTTAGTTACTTTCAAACTGTATTATTTCTTGCAGTTGAGCCTTAGGTTTAAACATTTACACAACAAATCAACAATTTTTAACATGCCATGACTCGAACCCACGTCCTTCCAACTTGTTTCTCATGCTCAAGGGGTATTCATTTATGATGTATCATGTGCTATCACTTCCTTTCATTACTTAGTTTACTTACAAATTCAATTATTGGTTTATCCACATTTCTTAGTACATCTTCTGGGGCAGAAATCGACTACTTTCTTTACAAACTTATTCCTTGACTACTATGGTCAAATATTATGGAATTTCTTCAAACTTAGTGTGGGGACCATTGTCTAAAACCCACCAATTCAACAATTTACATTATATTCTTATAACACCATTATTTATCAAAATTGCATAACCTTCCGTTTTATTACCACTACCTATTCAGATCATAACACTCCTATACACAGAGTGTCCATTGTATTAGCTCCCTTGCGGTCGGTGAAGGCCAGTCGGGTTGCCAGACTCTCCCTTACACTACTTAGCTTGTGATTTATGTCCTGGTCTCGCTTCTCATTCATTCACCTCTCGCGACTTTTAACTGTTAACCTTTTTCCTTAAAAATGTATATGATAATCCAAGCTCACTCTTTAATCCAACCTCATTTTATTATAACATTTATTTCATTTCCCCATAATCAGTGCAATATCCCGAGATCACGACGATTTATATCTTGGAAGGTGGAAACCAGGAGATCGTTATCATGCCCTGACTCCGTCCTTCATATACATTTCACATACTCTTATTTGGTCGGATACACAACAATACTGGCCAGTGGGATGGGTTATATGACACTAGGCTCGGAAACTCTACACGCCTTCCCAGTTGTATCATAAATCGTAGAAACCTCTTACTCCTTCCAGACTTATACATATACATTTAGCAACGCCTCAACAGGACTTACACTGCAAATAACCATTATTTAGGCGGACAATTCAAAGATCTCGATCATGCCTGAACTCCGGCTTACTTATATTAACCTGGGCAGGACGTACTGCCTCCCAGTGGGTCAAACCCTCGTACAATAACATTCATTTCACGACGATTTTCCGACAATTAATATACCTTTTGATCTCTCGAATATGCCTGTTATGGAATACACACTAGCTAGCCTGATGCTGCTTATTATATATTATTTATTGGCCCATTATGGCAACACAACTTTTTATATCTTGGATTCTCATAGCGTACTACAAATTCTCAATAACTCAACTTCACTTATGTCGCGGTATTACTTTACTGGTCTTTACTTAAGCATTTTCCCTTTTAATTTGGCCTAGAGCCTACAACTTCATAATATATTTCCAAGGTGTTCGTTTATCACCATTTATTTCGATTCATTAAATTTATGATCTGAATAGCATTATTACTTCATTACTTTAAGGTATCCCAAAGGTACTTTAATATTCAATTACTTTCAACTAGAGCGCTTTATCATATTTACTCACTATTACTTCATTGTTACTTACGGAATGCAGTTACTCAATGTATTTATTCATTATTATCGGAGTATAGAAACTAAATACTTATTATTATTATTTTGGTGCTCATTTTATTATTACTTTATAGTTTAATCAACGGCATAAATTACTTGACAATAATATCATTATAATCGATTTCTCCTCTCATATTTCAATTTTTTATTATTATTAATTATTCATTTTACGGGTTTCAATTTACTATGCACTTTAATTATTACATTTTCATATTTGGCAAACTTATCTTTGCGGTTTTTCCTACACATTTTAACATTAGTTATTTATTTACTAGTGCATTTACTTATTCATTTTATACATTTCACAATTTTTGATCAGCACATGACACAACATTTTAGTATAATGAAAGATTGCTTACTCACCCCATGTGACGTTTAGTTCATGACCAAATCTTTGGATGTCTTCACCCATCTAACAGCTTCAACAATGCATTCTTACACAAAAATGGACCTCTTCATTCTCTGGTCTTCAATATTCCACTTTTTCACTTTTTGATACATTATTTTTACACTTAAAACCCCTTATGACACTTAAAACACTTATTACACTTAAAAGCACTTATTTAATTTTTACATGACACACGAACCATATTTCAGCGTTTTGCGGTGCAACATCACGGAGTTGATGATCTTGATGCGCCCCCTAATCCGCATTGAACGTGTAACTTCGCCTTCTCGGAATCTCCTACTTCTGTTCAACCTTTATTCGGTATAGTCTTTCTAATATTGCTGCTGCTCGTGGCTTTACTGATGTGGCCTATTAGTTCTTAGGCGAAAATGTTCGTAATCTTTGCCGCCACTCCCTTTCCTAGCTCTATCTATCGCAACTTTCGTGATTCTATAGCTTGGCTTCCAATTCGAAGTCCATACACTCCTATCTGTTTCTAGCTGCTATATTTCTCGAATTATTACTCTTTTCTTTGACTTCGCACTTTCGCAATATTTTCTGCACTATGCGGTTTCAAATTAGTGTTCTTTAAATATCCCCTTTGGGATTTTAATGTTCTTTTAAACACCCTGACTTTGGTGTAACGCACTCGTTTTGCTATATGAATTCCTAATTGTTTTGACCTCTACGGTCTTACCTTTGCAGTCTTTTTGAATGTCAATGTTTATAGACCTCCCTGATCGCTCAGAGTTCCTAGCTCTGGATCGTTATGTGGTGTAACTTTGTCTAGTTATTAGCGTGATGTGCCTCAACTGAAGTTTAAATTACTGCTTATTCAAGCTTTGCTAAATGGTAAGACCTACACTAAGTTCTACCTCGAACTGTGTTCTTTCTGAACTACTTGTACTTTGATAGCGTAAGCACTAACTGACTTAGTAACGTGTAACGTAACTTGTATTCCGACGTTACTAACGGGCTAACGCGTGACGTGCAGCGTAACTGGTGTTCTGACGTGCCTCCACCGAGGCTTCTCGAAGACTGGTTCAACTTGTGCTCTGGCTTGAACGTAAAGCCTTATTTATTCGATTTGGCGCAGAAATTAGTTCCTGACAATTTTGGGAGTCCAACTTTTTACTCCTAGCTCCAATCTGGTCTATATTTTATTCCCAGATGTAATCTGTAATAACTTTACGATTGCCTGTTGGCGGAACGGAATTCGTTCATAGGTTAATTTTTAATTAATCAAAATAGTTGTTATTCACTCTGCGGGGCCGACCCGATTACATCTGTATCCCTTCGTAGCACTCCGCTCTGCATTCCAATGACGTCGTCTTAGCTTGCATTTTCTTAAGTACCTATTTTTCAGGTCTACCAACATTCCGATTTATGCTGTTACGACTTCTGTCTTAACTTCAAATCTTGTTAACATGGTGAATTTATTTGGTCAAGTTTCATGATGGGGAGTTCCTCATTTATTTGTTCGACTTCTTGCTGGCTCATCGATTTTCGGGGCCTCTTCCCAAGTATGTCCTTAGAGAAGTAGATCCCTCGTAAATGCCGCTCTTGACTAGTGTGCCCAATCGGACACGGAAGAATGGCATCCAACTCGGGTCTTATCAGAGAAGACCAGGCCCATGATTCTGCCTAGAGTCGAACCATTGATCTCTGAGGGGGAACAGCTACAGGGAACCCGAAGAGCAATGAGTTGTATAATGACACATAATAATATCGCATGATTTCACGGCTGGAATGTGAATATCATAGCTGTTTAAGGGAATACTTGTTAGAAAATGCAGTCATATGTACGTTTTCGAAGCATAGAAGTATGAAAGCAGGCCAGCTTGACAGTTTACAAATCGCTGCTAGCAGAGGGGAGGAGATTCGTGGCGCTGAAGGAACTCATTTCGTCTGGACCGACGGGACAGCTCGAAATTAATTACCCTGGGGTTCCCCGATGGACAACACTTGAGACCGGAGTGGGAGTAATTGTCCACGGAAATTAATTGATTGCAGCCAATTGGAGCATCAAAATGGAATAAAATGTACACCCAGGTGAATATATTCTAGGAGAGATAATTTAGGAGTGGTCTCACACCTAAATTAAAGCCTATATCTCTAAATAAGCCTGTGAACACAGAGCTTACGCTTGAGAGGAATGATTCGGAGACCCGCACGAGGGGATTTACCATGGTGGCGTCTTGACGCTATGACAGAAGGCAATTAATTGTAATTAATTGGCCGAAGCGATCGCTTGCACGTGAGTAATTAAGGGACTTCCACATATAGATAAACGAGGTGTATACGTCATTTTGAATGGATATGCATTATTTCAAGAAAGGAGTCGCTCTCGTATGTCCTGTGGACTACATTTTACGAGAAACCTTTATATAGGGGAGCAGCGCAGACCAAGCCAGTTCTTCTTCAGTTGCTCTGCAGTTCATCTTTAGTTCTTCTTGAGTATGCACGTAAACTAAAACGCTGCCAATAAGTGCGCGAAATGTTAGAGTATCGACGCTCGAGTATATATGAAGAACAATGGAAGCGCATCATATAGCTTCTTAATAGTAATCAAGAATCGCTTAAGATTTAATCTACAGCAGATATTTATCCATTATTATACGCAAGTGTAGTTCGCTACAGCGCAGGAACAAGTTAGGATGTTTTGGACACTGAATACCAGGAGGTATTGTCATAGTTATAAATGACGCAGTATCGTCAGGATCACTACAATTATGGGAGCCGGGAAGGCATCACAAGTAATCATGACGGTGAAATGAACAGTATTGAAGGTGACGAGATTCTAACGCACGCACACGCTAGATAGACTTTCACGGAGACCAGCGGTTGTCGTAGCTGCATCGCATCTCTGAGGTCAGGCGTTAGGAGGAGTCCAGTTAAGGATCCACATGTGAAATAGTGCGAAAAGTGTATATAAGTTTTATTATAGTGATTTCAAAAGTGTTTATGTGTATTGTGAAATAATATGTATCGTGTTAAAGTGAGAAAAGCCACTGATAAAAGTATGATATCATGTGGGAAATATGTGATACCATGTGGCGTGTGAGATATAGCATGATGGCTTAAATTAAGCATCATGGTAGGCTCGTGGCTGGTGTGCTGGAATAATCCAGCGAAAATGAAAAGTGAGTACAAATTTACAATGTTATTCTAATTAGATAGTTCACCATACAACGAAACATCACTTTAAGACTAAGATGTAACAGTCACTTATGTACGAGCTTTCACCACTCGTATTTTGGTAGAATATGGCTTGGAGGGTGATTTGTTTAGGGCCATTCAGGCCTAAGATAGTGATGAATGTAACGGTAATGGTAAATGATAATAATAATAATAGTAATCTGGGGTCGGTAACAGTAGAGTAAAGTGATAGGCATTTCAGGCCTAAAGAACGTTCAAAGTGTGTCATGTCTAATATAAAGATACTGTATTTTGGTAAACAGTAAGAAAGTAACGTAAAAATACAGCGAGATACGAGAGTTTTTCAGTGTCAGTGAAGTGTTGAATGAACATTTAATATGGTCAATTCTTAGGATTGTATTTGAGAACCATTAAAGTAATGTAAGCCAGTAAATTTACTTGTTTTTAGGAGCTATTTAAGCTTTGGCTTAAGAGTAATTGCAGAGAGGACGTGAGTGCCTTAATAATTGAGTCATCTATGAGAAGTATTGTTTGAGCCGCATTAAGCGAGCGAGGTAACGTAGAATCAAGTGATTTACGTCAATAAAGTTGCGGGGACCACTCTAACATAGCTTGCACGTTAGGTGAAAAGTTGGCTAATCTACGAGATAGTATGGCCGTTGTGCATACTGTTATTATTCGCAGCGAATTTGGAACGGAGCCTGTCTGTATCCATCGCTTGCAGGAATATTGCCACGAGGGATGCTCTTCGAGACCCCGTGAGCACATGTATTAATTGATCTGCCCTGAGAGGTAAGAATCAAAGTTCGTCGTATAGGAAACGCAGATTTCCTTATTATTATTGTAGGCAGCTGCTGATGAGCAATCTTGTATTCTCATTATGATGCGCACCCGAAGCCACTAGTATTCACCACAGAACGGCAAGGCTATTACAGGATCCATCCCCAGCCTTGAATGTTAATTAAGGAGCCGAGTTGAGCCCATTACACCATAAATATAGGTGGTAAATAATTAGAATGACTCAATTACTAGACGACACTCAGCGTAACTCCATTGTACTGCAATTGTAAACAAAGTTGACCTAGCTTGCAGCCAAGGGGGAGTGGTATGTATGCCACGAAGGACGGCGGCCTTCTTGCTCGGCCAGCTGGAACTAATTTTATTGCCTGCTTGAAAGGGAGGTCTGGTGACCTGGGCCCTTTATTTTAGAAGCATAGTGGGACACTGAAGAATCTCGATATTTCGATATGTAATTAAGATATCATTGTTATGATGATGCCAATTGAATTAAATGATGTGTTTCAATGCACATACCTTCTCGGATCATGGTGATCGGATAATATTTGGCCCAGTTATTCTCTGAGGAGGAACGCTGAACCAAATAAATGTAGGCATCTTTTTAAAGTGCATTTTTGCCCAGTTCACACTAATTTATGCAGATGGGTAGGTGATTTATAATAACATGACACGTTTGTAACGATAATAATTTCGACCAGACCCAGAAAATCGTTGTATGGTGAAACTATAAACATTTCTATCCATATGTATTTTGGAAGGGAAAACGTACCACTTTTAGCGTTTCATATTGATGGAAAGGAGGAAGACGATTCACTCGACACAACATTTGTTAATTAAGGCATAAGATAATGAATTTATGTTAATGAAAGTAAATGCCCGTAAAAAACGGATTAATGTTTAATTATTACAGAATTGATGTCATTTAAATGTGATATGTGACTTTTGTGTTGTGATGCTCCAGTTTGTTAAATTGTGTCACATGAAGGACACCTTGGAGACTCGTAGATGTCTGAAAGTATCAATGATAGGATGCTAGAAATAGATTTGAGTGCAGTGAAGCACTAATTAAGAAGAGACTCACAAATAACCTTGATTTTCATTGCGGGAATTAAATGTAAATTATCCTTTGTTTGTATTTTGTTGTATAGCCATGACTTTATATCAGTAAATGTTTTATTTAGGAATATGTTGTTTCTTTCATGTAGAGTAGTTACCTGATAGACTCAAATCCTGAGCATGTGGTCGTATGGTGGGCAGGAACGTCCCATAACTCGAAAGACCGTGAGTTAGCTGGGATACGAACACATGTTCCACATGATGACAATTGGGTACACTACTAATCACTTCTTGCTGGATTGCTGGCTCATGGAATGTTGAGTGTTAATTACCACCCTTCAACTGTGTATTTCCTTGCTTCGTTAATGGCCTTTCTAACGACCTTTTTCACTTAAACTGTCAAAAATAATGGAACTTTATGTGTTCGCCAGTATTCAATAAGCCACCTGCGTATCTTGCAGTGCTTATGAAGCTTATTTCACAACGAATTCTCCCTCTTGGTTTCTTACTGCTTCTATTAAACTCTAACATATTTTTATATAAATGGTCAAGGGTTCACTTGTGCCAATATCCAAATGGGCACAGTGCTTTACCAAAAACATCATGTTTTTAATTAAGAAC